>OY755176.1:1391956-2757504 GCA_963576735.1 Bedellia somnulentella
TGGTAAAACTTTGTTTCAGAGAGCCAAACATCTTTGTGACGAACACCATCTTGCTGGAGAGCTCAGTCATGTGAAACAAGTTCTTCACAACAACAAGCTGAAATTGCCCCGCCAACGTCACCGCTCCTCCGATAAACCACCTACTGTCGAAAGACTCCCTGCAACTCTACCTTTTGTAAAGGGTGTAACAGACAAAATTAGTACTGTGTTACAGCGTGCTTCCATTAAGACCTACTTCAAGCCGCACCAAAAGATAAGTCAGTTTCTAAGACCTATCAAATGTCAGATCCCTTTACAAGATGCAGGGGTTTATAAACTAGACTGTGAGTGTGGTCTTTCATACATCGGCCAAACAAAGCGTAGTGTAGCAACTCGCGTTAGAGAACATATTGCTGATATGAAGAATAGGCGTCCTGGAAGATCTGCTTTGTGTGAACACACCTTCGATAAGCCAAACCACCACATGCGTTTTGACAAACCTACAATTCTAGCAAAAGAGAATCGATTGATACCTAGAATGATACGCGAGTCTATTGAAATAAAGAAACATCCAAACTTCAATAGAGATGATGGTTGGCAATTACCACCTGCTTGGAACCCGATCATTAGCACAACCAAGCGAGGGAAGAACACTAGCAAGACTCCAGATAACATTAGCTCTTTTTGTACATAGCAAATATTAAACGCAAATGTTACTTAAAATTTTGTGAAGGTAGTTAGTATTAATAATTTTATAGTACTGTATAATGACAAATAACACCTCAGTCTTCCCGTGACCATGATAACTGAAAAGTTTTCGAAACGTCGGGCTTTAAAAATAATGTAATAATACGCGATTAAAATATCCGAAAATCAAAAATTGTTTCAATTATAATGTGCAATCGTGAAAATCTTAGAAAATACCAGGGACATAAATCCCAAAAAGGAAAAGGTAAGGATAAACGTTCACGCAGTTTATCCCCGAAGGTATGGCAGAGGTACCAAAACTTATGAGCAACGTGGCAGCGCCACCTAGTGTCCAAAGTAGTTACCCACGTTTTGCTTAGACAGTGTACACACGTGATACTCATAAATTACGTGTGTACGAATACACTGGTACATTTCTAAGTACAACTCGGTCATGTGGGTTTCCTCACCTAATTATATGTATGTATAATGTGGTGCTTAGAAAAGACAAATTGGTGTAGGCCCGACCCAGGATTCAAACACTAGTCGTTTGCACGATAACTGAGTGTTCTACCCACTGGGCTATCACGTTCTCTTGTTATCAAGTTGTTTTTTCTCAAGTCATATATGTGGTTAATTTATCATGGCTGTTAACGGTGAAGGAAAAAATCGTGAGGAAACCCACATGGCTGAGTTGTACTTAGTCATGTGACAGTGTATTTGTAGAAAACGGCGATAGGCCTGCCCCCTATCACGTGAGTACACTGTCCATGCAAAACGTGGGTACTCGGAACACCAGGTGACAAAGTCATGTGATGTTCAGAAGTATTAGTACCTCTGCCAACCCCTTCGGGGATATTCGGCGTAGGCCCGACCCGGGATTTGAACTCACGCCTGTCTGTTTACAGGCGGGTGTTCTACCCATTAGACTATTATATCGTCATCATGTTTGTACATATAAGGTCTTATATTTAAACGCAAACTCTAGCGAAAAAAAATAAATACATACATATAATCACGGTTATAAATCCTTAGAAGGGGTAGCCAGAGTTAAGGAATTGGAAATTCCTCAGCCACTTTTGGAAAGTTGAATGGGGAAAAGATGGTAAAGTAAAGGTTGTTGGTGATGGGTCTCCAACCGCAACGCCCAAACATCCTTTAAAAACCCCAATACCGTTAGTCGCCTCTTACGTACACCCACCGGATGAAATGGGGTAGTGCTATTTTAGACACTACACAGAAACGAAATGTTGACAAAAGATGTGAGAAATATGAAACGATACAAGTTCTCAGCAAAATTTAGTTACACTAATATGAGCATAAATTGGTTGTGGACCTATGAATGGGGTTTTGTTTAGGTCAATATGCAGTCGTGTGTTTCGTTAGTATAGCCACCATGACATAGGAACGGAAAGCTGATGCCATGTGGCATAATTGCCGTTGTAGAAATCTTTAGGGTGGTTTGCCAAGTCGTAACATTGATACTACAATGTACCAGGACTAAAAGATATGTCGTAAAAGGATGCCGTGTAGTGCCGGCTTAGAATGTCGCTACCCCTTTCTACCCACGGGTGTCGTAAGAGGCGACTAAGGGTATTGGGGCTTTTTATTGGATTTTTGGGCGATGCGGTTGGAGACCCATCACCAAAAAACCTTTATTTTTACCATCTTTTCCCCACTCAACTTCCAAAAGTGGCTGAGGAATTTATAATTCCTTAGCTCTGGCTACCCCTTCTAGGGAAATATAGCCGTGAGTATATGTATGTATGTAAAAGATATGTTTGTAATGAACAAAAATAGGAACTTGAGGGGACACAATTTTTTGCCAAACTGTGTTGTGGACGGGTGGAACAAACTACCAGAGACAGTGATCAGTGCTCCCTCAGTGAACTCGTTTAAAAACAGACTTGACAAATATTTAAAACAAGTGCAGTGATATACACGCATCAGCAAAATATTGCTGGTAGTGTATTATCTTGAATAATAATAATAATAATTGATCAGCTAAAATTTATGATTAATATTACTAAATACACTTACCATGTTGTTGAACAGAAGCCACACAATAAACTACTTCAATAATCTAAATGCCTTTTGACTTTATATACATTTGCGAAAATAGGCGCCTCTTGCTCATTAGGTCTGTCTACACCATTTAATTGTTTGTTAATGCAAAAGAAATGGGACCACAAATATTGCAATGTTTCACAACAAACAGGATAAGACATTAATTGCTAATTAAAGATCATATTTAAGCTCAGTCGCGGAGTTGAAGAATCATCATTCATTCATTGTGAATCTTACTTCAAGTGTTTCATAAGGAAGTGTGAATAAAGTTAATTATTTACGGATTTAAGAAATTACTTTCTCTACAATTTATCATGAAGGTAAGGATTGTTATTTACAATGATATACCTGGGTGATAACGACAAACGTAAAGTTTACTGTCGTAATTTAGGTGTGCAGTGTCGACTTAGAATAGCACTACCTCATTTCTTCCCATGGGTGATCGTAAGAGATGACTAAGGGTCTTTTTATGTGATTTTAGGGCGATGCGGTTGGAGACCCATCACTAAAAACATTTATTTAAAAAAAATATTACCTACTTAACTTTTAAAAGTGGCTAAAGATTTTACTCCGATTTTCTGGCCTGATTTACAGCCGTGAGTATATGTATGTATGAAAAATTTACTACGCCTCTAACAATGCCTCACATCAAAAGATTTTGAGTCACCTAGAGAGCAACGAAGAGGGCTTCTATGTGGGACATATAACGTATAAAAAAAATAAATTTTAATGAAAATATATAAATCTATTTTCTTTACTATGCTTTGTAGTATCTTTTTAGAATTACATTGACCCATTTCTTCCCATGGGCGTAAGAGGTGACTAAGGGTATTGCAGCTTTCAAGTGATTTTTGGGTGATGTGGCTGCAGACCCCATAAACAATCATTCTTCATTTTACAGTTTTTTTCCTACTCAATTTCCAACGGTGAGGGAAAACATCGTGAGGAAACCCACATGGCTGAGTTGTACTTAGTCATGTGACAGTGTATTCGTACAAAACGGCGATAGGCCTGCCCCCTATCACGTGAATACACTGTCCATGCAAAACATGGGTACTCTGAACACCAGGTGACAAAGTCACGTGATGTTCAGAAGTATTAGTACCTCTGCCAACCCCTTCGGGGATATTCGGCGTGAACGTTTATGTTATTATGTTATATTATGTCAATTTCCAAAGGTGGCTAAGAAAATTCAGTTAA
This sequence comes from Bedellia somnulentella, assembly GCA_963576735.1. Classification (NCBI taxonomy): domain Eukaryota; kingdom Metazoa; phylum Arthropoda; class Insecta; order Lepidoptera; family Bedelliidae; genus Bedellia; species Bedellia somnulentella. Next base: position 1,395,890 of record OY755176.1, read on the forward strand.
AACTATTTAAAACACACATGATAAATTAAATTAACCTATTCTTTTCAGTACTTCGCCTTATTCTGCATAATGGCTGTATCATCAGCTATAGCCATGCCGGCACCCGACGAACATAACTGGCGGTTCCTCCCAGCCCTTCATCACGAGGAAGTCCATGACCAGTTTGGTCAATTCGCCCTTCGATACGTAACAGCAGAAGGGACTGTGGTGTCCCAAAAGGGTCACCTAGTTCCTCTGCCAGATGGCTCAGGCCATGTGCTTGCTATGGAAGGAGAGATCACCCATATAGGACCTGATGGGAAGACTTACACGACAAAATACTCATCTGGACTCGATGGATACCATGTTGAGGGTGATCACTTACCTAAGGCGCCGGAACCAATACCTGTTTAAATGTTGAAATAGAATTAAACTTTTTATGAAAGTATTTGGTTTTTCCTTAAGTTGTAAAGGTGCAGTGTAATGTTGGTTTTGAACAGCACTAACTCATTTCCTCTTGTGATAGTCACATGATGCAACTTAAGGGTATAGGAGCTCTTTAGGTTTGCCAAATGGCTGAAGAGAGACCAGTATTATCCTTACTCTATTTCCAAAAGTGTGTTTACTTATATATATTTATTAGCTGTGTAGTCTCGGTTGAGAATAGTCTAAATCAATCTTTATCCAATGGATAACATACATACATATACTCACGGCTTTAAATCCCAAAAATGAGTAGCCAGATATTCAGAGCTAGGAACTCCTCAGCCACATTTGGAAGTTGATAGGGGAAAATATGGTATAAATTAAGTATCGCTGGTGATGGGTCTACAACAGCATCGCCCATAAACCATTTAAAATAAGCCCTATACTCATAGTTGCTTCTTACGACACCCATGGGTAGAAAAGGGTAGTGATATTCTAAGCCGGCACTACACGACTACTGAAAATAATTACTTTTATATACTGCTCCTTGTTTGAATACTGGTTAGAAAATGTTTTGACAAAGGCGAGAGTCCGAAGTGAGAAGACTAAAAGAGCGTTTATGAAACGAATGATTACTGCTTATAATATTCTTTCAATGCGTCGACCGAGTGGCAAGGGTATCGACCCTCTGCCTACCCGAATTGGTGGCGTGATTATAAGTTATTATTAGGATATCTTCTCCTATACTCAGTTATAATACTACGTTCAGATAAAACAGTTGGTGGCTTACACTCACGCTTATTAGTCTCAAAAAAGGGTAGCCGCAACTATTGAATTAGAAATTTCTCAGTAACTCAAGAGTTGAGTGGGGAAGACATTGTAAGATAAAAAAATGTGGTTTGTGACTGGTTGACATAATTTCACCTGGTCATATAGAGAATGTTTAAACGTAAAAAATATATGTTAAACACAATGTTGATAAATTATATTTGAAAAAAGATATAATGTGAATGTAAAAAGTGTTTGATAACTTCTTCTCATGTACAAAATTTTTACTATAAACATTTATCATCATCATCATCATTTTTAAGCAACTACTCGTAATGAAAAAAAGTCGTTCAAAAAATACAATAACAATTTTTATTTAAAACATTATATTTTTTTATTTCTTTTTTATTTATTTGAATCTGGTTAAAGTGGTGGTGGTGGTGGAAGGTAATTTGAGTAGAGGACGACCACGGAGGACACATCTCGACCAAATAGAGTGTGTGCTCAAAAAGGCCGGCGTCCGAAGAATGAAGAATAAAAGAGCATGTAAGAAAATATTTATGCATGTAAACGAAGCTAGAGAGGTTTGCCAGGATCGTACAAAGTGGCGATCAATAGTCTCTGCCTACCCCAATGGGAAATAATAGCGTGAGTATATGAATGTATGTATTTTGAATCTGGTTTTCAGAATTACCACTTTTTACCTGGACGGTGCATTAACGTTATCAGAAGGGCAAGCACGAGCGCTACTTTATCGACTCGATAAGGGTTAGAATGAGATGGCAGTATACGATACTAAGTAAGTGCGTAAGAGATGGCTGCTTTATCCCACGCGATAACTAGTTTAAACACGGCTCGTGCTTGCCCTGCTGGGCAGGCTACATTAATTATAGTCGCTTTATACGAACAGCACATTATATTACATGAGTTGCATTTTCGAGTACATCTTAGCTATATAGGGTTTACTCGCGATGTTTTCCCATACCGTTAGCAACTATGATAAACCACTTAGATGACTTTTTAGAAAAGACATTTAAGCGTAGGCTTGATATGGGGTTTAAACCCACGAGTCTGAGTTAAAAAAAATTATGTAAAAATTCATAAATAAAAGATGTTATTAAAGGAAAGAAAAATTTCGACACTGGCGGGGTTCGAACCCGCGACCTTCGGGTATACGCCCCCGTCGCTCTGCCAACTGAGCTACAGTGTCAGTTGGCATCCAGCGCGAAATTTCTCTATCCTTTTGTTTCTTTTTTACACGTTCAAGTAGTGTTTGCGTTTCCTACCTCCTTTATTTATGAGTAATAATCCCCACATGAGGAATTCATGTCAAAAACATTAAATAATATGTAAAAATGTTTATTTTTCAAAATTAAGTTAACAACTAAAATTTTTTGAACGTCCAATTTTTTAATTTATCATTAGTTCGTTTCTTCGGAAGGTGTTCGTAAAGAGAAGGAGCAACAAAGAAACTCTTTACATTCAGTTATCACGGTCATCCTTCACTGCCCTAAACCGTCGGCTTCCCACGACCTTTACCAATTCATTGGTTCACAGTATGCGACTCCTACTAACACTATTGCTGCGTCGTCCGTTATGTGGCCGCAACTCCAAAACCTTCGAGTCTCAAAAAAGTATGTAACATCACTCATAAATTATAATTATATGTTAGTGTAGTAACAATCATAATAACATAAACGTAAACGTTCACGCCGAATATCCCCGAAGGGGTCGGCAGAGGTACTAATACTTCTGAACATCACGTGACTTAGTCACCCGGTGTTCAGAGTACCCACGTTTTGCATGGACAGTGTACTCACGTGATAGGGGGCAGGCCTATCGCCGTTTTGTACGAATACACTGTCACATGACTAAGTACAACTCAGCCATGTGGGTTTCCTCACGATGTTTTCCCTCACCGTTAACAACCATGATAAATTAACCACACATATGTCTTTAGAAAAGACAAATTGGTGTAGGCCCGACCCGGGATTTGAACACTAGTCGCTTACACGTTAACCGGTGTTCTACCCATTGATTGAGCTATCATGTAGTAAAAATCATATAAATATAAGTCGATTCATATGGCGCCGAACTCGTTCATTTTCAGAGTTCAAAGTAAGTAGGATGGTTTTCATAGTTTAAGGCTTTACAAATTGTCAATGAAAGATGTACATTTAGTTATCTATATAACATACATATATTAGTAACTTTATTCTAGACGGTGTTTTTAAGTATAATTATTTAAAGCAAATTTGTCAACAAAACGTGGGTACTCAGAACACCAGGTGAAAATGTCACGTGATGTTCAAGGTATTAATACCTCTGCAAACCCCTTCGGGGTTACGGCGTAAAGGTTTGAGTTTAATTTTTTCCAATAAAGCTTTGAGGGCGACCAATTTGTTATTAGATCTTTCTTTTTATGTATGCATTGGCATGGGATGATATGATGACTTATTATTAGTCTTCACTTGCAAGGAAAAATATCGGATAAAATTATATTAATTTATTCACCTGAATCTTTAGACGAAAGATGTGGTTTTTTGTCGTTTATATCACGAGCTTTCCTGAAGTGACTATAGTATTTTTATTTGAAAGAAAGAAATAAAAAAAATTATTCACAACAAAAGGTACACTTTAAACACACAACAGTTATCTTAAAACAATAAGCTTATAAACTACAAAATTAATCATTGTTAAAACTAAACAAAAAAGAACAAATTAACTTATATATACCAATTTAAATTTTCGATTTAGTACCCCTCAGCTATGAACTGGTCACTGACTCAGCATAATGCTACCGATGTGTTTAGAACAACAACGGTAACGCTGATTTTCAGCCAGTGCCAATGCGTGGTCGGCTTACAAAAAACAACTATAACCAAAAATAATAATAAACAAACAATACGAGGAAGGCAACATGGCAAAAAAATCTGATTTGTATGACGATGGGTAAATAAAGTGTTGCTATGTTGCCGACAGCATAATAGAAATTAGCTAATAGGGTAATTAGATTGGGCGCCATCAGGTCTGTCTCTAATGAAATAAACACTTCTATTGTAACCACAAGTTTTAATAAACCTATTTATGGTAACGGTGTGGACAAAGCTAACACGAACGAAAGATTTCAAGTTATATATGCTTAAAGGGCTAGCTGAATTAAAAGTTCTTCTGAGCCCTAAAGTTCATACTGATTGCTTCACGTTCTTCTGATTGATTGCCGTGTAGTGCTGGCTTAGAATGTCGCTACCCCTTTCTACCCACGGGTGGCATAAGAGGCGACAAAGGTTATTGGGGCTTTTTATTGGATTTTTGGGCGAGACCCATCACCAAAAACCTTTATTTTACCGCCTTTTCCCTACTCAACTTCCAAAAGTGGCTGAGGAATTTATAATTTCTTGGCTCTGGCTACCCCTTCTAGAGAATTATAGCCGTGAGTATATGTATGTATGTATGTATGTATGATTGCTTCAGCCATACCCCGTATACTAAGAGGTAGCAGAGGTACTAATACTTTTAAAAGTCACATGTCATTTTTCATTCTTTATTCTTGTCATACATGCTCTTTTATTCTTCTCACTCCGGACCCCCGCCTTTATAAGAACGTTTTCTATCTAATCTAGAAACGTTTTACGAGGCCGTCCTCTACTAACAATCCCATCCACATATAAGGGAAGCAACAAAAGGTTTGACAAGATCGTACTAAGTGGCGATCGATAGTCTCTGCCTACCCCAATGGGAATAATGGGCGTGAGTATAAGTAAGTAAGTATGTCATTTTTGTAACCTTTGGGTAATGTAATGTTATGGGTCCCCAACCGCATCGCCCACGAAAACGACTTAACATACATATACTCACGGCTATAAATCCCTAGAAGCCAGGAAGGGGTATCCAGAGCTAAGGAATTCGAAATTCCTCAGGCAATTTTGGAAAGCTGAGTGGGGAAAAGATGGTTAAATAAAGGTTGTTGGTGATGGGTCTCCAACCGCATCGCCCAAAAATCCCTTAAAAGCCCCAATACCGTTAGTCGCCTCTTACGTACACCCACCGAAAGAAATGGGGTAGTGCTATTCTATGCCAACACTACACAGCTTACTAAAAACTACTTAAATAAGCTCCATACCCTTAGTCGCCTCTTACGACACCCGTGGTAGTTATACTAAACATTCAGAGTAATATTGTGATGTAATGAGAATTTATAATCAAATCAAATTCATTTATTTTAGATGTAAGGTAATCCATATAGTTAAGTACATAAGAACATAAAATCATGGAAAAACAATTAATTTAGTAAATTATTAAATATCACACAGAAACACACAAAAGCTGACAAATAATGATTCGGTATGCAAAGTTTTTTTTTGGTATTTATTAAATATTTTTATTCGATAGTAAACACGAAAATAAAAGATTAATTTGAATATTTTCCATTTAAAATGAGTAATTGTAAAGTTATGATTTTTTAAAGATTGTTCAACTTTTGTACTTAATGACGTCATCGATCGATAAAATCACGTAGCGACATGCAAATGAAGCGAAATGTTTTATATAAAAATGTTGCTGATTGCAAAACATGTCACGAATTTGTGATTTCAAATGAAATTATTACGATATAATACTAAATCGATGTATAATACTAAACAAACCTATGATTTTCGATATTTTATTAATAAACTGCGAAACAGTATGTCTTTGAAACAACAATGAAGGTCAAACACTGTTACGGTTTTTTGATAAAATAACAGTCATCATAGCTTCAATTGATATAATTTCAAGAAAATATTGTTTATAACCATAATATCTCGAAATGGTTTTGTAATCAGCATCACTTTAGTAAAACTTTGAATACCGAATTCATCTTTGCATACATACATATACACAAGGCAATAAATCCCTAGAAGGGGTAGCCAGAGCTAAGGAATTGAAAATTCCTACGCCACTTTTGGAAAGTTGACAGGGAAAAAGATGGTGAGGTCCACACCACATCGTCCAAAAATCCTTTAAAAGCCACAATACCATTAGTCGCCTCTTACGTACACCCACCGGAAGAAATGGGGTAGTTCTATTCTAAGCACTACACAGCATTATTTTATTATTACATGGTTACTCTAATGATGACCACAATAAAGACAGGTAAAATTGATCAAAAAAGCAATGATTTTTAATTGATCATTTACTTATCAGTAAATGTGTTTTAAATTACAAGACATTCTATATAAACTTCATAATTTAAGATAAAAATCATTCAAGTGAGACTAAACGTTTATAGCAGAAGTCATCGTAAGTATCTTAAATATCATAGTATTTATACCGTGTAGTACCGGCTTAGAATGTCGCTACCCCTTTCTACCCACGGGTGTCGTAAGAGGCGACTAAGGGTATCGGGGCTTTTTATTGGATTTTTGGGCGATGCGGTTGGAGACCCATCACCGAAAACCTTTATTTTACCGCATTTTCCCCACTCAACTTCCAAAAGTGGCTGAGGAATTTACAATTCCTTGGCTCTGGCTACCCCTTCTAGGGAATTATAGCCGTGAGTATATATATGTATGTATTTATAGTAATTTATTTGACCTTCTTTCTGTGGGTGTCTTTTACGATAAAGTTACATACATATATACATATACTCACGGATATAAATCCCTTAACGGGGTAGCCAGAGCTTTGGAATGAGAAATTCCTCAGCCACTTTTGGAAGTTGATGGGGAAAAGATGGTTGGTAATAATAAACGTTTTTGGTGACGGGTCTCCAACCACAGCGCCCAAAAATCCATTAAAAGCCCTAATACCGTTAGCCTCTTACGATCACGCACGGGTAGAAATGGGGTAGTGTTATTCTAAGCCAACACTACACGGCGAACATTACGATACAGTTAAAGAGTCGTAAGTTGTGGGATGTTTGCTGAATGGTTTGTGGTTGATGTGGTGTAAAAACCATGACCATGATTCCTTATATCACCATCTTATCCACTAAATGTGTCTGAGAAATTGATTTCAATGTTCTGTTGCCCTTGGGATTGTAGATATATGTATGTTAATAGATGTCTTTATTTTAAATATGATGGGAACTAAAGTAAACTTTGTTGTGTAACAAATCAAAGTGGTTTAGTTAGGCGTCATCGCCAAAAGTGAATTTATAGACATTGCGTTTGCTTTTTCTTTTAAAATATAAGTGTTGAATGTATATAAAAAGACATGGCCATATCTTACGTGGGTATGTTCTTCTGAAACACTCGGCACTTTGCATGCTCTTTAAGCCTAGAAAGTGTTTTCAGATGATATCGGAAAGCCTATTGCCATCTTGAATGGAAACACTGTAATATGAATAATTATAACGACGACGACGTGACAGCTCAATGGGTAGAACACCGCACCGGTTAACGTGCAAGCGACTAGTGTTCAAATCCTGGGTCGGGCCTACACCAATTTGTCTTTTCTAAAGACATATTTGTGGTTAATTTATCATGGTTGTTAACGGTGAGAGAAAACATCGTGAGGAGCCACATGACTGAGTAGTACTTAGTCATGTGACAGTGTATTAGTACAAACCTGACCTGCCCCCTATCACGTGAGTACACTGTCCATGCAAAACGTGGGTACTCTGAACACCGGGTGACAAAGTCACGTGATAATAATATTTGAATGTATTCTATTAATTATCGATTACCTATTGTCTTTAATATTTAATATTTACACGCCGCAAGGCAGAACAGGAAGAACATTTGTAAAAAAAAAACCTACCACCGCATATACTCTTGTTTCTTGTAAATAAAGGTTTTTTTTTATTAGTACCTCTGCCAATCCCTTCGGGGATACTCGGCGTGAACGTTTATGTTATGTTATGTTATGAATAATTACAACTCAACTTAGTCACATGGGCTTCTCCACGATGTTTTCTTTCGCCAAAAAGGCACATGTCTCATGAATTAAGAACAGTTCTTTTTTACTACTACTTATTAACCGACTTCAAAAAAGGAGGTTCTCAGTTCGATTGTTTGTATGTATGTATGTATAATTGTCCGCGATTATCTCGAGTTTGGCTTAAGCTATTTGGATGCGGTTTTCAGAACAGTATTCGTTACATTTAGGAGAAGGTTTTAGTACCTTAACCGACCAAAAAAAGGAAGGAGGTTCTGTGTTTGACCTGTATGTATGTCTGTTGGTCCGCGATTATCTCACGTTGGGCTTAAGCTATTTGGATGCGGTTTTCAGAAAAGTATTCGTTACATTTAGGAGAAGGTTTTAGTGCCTTAACCGACCAAAAAAAGAAAGGAGGTTCTGTGTTTGACCTGTATGTATGTCTGTTGGTCCGCGATTATCTCACGTTTGGCTTAAGCTATCTGGATGCGGTTTTCAGAAAAGTATTCGGTACATTTAGAAGATGGGTTAAGTGATTTAACCGACTCTAAAAGAAAGGAGGTTCTGTGTTTGACCTGCATGTATGTATGTTGGTCGGCGATTATCTCGCGTTTCGCTTAAGCTATTTGGATGCGATTTTCAGAAAACTACTTGTTACTTTCAGGACAAGGTTTTAGTGATCTAACCGTCTCAAAAAAGGAGTTTCTGAGTTTCACCTATAAGTATGTATGTAAGTTTGAAGGTTCTTAGTTATTATTAGACAAAGAGTTATCAGTTTATGTTATTACATTCAGGAGAGGACATTAAGTTCTTTAACCGACTCGAAAAAAAGGAGGTTTCTTAGTTTGAAATATAAGTATGTATGTAAAGTTATCAATACTAGACAGAGATTTATCAATATATGTTAATAAAGTTTTTTTATTAGTAATAAACAGAGTTACTAAATTATTAAACAAAAAAGTATATAAAAACATGAATAAATTACTCTTAATTATATTGAAGAAAAAAATATATATTGCAACTTCATGTTTTTCATTCTGGTCATTTCAATCAAGGCTCTTTCGTCATGGGGATGGTTAAGTAATTTCTTTGAATCTATATCACTTAAAGCCATCTCATCAAGGGATTTTACACGACTCAACGCTACATATATATAAGAGTGTTTCTTCGCATTTGTGATAGGTGAACTTCTCTTTGCTCATCTGTTTCGGCAGCAAGAGCAGCACGCTGACGATCTCTCTCATTCTGAAGGGCAAGCACGAGTTATCGACACGATAACGGTTAGAATGAGATGGCAGTATACGATACTAAGTAAGTGCGTAAAAGATGGCTGCTTTATCCCACGCGATAACTAGTTTAAATACGGCTCGTGCTTGCCCTGCTGAAGTCTTTGTTTTTTTTCGATGGGTGTTTCGTTCTCCCTTTCGCGACTTTTCCTTAAAGCATCCTTTGATTTTCTATCTAGGCCCGCAGGTAAACAAAATAGTAACAAGTAAGCTAAAGTCATAATAACAAATATTATAACTACCTGTTAAAAAAACTATAAAATAAACGGACAGTAAAACTTATCTCTAAAAAACTATCACTAATTCACTAAAAAAACTCAGAGTGATTAATTATCACTAAAAAGTATAAAATAAAAAAGAAAAACAAAAACTTCAAATTGAATACTAAACAGAAAAATTGAATATTATTATTTTTTATTTAAAAAAGAACCGCCTTCAAAAATCCAACTGAAAAGTATAAAATAATTTTTATTTATTTTATTATGTACAACTCTATTCAACTTCTTCTTTTTGAAGTCGGTGCCAAACAGACAAATCCAAAATGAAAATTGCTACATAGAGAAAACCATACGAATAATAAATCAATCGATAGTGCCTCAACAACAGTAGGTAACACAATCGCGCTCAAAAATCAAGAAATTTCATCCGCTCGCAACGACGTCGCTTTATAAAGGATGGAATTGGGGGACAGTGAGCGGTGCTTAGCCTGGTGTGCATGCGTCGCACTCCGCAGAGAAATTATCATAATATACATGTCACCGTAAAACTGTAAATACTAGTAAATTATAATTTTAGATAGATAGCGAGATAGTAAACTAACGTTAGGTTAGGTTATGTAAGATTATCAGATTTCAAACTAACGGAATTAACAATTCGACAGAGACATGCATGCACCGAGTCTTTGTAAAAAGACGATCGAGAATCTAAATCACTACATAGTATAAAACAAAGTCGCTTTCTCTCTCCCTGTCTGGGATATAGGGACATCCTTATGTATACTTTAATCAGTAAAACTACGAAATGAATTTTGATGCGATTTTTTTTATAAATTGATTAAAAAGGAAGGTTCTCCACCCCATCAGCGTACCTATACGCTGATGGGGTGGAGAACTCACTCAACTTGGGCGGGCCACTAATATTCGTTCTTCTTTGTCATGAAAATTGGTTTGGCACCGACTTCAAAAAGAAGAAGTTGAATAGAGTTATACATAATAAAATAAATAAAAATTATTTATTATTATTATTATTACTTTTCAGTTGGATTTTTGAAGGCGGTTCTTTTTTAAATAAAAAATAATAATATTCAATTTTTCTGTTTAGTATTCATTATAGTAAGTAGTTTTTTAAACTAATGTTATTTCCTAGATGCGTGTCTTTGTGATCATCATGGCTGTGGTAGTGGCTTCGGGGGCCTCTCCGACAGCCAGGCGCGATTCAAGAGATTTGAGAGTCATCGAAGCACCTGCAGGACCGTTTACCAGTTCTATAGTCATCCCAGCCGAAGCAGAAAGCATGATGGCACCTAAAAAGCAACCAGTTATGGTCTACATACAAGAACCTTCTGAAGAAACTCCAGCAATAGCACCAGTAGAGCATAAAGCCGAGGAAATTGATAGTGAAAGTCATGATGCACCAGTTTTAGCTCCGGAAAGTGACAAAAATATGTTCTCATTAGTTTCTTCACCAAATCTATCTTCAGTTGGCAACTTATTAGCTTGGTCTTGGTTGCCAAGCTGGAGCAATTTCATACCAAATCCATTCTCAAGAATTTTTATAGCACGTAATTCTGATAACGGACCTGTTATATTGCAACATGCGCAATTTTAAAATGTAATTATTATACGATTAATAAACGAGTAAATAAATAGTCAAATAATATATGGGTTTCATTTATGATCAACATATATACATACATATACTCACGGCTATAAATCCCTAGAAGGTATAGCCAGAGCTAAGGAAGTAGAAATACCTCAGCCACTTTTGGAAGTTGCGTGGGGAAAATATGGTAAAATAAAGGTTGTTGGTGATGGGTCTCCAGCCGCATCACCCAAAAATCCCTTAATAGCCCCAATACCGTTAGTCGCCTCTTACGTACACCCACCAGAAGAAATGGGATAGTGCTATTCTAAGCCGACACAAAAATATGACACAAATTTAATACTTAAATTAATACATACTTACATACATATATTCACAACATCATTTCGACAACCAAACTTATCAAAATCACATGACAATATTTTTACCTGGTGGACACTCAACATTTTGCTTGGCCAGTGTACTTACGTTGTATGGGGCTATCGGGCGGACTATCGACGTTTCGTATGAATACACTGTCACATGACTAAGTACTACTTAGCCATGTGGATTTCACACGACATTTTCCATCACCGTTAAAAATAATGCTAAATTAACCACAAATATGACTTAAAAAATGTCAATTTGCTGTAGGGTAGGCCCGTGTAAGTAGACATTTTATACTCTCCTGCAATATCAATTATAAAACCCCTTCAATAGGAACAACTTTTGTTCTTTCAGAACTATAAAATACGTTATTGTGGTATAACCTTGCAGGGAGGCATGGATTAAAAACATTACAATCCTGAATCAAGCCTACTTGTGGTACCTACATACGAGCTGATTTGAATTTTTTGGGTTTTTAAATGATTGTATGGTTCATCATCGTTCACCATATTCCCACCATATTTAACTATGCTCCCATCTTACATCACAACCCTATTACATATTTATATATTACTTTCATATATATATATATATATATAACTATATTTTACTTTCTTGGCTCCACTTAACTTTCATTACTAAAACTGCAGCACCTTTTTGTAATTTATAGCAACCAGCATATGGCATATATATAAGGGTGAGAGAAAATGTCACATAGAAACCCGACTGAGTTCTACGAGAGCGATGTGGTCCAGCTCTGAAGCTCTGGGTTTTATGGCCGTGAGAATATGTTTGTATGGACGTACATTCATTAACCTTTTTAACCGACTTCAAAAAAAGGAGAGTTCTCAATTCGACACGTATATTTTTTTTATGTTTGTACAACGATTACTTTGCCATTTATGAACCGATTTTGATTAAGTTTGTTGTTGTTGTTGTTGGAAAGAAGATACTCCCGGAATGGTACCTTGATGAGGATATCAGGGTCTGATGATGGGTCCTGGGGAAATCGAGGGGAACACTCAAATTTTATAGGGACATGTACCGCGTTTTAAATATTTTCTGAAGTTATATTGGCAATCGCTTCTAGAAATCATAATATAATACTGCTGAGCTGATGATGGAAGGTGAAGGTCCTCAATCACTAGGCGTTAGGAAACAGTTCTTTCAACATTCTATATAGATTTTTACTCCTCTTTGTAGCTTTTATGCAGAGAAGAACAGATTCAATAAACATTTCTTTTGTTATGTTATTGTTACCGAGAAAGCGATGCCAGCCATGAGACCAGGATCTGATGATGGTATCCCAGGAAATCGTGGGACTGTCGAAACTCACAATCATGTGACAGTTTACTCGTATTTGTTCAAAACGCCGATAGGCCTGCCCTGTATCACGTGCGAACACTGTCACTGGGGATATTCGGCGTGAACTTTTGAGTCTTTTTTGATTCAAGATGTAGAATTGTAGACCATCGCCTTTCGAGAAATTTCAAGAACAATGTAAAGTTACATATAGTTGAGCCTATTTAATGCCGAAATCTTCAATTCGGTATGCAAAGTTTTACTAAAGTGATGCTGATTAAAAAACCATTTCGAGATATTATGGTTAAAAACAATATTTTCTTGAAATTATATCAATTGAAGCTAAGATGACTGTTATTTTATCAAAAAACTGTAACAGCGTTTGACCTTCAATGTTGTTTCAAAGACATACGGTTTTGCAGTTTATTAATAAAATATCGAAAATCACAGGTTTGTTTAGTATAATATCGTAATAATTTCATTTGACATCACAAATTCTTGATATGTTTTGCAATCAGCAACATTTTTATAAAACATTTCGCTTCATTTGCATGTCGCTACGTGATTTTATCGATCGATGACGTCATCAAGTACAAAAGTTGAACAATCTTTAAAAAATCATAACTTTACAATTACTCATTTTAAATGGAAAATATTCAAATTAGTGTTTTATTTTCGTGTTTACTATCGAATAAAAATATTTAATAAATACCAAAAAAAAACTTTGCATACCGAATTCGTACAATAAAAAAAATTACCGGAAATACGAAGAATAATACAGTAACCGTCGCTTCCTTAACTGAGAGGCCAGGTCATCCCATCTCTAAAGCTCGTAAAATTAAATAATTTCTAACAAAAAGAAAAACCGACTTTATAGTTAAAAAATCAACCGACAATAAACAATCAAGTACTACATACATACATATACCCACGGCTATAAATCCCTGGAAGGGGTAGCCAGAGCTGAGAAATTAGAAATTCCTCAGCTACTTTTGGAAGTTGGTGAAAAGATGGTGAAATAAAGGTTGTTGGTGATGGTTCTCCAACCGCATCGCCCAAAAATCTCTTAAAAGCCCCAATACCGTTAGTAGCCTCTTACGTACGTACACTCACCGGAAGAAATGGGGTAGTGCTATTCTAAGCCGACACAACACAGCAACTACTAATAAGTAAGAAATAAGTTTTTATATTAAACATGAGTACTGTGATTAATAATTTAGAAATTTCTTTATACCACACGCGTCAGTTCAACCTACCTAAATCTTAACTTACTTACTTACTTATACTCACGCCCATTATTCCCATTGGGGTAGGCAGAGACTATCGATCGCCAATTAGTACGATCTTGACTAAACTCTCTTGCTTCCCTTACATTCATTATCCTTCTCATACATGGTCTTTTATTCTTCTCACATCGGACCCCCGCCTTTATAAGAACGTTTTCTATCGGGTCAGGAAACGTTTTACGAGGCCGTCCTCTAAATACTAACATTCCCATCCACATTGGCTCTATATATAATATTATCTTAAAATAATTTTTGAGTCGGTGCCAGTCAAACAAAACTAAATTCACCCTACTATCTATCTCTGATTCATATTACAAAAAAAGGCTTTTATAAGGTGATGTGTTCAAACTATTAATTTTAATTTGTTTTTCTTTTATTAATCATACAATGATAAAATGACAATGAATTATTTTCCTAAATTATCACCATACCATGGACTGATAGTAGGAACAGGGGGTGGGTAACTTTGCTGCTTATTAGACTTGTGTTCAGGAGCTGATGTTGATAAACTCGACTCCGTTGGGGATGTTTCTTTAGTGATATCTTTTGTATTAAACTTATGGCTTCCTCTATAAACTGAGCCTCTAGTGTGGCTTTGAGGAACGTTCTGAATGCGCAAATATTCTTCAATTATTGGTGCTTCAAAGTTTGTTTCTGTTGTTGTTTGATAACTTTGCATTGTACTTGTCATATCTGTTTGAGTCTCTGCATAATCTTCTTTGACAGCAGTCATAGTGGTTGCCTCAATAGGTTTTGATGTATGCGGAATATTCATCCAAGTTTGTGGTCGGTTTCCAGAAAGGTAGTACGGTTGGATTGGTCTGTAGTCGAAGTCCCATGCTGGTAGGCGAGAAGGATGATGAGGAAGAGCTGGTTGTTCGCTTTTGAATATATCAATCCATTGCGGAGCTTCGTCTATTGGTCGTGGCATCATTGTAGAAGTTGGTTTAACAGAATGCCAGTTTCCTGATTCTTCACTCATGTCTGAATGAGGAATCAGAGCTATAGGTTCCGTAGTTGTTGAGTGATGGTTCAAATATTTTCCGATGTCTTCATTTCTTGTTTCAATGAGGGATTTCTGGCCCAGGCGCTTATGTTCGAAGTTGAACTGAAGGCGTGGGTTGTGCCAGTAGTTTTTTTGGAAGATATGGTCGTGGGCATCGAATGGTGGAATTTGAGGAGGGTAGGAAGGCATGTAAGTCGGAGCTGCTCTGTGCTCTGGAAGTGCATTGGTTGATGCCGCGGCAATCAGGGTGATCCATAGCAATATCATGATTCTGAAATTTGAGAATTAGATTTAGTATTCTATGCTATTCTATGCTGATTTAAGTTCAGTGACTATAGATTACTAGTTTGTATTTATTTAGATATTTGTATTAACTAAATTACAATTGCAAAAAAGAACTTCCATTTTTTTCAAAGCTAAAGTGTGCCAATATATAAAGGAGAAATAAAGGAAAGATAAATTTCGAAACCGGCGGGGATCGAACCCGCGACCTCCGGCTATACGCCCCCGTCGCTCTGCCAATTGAGCTACCGTGTCAATGGCTGCCGATGCGAAATTCTTCTATCCTTTGTTACTTTTACACTTTTCAGTGGTGTTTGCGTTTCCTACCTCCGATTTTTTTACAAACTCGGAAGACCTCTTGTCTACCTTTACAGATAGAATGCAAATGTTGAGAACGATGAGAAGAATATGGGTTCGATCCCCGTTAGTGTCAAAAATTTTTTTTCCTTTATTTATTAGAAATTATCTTCAAATGTATGAGGTTTTCATGAACAAAAAACATTCTAATTGAGTTATAGTATTCTATAGTGAATTAAGTTGAGTTAAGATGATAGTTTTGAAGAGTTAGTAATTCGTTTTTGTATTTTTTTATTTATCGCTTATTAATTTCTTCCCGCGAGTTTCGTAAATCTGACAGTGAATTGATAAATCAAAATAATAACTTGAAATCTCCTAGGGTCTACATTTTAAATATTTTTTACTCACATTAGTCTATTCATCTCTTATTTAATTTTAGTAACGATGGAATACTTTTTACTACTACTACATACATACATATACTCACGGCTATAAATCCCTAGAAGGGGTAGCCAGAGCCAAGAAATTTCTAATTCCTTAGCCACTTTTGGAAAGTTGAGAGGGGAAAAGATGGTAAAATAAAGGTTGTTCGTGATGGGCCTCCAACCGCATCGCCCAAAAATCCCTTCAAAGCTCAACACCGTTAAGCGCCTCTTACGTACACCCACCGGAAGAAATTGGGTAGTGCTATTCTAAGCCGACACTACACAGCAAACTACTACTATTTAATTCACACACTTGGCCAATATTTAATAAAAACTAAAGAAAGTTGCAATGGTTTGTTTTTAATAATAGACTTATTGAAACAACCTTAGTAGCTTAGTGGAAGACCAAGACCCTAGTCAAGAGAGGTGGTTTTGCGAACCTAAATCAGATATACACTAATATGTCTTAAGTTGTACGTGCAGTTAATTTATAGGTATATCGACAATCTAAGTTAATAAAATAATAATTAAATGTATTTATTTTCTCTCAACACAAAGCAAAAAGTCACAAAAATATGATTAGTTTACAGGATAAGTCTTTGTGGCGAGAGCTGGTGTCGAAGTTGCGTAGTATTTCATGCAGCATTTCTTTTTAAGGCTTGCCTTTGGTTAACGTTTATGTTTGTGGCGTTCCCATGGAATATTTAGTTTAGATTTTCAATTTAAAAAGTATCATTTTCATTAAATCACTTGAGTTCTTTAACAACATTTTACAACAAATAGTCCAGTTGGTAATGACAGAATAGCTAATACACAAATGAAATAACAAACCAGTATTTCTACATTTGATGTCCAGAAGTTGATAAGGTTAGATTGCTAGCACAATAAAACATACATATACTCACGGCTATGAATCCCTAGAACGGTAGCTAGAGCTAAAGAATTAGAAATTCCTCAGCCACTTTTGGTAGTTAAGTGAGGAACAGATGGTAATATAAAGGTTGTTGGATCTCCAACCGCATCGCGCAAAAATCCATTAAAAAGCCCAAATACCCGTAGTCGCCTCTAATGTGCACCCAAGTAAAGAAACGAGGAAGTGCTATTCTAAGCCAAAACGACACAGCTATAGCACAATAAGGGCACTTAAAAATACACAAGTATTATAAAAAATACAAAAACTTACATACCTAGTGGAGCTCTAGTAAACAATCACTCATTTCAAAACAAGATTCATATTATAAAGAGAAATGAACATTTCTAATTATCATCTCAAACCAGTCTATAACGTCAATTGCTAAAGATATCAAAAATCATTTAAAAATAAGGCATTACCTCACGGCAAACCTTTAATGAGGTAGTTAAACTACTATCTTCTTTCGGACTATAACATAGAATTTGCGGTTTGGTGATTGAATAAGTCAATGATGAAGTTGTAGTCACGTGTGGTCAAGAATATTAAACATATCTCGATTAACATACATACATATACTCACGGCTATAAATCCCTAGAAGGGGTAGCCAGATCTAAGGAATTAGAAAATCCTCAGCCACGTTTGGAAAATTGAGTGGGGAAAGGATGGTAAAGTAAAGGTTGTTGGTGATGGGTCTCCAACCGCATCACCCAAAAATCCCTTAAAAGCCCCGATACCGTTAGTCGCCTCTTACGTACACCCACCGGAAGAAATGGGGTAGTGCTATTCTAGGCCGACACTACACAGCACTCACGGCCATATATCCCAATAAGCCAGAGCTTCAGAGCTTGAGTATTTATTTGAGTTGAGTCTAATTGAACTGTGATAGCTCAGTGGGGCAGATGCCAGGTCAGCGCCTACACCAATTTGTCTTTTCCAAATTCGTATTATGTGTAAATTCATAGAAAAAAAAAATTAAGTAAAAAACTTTTTAAGAAAAAGCTTTTATTTCAACGCTCTAAAAAGAAGAAAATAAAATATTCCTTTTGGATTATGCTACCAACTCCTCATTATACACAATTTATATATAATAATAAAAGCTTGTCGCTCGATTTACCACAAATTATTATGATATAAAGGAATGTTGATAGTTATGTAAACCTCGCTACAAGCTTTTATTATTATATAATAAATTGTGTATAATGAGGAGTTGTTAGCATAATCCAAAAGGAATATTTTATTTTCTTCTTTTTAGAGCGTTGAAATAAAAGCTTTTTCTTAAAAAGTTTTTTACTTAAAATTTTTAATTTTTTTCTTTTTAGTTTCAAGTTATTATTACTCTCAAAATGCCCTCTCATTTGATACCCATATTGTAGAAGTAGACTAAAGGTAACTATTCCGCCATCCTGCATGGTCCGCCATATTGGATTCAGAATGACGTCATATTCTTTTTCTAGTCACTCTTAACAAGCCCTTTCATTTGATACCCATATTGTATAAGTGGATTAAATATAACTGTTCTGACATCTTGTATGATCCGCCATATTGAATTTAGAATGACGTCACATATCTTATCATATATTGTCATCCAAACAAAATGCATCCACAAAATTTCAGCACAAACGGTTGAATATATCTACTTCAAAATTGAGTTCAAAGATTTCACCCGAACACACAAATATACATACATTGCAAGTTAAATAAAAGCTTTTAAAAACATCATGACGAAAGCCACATTGCTAAATTGTTCTTTGTGATGCGACAGTGTATTCGTACAACATCGCGATAGGCCTGCACCCTACCACGTGACTACTCTGTCCAAGAAAACGTGGGTACTCTGAATACCAGGTGATAAGGTCACGTGAGATTCAGAAGTATTAGTTCCTCTGCCAACCTCTTCGGGGATATACGGCGTTTAGGTTGAGTCTTATTATTGTCCTTTGAATAAAAGCTTAGGATGGTTAAGTTATTGTCACCAATATATTAGTGTATTTATTGGTAAAATAAGAATAAAGTCGATGGTATGTTAATTTTTTATTTAGTAATGGTTAACATATTAATAGACAATCCATATCACGAAAACGTTTCGGTGGTAATTGGAACAAGTCACCATTCTAAAACAAATTATAAGAAGTCATTTGTGACTTTGCATTTGTAAAATTTTCAAGAAAAAGATTTCCAAACGATTATGCAGTACAAAAGAAAACATTAAACAATAAAAATCCTTTTTATTTTGTATAATGGCTGCTGCGTTAAAAACTGTATATAGGATTTTTTTATAACTATATTAAATAGTCTCGATCTTGTTCTAAAATGATAAGTTATTCACAATTACAATTGCCGAACACGTATTACCCATAACTTACAAATATACATAAATCACTAGACGTGAAATATTTACAATATGTAGATATTATACAATGTATTATTTCCCTTAAGAAACAGATGTAAAATGTGGACTGAGATCTTCCACTGGCCAAAAGGCCAATATGACGATATTTTATATCGAAGATAAATTATATGGTAACATTATATTATATGGTAAATTTTAAACTTACTTAATACAATCCTATACAGGTAACTAGAATGAATGATTCATACAGTTTTGGGGAGGCAATAAATAACATTTTACAAAGAGCTATATTCTGATTGCTTTACGCATAGAGGCTGTTCCAAAGTTTTCAGATTGGGTTAGAAAACTATAGACAGTACATGATAATGGCACTAAATTCATAAAATTTTATAAAACAATGCTTTACTTAGTTTATCTTAATATTAGAGTTACAGTGTTATAAATAAAATCTACATTAATCATTGGCTAAGGTCGCTTCGTTCGTTTCTTCGTTTTGTCTCTTATTTAAACCGAATACTTCTGAAACGTATACGTACAATACTACAAAAAACACTAGTCTAATGGCCTTGGATCATAGGGAGTGGCATCATGTCCTACAAATCTATTATTTTTCCTAATCTTAAAGCCCTCACCGGGGGCGCTATTATAATATATGACACGTCTAATTCCAAAAGGGTCTATGTAACCGAAGCTTCCAGTTCTATCATTCTCAGAGCCTATGACTTCTTCGTGATAATGTTTAGGTAGGTAATATCGGAAGCCGTTTAATGTAAACGGGGCACCGTCGTATGTACTCGGGTATTGCGGAGTGTAGCCGTCGCCTACACGAGTGGAAGGCCGTCGACTTGCCGAACTAGAATGTCTGTAGGAGTTAGGGTTGTACAAATCGAATCGTCGATATGGCGTACTTCCACTACCGTAGTATCCATCATCGATAGTGTTGCTATTCGATGGATCGAAATCGATAGAATTAGGTGTTGGTGAAGCTGCCTCATCAGCTGTTATAGGTCGGACTGTTGGTTTGAAGTTGTAATCTGTAGAATCTATTGAATTTGGTGAAACTTCTACTTGAGGGGTTGACGTAGAACTCGGGTAAGCTGGTCGTGGTGTGACTGTGACTTCAGCAGGGTAAGTTCTTGGTGGAGAATAGGTCACAGAGGGTAAAGAGGGTGTTTTCGTTGATGGAGTGAATCTCGCTGATCCTCTGTTTCGTAAAACAGGGGGAGGATGCGTTGCACCATAACCTGGATCTGACGGAGCACTTTTTGCTATTTTGATCGATTCCTGAAATGAGAAATCAATAATTTAAACAGCTTGTTTCTATGCATAGCTGAGTATAACAATGATTACGAAGCCTCGACACCTTCTTTTTATTAGCCCGTCTAGGTAGGTAAGTTTATTTTAATAAATACTAAATACTTAGAAGGCATGCCACTTTCTTCTATCAATTGCGAGTATAATGTAATCAATAAATTAATGTCATAAATCAAAATGATTATACCATTAATTACATGACTTTTGCTAAACCTTCTGGAATGATGAATAATTTTTTTTTAAATACACAATTTTATCAAACTTAATGCGTAATAAGTAATGATATAAATGTATGGTTAAAGTATCGTTAATAACTATACGCTCCGCTGTAATCATGCTGTAATTTATTTTTTGCTGTTCTATATTGGCTCTAAATATCAATATCCATATTTTCTTGTAGCCATGAATTCCAAAAACGGGTAAGGTGTCGAAGTTGAGTAAGAAAAACATAACATAACATAAAAGTTCACGCCGAATATCTCCGAAGGGGTTGGCAGAGGTACTAATACTCCTGAACATAACGTGACTTTGTCACCAGATGTTCAGAGTGCCCACGTTTTGCACGGACAGTGTTATCACGTGATAGGGGGCAGGCCTATTGCCGTTTTTGTACGAATACACTGTCACATGACTAAATACAGCTCAGCCATGTGGGTTTCTTCACGATGTTTTCCCTCACCGTTAACAACCGTGATAAATTAACCACACATATGTCTGAATGTTTTTGTTCACGAAAACCTCATTTGGGGATTATTACTGATAAATAAAAATAGGTAAAAAAACTTTTTAAGTTAAACGGTTTTATTATTAACATACAGAGCAATGTTTAAGATAAATGTACTAAAAACCTAAAAATAATAATAAAATAGATACAGTCGTGGGAATTATATACATATGCATAGACTAGACTAAAATAAAACCGTGGGGCACGTCAATTGTCTACAAATTATCGACTTAATGTGCGATAGAAGAAACGTTTAATTCGTCGTTGGGCAGTTGGCCCGCAGACGGTGAGGAACTATGAAACCCTAAAACTCGCTTATAATCGAGCTTGTTAGCTTATTTCCACATTCTGCCATATTTATCACATGTCCATCGTTGTCGGTTGAACAACTGCCCAATTATAGTGTAACATTACAAAACAAACATTTTAATCAACGATTGTAGACAATTGACGTGCCCCACGGTTTTATTTTAGTCTAGTCTATGCATATGTATATAATTCCCACGACTGTATCTATTTTATTATTATTTTTAGGTTTTTAGTACATTTATCTTAAACATTGCTCTGTATGTTAATAATAAAACCGTTTAACTTAAAAAGTTTTTTTACCTATTTTTATTTTCTAGTTTTTAGTTTTTATTTCGAATTCTGTTTAATTCATATAGTGCTTCATTATTGCAAGGTTTCTTGCCCGTTAGTTTATTGTAGTCCAACTCCTCTATACGTAGTCCCTGCAAAGATCTGACTCTACCAAGAGCCACGTAGGCTTATGTTATATGCCATTTAGTGGCTGCGCCCATCTAAAATATTAATTTGATATAGTGCACTGTATGGGGACTGTATGTGAATTGTATTCTACTTGTTGAGACTTTTCATTTGATACCCATGTTGATGGGATTGATATAAAACCTAAGTTAGCCGCCATTTTGTAGAGGCCTCCATCTTGGATTATAATTTTATATAGTACATTGTATTCTACTGGTTGAGCACATTCATTTGATACCACATCACATTCATTTCATATTTTGTAGCGGCCGCCATCTTGGATTTCATTTTTTATAGCATATTGTATTCTGCTTGTTGAGCCCTTTCATTTGATACCCATATTGATGGGATAAATAAAACCTAAATTATCCGCCATTTTGTAGCGGCGGCCATCTTGAATTTATAATGATAATGAATAAATACAATTGTATTGTCACCAAAATCCAAAGTGTATAGAAAATTTCAGATTAATCGGTTGATAGGAAGACGGTGAAATTTGAATTACTAAATTTGACCCAAGAATAAATAAAAAAACAAACGGGCTGAACTAAATAAAACCGTTTAATAAAAAACCGTTTACTAATAATAATAGTCATACCCAAAATAATAATCTATACTAATTACTAATAATATTATAAAGCTGAAGAGTTTGTTTGTTTGAACGCTAGGATCTCAGGAACTACCCAATCAAGTTGAAAAATTCTTTTTGTGTTGGATAGTCCATTTATTGAAGAAGGTTTTAGGCTATATATCATCACGCTGCAACCAACAGGAGCAAACTATCAGCGAATAATGTTGCAAAAACGGGGATAATTATTCATACTAAGGCTTCCGTTGTGTGCGCTGCGTAAACGGTTTAAGTTACCAAAAATAAAATGTATTAAAGAATTATTTCTCTTTAAATGATCTAAAAAAATGCCCGCGACAGTATATGTCTAACTTTTAAGTTTCACTTACTATAACCATTTTTATGGTAAATAAATTTGGTCGAATTAAATGCATAATTGCCATAATGTTTTATCAACATAATATTAATCTTTATCCAAATAAATATGTTGTTGATTTTGAGTATTTAATTGAGAACAAAATTGTCCTTGACATCACTTAATTTAAATAAACATCTTAGAAGATAATACAAATTTTAAATTACTCCGCAACAAAATTTACACGCGTGCATGAAGAGCAAGACCAGACGCAGCGCTGGCCGGCGAGCGAGGTCACCTGCGCGAGAAGTTTATGTTCAAGCCTTATCCTATTAATATTTTAAATGTGAAAGTTTAGATGTTTGTGTGTTTGTAGCTAAATGAAGACTAATTCGCAGAACGTATTTAAAATAAAATTTACAGGAAGCCAGATAATGATCCCAATTAACACAATAGGACACTTTTTATCCCAGAAAAATTAAGAGATCAATAAATTTTCTTAAAAAATGGTTAAACAGACTAAGAATCAATGCTCAGCCGAAACTACTATACTTATAAACTTAAAATTTTTAAAGTGAAAAAATTGTGAGGACACTATGAAAAACACCTTTTTTCTCATCGCATGACAGAGACCCTCAACAGGTCAGTTAAATATTTCAGTTTGACGACGTGAAAGTCTACACTTTTGACAGTACGAAGTCTGTGGGGTCAGCTAGTAAAGGATAAAGAAAAGAAAAAATTTTACTCCGGCGGAGATCGAACCCGCGACCTCGGGTATCTCTCTCGCTCTGCCAATTGACATTGACACTGTACCTCAATTGGCAGAGCAACGGGGGCGTATACCCGAGGTTGTAGAGACTACTTGTATTATCCCCACAACATTACTCTTGCGCTTTATATATACTTCTAAATATTAATTTTAGTTTAAAACCTGTGTAGTGTCGGCTTAGAATAACACTACCCCATTTCTGCTGGTGGGTGTACGTAAGAGGCGACTAACGGTATTGGGGCTTTTAAGGGATTTTTGGGCGATGTGGTTGGAGCCCATCACCAGCAACCTTTATTTCACCATCTTTTCCCCACACAACTTTCCAAAAGTGGCTGAGGAATTTCTAGTTCCTTAGCTCTGGCTACCCCTTCTAGGGATTTATAGCCGTGAGTATATGTTTATGTTTATGTTTAAAACCTACTCAATGAGTACCCCAAATAACAGTCGTTGTAGCGTAGGAGCTACTTAAGGAAGTTAAGAGGCGAATAGTAATATCGGTGATAGGTTTACAGCCAGCTTCATCACGCGACCAACAATTTAAAAGTCTTCGTGCCCTACGTATCTCGTACTAAAGCTGCAGAAAGAGATACGCTTGTGTTCCTCTTGACCAACATTATACTTATACAATACAGCAACTAAATTTAAGTTTTTGCCGTGTCTTACCGACTTAGAATGCCACTACCCCACCCCTTTCTACCTATGAGTGTAGTAAGAGGCGAGTAACGGAATGTACTTTTTAAAGTGGTTTTTGGGCGATGCGGTTGGAAACCCATCACCAACGATACTTTATTTCTACCATCTTGTCCCCTATCAACTTCCAAATGTGACTAAGGAATTTCTAGCTCTGAAGCTGTAGGTACCCCTTTTTGGGATTTACGGCCGTGAGTACATGTATGTATGTAAGTAAAAAAATACTTACACCGATTGGACGATTTTGTCCTACGAAAACCGTTTTTGATTTGTATATCCGGTATCCTTGGTCGTCAGCGATGTAGTCTTGTAACCGCAGATATCCATCTGCTCCAACCCAGCCCGTAGTACCTGAAAACCATTAATATAATATTTATTTACTGCTTCTCACTTTAGGATGAACTCGAATGAGAATTTGGATGCCCTAAATAAGCCCAAGTATTGGAGTTTATCAAGGATCGATGTTATATTTGTTTTCATGGTTTTTGAAGCTATACAATAAATTAACAACGGAAGTTGGTTTTAAGTTATAAAAAAACAAATTGTACTTGTAATGTATTATTTAATAGGTAATTATAGTTCAAACGTTAGCTAACTATAAAAGATAAATTTGACTCATACTAAGGTACCTGACTAATGAGCTCTGTTCAATTAGCGTTCATATTTCATCAGAGGATTGGCTCGTCTCTTTAACGCCTTGTTATGTGGTTGTTGCAATGATTCAGTGCTTTATTTCTGCTTGAATGTTAGTGGCTTGATGAAAAGTTATAAAATGCGATAAGAATAATTCATCATCACCGGCCATTTGACATCCACTGTAGGTGTAGGGCATAAGAAATCTTAGTTCGAAAGCCTATTACAATGTTAATGATTACGTTAATGATGAAGTGGCTTGGTGTCATCAGGGCTCTGTGCAGAAGGTTTCCGGGCTAACACCAAAATTGTAAAAGATGAAAAAGGATGTGTGTTGACGAGTTTCTTACGGGTTCTTCTCTTTACAAAACACCTTCCGAATCCGAAGTAAACTTATTATTAAGTTGAAATTTGACGTTCAAAAAACAAAGATTTATTTTTTTGATTTGAAATAAATGATTATTTTATTTTATTTTAAGCTTTCTTGTCGTCCTCCTTTGTCAACGGTCCATCTTGTTGGAGGCCTACCCCCATTGTAGAGTTAAAATGGTTAGTTAAATATATTTCCTGTACTTCCACACGAGTTTAAAAGCATCCAAACACATACGAAAAAACAATATTTTCTGTGTGAATATCAAGGTTGTAAGCAGTGAGGAATACGAGCAACATCATGAGAATAACTATACGACTAAATTGATTCTTACTTATATGATAATGTGTAAGTTCTCTGAAATGTGGGTTTTCTTAGTACCAAGAGAGTCATTGTTAATTGATGATCAGAAGAAAATGACTTAATAGGTAGTTGTAGGGGTTACAAGGCTGTATCGGCGATGTTTTACCGAATTCATAGTTTGGTGCAGGTATCGGAAAAATGAAAATACACCAAATACAAAATACATACATACCAAATAAAGGACAAAGCTCAATTAGTTAAGTAAAGAATAAATAAAGGAAAGAAAAATTTCGACACAGGCGGGAATCGAACCCGCGACCTCGGGTATACGCCCCCGTCGCTCTGCCAATTGAGCTACCGTTTCAATGGCTGCCAGCGCGAAATTCTTCTTTTCTTTATTTCTTTTACACGTTTAAGTAGTGTTTTGCGTTTCCTACCTCCGAATTTTTACTAATTTAGTAGTATTTAATTTAATTTAGGTAAAAAAAAAATTCTTTCCTTTATTTATTAGTAATAATCCCCACATGAGGTTTTCATGAACAAAAAGATTTAAATTAGCTCAAGTTAAGTCCTATAAAAGAAGTACTTAATGAATTTCGGGGAATGACTCAACGATACATTTTAACATACATAATACACATATAAATATCATCATAGACTAAGAAAAAATCCTTAGTAAGATTCGAACCCGCGGCATCCGGACCCAGAATCTTGTCACCTATCTACTTAACTTCGGACGTCGTAACGATGAGACAAGGCAGCGCAGGTCCAGTTTGTAGAGACTTTTGGAAAAGTCCTATGTTCACTAATAGACATCTTTAGGCTGATAATAATGATATACTTAATTTAACTTACCAACAACAGACCCATCTTTGAGTCTCCTCTCTTTCCGGTACTGGCCATTGTGGGTCTGGTACAAGAAATACCGCTCATCATCCTCATCGGTCTGAATGTGGAACTGGTCGGGGTCCTGCTGAGGACTGTAGCCGTCGAGAGCAGCCAGAGCACCTGCTATGCATATCTGGAATAGAAAATTTAACAGTCAGAGCAAGTTTTGTCTATGAATGTAAATAGTTATTGTGAGACATGATTGGGAGATATAGATCCGTAAATATTACTGTCATATGTCAACGAAAATGTATTGTGTTTTATTCCATGTCTTCACATTAGTGATAATGGCAAGGAAAACTCAAATAGGAAGGGATGGGTAGTCTTTCAAGAATAGAAACAGTTTCATCAGAACATAATTATCAAAGTATTAAATAAGTTTCTACCGATGGGTGTACGTAAGAGGCGACTAACGGTATTGGGGCTTTTAAGGGATTTTTGGGCGATGCGGTTGGAGACCCATCACCAACAACCTTTACTTTACCATCTTCTAGGGATTTGTAGCCGTGAGTATATGTATGTATGTATGTAAATATGTTCGTTTATATAATAAAAAATAGGTAATTTGGCAAGTTGTATTTAAAAGATAAAGTGTTTTACACAAAGTATAAACCAATTCGTTGCATATCTATCTAAATAAAAAACGCACAAAATTAACCATTATTTTTTTGTATCAAGTCAACGTAAAGACATAAAACTCATTAAACATTTCCTGAATCATTTGAACACTCAGAATAGTGCAAAGAACAATTAGATTTAAATCAACTTAACACTTAAAGACATATATTTCCTGTGTCTAAATCTAAATGCTGCACAGTAGATAATAGATTAGCAGCAAGGTTGTGCTTGTTTGAGAGTGATCTGGGCGTGGGAGCGCATTGTACTCCACTACATTCTTAATGATCATATTACATACATAGATACATATACTCACGGCCATAAATCCCAAAAAGGGGTAGCCAGAGCTTTAGAGCTAAAAACTCTGCAGCCAAATTTGGAAGTTGATAGGGGACAAGACGGAAGAAATAAAGTATCGTTGGTGATGGGTCTCCAACCACAACGTCCAAAAACCACTTAAAAAGCCCCATACCTTTAGTCGCCTCATACGACACCCATGGGTAGAAAGGGGTAATCGGCATATATTTCCTGTGTTTAAATCCGAGCTTAGTATAATGCAAGTACAAAAGATTAGCAGCAAGGTTGTGCTTGTTTGCGAGTGATCTGGGCGGGCGTGGGAGCGTATTATGCGAGCTCCACTGCACTCTCAATGATCATATTGTTCATACCATTATTTGTTCTGCATCAAGCACCGTAATAATAGCGGTGTCAAGGACGAGCTAACTTGGCATGTTTTTTGTATCACTTGGTGTTGCAGATGTAAAAGAAGTGGTTAATGTGTCGGTGGTTTTGGAGAGGTTATTTCATTGGCTTGGTGGTCTATAGCCGTGTGTGTGTGCCCACACTAATAAATGGAATTCGTGAGATATCTTAGTTTGGATTTAGATATAATTGGATGATTCTATTTCTGATTTTTCAATAGTCATGATGAATATGTACTTTGGAGGACATGATAACTCATCGGTCCCGGCTGCTATCAGGGTAGTCGTTGTTAGGTGTAATACTCACGGCTATAAATCCCTTAACGGGGTAGCCAGAGCCTTGGAATAAGAAATTCCTCAGCCACTTTTGGAAGTTGATTGGGGAAAAGATGGTAATAATAAATAAATATTTTTGGTGACGGGTCTCCAACCACATCGCCCAAAATTCACTTAAGAAGCCCCTATACCCTTAGTCGCCTCATACGATCACCCACGGGTAGAAATGGGGTAGTGTTATTCTAAGCCGACACTACACGGCAAAAGTTACAAGTAGTTGTTAATAGCTGCTAAAAGCACTGAGCTAGAGTAGTGGACTGTAGCCAATTCATCCTATTTAGGATAAGCTCTTCTTGTATCCAATTTAGCTTCGGTACACTCCTTTGCCCCGCCAGGGTGGCCCTCAGCTGGTGAAGCCGGACAGGCCACAGGGTCAGCAGCAACCAATCCATTTGAAAAAAGAAAGTTAAGCTCGTACCCTTCGGTTTTAATATAAATTGTTTATATTGATGATAATTATGGTTGACTTCAGTACGAAGTGAGCATAATGAAGTTTTGGAAACCTCTTTTCTTAAAGAAGATTGCAAGGAAATAAGGTGGTGATAGTAAAGTCAGTCGATATTACAAATAATCTTATTCTATGGTAGATAGAAGTTGGGGCTTATTCCGTTTATCCACCCTAAAAAATCCTCCCTAAGGCGGATATTCGGAAACGCGTGTCCGTCTATTCACCCTGAACGGGGTGGATATTCGGAATGCATATAATATGGTTCTTCCGATTTTTTACCCCAAGTACAGTAATTTACAGAAACATACACAACACAAAATGAGTCCAAGGAACATCGTGAACATTAAAATACTTAAGATAAACATACCTACTTTCTTAGTTACAGTTTGCATAAAAATATCTTACAAACTTAGGGTCTTTTTTCTGTAAATGACTGTACGTAGGCAGGGTAGAAAATCGGAAGAACCATATTATATGCATTCCGGATATCCACCCCGTTCAGGGTGGATAGATGGACACGCGTTTCCGAATATCCGCCTTAGGGAGGATTTTTTAGGGTGGATAAACGGAATAAGCCGAAGTTGGTAAAGATTGGTAAGGTAAAAAAAATATTTCCACCACATGATCATATTAAAATACAATATACGAGTTTAGAATCAGATATTAGAATCATTTTATCTTTGCAGGACTATAAATATAGATATCCACCCAATGTCAAATCATTTTGTTAATAAAGATGCACGAAATGACTGAAATCTCGTACGTACGAGTACGTAGTTATCTCAATATAGTTTGTGGACTGAAACATGACTGATTCGTTCTACATCTACGCTATTTACGATAAATTCCCAAGACACACAACACAAAACAATCATTTGGATACGCTAAACTCATTCACTCGGCATTCTACGTACGTTTCCCAACTCTTTAAGGACAAACTGTTGTGTTTTTGTCATGGCGGAAAATGTAATATGTAAAGCATGAAGGTTTGTAGAGGTGTAGTGTCGGCTTAGAAGCACTACCCCATTTCTTATCATGGGTGTACGTAAGAGGCGACTAACGGTGTTGAGGCTTTTAAAGGATATTAGGGCGATGCGGTTTGAGATCCATCACCAACAACATTTATTTTACCATCTCTTTCCCACTCATCTTTCCAAAAGTGGCTGAGGAGTTTCTAATTCCTTAGCTCTGGATGCTCCTTCTAGGTATTTATAGTCGTGAGTATAAGTATGTATGAAGGTTTGTAATTAGTAATTAGTCGTTCACGGTTTCTCTGTTCGTTTCCGCGTGTCTAAGAAGCGTCCCACGACATGACAACGCGGGCACAAAACGCTGATAAGGCATCTAATGAGAAACGCATTGTTATTCCGTAGTCAGACCAAACTAACCATGAATAAGGTTGCCAAGTAGGTGTTTGCGTATGTCATCTGACTTCCACGCTATTTGCGTGTTTCCTTGTCACGTGATGACTCGACAATTCAATGCTTTGTGGGAAATTGATCGAGCATAAAGACTTGTGATAGAAGACGAATAAGCAATATAAAACTGAAAACACTTTTAAATCATAATAATACCATAATGATTAAGAGTGGAATAACATCAGTAGGACATTACATATTCTTTCTTGCAAAATTATTTCATAGTTTATTCCAGTTTCAAATTCTATAATATATTATAATATTTTTAATGATCCCTTAAAAAAAAAGAATTTTTGGGCGATGCGGTTGGAGACCCATCACCAACAACCTTTATTTTACCATCTTTACCCCACTCAACTTTCCAAACGTGGCTGAGAAATTTCGAATTCCTTAGTTCTGGCTACCCCTTCTAGGGATTTATAGCCGTGAGTATATGTATGTATGTATGTATTTTTAATGATGAATGGTAAAATCAAGAAGGATTTATACTAAGTTTAGGCTAAGTTTTACTTAGTTATGTGACAGTGTATTCATGCAAAATGGTGATAGCCCTGCCCCTTATCACATGAGTACACTGTCCAAGCAAAACGTGGGCACTCTGAACACCAGGTGACAATGTTACGCAATGTTCAAAAGTATTAATAAAATGACGACAGCCGTGGCCGAGTGGATAGTTGACTAGCTCCTCGGTCCGGAGGTTGCGTGTTCGATCAACAGAGTTCCGCTGAGAGCAACATTTGTGCGAGGAGCATAAAAAATAATAATAATAAAAATTTATTTAGTTTTCAAAAAAACATAATAAATAAAATAATAAATAAAAAACTCTTTATTGCACATCACAAAAAACAACAATTACAAAAAAAAAGGTTGGTACAAAAGCCAAAGTACAACTGGCGGTCTTATCACTAAGAGCGATCTCTTCCAGACAACCCATGAATGGAAAGATTTGCTGGATTAAAAACATGTTCGGACGATCGGATGTTAAGACGAATATTATTTATTAACAACAAAATAATATTCGTCTTAACCTAGTTAGTTACTTAAAGTACAAAATATAACATTAAGCATGAATGATTGTTTTTTAGTCTTGGATGTTATTTATATGTGTATTATATAATATTAAATATATCGTTGAGTTAGTATCCCATAATACAAGTTCTACTCAGTTCGGGGCTAACTTGATTTGTGTATATATTTCCGTGTATGTTTATTTATTAATACCTCCGCCAACCCCTTAAAGGCGAAACGGCGTAATAGTTTTTGTTTTTCAGTTCCTACATATACTCACGGCTATATTTCCCTAGAAGGGGTAGCCAGAGCTAAGGAATTATGAATTCTATTAATGTGTTCTTTCAGTTCCTATTGACCTGCAAAAGGTAGGATGTACATACATACATATACTCACGCCATTAATTCCCATTGGGGTAGGCAGAGACAATCGATCGATAGTCTCTGCCTACCCCCCAAAAGGTAGGATGTCATATATAAAATATAAAATAGTAGGAACTCAACGGCAGTAAAAACGAAGTGCGTCTGATTTTTATTTATTGTAACCGATGTGTAGTATACTAAGTATTTAGTAAACCACGTTCAATGGAGTAAGACAATAGAATTGTTTCGAATAAGAGACGGATCTGGTGATTTGGCGCACAATGGACCCGAGCCTTGAAGGCCAGTATTGCGCAATGGAAACGTGTACAGGTATATCTTAATAAAGGGAAATTGCTACATATTACATACTCATACATAACTTATCGACTTTGAGTTAAAAACGTCCTTAAAGTAAAGAATTTTAGCCTATGTATTGCCGTGTAGTGTCGGCTTTGCTGTGTAGTGTCGTCTTAGAATAACACTACCCCATTTCTACCCGTGGGTGATCGTAAGAGGCGACTAAGGGTAAAGGGGCTTTTTAAGTGATTTTTGGGCGATGTGGTTGGAGACCCGTCACCAAAAACATTTATTAGTACCATCTTTTCCCCAATCAACTTCTTAAAGTGGCTGAGGAATTTCTCACTCCAAAGCTCTGGCTACCCCGTTAAGGGACTTATAGCCGTGAGTATATGAATGAATGAATGATTAGTTTATGTCATTGCTTTGTGGTTTAATGGTCGGAGCGGGTTTTGGTCTCAGGTTCAATTCCCGGAAGCTGATGCAGCCTAAAATTCAAATAAATAGATTTCATATTTCCCATTGCCATGTTGTAAACAAAGTGTATTTGAAACTCTTTCAGATATTGCGGTTTCATAAATATTCGTGTTTACAACAAAAGTTATTCAATATTTTGAGCAATTTTGTATGCTTTTACGTTTGGTACAGCACAGAAATTGTTGTTACAATCGTAGCTTCTTCTTCTATTAGTGTGTATTTCTGTTATTATTTTTTTCGTTATTTACGACTATATTTATCTTTGTCGCACTACAACAATTTTAGAACAATTTGACCGATTAGTCAAATTTCATACTACTCCATATTTTAAATAAGTAATAAAAAAAATGGTGTGCAGTGTCGGCTTAGAATAGCACTACCCCATTTCTTCCGGTGGGTGTACGTAAGAGGCGACTAACGGTATTGGGGCTTTTTAGGGGGTTTTTGGGCGATGCGGTTGGAGACCCATCACCAACAAACAACCTTTATTTTAGCATCTCTTCCCCACACAACTTCCAAAAGTGGCTCCCCCTTCTAGGGATTTATAGCCGTGAATATATGAATGAATATGAATAATCACAAAAAGAGTAGTCAGAATTTACTAATTCTTCCACTAAATCTGTAAGTTGTATCAGAAAAATATGCTCAAATTAAAGGCCGTTTCCAACTGCATTGCAACAGAATGTAGGGGAATATGCATATCATTAAAATACATAAACATAAACGTTCACGCCGAATATCCCCGAAGGGGTTGGCAGAGGTACTAATACTTCTGAACATCACGTGACTTTGTCACCTGGTGTTCAGAGTACCCACGTTTTGCATGGACAGTGTACTCACGTGATAGGGGGCAGGCCTATCGCCGTTTTGTACGAATACACTGTCACATGACTAAGTACAACTCAGCCATGTTGGTTTCCTCACGATGTTTTCCCTCACCGTTAACAACCGTGATAAATTAACCACACATATGTCTTTAGAAAAGACAAATTGGTGTAGGCCCGACCCAGGATTTGAACACTAGTCGTTTGCACGATAACCGAGTGTTCTACCCACTGGGCTATCACGGTTGCAAAAAGATTAATGAATTTGTTTTGAAATACCTAAGCTACACTGCGTCGTATTATAAAAGCGTAATTCATAATCTTTTAAACAGCTGAGCGATAGTACTATATGTATATGGAAAAAAGCAATATCATCGAAGAGTTTTACTAAATATAATCTTCTCGTTAAGCGACCTTATAAGAGATTATAGGATTTGCCTAATATACGTATTGAGTATATACATGACAAAAACGTAAGGAAAAATAAAACTAATTTTTTTTGTAAATTAATCGTCTATAATTCGTTTCAGCCACTTTCAGCCAAATAATTATCTCCGAAGACGGTACGTTTGGGACTATTTCCTATGTAATAATACATTTGGTTATTTTGTGTAGTTCATACATTTATTCACACCATTAGTTTCTATTAGCCGTGAAGTGCCGGCTTAGAATGTCATAACCCTTTTCTACCCACGGTAGTAGTACGGGACAACTAAGGGTATCGGGGCTTTTAATCGTTTTTGGGGCCTTGCGGTTACAGACCCATCACTAAAAAAAAATATTTTAGTATCATTTTCCCACATCATATTACTATTGCAATTCGTTCGTTGCCGTTTTGTTGTTAAACGGCCCGTTGCCGTTTTGTACGAACACACTGTCACATCACAACCACAAAGAACAAATCAGCCATGTGTGTTTCCTCACGATGTTTTCTCTCGCCGTTAATAACCATGATAAATCAACCACACATATGACTATAGAAAAGACAAACCATTGTAGGCCCAACCCGGGACTTGATCCCTAATAGTCTGCACGATAAGCGGTGCTCTACCTACGCTATAGCTATCACGGTTGCTTTCATTCATTAACATTCCCTATATTTGCCTAGGACCTTACTTTATATTATGCGTATAGTAGTCAGTAAAGCGAAAGAACAATACATCTTAAATAACAACTTACAGCTTGCTACTCCTACGTGTAAGACAGATACTGTTAAGTAGTTCAAATCTAATTTCCTTGGTATCTTAACATAATCTCATGAATGAATAAGTCATACACATAAAATCCTATGTTAAATTCACATCAATGAAATGAGAATTGAAGAAAATTGCACATCATACATACATACATACATATACTTACAGCTATAAATTCCTAAAAGGGGTAGCTAGAGCTAAAGAACTAGAAATTCCTCAGCCACTTTTGGGAAAGTTGAGTGGGGAAAAGATGGCAAAATAAAGGTTATTGGTGATGGGTTTTCAACCGCATCGCCCAAAAGTCCCTTAAAAGCCCCAACACCGTTCAAAATTGCACATATATTCATTATCATCATCAGAGCTCACATAAGCATATCCCTCCTTATTCTTGAACAGCTATAACTTTTACAAAAGCAATAATAACAAACATAACATAAACGTAATAAACATAAACGTTCACGCCGTTTATCCCCGAAGGGGTTGGCAGAGGTACCAATACTCCTGAACTCACATGGCAAGCGCCATCTAGTTACCAGAGAAGGTACCCACGTTTTGCTTAGACAGTGTACTCACGTGATAGGGGGCAGGCCTATCGCCGTTTTGTAAGAATACACTGTCACATGACTAAGTACAACTCAGCCATGTGGGTTTCCTCACGATGTTTTCCCTCACCGTTAGCAACCATGATAAATAATAACAAGCATTGAATATTCTGACAAAAGGGTTTAAGGGACTATTAGTTTTTGCAGGTGTCGTAAGAGGCGACTAAGGGTATGGGACTTTTTAAGTGGTTTTTGGGTGATGCGGTTGTCATCTTCTCCCCATCAACATCCAAATATGGTATAGAAGTTTAAATTTTTGAAGGTCTGGCTACACCTTTTTGGGATTTATAGCCGTGAATATATGTATGTAATGTATGTAGTTTTTGCGCTGTAACTTTGCACCTAGCAAGTAAATTAGATGCTCAATTATGAAATGCGTAATACTAATTAATTTGTCATTTTTGCAAACAATTACCTTATTAGTTTTGATAAAAAGGTACATTAATAAATTAATTGCTACTTACTAGTAAAATTGCGAAATCTAAAACTCATTAAAGAATTTAGTATAAATAGTCCAGGTTTAAAATATTAAATCATATCACTTCCTCGTCTCATCAAGCAAACGCATCACTTAAGAACAGTAATATCAAAACATAATCATATCAATATGAAGGTACTTTCGGTAAGTTTACATTTTTATTATTTCATTGAATCTTTTTTTATTTGTAATCGTTGAATGTTTTAGTATTTGATGTAGTGTTTCTGTCATAATTAGACTGGACCTAATAGAATATAAATTAAAACAATAATGAGCCCAATGGTGTCGCTTTTTTTAAATCATCTCTTATGTGATTTTTTCATTGCAATTTTATTTTGGAATTGGTCACTTACAGCATATTAAAATATGTTTTTACTCGGTTACACTCCCTTATTTTGTTCACTTTGGTATAGAAAGAAACCATCGATTCCTTTTTTGTAGGATCCTGACATCTATTTCTAACTTGTCACAATATTTATATAAATGTTCTTTTAGTATGATATTCCCTTAGATTTCAAGCATCCGCTTTATGTGCGCCTTAACAGTCCTTTTTCTGGTTTTTATTTCGCTTTACATTTTTATTCATTAAAATCTTTGTTATTTACAGGTCTTTGCCTGCGTTCTCGGCGCCTGTGCCCTCGTGTCATCAATGGCAATGCCTGAAGAAGACGAGGCAGCTCGCAGAAGAGGTCTCCCTGCCCTTCAGCACGAAGAGATCCACGACGCCTTTGGACAATATTCCCTCCGATACGTCACTGCTGAAGGCACAGTGGTTTCGGAAAGTGGCAAGCTAGTACCGAACGCTGAAAACGATGGCCACGTATTGGTGTACGAAGGTGAAGTTACCCACTTTGCCCCTGATGGCACGATGTACAAGACCAAATACTCATCAGGTTTGGATGGACATCACGTTGAGGGTGATCATCTTCCTAAGGCTCCTGAGGCTGAGCCGGCACCAGCAGCTTAGTTTTATAATGTTGTTGAAATAAAATTTTGAAAATGATCCTTAGTTGTTTTTTTTAATTGCATTATATTAGAGATTATTTAGTAGCAGACTACCATGTAGGACGTATCAACGTATCAAGATATAGAGAAAGTGCTAGAATGTCTAGCCTAGGTCTTGAAAGTATATAGAATAAAAGAACATGTATAAGTAGATAGATGAATGTTATCAAATGAGAGAGTTTACAAAGAAGCGCTTGATAGTGCCTATTCACCTTAATGGAAACTAATGGTGTGAGTATCTGTATATGTATGTATTTAAACAATCATATGTCTGTGCACTAAGAATTTTGCCGATTAAATAAAGCATTAATTTTAAACTAATTTAACCTGCAAAACCTGTTGGTGATATCGGTAAACCAGCTATTATAGCGCTATCTTCATAAATACATGGACAGTATTATTTTCAATGCAAAAATGAAAGTGCTAATTGTGTTTGCACCATGAGGGATTTCAAAACATGTTTTTTCTTATCAATAATAATATAATACTTATGTAATAAACATTCCATACAAAATAATTATACACACGGTTAAAAATCCCAAAAGAAATAACAAGAGCTTTGAAATCAAACATTCCTTAGGTACTTGTGTGGAAAATATTTACAAAGGGTACAATAATGGGTATCCGACCATAACACCGTGCAATCACCGTGAAATAGGTTCGCGCTTTTTTAGCCGATACTACGCACCAAGATTTAGCTTAAGAAATTGTTGACGACGTCTTTCGCCTAGTGATTAAGTGATTAGTTTCTGGGTCCGACGGTTGATATTTCGATTCCCTCTGAGGACGATATTACTGTGATGAACATAAATGGTGTTTCTTAGTATTTAATGTTTTTTTTTATGTTTGTTATATATAATATGAAATAAATTTATGAGTGTGAGGGATACTAATCCCAAATCACAAGTCATTACGATGTACTTACTATGGGGCTAACTTAATTTGTTTAATTATGTCTGTTTTTTACATACATACATATACTCACGGCTATAAATCCCTAGAAGGGGTAGCCAGAGCTAAGGAATTAGAAATTCCTCAGCCACTTTTGGAAAGTTGAGTGGGGCAAAATGGTAAAGTAACCAACCGCATCGCCCAAAAATCCCTTAAAAGCCCCAATACCGTTAGTCGCTTCTTACGTTCACCCATCGGTAGAAACGGGGTAGTGCTATTCTAAGCAGGCACTACACGGCACTGGTCTGTTTTTTATTTATATATAATTTATGTATTATCAAAAGTCAAAAAGTTTATTTTTCAAAATAAAGTTAAATACTATCATTTTTTGAACGTCAAAGTTTTAAATTAATCGTTAATCCGTTGCTTCGGAAGGTGTTCGTAAAGAGAAGAAGCAACAAAGAAACTCTTTACATTCACATTTTTTCATTTTTTCAATTTTTTCAAATTTATAGTTTAACATATCCTTATCAAAAGTGAACCTGCGTATTAGCTATGTATTGCGTAAATAAGCAGATTTGCTCTACAGTTATATGATACATCCATTAATGAGTCATTCCAATCATAACTCATAATTTGACCGCAATATATGGTTCGTCTAGTTTGATTCATCTGCTTCAAAATTGTGACCAAATATGGCACATTGTGGTTAGTGTCTAAGAATGACATCAACCAGGGTTTGGCTGGTTAGTGTAGTCTCACTTAGTGAGTGGCGCCAATAAGGCCATGTAGTGCCGCCTTCGCCGAACTTACGCCTACGATTAGACGTATTGCAGCTATTCAATGGTGCTATATATTTATTTAGTACTCAGGGACCTTTGCTATTTTAATCTATTAATCTTTCGTCTATTTTCACTTTGAAGATAGTTTTGGATAGTCTAGAATAAGATAGTAAGCTACGTTTGTACGTTGACCAGTTTTTAACAAGGGGTCTCTTAAATGTATGTATGTAACGAAAACGTTATTAGAAAGGCGGGGGTCCGAAGTGAGTAGAATAAAAGAGAATGTATGAGAACAATGAAGAATGTAAGGGTAGCAAGAGAGATTTGTCAAGATCGTGCCAAGTGGCGATCGATAGTCTCTGCCTACCCCAATGGAAATAATGAGCGTGAGTATAAGTAAGTATCTTAAAGACAATAGGTAAGCAGTTTGTTCAATATTATATTTAAATATTACGGACATTTAACTCAGGCTCAGAATGCTATCAAAACCATAGAAAACCTAAATTAAATTGTGTTTATTGTCATGAGGAAATAATAAAAATCATATGATGTATGCGAATAACTGTTTACAATATTTTAATAAACGTTTAATCAATAAAAAGCATATACGCGTAAAAAGTAAAAAAAAAACAATAAAATAAGTGGCGTCACCATAACAAAAATATTTTACAAATTACTTGTTTTTACAACAAAAAAAAACGTTCTAATAAAGCCTGTTAATATAATAATAATTTGTATATGTTTCTACGTAAATAGATGTATTCATCGTGTAAGAATAGTCATGAGACAAACAAATACTTCCGCGTTATATTGGCTGTGATCGCTGTTTTTATTCAACACACGTACATAGTACATATATTCACGACCATAAATCCCAAAAGGGGTACCCAGAGCTGCAGAGCTCGAAACTCCGCAGCCACATTTGGAAGTGGATAGGGGACAAGATGGTAGAAATAAATTATCGTTGGTGATGGGTCTCCAATCGCATCACCCAAAAACCACCTAAAAAAGCCCATAGCCCCCCTTAGTCGCTTCTTACGGCACCCGTGGGTAGAAAAGGGTAGTGTCATTCTAACCCGGAACTACACGGCACGGTGTTTTTATTCAAGTCTCAACCAATTAACAATTAAAATCACGTTTGTCCTAATAATTATTCTGACACGGGAATTGCAAAGTAATGGATGAGGTCAGCCGTCTGTAACTCGAATAAATAAGTGGTATGATGTGGGCGTTTTGTGATATACGGAGTATTAATTTACTATCATTTGCATTGGTATTGATAGCAAAGCAGATACATACTTCATTTGTTAGCAAGTCATATTTTTGATGATGTATTTATTCGAAGGGCTAGCAAAGCAGAAGGTTTTTCTAAATGGAAGGTTGAACAATTCGCTAATTTAAAATTATTGATGTTTCTCGCCATTACTCCCTGTTGGGTATACAGTCTCCGATAGTCTCTCTGATTCTGAAGAACCTCTCTAGCTCTTAGATCTAGCTCGCACTGGCAGCCATTGACACGGTAGCTCAATTGGCAGAGCGACGGGGGCGTATACCCAAGGTCGCGGGTTCGATTCCCGCCTGTGTCGAATTTTTTCTTTCCTTTATTTATCCTTTATTTATTACCAGCTAGCTTCGTTTACATCCATCAATATTTTTATACATGCTCTATTATTCTTAACACTATGGATTTGGTACAATGTGTCTTCCGTGGTCGGCCCCTGCTAACATTACCTTCCACATTAGCTCTTTAAACATCTGTAATAAAAATATTGAGGCTTAAACGAAATGTTTTTGTTCGTAAAACAACAATACTAATGTGTATATTCGTTAGCTAATTTCACTAGTTCCCGTTTCTATTCAACCGTAGGAATGTTGTATCTCTAAAAATGCTCATTAATTTCGAGTGTCAAAGGGACAGTGAACGGCACACGAATATTTCCAAAATAAATACATTGATTGCATTCTTCCCTAATGACTTTGACCGTTTTAACCCATATTTTTACTCTCACGGCCGTAGATACCTAAACAGTTGGAGCCGCAGCTTAGAACTAGCAAAGCATTAGAAATTTTTGGAATTCTGTGAGGAAAAGATGGTAGTACATCCGATTTTCGGTGATGCATTTTCTGCCTGATCATCCCACTAAGTAATACATACATACATACAGTTAGGCTTTGTTTTGCATGCAAAACCTCATGTGGGGATTATTACTAATCCATTAAGTCAATAAAAAATCTCGATACCAGCGGGACTCGAACCCACGACCACGGATCCGACACGATTCCGGAGTCACTAATAAATAAAGGATAAATAAAGGAAAGAAAAATTTCGACATCGGCGGGGATCGAACCCGCGACCTCCGGATATACGCCTCCGTCGCTCTGCCAATTGAGCTACAGTACAGGCTTCCAGTGTGAAATTCTTCTATCCTTTGTTTGTTTTACACTTTTTAAGTAGTGTTTGCGTTCCCTACCTCCGATTGTGTACAAATTCGGAAAGCCACTTGTCTACCTTTTCAAGGATGCAAATGTCGCGGGTTCGATCCCCGTCAGTGTCGAAATTTTTATTTCTTTTATTTATTAGTTATAATCCCCAAATGAGGTTTTCATGAACAAAAACATTCAGACTCCGGAGTTGTAATAGCTCGGCAATAGATGGCGCTAACACCAGTGATGGTGCAAAGAATACATACATAATATTCTCATGCCGTTAGTTCCCATTGGGGTAGGCAGAGACTATCGATCGCCACTTTGTACGATCTTAGTAAACCTATCTATGCTCTTTTATTCTTCATACTTCGGACGCCTGGCTTTTTTGAGCATAGTAAGTAATCTTTGTATGTAAACCAATTAGAACTTTCAGAAAGTAATAATAGCTTTAATATACCTATCACAAAAGTATGACTGTGAGTTATTTCTTTGCCAAATGAGACAGTAATGCAGACGATTACATTATTTAAAACATTGACCCTAATTATGCGTTTATATAGTCATTTGCGAGTACAGTATCACCTTGCACGATTTCTTATTAAGATAAGTGGTATGAGAATTAAACAATGCCAGCACTACTACATTAGTGCTGTTAATGTAGCAGCGAGGATGATTTAGTTCTAAGTTACCCTTTAATTATTTTTTTATCTACATCTACTTTTCAATATTTTTTGTAAAAGAAAGGTTCATTGATAATTCTAAGACTTCTTGATAATTTTGTTTCATACATACATACATACATATACTCACGGCTATAAATCCCTAAAAGGGGTAGCCAGAGCTGAGAAATTAGAAATTCCTCAGCCACTTTTAGAAGTTGAGTGGGGAAAAGACGGTATAATAAAGGTTGTTGGTGATGGGTCTCCAACCGCATCGCCCAAAAATGCATTAAAAAGCCCCAAGTCCGTTAGTCGCCTCTTACGTACACCCACCGGAAGAAATGGGGTAGTGCTATTCTAAGCCGACACTACACAGCAGTAACATAAAAGAAGATTTTTTAAGGCTTTCAAAAATAAAAGCTTTAGCTAACCAGTTTGTCCTTTAAGTTTTATAAATTAATGCCAATTGGTAATTTATTTATATAGATATGAAACTGTCGTCGGCAGCAACATTTGATATCGTAGGCAAGTGCTATTCGCGGAAAGTGAAGACAATCCGTTGTTAGACCAACAATGTATTCGCACTGAAACTTACATTGGTTTATGGTTTATAATGGATTATAAACAAAAACTGTGCTTAACTTTACAGTGCAATTTTATAGATAATTGCAGCCGAACTAGACGATAGTCTGTGTTTCAGCATACAATTCACGTTATATATAGTTCTTATCAAAGTTTTGTAGTTCTTATATTAGTGGCTTTAAAAGACAATATTTACAAATTTTATCCTACTAAAATATATTCCTATCCTATAAAATATATTAGGATAAAATGATTTGTATCTGTGAGTGTGTGTGTGTGTGTGTGTGTGTGTGTTTGTGTGTGTGTGTGTGTGTGTGTGTGTGTGTATTAACGTTTTTCTTTTACATCTTTACACATTACATGCATATCCTTAAAACCTAAACATTCAAGCTGTATTCCTATACATAAATATACTCACGGCTATATTTCCCTAGAAGGGGTAACCAGAGCTAAGGAATTATAAATTCCTCAGCCACTTTTGGAAGTTGAGTGGGGAAAAGATGGTAAAAATGAAGGTTTTTGGTGATGGGTCTCCAACCGCACCGCCCAAAAATCCAATTAAAAGCCCCAATACCCTTAGTCGCCTCTTACGACACCCGTGGGTAGAAAGGGGTAGCGACATTCTAAGCCGGCACTACACGGAAATCCTGGATTCCCAGTTCCCACTCTTCTCCCAAAAATGATTGAAGAGATTATTTAATAAAGGTTGTTGGTACTGGGTCTCTAACTGCATCGCCTCACAATCATTAAAAGAGTACCCAATATTCTAAGTCACCTCTTAAGACATCCATTTGAAGAAATGGGTCAATGCTATTCTAAGCCAAAACTACACAAAAAATATGTCGTTTATGTTGTTAATTATTATACATATTAGAACTTACGCCTTTTACTGTCGTAGGCAAATGCACTCACGGAAAGAGAAGAACAAGACATTATCAGCAGAGGAAGTACCCAGCTATTTAGTAGTTCAGTGTCAGTTAGCAGCGAGCAGAAACGATGCGCATGCGCACAATAGCTCGCGGTTCTCACGCGAGGAAAGTGTGTGACGCAATGTTACCGGTCATAATTTACGTGTACACGCTGTTTTTCTACTTAATTGAACGCAGTGTGAACGGACATGCGATCATATGAGTTATTTCATCTTAGTGGTACCTTGATGTGATTGATTTTGTG
Source organism: Bedellia somnulentella (assembly GCA_963576735.1). Classification (NCBI taxonomy): domain Eukaryota; kingdom Metazoa; phylum Arthropoda; class Insecta; order Lepidoptera; family Bedelliidae; genus Bedellia; species Bedellia somnulentella. Next base: position 1,438,920 of record OY755176.1, read on the forward strand.
ATAGAAGTCTGGTTTAATACTGTTTATGTTACTTATAAAATTAAATAAAAAATACGGTATATTTTCAATTATCTTTATTCATACATATTCGCATAGTTGAATGTGAAAGAGAAGGAATAGTGTTTCCTATTATTCTGAGCTAACACAAACGCAAAAAAAATCGCAAAAAGATTGCGATGCCCGAGATTTGAACCTGGGTCTTCCGTTCGATTAGTATTAACCGAACGGTATACCGCTACGCCACGAAGACGTTAGTGTTGACTTCAAAATTTTGATAAGCTATATACTCGTATCTAGTAGTCGTACTATTGACAAACAATTAAATGGACATTCATTTTGATGAAAATGGATGAAACCCTTATTTTTTCCAAAAAGACTATTAATGAAGAGTCTGATAAAGTCGTTTAATAAAAAAATGAATCGTATAAATATAGGCAGCCATATAAAAGTTATGTTCTGTTTTTATGTTCCTACAGGTACCCTTGCGTAATCCAGGAAAAATTATATCCCATATGTTGGCTAGGAGTATAAGCTAGATTCGTACCAAATTGATCAAGATCCGGCTGGTGGAATTAACGTGATGACCGGACGTACCGGACATACAGACAGACAGTAATTTTTTACAAAAAGCGCAAATTTGGCTTCAGTATCGAAAATTAAACATATTCCACCGGTTTTTAATATGTTTTCTTCAATGTACAGTTTTGACCTCGGTACAGTCTTATTATAAAGGTGGTAGGTGAAGTTTCTTTTATCGCATCCCCCAAAAATCACTTACATGGTCCAAATACCCTCAGTCGCCTTTTACGAACAGCCGCTGGAGTAAATAATTAAAAGTGTAATAAAACACAAATTTTCATAGAAACAGTTTACGTTTAACAATTTCTCATTCAAAACAAAGCGGCCATTGCGAAATTGGTCAATGAAATAGTAATAATGATCCGAAGCACGCGCCCGTCGGAAGTCGGTGCAAGTAAATCAATTAGCTATTATCTAACTTGTTATCCAATAAGCCGCGACATTCTGACATGTGTTTCACTACTACTAATATTGGAGTTTGGTTGTCTGTTTGTTTGTTTTATGAAATTAAATTACATATCTGAAAGTAAGTAATTTAAAAACAGTCTCGGAACATACCTTAAAGTAACCACGTCCTTTTCGAAGTCGGTAATAAAATAATCGTAATGTAGAGGATTTTTAAATGCATAAGAAGTTATAATAATACAATGTATTTGTATTATTATATATTGCCGTGTAGTGTCGGCTTAGAATAACACTACCCCATTTCTACCCGTGGGTGATCGTTAGAGGCGACTAAGGGTATAGGGGCTTCTTAAGTGATTTTTGGGCGATGTGGTTGGAGACCCATCACCAAAAACATTTATATATTATTACCACCTTTTCCCCAATCAACTTCCAAAAGTGGCTGAGGAATTTCTAATTCCAAAGCTCTGGCTACCCCGTTAAGGGATTTATAGCCGTGAGTATATGTATGTATGTATATGTATGTATTTGATTCCGGACTTACTAACTTTTATTTCTTGATCACTACGAATGCGTAGCAATATCTTTGCAATAATTGTAGAAATAACTATTGGATTCGTCGTTTCATCAACATCAATATTGACCTGCGCTATATGTCCGTATAAATTTATTTATTAGTGTCGGCTTAGAATAGCACTACCCCATTTCTTCCGGTGGGTGTACGTAAGAGGCGACTAACGGTATTGGGGCTTTTAGGGGATTTTTGGGCGATGCGGTTGGAGACCCATCACCAACAACCTTTATTTCACCATCTTATCCCCACGCAACTTCCAAAAGTGGCTGAGGAATTTTTAATTCCTTAGCTCTGGCTACCCCTTTTAGGGATTTATAGCCGTGAGTATATGTATGTATGTATGTAAATTTATTTATTTTTTATGTTAGTATTATATTCTTTAGTCAGTTTTATAACGCGAGTGAAGCCGCGATACACAGCTTAAACATTACGCTTTCTAACTGACAAATTACATACCATATAATTAATATTCGACACATCGAAGCGTAGATTAAATTGAACGAACGGTTATCTAGCTGCCAGGGAAGTTTCATTACATCAGTCATACTCATAATATTACATATTTCACTAACCTGCAAAAACTGGACAATTATAGCGTACCAATACTCGAATGTTAAGTAAGAAACCAAGTAGCCTAGTTAAGGTGCGGCAGATTACAAGCAGAAGTGCTAAATACTAAGTGAATATGAATAAAGAAGTCATAGTTGGTTAATCCATACATACATATATTCACGTCATTAATTCCCATCTGGGGTAGGCAGAGACTATCGATCACCACTTTGTACGATCCTGGCAAACCTCTCTAGCTTCTTTTAACATACATACATATACTCATGGCTATAAATCCCTAAAAGGGTTAGCCAGAGCTGAGAAATTAGAAAATCCTCAGCCACTTTTGGAAGTAGAGTGGGGAAAAGATAGTAGAATAAAGGTTGTTGGTGACGGGTTTCCAACCGCATCGCCCAAAAATCCCTTAAAAAGCCCCAAGTCCGTTAGTCGCCTCTTACGTACACCCACCGGAAGAAATGGGGTAGTGCTATTCTAAGCCGACACTACACAGCTTCTTTTAACTCCATCAAAATAATAAATTAATCCATATTGGACATTAGTGTGTATGTAATAAATAATCTTACTAGCGCTGGGTTCTGAAATTTTAATTTTAATTTTCTTTGCACTTGCTAAGCCTAAAACTAAAGTTAAAAACAATAAGCTAAGTATTATAGTTTTTAACTCTCTAAAGCTGCGCAAAGGAACTAATAGATATATATTAATGACATAGAAAATGCTTTCCAACTTACACCGTGCATCACTCTAGAAAAGCATGCAAGATTGATTACACCAATAAAAAGCGGACAAACCATTTTCCGGCATAGCTATATCGAGAATCAGTTACGGTGCAACATCATGGATTACGAGCTGCATATATTGCAAGTTTATGGTGTCCAAGCCCATTATGGTTAGTGGTTCGCCAGGTTTCCAAAACGAGCTGTAAGGGAGTATCGCTTTCACCCACGCAGGAGATAGCCCGACCTCGCCTCGTAATCTCAGAACGATGTCATTTACTTATGTAATATTATCGTGACCTGCCGACTCAAATGGACTTAAATTTAAACATGACATGATTCACTATATTAGCGAGAACTCAAATTTGGCAAGTGCAAATTCTATACGGCTACCTTGAGTGAGCGATTATCGGCTTTTTTAAGCCTTCAAACCGAGGTAGAAGTTAAGTATTTAATATCTGTTTGATATGTTGTTCGTGACATGTATTTTGTTTTCTAGTTATTGATAATTGAGGTAACGTTAAGATGGTTAAGTGGTATGAAAAAAGTTACAAAAAATTGCTCTTTGACTTTACTAAAGAAGTGAATTTATGAATAAGTGTGTTGGTAAGGAAATTTAAGCTTTGTCATACTTTAAACAAGAATTAGGGGACAACGATATTACATAAGTCTGGTAAGCTTAGGAGTGAAAAAATATGATAATATGTCAGAGTTTCGGAGGTAGAAACTCCTCAGGCGCGTTTGGAAGTTGATAGGGGATAGGAAGGTAGAAATAAAGTAGCGCCGTGTAGTGTCGGCTTAGAATATCACTACCCCGTTTCTACCGATGGGTGTACGTAAGAGGCGACTAACGGTATTGGGGCTTTTAAGGGATTTTTGGGCGATGCGGTTGGAGACCCATCACCAACAACCTTTATTTTTACCATCTTTTCCCCACTCACATTTCCAAAAGTGGCTGAGGAATTACTAATTCCTTAGCTCTGGCTACCCCTTCTAGGGATTTATAGCCGTGAGTATATGTATGTATCTATGTAAATAAAGTAGCGTTGGTGATGGATCTCCAACCACATTGCCCAAAAAACCACTTAAAAAAGCCAATACCGTTAGTCGCCTCTTGCGACACCCGTTGGTAGACAGAGGTAGTGCATTCTAAGCCGGTACTACACGGCAAAATTTTAATTATCTGATAATATCGAACTGACAGAGTTAAGGAAAGGAAGTAAGTAGTAAAGATGTTTCTAACAATTATGGTATTGGAATCAGAATTTATAACAGATATGTGTGACCATTCTATTACGATATTCGTTGCAACAATCTGCGTAATTTGAAATCTGCTACTTCATGTATGCTTGCGTGTTATAAATTAAGGCTTACTTTAGCAAACGCTTTAACATCATTTTTACTATGTCATCGCATTAGCCATTCCAATTTGGACTTTTTATTACCATTACTGATGACATTTTTTATCGTGCTGTGTAGTGTCGGCTTAGAATATCACTATCCCATTTCATCCAGTAAGTGTACGTAAGAGGCGACTAACAGTATTGGGGCCTTTTAAGGGATTTTTGGGCGATGCGGTTGGAGACCCATCACCAACAACCTTTATTTTACCATCTTTTCCCCATGCAACTTCCAAAAGTGGCTGAGAAATTTCGAATTCCTTAGCTCTGGCTGCCCCTTCTAGGAATTTTTAGCCGTGAGTATGTTTTAAAAAGAGCTACTTAAATATTGCATCACATTTAAGTGTACACATGAAATAAGAGTATTGAATAGACTAAATTGTTACCATTTGATTAATCACATCACAATGCTGACCTACTATCTCGTACTTTCATGACAATTGCAAGTATTACAGATTAAATGATTGATATTATAATAACAGCTCTATAAAAGCAACTATTACTAATGTAAGTTATTGTAACATTGTTAAAGCCCATTATATGATTCGGGCGGGAGATCAGTTTGGCAATAAACGTGAGGTTGGATAGGTATTGTCTTTGTTATTCCCTATCTTTTGTTGGCTTGTTATAATACAAAAAAAAAAAAATTTTAAAATATTTGTAAGATTAGATTAAGTAATTTGGTAGTACTTTTCTAAACTAACACTACGAATCTAGGCTTATAATAAAATGTGATATTTATGTTTTTTTTTAAATTGTAATTGTAACGATAAAGTATCTTCAAATGTAACTACGACAGTTCTTTATGAATTTAAAATATATTAAAAAAAAGCTGTGTCGTGTCGGCTTAGTATAACACTACCCCATTTCTGCCGGTGGGTGTTCGTAAGAGGCGACTAACGGTATTGGGGCTTTTAAGGGATTTTCGGGCGATGCGGTTGGAGACCCATCACCAACAACCTTTATTTTGCCATCTTTTCCCCACTCAACTTTCCATAAGTGGCTGAGGAACTTCTAGTTCCTTAGCTCTGGCTACCCCTTTTAGGGATTTATAGCCGTCAGTATATGTATGTATGTATGTAAAAAATGAAGATTTTATCAGTATTTTAATGTTAATAATATATGGATTTCAAATTTCGTTATAAAATAAAAGATACTAAATAATCTTTGTGCGTGAAAACAAATTAGCCATTTGCATAATCGCTTCACAGGTGTTAATATAGTCAAAAGAAACTTTGATGAAAAATGCCATAACTTTTATATATATTGCATTTGATACCGCCATAATAAACCAATAATATTTTTGAATTATGTATTTTAGTAAAATTATGAAAATAGTATGTTTTTTTATAAACGCGCCGACCGCAATTAATCACAACTTACTTATATCACTCTTTAACTCATGGAACGTGACATAATTTTCTACATTCAGTCGGCGTTGCTGAAAGTCACTTTATGAAGTTAAAATCATTGCAGCTCTAAGTACCAAATAATGATAATTTAAATAGGTGTAACGCAGAGACAAATCACAAGCTATTTGTTTAAAAAACGAATCAAGTTACAAATGAGTGACATTGACATGATAACGTTCCATGATTTGGTTTCAGGAACCTTGGACGGGTCCAATAGATGATTTCATCTGTCGGCAGGGTCAGGCCATTGTCATGAATGATTAATCCCTCTTGTTACATTTAAGCTACAAGATGTAGTAGTTTAAAGAGTAACTTAATAAATAAATTTACGAATATGTTATACACAGATCAAGTTAGCCCCAAACTAAGTAGAACTTATATTATGGAATACCAACTCATCGATATATTTAATCTATACTAATATTATCTATACTAATATTATAAAGCTGAAGAGTTTATTTGTTTGAACGCTAGGATCTCAGGAATTACCCAATCAAATTGAAAAATTCTTTTTGTGTTGGATAGTCCATTTATTGAGGAAGGTTTTAGGCTATATATCATCACGCTGCGACCAACAGGAGCAAACTATCAGCGAATAATGTTGCAAAAACGGGGATAATTATTCATACTAAGGCTTCCGTTGTGTGCGCTGCGTAAACGGTTTAAGTTACCCAAAAAAAATGTATTAAAGAATTATTTCTCTTTAAATGATCTAAAAAAATGCCCGCGACAGTATATGTCTAACTTTTAAGTTTCACTTACTATAACCATTTTATGGTAAATAAATTTGGTCGAATTTAATGCATAATTGCCATAATGTTTTATCAACATAATATTAATCTTTATCCAAATAAATATGTTGTTAATTGAGAGTATTTAATTGAGAACAAAATTGTCCTTGACATTACTTAATTTAAAAAAAACATCTTAGAAGATAATACAATTTTTAAATTACTCCGTAACAAAATTTACACGCGTGCATGAAGCGCAAGACAAGACGCTGCGCTGGCCGGCGAGCGAGGTCACCTGCGCGAGAAGCTTATGTTTAAGCCTTATCCTATTAATATTATAAATGTGAAAGTTTAGATGTTTGTGTGTTTGTAGCTATATGAAGACTAATTCACAGAACGTATTTAAAATAAAATTTACAGGAGGCCAGATAATGATCCCAATTAACACAATAGGACACTTTTTATCCCAGAAAAATTAAGAGATCAATAAATTTTCTTAAAAAATGGTTAAACAGACTAAGAATCAATGCTCAGCCGAACCTACTATACTTATAAACTTAAAATTTATAAAGTGAAAAAATTGTGAGGACACTATGAAAAACACCTTTTTAGGGTTCCGTAGCCAAATGGCAAAAACGGGACCCTTATAGATTCGTCAAGTCTGTCTGTCTGTCCGTCCGTCCGTCCGTCCGTCCGTATGTCACAGCCAGTTTATTCCGAAACTATAAGAACTACATTATTGGAAATTGGTGCGTAGATGTATTCTGTAAACCGCATTAAGATTTTAAAATAAAATCTGAAAAAAAAACCAAAATTTTTAGGGTTCCCCATATATAGAACTGAAACTCAAAATTTTTTTTTTCATCAAATCAATACGTGTGGGGTATCTATCAAAAGTATTTGAAAATGATGTTGAGGTTTCTTATATCATTTTTTTCAAAACTGAATAGTTTGCGCGAGAGACTTTTTCAAAGTGTTAAAATGTGTGTCCCCCCCCGTAACTTCTAAAATATGGGCATGATAATACTGAAAAAAATATATGATGTGTATTACTATACAAACTACTAACGAAAATTGGTTTGAATGAGATCTATCCAGTAGTTCTATTTTTAAACGTCATAAATCAAATTACTTACCTAATTTGGCCCCCATGATTTTCACACAAACGGGATTTTCTATATATATGATAGTACGGAACCCTTAGTGCGCGATCCGACTCGCACTTGGCCGGTTTTTTCTCATCGCATGACAGAGACCCTAGACAGGTCAGTTAAATATTTCAGTTTGACGACGTGAAAGTCTACACTTTTGACAGTACGAAGTCTGTGGGGTCAGCTAGTATTATATAATACACAACCGTGATAGCCCAGTGGGTAGAACACTCAGTTATCGTGCAAACGACTAGTGTTCGAATCCTGGGTCGGGCCTACACCAATTTGTCTTTTCTAAAGACATATGTTTGGTTAATTTATCATGGTTGTTAACGGTGATGGAAAACATCGTGAGGAAACCCACATGGCTGAGTTGTACTTAGTCATGTGACAGTGTATTCGTACAAAACGGCGATAGGCCTGCCCCCTATCACGTGAGTACACTGTTCATGCAAAACGTGGGTACTCTGAACACCAGGTGACAAAGTCACGTGATGTTCAGAAGTATTAGTACCTCTGCCAAACCCCTTCGGGGATATTCGGCGTGAACGTTTATGTTATGTTTATGTATGTTATATATAATACACGTATAAATAACATCCAAGACTTAGAAAGAATCATTTATGCTCATCACATAAATGTTGCTCTCAGCAGGGATCGAACCCGCAACCTCCGGACAGAGAAGCTAGTCATCTATCCACTCGGCCACGGACGTCTTACTTACGGATCTTAATGTTTAGGCGCAGACAATAATATCAATAAGGTTTAACATTAAAATCCAAGGAACACTTATAATACCAAATAAATTTAATGATTGAACTGTTTAAGGAATATTGAAATGATTAAAGGTCTATGATGAAATGATGATGCTGTGTAGTGTCGGCTTAGAATAGCACTACCCCATTTCTTCCGGTGGCTGTACGTAAAAGGCGACTAATGGTATTGGGGCTTTTAAGGGATTTTAGGGCGATGCAGTTAGACCCATAACTAACAACCTTTATTTAAACATCTTTTCTCCACATAAACTTCCAAGAGTGGTTGAGGAATTGCTAATTCCTTAGCTCTGGCTACCCCTTCTAGGGATTTATAGCTGCGAGTAATATGTATGTATGTGATGATTTGGAAATTTAAATCTAAAACTATATGCAGTTACCATATTTTGAAAACCTACATTATTGATATTCTCTACTTTGGTTGGCGCGGTGTTATATTTACATTACACGGTGACAAATGCAATTTCAAACATATATTCATAATTAGATCGATCATCTTTATTTTGGACTAGCTACTGAATATGCAAGAGCCATCTCAAGAATGTCTTTAAATGTAATACTATAATACCCCACGAAAAAAAACTGTTACTTAACCAAATTGAATTTTTGGCTGAGTTAAATCGAATTGGCCAATTAACAGGTGTATGAGAAAGTGTGTTTTTAGGTTTTAATAACCCACGGATCCCACTCATTTAGATTCTGGCATTCAGATTGTTTCTAAAATAATGGCATGGTACTCAAAATCAGGGTAGCCAGAGCCTTGGAATTATCAATTACTTAGCTACTTTCGAAATCTAGATGGGGGAGATTATAGTAAATTAAGGAGTCATTGGTGGTGGGTTTTCCACCACATCGCTCACTGGCTTATTTAAAAGTACTCATCATCCCTATTAATAAATTTGTCCAAAAGATTTACCGTTCAATAGCTCTGATATTAATAATTTGTCCAAAAGATTTACCGTTCAATAGCTCTGATTGGGTATTATAAACATTAGAATATATCAATACACATCAATCACACTCACACGCAACACACATCCAGAATAACAGCTGTGTGTGTTGGTGAGTAATCTACAAATTTATTCATTGATGATATGAGGAGGTTGAATTTGGCCGTGGGTAGAAAATTCTGTGGTGCGATGCGTTATATATTACACCGATTTTTTTGCAAATGGGAAGTAAAATCATTTTTGAAAAGCAAATTCCAGCCATATTTCCAACTATCACTAGTTTAATGAATCTTTTTATACATGCTTTATTGATTCTTTACACTTCGGACGCCTGACAGGTTGTGTGATTTTAAATGTATTTATTTTGCTATGTATAGTTTATATAGACCCACTAACTTATCTGTAGAATATGTTACATGTATTGTGTGGTTATCAAATAAATCTACCACTATCACTTAAATAGTCCCATACCCATGGTTTCTTCATACAATATTCATAGGAGATCGGGAGTGCAATTTTAAGCCAGCAATAACTCAGTTGCAAAATACTTACTGCTAAAGAAAGAGCAAGTACAAATTAATAAATGTAAATTGATACCCCACATCAGAAACGGAAACAGAATGCTAATTTTTATATTTATCAACTAAGCAGGTGCCCGAAGTACAAAGAATAAAAGAGCATGTATGAAAAAATTGATAGATATGAATGAAGCTAGAGAGGTTTGCCAGGATCGTACAAAGTGGCGATCGATAGTCTCTGCCTACTCCAATGGGAACTAACAGCGTGAGAATATGTTTGTATGTTATCAACTACACCTTATTGAATGTGAAACAAATATTTCATCATTATCGTAAAATAGTTTTGAAGTAATTAAGATAATGTGTGTAGTGGGCGGATTTGGTATGATAATAAATTATCATATTTCGTGCGCTCTGTAAATCGTTAAACTGATACTTGATACAGACCAGTTAAATTATCTACAACAGGGGCCCAATTCTACAATTTTAAGAAACGTCACCGTTTTGATACAGTCTGTAGGTCAAATAAGTACAATACTGTATCTCTATTTTTAGTCGTTACAACGTAATCGGTTCTAATATCTTAGCTGCCGGAGCATGGTTTTGTCAATTTTGACATTCCAAACCAGTCATTTATTCATCTATACTTATAATAAATCTCTAGAGAGGTCAATTCTGTACATGAAATATATTTTCAAAATAACTATCAGGTGGTGATTAGGGATCGATACTGATGCCAAAAATGCAATCAGTAAAATTTTTGTCTGTCTGTCTGTCTGTCTGTCTGTCTGTCTGTCTGTCTGTCTGTCTGTCGGTTTGTATGTTCCTTATGGAAACAAAAACTACTCGACGGATTTTAACGAAACTTGGTACAATTATTCTCCATACTCCTGGGCAGGTTTTTGTATACTTTCCAGCAGAGTAGTAAAGGGGAATTTTGGGAAATTTTGGGAAAACGGGAGAAGTTACTACATTTTTTAAGCTTCCGTCGCGTGTGCAGCCTTAATGGTTAAACTTACATAGAAATTATGTATGACGGAAATATTTTTCATAAAATTATCTAAAAAAAAATCCTCAACAGTTTATGTCTATCTTTTACGGTTGACTCACAATAACACATGTAATTCCTGATAGCTTAGCAGTTCGGAACATTCTGATTATATTTGTTTACTCTTACGTTTGTAAACCTCTCACTTATCCCTAATTTAAAAAAGGTAACATTATTACCTATTCAATAAAAAAAGAATCATAGAAATCGGTAGAGAAACACCGAAATTATACATAAAATAAGCCATCGCGCCCGTGACCAAAACCGAATCGTTACTAATTTACATATAACATACTAGATGGCGCCAGTAGTTGCATCCTTCATCACGTTATGATTTATTTTTAGATTGTTATAAATACTTCATAGCGTTTTATTCCAAAATTTGCTATTAAACGGAAATACTGAACCGTTCATTAAAGCGCATTCAAAATCACCAAACTACACTGTTTAGGGAGTGCTATAAATTTAATAAATTGAAAACATTGCGCTGAATTTCACAATGCTTGAGCAGTGACTGAAGAAAGAAACCTCAGATATTTAAAAAACAACGCTACCCGTGCGAAGCTGGGACGATCCACTAGTTATACATAAAATAAGCCATCGCGCCCGTGACCAAAACCAAATCTTTACTAATTTACATATAACATACTAGATGGCGCCAGTAGTTGCATCCTACATCACGTAATGATTTCTTTTTTAGATTGTTATAAATACTTCATAGCGTTTTATTCCAAAATTTGCTATTAAACGGAAATACTGAACCGTTCATTAAAGCGCATTCAAAATCACCAAACTACACTGTTTAGGGAGTGCTATAAATTTAATAAATTGAAAACATTGCGCTGAATTTCACAATGCTTGAGCAGTGACTGAAGAAAGAAACCTCAGATATTTAAAAAAACAACGCTACCCGTGCGAAGCTGGGACGATCCACTAGTTCTTTAATAAGTCAAATAAGTGTTGTCATTTCAGTGATCTTAAAAATCTACCGCAATAACTGTACCTATTTCTGTACCATCGCCCAAGACTAAAGAAATATCATTTAAATTTTATGTACAGTTTATGAGTACTTTCTGCTAGAAGATTCGACCGAAATATTTTATTATAGGTTAATTCTTTACATGGGTGTCGTAAGAGGCGACTAAGGGTATGGGGCTTTTTAAAGTGACTCTTAGGCGATGCGGTTGAAGACCCATCACCAACGATACTTTATTTCTACCATCATCTCCCATATCAACTTCCAAATGTGGCTGAGGAGTTTTTCGCTCTAAAGCTGTGGCTACCCCTTTTTTGGGATTAATGGCCGTGAGTATATGTATAGCAAAATTAAAAACCTGTAACAATGTACCTACAAATACATTGTCACATGACAAGACTAAGTATAACTCAGCTATAATAGTTCCCTCACGATATTTTCCCTCACGGTTAACGTCCTCAATAAATAAAAAAGACATTGGTCAAGGCCCAACGAGAATTTAAACTCAAACCGATGAAGTGAAGTCTCAAAAAAAAGAGCTGAGTTTTGATTTCATCGTTATAAAAATTTAAAATTGTATGGGTACGTAAATGGTTAAATTTATGCGGGTACCTACTCCATGGCGATCGATAGTCTCTGCCTACCCCAATGGGAACTAATGGCGTGAGTATATGTATTTATGTATGTATGTACCTACTCCGTAACTATCATTTATTTTAATGGAATGTCTTCTAGGCATGACATTATTACAGAAGCCGCCTGCCTTTTTGAGAAAACTCTCTATTTGGTCCGATTGTGTCCTCCGTAGTCGTCCTCTACTAACACCACTTTCTAGTGCCTTCCACATTGGGTTTTTACACATCCAATTTACCTATTCATCCTTATCATGCCCAAACCGAACCAAATATTATTGCCTTAGTATTAGTATATGGAAAAATACTAGTTTTCATTGAAACAAACCTATCCCAAATTTTTTATTGATGTACAAGCGAGAATTTAAAGGCTGTTTCAATGTTAGTAAAATAATTGTTTTTTCTTTTCCTCAAAGTCTCTATACAGATCCACAATCTTTTCTTGGCCGGCGGCGACTACCTACCTACCTAGTCGCCGCCGGCCAAGAAAAGATTGTGGATCTGTAGGTACCCTGCGTTTTGAAAATGACACCTCTCTTTTGCTCTGTTTTATATTCTACAGATAAGTTAGTAGTGAATTGTTATAATTGTGCCAGTGACAAATTGGTCAAATAAACAAAATAAATACATTTAAATTTTTCACACAACCTGTCAGACGTCCGAAGTGTAAAGAATAAAAAAGCATGTATAAAATATTCATTAAACTAGAAGAAGCTAGATAAGTTAGCCAGGGTCGTAGAAATCCAACAAAATTAATAGTTTCTGCCTACTCCGATAGGAATTAATCTCGTGAGTTTACGCAAGTAGGTTTGTATCATTTTCTTTTAATTTTTTTTATTTTGATAGAGAAAATCTTGAAATTATTATTTTTATTGAATTATTTATCTTTAATTAATGATGAAATAAATATTTGTTCGATAAAATGTGGCACGTTTAAGAGTTTTTTGTCTTTGTTTCAAGACCTTTTTTTTCTGAAATATTAGACTTTTTTAAGTTTGCCTTATGTTTGTTTATAATAAGTCGTGATTATAAGATAAGATTTTTGCGGTCTGTTCAAAGTAAAGTCAAACTTTTTCCTACAAACTCATTACGCAAATTCTTGGCCAAACACGAACTCGCTTTAAGAAAAAAAACTTTTTCCAACTGTCATAATTTGACATAAAACCGTCAAAATTCTGTCACATGTCACGAAACGTCACAATGCAAACTTTTTAATGGGTATTCACAATCTTTTTAAGATGTATCTTAGGTGTATGTCTCTGGTATGGTGATCCAAATTTGACGTTTTAGCCCAGTTTTTTGCTCATTCGGTCATTGAGTTGAATGATTTTAAATCCAGTATTGCCATTTTTATTCTAATATTGATATTGCAAATACCTACCACTTTATTTATTATGTACCCTATGCTCTTAATCTAGAATCATCCCCGATTTTGTAACTAGATCTCAATTATTTCTTCAAAATTTAATTGTAAATGATTTAAAATATGTTTCCAATGTTTACCAAGTATGAATTGTCAGGTTATTAAATAAATTATATTTAAATTGAGCCAAAAAGGCTGCTTGTAAATATACCCAAAGCTAAAAAGAAAAAAAATAGAAGAATGATAATTTTTGGAAAATAACAATAAGCATGACATAATTAGTTTGGATTCGCGATAATGGGATTTCATTATTATTTTTTCTTTAATTTTATGTTCTTCCCAAAATATAAATAACTCTTAACTTAGTCTTTACTTAACCATTGATTAAATACCTTCAAGATCTAATTGTTTAATAATTTCATTCTTTATACATATATTTTTTTCGCTTTAATGATAAAAATCCTTACAACTAAAATTCACATGCGAGACTAAATCACGCTGTTTGTGGCTTGTGGTGAAATTGCTGAAAAAATATTCGGCAGATACCGCCAATAACAAAAAAAATAAAAAAAAAAACAATAAACAAACAAAAAAATTATAATATGTCAATTTTTATTTTCATTATTACATATTTTGAAAACTAATGAATAAATTTCTTATACCGAATAATAATTAATTTAACGGACTGGTTAATATCAAACATTATTTGTTTGCGGAACTATTCGTACGATACGAACTTAACGATGAATATGCTATCAGTGATTTTGGTACCAATTATTCGTGACGATGAAGCTTAATTAAAGTTTTTAAACTGGAACATTCATATGGTGTCTCTATTTTATAAGAATTCCTTGCGGAAGATATCAACCAACTGAAAATTACCCAAGAATATACATTTATATTTCAAATCATGTAGGAGAAGCTAACAAATAATAAAGCGTATATTTATCATACCAAAACTTGTATTAAAAGTTCTTTGCTCGTCTTAGTGATTATACTTTAGTTACAAATATATAATAAATAATATGTTCTTGATACTTGTTTCTTTATTAATTTACTAGTGGATCATTTCGGATTTGCACGAGTATTGTTATACTTTGAATATACGCCTGTGTTTCTTAGGGCCAATATTTACTGGCATGAAAACTGTGATAATTTAATTAGGAATAACTTTTTTAGAGGGCTAACGGCAACGTTAATAACTATAAAACGAAAAGCTTAACTGTTTTCGCTTAGACTTTATATAGTCGTTACCTAGCATAATTTACAATGCATACGTTTAGTACATAGGCAACCTATAATGTTTTCGGTTTTCGTAGTGTGGCCGCACATGATCCTGACTTTTATTTTACCTTAAGCCTATTAATATATACATATATATACAAAGTATATATACACTGTCGTATATATATATAGTGTAGTGTATATATACTGTGTAGTGTATGTTTGCTGTGTAGTGTCGGCTTAGAATAGCACTTCCCCATTTCTTCCGATGGGTGTACGTAAGAGGCGACTAACTGTATTGGGGCTTTTAAGAGATTTTTGGGCGATGTTTCGGAAACCCGTCACCAACAACCTTTATCTCACCATCTTTTCTCCACTCAACTTTCCAAAAGTGGCTTAGGAATTTCCAATTCCTTAGCTCTGGCTACCCCTTCTAGGGATTTATAGCCGTGAGTATATGTATGTATGTATGTATATATATCCGACTGTACACTAATCAGCCAATCATCTCAAAATCTCTTGTCTATAATATCAAATTTCCAAAAGGAGAGATATTTGTTTGTATGTACAGGTTCCTAATTCCCCAATAGCTCAACCGATATAAAAAATATTTTTTTTAATTAAACGTTGGAATTATTCAAAAGTAACGTAGGCTATATATCATCACACGAAATATCATAGGGGTGTTGGTGATGAAACTGACATGCATACATATAAACTGGTTTCCCATAATACAGACCTAGCCTAGTTTGGGAACCTCTGCTTAGGTCTGTACTACTGTAAATGCCTTAAAGGCTTTGGAATGAGAAATTCCTGAGTCACTTTTGGAAGTTGAGTGGTGAAAAGATGGTATTAATAAATAATTGTTGGTGCCGGGCTCTCTAACCATATCGACCAAAAATCTCTAGAAAGCCCACGCGAAATCACTAAGGATAACCCATACACTCCTATTATTATGACCACCCACCGGTAGGAATGGGGTAGTGTTATTCTGCTGTTTTGCTATAAAAACATAAACATAAACATAACATAAACGTTCACGCCGTTTATCCCCGAAGGGGTTGGCAGAGGTACCAATACTTCTGAACTCACATGGCAAGCGCCATCTAGTTTCCAGAGAAGGTACCCACGTTTTGCTTAGACAGTGTACTCACGTGATAGGGGGCAGGCCTATCGCCGTTTTGTACGAATACACTATCACATGACTAAGTACAACTTAGCCATGTGGGTTTCCTCACGATGTTTTCCCTCACCGTTAACAACCATGATAATTCAAGAAAACGTTAACAACCATGTTAACGTTTTCTTGAATAAGTGTAACTGCATTTATCATATCGATTTTCATTGAGCCACATTGAAACGAAATCTACTTCGATACATTTGAAATATTTTCGAACTTTGAATAAGATATTTTTATCAGAAAAAATATTGTCATAAAAAACGTATATTTTATTGATATCTTTAAATTTTCAGTAAAATGTAAATAAAATCCAATAAAGTATGTGTAAATACATTCAAATAAATATTCATAATCATTTTCCACAAAAAAATTTTTTTTTCAAATGTATGAAACAATACACAAAAAGCTACTGTTGTTTTTTAGGAGAAAAACTGTAGCATTATGGTGGATTGTAGCTTCAGACAGCTGTCAAAAGAACTCTTAAAAACGCTTAGAATACCGATTTGGTGAATCATTCGTTCAGTCATCATAACGCTGAAAAAATTGTTAATTTGCAGAATACCAAATACGTCAATGTGTCAAAAAGTGACATAAAATGGCCTTGTAGAATAGCAAATAAGATCTTAGCTGTCTCACTATTGTGACAGTGACACAAATGACATCTGTCAATTTTGCGTCGAGAATGCCAAAACCACAGTTTTGATACACCTAAGACCGACATACAGAATAGATGGTCGTGTAGAATTGGGCCCCAGATATAAGACAATTGTTTTTCTTAAAAAACGATTTCAATCTTCTCTTTCATAGATGTTTTGAAATAACTATTACATTTAATATCGTGGTTATTGTTATTTTTAGTTGCAATACAATTTGGAACTCTAGTTGTTAACTAATGTCTGCATCCCGGGATATATAATAATAAAGTTTTGTTTGTAAATATATATATATATATCTAGTAACTAAATCTAGAATAGAATAGAAATACTTTTTGTTGCACATCAAACACAAAATTATTTACAAAAATTAAACAAACAGTTTGTAGTGAATATACAATTACTAATCCACATGTCGATGTAGTGCCGGCTTAGAATGTCGCTACCCCTTTCTACTCATGGGTGTCGTAAGAGGCGACTAAGGGTATTGGGGCTTTTTATTGGATTTTTGGGCGATGCGGTTGGAGACCCATCACCAAAAACCTTCATTTTACCATCTTTTCCCCACTCAACTTCCAAAAGTGGATGAGGAATTAATAATTCCTTAGCTCTGGCTACCCCTTCCAGGGAAATATAGCCCTGAGTATATGTATGTATGTATGTAAATATTTAGTTTGATATTACCAACATCACAAATCTCGTTTAGAAATCTATATCACGTTCCACATAGCATAACAAACAACACAAAAATCCCGCCTCAAGACTAATGATGTCACATTGTTACTATTTGCATAATAATCATGTAAGGCTGCATTCAGATCAAACCGTTCTATGTTATTTATTACCCTTCCATATTTTTAACCATTTTGCTATGGCAATTTTTAAAGGGCTACCTTTTTTTTTAATTTTTTTACTGTTTGCAAATTTTGTGAATATCCGTACATACATACATACGTATGATCACGCTTTTAGTTCCTACTGGAGTTGGCAAATCTTATCAATGGCCAAGTTGTACGATCATATTATACGGATATGTGCATCATACGGATATATTTTCATCATACACATATATTCGTATCTTAGATAAATGTTATAAAATATTTATTTTTTCTAATTTCCAATAAAATAGTGTCAAATATGAAGTGATTAGCACTATTAAATCATGCACTTGAAACCTGGTTGTCGACCCTATACCAATTGGAAACGATGACCGGCGAATTCCGGTCAAGGCCATGCGCCCGCGCACCGAACGCCCAAAACGATACTCGACTTGACTAAAGAAAAAAGTAAAACTGCGACAGAAACAACTTTTACTTTTAATATTGAGTAACAATAAACGACGCTGCATGGCAAAGGGTTTCACATTGACTACTGGAGGCCTAGTAAGAACGCTATTCGACACTATATCGGTTCGAATGAGATGACAGTATACAATACTAAGTAAATATATATGAGATGGCTGTTTTACACCGCGCGATATCTATTTAAAAAGCCGCTGGTACTAGCTATACTGGTCGAGTGTGAGAGTAGCATTCTAGTTTAATGCGCAAGTTCGTTTAGCACGTTGATGTCTTTTATATCATTGGTGACATAATACGTGAGGATCGGTTTCTTAAGGCGAGTTTCAGTATATTTTTGTTGTTTTTCGATTTATATCGTGCAATATTATGTATGACGACATATACTCACGGATATTAATGACTAGAAGGGATAGCAAGAGTTTCAGAATTAAAAATTCTTCAGCCACTTTCAGAAGTTGGGTGAGAGGAATTAGTAAAAAAAGGTAAAGTTTGGTGGTGGGTTTTTCTCACTTCATTGACACCGTCCAACCATAACTGAAAGTCCAAAAAACCTTTAATCACTAATAAAGTGAGTTATGCTAAATGTATTTTCAATTTAGGTGGATATAAACATGGTACCGATTTATAATAATTATTTAGATTAATTTACTAGATCTCAAAAAATACCATCATTGTTTTTAATAAGCCATTACAAACCATTGCATAAACTAACGAATTAGTAATTCGTAGGCATAAACAGATTTTTCTACGTTTCAATATTCTACCCACACTCACTACTTTTGAACAATTCAACATTAACATTATTGCAAGTGAGTAACGCATGACAGTTAAGTTTTTTTTCCAAATAATTTGTTAATATACGCATGTAGTACAAAAAATATATTTGTTCATATGGCTAATCTGCAGGAAAATGGTAAGACCAGGCAGTTTAACTACCCTGATAAAAAATCTTATCAAAATATAACATTAATTGTGGAATAGAAAAACTGTATTATTTACAGCCCAAGGAAAAAATACATAGAAAATATGTTAGACACAGGCATATGTCTAGCCACGGTCATATGAACCTCACTGAAAGGCTCGACGGTACCCCCAATAAGTTACCATAAAGTCCACCACGCTTGACTAGTTACCATACTAGGCATTTTCTAACTGGACAAACTATTACTGTGATACTTAATATAAGAACTGCAAAACTTTGATAAGAACTACAAAACTTGTATTGCATGCTGAAACACAGACTATCGTCTAGTTCTCCTATCCTTAAAATTAAACTGTATTTAAAGTTAAGCACAGTTTTTATTTGTCAACCATGATAATAAAACTGTACGCTTTTATTATATATAATTATAATAAACTATTTTGAACTTGAATTCGAATTTGATGAATAAGCCCTCTAAAGCACGAAATTATCCTTATATATGTGAACCTTACTGTTATACCCGAGAATTGAACCCGATAGTTTCAAATCATAATCATAACGCTGCTATCGTTTCGTTATTCGATCACAAAGAAGTTGCCTACCCGCCTGTAAGAGCTTCGCTAGACTTATATAATAATATATTGATATATACGCTGTGTAGTGTCGGCTTAGAAAAGCGCTACCTCATTTCTTCCGGTGGGTGTACGTAAGAGGCGACTAACGGTATTGGGGCCTTTAAAGGATTGTTGGGCGATGTGGTTGGAGACCCATCACTTACAACTTTTATTTTTACCATCTTTTTCCCACTCACATTTCCAAAAGTGGCTGAGGAATTTCTAATTCCTTAGCTCTGGCAACCCATTCAATGGATTTATAGCCGTGAGTATATGTATGTATGTATATATTAGAAAATATATAAATATATTATATTGCATATTTTTTTTTCAAATTTAATACTTATATGTTCATTCTTACATTACTTACCCGACTAACACCCCATGTAAATATTATCATGGTTGTTAACGGTGAGGGAAAACATCGTGAGGAAACCCACATGGCTGAGTTGTACTTAGTCATGTGACAGTGTATTCGTACAAAACGGCGATAGGCCTGCCCCCTATCACGTGAGTACACTGTCCATGCAAAACGTGGGTACTCTGAACACCAGGTGACAAAGTCACGTGATGTTCAGAAGTATTAGTACCTCTGCCAACCCCTTCGGGGATATTCGGCGTGAACGTTTATGTTATGTTATGTTATGTTATGTAAATATTAAGTTGTTTACTTTTATAATTGCTAGTTTAATTTTAAATTTATTACCACAACTTTACTCAATTTTACTTTTTTCTTAAATTTTAAATAGTATACAGTAGTAGTTTCCGGAATACAGGCCTAGCCTAGTTTGGGAACCCTTGTAAAATTCAGCATAAATGTAAATGTCTTTTTACCAAATATAATGTTTTTTATTTATTTTTTATTATTTTATTACTTTGACTCACTCAGCTCAATTAGTCTCAGTACTTCTTCTAATTGGAACTGTAAACGAATTGTAATTACCTTCATAGTAACTTTAATATTTGCGCTCACACTTTACGATCGCATTGTATTTTCAAGTTTCTCTTCCATTACCTAACGAATATTAATTAATGGCTTTAAAGTTAACTTTTACGTCATTTTATATTTGTGTGAATTTGTAAGTTCATGTGGGCGTTACGAATTATTAATTAAAGTAATTAAGGCTGGGTGATTACTTACTAAAAGTTTAGAACTTAATGCAAGTTAACGAACACAATATCTTCACAAATTAGTTTGGAGAATAGTACAAAAAACTAGTGTCCTTCTCTTTATGGCTTTATGAGTGCACTTAAAAAATAATATTTAATTACAGTTAGTAAGGTTAACTTGGTTTTAAGGTTAGCTGTGTAGTGTCGGCTAAGAATAGCACTACCCCATTTCTTCCGGTGGGTGTACGTAAGAGGCGACTAACGGTATTGGGGCTTTTTAAGGGATTTTTGGGCGATGCGGTTGGAGACCCATCACCAACAACCTTTATTCTACCATCTTTTCCCCACTCAACTTCCAAAAGCTCTGGCTACCCCTTTTAGGGATTTATAGCCGTGAGTATATGTATGTATGTATGTAAGGTTAACTTGTCATTGATAAAATTAATTGTGTAGAGAATCCTCGGCTTGCCCACGTCCCATCAACAATCCAAGATAAATGCATCTGTAATTGTTCGTATGTACACCCACTACGTTCTCTCTATAAAGTGAAACGATAAATTCTTGAGAACTCAAGGAAATTGCAGAATTTCAAAGTCATTGTTTTCTCATTAGTTACGTAGGTGAGTACACTGTCCAAGCAAAACGTGGGTACTCTGAACAGCAGGTGACAATATCACGTGATGTTCTGTATTAGTAACTCTGCTAACACCTTCGGGGATTTACGGTGTGAACGTTTGAGTTATTTGATCCAACATCTGGTTGTATCTGAGGCTGTGCTATCTCTATGTAACCTTGGTAAATAAAATTTTAATTTGTAGTACATTTCATCATGTATTGAAATTTGAAACAATTTGATATCCCAGTGGGCCCAATTCTACACGACCATCTATTCTGTATGTCGGTCTTAGGTGTATCAAAACTGTGGTTTTGGCATTCTCGACGCAAAATTGACAGATGTCATTTGTGTCACTGTCACAATAGTGAGACAGCTAAGATCTTATTTGCTATTCTACAAGGCCATTTTATGTCACTTTTTGACACATTGACGTATTTGGTATTCTGCAAATTAACAATTTTTTCAGCGTTATGATGATTGAACGAATGATTCACCAAATCGGTATTCTAAGCGTTTTTAAGAGTTCTTTTGACAGCTGTCTGAAGCTACAATCCACCATAATGCTACAGTTTTTCTCCTAAAAAACAACAGTAGCTTTTTGTGTATTGTTTCATACATTTGAAAAAAAAAATTTTTTGTGGAAAATGATTATGAATATTTATTTGAATGTATTTACACATACTTTATTGGATTTTATTTACATTTTACTGAAAATTTAAAGATATCAATAAAATATACGTTTTTTATGACAATATTTTTTCTGATAAAAATATCTTATTCAAAGTTCGAAAATATTTCAAATGTATCGAAGTAGATTTCGTTTCAATGTGGCTCAATGAAAATCGATATGATAAATGCAGTTACACTTATTCAAGAAAACGTTAACATGGTTGTTAACGTTTTCTTGAATTATCATGGTTGTTAACGGTGAGGGAAAACATCGTGAGGAAACCCACATGGCTAAGTTGTACTTAGTCATGTGATAGTGTATTCGTACAAAACGGCGATAGGCCTGCCCCCTATCACGTGAGTACACTGTCTAAGCAAAACGTGGGTACCTTCTCTGGAAACTAGATGGCGCTTGCCATGTGAGTTCAGAAGTATTGGTACCTCTGCCAACCCCTTCGGGGATAAACGGCGTGAACGTTTATGTTATGTTTATGTTTATGTTTTTATAGCAAAACAGCAGAATAACACTACCCCATTCCTACCGGTGGGTGGTCATAATAATAGGAGTGTATGGGTTATCCTTAGTGATTTCGCGTGGGCTTTCTAGAGATTTTTGGTCGATATGGTTAGAGAGCCCGGCACCAACAATTATTTATTAATACCATCTTTTCACCACTCAACTTCCAAAAGTGACTCAGGAATTTCTCATTCCAAAGCCTTTAAGGCATTTACAGTAGTACAGACCTAAGCAGAGGTTCCCAAACTAGGCTAGGTCTGTATTATGGGAAACCAGTTTATATGTATGCATGTCAGTTTCATCACCAACACCCCTATGATATTTCGTGTGATGATATATAGCCTACGTTACTTTTGAATAATTCCAACGTTTAATTAAAAAAAATATTTTTTATATCGGTTGAGCTATTGGGGAATTAGGAACCTGTACATACAAACAAATATCTCTCCTTTTGGAAATTTGATATTATAGACAAGAGATTTTGAGATGATTGGCTGATTAGTGTACAGTCGGATATATATACATACATACATACATATACTCACGGCTATAAATCCCTAGAAGGGGTAGCCAGAGCTAAGGAATTGGAAATTCCTAAGCCACTTTTGGAAAGTTGAGTGGAGAAAAGATGGTGAGATAAAGGTTGTTGGTGACGGGTTTCCGAAACATCGCCCAAAAATCTCTTAAAAGCCCCAATACAGTTAGTCGCCTCTTACGTACACCCATCGGAAGAAATGGGGAAGTGCTATTCTAAGCCGACACTACACAGCAAACATACACTACACAGTATATATACACTACACTATATATATATACGACAGTGTATATATACTTTGTATATATATGTATATATTAATAGGCTTAAGGTAAAATAAAAGTCAGGATCATGTGCGGCCACACTACGAAAACCGAAAACATTATAGGTTGCCTATGTACTAAACGTATGCATTGTAAATTATGCTAGGTAACGACTATATAAAGTCTAAGCGAAAACAGTTAAGCTTTTCGTTTTATAGTTATTAACGTTGCCGTTAGCCCTCTAAAAAAGTTATTCCTAATTAAATTATCACAGTTTTCATGCCAGTAAATATTGGCCCTAAGAAACACAGGCGTATATTCAAAGTATAACAATACTCGTGCAAATCCGAAATGATCCACTAGTAAATTAATAAAGAAACAAGTATCAAGAACATATTATTTATTATATATTTGTAACTAAAGTATAATCACTAAGACGAGCAAAGAACTTTTAATACAAGTTTTGGTATGATAAATATACGCTTTATTATTTGTTAGCTTCTCCTACATGATTTGAAATATAAATGTATATTCTTGGGTAATTTTCAGTTGGTTGATATCTTCCGCAAGGAATTCTTATAAAATAGAGACACCATATGAATGTTCCAGTTTAAAAACTTTAATTAAGCTTCATCGTCACGAATAATTGGTACCAAAATCACTGATAGCATATTCATCGTTAAGTTCGTATCGTACGAATAGTTCCGCAAACAAATAATGTTTGATATTAACCAGTCCGTTAAATTAATTATTATTCGGTATAAGAAATTTATTCATTAGTTTTCAAAATATGTAATAATGAAAATAAAAATTGACATATTATAATTTTTTTGTTTGTTTATTGTTTTTTTTTTTTATTTTTTTTGTTATTGGCGGTATCTGCCGAATATTTTTTCAGCAATTTCACCACAAGCCACAAACAGCGTGATTTAGTCTCGCATGTGAATTTTAGTTGTAAGGATTTTTATCATTAAAGCGAAAAAAATATATGTATAAAGAATGAAATTATTAAACAATTAGATCTTGAAGGTATTTAATCAATGGTTAAGTAAAGACTAAGTTAAGAGTTATTTATATTTTGGGAAGAACATAAAATTAAAGAAAAAATAATAATGAAATCCCATTATCGCGAATCCAAACTAATTATGTCATGCTTATTGTTATTTTCCAAAAATTATCATTCTTCTATTTTTTTTCTTTTTAGCTTTGGGTATATTTACAAGCAGCCTTTTTGGCTCAATTTAAATATAATTTATTTAATAACCTGACAATTCATACTTGGTAAACATTGGAAACATATTTTAAATCATTTACAATTAAATTTTGAAGAAATAATTGAGATCTAGTTACAAAATCGGGGATGATTCTAGATTAAGAGCATAGGGTACATAATAAATAAAGTGGTAGGTATTTGCAATATCAATATTAGAATAAAAATGGCAATACTGGATTTAAAATCATTCAACTCAATGACCGAATGAGCAAAAAACTGGGCTAAAACGTCAAATTTGGATCACCATACCAGAGACATACACCTAAGATACATCTTAAAAAGATTGTGAATACCCATTAAAAAGTTTGCATTGTGACGTTTCGTGACATGTGACAGAATTTTGACGGTTTTATGTCAAATTATGACAGTTGGAAAAAGTTTTTTTTCTTAAAGCGAGTTCGTGTTTGGCCAAGAATTTGCGTAATGAGTTTGTAGGAAAAAGTTTGACTTTACTTTGAACAGACCGCAAAAATCTTATCTTATAATCACGACTTATTATAAACAAACATAAGGCAAACTTAAAAAAGTCTAATATTTCAGAAAAAAAAGGTCTTGAAACAAAGACAAAAAACTCTTAAACGTGCCACATTTTATCGAACAAATATTTATTTCATCATTAATTAAAGATAAATAATTCAATAAAAATAATAATTTCAAGATTTCAAAGAAAATGATACAAACCTACTTGCGTAAACTCACGAGATTAATTCCTATCGGAGTAGGCAGAAACTATTAATTTTGTTGGATTTCTACGACCCTGGCTAACTTATCTAGCTTCTTCTAGTTTAATGAATATTTTATACATGCTTTTTTATTCTTTACACTTCGGACGTCTGACAGGTTGTGTGAAAAATTTAAATGTATTTATTTTGTTTATTTGACCAATTTGTCACTGGCACAATTATAACAATTCACTACTAACTTATCTGTAGAATATAAAACAGAGCAAAAGAGAGGTGTCATTTTCAAAACGCAGGGTACCTACAGATCCACAATCTTTTCTTGGCCGGCGGCGACTAGGTAGGTAGGTAGTCGCCGCCGGCCAAGAAAAGATTGTGGATCTGTATAGAGACTTTGAGGAAAAGAAAAAACAATTATTTTACTAACATTGAAACAGCCTTTAAATTCTCGCTTGTACATCAATAAAAAATTTGGGATAGGTTTGTTTCAATGAAAACTAGTATTTTTCCATATACTAATACTAAGGCAATAATATTTGGTTCGGTTTGGGCATGATAAGGATGAATAGGTAAATTGGATGTGTAAAAACCCAATGTGGAAGGCACTAGAAAGTGGTGTTAGTAGAGGACGACTACGGAGGACACATTTGGACCAAATAGAGAGTTTTCTCAAAAAGGCAGGCGGCTTCTGTAATAATGTCATGCCTAGAAGACATTCCATTAAAATAAATGATAGTTACGGAGTAGGTACATACATACATAAATACATATACTCACGCCATTAGTTCCCATTGGGGTAGGCAGAGACTATCGATCGCCATGGAGTAGGTACCCGCATAAATTTAACCATTTACGTACCCATACAATTTTAAATTTTTATAACGATGAAATCAAAACTCAGCTCTTTTTTTTGAGACTTCACTTCATCGGTTTGAGTTTAAATTCTCGTTGGGCCTTGACCAATGTCTTTTTTATTTATTGAGGACGTTAACCGTGAGGGAAAATATCGTGAGGGAACTATTATAGCTGAGTTATACTTAGTCTTGTCATGTGACAATGTATTTGTAGGTACATTGTTACAGGTTTTTAATTTTGCTATACATATACTCACGGCCATTAATCCCAAAAAAGGGGTAGCCACAGCTTTAGAGCGAAAAACTCCTCAGCCACATTTGGAAGTTGATATGGGAGATGATGGTAGAAATAAAGTATCGTTGGTGATGGGTCTTCAACCGCATCGCCTAAGAGTCACTTTAAAAAGCCCCATACCCTTAGTCGCCTCTTACGACACCCATGTAAAGAATTAACCTATAATAAAATATTTCGGTCGAATCTTCTAGCAGAAAGTACTCATAAACTGTACATAAAATTTAAATGATATTTCTTTAGTCTTGGGCGATGGTACAGAAATAGGTACAGTTATTGCGGTAGATTTTTAAGATCACTGAAATGACAACACTTATTTGACTTATTAAAGAATGAATAAATGACTGGTTTGGAATGTCAAAATTGACAAAACCATGCTCCGGCAGCTAAGATATTAGAACCGATTACGTTGTAACGACTAAAAATAGAGATACAGTATTGTACTTATTTGACCTACAGACTGTATCAAAACGGTGACGTTTCTTAAAATT
Source organism: Bedellia somnulentella (assembly GCA_963576735.1). Taxonomy (NCBI): domain Eukaryota; kingdom Metazoa; phylum Arthropoda; class Insecta; order Lepidoptera; family Bedelliidae; genus Bedellia; species Bedellia somnulentella. The sequence continues at coordinate 1,465,909 of OY755176.1, forward strand.
GTAGAATTGGGCCCCTGTACTATTGAAAAAATAGATCTTTTAATCGATTGCCGATTTCAAGTGAAATCATTACAAGGTTTCGAACTCATACATTAGTGTGAATGCTTGAAGCAGAATAAGTGGGTGTATTCTAATGGTCAGCGCAAGAGATCAGGGCATGTTGCTTGCGGCAGTACTAGGGTCTGTGAGGGTTGCCACTGTGCGAAATAAGCTAGAATAGTTTTGCAGTAAGAAACGATGTTTTGTTTCTCCTATGATATTTGGTTCCTATTAGTAATTAGTAATGCTGCGTAGTGTCGGTTTAAAATAGCACTACCTCATTTATTCTCGTGAGTGTTCGTAAGAGCTGGCTTAGGCCCTGGGGCCTTTTAAGTGTTTTTTAGGCGATGTGGTTGGAGACTTATCCTTATCACCAAAAACATTTACTTTACATTCCTTACATATACATATACAGGAATCTTAGTTGTAATAGGCTATTGTATAAGTAAAGAGTATCATAAAAATCGATTGAAGTTTAACTTGCCTTTTAGATAAAAGATGATATGGAAATTAACTATATTAGCACGATGTCTATATCAATGAGAAATCAATCAAACAAACAAACAAGGCTTGAAAAAAAGTGAAATAATTAAATCAGCCATAAAGTAAATATATTTATAGAGGACGTTTATATTGTCATCAACTCATCTGTGTCCGTTTGTCTCTCGTTCAGAAATGAGAAAAAAGTTAACAAGGTAACATAAAAAATCTGATCTTGATTATTTTGTCAAAGTAATTCAATTCGTTTGAGTCTTAAAACATATTAGTCAGTATGGCTAGCACGAGCGACGTTTCAACTAGATATTGCGTGGTATAAAACAGCTATCTCTTTCGCATACACGTAGTATCGCATACTTTCATCCCATTCTAACCAACAGAGTAACGATAAAATAACGCTCGTGCTAGGCCTCCGGATACTTTATCTCACAAAATATTGCGTTTGTCAATTCGATGTTTCTGTTTCATCAGTCAACAGGACGTATGAGACATCAACATAAGTACGTTTAGCAAAGTATTGACATCGGCTGAATGAAATAACATATGTTAAAAACTTATCTAGTTTAATCTTCTTATAGAATTAGCAAACACGCACACACACACACTTGTCATGTTTCAATAAGAAATAGAATGGGTAATAATACCAATAAATAAGTGGCATTCTATTTGGCCACTGTCGTAAATCATTTAGTTTTGTTTACAATATACCTACATGCCAGCTGACTCGAAAGTTTGATAGTTATTGCTTGATACGTAAGCTTTTATAAAATTGGGGGCGATCAATTATGTAATTCCACTGTATCGAATAAACTTTAAGTGACGACTTTGTTTTCTTAAGTTAATGAAATAATTATGACTTATGAATGTGTATGTTTTTTTTACTTAGTTTACATCCATACATCATATACTCACGGCTATAAATCCCATTGACGGGTAGCCAGAGCTAGGGAATCAGAAATTCCTCAGCCACTTTTGGAAGTTGCGTGGGGAAAAGATGGTGAAATAAAGGTTTTTGGTGATGGGTCTCCAACCGCATCGCCCAAAAATCCCTTAAAAGCCCCAATACCGTTAGTCGTCTCTTACGTACACCCACCGGAAGAAATGGGGTAGTGCTATTCTAAGCCGGCACTACACAGCATATTACTACTATAATATATATTCGTAGTTTACTCATTTACAAAAGTAATAGTTTTTTAAATTGCTTCTAAAAAGAGACAAGAAATTCATTTAAAATTTAAAGTTTTTAATATGAGAATATACAGGATCGTAAGCTAGGTCTGTTCTCGTCAAATATTATCTGGATATAACTAAAGTCAATGGATTGAAATGACATGTAAAAGTGTTGCAACTTCCTTAAATGGCTTATAGTTTATGGTCAAGACATGAGGTTTATGGATTCTTAAGCTATATTGCTCATTATTTTAGTTGTTAAATCAAAATACATCCTGCAGTGAAGGAGCCAAATCCATTTAGAACTTAGTTCAAGAAAAGCTTAAAAAATATTACATTTTTACGCTTTTGTTTCGACTACTAACATAACATAACATAAACGTTCACGCCGAATATCCCCGAAGGGGTTGGCAGAGGTACTAATACTTCTGAACATCACGTGACTTTGTCACCTGGTGTTCAGAGTACCCACGTTTTGCATGGACAGTGTACTCACGTGATAGGGGGCAGGCCTATCGCCGTTTTGTACGAATACACTGTCACATGACTAAGTACAACTCAGCCATGTGGGTTTCCTCACGATGTTTTCCCTCACCGTTAACAACCATGATAAATTAACTACACATATGTCTTTAGAAAAAAATCATGTTATTCTAAACTACACACCAAAAAAGTGCAATTTAAAATGACCAAAATATATGACCAATGCATAGCCAGCCCTGTGGCAAGATTTATGTATGACGCAATTATCGGCAAGTAGCTCGACCGCTTGCTCTACATTCGCCTTTGTCTTACGTCTACCGGCTCGCGCGGCCTCTTTATGGATATCAGGACTTTCCAATATCCACCAATACTAAGACGTGCCCTAGAAAGGTTTGCTTGCGCTTTTGACGAGCTATTGTTGACAGCGGTCTTGTGACATTTGTAGTTGGCTAGTTTCTTTGTTTAGTTTTATGTGTCGTTGAAAGTCAGTGTTTCGGGTGAAATCTCTATATTCAATATTTTTGTTTGTACATTCATACATACATATACTCACGGCTATAAATTCATAGAAGGGTAGCCAGAGCTAAGGAATCAGAAATTCCTCAGCCACTTTTGAAAGTTAAGTGGGGAAATAAAATAAAGGTTGTTGGTGCTGGGTCTCCAACTGCATCGCTCAAAAATCAATTAAAAAGCACTAATAAGCCTAAGTTGCCTCTTACGTACACTCCTGAGAAGAAACGGGGTAAGTCTATCCTAAGCCGACTAGACACATCATATAAATAAATAAATGCAGTAATTGCTGTGTACTATCGGCTTAGAAAAACAATACCCCATATCAGCCTGTGGGTGTACGTAAGAGGCGACTAACGCTATTGGAACTTTTAATGGATTTTTGGGCGATGCAATTGGAGAACCATCACAAACAACTTTTATTTTGCCATATTTTCCCCACTCAACTTTCCAAAAGTGGCTGAGAAAACTCTAGTTCCTTAGTTCTGGTTAAACCTTCTAGGGATTTATAGCCGCGAGTATATGTATGTATGTAAATACAGAAAGTGTATACCTGATATACAAATGTCACTTATTAATTAAATTTCGTAAACTATCCGTTTTTTTGTGGCAATCAAATAGCCAGACAAGCCAGCCGTACGACCGAATAACTAGTATAAAAAACCTCACTCTTTTTAACTAAAGATTATTCACAACTGATCATATCTAGTCTGAGTACGTGGTTCTGATTACTAGTCCATAAATGGAGTATAAGTGTTTTTGCCTCCTTCCATTCTCCAGGCTGGCGCGAACCCACGCTTCACCCCGACCTTGTAAGTTCCACCTTCCTACGTCGGCTTGTTAAGGCGTTGTGCAATTTACTGACTCACATGCGTACATAAACAAAAGGTTTAGGAATCATTAATGTGTTGTTTCGTTGTATGGAATGTCACTCTGTTTAGTTCTTTGATCTGTACAATAAAACTCTATTGGGCCGAACGTGTAGAGTAGTTTGATTTTGGATTAATGCGATTGTTAAATTACGGGGTCAAACTCTTGTTTTTTTAGCGCACTCAATGACATGATCCAACATAACTCACATAACATAACATAAACCACCAACATAACTCACCTGCTGTACTCACCTGCTGTAAAAAGTGGTTGACAGCTGTGCAAATTTGTTTATTAACGTAAAAGTTAGAAATGATCTGCTTCGAAAGGTGTTTGAAAAGATAAAAATCTACAAAAAGCTCCTTACATTCACATTTTTTCATTTCCTTATGAATATAATACGTACAATTTTGCGTTTCACATATATTATTTTAAGTTAATACATATTGGCCGTGTAGTGCCGGCTTAAAATATCACTACCCCTTTCTACCCACGGGTGTCGAAAGAGGAAACAAAAGATAAAGGGTATTTTTAAGTGGTTTTTGGGCGATCTTATCCCATGCGTCGGCGATAGGCCTGCCCCCTATCACGTGAGTACACTGTCTAAGCAAAACGTGGGTACCTTCTCTGGAAACTAGATGGCGCTTGCCATGTGAGTTCAGGAGTATTGGTACCTCTGCCAACCCCTTCGGGGATAAAAAACGGCGTGAACGTTTATGTTTATGTTATGCTTATCCCATGCCTGTGCAGTGTCGGTTTAGAATTACACTACTCCATTTATTCCGGTGGGTGTACGTAAGAGGCGACTAACGGTATTGGGTCTTTTAAAAGATAACTAGGCGATGTGGTTGGTAACCCATCACCAACATCCTTTATTTTACCATCTTTTCCCCACTCAACTTCCAAATGTGGTTGAGGAGTTTCTAGCTCTAAAGCTCTGACTACCCCTTTTTGGGATTTATAGCCGTGAGAGTATGTATGTAAGTTGGCATTTTAAATTTTAACATATTTTCTATGCATCCAAACCTATCACATGACGTGAGTGAAAAAAATCTCACAAAACAATAGAAATTCCCGTCCCGTCGTATATAAAGGCTTAAGTTAGTTTAGTTAAGCAAAAATATTGTTCAGGCAGAAATAAGGTCTTCAATTTATGTACATATGTGGAAACACATTAGCAAAGTGTAAGAATTACATACATAATAGCTATTGCTACAGAGAGAAACCGTTTTTATTCATATTTTAAACAAATTTCAAAGTAGTTTTTTTAACAATAAGGGCAAAGAAATGTCATACTATTTTCAAAAAGTACCTTTGCACTAATTGTACTTCTTTATGTGTCAAATGTAAGCATAAATATTTCCTAATTATTTATTATCTACGAGTAAAAGAATTTACATACATACATATACTCACGGCTATATTTCCCTAGAAGGGGTAGCCAGAGCTAAGGAATTATAAATTCCTCAGCCACTTTTGGAAGTTGAGTGGGGAAAAGATGGTAAAAATAAAGGTTTTCGGTGATGGGTCTACAATCACATTGCCCAAAAATCTAATAAAAAGCCCCGATACCCTTAGTCGCCTCTTACGACACCCGTAGGTAGGAAGGGGTAGCGACATTCTAAGCCGGCACTACACGGCAAAATAAAAGAATTAATAATATATAAATGTAGAAGATCCTATTAAGTATCCATATAATGCGGATTATTTAATATAGTTCTTCATCATACTTGCCTCTTTACTAATATTGACGTCCTTTATCCCTATTGAGGTAAAAAAGAATATTGATCACCACTTTATACGCTTAGTAAAATAAAAACTTTTTCCGTTTTGTAAAATTTTATTTACGCAGCTAATCTTCTTTCCATGCCGGATCATTTCTATTATTAGTCACTTTGTATCTCAATAACTTGCACACTTGTTGATTTTGTCCGTAAAAACACCTATATACTGAGCCACCGGGGTCGCGGTATCTTTCGCTTCTTCTTGACTCGGGGCTAAAGATGAACCCGCACCAATCATTACAACAATCGAATTTTAACTGCAGCGAATCAGTATCTGACATGAGTAGTAATTCTGTAAAATCTTTAGTCGCTTCCTTCGCTTGCAAACCATTGGGTAGAGGAATATAAGGATTTGTATCACATTTGACCGTAGTCGTATTATCTTCCTCACACAGAAAATCGTCTAGTCTTAGAAAATATCTTTCACCCGGATGTATTTCTTCAGCAAAACTAATCAATGTTTCATAAGAACCTTTGTCTGTTCGTAAACATAAATGTTCACCGTTCTCATACTCGACGCAGTCAACGGAATAGAAAATCTTATTTTTTATATTTCTGTTTAGGAATAATAGTTTATCTATGTTTTTGAGGTATGGATACCTTATTGTTTCGCATTGGTAGTCGTTCCCGAGAGGCGAGCATTGCCTGATGTCGACATCTGGTGACTTAAGTTGTGTTATGGAGTCCAACTCAACTCGGACACAGTAAAATGATTTACTGCAGTTATACAATATGACATTATCTCGCGGTATGTAAGGATCGTGGAAAGGAATATTTGTGTCGACGAAATCTAACTTTTTCTCGCCGATTTTACATACCATTTCTTGACCCTGGAAATTTATGGCTATATTTATATTATGTTTATTTACGCACATTTTACACGGTTGTAAATAATTAAGATAAAACTTAAGGTTATTTGAAAATGAAATGTTTGAAATTATATAAATAGTACCATTAAATTTCTAACACAAAGTTTAACGTTTTCTAATTATAGGTTTCAGATATATAAACTACTAGTGGTCCGCCCGGCTTCGCACGGTGGTGAAAAGTATTTTTCTCTGTTGAAACAATGTGGTATTTAGCGTGATAATATATTGCCTAGGCTAGTTATAAAAGTTTTTTTCCCATTGGTGAATTTGAATCGACTTCGTTGTTTTGGAGCAATTCGTTACCGACAAACAAACACACATTTTTTTCCTATTTATAATATTATAAAATGTATCCTATGTCCTTTTCCTGGTTCTAAGCTACCTCTACAACTATTTTTAGCCAGAGCGGTTCATCCGTTCTTGAGTTTCTTTTATATTATAATATATAGATATTAAAATATTCATACCACGTCTCTGACGCAGAAAACTTCACTGCTATAAACCTGAAATAGGATGATGCTTATTATGCAAATACTGATTATTTTAATAAAAATATATTATTTTAGAACAAGTAAAACTGCTCTTACCCCAAAGACGTTTTGAATTACAGAACAAATAATAAATAGCTTTAAAAAAACGAAATACATATTAAAGGTAAGAGTCACTAGTTCTTTAAAAAATCATATTACAAAAACCATGTTATCGGTGGGACGTTATCTGCACGGACTGGCTTGTAAATTTATTTTATAATTGATTTTCAATAGAGGAGAAAATTATTTTTCCGTACTAAAAAGAGTTGTCCAATAGTTTATGTGCCTATGGAATGAAATTTAGAATTATTTTTAATGTAAGCAGATTTATTTAATAATTTAAGTTTTATTATTCAAAATTATTTTTATCATTATTTTTAGCCATTTATGTCCCACTGCTGGGCAAAGGCCTCTCTCCCCTTCTTCCACTCCAGACGGTTTTGAGCGGTCTCCCACCACTTCTTATCCCAGAGACCCAACTCGTCACTCCATATTTTCTTTGGTCGGCCACGCTTTCTCTTTACACCGGGAGTCCATTGCGTGGCTCTTTTGGCCCATCGGTCCGGGTGCATCCGAGCAACGTGGCCGGCCCAATCCCATTTCAATTGGGCCGCCTTCTGACAGAAAATTGTGACAGAAAAAAAATATATATAATAATACACTGGAGAAATGTAGGGTTCTGTATAATAGCTGTAAATTATATAATTTAATTTGTACTTACTTTATTATGTACCTATCATTTCATAAGGTAGCTGTCATAGGTTTTCTCGACATTGAATATACTGCACAGTTTTCATTTTAACGTATTCAAATGTAATATCGCCGACTTTGGCATGTTTACACACTGATAAACAGCGTTTTTAAATGATTTTATTATTGGTTCCGGTAGGTTTAGATTCTACGAATGGCCTAAAATGTGTTTGGTTTGTATATTGCAAGAACTAATATACACATAAGTAAGTTTATTTGCACAATGTGACTAGAGAAATGCAAATATGGTCCGACGCAAAGTGCAAATATACATACATACATACATATACTCACGGCTACAAATCCCAAGAAGGGGTAGCCAGAGCTAAGAAACTAGAAGATCCTCAGCCACTTTTGGAAAGATGAGTGGGGGAAAGATGGCAAAATAAAGGTTGTTGGGTGGTCTCCAACCGCATCGCCCAAAAAGCCCCAATACCGTTAGTCGCCTCTTACGTACACCCACCGGCAGAAATGGGGTAGTGTTATTCTAAGCCAACACTACACAGCAAATATATAATATCTTTATCTATACCTTACCTAGACTCACAGCAATAATCATGTATGGTTGTGGTTAGTAAAATTTTTGATGTAAAATTAATAATGGGTTGCCAGCTGCATTACCCAGCGATCAATTAAAAGGTTCCAAACTCTAAGCCACATTGTATGACACATACGTGAAAAAATGGGTAAGAAACAACACTACATTTAGATATAGTTTTTTATTTTATATTCTATTTATACTTAATTCTCGCTCTTGCCATCTCTTACACTGAAATAGTGAAAGAAACTGCGTTAGAAAAAAGAGCCGCAAAATCCACAAAATTTCGTTTCATTAATCAACACCTATCCTATAACATAAAAATAAAACCTAACAACCAAATCACAGGTCATCAAATAAACCACACTCGCATTCTAATTAATTTGTATAACTTTGCCGTGGCTATGTGAGTTTTCATTAATATGTTTTTTTATACTCAAATAAACTGAGTGATTTTGTCCGGCAACTAACGAAATCAAAATTTATGTAAGGGTGGATTTCCCAAGTGATGATTTTCTTTGTCCTCGTTGAAATTCATATTTCAAAAAGAGAATACCGTTTTCAATTATTTATCAACGTATAGGGTAGGTAGTTAACTGACTGGGGCAAAAAGATTTTATTTGGCTAAGTCTATGTCTTTAGGTAGAAATTAAGACCTAAACCCAGTTTTTTCTCACATCGGTGCTGTCCCCCTACTTTTTTTACAGACAAATGTGCTTGTAAGACCACCAATAATGTTAAATGTAGCTTAAAAATTATTCTAATCGATAGCGTATAAATCATTTTATTAGTGAATGATAGATTTTACTTTATAACTAGCGATACTTTTTACTGAGTGGCACAAACATACTTGTCTTGGAATAATGAAGCAAATCGGTGGGTAAAATTTAAGTCTCTCCAATCTTGTATAAACCATTCCTATGGCCTCCCCTCCCGCAAATTTGCTCAGATTTAGTGACGTGCGTAAACGCAATCAGGTCGGACGTGTACAAGATCGCTGCGTTTTCCCTCCAAAAACGTAAGTATTCAAATTTTTGGGTCCTGGACATTTTTTTCAAGTTATCGGTGGTTGCTTTATCTTGCTTTATTACTGGAAATTTTACAGTTTTCTACTTTTAACAAATGCATTTATCATACTAGTTTTCATAACTGTTTTTGAATAGTGCCTAGATATAATATTTTTTCAGTAAACCGCGAAAAATTGTGCATTTTCTCATGTCGGTGTTCTCATATCGGTGGAATCGGTGGCTTTTTTCCCCACCGATGTGATAAATTCCACCGATATGATAAGGAAACTTAGATCGGTGGCTTATTTCTCATATCGGTGCATTGAATTGTAAACAACGCATAGTTTTATCATATCGGTGAATGGACTTCTCATGTCGGTGGATGGCTTTATGATTTCGGTGGATTGATTTATCACATCGGAGTATCCTATTATTAACATCTGTGTGTAGTTACCATAGATTAACGATTCCTTTTTTCTTTACAAAAATGAACAGACCGCGGGAACGAGAAATGATAATTTAATGAAAACTAGCCCAGAGGAAGAGCATTTTTTTGCAGCATAAGCCCGTTGTAGCTCACTTTATTTTACGTCATTAGAAAATTTGTGTTTTTTGTGTAATCTTTAGAATAAAGGTAACAAGGTATTTTTAGTGATATAATGGTCTCTTGTTGGGTTGTTTGTTTTCACGGGTAAATATGATATTGATATTGAATTTTGTTGAACAATATTTCGTTACATTCTACTGGCCTAACAAAAAGTGTTGCACAATAGTGAGTGTATTTGTCATTGACAATCTGCATAATGCAGCTACTATATACAATGCCAAGGCAATGTATAGAATGCCGGGGTCCTGTAGGCAATTTAAGATGATATAACTTTTCAACTGAATTTCATACTTTACCTAGGCAATTTCTAGAATTACTTGGCATTCTTTAGAATGCCTGTTGAATTACAGGCAAAGTGTATTAAAAGAGTTAATATATGCGACAGTGGGAAGGAGGAAAGAGTGGTAAAAACGATCCGCGCCAGAAGTAATGTAGCTTCGAGGAACTGAAAGGAGCGCAGCGCAGCGCACTAGAAAAATAAACGACCAAAGTGCATCTTTTAGATGCAGAGAAATAGATTTTTCTACTAATTTTTATACATTGCCTGATGTTCATCATGTGTAAATGCCTAGGCAAAATGTATACTTAATATTATTTCATTTTTCCTGAACGTTTTAGGCAATGTATGGAATGCCTAGGCATTCTGAACAATGCCGGATAATACAGATTGTCTTTAACATATTCATTTCCATCGTTCTTTATAAGTATATTGTAGTTATAATAAATAAACTTTTCATATTAGTGTTTGTCATATCTACATGCTTTAATTGGATATCTTGTACATCGTACATATATGGTTATTACCGTTAGCTCAGTTGTTGGGTTACTACTATTTAAAACAAATAAATTTTATTTAAAAATTGATTGAAATCCATACAGCCCTTTTGGCGTGAAAGAGTAACAAAGATCCATCCATCCTTACAAACTCTCGCATGTATAACCTTAGAAAGATAACTACCAATGTCCATACATAGGCAATCTATAGGTGTAGGGGCCATGATCCTGTAGGAAATTTATGAAATGATATATCATCTTAACTCTATTTCATACTTTTCCTAGGTAATGTAAAGAATTCCTAAGCATTCTATAGAATGCCTGTTGAATCACTGGCAAACTATAAAATCTAATACTTATGCTACAATGGGAAGTAGGAAAGAGGGGTAAAAATAAATGCAAGTGCGTAATAGAGCAAGCGAAGCTGAAGAAAGTAAAACGAAGCTCTACGGAGCCAGCGGAGAACACGGAACGATGATGGGGAGTTTGCGGAGCTGGTGGAGTGGAGCTTCGTGGAACTGAGTGAAGTGCAGCGCAGTGAAATGAAGCCTCGCGTGTTTGGTTATATATATGGCAAGGTATATTTTTCACTAATTTTTAACACATTGCCTGATGTTTATTAGGCAGTCTTTAGAATGCCTAGGCAAGGTGTACAGTCAATATTATTTCATACATTGCCTTAAATACAGATTGCCTATAACATATGTAATACAGCTAGATTGGTAGGTACGGCTGCACTCAGAATCTAAACGGTATGACGGTAGATGTAAATAAACGTACGCAATTTTTATGAATACAATAGCAAGATATTAATAAATTGTTTGTTATTAAAACACCTTGTAAAACAGGTTATTTATTAATGTTTTTAAAATTGATAGATTTATCATTTCGGTGGATAGAATTATCATATCGCTGATTCGACTTATCATGTCGGTGCCAAGTCTTCTCATATCGGTGTACATGAAAAACGATCGCTGGATATTGTATCATATCGGTGGCCATCAAAACTTAAACCTCAATATCTCCTTAGTTTAAGTAAATACTAATATGTAAGTAAGTGTAACGATATAAATACCCATAGAAGAATACATAACAGTTGGAAAACATGTATAAAAACATGATTTCAAAAGATTCACCGATATGATAAAAAAACAGCATTTGTTGAAATTCACCCGTAACAGTGTCATAAAACAAAATAAAACTTACCAAAAGAACAATGTACGCTTGAATATACATTTTTCATAACACTAATCCACTATGCTGCTTTTCCTGAAACAGAAAAAAATACATCAATACTTTAATTAAAATAATATTTTTAATATCTCAAAAGGTACAATGAGGTTTTTAACTGGTTAAGATTTAGTGGTTATGCCAATGGAATATAACAACTGTCTTTTTAAAAGTTGCCATATTTTACTATCTCGCTCTATCGGCTGTGATTTGGTTTGGTGCAGTGATAAGGTTTCCTGTACTAATATCAAAAAATAAATATACAGATTGGTAAAAGTAAAGAATTTAAATCTTTTTGTTTATTACTAATAAATAAAGAATAAATAAAGGAAAGAAAAATTTCGACACAGGCGGGAATCGAACCCGCGACCTCGGGTATACGCCCCGACGCTCTGCCAACTGAGCCACCGTGTCAATTGGCTGCCAGTGCGAAATTCTTCTATCCTTTATTTCTTTTCCACATGAGGTTTTCATTAACAAAAAGATTTAAATTATGTGATAGTTAGGCGTTTTCAACATTTGCATTCTATCTGAAAAGGTAGACAAATGGCCTTCCGAATTAGTTCAAATTCGGAGGAAGGAAACGCAAACACTACTTAAACGTGTAAAAGAAATAAAGGATAGAAGAATTTCGCACTGGCAGCCAATTGACACGGTGGCTCAGTTGGCAGAGCGTCGGGGCGTATACCCGAGGTCGCGGGTTCGATTCCCGCCTGTGTCGAAATTTTCTTTCCTTTATTTATTCTTTATTTATTAGTAAAAGTAAAGAAGCTCAAAAGGATTGCTGGGATAAAGTGACAATCGATAGTTTCCGCCTAACTCTGGTAAGTAATGACGTAAATATGTATGAATGTATCTGAAAACGTATTTTAATTGAAAAAATAAACATTATTATGTTCAAAATATATATATATATATATATATATATATATATATATATATATAATATATATCATTCTATTAATTTCAAATTATGGAAGAGATAAAATGATTAAACCTGGAAGGATACATACATACATATACTTACGGCTATAAATCCCAAAAAGGTGTTGCCAGAGCTTCAGAGCTAGAAACTCCTCAGCCACATTTGGAAACTGATAGGTGACAAGATGGTAAATATAAAGTGTCATTGGTGATGAGTCTCGAGGGTAGAAAGGGGTAGTGACATTCTAAGCCGGCACTACACGGCAAAAATATCTCTGTTGTATATTAACTACCTTAAATCTAATTAAAATAAAACGGAAAGGGCAAATCCGCAAAGCGCTCTATATTCGGCAAGGCTGCTGGTGGGCGGTATAACTTGTCTCCTAGCGTACTTGTCGCGGCATTGAGCTTGCATATCTTAATTGTAAAGCTAAATTACTTTTTTTTGCCAATGTGGTCTTTTTTATGGTTACATATGTTACTTCAATTGTTCTTTCTTAATTGTTTGTATGGTCAATTGTATTCATGGTCAATATATATATATATATTGTGTAGTGTCGGCTTAGAATAGCACTACCCCATTTCTTCCGGTGGGTGTACGTAAGAGGTGACTAGTATTGGGGCTTTTAAGGAATTTTTGGGCGATGTGGTTGGAGACCCATCACCAACAACCTTTATTTCACCATCTTTTCCCAACGCAACTTCCAAAAGTGGCTGAGGAATTTCTAATACCATAGCTCTAACTACCCCTTGGGATTTATAGCCGAGAGTATATATATATATATGTATGTATGTATTTGAAACTGTGTAGTCTCGGCCACTTAGGAGTTTGGGGCTTCAGAGTGATTATTGGGTGATACGGTTGGAGATTCATCATTAATGATCCATTCGTTACCATCTTTTCCCCACTAAATTTCTTAAATTGCTAAGAAATTTCATATTCTATAGCTTTGTCAAACCGTTTTTGGTATTTATATCCGTTACTTTGTATATTGTATGTAATATAAGGCAAAATTGCTGTGTAGTGTCGGCTTTGCTGTGTAGTGTCGGCTTAGAATAGCACTACCCCATTTCTTCCGGTGGGTGTACGTAAGAGGCGTTTAAGGGATTTTTCATCACCAACAACCTTTTCCCCACTCAATTTTCTAAAAGTGGCTGACGAGTTTCTAATTCCTTAGCTCTGGCTGCCCCTTTTAGGGATTTATAGCCGTGAGTATACGTATGTATGTATGTCGAAGGAAAAGTGGAGCACCAATGCTATTTTAGTGAATGCCTTCATATACGTTTAGCGCAAATCTCAGGAAGGACATTTGTATTTTTTTTAAATATTAATATGGTATTTTTTATTTTATCTTTTATCACAGTACATAAATTTCCTAATAGATTTGTATATTTACTCCACTACGTTGGCTTAATATGGTATTGGCAGGCTTTAAAACAGTTTGACGTGCCCTCCGTAGTAAGGTATTCTCTAATTTTTTAAATTAGGTGATTTAGTCGACAATATTTTAAATATAATAAATTTTTACAACAATTTAATGTATGTGTACTCAAGAAGTGTTTTCCAGAATCACATCCGAAAATCTCCGGGTCGTTAACAGTGTTAATGATGATCTACTACCATAAACAATAGAATTGTAATAAGGCTATATTTTGCATAGAAACCTCATTTGGGGATTATTACTAATCATTTAACCAAATAAAAATTTTCGACACAACCGGGACTCGAACCCACGAAATCCTGGTATACGCCCTCGTCGCTCCGCCAACTAAGCTATGTTATCAAGTGACCATTCGAGCGAAAATTTCGAAAAAAAATATTACTCAATTGATTAATCGAATTGTAAATTTGACGTACGCTACCCTTTTCAAAGAGGTGTAAAATGTTGAGAGAATATATACAGGTTCTTAGTTTAACATTCCATAACTCTATGTAGGAGGACTTTTAAGTCACACAAGATTAAGGTGTGGCAGAAAAGGAATGCCATCTTGATATATTTGTTTGACTTACAGACATGATAGTCTACGTCATTTGTTGCTATTAATCAGGCAAAGTTCATTTATAGAAAGTGCATACAATGAGACATTGAACGATAGTGAAACTGTAGACGAGCTTAGAATTATAATTGAGCGAACCTTAAATTACAGTGCACTATAATTTGGCATTCTGTTTGTACGACAGGTACCCATGTTTATGTCTAATGATGTTTTGATTATGGTTCTGGTTAAATATTTTGTATTCTTACTTTTTATTTGCTGTACATAACAACCACCGGCAAAGATTGTTCAATTAAGGATACATAAAAAAATATGGCTCAATGTAAAGACTACATGTATGCTGTGCAGTGTCGGCTTAGAATAACACTACCCCATTTCTGCCGGTGGGTGTACGTAAGAGGCGACTAACGGTATTGGGGCTTTTAAGGGATTTTTGGTGTTGGAAGAGATGCGGTTGGAGACCCATCACCAACATCTTTTATTTTGCCATCTTTTCCCCACTCAACTTTCCAAAAGTGGCTGACGAACTTCTAGTTCCTTAGCTCTGGCTACCCCTTCTAGGGATTTATAGCCGTGAGTATATGTATGTATGTAAAGACAACCTCTGCTAAGGCTAAGAGCCGTTGGTTTGAATCCTAAGTCGGGCCTACACCAATGAGTTTTATTTGCAATTATTTTTCTTGAGCGTTATTTATATAGTATAACAATACTCACGGCTATCAAATTCAAGAGAGAGTAACCAGACCTTAGGAATAAGTAATTCATCTTCAATCTCTTTTGGAAGTGGAGAAAGAAAAATTATGTAAAATACAGGGTAGTTGTTTAAGGTTCGACAGCCACATCGCTCAACCATCGTTTAAAAAGCTGCAAAGCTATCTTATAGGCCGACACTTACAAAGCGATTTTATATATTATCCGATTTATATCGTTGTGTTATATAGTGAAGCCAAAAACTCAGCTAGAGTAAGAGATGACCAGAATTTACTGTCTGGCTTACGCATAAACTACTTTGCCTCATTTCTGTTATATTAGCGAGTGAATTGGAAATAAATACCTAAATAATATTGTAGTATACTGGGGCAAAAGGTTACGAAAATTAATTCTTTGTAAAATTCAAAAGCTTTTGTTTTATCGTCATAGAATTCCAAATTTATATTGTTTTAGCTGAATAAATTCATAAACGACCATTGTAATTGGTCAACGCGGATCAGAGGTTAAAGATCAAT
The DNA here is from genome assembly GCA_963576735.1 of Bedellia somnulentella. Classification (NCBI taxonomy): domain Eukaryota; kingdom Metazoa; phylum Arthropoda; class Insecta; order Lepidoptera; family Bedelliidae; genus Bedellia; species Bedellia somnulentella. The sequence goes on from OY755176.1 coordinate 1,481,716, forward strand.
TTAAACCGACATGGGAGATGTGATGCTATGAGTATAACATAATTTCCTTGGTCGCTCACCACTCAAACATTGGTAGGTTAAGTTATTTTCTGCTATATTAACTAAAAATTTTAATTAGCTTAAGTCAGAAATAATCGCTGGTTTTCAATATCATTTTGTTATTAGGGCTCAGCGACTAGACTTCTGAGCTTCGAAAACAATTCACTCTGTCATTTTCTTCAGGGATTTTAAAACACATTTACTCCTATAATTAAAATTCTGGAAGATTCGATGGTTTTTCTCTCTTGATTTATTCATTTTAATTTCATACATACATACATATACTCACGGCTATAAATCCCTAAACGGGGTAGCCAGAGCTTTGGAATGAAAAATTCCTCAGCCACTTTTGGAAGTTGAGTGGGGAAAAGATAGTAATAATAAATATTTTTGGTGACGGGTCTCCAACCACATCGCCCAAAAATCACTTAAAAAGCCCCTACGCCTTTAGTCACCTTTTACGATCACCCACGGGTAGAAATGGGGTAGTGTTATAAGCCGACACTACACGGCTATTAACTAAATATTATAAAATTGTTATTATATTTTAATTTCAAACTATTTAAAGAAGCTACATCCTATCATGGATTAAAAAATATCGTGTCATGAATTTAATTAAAAAAATATAAATAATTCATTGTAGCACAGAAACTCTTAAAAATGAACCATTCATTTCGATTTTGCCACATCTATCCCATTCCCCTTCGGGGATATTCGGCGTGAACGTTTATGTTTATGTTATGTTATGTTATCCCATCTGTGTTTACCCGCCGCAGCTTGTTACGAGGTCTAATAAGGCTATATAATCAACAGTAAAACTCCAATTTCACTAAGCATATCTGCGTATACTTATTAAATGTGGTACAAGCTGACCGCAACTCTAGAATCCTTACGTTACGTAAGAGTTGAGAAAGAAACGCGGACAGTAATCTAATACATAACATTGGTCAATGGATCCGCAGTGGTTTCCTAGAATACCACATTTACTATTATGCTTTTTGCTTATTCAAATATGTAAATTTTGATGCGATTCGCATCTTTATTGTGAATTCATTGGGTTTATTGCCTGATGAAACGAAAAGGTATTTTATGTTTTTTTTAATTTTGAGTTTTTTATGTCGGCTATAAATCTCTAGAAGTGGTAGCCAGAGCTTGGGAATTAGAAATTCCTCAGCCACTTTTGGAAGTTAGGTGGCTAAGTTAAGTTAAGTATGTCACTAACTCCTAAATATTGTGATAATATAAATTCAGTTTATCGTAGTATGATGTTCTATAGTTTGTATGATTTGTTTTGGTTTAGATAATGTTTTTTTTATAACTAGAATTTCAGCTGTTGAATAAAATAATATTTAAAGAATGCAATGGTTAGCATTTTGCCTGTGACATAAATTCACTTACTATAATTTAAATCTCTAATAATAGGTTAAAAGGCAGGTGTCCGAAGTATGAAGAGTAAAACAGCATGCATGCCAAGATTGATTGATGTGAACGAAGCTAGAGAGGTTTGCCAGGATCGTACAAAGAGGCGATCGATAGTCTCTGCCTACCCCAATGGGAACTAACGGCGAGAGTATAACGAACGAAATAATCTAAGAAAACTCTTAAGGTAATGGTTAATTTATATTGTGTACCTAACACCTTAAAATAATGTATCGCAGGTTAAGTCTAAATTTATTTTAATTAAATAACTGTGAGCTTTTTAAACTTTTTTTTTCGTGTTGTAAGACGTACGTATGGGGAAGCAGTTAGACACCGCCAATATTCACAATAGGAAACGGATGTCATTTACTTATTTTCTTACATTTCGTTTCATGCAATTCAGATTTGCGTTATTGTGTGAGCTGACAACGTGTGACATACACCTAACCATGTTACACCGGTACTTGGTCGAAACCATAAAACGTAACCTCGTTAGAAATGGATTACGTCGTTTGTCATGATAATTTTCGGCACATGCCAATTTGTTCTGGAAAGTTACATTCACCACGTTTTTGTGTTTTAAGTTTCTGAGACACAGAGAAACGTGAGCGCTAACATGGTTTTTTATTTTTATGACAATGACGAAGTTCTCGGAAATGTATTTGAACCAAAATCGTAAGGTTTTGAGTTTATTAATGAGGCCAAAATGAATAGATCTAGAATTTGGACCTGAAGTCATCGGAGTAAATTTTGTTCCTGAGACAAAGTGAAATGTCATGAGACAACTGTATGTGTCACTGAAAACAAATGAGTCAATCTTAGTTAAGGATTCATAAATAATAACTAAACAATCGGTCTTAAGTCTCAAAAACATTAACATTTTTATATCCCTAACTCCCTTAAATGGGAGAATAATCATACCGTATTAAAACTTAATAAAACTCCTACGCTTCAAGAAAAAACCTTACTACTGCTAAGTTTGTATGTAAATGCACACCATATCGGAAACAAAATGCATTTAGTCAAATAACACTCAATAGAAGACTCATCTGCCTTATAGCAATGAGTTTATTGACATATTTTTAAAGGTACGTTGAACTTGGATATATAGCGCGAATATGTTATCTACGTTTTCATCACTCACACTGAGAAATGGTTAAAGAAGTTTTCATTGAAATGTTATATCTCGTTATGTATGCACATTCTTTCGATCTTTATACTGTTGCTTAAATGACTTTGAATTACTAGTTAGGAGAAAGGCCTTGTACTATGATCAATATTGAGATAATAAACTAACTTATCTTTTTCTGCTGGAAATATTGCAGGTAAGAAAATTTGGAAATTCTATATTCTGAAATGTCTAACATGAAAATTTGTTTTCGGTAAGAAATGTCATCTCTGGATTTAGAATTCTGAAACGCATATTTTATTACTTATTTCGTTAGTTTAGTTTCAAAATACTTTATTTTTAATTTTGGCACATAATCTTAATAACAGGAAAATATAACTCCAAGTTTGTTTGTCCATGATTGGTCTTGTTTAAAAGAAAGATACCTAGTTTTGTGAGTAAGTCTGTTAACCAAAATTTTGAACGTGAGCTATAAAACTCATTTATCGTGGTGTTTTTAGAAATGTTAATTTACAAACATACATATAATGAAGCGATAAATGTAAATTCACATACATACATATACCCATTGGGTAAAGAGACAGAGCCACTTTGTACAATCCTGGAAAACCTCCCGAGCGTCTTTTACATTCATCAACATTTTCAAACATATCCTCATGAATTCTTCATAATAAACCACACCTAAAATCCCAGCATACATACTTTATTGCATAGAACCCAACATACATACATACATATACTCACGGCTATAAATCCCTAGAAGGGGTAGCCAGAGCTAAGGAATTGAAAATTCCTCAGCCACTTTTGGAAAATTGAGTGGGGAAAAGATGGTAAAGTAAAGGTTGATGGTGATGGGTCTCCAACCGCATCATCCAAAAATCCCTTAAAAGCTCCAATACCGTTAGTCGTCTCTTATGTACACACATCGGTAGAAACGGGGTAGTGCTATTCAAAGCCGACACTACACGGCGTAACTAAACATCATGTAATATATGCTCCTCAAAGACTCGATTGTTTGCAAAACGTATTCAAGTGTAAAACTCGTGATACACGCTATGCCTTGCCAATTACAAATTGATGTAATTGTCTTTATTTACATGAAACTAGTGACACAGATTGACAGCATAACACTAATAGATTTTAATTTGTTCGGTCTTTTATTAGTTGTACAATTTATTCATTATTAGGATAAAGATGGAATACCTATTTTATTTCTGTGAGATTAAAGATTACCCGACTTAAATAATAGTTTTTTTTTGTACCAAACAGCTTTCACTTAATTAAAGGGTATAAGCATAATAAAGTTATATAATTTTATTTCAAACTCTCAAATCCTAACTGTTGACTATCATAAGGAAGGTAATCATGACTATAAAGTTGATATATCAATGATGGCTCAATTTGCAAAAAGGGGTTAAATTGGCAAACATATGTAAAAAATAATCTAACCTAAGATACATATGTAAGGTACCAACACTTAAAATATATGAGCGCAATTCACTCCAAAGACTTTCAAACATAAATCTTTTGCAGGTTTTCCACCTAAATTCCTGACTTCGAATAAGTGCGTTATTCTCAAAAGCACTACCTTCACTTAAAACATAACGTACATTATAACATTATTTATAACAATATTACAATATATATTAACATTATACCAGAATAAAATGAAGAGTTTATAGTGTATCTTTTTATTTGAAAATTAAAAACGGAATTTCAATAGCAGTTCCAAGTTTGCCGTGTAGTGTCGGCTTAGAATAACACTACCCCATTTCTACCCGTGGGTGATCGTAAGAGGCGACTAAGGGTGTAGGGGCTTTTTAAGTTTTTGGGCGATGTGGTTGGAGACCCGTCACCAAAAACATTTATTATTACCATCTTTTTCCCAATCAACTGCCAAAAGTGGCTGAGAAATTTCCCATTCCAACAACTACCCCGTTTATAGCCGTGAGTATATGTATGTATGTATGTATATGCTCCAAGTTTAAATGATATTTTCTTCATTGTTGTGAAGATAGAAGCTTATTGTGGACGATAAATCTACATACAGCGATTTTTTAAGATATATAACATTTAAATCCTTGCCTCTTAGCAAATGAAAAAAAAGGTTCAGGTAGTGTAAGTATTTTTTTATTTAAGGACATCTTATCCCTTTCCTGACTGAAATATGTTCGCAAAATGAAAATGCTGAGTCAGCCACCCATAATTTTTTACTCATCAGCATCATTCACGTCGATGTCTTCCGAATGAGAGGCAGAGGAACCAATATTTACATATATACATACATATACTCACGGCTATAAATCCCTAGAAGGGGTAGCCTGAGCTAACGAATTAGAAATTCCTCAGCCACTTCTGGAAGTTGCGTGGGGAAAAGATGGTGGAATAAAGGTTGTTGGTGATGGGTCTCCAACCGCATCGCACAAAAATCCCTTAAAAGCCCCAATACCGTTAGTCGCCTTTTACGTATACCCACCGGAAGAAAAGGGGTAGTGCTATTCTAAGCCGACACTACACAGCAATACTTCTGAACATCAATTGGTGTTTTTGTCCCTGGTGCCGTGTTAGGGCGCAAACCTATTACCGCATGGTACGAAGGAATACACTTGGTTATAATATATAATTCTGATATGTTTCCTCACGATGTCTTTATGTGATGTTTCCTTAGCGTTAGTGACCTTGATAAACAAATCACATCATATCAGTTAAAACGTAGGGGTGCCGGCCCAAATCTTCAATTTGAACCCTCGGCATCAGATAGTAAGGTACAGGATTATAAAAGGTTAAAAGGATTCATTTTTAAAATTTTATGTTTTTTGTTTGCGGTCCTGCTGAAATGTTATTATTGTGTTCGTAGCAATTTTTTAAAAGTTTTTTTTTATCTTTCTCTGTTAAAATATGTACTTAATATGAAAGTTTTAGTTAACGTGTTAAAAATTAACAACAATTTGTGCGTTCCTTTTGTAGAGCGTGCTTGCTCGCGTGCTTAAAAAATATTTTGTTAGGTCAGATATATTTTTTATAACATTTATTTATTAAATCGCAAATATTAGTCATAACTTTTCATCAACTTACCAAGTTATCATACAGTCAATATATTTCCTTATAATTTACTTTGTCTTAACCCAAAAACACGAGCACATAACATTAGCAACAAGACGTCTAATCACAGGCCCAAAAAAATGTCACGTGGTATCACTAATTCCATTCCAAGCAAAATATTGAGACAAAACGTCGAGTCGTATCTATATTACGACACCGAGTTTCGTGAAACGCGTGTTGCGCACGCGCCGGCTAAATTGAGACTGGTGCGAGCTTTCCCGCCAAAATATATTGGATCAAATAGTTAATACAGCCTATAGATAACAAAAATAAATTTATGAAACATATGTTTATGGTTGTGTGTATGTTTTTGAATAGTCATAATTGTGTGTAGGCTATTGTAAGGAAGGTAATCATGACTGTAAAGTTGATATATCAATGATGGCTCAATTTGCAAAAAGGGGTTAAATTGGCAAAAATATGTAAAAAATAATCAAACCTAAGGTACCAACACTTAAAATATATGAGGGCAATTCACTCCAAAGATTTTCTAACATAAATCTTTTGCAGGTTTTCAACCTGAATTCCTGACTCCGAATAAGTGCGTTATTCTCAAGAGAACTACCTTCACTTAAAACATCACGTACAATATAACATTATTATGATGTAAATGAAAAGTTTATGGAGTATCTTTTTGTTTGAAAATTAAAAATGGGAATTTCAACAGCAGTTCCAAGTTTGCCGTGTAGTGTCGGCTTAGAATAACACTACCCCATTTCTACCCGTGGGTGATCGTAAGAGGCGACTAAGGGGTGTAGGGGCTTTTTAAGTTTTTGGGCGATGTGGTTGGAGACCTGTCACCAAAAACATTAATTATTACCATCTTTTCCCCAATCAACTTCCAAATGTGGCGTAGAAATTTCCCATTCCAAAGCTCTGACTACCCCGTTTATAGCCGTGAGTATATGTATGTATATGTTCCAAGTTTAAATGATATTTTCTTCATTGTTGTGAAGATAGAAGCCTATTGTGGACGATAAATCTACATACAGCGATGTTTTAAGATATATAAAGTTTAAATCCTTGCCTCTCACCAAATGAAGAAAAAGGTTCAGGTAGTGTACGTATTTTTTATTTCAGGACATCTCATCCCTTTCCTGACTGATATATGTTCGCAAAATGAAAATGCTGAGTCAGCCACCCATAATTTTTTACTCACGCATCATCCACATAATTTTTTTCTAAGCGAGAGGCAGAGGAACCAATACTTCTGAACATCAATTGACGTTTTTGTCCCCTGGTGCCATGTTAGGGCGCAAACCTATTACCGCATGGTACAAACGAATACACTTGGTGATAATATATAACTCTGATATGTTTCCTCACGATATCTTTATATGATGTTTCCTTAGCGTTAGTGACCTTGATAAACAAATCACATCATATCAGTTATGATATAGGGGTGCCGGTCCAAATCTTCAATTTGAACCCTCGGCATCAGATAGTAAGGTACAGGATTATAAAAGGTTAAAAGGATTCATTTTTAAAATTTTATGTTTTTTGTTTGCGGTCCTGCTGAAATGTTATTATTGTGTTCGTAGCAATTTCTCAAAAGTTTTTTTTATCTTTCTCTGTTAAAATATAAACTTAATATTATTCTAGTTCTAGTTAACGTGTTAAAAATTAACAACCATTTGTGCGTTACTTTTGTAGAGTACGTGATTATAAAAATATTTTGTTAAGTCAGATATATTTTTTTTACAACATTTATTTATTAAATCGCAAATATTAGTCATAACTTTTCATCAACTTACCAAGTTATCATACAGTCAATATATTTCCTTATAATTTACTTTGTCTTAACCCAAAAACACTAGCACATAATATTAGCAACGACACATCTAATCACAGGCCCAAAAAAATGTCACGTGTTATCACTATTTCCATTCCAAGCAAAATATTGAGACAAAACGTCGAGTCGTATCTATATTACGACACCGAGTTTCGTGAAACGCGTGTTGCGCACGCGCCGGCTAAATTGAGACTGGTGCGAGCTTTCCCGCCAAAATATATTGGATCAAATAGTTAATACAGCCTACAGATAACAAAAATGAGTTTATGAAACATATGTTTATGGTTGTGTGTATGTTTTTGAATAGTCATAATTGTGTGTAGGCATGGCAGGTTCTAGCTTCCGTAGCCCGATGGTTGAAGTGTTTAACGACCCGGGCGGTAGTCTCAGGTTCAGCTGTGTATACCCAGTTTGAATTGATATTGTAGGTTGAATCACCAGACAATGCCGCTACTTACTATAATATGGCTGCAGATGGCTTTGGTGAATTAAATCATCGGACCTCAGTTACTATAAAGGTTGTAGTTATACTTACTTACTTATACTCACGCCCATTATTCCCATTGGGGTAGGCAGAGACTATCGATCGCCACTTAGTACGATCTTGACAAACCTTTCTTGCTTCCCTTACATTCATTATTCTTCTCATACATGCTCTTTTATTCTTCTCACTTCGGTCCCCCGCCTTTATAAGAACGTTTTCTATCTGGTCAAGAAACGTTTTACGAGGCCGTCCTCTACTAACAATTCCATCCACATTGGCTCTATATATCTCTTTCGTTACTTTATTTTCATCCATCCTCTCTATGTGCCCAAACCACCTCAACATTCCTTTTTCTATCTTGCATACTACGTCATCTTTCAAACCTACTCGTTCACGGATCACAGTATTTCTCACTCTATCACACAGTATCTTGTAGTAGTTGTTTATATCTGTAACCCCGTAGTAGGCCCACTGGGTATTATATATAGACCAACGCGTGATTACCCTATTTAGGGGAGGCTCATCTCCTTAGACATTCAGAGTACCCACGTTTTGCTTGGTGTATTCATGTGATAGGGGGCAGGCCTATTGCCGTCTGGTACGAATATCTTTCACATGACTAAGTACAACTTTGGCATGTATGTTTCCTCACGAATTTTCCCTCAACGTTAACAACCATGGTGAATCAACCACACCTATGACTTCAGAAAGACAAATAGGAGTATATCCGACCCAGTATTTGAAGCCACGCTCATCTATCATAGGCGGGTGTTCTATTCATTGGACTATCATGCTATCATGGTTGTTTTATGTTGCCTTGAAATATCTATGTTACAATAAGTAAGAGAGTACCATAAATTTAATATGTTAAAATTTAATTTAAAATGTTATCGCATTAGGTTTATGCCTGTAATGATTATGTTTTTTTGGAATAAATAAATAAATAAATAAATATAGCCTCGGTAATAAAATTTCATACCAAATAAATAAAACATTGTTGCTCGACTATGATTATTATTGCATACACAACAGATAAAAGTTTGGAATATCCACAGAATAGTAATTATATCAATCACTTTAAATAAAACCTAATTTTAAAGTAACAATAAGGGCGATCATACAATAAAAAAGCATGTCTTTTTACCGTTTGGAAGATAGTATTGCGTAACTTTTACTACACAACACAAGCCGACCAGCACTTGGCAGATTTTATTTTAAACATTTTCGGTAAAACTAGGTTAAAGTAGAAGCGGCCACTTAGTTTAATCCTTTAACATACATGATGTTATGTTAATCTAAATTATTTAATCTTATTATTCAATATTATATCATTGGTTATTGATTCCGGATGTTTGCTGACATAGAAAGGTATTCGTATAAATACCTACATCGATTTTGTCAGTCATTTCAATGTCATAAGTTATTATTGTTTATCGGCGGTTTTTAAATAAATAATAATAATAAATATATAGGGACATATAACACAGGTAAAGTAAGCCCCAAAGTAAGTACAACTTAATGACTTGTGGTATGGGATACTAACTTAACATACATACATACATACATATACTCACGGCTATGAATCCCTAGAAGAGGTAGCCAGAGCTAAGGAATTAAAAATTCCTCAGCCACTTTCGAAAGTTGCTTGGGGATAAGATGGTGAAATAAAGGTTGTTGGTGAAGGGTCTCCAACCGCATCGCCCAAAAATTACCTAAAAGCCCCAATACCGTTAGTCGTCTCTTACGTACACCCACCGGTAGAAATGGGGTAGTCCTATTCTTAGCCGACACTACACAGCAACTTAACACTTAACACATAAACTTAACGATATATTTAATACAATCAAAAACTAAGAAACAATCATACATGCCCATTACATAAATGGTTGCTCTCAGCGGGGATCGAACCTGCAACCTCCGGACCGAGAATTTAGTAACCTTACCACTTGACCACATATGTCGTCAATAGCTAGTGCCCTATTCCGTCCCGTGCAAAACTGTGTTGGGGTGTTTTGATATTATTTTCAGATTCATGGTTTTAATTCTTTGTTTTACCTCCCAGCACTGATTTTCAGTCCGCCATCTCCAGCAACAAAAGGAGCAATTTACCAGGGTATTATAATAAATTCATTGTATTTTCACAAACGATCGATATAAATTCTAGCTCTTATAGGAAATATTTACAAATTCAATACAAAACTAAAACTGTCACAATAGCTTGCGCTTTTGTTCCCGATTGTCCAAAAGTCGCCACAACAGATTAAAATACTGGCGGGATCGTGGTGTATTTCAACTTTTATTCACACTTCTACTGCACAGCAGTAGGAGCAGAACCAGCTTGGTAGCATCCTAGATCGTCCAAATATCTTGCTGGCTCCAGAATGTGCCATACCTGACACAGACCAATGTACAAAGGATAATCTGGTCTATGGCTGCATACCTTCACCATGGGGCAGGACATAACAAACAATCAATAAAGACAGAAGAAAGAAAGAAGACATAACACTCCCTGATATCGGAAACCGTCGCCCATGGTATCAAGCCTAGCATGAGCATTATTTTATCAATGTGTTGTCAGTTAGAATGGGATAAAAGTTTACGATTCTAATGTAAGTTGGAAAGAGATGGCTGTTTTGTACAACGCAGTTTCTAGTCAATAGATCGCTTGTACTAGCTATGCAGATAAGTGCACCACAATAGTCTCTGAATCATATACATACAATAGTTGACCCGCGCTACTTCATATCTGTAGTTCAGGCGAGATTGAGTACCAAAAATCTAATCAAGATTATACTCTCCATTTTACCTCTTTAAGGTAGCATAAAAGGGACCCCTTAACATTATCAATCATAAAAAATAAAATAGGATTAAAAACTATAACAATGTTTCGCTTAGTTATCATCAGTTTCATTATAGTTTCACCTTTGCGTCGCTTCTAAGTCAGTAAGCCAGTTTTGCCGTTTATATACGTAGATTCATATACTTAAGGCTATAAATCCAAATAGAGGTAGCCAGAGCTTCAGAATTAGAAATTATTTAGCCATTTTTGGAACTTGAGTGAGGAATAAATTGCAAAATAAAAGTTGTTATCTTGCTGCATGGCCCTAAGCTGTTTTTTGGAACCCGCAGAATGAAATAGGTTTGTGATATTTTCAGCATTCTATAGATATATAGCTCATAAATCATACAGTACATAAGTATACAGTTAACTACTTTTATTTTACAATTTATTCCTAATTTACGTATATAGAAGGCAAAACTGGCTTACTGACTTAGAATCGACGCAAAGGCAATATTTCTAATTACTTAGTTATAAAAGTAAAACTTACCCACCAAAAACATTCTGTAAAAAACTAGCCAAGTCTCGATACAGCTGCTTGTTTATCTCCAAAAAGTAATGAAATCTCTAAAATAAGTGGGGCCAAGTCTAAGGTTCCTTACTGCGATTTTACGTGACTTGGCCGTTGACTTGTAATTAGTAGATTATGATTAAAGTTTAAGGGAGACATATAAAATAATCACCAGAGTTCTTACAACTCTGGTGATTATTTCAAGTGGACTCTACATAATAGACAAAGAAGTTTAGAAGATTTGAATAAATCTCCAAATAACTTAGTAAACAAACTTGTACATACTAAACGTGTCAAGAATGTTCAACGGCAAATGTCACGTAAAATTAATTATCATTAATTAATTAATCGCAGTAAGGAACCTTAGACTTGGCTCCACTTATTTTATAGATTTCATTACTTTTTAGAGATAAACAAGCAGCTCTATCGAGACTTGGCTAGTTTTTTACAGAATGGTTTTGGTGGGTTTTCACTTCTTTTTGACAGGATGTAGACTGATTGAATAGTTACATTTTCTTATTATCATATTATCTTGTGAAATCATAAAAATAAACTCCACGACTTCTCAAAGCTTCAAAATACACGAAAAAACTTTTAAATGTGTAAATAAATACGCTACCGGGATTTAAAATACAGCCAGCGCCATCTAGTGACGAGTACTGGTACTAATGCTAAATAACGTGAGCGAAGCCGCGGCTGAGTGCTAGTACATAAATAATAATAATTTTTGGACTGAATATTTTTATTTATTGAGTAGAATACAGTTAATCGACTACTATTTCTCATAAATACGCTTATTATACTTTGGCAGTACTCTTATTATGTTTTCTCATCAGCGTCACCAGGTAGTCCAGATCTTCCATAAACCTTGTCCTGATAGTTTTTTCCATAAGTGGGCGTTAAAATCTACCTCTGTACCAAATTTCAGCTCTCAAGGACAATGGGAAGTACTAGTTCTATTTTGATGATCAGTGAGTCAGTCAGTCAGTCAGTGTCGAAAATGCGAAACTTTGCATTAGCTTAACTTCGGAATCAATTGATCTACCGACTTGAAATTTTGGATTACGAATTTTTAGGTGACGAAAATTTCAATGTTTTGATCTTCTCCAGAGGTTCTCGAATGGGGCCCTGAAAATGCGGCGAAACGGTTCCAGAAAAGGATGGTACGGCAGTGTTTGCTTCGCGCTCGACTTAGCAGATTAAAACTATCACAAACATGAGGAAAATCATGCCAAATATTCCTGTGGGACAAATTGCACGCAGAACTGATTGCCATTGGAGTTCTAGGGTTCTGGAGTGGCAGCCACGTACCGGACGACGCAGTGAAAGCAGGCAACCCACACGTCGATCGACGACTTAGTAAAAAATAAAGAATAAATAAAGGAAAGAAAAATTTCGACACAGGCGGGAATCGAACCCGCGACCTCGGGTATTCGCCCCCGTCGCTCTGCCAATTGAGCTACCGCGTCAATGGCTGCCAGTGCGATTATTAGTAAAAATCCCCACATGAGGTTTTCATGAACAAAAAGATTTAAACTATGTGATAGTTAGGCGTTTTCAACATTTGCATTCTATCTGAAAAGGTAGAAAAGTGGCCTTCCGAAATAGTAAAAAATTCGGAGGTAGGAAACGCAAACACTACTAAAACATGTAAAAGAAATAAAGGATAGAAGAATTTCGCGCTAGCAGCCATCGACACGGTAGCTCAATTGGCAGAGCGACGGGGGCGTATACCCGAGGTCGTGGGTTCGATTCCCGCCTGTGTCGAAATTTTTCTTTCCTTTATTTATTCTTTATTTATTAGTAATAATCCCCACATAAGGTTTTCATGAACAAAAAGATTTAGACTTAGTAAAAGTCGCGGGAAGCCGATGGATGAGCACTATGTCCAGCAGTGGACGTCTATTAGCTGATGATGATGATGATGAAAGGTCAAACAATTTTTTTAAGATTTTTTATTGAAATGTTGCGTATAAATGTTTGTGTCCATTTTATTTGTGCAGTTTGAAAAAGAATCCGTAAGAAACTGAATTTCCGTATGTAATATGTTTGTTTTCAGAGTCTACCAAATAACAAATTTAGTTTTCGTTCGAACATATTCAGGGTAACAAGAAATCTGATCAAACGTAAATTTTTTTCAATGAGTTTCAAGTTAAGTATTGTTTGTTTCTTCCATATCATGTTGGATTTCAGACAGGTTCAGAATAAATTGTGCTCACGTTCATGAAAAATGAAATATTTGTCTTGCTCTAACTTATTTTCACGTAATTGTTTCATGATGCATCATAAAAAATATATTCCAGTAATCATAATAGAACTGAAGCGTAGAGCAATAAATCAATCTATACAGAGTAATCTGGCGAACTTTTATGGAACTAATTAATCGCTAGCTTACCTTGTCATGGCTCCTATTCTAGATTGAGAAAAAAAAAATAGTTATTTTATAACAGTTAAAATATTGAACGCTAGGTGGCGTTAGTTGTTTAGATTATAATAAACTTATTGATTTCATTAAGATTATACAGTGTTCACGATATTAAAATAAACAATCTAGTACTAAAAAGTACGAAATAATTGAACACGAATACTGTGATTAATACCTTATCAATTTGTTTATTCCACACGCAGTTCAACCTACCTAAATATTAAAAATCTCTTAAATTAATTAATTATAACTATTAAACCGATTGCTTTGAAATTTTGCAGACGTATAGTCAAAAGTCTAGATTAAATAATAGGGTACTTTTTATTCCGAAAAAATGATATTCCTGTGGGAAATCGTGGGAATGAGAAGTTTTCTTATAGTTATGCTTTTCTTATAGGTGCCAGCCTGCGTGATGATTGATAATAATAAGTGTGTATTTCGCACTTCATATACATGTACAATGTAGGGTACCTTGTAGTTGTAGGGTAAATTGATTTTGTACGTATTACCATTTAAAACGTTAGGCGATAGATATATATTGCTTAGATTGTAATAATCAGAGATAGATAGTAGGGTGAATTTACTTTTGTTTGACTGGCACTAATTTAAGAGAATTTTAATATTTAGGTAGGTTGAACTGACGCGTGTGGAATAATGAAATTGATACGGTATTAATCACAGTACTCATGTTCAATTATTTCGTACTTTTTAGTACTAGATTGTTTATTTTCGGTTGTTTTTCCAACTATGAAGTCGGTTTTCTTTTTGTTAAAAAATATTTTATTTTACGAGTTTTAGAGATGGGTAGACCTGGCAAAGATGCCTCTCGGATGGGGAAGCGACGGTTACTGTATTATTCTTCGTATTTCCGGTATTTCTTTCTCTGTACGAGTACGATATTAAATAGGCTCAACCATATGTAACTTTACATTGTTCTTGAAATCCCTCGAAAGGCGATGGTCTGTAATTCTGCATCTCAAGAAAGACTCAAACGTTCACGCCGAATTTCCCCGAAGGGACAAGCAGAGGTAGTAATACTTCTGAATATCACGTGACATTGTCACCTGTTGTTCAGAGTACCCACGATTTGCTTGGACAGTGTTCTCACGTTATACAAGGCAGACCTAACGGCGTTTTGAAAAAACATACTGTCACATGATTGTGAGTTTCGACAGTTCCCTCGATTTTCTGGGATGCAATCATCAGATCCTGGTCTCATGGTACTTTCTCGGTAACTTATTGTTACTCGATAAGTTATTGTAACAAAAGACATGTTTAGTGAACCTGTACTTCTCTTCATAAAAGCTACGAAGAGGAGTATAAATCTATATAGAATGTTGAAAGAACTGTTTCCTAACTCCTAGTGATTGAGGACCCACACCTTCCATGATCAGCACAGCAGCACAACAATATGATTTTCAGAAGCAAACGCCAATATAAATTCAGAAAACGCGGTACATTTGCCTATAAAATTTGAGGGTTCCCCTCGATTTCTCCAGGATCCCATCATCAGACCATCAGATGATACCAATCCGGGAGTATCTTCTTTCGAATAAAAAAATAATGATCAAAATCGGTTCACAAATGGCAAAGTAATCGGCGAACAAACATAAAAAAAAATATCTACGGTCGAATTGAGAACACTCCTTTTTTTGAAGTCGGTTAAAAACTATAAACCAGTCGAGATGTTTCATGTTAAAAACTGTCTTTTTCACACAGCGGAGCTGGATAGAACTCTCTTAATGTACTAAATACACATACTATGCAAAAAAAAAACATACATACATATATTCACGGCTATAAATCCCTAGAAGGGGTAGCCAGAGCTAAAGAATTAGAAATTCCTCAGCCACTTTTGGAAAGTTCATTGGGGAAACGATGGTAAAGTAGAGGTTGTTGGTGATGGGTCTCCAACCGCATCGTCCAGAAATCCCTTAAAAGCCCCAATACCGTTAGTCGCCTCTTACGTACACCCATCGGTAGAAACGGGGTGGTGCTATTTTAAGCCGACACTACACGGCAATCTAAGCCGACACTACACGGCAAAAAAAAAATGGTAATGAAATGATGCTTACTATTTTTTTATATGATTGGCTACATATATTATACTAGCCTTTGCCCGCGACTTTTTCCGCATGGAATAGTTATTTTAAGACAACCTCAGCAACGCTACCAACATCACCCAAATCCTTTACAACAAAAAAAATACACATATATGTTAAATAGATGGAATGAAGATTATAGAAGTTTCATATACTATATTTAATCTCCTGTAATTCCCATTTTTTGTGTTCATTTTTAGATCTAAAACTATCTACTTACTCAATTTTAGCTCTCTAGTTCCAGCCGTTAAGGCTGGGCGCTGTCGGTCATTATGGGAACGATTTTATATAAAGAGATTAGATGCGCAATTATTTGTTTTCCGGAAACGGGAGTTCAAGGACTGAGTCGGACCTACTCCCACGTGCCTTGCTTAAAGAGCTTATTCCATTTGTCTGAATGAAGACGTCTGAAAGCCACAGAATCTGAATTCAGACTAGTGGAATAACGTTCAGAACGCTAGAACTGAAATTTGTGTAGTGGAATAACTAGCGTTTGCGGCAGTCACTTCGGA
The DNA here is from genome assembly GCA_963576735.1 of Bedellia somnulentella. Lineage (NCBI taxonomy): Eukaryota > Metazoa > Arthropoda > Insecta > Lepidoptera > Bedelliidae > Bedellia > Bedellia somnulentella. The sequence goes on from OY755176.1 coordinate 1,498,070, forward strand.
GAACGTCTGAATTCAGCAACGACAAAGTGTAATGGAATAAGCTCTTAAGTCAGTAGTGTGGTTATTTTTTAAAGGTGGTTAACGGTTAGAAAACATTGTTGATGCCTTTGCATCATAGGTTTATTTAATTTATTAATTACAAATTATCTACTAATATTTTTTTTTGTAATTTTATATAATTGTTTAGTGTATATAGTAGACATCATATATAATATCTAAAGATTATGCTAGGTTTTTCTGAACAGCAATAATGAGTACTATAATATTTACAATAATATTTTTATTTGTATGATAACAGAAAAGTAAACAATCTTTTTTGTTTAGGAATTGAAATAATCACATAGAATAAATAACTATCATTTATTATTATAAAAATTAAAACTAATCTTACTATATTCAGTTTTTAGCTCTTGGAAAATAAAGCCATTTAAATTCGTATCCTTTTAAACCATACTTCTCATCTTTTTCAGTTTCTTCTTTCGGTACATCAGCTGATGCTATATCTAATACTTCCTGGGTGATTTTTGGTCTGAAACCTTTATCATCAGCTTCATAGTCCACTCGTGTTCTGACACCATTTCTACCAGTCACATAATAGTAACCTCGCTTGGCTCCACTAGTGTAACCTGTTTCATGGTGTGCATGGAATCCTACAGTATAGTTGAAAGTGTATAGCAGTTCACCAATGTCTTCTGCAGTTACGCCATTTGGCAGACCTTCTTTTTCACCGGGTTCTCTATAGTTGACGTCGGTTTCTGGATCAACAATCTGCATTTGTGCTGCTATTAGAATAGGTTTGTTTCTTTTATTTTGCATATTTGTATCATATCTTGCGGTTGTGCTCTGCGCTTGATTTTCAAGATTATCAGGATAATATTGTTTAGGATTTCGTTGGCCTGGTGGTGCTCCTCCATACGATGTCTGTGGGTCAATGCGATTATTTGGCGAATTTATTTGTTTTCTTTCATTTTCCGATTTTGTTGTCTTATCCGAATTTTTGCCGAGGTTGTAGGGACTTTGATTTATATCTGGATCCGTGGTTTTACCATCATTCGGTGTTTGAACGTCAATATTAGTTTTAAACCCGTCATAATTTTCAGCGGGGTTGTCGAAACTTTGATTAGTATCGGGAACATTTTGATTATTTGAGTACGGATTTCTTACATAAGAGTTTGTCTGTTGCGGGTTTTGTAACACATTTTTGTTCTGAGCCTTGTTTTGCGGGACGTTTGGCAAGTTTGAATTTTGTCTTGTTATTTGTACAGATGCTGGATTCAAGTTATTGACGGGTTTATCGTTTCCATCGATATTCTGATTTGGTGAGTTGAATTGTGAACGCACTTCTAATTCAAGTTGTTGACGAGTTGTGGTTTCAGGTAAACTGCAATGTGAGCATGTTCTTGCTGGAGATGCCAAAGGTCTTGAAATGGCTTTAGTAGTAACTATTGGCTTAGGCGGGGACGGTGAAAGTAGTTTAGGTGACCTTGGTGAGTCTTTCTGAGTTGGTGTTGGCTTTGGTTGACTTGGTAATACTGGTGTTGTAAATGGTAGGGATTGTTCTTTCTTCACTGCGGTTTTTTTGGCGTCTTCGTTTGTTGGATCTGAAATAAGGTACATAATTCGGTATGCAAAGTTTTACAAAAGTGGTGCTGATTACGAAACCATTTCGAGATATTATGTTTTTAAAACATATTTTCTTGAAATGAAATCAAACAAAGCTAACATGACCGTTATTTTAACAAAATACCGTAACAGTATTTGACCTTCAGCGTTATTTCAAAGACAATCGTTTTTGCAGTTTATAAATAAAATATCGATAATGAAAAGTTTGTTAAGTATAATATCGTAATAATTTCATTTGAGATCACAAATTCGTGAAATGTTTTGCAATCAGCAACATTTTTATTTAACATTTCGCTTTATTTGCATGTCGCTACGTGATATTTTCGATCGATGACGTCATTAAGTACAAACGTTGAACAATCTTTAAAAAATCATAACTTTGCAATTACTCATTTTAGATGTAAAATATTCAAATTAGTCTTTTATTTTCTTGTTTGTTATCGAATAAAAATATTCAATAAATGCCAAAAAAAAACTTTGCATACCGAATTGTCACAAACTAGAATTAATGTTGTTAATTATTCTTCTAAAAGCTTATAAACGTATTATGTAATTGAAAATATCCTCTCAATAGTATTAAATAAATTTTGCAGTCAAAGATACAATTATTTGCAAAACGGTGCAGAACAGTTGACTTTGCTTCGTTACTAGTTAACATAATTGTATTATCAGAATCATTCGTTATATACTCAAATGACGTATTAAATACTCTTTATTCCTTAAATGCTAGGGTAGCGGGAAGTGTATATTAATAGAGACTATAATTTGCACTTCTTAGTCGTAAAGTCGGCCCTGATTATAAAAATTTGTAAGTAGCCTTGCTCATAGTAGCAGATCATATTAGATAGAAAAGCAACTTTATACTACGTTATTAATAGTACAGAAACGTTCACGCTGAATATCCCCGAAGGGGTTGGCAGAAGTACTAATACTTTTGAACATCACGTGATTTTGTCACCTGGTGTTCAGAGTACCCACGTTTTGCATGGACAGTGTACTCACGTGATAGGGGGCAGGTATATCGCCGTTTTGTACGAATACACTGTCGCATGACTAAGTACAACTCAGCCATGTCAGTTTCCTCACGATGTTTTTCCTCACCATTAACAACCGTGATAATTTAACCACACATATGTCTTTAGGAAAGACAAATTGGTGTAGGCCCGACCCGGGATTTGAACACTAGTCGTTTGCACGATAACCGGTGTTCTACCCATTGAGCTATCACGTCGCCGGATTCGTTATTAATATTATTGATTAAAATAGTCAATGCATAACTTACAAGGCCTGACGCGGATATTTTTCATCGATAAGATTTTGAAGTTTCCATTTTCGTCTGTAGCATATACCGTCACGTGATATACACCATCAGCTGTGATGAACCCAAATTCACCCTCGATGATGCCATTTTCATCTAAAATTGTAAATAAAACATTTTATAGGATCAAAACAACAATACAAACTTCCCATGGAGGGATAATCTAACCTGTAGGGCAAGCACGAGCGCTATTTTATCGACACGATAACGGTTAGAATGAGATGGCAGTATACGATACTAAGTAAGTGTGTAAGAGATGGCGGCTTTATCCCACGCGATAACTAGTTTAAACTACGCTCGTGCTTGCCCTTGCTGGTCTAATTCGAGATGGTATACTTATCGTCTATATATTATCGAAGTGTACTACAGTGATTTCTACTACCAATACTACTAATAAATCGGGATATCCCTGATGAGTATGGAACAAAAAGCTCCGAATCACGAGCGAAGCAACGGAACCAGTATTAATATTTAGTTTTATGACTTACTAATTTTATTTATTAACTAGCTGACCCCACAGACTTCGTACTGTCAAAAGTGTCGACTTTCACGTCGTCAAACTGAAATATTTAACTGACCTGTTGAGGGTCTCTGTCATGCGATGAGAAAAAAGGTTTTTTTCATAGCTTCCACACAATTTTTTCACTTCATAAGTTTTAAGTTTATAAGTATAGTAGTTTCGGCTGAGCGTTGATTCTTAGTCAGTTAGTCTATTTATTTATTTATTTATTTATTTATTTATTTATTTATGGAAAACAACAGCTTTTACAAAAAATCATAATATTAAATAAAATGTATACATTTCGAAGCCTTTAGTTTTCACCAATTTACTAACAAACCTTTTTTGTTTTGTAGAGTTAACTAATGTTTATATACTTAAATAAATGTAAGTAGATATATGTACACACACTTAACAATTTTTTAACAAAATTTATTGATCTCTTAATTTTTCTGGGATAAAAAGTGTCCTATTGTGTTAATTAGATCATTATCTGGCTTTCTGTAAATTTTATTTTAAATGCGTTCTGTGAATTAGTCTTCATTTAGCTACAAACACACAAACATCTAAACTTTCACATTTATAATATTAATAGGATTAGGCTTAAACATAAGCTTCTCGCGCAGGTGACCTCGCTCGCCGGCCAGCGCAGCGTCTTGTCTTGCGCTTCATGCACGCGTGTAAATTTTGTTACGGAGTAATTTTAAAATTGTATTATCTTCTAAGATGTTTATTTAAATTAAGTGATGTCAAGGACAATTTTGTTCTCAATTAAATACTCTCAATCAACAACATATTTATTTGGATAAAGATTAATATTATGTTGATAAAACATTATGGCAATTACGCATTAAATTCGACCAAATTTATTTACCATAAAAATGGTTATAGTAAGTGAAACTTTAAAGTTAGACATATACTGTCGCGGGCATTTTTTTAGATCATTTAAAGAGAAATAATTCTTTAATACATTTTTTTTGGGTAACTTAAACTGTTTACGCAGCGCACACAACGGAAGCCTTAGTATGAATAATTTTCCCCGTTTTTGTAACATTATTCGCTGATAGTTTGCTCTTGTAGGTCGCAGCGTGATGATATATAGCCTAAAACCTTCCTCAATAAATGGACTATCCAACACAAAAATAATTTTTCAATTTGATTGGGTAGTTCCTGAGATCCTAGCGTTCAAACAAACAAACTCTTCAGTTTTATAATATTATAGTATAGATAATTCTTCGCCGTGTAGTGTCGGCTTAGAATAACACTACCCCATTTCTACCCGTGGGTGATCCTAAGAGGCGACTAAGGGTATAGAGGCTTTTTAAGTGACTTTTGGGCGATGTGGTTGGAGACCCGTCACCAAAAACTTTTATTATTACCATCTTTTCCCCAATCAACTTCCAAAAGTGGCTGTGGAATTTCTCATTCCAAAGCTCTGGCTACCCCGTTAAGGGATTTATAGCCGTGAGTATATGTATGTATGTATGTATGTAATTCTGAAACTATGTTTAGCATTACATGGAAATTAATACATGATTTTATATATGCATACATGCTAATCGTGACTAGGTAGTAACAGAGCATGTTTTTATTCAAGGTTAAATTGTGACCCACGTTTGCACCCGTAAAAATATCATAAAATATGTCAGCACCTGATTTGTGGCATTGTTAACGTGATAAACTGTTGTCACGATTTCTAGGTGTGTCCGAGCAATCTAAAGTAGGAACTTGACTTGAAATTTAATGGAATTCGCCAGTGCTGTCATGGGAAAATATGGGGTAGTGATATTTCAAGCCAATTCCTCATTATCACGGTGCTACACTTTATATTCATTTTTTTTAATAATAGGGCGTAATTGCGTTCTTTTACTTATTTATCGAGCAGTCATACGATGGAGATATTCTTAAAAATCTAGCCTGCCTAGGAATTCCATATATTTGGTTCAGTTGCATACGCACACAGCGTAGAGTTCTTTATTGTTAAATATGTTATTTTGGATAGTTTAACATTTTGTTTCATGCGTTCTATTTTTCGAGCAATTATTGTGATTAAGTAAACAATATTTTTACGTGAACTCTACCATATATCTTTCTGTACTTACCTCTTACTCAATAAATAAAATAATTAGCATTATTAAGAGCGGAACAAAGCGCAAGTAAGTTGATAAAATTACTAACCTTTCTTTTCATGTCTATGTTGCTCTCCCTTAATGTTAAAGCCAAATTCGTAAGGTCTAGTCTCATCACTATATTTACTTCCACAGTCTACGTCAGTCAAACATAGTAATACTATCACGGCAATAATAACTCTTCCAAGAAATTTCATCTGAAATGAGAATAATTAACATAATTATTTGAAATAAGTCTTATGCATAAATTGAACAGAATAGTAGCAGGGCAGAGATATTATTACATTTAGAAAATCAAGTGTTATTTTACGGTGAAAATTTAACTCATTAAAAAAACATATTTTACTAGATGTTAATAGACTTAATAAACACATGCACTGTACATTCAACGTGAAATGAATTGCTAATCAGTCAGGATCTTTTACTATTTTCTCTCTTAGCATTGGTAACGAAAGAAAGAGATGTGACAAAAACAATATACATTATACAGATACCTTTATTGTATCATAGAGTTTTTATCGATTGATTTATACTGACCCTGAGAGTTAAAAAAATAGATTTTTATTTGCCTTTAGTTAATACATTTGACATATATTTAAATCACATATATCACAATTTAGTATTAATCCGGTCAATTTATACATTCAAGGTTACATAAATTCATAAGAAGCTGAAAATTGGCACAATTGTTCAAAACATGATTATAAATGAAACCTCAAAAGTCCCCATCGTTCCGAGGTGTGCTAAAAATTTTACACGAGGTCAAAGGTAAAAAAAAATAGTTTTTTGCAATTTTAAGCGAAACGGTGAGTTTTTCGCAAAATCTTTCCAGTACAAAATTGTAGGTCAGAAGATTTTCTACAAAAAAAATATCAATATTTTTTTTCCTAATAGCCACCATTTTGAAGATATAACGCGTTGAAAAGTTCGATCATTGGTAATCTTCATACTTTGCACACGTTTCCACGCCACCTATGAGGTAGTGTACTTAGCGCGTTTTATTTTAACGTGGTATCTCCTGTAGGCCTATTCCATGGGTCTGCAGTGATTTTATTTGTTTTAAAACTATTGTAAAATATTATTGTAGATATCGGTTGGTTAAAATAATGGCGGTGTAATTGAAAATGAAATGATTAATATTCCTCGTCTGATTCGTAATTTTCCAGGATTACTGTTTCTTGTCCTTCGTCTTCTTCTTGTTCTTCTTCCTGTTCTTCTTCTTCTTCTTTTTCTTCTATTTCACAGATCAACTGTCCCACTAGCGATTCCTCATTGGTATCATATGAGTCTTCTAGATTAGCTGACTCAACATTAGAGCACGATCGGCCTTGGCAGTTTGTGCATGCCAGGGAATAAAACAGTCCAACTTTTCTGCATCCACATTTAGCATTACAACCTTTTTTACAGTTGCAAAATATTGAGTTGAGAAGTTTCTCAGGTGCTGGTGGAAGTAAAGTTAGAACTGGCTCTAATGTATTGTCGACCAACTTCCAACCCCAGTCTTTAGGGTCCAGCTGATTACCAAGACACACTTGAACTTGGTAATATACCCGAAATAAATGTTGGTGAGCAGCTACTGAGGTTTAAGTTATAACACCTTATAAGTGATGTTCATACGTGGCGTACATTTGCAAAGTATGAAGATTACCAATGATCGAACTTTTCAACGCGTTATATCTTCAAAATGGTGGCTTTTAGAAAAAAAAATATTGATATCTTTTTTGTAGAGAATCTTCTGATCTACAATTTTGTACTGGAAAGATTTTGCAAAAAACTCACCGTTTCGCTTAAAATCGCAAAAAACTAATTTTTTTGACCTTTGACCCCGTGTAAAATTTTTAGCACACCTCGGAACGATGGGGACTTTTGAGGTTTCATTTATAATCATGTTTTGAACAATTGTGCCAATTTTCAGCTTCTTATGAATTTATGTAACCTTCCTCCTTATTTTAGGCCTAAATTGACCGGACTATATTGGAACTGGCGACGTTTTACAAACATTTTGTCTTGTCTTTCAAACTAGATTTAACTGTGCTATAGGAGACAGTTGGCAGACTATCGACAATAATATTAGCCAAGACCATGACCGTGTAGTGCCGGCTTAGAATGTCGCTACCCCTTTCTACCCACGGGTGTAGTAAGAGGCGACTAAGGGTATCGGGGCTTTTTATTGGATATTTGGGCGATGCGGTTGGAGACCCATCACCAAAAACCTTTATTTTACCGCCTTTTCCCCACTCAACTTCCAAAAGTGGCTGAGGAATTTACAATTCCTTGGCTCTGGCTACCCCTTCTAGGGAATTATAGCTGTGAGTATATGTATGTATGTATGTACCATGACTGATGGTTTTACGTGCCCTTTGAAAATCAGATTGTTTTTTACATGTTTATATTACTTATTTATTTTGTAGTTATTGCTTCAAGTTTAGTTTAAAGTGTAGGTATATAGAGTAGCTGTGTAGTGTCGGCTTAGAATAGGACTACCCCATTTCTTCCGGTGGGTGTACGTAAGAGGCAACTAACGGTATTGTGGCTTTTAAGGGATTTTTGGCTGTGCGAATAGGTTTCAGCACCGTCATAGTCGCATCCTATATTACAGAAATAAATATACGATAGTGATATTCAATATGTACGTTATATAATACACTAGATTCAAATAGGTAAAATAAAAACATACTATCTCCAGCAAAAAAATATGATACAAAAACTCGTTCTGTTTAAAAACTCAAAAGAGGAATAATATAATTATACATTTCCATCTATTTTGAACAAAGTAATGGCTTTGGTGATATGGCATAGTGGTTTTAGGGATAAAGATCTGTATTCGTATCATATGTGAGCAATAAAACCTGTTCCGAAATCACAGTGAGATAAAGAAGATGAGGTAACTTTTATTATTTATATAAATACATTTGCTGGACACCGATTATTTTCTACTAGTGGTTCGGCCCAGCTTCGCACGGGTAGCATTGTTTTAAAAATATCTGAGGTTTCTTCAATCACTGCTCAACCTTTGTGAAATTTAGCGCCACTTAGGCTGCGAACCCACTAGAGCTGTGCGAGGTAGCTAAGCAGATTTCCACATCCTCGTACGACACATTTTACTCGCACAGCTCTGGTGAGTTCGCAGCCTTATAGTTATAGCACTCCTGAATAGTTTAGCTTTGTGATTGTAAAAGCGCTTAAAAGAACTGTTCAGTATCTCCGAAAATAAACCCATGCAAACAAACAATCAGAGTTACAAACTTTGCATACATCATACATATACTCACGGCTATCTTTTGCCCGCGCAACCATTACTAAAAAGTAATTCAGAATTATTCAGTATTCACGTGCGACGACAGGACGCGATGGCTCATTTCATGTATTAATTTGGTGTTTCTATACCGATTTCTTGCTTCTTTTTTTATTGAATAGGTAATAATGTAAACTTGTTTAAATGTGAGATGAATGAGAGAAATATAAACGTAAGAGTAAACAAATATAATCAGGATGCTCCGAATTGCTAAGCTATCAGGAGTTACACGTGTTATTATGAGTCAACCATAAAAGATAGACATATGCTGTTGAGGGATATTTTTTAGACAATATTATGGAGAATATTTCCGTGATACATGATTTCTATGTAACTATAACCATTAAGGCTGCACTCGCGGCGAAAGCTTAAAAATGGAGTGACTTCCCCCGTTTTTCCAAAAATTTCCCAAAATTCCCCTTCACTACTTTGCTAAAAAGTACACTATAACCTGCCTAGGAGTATGAAAAATAATTCTACCAAGTTTCGTCAAAATTTCGACAGACGGACAGACAGACAGACAAAAATTTTACTGATTTTATTTTTGGCATCAGTATCGATCACTAATCACATCCTGATAGTTATTTTGAAAATATATTTAATGTACAGAATTGACCTCTCTACAGATTTATTATAAGTATAGATTAATATTCACGCTGGATATCCTTTTGGGGTAGCAGAGGTAGTAATAATATTAAACTGGTTCTCAGGGATCTAAAATTATTGAGCCGGAATCTAAACGCAAATTAATCTTTGTTTTTCATATTGTTTGTATGAAATAAAAAGAAAAACTTAAGTTTTACTAAATTTCTTATTTAAAACACGGTTAAAGTCCATTAAACAAAAAGGGTCTCGGTCAAAATGGGCGTAACACCAACAGCGTTAAAATATATTTTATGTGCAAGCTAATGATCATAACTTAATTTTATACTATGACGGCGATTACCCAAACAACCGGAGAACAGAGATATTCAGTGATGTTCAAACGCATAGAATCCAAAACAATCGCTCACCGCAGAGACAACACGGACAATATCGTGCAGTACTAGGCAAAAGATATCAATCTATTGGTTGGTAACCTAATGAATTACTAAAGGAATTACTGCATTCCATCCCTTTCTAATGTCTCTCACTCAGGTACCCAACAAAGAAAGCGTGCGTACGCGTCACTGCGCGTCAGTTAGACATGCGGATAACGCTTCAGTGAAAAGAACTTAGTTCATTTAGTTCCTTCACTTAAAAGAACTACTTCGCGAATGTAGTCCAGTAGTCCACTTCGTTCAGCGGCTCATTAGGCTCCTTCAGAGCCGTTGGACTAAATGAACTGCAGAACGAATTGGACTAAATGAAGAGATTGAGTTGGAAAGATGAATAACTTGCGGTTCTCGCGTTCTCGTATCTTTCTTATAACATTCGCTAGTTCGCGAATGAAAAAAATGATGCTTTTGATAATGTTTAATGAATGAGTCTCATATGTTGTATTACTTGTATTTAATTTTGCAGAAATATAGTCATTTATCATGAAGTATCAGTAAGAATAAATATCTCGATTGGCCTCCATACTTTCCAGGCTTAGGACTGACAACCAAAACATTACTAATATTTTCACTATTAGAAAATAAACATTAAAAATAACTCATTGACGGGTCTCGAACCTCATATTTATGTTTTTGTATTTGTGTAAACGAATAGTGATTTAACAGCAAACAAATATAGGTCTTAACACCATGTGTGGAGAGTTATTTTCCCCTGCGAGAGAACAGCAATGCGTAAGTGAGGTGAACTAATAAGGTGTCAGTATTAGATTTGCGATCAAACGAATATAGCCCTTAAGACGATGAACTAAGATTTTTTTTCGCCTGACGGCAAAGTATTATTTTACCAACCTTTGTGTTTTTTTTTGCAATAATACCCGGTCCATATTGGGGATGACAAGTATGTAGGGGTTATCAAGACGTGCAATAAAGTAAATTACAACGAATTTTATTACTGTTGGTATAACGCCCAGCTCCTATACAAAAATGCCCATGATCCTTTAATGTCAATGTCATTATCAATCAATGTCAATCTAAAACTAATTAAAAATATTTACATAGACAATTTACAACCTAAATTAAAATATAAAACTAAATAAATACCTACTAAAGATGGAAAATTTCATGAAATTCATCGCTCTCGCAAAGCGGTATCGTGCCTAAAATACTGGCAGCATTTCCTCTTTGAATGGCTATGCTAATTCGTTGGCCGAGGTAGCTGCCAGCCCTAGGATCACCACTGACTTCCACTAGGCGGGCTGAGAGATCTTTTAAGAAAACCCGCGCCTCGTTGCCCCATGTGCCGAGAGTTTCAACGGCGAATGGAATAAAATGATAATCATTCAGTAATCCAGAATATTTTCGACGTTTGAAACTCTCGGCATTGGCTGCAGCAGCACCTGTTTGCGATGCCGACCCTGATAAATGGCAAGGCGCTAGGGTATCAACACACGTTGCATCCCATATTAACGCCCTGCCATTTCTCCAAGGCAACAAAGTCATACCGTCCGGTCTCTTGCCATCGTCCCGTATCAACCCAGGGGGTTCCAAAACAGCTGGTACATGGACGCTGACAAGAGCCCGACGGATGATATCGTTGAGGGCAGCATGGCGTGACAGGCGACCTGCACTGCGGGGGCACGAAAGACCGTGGTGACCCTGAAGATCGACTTGCACTCCACAGCGGCAGCGATGAATTTCATTGATTTGGGCACCAATTCTCAGACAGACCCCCAAACAAAAAGTAGACCTATCGAGAAGGGTACCAATCGCCTCAGATGGTAACGCATTCAACCAATAACCCGACTCAGGCTCTGCAGAAGCCATAAGACGAGCACGCTGTGCGGGGTCGGAAGCAGAATTCAAAAGGTTTAATTGAATCCGTCCGCACAGTATGTCATCCCATGACCTCTGGCTAGCCAATTTTGTCGGGATAGAAGAATTGGAACCAAGCATGGATATCCAAGCAATCTTGGCATCGCTCATTCCACTGACCTCGGCCTCACCTAAAGAGTGACTGATAATTTGATGGTATAGTGTCATAGTGGAATGCACAGATGACAAGAAAGCTGGTAAAGCCACATCGGATGTTTTGCGAATACCCAGGCCACCAAAACGAACTGGAAGGGAAGCCTGAGCCCAGCTGTTGTCATCGAATTTACAATTTAGGATTTTGCTTAAAGTATCTTGTATAATGTTGTCCAAATCATTTAATGCCGAAATATGCCTCCAGATGTCGCAACACCTTAATACATATGTAAATTTAGGAACAAACAAACAGAATTTAATAAGCGTGTAGGCCAAATGTGGATTAATAGTTTGCAGGCGTTCTGAAGATTGATTGAATTTTGAAATTTTATCTTTAACAAAACCGGGCACTGAATCCTCGTTCAGAGGGGCACCTAGAAGATGGAGCGAATCATCACTAAGGATTGTAATATTTGGGGCTATTTCATTGAATTTTTGTATAATCTGAGATTTATTTTCGTCTGTAAGGCTTTTATTTATATATAATTCGCATTTGTCAAAATTTAAATCAAGGCCAATAGAAGAAAAACTCAATTTTAAATTCTCAAGGTCTTTTAAAACTATGTTTGCATTTCCACCTAAGGTTCCATCGTCTAGGTACCACACATTGAACTTGGAGGCGAGAGATTCAATGAGTGGATGAATGGCTAGGCTGAATATTGCTGGCCCCAGGGGGTCACCTTGTTGGCAACCGACACACGATTTTATTAAATTTTGTTTATATAATAAATTTGAGGGTTTTTTATAACTCTGCCAAACATAATTAAAAATTGAAGGTGCTTTTTCTTTCACTTGAGCCAACAAGGCGGCCCGATCTACTGAATTGAATGCGTTTTTCACATCCACCTTCAAAAGGACTTCGCCGGCGCCATGTGCGATGTACGTCCGAGCCGAATGAACCGCGGCTTCACAACCACCGCGTGTGCCAAACCCCAGTTGTACTGGTTCAAAGTATGTTCTTAAATCTACGAGAATATATTTACAACAAATTTTTGACACGACGCGGCGAATTGTGTTACCGACAGCAATCGGTCGTATCCCTCCATCTTTTTTTTTTAAAGCGCATAGATTCGCACCATATAACAAATCCAATATATCGTCACAGACAAGGCCAGACAACATAAGGTTTACTAAGCGGGTCAACTGTCCAAGTAACGTATCCCTGTGCTCCCCGCCGGCCCCACACAGAAGATCTTTGAGATGTTGTGGTGTGAGACCATCGAGGCCACCTGCAGACCCGTTCTTAAAGGACAGTATCGCCGCCAGCGTATCCTGTGCCGTCGCCTCGGGTGTGACGCTATATTGGTTTGGAGCATCTGGCAAGTTGATGTCACTCCTTGAAGGCGGATGCTTAGCCTGAAGCGATAGCAGCGTTTCTGACGTCTCTGATGCTAAGGTATCGCTTGAAAATAATAATTGTGCAGCACCTCTGATATCTCCATCTGAAATTTTGTTTTTTATTTTACGGTTTATGTCGAAAGCTTGTTGTGGGTATTTTTTGATGATGGTTGTGTCCAAAGGAATTGAGCAATTATTTTTAATTGTCTGCGTAAGGGATAATTTAGAACTTTTTGGTGCGTGTAAAGTTTTGAAACAAAACAAGAATAGGTTTTTCCAGCTTTGAAAGTCATTGTTGTCAACCACGGCCTTTACAGCTTTGGTGAGTGATAATGTAACTGAATATCGGGCTCCTCGGGGTATTCTTTTAACTATGGGAATTGATGATTTTAATTTTGACAATAGTTTCCAAAATGATTGTGTATCTTCATGGGGGCTTGTATCAATTAAATAATTAAGAGATGGTGATGAATCTTGCAAAATTACTTGAGATGTAATGCGCTGATTGTGGCATTTTGATATGTGTATATTAAGCCCACGTTTTCCCTTAAAAAACCGTGGTTCACAACAATGAGGACATTTTTCTAACTGTGACGATACCGTAGCTCCAGTTTGAGAATTAGCACTCAAATCATCTATAGGCATACCAATAAAAAATCATATAAAAATAATATTATAAAATCTTCATGGACTTGTTTTCGTGTTGTTCTTTGCAGGGTTTTTTACTTTTCCGTCAATAGCTCAGCCGGTAAATGACAGTTTCTATGGAGATGGTAATAGTCGCCTAGGAGATTGTATAGTTGCCATGGAGATCCATAAACGAAAATACTGCGCAACTCAAATTGTTTATTTTCATTTGTCAATAAAATTTCACTATTTTGATTTTGACGAAAATATTTATGATGCTTGCCAAATATCCAACAAAAATTTATGTAGGTTCACTTCTCAGTTTTTAAAATATATTTTTATTTGTGTCAATTATCACAATTTACCGTGATATCATCAGAAATTAATAATTTTAGTGAGCACGATGTGTACGTGACCTAGTATGTATGTATTCATTATTATTTCATTGTATGTGTGGTAATTTGAATTCCTTTAATTGAATAAAAAAAATGCTATATTTAAAATTTCCTAAATATATTTTGTTAAATCCTAGTATCATTGCTAGTTTTTGTTTCGTTGTAGTCACGATCTTCTTCAAAATTGGAAGGGGAAGGGACACAAATTTTGCCATTTCGGGAGCTTATTTGTTTCAAATAATTGACTTTAAAAGAACACGAAGTAGTTTTTAAAGACCTATAGGCAGTGAAAGCATATTTTTCCAAGTTGAGGATTATGTATGTGACACCTCCCATTTCACTATTTTTTTATTTTGACACAAAACCTGATCTTCGTTCACAGTTTACACCTACCTATTAATTTTCAACGATGCAATCTCAACAGTTTCGGAAATAAATTACTGTAACACACGGACAGCAGACAGACAGTCATTTGGCTACAAAACCCTAATAATCTGACATGATCTTTTGTAAATGGCATATTTGGACGTTTTCCGACAAATATACGATACATTATCATTGTTGGACCTCGTTACTGCGTGACCTTCATAATTTTAGAATTATATATTCATTTTGTTATTTGATATTCTAAAATTTAAGCTAAGTTTATTAGATTTTTATTGCTTTGCCATAGGCAATAAATTAAAGCTTAGTAGATGAGTTAATGGAACTAGAATCCAGAATCTAGTGACTTCATATTTAATAGCAATCATATAAGATAAAAAAATAATAATAATCAGGAAATGCTTTTAATTTTTAGTGATTTGTTATAATCAAAGTATTCTTATCTTAGTTTTACACATAAGGATATCAAATAGTCTTAATCTCAATAAAGTAATCTATTTTATTTCCATTTAAAATTTTATTTCTAAGTCACAATGTTCCATCTTAGCAAAATATTGTTCCTCAGTTATTCTTTATTCACCAATCTTCTCATAAATGTTTTTAATAGTTAGTATTTATATTAATACTGTCAAAGTTTTCTCCATGTTTCATCAATGAATAAATATTACAAAAACCACTGTATATAGATAACATTAATAATTAATTCTATTTTATCTTACTAGATAGGCGGCAAATTGTAGATTATCCAATTCAAAAAGTTGGAACATTATTTATGTGTTTCCATGTAGATAAAAAAAACAAAAAAAAACATGAGATTAGGAACATTATAAGTGAATCCTTTATTAAAATACCGGTTTATTTTTTTAAAGTTCGACTCACGTGCCGTTTCCATAACTTACTTAAATTTTATTTTGCCAACACCTGCCAGATAAACGTAAATATAGAATTTGAAATTAGGCTCTTTGATATATCGAACGTGAGCATAAATACTTACTAATGATAACATGATTCAGTATTAATGGCAGCTTTTAATTGACATCGATATTTCTTTTTTATACCCATTGAGTATAGGAGGAGTACAAAACTTGAACGATCGCGCCTCCTAAGGGGTGGCAGTGGTACTTATATTTCTGAACATCACGTGACATTGTCAGCTGGTGTTCAGAGTTCCCACGTTTTGCTTGGACAGTGCACTCACGTGATAAAAGGCAGGCCTACCGCCCTTTTATAAGTTATCTATACTCACAAGTATAAATACCTTTAAAAAGTCAGAGCTTCAGACTAAGAAGTTCCTGCAGGGTAAGCACGAGCCGTGTTTAAACTAGTTATCGCGTGGGATAAAGCAGCCATCTCTTACGCACTTACTTAGTATCGTATACTGCCATCTCATTCTAACCGTTATCGTGTCGATAAAATAGCGCTCGTGCTTGCCCTTCTGCAAAGTACTTATTAAAGTATTGGCTAATAAAAGAAGTCTGCTTTGAGTTATCTAGTTTATGCGTTTACATTTTATGTGGTATGGTAAATAAAATGATAAGTTATGTCTGCACAGAACAACCACAAAAGGCACAGCTAGATTAATACATACATACATACATACATATACTCACGCCATTATTTCCCATTGGGGTAGGCAGAGACTATTGATCGCCACTTTGTACGTTCCTGGCAAACCTCTCTAGCTTCGTTTACATCCATCAATCTTTTCATACATGCTCTTTTGTTCTTCATACTTCGGACGCCGGCTTTTTTTAAATAAGATTAAATACAGATTATACTTAAAGGAACCAATAATCTTCTATATATCACTCACTCCTATTATGTAAATAGGAGCATGTGTTTTTTGTATAAAAATAACTGCTTTATAATCAAAGTTTATGTCAAAAATTCCCTATGGGGTGGTAGAGGTACAAGTAGCTCTGACCATCACGTGACATGAATAATATAAATATTAGATTTATTATATGTTATAAGATTATTCAGTGTCTTATGAATATCATGTCATATAAATGTTTGTTTTAATACTTATTTTATTTTTAGTTACGTTTACTCTCAGTGACAAGTTGATTCTTCGAAGTGCATATACATATATATATACATACATATAGTAACGGCTATAAATCCCTAGTAGGGGTAGCCAGAGCTAAGGAAATTTCTTAGCTACTTTTGGAAATGTGAGTGGGGAAAAGATGGTGAAAATAAAGGTAGGTTTTCAAACGCATCGCCCGACAATCCCTTAAAAGCCCCAATACCTTTAATCGCCTCTTACGTACAACCACCGGAAGAAATGGGGCAGTGCTATTCTAATCCGACACTACACAGCAAAAGTTCGAAGTGCACTCAGTTAAAAAATATGCGCAACGTTCATTAGTGACAGAATTGACTTTGTATAAATTTGAGGGTGCAATCAAATATTTTATTTTTCAGAATGAAGTCATTAATGGATTGGCGAAAACTCTTTGTATGACCGTAGCAAACCCCCAGCCTTCATTCACAATCGTAAATATATCGTAGATGTTGTTTTATTAATTACACATCAGACGCCTGACCTTTTTAGCACATTTTGTATTTGATCTAAATGTGTCAGACGTAGTCGTCCTCTATCGACATCACCAATCACTTTATTCATTATAGCAGACAGGTCATAAACTCATAAACCAGTTAAGATGGCAGGTTGCTGTTTAGGGTAGGTTTCGTATAGCACTAACCCGTTTCTCCTTGTGGGTAGAAACACATCACCAACAAGCCTTCATTTTACAATATTTTCCCCGCTAAACTTTTAAAAGCGGCTGAGAAATGTTCAATTCGAAAGCTTTGGCTTCTCTTTTAATTAATAGCCGTGAGCGTTGGTATATATATCAGGGAACACCATTGATTGTAGCTATTAAAAGGTATTGTCAAGATAGCTTTAGTTAAACTAATATGAGAATTAATTACGAATACACTCACACCCATACATATTGTATAAATATATTGATTGGTTGATCCCCAAATATAATTTAATACTGTTTATAACTAATCCTTTATTATTACATTATATGTTTTTAGGGAAATAATATATCAAGTTAATTTATAAGGGCAAGATTCAGTCATTATGTCACCTATACAGTTAAACTGTTAACACCTATCACACTTGTTATAATTTACAATTACCACAGAACTAAAAACCGTTAGAACATAAAGAAAAAACTTACATTTTCGTGAGTTTTTGATCGCCAAATTCATCTGTTTCTTGCTTCGACCTGTTGCGTAAGACCGCTCACACCACTATGACAATCGATACCGAACACGCCGATATTTTATTAATATTAGTTTTACAAAGAGCGGTTTCTCAGACAAGATATTACTAATCAATGTACGCATGAACACATTAGCGTATTTCAATAAATTGCTGTACACTGACTTACGCTATGAATACTTGTACATTCATAAAATTTTATGATTCTACTTGTGCCACTACTAACAATTCCCACCCACACTTACTAAGTATTTAAAATGATTTAAGAAGCATACATTCATAAACTACCTCCGTTGTCTAGTAAATGTAGCTAAGTAGGTAAACGATGACCACGGATGACATTTATTTTATTTATTTATTTATTTAATTGAAGAACATAAAACAGAATACAATCAATATTACACAAACATAATAATATGAACATAGAAAATAGGGCTAGATCATATTCCTAGGTATATGTCCCTAGCATGCACACAATATAATTATGATTATTTTGGAAAATTTTACACAATTAATATTATCCTTAAGTGAAAAACAGAAAAATGATTACAATAAATTTACTAGTTAATATAGAATTAAACATTGCTGGGTATATCATTCTGAGACTTAATTCTGTTATAAAGCCTGAAACCAGTACGGAAAATTGAAAACCGCGAATTAAAAATGTCAAAGTAAGACACCACTTTATCACTTTCTAATACACTCCCATCTCTTAGCATTTTATGTACGTCATGGTCAATGTCATTGTATAATCGACACATTCTTATAATGGGATTATAATAAGATGTATTGTTTTTATATGTTTGCAATGTAAAAGTGGCAACTGTCCGACGAGGGTTACGTATTGTGTTAAATTTAATAAGCGACAATAATTTTGGACAATCTAGCTGATTATGTATAATTTTATGAAGGTATGTAAGATCCTGGAATTGCCTACGCATTTGAAGTGAGGTCACATTAAATTTCTTACACCTTTCTATATAACTAGTTAGTTTTCTACCAAAGCCCAATCTATACGCTAATATTTTTAAAAACCGACGTTGCACTCTTTCTACGTTTTCAATATGTATAGAGTAAAAAGGAGACCATACAACCGAACCGTATTCCAAAATACTTCGCACTAAACTGTAGTATAACAGTAGATATGATTTGTGATTTTTAAAGTCTTTGGTATTTCTAAGTATGAACCCTAACATTTGATTTCCTTTGGTAATTATGTAATTATAGTGTGGTAGAAAAGATAGTTTTTCATCAAATATAATTCCAAGATCTTTTACAACTTCGTATCTCTGTACAATCGAATTATCAATTTCATAATCATGAACTATTTTATTAAATTTTCTAGTAAATGTTACAGTTGCACATTTTATAACATTTATATGCATTTTATTCAAATGGCACCATTCACTAACTTTGATTAGGTCTTCTTGCAATATATAGCAGTCATCAATGCAGTTTATTGTTGTAAATATTTTAAGATCATCGGCATAAAGCAGAGATTCACATGACAGGTTTTCTACTAAATCATTTATAAATATGACAAACAACAGAGGGCCCAAATGAGATCCCTGTGGTACTCCTGAATGGATAATTTCTGGCGTAGATACAAATCCCTTGATGGCAACCAATTGACTACGGTTAGATAAATAAGATTGAATCCATCGTAAAAGATCACCATGTACCCCATAGGACGATAGTTTCTGAGTTAGTATAAAATGAACCACCTTATCGAATGCTTTTGAAAAGTCTGTGTAAATAGTGTCCACTTGCAACCCAGTTGCAAAAGCGTTACAAATATAATTTTTAAAGACCAAAAGATTGCTTACTGTAGATCTATGTTTAACAAAACCATGCTGATTTTCGTGTATAAAAGGCATTATATAAGTATATAATTGATCATAAACCAAGCTTTCAAATACTTTTGCTACACAAGATAATATGCTTACTGGTCTATAGTTGCTGCACTCAGATTTATCACCAGATTTATGTATGGGAATAATAAAAGCACTTTTCCATATTTTGGGGAAGTAACCAAGACTTAAACTCTTGGTGAGTAAGGTATGCAGTGGATTACTCAATTCATTGACACAAGATTTCCAGAAAATAGCTGGTATACCATCAGGACCTGCTGTTTTATTTACTTCCAGACATTTAATTTTTTTTATCAAATCTTCTTCAGTGATGACAATTTTAGAAAAAATATTATTGGTACGGGAGTCAGCTCTGAATTTATCAGAATTGTCATTAACATATACAGATGCGAAATATTTAGAGAATATGTTAGCAATGCCTTGACCGTCTGTAGCTCTCATCCCTCCATTTTGAATGTTATTTGGAATAGAAGAGTAACCCTTTTTATTCTGCACATAACTCCAAAAGCTTTTAACACCATTGTCTAGTGATTCTTCAATCGAGGAGATAAAAGATTTATAACACGTATCCAACAAAGTCTTACACCTAGATCTAAGCAAAGAGAATGAGTCATAATCACGAGGGTTACCATATCGTTTGTATCTATAGTGAAATTTGTTTTTTTCAGATAAACATTTTTTTAGTGAATGGTTAAACCAAATCGGAAATTTTTTATCAGAGTTACACATAGGAGTATACTTAGAAACTATTTCGATTATTTTACAATAAAATTTATCTGTGTTGGTATCAATATCACAATCAGATAATACATCAGACCACTTTACATTGCACAAATCTGCCCTAATTTTTTCATAATCTGCCTTTGGATAATTAAGCTTTTTGACATATTTTTTTAGTGTTGATGGGTGAATTTCAGATATAATATCAATGCTAAGAGACGGATGATGCTTATCTTGCCTACTTAGTGAATCTGTTTCGGTAACTGTTATCGTTTTAGAACCAGAAGACAGGACAAGGTCCAGTAGCCTGTCATTAGAGTTTTTGACAAAGTTAGATTGCTTTAAATCACATATATTTATTGTATCTAATAATAATTTGGATTTGTAACCCACTAAATCGTAATTTAAACAAGAAAATGTAGATTTGTCCCATTGAATCATGGGTAAATTGAAATCACCGATTATTAAAAAGTCATCTATACGGGAAGACAATATTATTTTCTGGCAGTTATCGTAAAACGTACCAAGATGACCGATAGCTAAATCCGGCGGAAGGTAACACACACAGATATTAAGAGGTTTAAGAGATTTATCATTGGGTAATATTGTGATCCACAGATCCTCTACCTGACTCTCCCATTGGAATTGGCGTATAACATTAATATCCTTTTTCGTAGCAATCAGTACACCCCCTCCTTCAGGTTTGGTAATACTCGTGTCCTGACGATCCCGTCTAAACACATTATAGCGGTAGTCAAGGATCTCACCATTATAAATTTCAGAGTTTAAGTTAGTCTCAGTTATACAAATTATATCGTAATTCTCTATAGTTGAGCGAAATCTATTAACATTTTGATAGTAAATCTTAAGCATTGTAAATTTAGTAATTTAATCCGGATATATTGATTATATAAATATACATTTATATCAATTAGAACACAAACTCAAAAGGCTGACGATCTGATGAATAAAATAGCAAGTAAGAAAAGATTAAAGAATTGATAAAGCGCGAGAGGTTTGCCAGGATCGTAAAAAGTGGTGATCGGTAGTTTCTTAGTACCCCATTTGGAACTAATGGCGTAAGAATATGTACACAGTACAATCTTGATGCAAAGAAAGGTGCATGTAAACTTATTACAGGTTTAATTTTTTAAATTAATTTTACAATACAGTGCAGTGACGGTTGAGGTAATTTTGATTCAGCCTCCGTCTTCCGGTACTATCAACATATAGTATTTTCTAAGATTTTCACGATTGCACATTATAATTGAAACAAATATTGATTTTCGGATATTTTAATCGCGTGTTATTACATTATTTTTAAAGCCCGACGTTTCGAAAACTTTTCAGTTATCATGGTCACGGGAAGACTGACGTGACCATGATAACTGATCTCCTTCTCCTTCGGATATCTCAAATTGCTATTTTATTTTATTTTCTTAGGAAGATTTACAGACTAAAGTATACAACATAGAGTTAGGATAGATAGTCCAATGCTATTAACAAATCTCCACAAATAAAAAGTATTATTGAGTAAAAAATTAAAAAAACATATACATACTCACGGCTATAAATCCTTAGAAGGGGTAGCCAGAGCTAAGGAATCAGAAATTCTTCAGCCACTTTTGGAAATATCAGTGGGGAAAAGAGGGTAAAAATAAAGGTTGTTGGTAATGGGTCTCCAACCGCATCGCCCAAAAATCCCTTAAAAGCCGCCATACCGTTATTCGCCTCTTACGTACACCCACCACCGGAAGAAATGTGGTAGTGCTATTCTAAGCCGACACTACACAGCTTAAAAACAAAAAAACGTTTAGTGGTTCACAGAGTATGTCTCTAAGTTTCATCAGCGTAGTTTTAGTAGTGTGTAGCCGTGTAGTGCCGGCTTAGAATGTCACTTCCCCTTTCTACCCACGGGTGTTGTAAAAGGCGACTAATGGTTTGGGGCTTTTTAAGCAAAATTCTAGCGATGCGGTTGGAGACCCATTACCAAGGATATTTAATCTACCATTTTCTCCCCTATCAGCTTCCAAATGTGGCTGAGAAGTTTCTAGTTCTAAAGCTCTGGCTACCCCTTTTTTGGATTTATAGCCTTGAGTATATGTATGTGTGCACAAAGGTGACGGCTCTGTAAGTTATTTTTCTTTCAGTCGCAAAACCCTTTTAAACAGGTGGTTAAACTCGTAATGCAAAAATAGAACTAGAGAGGTCAAGTTTACAAATAATATTTACTTAAGCCATTGTCATGGTGGAAGGTCAATAAGATTCAGTGAAGATACGTTCTATTTTTATGTCTTATCTTTGTTTTACGATTTAGATAGAAACAGCCATTAGAAAGGCAAAGAATTATAATATTTAAAGTTGTACTTTGTTTCTTGATATAATTATATTTTTCGTCCGTTACTTTATGTTTTTTTATACATGTCTGAAATTAAAAACCATTCATTTTAGACACTTTTTAGTGATTACTAAATAATATATCCAAATAAGAGGGTGTATATGATTCTATTAATTGTACAATCTTCAATAAAAACATATTTTCCGCCTCAATCCTCTTAAACGTAGGTAGGCCAGTTCTTTGTGATCGAATTTCTCTGGCACGGCTCGACTGATTTCAACCAAATTTGGCATAGTGATCAAGTAGACATTGTTTAGTGGCGTAAAGTGTCGCATGTCAAGATCGAACCTACTATTGAGGAATAAACACCGAAGAACTATTTCCCATTTAAGTCAGTAGAAAAAAGTTAATGGCTTCTTATTTAGAGTGCGGCTGAAAGCTTAAGACCGACTGGATAGATAGTAACAAGACTGAGATTAATCTAACTCGCTTAGCTAAGTTCATTAAGTCCTTGTAAATAAAACACTGAGTAGGCACTTCGTGTAAGTTTTTAGCTAGTACATACATACATATACATATATTCACGGCTATAAATCCCTAAAGGGGGTAGCCAGAGCTGAGAAATTAGAAATTTCTCAGCCACTTTTGGAAGTTGAGTGGGGAAAAGATGGGGGAAAGCTGTGTAGTGTCGGCTTAGAATAGCGCTACCCCATTTCTTCCGGTGGGTGTACGTAAGAGGCGACTAACGGTATTGGGGCTTTTTAAGGGATTTTTGGGCGATGCGGTTGGAGACCCATCACCAACAACCATTATTATTCTACCATCTTTTTTTAGCTAGTATTATTGGCTATAAATGGATATTATAATAACACTGCGCATAGTAAGTATATTTATTTTATTCATAATGAACTTTGCAATGTTCAGGAACTGATTTTGGTCACGACAAATCCGATCATATATTATCATGATGACGATTTCTTGTAATTGAGTAATGCTCGGCATTGTTTACTCATTAGTTAAAATGTTTGAATAGATGTTTTACCAAAACTGGTTGTGGTTACTGTGATTGAATAGAATTTTACGTTAACTTTACCATTTTCATATTAAAATTCAAAAAAATATCAGTATGCGACGTATACAATTGGTTTAGATAATAATTTTGACGACAGCCGTGGCCGAGTGGATAGGTGACTAGCTTCTCGGTTCGGAGGTTGCGGGTTCGATCCCCGCTGAGAGCAACATTTATGCGATGAGCATAAATGATTGTAGTCTTGGATGTTAGTTATATAGTATACTAGCTGACCCCACAGACTTCGTACTGTCAAAAGTGTAGACTTTCACGTCCTGAAACTGAAATATTTAACTGACCTGTTGAGGGTCTCTGTCATGCGATGAGAAAAAAGGCGTTTTTCATAGTGTTCTCACAATTTTTTCACTTTATAAATTTTAAGTTTATAAGTATAGTAGTTTCGGCTGAGCATTGATTCTTAGTCTGTTTAACCATTTTTTAAGAAAATTTATTGATCTCTTAATTTTTCTTGGATAAAAAGTGTCCTATTGTGTTAATTGGGATCATTATCTGGCTTCCTGTAAATTTTATTTTAAATACGTTCTGTGAATTAGTCTTGATTTAGCTACAAACATCTAAACTTTCACATTAATAATATTAGGTAATAGGATAAGGCTTAAACATAAACTTCTCGCGCAGGTGACCTCGCTCGCCGGCCAGCGCAGCGTCTTGTCTTGCGCTTCATGCACGCGTGTAAATTTTGTTACGGAGTAATTTAAAAATTGTATTATCTTCTAAGATGTTTATTTAAATTATCAAGTTTATGTCAAGGACAATTTTGTTCTCAATTAAATACTCTCAATCAACAACATATTTATTTGGATAAAGATTAATATTATGTTGATAAAACATTATGGCAATTATGCATAAAATTCGACCAAATTTATTTACCACTAGTGGATCGTCCCAGCTTCGCACGGGTAGCGTTGTTTTTTTAAATATCTGAGTTTTCTTTCTTCAGTCACTGCTCAGGCATTGTGAAATTCAGCGCAATGTTTTCAATTTATTAAATTTATAGCACTCCCTAAACAGTGTAGTTTGGTGATTTTGAATGCGCTTTAATGAACGGTTCAGTATTTCCGTTTAATAGCAAATTTTGGAATAAAACGCTATGAAGTATTTATAACAATCTAAAAAATAAATCATTACGTTATTTAGGATGCAACTACTGGCGCCATCTAGTATGTTATATGTAAATTAGTAAAGATTTGGTTTTGGTTACGGGCGCGATGGCTTATTTTATGTATAATTCCGGTGTTTCTCTACCGATTTCTATGATTCTTTTTTTATTGAATAGGTAATAATGTTACCTTTTTTAAATTTGGGATGAGTGAGAGATTTACAAACGTAAGAGTAAACAAATATAATCAGAATGGTCCGAACTGCTAAGCTATCAGGAATTACACGTGTTATTGTGAGTCAACCGTAAAAGATAGACATAAACTGTTGAGGATTTTTTTTTAGATAATTTTGTGAAGATTATTTTCGTGAGACATCATTTCTATGTAAGTTTAACCATTAAGGCTGCACACGCGACGGAAGCTTAAAAAATGGAGTTACTTCTCCCGTTTTCCCAAAATTTCCCAAAATTCCCCTTTACTACTCTGCTGGAAAGTATACAAAAACCTGCGCAGGAGTATGAAGAATAATTGTACCAAGTTTCGTTAAAATCCGTCGAGTAGTTTTTGTTTCCATAAGGAACATACAAACCGACAGACAGACAGACAGACAGACAGACAGACAGACAGACAGACAGACAGACAGACAAAAATTTTACTGAATGCATTTTTGGCATCAGTATCGATCCATAATCACCACCTGATAGTTATTTTGAAAATATATTTCATGTACAGAATTGACCTCTCTACAGATTTATTATAAGTATAGATAAAAATGGTTATAGTAAGTGAAACTTAAAAGTTAGACATATACTGTCGCGGGCATTTTTTTAGATCATTTAAAGAGAAATAATTATTTAATACATTTTTTTTGGGTAACTTAAACCGTTTACGCAGCGCACACAACGAAAGCCTTAGTATGAATAATTATCCCCATTTTTGCAACATTATTCGCTGATAGTTTGCTCCTGTTGGTCGCAGCGTGATGATATATAGCTTAAAACCTTTCTCAATAAATGGACTATCCAACACAAAAAGAATTTTTCAATTTGATTGGGTAGTTCCTGAGATCCTAGCGTTCAAACAAACAAACTCTTCAGCTTTATAATATTAGTATAGAAGTGATATCTTTAAGTTAGTATCCCATAGTACAAGTTATACTTAGTTTGGGGCTAACTTGATCTGTGTGTAATATGTCCGTATAATATATATATAAAAAAAAACATAAAGTAATTCATCATCATTATCCTCATTACGCTTACCTATGGATCGTCCATTGCTTGAAATAGGCCTGCCCGAAAGTCTTTATCTCATCCATCAGCGTCCTGTGATTCACCAATTCGTGGGTCCCCCTTCTGGGAGTCCTATATACCTTTTCACCAAGCAGCGACGACCGATAGAACCAACGAGCCTCTAACACCTAATGTCTATCTAACGTGGAATATGCTCTGCCTAATACTATACCACTGAATTATTTCAAATCTTTGGTCTGGTAAGTTGCCAAGTTTAGCATATTGTTGTATTTGCACAGTTTTACAACTAGAAAAATACCTGATAGTAAAATAAGTATTTTTTTGCACTCTTAAAAACGCTTTCATACCCGAAAGATAAATCACGATATGAGCAGCCTGTCTTTCTATATGTTACGACTATCTTAAAACAAAAATAATTGATACCAAACAATTCAAAACAAAACCTGCTGTACTAGTATAAGATCCCACTGCAATTCTTTATGTTCGTTACGTATTAAGTCTAACACACGTTTTAACATAAGTTTATGAATAGAAGAATACACTGACAACACGCAGCCAGTCAAAAGTGGCCGCAATCAATTTTTATTTAATTAATGTTTACTATTATTCGAAGAAAAATTTCGTTCACTTGTTTTCGAAATATAATATCAGCTTCATCATAAAAATGTATCTAAAGAATTTAAAAATCCATAGGTGCCGTTGCACATTCGGCCGCAACTACCTCGCAGCCAGGTGTAAGTAGGTTATATTTTGGTGTGTTTTTTACGTTCATAAGTTACACACATATTACTTATATGAAATCAAAGATATTTTTTTCCCAATATGATTATAAATGGCTGACTGTGTAAAAATGGCCGCAAATTAGGGTTGCCATCTGTGTATTCTCCTAATCATAAACGTATGTTAAAATGTGTGTTTGATGTAATACATA
Organism: Bedellia somnulentella; assembly: GCA_963576735.1. Lineage (NCBI taxonomy): Eukaryota > Metazoa > Arthropoda > Insecta > Lepidoptera > Bedelliidae > Bedellia > Bedellia somnulentella. The sequence continues at coordinate 1,525,278 of OY755176.1, forward strand.
ATGAACGTAGAGATGTTGCAGCGGGATCTTATACTATACGATTTTTCAAAACCGAATTAAATGTCAAAGTTTGAGTCGGGTCATCCATGAAGAACACTTTTTCTTTTGAGCTGAAGACAAAACTATCTAGAAGATTGATGAGGTGTTTCGAACTTCATACTAACCGCCTCAGCTTTACGCGAGTAGTGTTATTGTTCTAATGTTAATTTATTTATTTAATTAATACGTACACAAACAGCATTATAACAAACATTACCTTTTTACAAAAATTTTGATTCGGCTCTGTTACAATGCCAAAAAAGTGCACACAACATTATTGGTTATTATCGTTAGCAATATAAGCCTTTTGTGTCCCACTGCTATGCAAAAGCCTCTCTGCCCTTCGACTACTCCAGGCGGTCTTGAGCGGTCTCCCAACAGTCCTTGTCCCAGATACCTCATTTGTCACTCCATCTTTTTCTCGGTCGACCACATTTTTTCTAATATCTGAGGATGATTCAATTAACGCTCACCCTTTATAACACTTAACAGACAGAATGTAGCTTATATCACTTCTAAAATTTCTAAGTTTTCATTGAAGATATTTTTAAATTCTTATAGAAAAACAAACACACACCAACCTTTCCCCTTCTTAATAGCTACTAATAGAATGTCAGCCACTTTAATTAAATTTTAAGTAGTAATAAAAAAATGTGCTGAGGTTAAAAAGTATACGATGTTATTTTTAATTCAATTAAATTATTGCTAGTGGGCCAGATGAAATACCAGTAGAGGTATGGAAGTATTTGAAAGCGGATGCATGGAAGTGGCTGACGCTGTTCTTCAATAAGTTGCTACAAGAAGAAGCTATCCCCGATGAATGGTGCAACAGTGCATTGGTGCCCATCTATAAAAACAAGGGTGATGTACAAGAATGTGGCAACTACAGGGGGGTCAAGCTGATGTCGCATAGTATGAAAGTGTGGGAGAAAGTAATAGAGAGACGTATGAGAGAGGAAAGCGAGGTAACCCAGAACCAGTTCGGTTTTATGCCTGGAAGGGGGACAACGGACGCCATTTTCGCACTTAGACAGCTGTGTGAAAAATACAAACGTGTCCACAGAAATTTGCACATGGTGTTCGTTGATCTGGAAAAGGCATACGATCGTGTACCGCGAACGGTTCTTTGGTGGGCTTTAAAAGAGAGAAGAGCGCCTGGGAAATACCTGCATCTGATCCGGGCAATGTATGGCCAAGCCCGGACGCAAGTCCGGTCTGAAGCCGGCGTTACCGACAGGTTCAATGTGGCGGTAGGCTTACACCAGGGATCGGCTTTAAGCCCGTATTTGTTCCTCCTGATTATGGATGCTTTGACATCGGACATACAGGAGGAGGCACCCTGGTGTATGCTATTCGCGGATGACATTGTACTTGTTGGTGAAGATCCCTCCGAGATCCAGAGCAGGCTGGAAAAATGGCGGGAGAGACTGGAGAGTGTCGGACTGAAGATAAGCAGGACCAAAACAGAGCACCTGTTCTGCGATTTCGGTGGCACAACCAGTTTCTCGCAAATCGCATTAAGCGGTGAGCCTTTACCAGTCTGCTCCGACTTCCGGTATCTCGGATCAGTGATCCAAAATGACGGCAACATTGACCGTGACGTGGGAAACCGGATAAATGCAGGATGGATGAAATGGAGACAGGTCTCAGGTACAGTTTGCGACAAAAGGATGCCCCTGACATTAAAAGGGAAAATCTACAAGTCCGTGATAAGACCTGTCATGATGTATGGAAGTGAATGTTGGGCAATGAAAAAGACGGATGAAAGCAAAATGCACGTAGCAGAAATGAGGATGTTGAGATGGATGTGTGGTGTGACAAGAATGGATAAGATTAGAAACGAGTTTATAAGAAGAAGTGTGAAAGTGGCTCCAGTGACAGAAAAGATTAGAAGTAATAGGTTACGGTGGTATGGTCATGTAATGAGAAGGGATGAAATGCATGTGACTAAAAAAGTGATGAATATGAGTGTAGATGGATACAAGGGAAGAGGAAGACCAAAGAAAGTGTGGATGAACTGTGTGAACGATGATATGGGAATAAAAGGTGTAAGCTCCGAAATGGCGTATGACAGAGACGAATGGAAGAGAAACACATGTTGTGCCGACCCCACCTAGTGGGATAAGGGCAGGAGAATGATGAATATTGCTATTTTAAGAGAATGCGTTTAAAAGCTAGATTTTTTTAAGCGACCCATCACCAAAAACGTTTATGTTACAATCTTTTCACCACTTTCGAAATTGGGTAATTTTCTGATTCTGAAGCTCTGGCTACCCCGTTTAGGGATTTTTAGCCGTGACTATAAGAATATATGTACCCACTTTCCTTCACAACTCAGACTTAGAATTTAATAAAACTACTGTAGTATATGCTATTGAATTTATTAATATTTATTTTTTCTATGGTGTCGTAAATTGTTTATATTTGTACAAAATTTAATTATTTGCTACTGACAATAAAAGTTATCATAAGTTATTGTTACTATTTATCCTATGCTCACAGGGTCCTCCCCCGTATTTAGGCAGTAGGTTTAATATGTAAATATAATTACTTTTGGTAATTAAAGAATTATTTTATCTCCGTGGTAAATTTTAGAAACGAAAATGAAATAAATTTGATCCTGGTACTACTGGTACGCCTGAATATTGTGTACAAATAAATATTGAGTTCTGAGTGTTATTAAGAACTTGTTACCCAGGCGTCAGCGATACATAGTTATGAAAATATAATTATTATTAAGGGAAAATTGTAACAATCAACGTAATTACAATTATCCTTTATTACACACTAATAACTACATAGTTTTTTATAGGTATGATTAACTTGGGGACCATCAGAGCTTGGCAAGGTAAGGTATGTACGGTTTCATTTACCAGAAGTTGACCTTTTGGAAGTTGAGTACGGAAAAGATGGCTAAAATAAAGGTGGTTGGTGAAGGGGCTCCAACCGCATCGCCGTATAATCTCATAAAAAAGCCCCAATACCATTCGTCGCCTCTTACGCACACCGGGTAGAAATGTGGTGGAACTCTTCCAAGCCGATGATACAGGATAATAACAGGAAACCGATAGATAGGAATAGCGCAGGACTGATTATTGAGAAGATCTTTGGGGAATCCATTGCGCAACAGTAAAATCTATGTTATTGGCCGATCCAACAATGCTATAAATAACTATTCATTTAAATTCTTATAATAAATTCCAAAATTCAATTACTTAAGAACGAAAAATCACTTTGTGGTTCTACGATACCTTTTCTATTTCCTGATTGATATTTTACAACAAAAATACAAATCACTGAACTGGACGTCTTATTTTATTATCTATCACAGTTTGCCGTGTAGTGTCGGCTTAGGATAACACTACCCCTTTCTACCCGTGGGTGATCGTAAGAGGCGACTAAGGGAATGGGGGTTTTTAAGTGGTTTTCGGGCGATGTGGTTGGAGACCCGTCACCAAAAACATTTATTATTACCATCATTTCCCCAATCAACTTCCAAAAGTGGCCGAGGAATTTCTCATTCCAAAGCTCTCGCTACCCCGTGAAGGGATTTATAGCCGTGAGTATATGTATGTATGTATGAACTATGAATCTCGGTTATAATATAAGTGAAATAGTAAGTGTCCTATGAAAATTAAGCCTACAAAAACACAGATCTGTCTAAGTTATATTATAAGTAAGTAATAAACACTTAAGTGATAGATTTTCACAATCTCTACCATCTTTCATCAATAGTCTATCATATCTATGTGTTTTTGAGAAGGCAACAAAACTTCATCGACGTATGGATTACGAAACTTATTTTCATGCGCAATTTAAAGCCATAACATTTTACTTATGTTTGACGATGCTATTTATGGGTTTTGCGTAACTGTTAATCAACAACTTAGGCACTCAAGTCTAACACGAGTAGTTAATATACGAAACCTTTTCTGTGTATATATTTTATCTATTGAAGTTCTTCCAAGACGACATGATAGTCCAGTGGGTAGAACACCCGCCCGAAAACAGAAGGGCGTGAGTTCCAATCCTGGGTCGAGCCTACACCAATTTTTCTTTTCTAAAGTCATATGTGTGGTTAATTTATCATGGTTGTTAACGGTGAGGGGAAACATCGTGAGGAAACCCACATGGCTGAGTTGTACTTAGTCATGTGACAGTGTATTCGTTTAAAACGGCGATAGGCCTGCCCCCTATCACGTGAGTACACTGTCTAAGCAAAACGTGGGTACCTTCTCTGGACACTAGATGGCGCTGCCATGTGAGTACAGAAGTATTGGTACCTCTGCCAACCCCTTCGGGGATAAAACGGCGTGAACGTTTATGTGTTCTTTCAAGTATTACATATAAACAACAGCCAGAAAAAAACAATAATGAGTGACGTGACAAAATAGAATATTGTAATATGTGGTATGTTAAGGTCGTGAAGATAGCAGAATAACTTAATAAAAGATCTTCACATATTGTCTGTATAAAAAGTAAAAAAAAAAAAGTCAAAAAGTTTATTTTTCAAAATAAAGTTAAATACTAACATTTTTTGAACGAACAAACGTATATTGAATGAATGTCGAAATACAATTAACGTTTATATATTAACCTATACTACTAAACACTTTAAACTACTTTAAATATATTTGTATTATCGGATTATTACAATATAAAACCTTTAATGACAGCAGAATATTTTTAGTATTATGAATTGATACAATATACATACATATACTCATGGCTATAAATCCCTAAAAGGGGTAGCCAGAGCTAAGGGATAAGAAATTCCTCAGCCACTTTTGGAAAGTTGTGTGGGGAAAAAATGGTAAAATAAAGGTGGTTGGTGATGGGTCTCCAACCGCATCGCCCAAAAATCCCTTGATAGCCCCCAATACCGCTAGTCGCATCTTACGTACACCCACCGGAAGAAATGGGGTAGTGCTATTCTAAGCCGACACTACACAGCACTTAATATAATATAATCGTTTAATTAAAATAAGATAGGAAAACAGACGCGACAAAAAATAAATAAAGCTAATAAGTGGGATAGGAAAACATTACAAATATTGCAGTTTATCTGATTTCGTGAAAACATAGGCGATTTTGTACATTAGAGGGTACGCAGAGCAGTTTTTGTCCGCAAACATGCATTTGTCCAGCGTCGAGGACTTTTGTCAAACCACTCTATTCGGGTTACGCTCAAGGTCACTTAGTGAGGAATCGTGAGGAAACCCACATGGCTAAGATGTGCTTAGTCATGTGACGGTGTAATTGTTCTAAATGGTGATAGGCCTGCCTCCTATCAGGTGAGTACACTGTTTAAGCAAAGCATAAATAACCCACCATATTATTAATTTAATATCTCTCCCTTTTCAATAATTCAGGAGGTATTCCAAATTCAAGAAAGTCTGGCTACTTAGTTATTTATGAGATTTATAGTCTTACATACATACATACATATACTCACGGCTATAAATCCCTAAAAGGGATAGCCAAAACTTCAGAAAGAGAAAAAAATCAGCCTCTTTGTGAAGTTAAGTGGGGATAAGTTTGAAAATAAAGGTCATTGGTGATGGGTCTCCAACCGCATTGCCCAAAAATCACTTAAAAAGCCCCGACACCCTAAGTCACCTCTTACGATCACCCACAGGATCAAATGGGGTAGTTCTACACTACGCAGCATTTATAGTCTTGAGTATACGTATCTGTATAGCTGTGTAGTGTCGGCTTAGAATAGCACTACCCCATTTCTTCCGGTGGGTGTGCGTAAGAGGCGACTAACGGTATTGGGGCTTTTAAGGGATTTTTGGGCGATGCGGTTGGAGACCCATCACCAAACAACCTTTATATCAACATCTTTTCCCCACACAACTTCCAAAAGTGGCTGGGGAATTTCTAATTCCTTAGCTCTGGCTACCCTGGTGAGTATAGGTATGTATGTATATAGTATACGTATCTATAAAAAACAAGGAAAACCATAAATGTTATGTTAGTGCTTAATGATTCGTATACCTCAATATCCATACTTCTTTAGATTTGAGTAGTAATTTGTCCAAGGTTTCCTGTAAAGCAAGCACGAGCACTATTTTATCGACACGATAACGGTTAGAATGAGATGGCAGTATACGATACTAAGTAAGTGCGTAAGAGATGGCTGCTTTATCCCACGCGATAACTAGTTTAAACACGGCTCGTGCTTGCCCTTCTGTTCTAATCAACAAAGCTATAAACACGATGGATTGAAGTGCCAACAAAAACGCTAATTGGTATATTTGTATCTATCTTGATATTTTGTTGAGGTTTTATTAAAAACTGTTCAGTGTTATTCAAGGCCAAACATATTTTTATTTATGTTGTTTTTAATGTTGTTGTTTTTATTTGCCGTGTAGTGTCGGCTTAGAATAACACTACCCCATTTCTACCCGTGGGTGATCGTAAGAGGCGACTAAGGGTATAAGGGCTTTTCAAGTGATTTTTGGGAGATGTGGCTGGAGACCCGTCACCAAAAACATTTATTATTACCATCTTTTCCCCACTCAACTTCCAAAAGTGGCTGAGGAATTTCTCATTCCAAAGCTCTGGCTACCCCGTTTAGGGAATTATAGCCGTGAGTATATGTATGTATGTTGTTTTTAATCACTCGAATAGGCTCAGATATAACTGCTATTGTTTTGAAAAGTATTATAGTTATTTTAACGACCGTGATAGCTCAGTGGGTAGAACACTGATTATCGTGAAGACGATGAGGGGTTAAATCCCGGGTCGGGCCTATATCAATTTGTCTATTCTAGTCATATGTGTGGTTCATTTATAGAATAGAATAGAATAACTCTTCACAAAGCACATCAAACACAAATTTACAAAAGTAATAATATGATAAAACAGTTTTCAGTGAGGTAAAATTGGCGGTCTTATCGCTAAAAGCGAAGGTGAGATCGATAAATTAATTATTTGGGTAGATGCATCACGGTTGTTAACGGTGAGAGAAAAAAACGTTAGGAATCCCATATGGATGGAGTTGTACTTGCATACGTGACAGTGTATTCGTACAAAATAGCGATAGGTCTACCTCTTATCACGTGAGTACACTGTCCCAGCAAAACGTGGGCATCTCCGGAAGGGTTGGCAGAGGTACTAATACTTCTGAACATCACGTGTACGGTCACGTACCTACGTTTTGGTTAAACAGTGTACTTTCGTGATAAAGGGCAGGCTTATCGCCGCTTAGTGCGAGTACACTGTCTCATGTCTAAGTACAACTCAGCCATGTGGGTCACCGCGATGGTTTCCCTCACCGTTAACAACATGACCAATTAACCACACCTATTTATTTTAGAAAACACGAATTGGTGTAAGCCCGACCCTGGATTTGAACCCTCATCGTCTGCATGATAAGCGGTGTTCTACCCACTGCAGAGCAAGCACTAGCACTATTTTATCGACACGATAACGGTTAGAATGAGATGGCAGTATACGATACTAAGTAAGTGCGTAAGAGATGGCTGCTTTATCCCTAGCGATAACTAGTTTAAACACGCCTCGTGCTTGCCCTTCTGAGCTATTATAACTTTAGCGATTTGGAATTCTTCCCTTTGCAGAATCTTAAAGGCATCTTCTAAGTAGTAAACCGTTTCGAAGACATAAAATCTCCCTGTCTCACTTCCCGCTGGTATGCTGCTATTGAACGAGTCAAAAGTTTAACTCAGATTCCTTGTTTTATCTGTTTCAGGATTTCAGTTTCAGGTTTCAGACCTAGCCCGAGCGCTTTTATATCGTTACGATACCGGTTAGAATGAGATGACAGTATAAGATACTAATTAAGTGCGTTAGAGATGGCTGTATTATACCACGCGATAACTAGTTAAAGGGGAGCTTGTACTAGCTATGCAGAACCATACTTCTCATGTAAGATACACATACTCCAACCTATAAATAAACATACATATACTCACGGCTATGCATCGCCCAAAAATCCCTTAAAAGCCCCATTACCGTTAGTTGCCTCTTACGTACAACCACAGGAAGAAATAGGGTAGTGTTATTCTAAGCCGACACTACACAGCTTCACACAGACAGAATTTCAGGATCAAAAATTTCTCAATCACTTTAAGAGCCATGAAATGAAAATTCCTCACAACCCATATACGTCCCCACCGAGGAGCCTACCCTATTTAGAGTGATTTGGCCTTAGTCCATTACGCTGGCCAATTGTGGGTTAGCAGACTTGAAAGACTTGACAGAAATGAAAATTAATAATAACAGTTTGTGATGGGCCTATACACTAGCCACATCGCGTAGCTAGCTTTGCATACATAGAATAACTTTATTGAAGTAGTGAATACATACATACATATACTCACGGCTATAAATCCCTTGAAGGGGTAGCCAGAGCTAAGGAATAAGAAATTTTTCAGCCACTTTTGGAAAGTAAGTGGGGATAAGATGGTAAAATAAAGGTTTTTGGTGATGGGTCTCCATCCGCATCGCCCAAAAATCCCTTAAAAGCCCCAATACCGTTAGTCGCCTCTTACGTACACCCACCGGAAGAATTGGGGTAGTGAGTGCTATTCTAAGCCGAAACTACACAGCAAATTGAAGTAGTATCTGACAATAGGACTCTTTTGTGTTTAACATTGTTTTTCATTGTATTTGTCTATTGCAAAAAAGAAACATATTTGCATACTGATTTTAACGGAAATAAACACTAGTTCTATTTATGAAATAACCTTAAATAGAAGGTTAATTGTTTAGGCAATCAGTTATCTAATTGCAACATAAATCAAAATCATTTTGTTTTATATATTTATGCTGTGTTGAGTCGGCTTAGAATAACACTACCCCGTTTCTTCCCATGGGTGTACGTAAGAAGCGACTAAGGGTATTGGGGCTTTTTAATGGATTTTTGGGCGATGCGGTTGGAGACCCATCACAAACAATCTATATTTTACGATCTTTTCCCCACTTAACTTCTAAAAGTGGCTGAGGAATGTATAATCCCTTAGTTCTGGCTACCCCTTCAAGGGATTTATAGCCGTGAGTATATGTATGTGTATGTTTATATTTAGAATTGTTACGAGTACTTGTCTATTTCGGCTTAGGAGTGGATAATTTCTAGCACGATCGATATTTTATCGTCGCGATGTCTGTTAGGATGAGATGACAGTATACGATACTATGTAACTTCGAAAGAGATAGCTGTTTTACATACATACATACATATACTCACGGCTATAAATCCCTAGAAAGGGGTAGCCAGAGCTAAGGAATTAGAAATTCCTCAGCCACTTTTGGAAGTTGCATGGGGAATAGATGGTAAAATAAAGGTTCTTGGTGATAGGTCTCCAACCGCATCGCCCAAAATCCCTTTCAAGCCCCCAATACCGTTAGTCGCCTCTTACGTACACCCACCAGAAGAAATGGGGTAGTGCTATTCTAAGCCGACACTACACAGCCAATCCAAGCCAATTTTAGACCACGCGATATTCAGTTAAAAGGTCGATCGTACTAGTTTTGAAGAAGGGCTAAAAATAGCATGTTAAGGTAAATAAAAACAACAGAAATACGTATCGGACTTTATTACAAAGATTGCTTGATAAAAGAAACCTATGGCACGAGTGTATTCTCATAGAATCCCAGAGCTTTGTTGACTGAGATCAGTGTTGTAATTATGCTAGAAAGATTTATTTGCTAAGGGAAGTTTTCGGTTGGAAGCCGTTTGGGCCGGCAGTAAAAGTGACGGTGTAAGTTTTGCCGTCAGGAGCGAGGTATGAGTATTGGCCAGTCACGGTGAGGGCGGCATCTTCGGAGTCTGGGTTCTCTACTTTGCCTTCTTCTTGACGTGAGGTGCCGTCACTGGTTTCGTACCTGTAACATAATGTTAATATGAGGTATTGTTATTTATTCCATACACCTAGTCTAATGGTACCCCATATTCATCCACGACCACCCATATTACAAAAAGAGTATGGAGGGAATCGGAATTGATCGTTAGAAAGAGTATAAATAATAAGGTTTTTTAATGAAATAGCTATAAAATATTACATGCTAATTCAATATTATTGCATAGATACAATGTACTAAACGCAGGTTTCGTAGCAATTTATAAAATTTTAATATTACTTGCACTCAAAATAACATAAAAAAAGTAAAATGAAAAATCGATACATATGGTTTTGTAACCGCATCGCCCACATTTCTCTTAAAAACCCTGAACCCTTAGAATCGCCAGAAACAGACAATCATTCCAGCTTGAATCCGCTTAAAGCTGTCTTCTATCGCAACGCATGAAGTAATTCAACTGCTTGAGCGGTTCGCCGAGAGCGTATGAACTTACTCAGGGCAAACCCACTTGGTCGCGAACTCGACACATTGAGCGCACAGGCTATGTACAAAGACTTGGTTTATTACATACATACATATACTCACGGCTATAAATCCCTAGAAGGGGTAGCCATAGCTAAGGAATCAGAAATTCCTCAGCCACTTTTGGAAAGTTGAGTGGGGAAAAGATGTTTCAATAAAGGTTGTTGGTGATGGGTCTCCAACCCCATCGCCCAAAAATCCCTTAAAAGCCCCAATACCGTTAGTCGCCTCTTACTTAAACCCACCGAAAGAAATGGGGTAGTGCTATTCTAAACCGACACAACACGGCATATTATTACAATCTGAGTAAATTAATAAAGAAATAATTCATACATACATACATATACTCACGGATATAAAACCCTAAAAGGGGTAGCCAGAGCTTCAAAATCAGAAAATTCTTTAGCCACTTTTGAAAGTTAACTGAGATGATGATCATGAGAAATTATGGAGAAATCATTGCACCTTCTATGCACCTAGAAGACATAAGAAGCATGTTGATTGTAGTTATGTAATCAATCCCAGAATTAGTTAATAAAGGAGTTTGTATATATGATGATGCTGTGTAGTGCCGGCTTAGAATAGCACTACCCCATTTCTTCCAGTGGGTGTACGTAAGAGGTGACTAACGGTATTGCGGCTTTTAAGGGATTTTGGGCGATGAGGTTGGAGACCCATCACCAACAACCTTTACTTTACCATGTTTTCCCCACGCAACTTCCAACAGTGGCTGAGATTTTTTTTAATTTCCTAGCTCTGGCTACCCCTTCTAGGGATTTATAGCCGTGAGTATATGTATGTATGTATGTATATATGATACATATAAAAAATAAAATATGAGGCTGCTGCTGTTTGCTACGCAGTCACACTTTCAAGACATTAATCTTGATTACTTTAAGCCCTGTACTATTGTCAAGGAAAGAAAACGGTTAGTAAATCACTAAGCCATTCCGCGGAGATAAAAGAAGTTATAAAAAAAATAACATAACATAACATAAACGTTCACGCCGAATATCCCCGAAGGGGTTGGCAGAGGTACTAATACTTCTGAACATCACGATAATTTACTAGAGTCGCGGTTATATTATTTTAGATAATTCAACTTATTTTGCATTCAGTAATTAGTATTTTTTTGAATTTATAATACAAATGAAAAAAAAAACTCTGTATGATACATTCCTTAATTATTAATAATCTCTTTTAAATTATTGTCATTTTGTATTTCTGAATATATAAAATAGAAATATATTTTTTTAACACTTACGCGAAACTATAGCCATCAGGTTGCACATCACTGTCAAATCTCAGGATCTTGACTTCATTTGGGTTTTCTTGAGGTGCAGCAGAGCAGACCGCTGCTACGACAAACAGGAAAGCCAGCTGAAGAAAAATATTACAATTAGTACTTATACTTATACTTACATATTGTATTGTACATTAGCTATTGGCTAAGAATATGTATATTTGTACGTGTGTATGTTATTTTGTGTGTTTAGTTCTAAGTTAGTTTTTAAGTTTTATTTAGTAACTAGCTTTTTGCCCCGCGACTTCGTCCGCGTGGACTTCATTTTTTGCATCCAGTTTACATAATACCAAAATACCGAAACACTATCTCAACTTCTGTTTTTTATATTTATAAACCCGCGGGCGTTGTAAATGACATAAAGGACATTGAGGCTTTTTAAGTGATTGTTGGGCGATGCAGTTTGTGAACCATTATTAAACTATCTTTTATCGATCTATTTCCCAAATTGGATGAAGAATTAGTATCTCTGAAGCTATGGCTACCCTTTTATAGAATTTATGGTTGTTAGCATATACTCATGAATGATTGATAGATGGATTTCATAAATTCAATCGCACCAAGTTTTATTATAAAATGTAAAAAAACTCTATATTAACTTTCATTTGCTATATCAACCCGTTAGGGGTTGAGTTCCAAAACTTCCTTTTTAATTGTTCATAATAAACATGAAACAAATATACCAAGTTCCTATGTTCAGAAATGAGAATATCTTTAGTAAGTGTACAGATACGGATAGTAGTTAAGTTAGTACTGCGGCGGCGGCTCGGTGCTGCCCCTACACTGACCGTTGGTGATAGTGGGAGAGCTTGCAGCAATTGCTCGGCAACATAGGGATGATTAGTGGTGGATCTCCATCTAAAATAATCGCTAAATTGAAGGGCTAGTGCTTGTTATTATTATATATAGTGCTATTTTAAGCTAATAAAACATTTTTTTTACAAAAAGCTTGAATTGCCTGAGATACGAACCCGGGACGATTGATTCATAATAGTTCTAATTAAATATCCATAGTAGTTAGTTATACCGCTACGCCACGGAGACGTTACCGGGGCGGTGTCAAATTTTTATTACGCTTTATTTCATATTAGTCTTACTATTGATAAACAAATTTGTCATTTAAATGTTCATTTATTTTGATGAAAATGGATGAAACCCCTTAATCTTTCCAAAATGAACATTAACAAAGTGTCTGATGTGAATTCCATCGATGATAAATATAATCGCTGCAATATTTTGAGCCTTATATGACTTAAGGTTTTTTGATGTTCCTATGAGAACTCTTGCGGATTTCTTAGTTTCAAGGAATCATCGTCGTTTCATTTAGCTTCTAAATTTACATGTTTTTATTCGTTTGCAATATAAGTAGATGTAAATAATTGTTTATACGATAAAAAAAATAGTACATCATCCCCCGGGAGTTCCTTATTTTCGGGGATCCATTATCGTACCATTAAGCTTCTAAATTTTGATTTTTATATTAGTTTACAATATATTACGTTGTTTTAAACGATACACAGCGCCATCTCCAATGCATCCAGCAAGCAAACAATATTTTTGATTTCCCGTGGGAACATATTTTTTTAGGGGAAAAATTACCCTATTATTTAATCTAGACTTCTAACTATACGTCTGCAAAATTTCAAAGCAATCGGTTCAGTATTTACGGTGTGAAAGCGGAACAAACAAACAAACAAACTCACTTTCCCATTTATAATATTAGTATGGATTTACTTATACTAACGTCATTGACTACTTTTTGGTTAAGCAAAGACTTCTATCATCACTTTGTACTATCCTGCAGATTTCTTATGTGACCCTGATAATTTAAAAAAATATGCTCTTTTATTATTTTCAGTAATACGTCCATCATATTAAGATTCAAATTAAATTTATGTTGAGACACGAGATTTAACTTTCATATTTTTTTACATACATACTTATACTAATTAAGTTAAAGTACACATATCAATTGATATACTCCATTATAGGTTTAACCGGTGAATTTTAAATTAAAATTATTCTATAATATCATTATTGAAATTTATACGTTTAAAATTTATCTATGGATTTTCCAAAGACCAACAAAACAAGTAATAAAATAAAAGCTTAACAGTTAAGATTTGTTTCTTTTTCCTTTTAAACAAGACTACAATAGCAACGGGTGTGTATGCAGATCCATTGTTCAAACACAGTTTAAACCGCTCGCTGGTATACTTAGGTCACAGGTCACTACACAATCTCGCAACTGTTTACTTATAAAAACTAACAAGTCGGCCTTCGTTCTTTTGTTTAGCAATTTTGTAATAGCAATAAAATAGACTCACAGTTTTGAACATGTTGATTAGTAATCTTCGGGAGTTCAAACTAACGAATGAATAACTGACGTGTGGATCTCCATTTATATGTAATCGAAGTGTGCACTTGCAAGAGCTCTGATGTCATTGGAAGGATGAGCGTTAGATGTTTGGTGGTCCGAAGTGCTCATTTTTTAAACTGTCAACGTAAGTGGATTTACATGGCCACAAGACATAAGGCACCTATGATGATAATGCCATTGATTCTTTTACAATATTTCGTAACCTTTATTATTAAGATTAAAACTTGTCGAATGTTGTTTGTTACGTACTCAGAGCTGCCTATGCAAATAGCAGTTCTAGGAATATAAAGTAACACCTTTATTTAATTCTGTTGTTGTTTCATCAATACTTGCCACAACTCACAACTTATTCTAAAAAAGTCTTAAAGCTTCTAACTTAACACAAAGATTTTTTTCATGTCTTCCATGAGTTTTGCTTATGGTAAAGTTAGAGCACCAGTTTTTAGGGATAGCAAATTTTTATAGCGCATGGTCATTAATATTTAAGTGGTAAATTTTATTGTTTGTAAGTTTGAAAGTATAAACCATAAATAAATGATCAAGTAGAGAAAGTGCAAAAATACGGGGGTCATACGTTTAAAGCATAAAAGGCGAAGGCGAAACCTCTCGAGTTTCGTCTATGGAAGAAAATATATTCCAAATTAAATATATGTATATATTTGTATTTATTATACAATATAAAACTATACCTACCTACCAGAGTAACAAAAGTCGTGAACAGAGATAGCTAGAGTTTTAGAATAGAATATACCCAGCCACTTTTTGCAGCTTTTTGGGGAAGTAATTGTAATATAAAAGATGTTTGATGAGGAAAAATCTTCTGAATTTATAGCCCCAAAATCCTAAGTGGAACTCTTAAGGGAAAAAATGAATTGTGAATTCTAATCTCTTAATACATACAAATTCCTCAGCCACTTTTGGAAGTTGAGTGGGGAAAAGATGGTAAAATAAAGGTTGTTGGTGATGGGTCTCCAACCGCATCGCCCAAAAAACCTTTAAAAGCCCCAAAACCGTTAGTCGCCTCTTACGTACACCCACCGGCAGAAATGGGTTAGTGCTATTCTAAGCCGACACTACACAGCAATAATATTCTTAACAGTATATATTAATTTATTGTATTTAATATAGGGACAATAAAATAAAGAATATAACTATAAATATTGAACCTGGATTCTAATAGAAAACCATGTTTTAGACTTTTAAACCTAGTTGGTATTACCACACCCTTCTTGCCGGGCCGACTCGGACTTAGCTAGTTTTGTATTTTTAGATATAGCCTGCGAGGAATACATATCACATATATACATAATATAGCTATTATTATTATTCTAGATTTATTTGCTTGGGTAAATCGTGTTATGGTTTTTAGGCGTATGAAAGGAAAGCAAAGCTATGAACTCAAACACCTTATCCTTAAAGTAACCACTTTTAGAGCTTTCATTTTCCCAAAGTCAATACTTCACCGCATATGAGAAGTACTAACTGTTGGGCAATTGTACCTAAATCAATAGTGTTACTTCAGCATAGTATACTTACAATAAGGAAGTGGTATTAAGTAGACGCTTTGATTTCTTGTATCGGAAATATTTTAGCTTGTTATAAGTTCTTAAGTAAATTTTAGATAACACAAGTACTATTTGATTTATTTTGAAATATAATTCTGTCTTAAGTCCGCAGGCACTTTTTAGGTACCTATTAGTTTTCCTGCGAAACTTTTTCACCCATTTCTCATATTGTGAGGCATGTGAAAGCCAGTATGTCACATGAGAACTGTCAGGTTTTGTATGAATAATCTTTCAGTATCTCACTTCTTACGTGACTGACTTAATCTCACACTCCTGGTGCTAATTGTACCATCCAGTATTTTTATAAGGTTCAACAGCCATAGACTTGGTATAAATATGCTGAAGACAAGATTGTACGAATGATAAATTCTATGCTTGTGATAATTAAGAAATTATAATCCCACTAACCTTTGATGCAGGTTTTATTTTGATATTGATCATAATAATCATAGGTAGTTGTACTTAGTCATGTGACAGTGTATTCGTACAAAACGGCGATAGACCTGCCCCCTATCACGTGAGTACACTGTCTAAGCAAAACGTGGGTACCTTTCTCTAGACACTAGATGGCGCTTGCCATGTGAGTTCAGAAGTATTGGTACCTCTGCCAACCCCTTCGGGGATAAATGGCGTGAACGTTTATGTTATGTTATGTTATGATCATACAAAGCAAGAATTAAGTTTGTCCGCCATTTTAAGCACAAGGAAAACAACGATAATACACAAGATACAAAGATACTAGGACTTCAATGCTAATTGCGATTGAAATGAATGGAGTTGAGCGAGTTATATATTGTGTATCTGTGTTTAATGTGCTGTATTCTATTGTTGATCTTCTTTTCCTTTGTAATACATACATACATATTCTCACGCCGTTAGTTCCCATTGGGGTAGGCAGAGACAATCGATCGCCACTTTGTACGATCCTGGCAAACCTCTCTAGCTTCATTCACATCCATCAATCTTTTCATACATGCTCTTTTATTCTTCGTACTTCGGACACCTGCCTTTTTGAGCACATTTTCTATTTGATCTAAATGTGTCCTCCAAGGTCGTCCTCTACTAACATTACCTTCCACATTGGCTCCTTCCACATTCCTTCCACATTCCTTTGTAATATTTTTATTATTTTTTATGAAATTTACGTTTACTTTCTTTATGTTGATTGTTAAGTGTTTCTTAATGTATGTGAGTGTAACTGTGCTTTTCTTTGTATGTAGCAATGAATAAATGTTTTCCTTCTTTCTTTCTTTCTAGTTAGGTAAACCTCAGTTTTGTTACTGTCTGTGCAGTCGGTTTTAAGCTTTAACCCACGCTCTATATCCAATAACTTTTTTCTATAGACTTCAATGGGAAAATAGTTTTTCGGTGATTATTACGTTCGATCACCATACGACACTTAGCAATGTCCACTTGATCACTGTGCCAAATTTGGTTGAAATCCGTTGAGCCGTTCTAGAGAAGTTTGGTTACAACGATTCTAAGATTCTTTCCTGCGCGTCTACAATAGCAAACATAATTATACGTTATAACAATGTGTCTCATGTTGGTACGAACACTAGGCGTTTCATCACATTTAATAAGATATGATAGATTGTAGCTTATACTGAAATATAATATCAATTCATAATATTTATTATAATCCGAATGGCTATAATCCCAAAAACGGACAGCTAGCAGTAGGACTAACGAATCGTGCCGGAAAAAAAATATCTCTTAAAAGACCCAATACTATGAGTTAGCCTTTACGACAAGCAAACAAATTTTTAAAATAATAGCACGTCTACAGTACCTTTGAAATATATAATGTGATCTCATTTTCTTAAGTACATACGATAATTAGGTACTAATCTAACTTAGTCTATAATGACAAAGTAAGTAAACATTTATCTAATTTAATGTTTTTTGACATGAATTCCTCATGTGGGGATTATTACTCATAAATAAAAGATGTTATTAAAGGAAAGAAAAATTTCGACACTGGCGGGGTTTGAACCCGCGACCTTCGGGTATACGCCCCCGTCGCTCTGCCAACTGAGCTACAGTGTCAGTTGGCATCCAGCGCGAAATTTCTCTATCCTTTGTTTCTTTTTTACACGTTCAAGTAGTGTTTGCGTTTCCTACCTCCGAATTTTTAACTAATTCGGACGGCCACTTGTCTGTCTACCTTTTCAGATAGAATGCAAATGTTGGAAACGCCTAACTATCACATAATTTAATGTTTTTTGACATGAATTCCTCATGTGGGGATTATTACTCATAAATAAAAGCCGCCAGTGTCGAAATTTTTCTTTCCTTTAATAACATCTTTTATTTATGAGTAAACATTTATCTGTTTAATTAAATAATAATCATAACAGTTAAAAAAATACAGGTCTATGAGTTCATTGATGACCTTTTGGCAGACCATCTTCAAATCTACACACAGGCTAATCTTGACCAATTGAATTTGTCCATAAGCTTGATTAATAATAATCTAGGCATGCGGACTGAAGGTCAAACCAAATGAAACACAAATAATAATTTTGCTCAGTAGTTCTTGAATGATTTCTATGATTGACTAGTGTTGAGTAGCCCTGTGTTTTTGACTGAACGTGAATTCTTTATTCGATTCGATTTAATTCGTTTACTTGCATGTTCTAAGTCGATAAGATGATGAATAATATAATTATAAGTAAGTACAGGTGGCGCCCTGTAAGGGCACAAAAAAATATTTAACGAAACACTAGTCGTTGAGCAATCGAGAAACATATCAAAAACGTCCTTGATGTATTCGTAACGCAAAGACTCAAACATTTACATCGCATATCCCCGAAGAGGTTTTGCAGAGTTACTATTACTTCTGAACATCACGTGGCATTGTCACTTGGTGGTCAGAGTATCCACATTTTGTTTGGACAGTGTACTGTGCCCACTTTACTTAAAAACTACAATTTTAAAAAAATCTCATGTCTGGCTATATTATAACCTGTTAGTGGCAAATAATATAACTATCTTTATTTTGATCAAATATTTTTTGATCAGTTTAGTATATCCAGCTTACCTCTTCAAACATACAAAAAACAGCCTTTTATAGTAATACGACATACATGCATACATACACATACTTACGGTTATAAATCCCAAAAAGGGGTAGCCAGAGCTTTAGAGCTAGAAACTCAATATATAATATATATATATATATATATATAATGATTTATCGTTTATGGTACAAAAGTATTCTGAGACTAGTGGATCGGCTCAGTTTCGCATGGGTAGCGTAGTTTTAAAAATATCTGAGGTTTCTTCAGTCACTGCTTAACCTTTGTGAAATTTAGCGCCACTTATAGCACGCCTGAATAGTTTAGCTTTGTGATTGTGAAAGCGCTTTAATGAACGGTTCAGTATTTTCGAATATAAACCCATGCAAACAAAAAATCAGAGTTATAAACTTTGTACACATCATACATATACTCACGGCTATGCCCTTTTGCCCGTGCAACCATTACTAAAAAATAATCCAGCATGATTCAGTATACACGTGCGACGACAGGACGTGATGGCTTTTTTCATGTTTATGTTTGGTGTTTCTACACCGATTTCTATCATTCTTTTTTTATTTAATAGGTAACAATGTAAACTTTTTTAACTGAAAGATGAATGAGAGAACTATAAACGTTAGAGTAAACAAATATAATCAGGATGCTCCGAACTGCTAAACTATAAGGAGTTACACGTGATATTGTGAGTCAACCATAAAAGATAGACATTTGCTGTTCAGGAATATTTTTTAGACAATTTTATGTAGAATATTTCCGTGATACATGATTTCTATGTAACTGGAACCATTAAAGCTGTACCCGCGATGGAAGCTTAAAAATGGAGTAACTTCCCCCGTTTTACCAAAATTTCCCTTTACTACTCTGCTGAAAAGTACACTACAACCCGCCCAGGAGTATGAAAATTAATTCTACCAAGTTTCGTTAAAATCCGTCGACAAACCGACAGACAGACAGACAGACGGACAGACAGACAAAAATTTTACTGATTGCATATTTGGCATCAGTGCCGATCACTATTCACCCCCTGATAGTTATTTTGAAAATATATTTAATGTACAGAATTGACCTCTCTACAGATTTATTATAAGTGTACAGGGTGTCCAGGGGATCAACATCCAAATGTAAGGGAGGCAGGCACCATAGGTCTAAGAGGTAAAACAAATAATAAAAAAACGGCGCGCGGTAGTATGAAATTTGTGCGCCGATTTCTAAAATTAGTGAAAATTGCCACCTTACAGTAGTGTTTCGTACGCCAATTCTGCAAAATTTTTTTTCGGTTATTTACTGGTTATTAACAGTAGTTTTAATAAACATTATTTATTTTTGCAAAAACATTACAATACGAGCAAAACAAGTCAACTTAGAAAAAATTTTTTTTAGAGATTTGTTATACCTACTTTTCTTAGCTCCAGTGTGTAAAAAAATTATGAAATGAAGCTGGCAAGTATTTTAAAAACATGGCGCATTTACTACAGTTTTTAAAAAGGTAAAACGCTTGACCCTTACATTCATTAGATTTAGTTATACCATTGCTATGTTGAGAAAGCACCTATGGCATAACTAAATCAATTTTTGACAGTGAAAAAGTAGAATTAGTGAAAGAGAAAAAATTCCTAGGGATAATAATCGATTTTAAGTTGCAATGGGGACCCCATATACTTTCACTTTCTAAAAGGCTGAGCTCAGCAGCGTATGCCGTGCGTAAGATTAGAGAAATAGCGGACATAGAAACCGCTCGCATTGTTTATGGGCTTTTTTTTCTTTTCGTGTACTCGTCTAATTTCCATGTCGCCCAGGTTTGAAGCGGTTTTACCCCAACTATTCGTATGACAATCATATTTAATTTTGAACTGTATCGTTATATTAACTAATAAACAATAATTTTACATTCTTTCAATACTAAAATATTTAATACTAGCTTTTTGCCCGCGACTACGTCCGCGTGGACTACATTTGTTGCATCCAGTTTACATCCTAAATACCAAAACACTATCTCAACTTCTTGTTTTTTATAATCTTCGCGGGCGATGTAAAGGATATTAAGAACATTGAGGCTTTTTAAGTGATTGTTGGGCGATGCAGTTGGAGACCCATCACTAAAATCCTTTATTTGACTACCTTTTCCCCATTCAACTTTCAAAAGTGCTCCGAAGCTATGGCTACACTATACTACACTACACACTATATGAGTGATTGATGGATGAATTTCATTAATTCCTTTTTTAGTGGTTATAATAGTCAATCGCACCAAGTTTCAAGTTTCTAAATACAGAAATATCAAAAATCTCTATACTAACTTTCATTTGCTATTTCAACCCCTTAGTTCCATAAAATATTGTACTTCTTACTAAGAAATCGATACCACGGTTTGAAAAACACCCAGCGCCATCTATTGCATACCTCAAGAACTACGTTAATAATTAGTTATTCGTTTATTTATAGTTATTTCAGGATAAGTGGATGTAAAGAAACAGTTTAGACGATAAAACGAATTGTACGTCATCCCTCGGGAATCTCATTTTCAAGGATACATTATCGTATCATTTAGCTTCTAAATTTACATGTTTATATTCGTTTGCAATATATTACCTTGATTTAAACGACACACAGTGCCATCTCCAATCCATCCAGCAATATTTAAACAATATTTTAGTTTTCCCTCGGGAATATCATTTTTTCAGGGATAAAAAGTATCCTATTATTTAATTTGGACATCTAACTATACGTCTGCAAAATTTCAAAGCAATCGGTTCAGTAGTTACGGCGTGAAAGCGGCACAAATAAACAAACAAACAAACTCACTTTCCGATTTATAATATTAGTATGGATTAATTTGGACATCTAACTATACGTCTGCAAAATTTCAAAGCAATCGGTTCAGTAGTTACGGCGTGAAAGCGGCACAAATAAACAAACAAACAAACTCACTTTCCGATTTATAATATTAGTATGGATAATAGGTTTTATTCGATATTATAATAGATTCGATAATAGATAGAAAACGGAATGTTGAGATGGTTTGGGCAAATAGAAAGGATGGATGATAGAAAATTGGTAAAAGGGATCTAAAGAGCTAGTGTGGATGGTAATGTTAGTAGAGGACGACCACGGAGAACACACTTAGACCAAATTGAGAGTGTGCTTAAAAAGGCTGGCGTCCGAAGTATGAAGAATAAAAGAGCATGTATGAAAAGATTGATGGATGTAAACGAAGCTAGAGAGGTTTGTCAGGATCGTGCGAAGTGGCGATCAATAGTCTCTGCCTACCCCAATGAGAACTAATGGCGTGAGTATATGTATGTATGTTTATTCGATAATTATTGAAAGAAAATGACGTTATTTTATATGTCCCCCGCGGAATCGTGGAACTTCTACACCAAATAAATCTATGAATATGTATGAAAAGTACATTCGAATTTCATTCACCTATATGAAAAATATTGATGAGATCCATCTTTTTATAAAAAATACCATTAATTTTCGCTTTTGATTATCAAAATAACAGTTTAAATCAAAATCCAGAATTTGGTACAAGTGGAATTCCTATTCCGAAACCATGAGTTATTTGACTGTAAAGATTTTTTTTTCTTTTGTTTAACAGTTTTATTACATTTTGACTCTACTGTTAATCTTATTTTTTGGTTATTTTATTGTTTTCTATGACGTTTAGTTTGCGAAAAAGTGCATTAAGTGTGGCTGTGTGAAGTAGTCATTTTTTTTGGTCCGATGTTGTTACCATGTTTTTAAGGTAAAGTTGAATTTTAACCAATTACCTTAGTTATAAGTACTTTATTCAACTAATTGTGATCTCAATAAAATTATTTACTCGTCATTTATTATAGTCATTCATTACAAAAATCTATTTTCAAAATTAATTTTGGTGTTCCGAAACTTCCTTTCCGAAACCGTTAACATAGTAACGTATTAAGGGAATGCTCTTGGTTTTGGAATGGACAGCATAAAGGTTGTTTTAAACTGTTGCTTTTAAAGTAGTAATTTTAATTCAAAATTAGTTTATTAAATTTGGCTATTATGATTATTAATTTACAATAAAAAAAATATTATATATTTTTACCGAGAAAACGTGAGATCACTCATGATATGGTTTTTATTTTATTTATTTAAATTTTAATAGACTATTGTTCTTGTTTATTGCTACGGTTACACTTTGTATTTTTTTTAAATACTATATACAGTCAAAAAATACTCATTATGAATGACGCTCGGAAATAAATTTTTATTTACATAATTTTTATTTTGCAGAAAAGAAATATTTATTGGCGACGCTAGGTTTTGAGACATGGCATCTAAGTATTGTTAAAAATATTATAGGATATAATAATCTCATAAATAAAGCAGAATGGCTTTGAATGTGTTGAAGCATATAACGAGAGAAAATTATTTGTTTTGTAAACATTTCGGTTACTTTTGTCTTCCTGTGACCGAAACTGTCCCCTGAATTTTTTAGAAGTTTTGTTTTATTATGTTATGTTATATTTGCTTGTTCTCTTTACGAACACCTTCCGAAGTAACAGTTTGATAAATAATTTTAAAATTTTGACGTTCAAAAAATGATAGTATTTAACTTAATTTGAAAAATAAACTTTTTGAATTTGATGTTTGATTTAGAAAACTTAAAGTTGATAATCATTTAGTTGATTTAATCAAAATTATTTGTTCACAATTTTTAAGAAATCTTAAAAAAACAGCCAGAACTTAAGAAAAATCATACATCTAAGCAATTTTTGGAAGTAGTAAACTCTACATAGTTTGTGTTGCCTCGTACGTCACTCATGGGAAGAGACTAAGAGATATTTTAAGAACTAATGACTAAGAGATATTTTAAACAAAAAAATGTACTGTAAGTAGCCTCACTATCCAAAGGTTGCATAAAAGGAATATCATTTAGTGATAATGTTGCTACTTGTAACTACTATACTTAACCATATGTTGTATGTAAAACTGTGATGTGAAATAAGTTTTTTTCTATTTCCTTTAAACCAAGAAGGAAAAATAACGTCTGCGGTTTCTATTTATTTATAATATATTGATGTAATTTTGTAATTCTTTCAGCAGAAAACTAAAATAAGAACTTTGTCTAAGTACTTTTGTTAAATTACGGACCTTTGATCCCTAGGCTAATATTTTGCCACAGCACATATGTTTTTACATACCCGTAGCCAGAGCTAAGAAACTAATAATTCCTCAGCCACTTTTAGAAAGTTTAGTGGGGAAAAGATGGTAAAATAAAGGGTCTCCACCGCATCGCCCAAAAATCCTTTAAAAGCCCCAATACCGTTAGTCGCCTCTTCCGTACACCCACCGGAAGAAATGGGGTAGTGCTATTCTACACCGACACTACACAGCGAATTTATCCAACAAAAAGGAAGGAATTTACGTTTGTTTATTGTTTATCAGCTATACATTTTTCAGTGATAACAAGAGGAGGCATAAATATTTTTTCTTTATTTTCTGCCGTATTAAGAATTTAAAGTTCTTCACAGGCGTAGAAAATATTGTAAATGAAGGATAATCGGTGAGAGGTCTTCAGCTACTTCGCCTCAGTATCAATTTAAAAGTTCCATCATAGGATACCCATTTTTTTTACAAACAATTAATTAATTTTAAAAAGATCTCTAATTCTATGCTGGACTAAGTCGAGTATTACAGCGCATCTTTATTGTAAATAAAGAATACCAGTAATTGTGAGAATTAGATTCATTATACTCACATGGTAATTGCTGATGATGATTCTAGTATCATAGATCACGAAGAGTTGCGGTGTAAAGATTTTGCACCACTAATCCTGTACTTCACTCTTAGGTCACTATGATGCTTATGATGGTCAGAACAGTTCGCACTCAAACATAATCTAGGTTAAACTCATATTTTGGGGGACATTGTGATGCTACAACAAACAATTTACACAATTCACGAAATATTGTTACAAGATGTGTATCTCCCTCCTTTGAAATATCTTCAATATTTTCATTAGCACTTCCAAAATTTCTGTGAATGTATACGTAACACCAGTATTGTCAATAAAACAGGGATATATTTAGGCGGGTTTTTGTTTTTATGTTAAGTCGTCTGGGGTTTGTGTTGTAGTGAACATCTGATTTAGGATTTTAAAATGTTGAAGATTGTAAGTATTGTTATTATATTCTAAGTTTTGTTTTAATGCCGTATTGTGCCGGCTTAGAAGGCCGGGTATTGCCGGCTTAGAATGTATCTACCCCTTTCTACCCTCGGGTAAACACGGGGCTTTTTAAAGTAGTTTATGGGCGATGCGGTTGGAGACCAATCACCAACGATACTTTATTTGTAACATCTTCTACCCTATCAACTTCCAAATGTAGCTGACGACTATCCCCTGGTACGTAGCCAGCCACCACCACAAAACCTTCGAACTCCAATACCAGCAAAGCTAGAACAAGCGATCTTTTAACTAGATGATTCGTCGTATAAAACAGCCATCTCTTTCGCACTTACATAGTATCGTTTACTTTAATCTCCTTTATATCGACAGAGTATCGATAATCTATACTTATAATAAATCTGTAGAGAGGTCAATTCTGTACATGAAAAATATTTTCAAAATAACTATCAGGTGGTGATTAGGGATCGATACTGATGCCAAAAATGCAATCAGTAAAATTTTTGTCTGTCTGTCTGTCTGTCTGTCTGTCTGTCTGTCGGTTTGTATGTTCCTTATGGAAACAAAAACTACTCGACGGATTTTAACGAAACTTGGTACATTTATTCTTCATACTCCTGCGCAGGTTTTTGGAATTTTGGGAAATTTGGGGAAAACGGGAGAAGTTACTCCATTTTTTAAGCTTCCGTCGCGTGTTCAGCCTTAATGGTTAAACTTACATAGAAATCATGTGTGGCGGAAATATTCTTCATAAAATTATCTAAAAAAAATTCCTCAACAGTATATGTCTATCTTTTATGGCTGACTCACAATAACACGTGTAATTCCTGATAGCTTAGCAGTTCGGAACATCCTGATTATATTTGTTTACTCTTACGTTTGTTAACCTCTCATTCATCCCTAATTTAAAAAAGGTAACATTATTACCTATTCAATAAAAAAAGAATCATAGAAATCGGTAGACAAACACTGAAATTATACATAAGATAATCCATCGCGCCCGTGATCGAAACCAAATCTTTACTAATTTACATATAACATACTAGATGGCGCCAGTAGTTGCATCCTACATAACGTAATGATTTATTTTTTAGATTGTTATAAATACTTCATGGCGTTTTATTCCAAAATTTGCTATTAAACGGAAATACTGAACCGTTCATTAAAGCGCAATCAAAATCACCAAACTTCACTGTTAAGGGAGTGCTATAAATTTAATAAATTAAAAACATTACGCTGAATTTCACAATGCTTGAGCAGTGACTGAAGAAAGAAACCTCAGATATTTAAAAAAACAACGCTACCCGTGCGAAGCTGGGACGATCCACTAGTATATAACACTGGCCAACAAAAAAAAACTTTTTTTTTGGTGCGGTAAAAATTTGTTTAGATATTGTTTTTGAACGTGTCTCTGATGACAAACCTACAACTGCCATTTTTGTATCAGCTCTAATTTCATAACTACCCTCAATTTTAAAATTTCGTCACTTTGACTTCAACAAAGTATCGCAATTCTTTTATTTTCATCAATTTCGTTGTTTTGGCATAATGGCAAGCTCATCAAGATGTTGTTTGACCAATCCTAATTCATTTTGTTATATTTGTGGTGAATATACGTTTGAGGAAAACAGAAAACCCATAACAGAGTTCGTGAAAAATGCATATTTCGCATACTTCAACCTATCTATTGAGCATCAAGATAAGCCTTGGGTGCCCCATTTTGTGTGTAAAACATGCAGAGAACATTTGAGACAATGGACAAATTGCAAAAGAAGATGTATGAAATTTGGGATACCGATGATTTGGAGGGAACAACAAAATCACTTCAACGACTGTTATTTCTGTTTGGTTAAGATTGTCGGCATAAATCGAAAGAATAGAAGTAAATGGACATATCCTGATATACCATCAGCGAAAAGACCTGTACCTCATTCCGAAAGTGTCCCTGTGCCTACGTACCACTCGCTGCCAGATATCGAAGTGGAACAATATAACGAAATCCAAGCAAATCCCGAGATCGACAGTGATTATGGCGAGTTGAATCGAACCTCTCGTTTTTTTTCACAAGGTGAGCTTAATGATCTGATAAGGGATCTAGATCTTTCAAAGGAGCGTGCTGAATTGTTGGCTTCTAGATTAAAAGAGAAGAATTTGCTTTCACCAAACACAAGAGTTACATTTTACCGTCAAAGAGAACGCGATTTGCTACCATATTTTTCTGAAGATAACAATCTTGTTTATTGCAATGATATTGGTGGTTTATTAACAAGAATGGGTTTACAAAAGTACGACTCAACTGAGTGGCGTCTTTTTATAGACAGTTCCAAAAGAAGTCTCAAATGTGTATTGCTTCATAATGGTAATAAACACGCTTGTGTTCCAATTGCTCATTCTACCCGAATGAAAGAAGAGTATGAAGCAATTGCACTGCTTTTAGAAAAGATTAAATATGATAACCACCAATGGTTTATATGCGTCGATCTCAAAATGGTTAATTTTCTGTTGGGACAGCAAGGTGGATATACAAAGTATCCATGTTTTATGTGTCTTTGGGATAGTAGAGATAAACCGAATCACTGGGTACGAAAAAATTGGCCGATCAGAGAAAGCCTAGCTGTTGGAAAGCAAAATGTTATAAATACACCTTTAGTCCCCCGAGAAATGATCATTTTACCTCCTCTACACATAAAACTTGGTCTCATGAAACAATTTGTAAAAGCATTAGACAAATCGGGCTCATGCTTTCAATACATTACGAGGGCATTTCCAGCTTTAAGCACAGAAAAACTCAAGGCTGGAATATTTGACGGTCCTCAGATAAGACAGTTAATTAAAGATGATAACTTCGCAACATCTATGAATGAAACGGAACTTGCTGCGTGGAACTCATTTGTGCAAGTGATCAAAAATTTCCTTGGTAATCATAAGGCAGAAGATTATGAAAGTATTGTAAACCAAATGCTTTCTTGCTTTCAAAAGTTGGGATGTAATATGAGCATCAAGGTTCATTACCTACACAGCCATTTGGACTGCTTCCCGCATATCCTGGGTGACTTAAGTGAGGAACAAGGAGAGCGGTTTCATCAGGACATCAAAGTCATGGAGGATCGATACCAGGGTAGATGGGATACTCACATGATGGCTGATTACTGCTGGGCTCTTATGAGAGACAACCCAATGCATAAACATGAAAGAAAATCTATTAAGAGGAGTTTTTTGTACACTGACTAATAAAAAATGTGTTTTTTCGTTGAAAATTTTTTTTTTTTAATATTTTCAAAACTAGAGCTGATACAGAAAAACTGATTACATATTTGAAATCAGTGAAGAAATTACTTTCATAATCAGGTCTTAAAACAACGGCACCAAAAATAGTGTTGGCCAGTGTAATATAATATAGTATAATTTGCATGAAACATATACTACCATGTTAACGGTGAGGGAAAACATCGTGAGGAAACCCACATGGCTGAGTTGGACTTAGTCATGTGACAGTGTATTCGTACAAAACGGCGATAGGCCTGCCCCCTATCACGTGAGTACACTGTCCATGCAAAACGTGGGTACTCTGAACACCAGGTGACAAAGTCACGTGATGTTCAGAAGTATTAGTACCTCTGCCAACCCCTTCGGGGATATTCGGCGTGAACGTTTATGTTATGTTATGTAGTATCGATAAAATAATAATGCTCGTACTAGGCCTCCAGTGCTCTGCATGCGATATGCCTTTCTCAGTATCACTTAAGTTTTTCCACTCTCTGATTATGGCAGTTGCCCAGACCATTTCACGAAAATGTCTTTGCGGATTTTATACGTGAATTAATATATTTTATTTAACGGTGGATTTTAAACTAAAGCAAAAAACATAATTGAATTGAGCACGCAATTTAGAGCCAACTCTATTAAGACTAAATGGTTTTTCTTCCACAGACTGTACTAGCTTCGGTAGCGCTTGCCCTAGTATGCGCTTTTCCTCAAGATGCGGACCAGTTTCATCCTCAGCAGCATCAAGAACCAGTGAACATCCTCAAACAGGAGTCAGAAGTTGACGTTAATGGATACAACTTTGAGTAAGTTTCCCATTTGCTATATACGATCTGAAGTGATATAACATAACAACAACAATAATGGAACCAAAAAAAGAGGGCGTTTGAAATCTTCTCACGCCATATGTTTGTCCTCAAAATCTTAATGCTATGGGAAAAGTTGTATTGGAACATACATACATATACTCACGGCTATAAAACCAAGAAAAGGGAAGCCGGAGCTTCGCAATAAAAACTCCTTTGCCACTTTTGGATGTTAGGTGGGGAAAGGATTGTAAATAAAGGTTATTGGTGATGGGTCTCGAACCGCATTGCCCAACAATCACTTAATAAGCCCTAATAACTTAAGTCGCCTCTTACGACACCTGTGGGAAGAAATGGGTTAGTGCTATTCTAAGCCGACACTACAGAGATTGTTCTGTTGGAAGTAATATGCCGCCGAACTGCGGTTGTGTTCCTATAATTTGCATGAAACATATACTAACATGTTCTTATATTGTTTTTTTTTTAAATTAGACTTTAACGCCTTAATTGAGTTTTCTTCTAATTTACAAATTAAAGTTTTGTTCTGAGCGGTAATTTTATGTACATTTCGGATGTCTTTTAGCTTTTTTTAGTACACTTTACGAGTATGCAATTGATTTACTCGCACGATGTAACAGTTTACATCATCGAGGTAAAAATATACCTTACATGGATTGAAATGTTTTACCTTAATGAAACCCTATTTCAATTAAGATGCCTAAATTAAAGAATGAACCCCTTAAAAATGAAAAAAAGACATTATTTCAATTAAAAACATACTCCTATTACAGAGGTACTTAATCCTTGGAACATCACGTGATACGGTTAAAACAATCTTCAATCTTTCTAGTCATGTCATGCAAAATTTGAAAACCATTTTTTAAACAACAAAATACTAATAAATTCCAACTTACTTACTTCGGGACTAACTTGATCTGTGTATAATATCTCAGCATATAACTCTCAGAACTAAAGAGGCTCAAGTCCATTAAAAGTGATATTGAGTTTCAATCATAGAGAGATATAAAAAAGTATGCTCTATCCGATGAATAGTAAAACAAAGGCACTTACTGTTAAAAAAACAGGATAGCAAATTTTACGTTCCTCCTTTTTTTTATCAGCACATTTTTATGCCTCTCTATGACTGTAACTCAATATCACTATTTTTGGACTTGAACCTCTTTTGTTCTGAGAGTGCTATATTTATTTTATAATATTATCATTTTGCAAATTATTCAATGAATGAACCCGACCAATCTATTCCAGATTCGAAACCAGTGACGGAACAAACCGCCAAGAGCAAGGTGAATACAAGAACGACACCGAACAACAAGGCCTGCTGGTGCGAGGAAGTTACAGTTACATAGCTCCTGACGGTCAGCACATAGCCGTCAGCTTTGTTGCTGATAAAAATGGTTACCAACCTCAGCAGCACCTAGACGCCATTGATGCTAGACAATCTTCGGAGCCTCGGTCACTATCCGCTGGATCGCAGGCACAATTTGCAGAGGCTCAGCCGCAAGCATCTGAACCACAGTCATAGTAATTTGATTATATGTTTTTTGGTAATGTAAATATATATGTATTCTATTTTAATAAAAAATAATAGTTATATAACTGTGTTTTTTTCAATGTCTGTATTTTTGAGTACTATTAGCACAAAAACTCGGGATAAAAGTTGACATAACATCCTTTACAACAATGCATTTACAGTTTACAAGTAATGTAATTAAAGTATATATTATATTATGGTATTAGGGTTTTTTTTGTATAAGCGTTGATAATTAAAATACAAACTAGCCAAGTTTGCTTCTAGAGAGATGGTTTCAATTACATATAAACTCACGCCCTTAGTTCCTAAGGGTAAGGTAAGGGTTTCGCTAAGGCGATATCAAAATTTTAAGATCTTCGTCATAAATAACATAACTCATCTTTTAAAAATGAATTTTTATCTTCACATTTTAAAAATATACCTTTGTAGCTTAAATAAAAAAATGAATGATAGATGTTTATTGTGAACCGCCTAAAGTATTTAAACCCAAGAAAAAAAATATGTGTGATTATTAAAATATCCTAAATAAAATGATGTCTTGAAATAGTTAAAAAAATATATCGGGGTTAGCTTATGTACAGCATCGAATGTTGGTTGTGGAGAAAGAAGCATGGGAATAGTATGAACGCGGTTGAAATGAACAACCGTGATAACTTGGTGGCTACAACACCGCTTGTCTTGCAGACGATAAGGGTTTAAATCCCAGGCCGGGCCTTCGCCACTTTGTCTGTTATGTAATTCATACGTGTGGTTAATTTATCATGGTTGTTAACGAGGAAAAACATCGTGAGGAAACCCACGTGGCTAAGTTTCACTTAGTCATGTGACATTATATTCTTACAATAATATTAATACGTACAAAAATCAATTTACCCTACAACTACAAAGGTATCCTACTTTGTACATGTATATGAAGTGTGAAATACACACTTATTGTTATCAATCATCACATCACGCAGGCTGGAACCGGCTCACAAATTAATTTAAGAGAATTTTAAGATTTAGGTAGGTTGAACTGACGCGTGTGGAATAAAGAAATTGCTAAGGTATTAATCATATTCATAGTACTCATATTCAATAAAAAAACTTATTTCGTACTTTTTAGTACTTGATTGTTAATTTTCGGTTGTTTTTCCAACTATGAAGTCGGTTTTTTTTATTAATAATATTTTTTTGCGTTTTATAGTCGTGGGTACATGTAGGTACTAGTATTTTTGTAAGTACAATTCTAGGATAATGACTCCTAGCCATGGCTGAATAGCTCAAATTAGATAGGAACGCTCTTTGCTAAATAATTTGCAACAAGTTTGTCACTGACAAGCCCTTTTCGAGATACATATTTTGTAAATGCGATACATTTCAACGAATTTTATTTACATACATACAAACATATACTCAAGGCTATAAATCCCTAGATGGGGTAGCCAGAGAATTTCTAATTCCTCAGCCACTTTTGGAAAGTTAAGTGGGGAAAAGATGGTAAAATAAAGGTTGTTGGTGATGGGTCTCCAACCGCATCGCCCACAAATCCCTTAAAAGCCCTAATACCGTAAGTCGCCTTTTACGTACACCCACCGGAAGAATTGGGGTAGTGCTATTTTAAGCCGACACTACACAGCATAGTCGTGGGTACTAATATTTTTGTAAGTACAATTCTTAGGATAATGACTCCTAGCCATGGCTGAATAGCTCAAGTTAGATAGGAATGCTCTTTACTAAATAATTTGCAACAAGCTTGTCACTGACAAGCCCCTTTCGAGATACATATTTTGTAAATACGATACATTTCAACGAATTTTATTTAGCATTTACAAATCAAAACATATTCACACAGAGATAAATTATAATCATTGAATATATTTATTGTCATATTAAATCTATATATTTAAACAAATGTATGTAAATGTGCAGATTTCATTCCAAATTTTACAATAAAGAGTGCATTATCTCATATTTATGTCCAGGACATAACAGTTAACTATATACTATCAGAATCGAAAGTTGACATCTAGAAAGCTGAGAACTGATACGCGTATAAACAACTTTAAAATACGTTTAAAATTTACAAATTTATCCGATATGACTAACAAGTAGAATAGAATAGAATAACTCTTTATTGTACATCAAACACAAATTTACATTAGAAATTATCATACAGTTTACAATGAGGTACAATCAGCGGTCTTATCGCTAAAAGCGATCTCTTCCAGACAACCTTGTACAACAAGTACATGCATACATATATATACTCACGGCCATAAATCCCAAAAAGGGGTACCCAGAGCTTCAAAGCTATAAACTCCTCAGCAACATTTGGAAGTTTATGGTGTCGTTGGTGAAATCACTTTAAAAATCCCCATACTCATAGCATAGCCTCTCACGACACCGGTGGGTAGAAAGGGGTGGTGACATTCTGAACCGCACTACACGGCTACCCACACGGCTTCCAGGACACAACAGATAACTATAAAATATCAGAAAATTGCGAAAGCTGACATCTAGAAAGCTGAGAACCGATACGTGAATAAACAACTGCAAAATACGTTTTAAATTTACAAATTTATCCAATATGACTAACAAGTGGGGTTAACATATTACCAATATTAAATTACAACTCATTTTATTGAAGAACAACATTTTGGCCGTAGGTCAGAGACTAGAAGCTAAAATATCAGATTTCTGAATTTTAGTTTATTTCTTAGTCTTAACTATGTCAAATAACAGTATTTAACCAATTGTTTATGGAAGTTAAGGTTTTGAAGTGATGGGTGACAAATGCGGGTGAAAGTTCATTAGATTCTTTCAATTATAAACAGAAGTGGCTGGATAGTGTCGGTTTCGAAAAACACCTACACTTATACATACATATATACATAAACTCACGGCTATAAATTCCTAAAAGGGGTAGCCAGAGCTGAAGAATTGAAAATGCCTCAGCCACTTTTGGAAGTTGAGAGGGGAAAAGAGGGTAAAATAAAGGTGTTTGGTGATGGGTCTCCAACCGCATCGCCCAAAAATCCCTTAAAAAGCCCCAATATCCTTAGTCGCCTCTTACGTACACCCACGTGAAGAAATGGGGTAGTGCTATTCTAAGCCGACACTACACAGCAACACCTACACTTATGTACATTGTACATGTATATACAGATATACAGCGATATAACCTTATTTTTGTGACTGAAAGTTAATGTTAAATCTCCTAAATATAGGGACGGTCGAGAAAAATACCTTTTCTTTGCTTTATTTTGCCACGAGAAAACCACGGCAAACACAACACCTGCTAGAGAGGTTTACCAGGATCGTACAATAGTATCGATCAATAGTGTCTGCCTACCTAAATGGGAATGGCGTGATGTGGTCACATGTCACGTTTTGCTTACGAGATGGCATAAGCCGTGCAGGTGTTTGAGGTAGTTACTTTCATACAACAATAGATAGAACGAGGAATGTATATTAGATATTCTTAATTGAAATCATTTTATTTTTTCCTTTTTCTCAGATTTAAGGCGCCGTTGGTTCAGCGAAAAATATCATCTCAGGGGGTGCTCCCCCCGCGGGCGCGGGGAAGCGCCTGCGCGCCGATCGAGCAGCCGTCTCCCAGACGCGACGCAGGGCGCGCGTTTTAAAAACATACAGTAGGGTAAGCAATACAGTTATTGTCAACTCGACAGTTTTAGCCACTCGCAAATATTTTCTATGGTATGGGTTCGGACATTTGTTTATGACTATTTACATTTTCTTTCTAAAATATTTACGAGTGGCTATAACAGTCAGGGTGACGAAAACTGTATCGTTTACCCTAGGTTATCAATTTCAAAAATAGTTTCTACCGTGGCCGTTTACAATATAAAATGTAATGATACGATAGATTTGTCTACCCCTGTCAGTTTATACAAAATTATTACAGTGATAATTTCATAACTTTTGCCGTGTCGTGTCGGCTTAGAATAACACTACCCCATTTCTACCCGTGATCGTAAGAGGCGACTAATGGTATAGGGGCTTTTTAAGTGATTTTTAGGCGATGTGGTTGGAGAACCGTCACCGACATCATTTATTATTATTACCATCTTTTCCCAAATCAACTTCCAAAAGTGGCTGAGGAATTTCTCATTCCAAAGCTCTGGCTATCCCGTTAAGGGATTTATTGCCGTGAGTATATGTATGTATATAATTTTCAGTTTACACCTGTAACTATTTAATATTATTAATTGAAATTAGAAGTAACTTTAACGGTTTTGTTCTTTTTCCCATTCCTAATAAATTAAACAATAAAATATAAAAATGCGTGCAATCTATGAATTGAATGAATTCTTTTATATTTGCTAATGCTAACCGTACGCACGGTCACTCTCACGCCTACATTGACGCGCATCGTATACAGATAGGTCACTCGCACACTAACGGCGCCGCACGCGCGTAAATTGTAAGATCTGTAACACAAGGCGCGCGCGACATAGGTCCATCCCCTAAAGCAGCTCGCCGAGCACTGAGCGGGCGGCGGGCGGCGCTCGGGCACGAGTAGGACTGCGAATATCGATGTTTTTAAAATATTTGTTTTATTGAATTTATTAAAAAAGAAAACTAATCGCCAATTATTATTAGAAATACAAATGCTCAAATTATGGTGCAAGTTATATGTAAGTAGGTAAAATAAATAAAATATAAAACCATTTTAAAGAGTGTAATTAGAGGTATGTTGGCGATTTTTTTCTATCGAGCGAAAATTTATTAATCACGTTTCGAATCGCCAATTTCACAGCAGAAAAGCCTCAAGATTTTGATGTATTTTTTTCAAAACCATATTGTTATAAACATACGCATTATAATGTTTTAAAAACCCTGTTCGCTGAACTAACGGCACCTTAACCTTCTCATACAAATGTAAAGTAAAACGATTATAAACGCAAAGTAACAGATAAATAATTTAATAAATCAATGGCTGGTTCCCAGGAGGTACCACATATATTTGCGGTCTATATCCTTTGTCGTCAGCGGTAAATGTGACCATGTACTGCCGTCCATCGGTGCCAGTATACGAGTAGGACCCCATCACTCCAATGCCTTGGTGGTTTCCAACAGTAAAAAGTGATGCTTGTTCTTTTCTTGATGTTCCGTCACTTGTTTGGAATCTGGAATCAGATAGGTTTTCTTAGTTTTTATTGCTAATTTGTCTTCTGTCACCTGATAAAAGCTTCTTACTTGAATAAATAAAAGGAATGGAGTAATTATAAAATTAATTATATTTTTAACCGACTTCAAAAAAAGGAGTGTTCTCAATTCGACCGTATTTTTTTTTTATTTTTTTTTATTTTTATGTTTGTTCGCCGATTACTTCGCCATTTATGAACCGAGTTTGATTATTATTTTTTTATTCGAAAGAAAATACTCCCGGATTGGTACCATGATGAGGATATCAGGGTCTGATGATGGGATCCTGGAGAAATCGAGGGGAACCCTCAAATTTTATAGGCAAATGTACCGCGTTTTACATATTTTCTGAACTTATATTGGCATTCGCTTCTGAAAATCATTTCTTTTGTTATGTTATTGTTACCGAGAAAGTACCATGAGACCAGGATCTGATGATGGCATCCCAGGAAATCGAGAGGACTGTCAAAACTCACAATCATGTGACAGTGTATTTGTTCAAAACGCCGATAGGCCTGCCCTGTACAACGTGAGAACACTGTCCAAGCTAATCGTGGGTATTCTGAACAACTGACATCTGACAATGTCACGTGATATTCAGAAGTATTACCTCTGCTAACCCCTTTGGGGATATTCGGCGTGAACGTTTGAGTCTTTCTTGAGATGTAGAATTGTAGACCATCGTCTTGCGAGGGATTTCAAGAACAATGTAAAGTTAGATATGGTTGAGCCTATTTAATATCGTACAATAATAGAAATACCGGAAATACGAAGAATAATACAGTAACCGTCGCTTCCTCACCCGAGAGGCATCTTTGCCAGGTCCACCCATCTCTAAAACTTATAAAATAAAATAATTTTTAACAAAAAGAAAACCGACCTCATAGTTGGAAAAACAACCGAAAATAAACAATCTAGTACTAAAAAGTACGAAATAAGTTCTTTAATTGAATATGAGTACTGTGATATAATACCTTAGCAATTTCTTTATTTCACACGCGTCAGTTCAACCTACCTAAATATTAAAATTCTCCTAAATTAATTTTTGAGTCGGTGCCAGTCAAACAAAAGTAAATTCACCCTACTATCTATCTCTGATTATTACAATCTTAACAATATTATATCTATCGCCTAACGTTTTAAATGGTAATACCATTTGTACATGTATATGAAGTGCGAAATACACCGTTATTGTTATCAATCATCACGCAGGCTTGCACCGG
Organism: Bedellia somnulentella; assembly: GCA_963576735.1. NCBI lineage: Eukaryota > Metazoa > Arthropoda > Insecta > Lepidoptera > Bedelliidae > Bedellia > Bedellia somnulentella. The sequence continues at coordinate 1,562,109 of OY755176.1, forward strand.
CTCACAAATTAATTTAAGAAAATAAAATTTTAAGATTTAGGTAGTTTGAACTGACGCGTGTGGAATAAAGAAATTGCTAAGGTATTATATAACAGTACTCATATTCAATTAAAGAACTTATTTCGTACTTTTTAGTACTAGATTGTTTATTTTCGGTTGTTTTTCCAACTATGAAGTCGGTTTTTTAGTCTTGATACACATAGTATGAGTTAGACTTACTGAGAAATCTCTATATAGAACAGAAATAACCCACTTTTAAACTATATTTTACCCTATACGCCTTTACTTAAACTCACACTAATTTGTACTTTGCTACATTGCATTATGCATACATATACAGACGCCATTAGCTCCGATTCGGGTAGGCAGAGACTATCGGTCGCCATTTTGTACGATCCTGGAAAATCTAGCTTCATTCACATACATAAATTTTACCGTGCTCTTTTATTCTTCAACATTTTGCTACATTTAGTGTGTGTTTTAGAACATGTGTATGCGTAGAGGTCAAATAAGCAGTGGCTTCTCTGCTAAGACTTTAAGGTTCTAGTATACTATTTTTTTTTATTTGTCTGAGTCTGAGAACATCACGCTGTCAATCGTTTGAAGCAGATCGACTGCTTGAGCGATTATTGTATGTGTGTACGTAAAAGATTATAGTTTGCTAAATAGTTGCTGTTTAATAATCAATTAAGGAAAATAAAAATGGTGCCAAGTACCATAGCTTAGTTGGCAGAGCAACCGGGGCGTATACCCGGCGGGCTGATTATGTATCTTTAGCGACCGCGATTGTGTCGCAAGTTGCAATATTGTCGCTGTCAAAAGTGTCAGATCGCATACAAATTTATGACATTGACAACGACAATCGTGCAACTTGCTACACAATCGTCACTCGCAAAAGATACATAATCAGGGGGCCGGTGTCGTAAGTTCGAGTCTCGCTGGTGTCGAAGTTTGTCTTTCCTTAATTGATAATTAAATAATCCCCACATGAGGTTTTCATGCACAAACAATTCTAATTAGTTGCAGTTTCCAGCAGTCCATCTATAGCAGTCTTTACTTAAGTCAATACTTACTCGAAATCATATCCATCTTGTCTTAGGAATGATCTTTCTGTTATAATATGTACTGGTTGCTCTGAAGAGTTAGGCAATTCCTGGGCGACCGTTGCAACTATACAGCATAGAGTGATGAGTTTCAGCTGAAAGCATTTTGTTAGTTCAATAAATTACTTTTAAAGCATACTATAAATATCATGTTCTTTAGCCCATCTCGGTCCGTGGAACCAAGACGTCTACTTCTGGATATAAGACTGCCTTCAAGATCTTCATAACCAACTGATGCTGAGAGATTAGCATCCTTCGGCTTTCAGCGACCTTGACGTTCTTTTGAGAAGACTGCGTCGTGGAACAACATTATTGGTTCATAATCAGTATACATTTATCGTGGTTATTAACTTTGAAGCAAAACAGCGTGAGGAAACAGTGCCATATGACTACGTACAACAAGGCTAACTTGCACTTAGTCATGTGACGATGTATTCCTACAAAAGAGGCCTGATTTCTATGACGATAGTGTACTGCCTTGGCAAATTGAGGGAACTCAGAAAAGGTGATATTAATGTCACACGATTTTTAGATATATTAATATCTCTGCCACTTTGTCATTCCATACATGGTGTGAACGTTTCAATATAATTTGAATCTGGGGGCACGGCAGTGCCCCTGCCAAGTCTCGAGCAAAACGGGCACGGCCGTACCATCTTTTCTCGAAGCGGTTCACGGCTGTTTCGCCCCCCCTATATCTTCGACGTGGACAAAGCTAGGAGTTTAGGTTTTCGGTGAATAATAGTAGGCATTAGAACAAGCTTAAGTTCGAAATAACACGCCAAATGAATTAATAGTTTAGGAGTTACGGTCGATCAAAGTTACACCATTTTGTCACTCACTGATTCACTGACAGATCATCAAAAATCTAAGGTACTTCTAGCAGACTTAGAAACTTCAAATTTTGCACCAAGATAGGTCATTAGCCACATATAAAGGAAAAATTATAAAAACATTAAAAAATTATATGCCATAGAAAACAATTTTATATTTGCGGTTTGGCAAGAACATTATGTATGGATTTTGACTGCATTGTTAACTTTGTTCGTTGTTCAAGTACCTATTCAATTGGATGAATACATGTAGAATAGAAAAGAATAATATAAATGTAATACATAGACTATCATTAATACAAATTAATACATAAATTTCATTAAATTAATAAAGCTAAAACTCCATTGTATTGCGATAAATATTGTATGCGCGCTCGATAGATGGCGTTGTACCTGTCTGAATCGCGCTATGGTTTCGTTACAAAGCGCAGTGTAAGTAGTACTTCAAAATAATTCGATAATTTTCACTTGATAGCGCCATCTGTCTATGAAAACCCATTTCGAAACTAAAAAATATTGTAGTGATAATTGATATTCGGAGAACTTTACGTGTTATTTAGTTTAGTTTAGTTATAGTTTGTAAGTTAGTAGATATATATTTATTTAGTTAGTTATTTGTTAGTTAGTTGAGTTCTATTTAGTTTGCATATATATATAAGTTTAAGCCCTATTGTTATAGAAGTAATTGTAAATATAGTGTAATGGAACGTGAAATATTGTACATAAATGGCGACCTTTGTCCACACAGAGTCATCTCTATTCCTGGAGATGGGTCGTGTTTATTTCATTCGTTGTCATACAGCATGTATGGGAGTTTTCAGTCGTCAAACGATATTAGGCGTGCTGTCGTCCATTATGTAGTGGAGAATTGGGATGACAAGCAAGTCTATACCTGCGACGAACGTGCAGACGTTTATATCAATGCAGATATGTATTCAGCTGCAATGCTGAAAACAACCACCTATGGATCCGTATCCGTATGGACTAGTTTGGGTGGATTACATTTAATAAATGTGAATTTTAGTAGTATCAAAGCTCAGGAGACAGCAATAGCTGAATATAATCGACTCCGAAGTATATATCCCCAGACTTGTCTACCTTAGAAGTAACGAAGCCTCAGAGAAGAAACAAAAGAGATAGATATAGAGAATGGGTTCTAAGCAAAGCAGTAGCTGACGTCCAAGAAATTGTGAGGTCACCTAAAAGTAAAAGAAAGAAATACACTTACAAAAAATAAATGAGATCCCACCAAAAACATTAAATGTAAAAAAATGCCAAGTCTCTCGATGCAGTCTTTCCATCGTAAAAAGTTTTGAGATCTCATAGAAGCCAAGTCTTATTCAAAATATTTCGTAGTTATAAATCAACATTTAGTAATTGTATCAATAGTTTTCTTTATATTATAATTATAGTGACTTGGCAATGAGCACAAATTAAAAGCTGCTTGCTGCCTGGAATTATGTGCAAATGTTACTGACGAGACCAGTGATCAGATTATTTGTTATGTGTGAATCATGATGGTCACTCCCGACTACTTGCTCCAATACAATAATTAAGAATACCTTACGGGCCATCGCTTTATGAAAGTAAATGAATCGAGAGTGCACTAAGACTGACTGCCGTTGCCGAAATTCGGTTGGGACGACACGGATAAACCAAAAGAAAATTAATTTTGTGATATTAATGTTTACGCATGCGGTGTGTGTAACTTTCAACTCCTCCAAATATGCCGTTTTATTTGTTTCTTCTTGTGCTCATTGCCAAGTCACTATAATTATAATATAAAGAAAACTATTGATACAATTACTAAATGTTGATTTATAACTACGAAATATTTTGAATAGGACTTGGCTTCTATGAGATCTCAAAACTTTTTACGATGGAAAGACTGCATCGAGAGACTTGGCATTTTTTTACATTTAATGTTTTTGGTGGGTTAATTTGACATCGAGGTACAAAAAGATTGAAATAATCTTTTAAGAAAATATATTAATTTTCACATTGCTTGAGAGTTCAAAATAAGGGACAATTGCAATATCTTAAAAAAATACATACCATGGTTAATCCAAGTATCACCTGTATAGTCGTCACGTTTTTTTAACACAGATATATGTATTGGTGATTTAAAAGTACCACAGCAAATGTGACTTTAAATACTGTGTTATGCCTAATATTTGTCTTTCAACAAAACATGAAGTAACCGAAGCGTTAATTTCAATGGATTGATCCATCTTCTAACGTAACAGTGTGACTGTATGTTTGTTTGTGTGAAAATTGCAGAACTATAGTTTTTTCACTTATTTAAATTATTTTAAGGGAAAAAACTTAGTTACTGATCTCCAGTCCAAGGTTGCAAATTTACATTGTTTACGAGATCTATTGTATGTTCTTTTTCTTTCGAATGTATAAGTAAAAATATGGTTAAAATAATTTAAATATACTTACATACCTTACATAATACTCATGGCCATAAAACCAAAAAAGAGGTAGCCAGAGCTTCAGAGCTGGAAACTCCTCAGCCAGGAATTTGGAAGTTGATAGGGGACAAGATGGTAGAAATAAAGGATCGTTGGTTTCGAACCGCATCGCTTAAAAAATAATAATTATAATAATAATAATAATTTATTTATTTCACAAAAGGTAGACCATTACACTTGTTACATTAATACATTACGATTACAATATGTACTATATGAGGAAGCTTGTTATTTACAGCTAAGTATCTACATACTAATTCAATTTTGTAAATGCAGCCATAAGCTTCCAAAATAAAATATAAAAATTATATAATATAACAAGGAAAAGTGAATTTTCATGTTACGGAATGAGTGGGTGTGTGTTTGTGTGTGTGTGTGTTTGTGTGTGTGTGTGTGTGTGTGTTTGTGTGTGTGTGTGTGTAAATACTTAAAAAATGCCCACACCCTCTCTCGTCACCTCTTATGACACCCGTGGGTAGAATGGGTTTGTGACATTCTAAGCCGGCACAACAGGGCAAAATAATTTTTAAACATACAAACATACATATACTCGCGGCTATAAATCTCTAAAAGGGGTAGCCAGAGCTAAAGAATTGAAAATGCCTCAGCCACTTTTGGAAGTTGATGATAAAATAAAGGTGTTTGGTGATGGGTCTCCAACCGCATCGCCCAAAAGTCACTTAAAAAGCCTATTCTAAGCCTACTACTAATATGTTTTGCATATAATAATCAACAACAACAAATAACAAATATTTTAGAAAGTTATTCTTGAAATCCTATGCTGGTACTACACCGATCTGTCTCTTCTTCTTCTTTAACCTTACGTGTAGTTTATTTATTAGTGTAGTTGACATAACATAACATAACATAAACGTTCACGCCGAATATCCCCGAAGGGGTAGGCAGAGGTACTAATACTTCTGAACATCACGTGACTGTGTCACCTGGTGTTCAGAGTACCCACGTTTTGCATGGACAGTGTACTCACGTGATAGGGGGCAGGCCTATCGCCGTTTTGTAAGAATACACTGTCACATGACTAAGTACAACTCAGCCATGTGGGTTTCCTCACGATGTTTTCCCTCACCGTTAACAACCATGATAAATTAACCACACATATGTCTTTAGAAATGACAAATTGGTGTAGGCCCCACCCAGGATTTGAACACTAGTGGTTTGCACGATAACCGAGTGTTCTACCCACTGGGCTATCACGGTATAGTGTAGTTTACGGTAAATAAAATCTTGAAATATTTGTTACATTTGATACAAAAGTACGGCAGGCCTGCCTTTCATCAAATAGATGCATTATCCAGGTAAAAGTAACTACTTCATAAATCCTGTTTGTTCTGGATTGTGTACATACACAATCAATTCTTGTGCATATTTCTTAAATAAGATTGGCAAAGGTACTAAAAAGGTAATCTTCTGAACAATAAGACATATTATGTTATTAGAATGCAGAAGTACAGATCAGTAAGCAAAAGAAAACTTGTTTCGTGAACTTGTTTGTGAAACATAAATTTATTTTATTCGATGTGACGAATGATAGATTGATGACATGATTTCAAATAACTTGCCTTGGTGTACTTGTAAAATGTAACTTGATAAACGTCTTGTTTTCTTTTAATGTTTCGCATTATTCAGCTAATAATATTATAAAGGTAAGGAATATTGAAAGTCGGCTTAGAATAGCACTACCCCATTTCTTTCGGTGGGTGTTCGTAAGAGGCGGCTTATGGTATTGGGGCTTTTTAAGTGATTTTTGGGTGATGATTTTTGTAACTTCCAAAAGTGGCTGAGGATTTTCTAATTCGTTAGCTCTGGCTACCTCTTCTAGGGATTTATAGCCGTGAGTATATGTATGTATGTATGTATGTTTTGGGTGATGTATTTGAAGACCCGTTACCAAAGATTTTTATTTTACAATCTTGTCCCCACTCAATTTCTAAAAGAGGCTGAAGGATTTCTTATTCTGAAGTTCTGGTTACGACTTTTAGGGATTTTTACCCGTGAGCCTATGTATGTATGAATATTGAAAGATAAAAGATGAAAGAAAGAAAAAAAAATAAAAGATGCATAGTCAAATAAGTTTAATAAATTAATAAAACTTAACTTTAATAATAATTTAACATTACATTGTATGTCAGTCTTTCTTATTACATACAGAAATAAATAACTTAAGTACTTTTTAACAATGAGCACTTTGCAATAATACAGATGATGGAAATGAGTTTGTATTTAAAGTTGTGAGATTCTGAGCACTATATATTTTTGATCCTATATACCTTTAAAAATACTTTATCATTTGTAATATATGATTTTATCACCAGAAAATCCAGAATTTAATTAATAATAACACCAAATTGGTGCAAAAACTAAAAAAATACTTGAATTAGTTTCGCCAGGCACTCATTATAAAATTTATGTGATACATAATTTTGATCAAATATTTGCAATAAATCTGTATAAAGAACTAGAAATCTGTATAATCGTTATTTAACCACGTAGTGAATAACTTATTTAAGTCCAGATACCTCAGAAACAAGTTTGTTAAATTTAATTAAACACAATCCTTTAAATGAAAATGCTAAGTGAAGATATGACATCTATAAAAACTAAACATTTTATAATTTCAGAAATATATACGCCAGACACTCATCAACTTCACAACAAAACATGCTCAATATAATAATTCTAATTATTGTTTTACTCTCCTAATAACAGTGTTATAGCCTCTCTTCCCCGCCTTATACGTCATCTCGTACAGGTCTCCCTTATCGTCGTACCAACGCACTGTGCCGAGCACCTGGAGAGCAGGTTGTTCTGTTCCTACGGCAACGAAGCCTCCTTCCTCTGTTCTTGATCCTCCGAGATTGTCTTCATATCTGTAAATTTGAAATTGTACTGAGTATTTTAGAATCTAGGTACCAAAATGATATGAACGATGATGAATGAATAATAATACTAAATTTTAGTTATTCCCTTTACTGAGTAAATGCCCTACAAGAGATCGAGAGACAATGCCCATCTAAAGTAAGTGGATGTAATAATTTAATACTAATGCTAAATGCCATTGAGAACATATTTGCAGAGTGAAATAAATAATCGCCGTGTAGTGTCGGCTTAGACTAACACTACCCCATTTCTACCCGTGGGTGATCGTAAGAGGCGACTAAGGGTAAAGAGGCTTTTTAAGTGATTTTTGGGCGATGTGGTTGGAGACCCGTCACCAAAAACATTTATTATAACCACCTTTTCCCCAATCAACTTCCGAAAGTAGCTGAGGAATGTCTCATTCCAAAGCTCTAGCTACCCCGTTAAGGGATTTATAGCCGTGAGTATATGTATGTATGTATGTATGAAATAAATAAGTGACAGTTTGTCATTTATCAATGACATAGTGACGATATTTTGAGATCAAATAGACTGAAGTCAAGTGAAAACATTTAACGGAGATATAAGTAATATGTGATGTGAAAGGTAGATCCCACCAAAAACATTCTGTAAACACTAACCAAGTTTTAATGGAGCTGCTAGGTTACCTCTAAAAAGTTATGAAACCTAGATATAATCGTGCCAAGCCTAAAGTACCTTACTGAGATTTCTTGATTATTATACATATACTCACGGCTATAAATCCCTTGAAGGGGTAGCCAGAGCTAGGGAATTAGAAATTCCTCAGCCACTTTTGGAAGTTGCGTGGGGAAAAGATGTTCAAATAAAGGTTGTTGGTGATAGGTCTCCAAAGGGTTGCCAGATTTTATTTTGGCCTGTGCGGGCCAAATCTCTAAAGGTATAAAAATAAGAAATATAATAAAAACCGGTCAAGTGCGAGTTGGATTCGCGTACCGAGGGTTGCGTACAGAAGACTCTCCAACCGCATCGTCCAAAAATCCCTTAAAAGCCCCAATACCGTTAGTCGCCTCTTACGTACACCCACCGAAAGAAATGGGGTAGTGCTATTCCAAGTAAACACTACACAGCTATTGATTATTATAGTTAATGTTATATGATTATGATGATTATAATGTTATTTGCTGTGTAGTGTCGGCTTAGAATAGCACTACCCCATTTCTTCCGGTGGGTGTACGTAAGAGGCGACTAACAGTATTGGGGCTTTTAAGGGATTTTCAGGCGATGCGGTTGGAGACCCATCACCAACAACCTTTATTTTACTATCTTCTCCCCACTCACATTTCCAAAAGCGGCTGAGGAATTTCTAATTCCTTAGCTCTGGCTTCCCCTTCTAGAGATTTACAGCCGTGAGTATATGTTATGTTATGTTATATAACTGGCCGTGTATTAGTTTGGACCCACTAACGTAAAAACAATTCTCAACGGCAATTACCCTCCTCTATCCGCGCAATTTTTGTAAAGAGGGTAAACAGGTCAAATCTGAATCTGATATAATAATATTTGATAGTCGTATAGAAAATGTCGAACCAAACAATTAAGATGAGTTACGTATAGACATGAGTCATAGAATATCAATTTCATATCGAAGTAAATGGCAGAAACTAGTTTTAAAAACACATAGCCGAACCTAAAAATGGCCGAGATATAACAATATATTTAGACGTTGGAAATGGCTGACCTTGTGCCGTTATATCTAATTTATTGTCGAAATATAATAATAAAATTTGGAACATAAATCTTCTTAGTTTCAAAGAAGCTACAAAGGATAATAATTGGAAAATAACAAACTTTAATATATTTGCATTATGAATATACGATGCGAATAATATTGCGGTGTCTTCTAAACCCGAGCCTTAGGCGCTTCTAAATAGAAAAAAAAGTATAGTATCCTGAACTCAAACATCCAAACACGACTTAGCAACGTGGATCTTAGAGTTCTTAAACATACATGCTGTATAAACTCACATACATCTTCATAGATACTCTGCTCTTGTTTAGACTTCAGATATCTGTATTTATAAGTGCATTATCTATGTATTCTTATTCATTCAACCATAACGTGAGAATAGCATAAATTTTAAATGGTTAGTAAAGAAATTTCAAATCGTTGATAAAAAGAGAGAAAAGATCATTAAAACATCAAATAAAAATGACAAACTATTTTATAAATTGTTTACTTCTGTCGATTGATTAATGTATATTCTTAAATAATTATAAGTGTAACAGCGCCAAACTTTTCATGCTTCCCTAACATCCATTCCTATACCATTAATCCTCTTTTATTCTATTCCATTAGGACTCCGACTCTATTAAAACGTTTTCTTTCTTGTTAAAACGTGTATTTTACAAATAATGTTGTCCTCGGGTTAGCCGTACTTTTATTGCGGTATATCATAGATAAACTTGCCCAAATCACATTTTGCAAACAACATTATCTTTCACACTCATACCACATTGTTCCAAACTAATTCGATACCTAAACATTTCATATAGCTTTATAGAAAATTATTTGAAAACTTATCTCTCATAAACTCTCCAGTTGCAGTGTTTTAAAAATAACAGCGTATTTAGTGACCTTTCGTGAAAACACGACAGTGTACAAAAGATAGACCATCTACATATATACATAGATATACTCACGGCTATAATTCCCTAGAAGGGGTAGCCAGAGCCAAGGAATTATAAATTCCATAGCCACTTTTGGAAGTTGAGTGGGGAAAAGGCGGTAAAATAAAGGTTTTTGGTGATGGGTCTCCAACCGCATCGCCCAAAAATCCAATAAAAAGCCCCAATACCCCTAGTCGCCTCTTACGACACCCGTGGGCAGAAAGAGGTAGCGACATTCTAAGCCGGCACTACACGGCATCTACAATTGCAAAACAAAATGATCTAATACACTTACACATATAGAAACAACAAAGTAGGTAGTAAATAACAGAACGTGTCATGAAAAAGACATGAGTTGAATAGAAATTGAGTATTAAAGTTACCAATTCAAAACTCCTATATGTTATGTTACAATCGTTTGGATAACTTCCGAATTTAGACATTAAGCGACAGTTTAAATACTTGGATGAAAGTGAGTTGTGGCGTAGCGCCAAGGTGTTTTCACAATCATTATGCTGATGAATTTAGGTTTCACTTCATTTCACTGATTTTAAATGTAATCAATAGTTTTTCTATTTAATTTCACTAGTAATTTCATTTTGTGGATTAAAATGGCACAGCCCATTAAGTAGGCTATATAACATATAACATAACATAAACGTTCATGCCGAATATCCCCGAAGAGGTTGGCAGAGGTACTAATACTTCTGAACATCACGTGACTTTGTCACCTGGTGTTCAGAGTACCCACGTTTTGCATGGACAGTACTCACGTACGCCATGTGGGTTTCCTCACGATGTTTTTCCCTCACCGTTAACAACCATGATAAATTAACCACACATATGTCTTTAGAAAAGACAAATTGGTGTAGGCCCGACCCAGGATTTGAACACTAGTCGTTTGCACGATAACCGAGTGTTCTACCCACTGGGCTATCACGGTTGTTGATCAGGCTAATGCCTACTTAATGGGTTGGTTGGTATTGCTTAATAGCAATAAGAGATGCATTTGGGACATTTTAACTGGGACCATAAGCACTTTACATTGGATGTGTTTATGGTTATGTATGGTATGTGATTAATATTTAAAGGCACCCTAACCCCAAGGATTTCATTACGTGTAAAAAATAAGATTTTCTTTCAGGTTTTTTTAAATTTAAACGTTGTTTAAAACATAATATAACCACACAGCCACGAAAAATCCACAGATTTTGAAGATAACAAAATCTATATACTCCTACGGAAATTTAACTTATTGGTATGTTGATAAAAAATCATAAATAGATGAAATTATTTTGTGTAAATTTGCTGTGTAGTGTCGGCTTAGAATAGCACTACCCCATTTCTTCCGGTGGGTGTATGTAAGAGGCTACTAACGGTATTGGGGCTTTTAAGGGATTTTTAGGCGATGCGGTTGGAGATCCATCACGAACAACCTTTATTTTACCATCTTTTTCCCACTCAACTTTCCAAAAGTGGCTGAGGAATTTCGAATTCCTTAGCTCTGGCTACCCCTTCTAGGGATTTATAGCCGTGAGTATATGTATGTATGAAATTATTGTAAGAAGGACGGAATACAGCATTCAGAGGACCGAGGTTTGTAAACAAATTAGATGAATCAATAGACTCGCACTTGACATTGACTTGAGCTATTAGCAAATACATACAACGGATCATGTTATTGCACTTATATGATCAACTAGTAGGCTGCCTTTAACTATCTATCGCCCGATTTATGAATTTAGTATTCAAGCTAAGAACGACTTAAGTATCGTTTTGTCTCATTCAGTTGTTAAGATTTCAATGCGACAGAACGATACTTGAGTTGTTCTCAGCTGGAATACTCAATTCAGAAATCGGGCGTATATCTTTGAAATATCTAATGTTTCTTCAAACACTGTTCACTAACTATGAAACTTAGTACGGTGTAGGGCCGGCTTAGAATCTCACTACCTCATTCTATCCACGTGTGTCGTAAGAGGTGACTAAGTGGTGGGGCTTTTTTAAGTGGTTTTTGGGTGAAGCGGTTGAAAACCCATCACCAACAATATTTTATTTCTACGATCTTCTCCCCTATCAACTTCCAAATGTGGCTGAGGAGTAGCTAGCTCTGAAGCTTTGGCTACCCCTTTTTGCAGTTAATGGCCGTGAGTATATGTATGTTTATATAAAGCTTAGCGTGAGAATACATATTCTATTACATTCTTAAACAGTGTAGCTTTCTGATTGTGAACGAACTAACTTGATCAGTTTAGTATTTCCGAAGATTAGCCCTTACAAACAAACAACCAAGGTTACTCAACTTTAAATTATATCCATATCAAAAAATGGGTTGTAAAGTGTCCAGTTCCGAACGTAATATTTTTTTTTTCAGATGGCGTAAAATAAGACGGAAATTTATTTTCAGATAAGATAACGTTGTAATTTTCAAAAAACTTAACAATTAAAAATTAAATTTAAACTTAACTAAGTTATGTTACATGGGATTATATGTTATTTCACTATAATTTAAGGATATGAACATGATATCAATCATTGATTTGAGAAACATCCTCTAGAATATCTCTAAAAGATAACATTTACATCGTATATATATCAACGCCATGTTGTAAGATTAGGGTCAATGCAAAAAGTTGATTATATCGTCAGATCCAGAGAATGAAAAGATACATACATACAAACATATACTCACGGCTGTAAATCCTTAGAAGGGGTAGCCAGAGCTAAGGAATTAGAAATTACTCAGCCACTTTTGAAAATGTGAGTTAAGGTGATGGGTCTAAAACCGCATCGCCCAAAAATCCCTTAAAAGCTCCAATACCGTTAGTCGCCTCTTAAGTTCACCCACCGGAAGAAATGGGGTAGTGCTATTCTAACGTTACACTACATGTCCCTTTCCATGTCTCTATATCTATGAACTGTTGATATTTGTCTTTAAAAATCCACATCTATTTAATGTTAAACCACCTGGCATAAGACCGAAACGGGGAAATCATACAATACAACTCCAATACCCAACCAATAAATGTTTCGCTATTTGTCAGAGAAACTCCAACTATATGGCGATAAAACTATTTAATATAATAAGTGACGATTTAAAACAAAACACGCTGTGTAAATTTAAAACTATTTTATTTGACTACTTAATGGAAAACTGTCTCTATGGTGTAAAAGAATTTATTGAAAACTGTGACATTTAAAATATTGCTATTAAGGAACATAAACTGACACTATTAATTTTTATATTTTCTTGCTTTGATTGAGATCGAATGTGATGTGTTGTGTTATTTAGAAAAATAAGTGATTTTGTATAATTTATATAATTTTGTATAGATTTATTGACATTTTGTATAATTTTGTAAAGATTTATTGACATTTTTAATTGACTTGATAATGTACTTTTCGAAAATTTACACGCCATTTGGCAGAGCAAGTAAAGGACTGACATATTTTATGAAATTAACATCATTTGTAACTCTTGTTCTTGTGAATAAATCATTCTTTTTTTACACAGCAAATAATAAAAAGATAAGATCAGAATATAAAATTTTGAGCGAGAAACGCGAGCAATAGCCATTTTTAGGGTTCCGTGCCAATGGGGGGCTGGAGGGAATGGGGCTCTATTACAGAGACTTAGCTGTCTCTATCTCTTTGGTTTTTGGTACCAAGCTGTATCTTATCCACCATGATACACAGACAGATCAATATTCTTAATGACAACAGATATGCGCCATTAATATATGAAAATTAAATAAATATAACATTTTAAGAGAGTCTTCCAAACAACAAACATGGTTTTTTACCGTTTTTACAGACAGTAGTACGGAATCTTTGTGTACAAATCAGACCGACACTTAACGGATTTTAAATTTATTTCCTTTGTAAATGTCATCAAACTTAAGTATGGTTGAAAAAGTAAATATGTATTGTGATAGCCCAGTAGGTGGAACACTCGGTTATAGTGCAAACGACTAGTGTTCAAATCCTGGGTCGGGCCTACACCAATTTGTCTTTTCTAAAGACATATGTGTGGTTAATTTATCATGGTTGTTAACGGTGAGGGAAAACATCGTGAGGAAACCCACATGGCTGAGTTGTACTTTGTCATGTGACAGTGCAGCAAGCAAAACGTGGGTACTCTGAGCACCAGGTGACAAAGTCACGTGATGTTCAGAAGTATTAGTACCTCTACCAACCCCTTCGGGGATATTCGGCTTGAACGTTTATGTTATGTTATGTTATGTTTTGTATTGTGAATGATTGACTAAGTTTGCATGATTAAAATATTACTATTTTGTACATGCTTTATTTTTATTTTCACAGCAGACTTTCGCTTTCGTAGAACGTTTGTGATTTCGTTTTCAAACGTCTTACGCGGCCGTCCTCTACTAACAACACCATCATATTTGGCATGTAAGAGAAAATTGATGAATGTGACAGAAATAAGAGAGATGTATCAGCATCGTGTAAAGTTACGATCTATACTTATTAACGTGTAGACTCTGTGTACTCCGATGGGAACGACGGACGTGAGTATAAGTAAGTAAGTATTATTTTTTATACCTAATACAAGATTCACTATTGTTTTTATAATAATTTTATTCTTCTTGTATTCATAGTCTTATTCGTGAAAAGTGTGGTGTGAAAGATGATATTGTAAGAAAGATAGAAAAAGGAATGTTGAGAAGGTTTGGGCACATAGAGAGGATGGATGATAGAAAATTGGTGAAAGGGATCTATAGAGCTAGTGTGGATGGTAATGTTAGTAGAGGACGACCACGGATAACACACTTGGACCAAATTGAGAGTGTGCTCAAAAAGGCTGGCGTCCGAAGTATCAATACATAGTATAAAACAAAGTCGCTTTCGCTGTATGTCCGTATGTATGCTTAGATCTTTAAAACTACGCAACGGATTTTGATGCGGTTTTTTTTAATAGATAAAATAATTCTTAAGGAAGGTTTGTATGTATAATAAATGCATAATATAGTAGAGAAATACTGATAAATTTAAAGGTTTCTAATGTGATGTCGTAAATAAGCACATTTTTTTGCGCTTATATTGCAAACGCTGGCTGAACCCTACGAGATAGACCAAAATAATGAACTACAGTATTGTTCACCTTAAAAAGTTCAACAAAAAAGTCCGCGATGGTATATGTCTATCTCTTAGGGATAACCCAGCATAACCATTTTTATTCTTTACTAAAAAATGGTTATTTACGAAGTGATTTTAAACAATACAGCATTAATTCTTATCCAATTAAGTACCTTAAATAAATTGTGCATTTATTATAGATCAATATGCTTTTTACAGCATGTAATTTAAGTGAATATTACCGAAGATATTACAAATTTAAAATGCAGGGTCGTAGTTGTTTGCGCCGGGCGGCGCGTGCCTATAAATAGCGCGTTTGCAGCGATCGCACGCGTTTATCGGAGCTCTCTAGCGAGGAAAATATCAAGAATTAATTAAACTGAATAGAATAAGTATCTTTTGTAGTTGATTATCTTTTAATTTTTATTATAATTATTATATTAGTAGTATTGTAAGTACATTAGGTTAGATAGGATTAGCTTAAAACCATATTTCTTGGTATTTCTTCCATTAAGACTGAGTATTGGCTAATGACAAAAAAGCTGTGAACGTTGTGTATAAGGACATTCTGTAGTAGGTATATTTTGCATTGCACCCGCGCGAAGCCGGGGCGGGTCGCTAGTGAAGAATAAAAAAGCATGTATGAAAAGATTGATGGATGTAAACGAAGCTAGAGAGGTTTGTCAGGATCGTACGAAGTGGCGATCAATAGTCTCTGCCTACCCCAATGGGAACTAATGGCGTGAGTATATGTGTGTGTGTTCTTGTATCCATACTTACTGAAAACTGTAGGAATTGGGCATGTTGTCCGTATTCATTTGGTAGTTGACTATTTGAGGTGGCGCCGGCTGGTCAGCTATGTATGGGCTTGCCAATATTTGTGTTGCTAGAACAGCAATGCATAGCTGAAATTTTAGAAAACATAATATTTATTTATTACAGATTACTAACAGCGAATTAGTGTGTAATGGTAGTGTCGGTTTAGAATAGCACTTCCCCATTTCTTCCCAAGAGCATTGGGGCTCACTTGAGTGATTTTTGGGCGATACGGTTGAAGGGTCTCCAAAAACCTTTAGCTGAGTAATTTCTTATACCGAATCTCTGGCTATCCCTTTTTGGAATTTGTAGCCTTGGGTATATGTATATGTATGTACCAACACCAGAAATAGTGTAAAATCTTAATGAGCACCTGATTTTGAATGACTCATTTCAGCTAAATACATTATGGGCTAATCACGTTATTATATTGAATACGATTAGTTTGTTATATCTTTGAATACTAGTTTTCATATCAGTGTGCGAGTTTTTAATAAGACAATCATCTCCTATTTAGGTTTGTGCTAATTCTACCCGCTGCTGGTGTTGGCGACTAAGAGTATTAGGGCATTAAAGTGGTCGTCAGTCGATGTGGTTGAAGACCCATCACGAGTCATGTTTCATTTTTATCATATTTGTCCTATTAACATATAAAAAAGGGCTGCGGAAGATTCTAATTTGCAGAATTAGAACCTCCCACTCAGGTTTTTATGAGTTTCATATAGAAACGTCTTCAAATATGTTTTGAGTTTAAAGGGGAATAACGATATTAATACAATTGATAGCTGGCGTACACGATCCTACCACATTGCCAAAAATCCATAGACGTCGGTCAATAGGTATTTTCAAGATAAAAGAAATTCATTCATTCATTCATTTATATACTCACGGCTATAAATCCCTTAACGGGGTAGCCAGAGCTTTGGAATGAGAAATTCTTCAGCCACTTCTAGAAGTTGATTGGGGAAAAGATGGTAATAATAAATGTTTTTGGTGACGGGTCTCCAACCACATCGCCCAAAAATCACTTAAGAAGCCCCATACCTTTAGTCGCCTCTTAAGATTACCCACGGATAGAAATGGGGTAGTGTTATTCTAAGCCGACACTACACGGCTAAAATCTAAGAAATCAGAAAATCTATTCGACTAACAATTTCCAAATTAACAAAAAAGATCGGGTGTTTGGGCGATGCGGTGTTTATTGGAAGACCCATCTCCAACGATACTTTATTTTAACCAACTATCTCCTATCAACTTCGAAATATGGCTGAGGAGTTTCTAGCTCTAATGCTCTGGTTACCCCTTTTGGGGATTTATGGCCGTGAGTATATGTATGTAGATACTCTTAATTCCGCTTATACTTCCTTAGTCTTTTATAAGAAGTCACCGATTAATGAATCAACTTGGCACCTCAATTATCATACTCCAATACGAGATCAATAAAATATCCACGATTTAATTCGTAAATTAATTGTATAATTACTACTAAGGATCTGCATTGAAATCATTTCTTTTTAATTACTGGTGTATACTGAATTAAACTTTCCCTTTGGTCGAAAGAGTAGATAATCGGTTGTTCTTATGTAAAAGGTGACTCATTGTTTTAATAATGTAACGTTTTCTTAATTGGTTTTAAATGTTTCGATCATTAAGAGATTTAGTGTCGTGCTATCGATTTACAGATGCAGAAACGCCGAAGTAAAGCAATAAGTATTGGTTTTTCATCGTAGATTATTTGTGATTCTACTCAAATTCAAAACTTAACCGTACACGCTGTATATCCCCGAAGGGATTGGTAGAGGTAACAATACATCTGAACATCATATGACATTGTCAACTGGTGTTCAGAGTACCAACGTTTTGCTTGGACAGTGTACTCACGTGATAGGGGCAGTTATTATTATTATTTTTCGGTATCTTTTAAATTCTTGCCTCTCCTATGGCCGAAAAAGAAAATATAAAATTTTAATGGGAGAGGTGGGATAATTATTAGTTAGTAAACGCCATGGGTGCCCGCACTGAGCTTGGCATGGCAGGCTATTCTGCGTGGACTTAGTTCTCCCAACAACAACAACTATAGGGGGTAGTATATTATTTGTGATGAAACTTTATTTTTTGATACATATACTCACGGCTATAAATCCCTTAACGGGGTAGCCAGAGCTTTGGAATGAAAAACTCCTAAGCCACTTTTGGAAGTTGAGTGGGGAAAAGATGGTAACAATAAATAATTTTTGGTGACGGGTCTCCAACCACATCGCCCAAAAATTTTTTGATCTAATCTTTAAAACTCATAAGGATTATGGTATGGTAACATGCCTTACCAAAGTGGTTATGGAGTGGTTATATAAATGGAGTACTATCTTCTCACATTTAAAGAAGAAATTGAGAGAGACCCATCACTAATTTTTTTTTTCTTTCGTCTTTTAATTTTCCACAAGAAGCTGCGGATTTTCTGGCTACCAAAGCCGTGAGTATCTGTATGTTTGCATGTTTATGGATAATTATTTCTTGATACATATATACATAGATTAATTTCCACGCTTTGAAAAGCACGTCCAGCCGTCAGTCCTGCCTGGCTACTATCTCTGCATTAGTCGTTTTTAATGCCAACCCTTACTAGGTTAGAGTCGCGTCGTGGGTCGATGGCCTAGTCACCTTATCTACGGTTGGTTCGAACTGCTTGAGGGACGTAAGAGTCAATTGTAATAACTATTATAAAGTAGATTTTCGGGAATATTTTTGAAAAAGCGACTGGGTGTGCATGTTCATTTGTCTTTTTCTTATTCTTATTTGGTTTTCTTATGATAAAATAAAAATGACAAGTCCTTAAGATGTTGATGATGTATTTCTGTTTGTCAAAAAAATAGTGGGAGCTTATGTTTTTCTTAAAAAATAAGCATACTAGTCCAAAATAAAGAAAGGATTGATAAAACATACAGTTATTGAAATTAATAAAATTATGACGTATTACACGATTTATGAGCTATATTTATACCAAACATGTGTTTTTCACTATTTCAAACTCACAGTTGTAATAGGACTAGTAATTAAGCACTACCTTACATAATTAAAAAATAAGCTATGGTTCACAAGCGCGAGAGAATAATAGGCCGATGCGGCAAATTGAGCCCTTCGATACCAAAACTTTAAATAGTTTTAAATTTTGTTGCTAGATCACGCGTTATGTGTTGTAAAAGATACAAAAATGTTATCATTTTGAAAACTATGAAGTTACTTATATTTTATTAATCAGCCCGTATATTTCCTGAGGGGCTGGATCCCAACCCGTATAAGATTATTTGGCGAAATAATACAACGTTGGCGTAATGCAGGTTGGTAAACTAACAATAGCTATCTTGATATGAGAGTTACTAGCCGGGTGGTTTAATAACATATACTCACGCCGTTAATTCCCATTGGGGTAGGCAGAGACTATCGATCCCCACATCGCACGATCCTGGCAAACTGCAAACTTAATCTGCCCTCTAAAGTAGGGAAAACCTTTTTTTTTATATAAAGTTGATTCAAGCTTGCAATACCTCTAACATGAGGTAAATCTAAACGAAATTTCTCAGTCTTCCCCCAAGGATTTAACCTGACACAGGAATTGGAATGTGAACCAAATGTTCTATCGCAATACCAAGGACGCTGTTGAAATAATTCAATTGAATTCTTAAAAGTATTCAATTTTTTAAAACTCTTTCATGAAATCATGACATGAAATTTACTTCCGTCCTTAGAAAAAACATATAGAAATAAAACTAGATATTTTATTTATAGAAATCACCTCTTTTTGCCATCTTGGTGACACAACCCCGAAAACCTGAATTAAGTCATGCATGATAACAAAATAAAAAAATAAAAGTTGTTAAGAATTTAAATGTGCGTACAATGACATCATCATTATCGTTTTACTATCGGCTATTAAATTTATAAATTAATTTGTTTTATTTAGAGGCATATTGTTAAAGGATTCTTAAAGCGAGTATCTACAATATCGAAACTTTTAATACAGGTGTTTTTATTGATTTCTTTAATCGATCAACAATGAACAAAAAACACAAATAATAAAAATAACTCAACTACAAGCGCCTGTAAGTTTCTATATTCTATATTATTGTACGTATTTACTATGTTAGTACATTATATAAAGTATAAAAAAAGGTAATTACCGTTTGAAGAAACATGGTCCTGAATGGGGTAGTAAAAGTAGTGAGTATCCGCACAGAACTCGTCGCGACTGCAAAGATTTCGTAAAATCGCTTTATTTATACAAAGCACTTGCCTCCCGGAGACGCCTGATCGCCAATATAGCTCGATATCACCTGCGCATGCGCGACTGTGTATACCTAACACTACAAATTATCAGATTGACAAATCAATAGATCCGACTTAGAAGTCCATCCGCGTGGACTAATGTTTTATATCCTTTGTTGTTTTGTCGGTTGGGAAATCGCTCGGGTCATGTTTAGCACGTTCAATTATTTGCGCAAATAAACCGATGTGTTCGAGCTTAGTGTGTTTAGATTTGCACGTTTATTTTCAATGGAAATAATGATTTACCGCATTTTATTTTATTTTGTGCTTAAAGAATGAATGAATGATGTTTACAAAATTAAATAAAATTTTAAATTGGTTTGGTGCATCGTTCTGATTCTAAGCGGCCTTCTGAATCAAACTTAATCTTCCGCCAATCCAGAACATTTAAGCAAACTACCGGCACGGATTAAGTTCACCTATGTCTATCATCTATGCAGTTCTTTGTATTTGAGAAAATAATTATGCATGTAAACGAAACTATAGGGGTTACATACAAAGGGGTGATCAATAGTGTCTGCCTACCCTTATGAGAAATAATGGTGTGAGTATATTTATATCGCACTCTCAGAACGAAAGAGGATCAAGTCAAAAATAGTGATATTGAGTAGCAATCATAGAGAGGCATAAAAAAATATTCTCTAAAACAAAGGCACTTATTGTTATAGGGACGTAAAATTTGCTATCCTGTTTTTTAACAATACGTAAGTGCCTTTGTTTTACTATTCATCGGATAGAACATACTTTTTTATGTCTCTCTATGATAGTAACTCAATATCACTATTTTTGACTTGAGCCTCTTTCATTCTGAGAGTGCGATATTTTGAATAATTATTAATTTTAATAATTCAGTACGGCGGGTGTACGTAAGAGGCGACTAACGGTATTGGGGCTTTTTAAGGGATTTTGGGCGATGCGGTTGGAGACCCATCACCAACAACCTTTACTTTACCATCTTTTCCCCACGCAACTTCAAAAAGTGGCTGAGGAATTTCTAATTCCTTAGCTCTGGCTACCCCTTCTAGGGATTTATAGCCGTGAGTATATATATATGAATGAGATCCCTCAGAAGTATATGTAATGTAAGGTTGTGCGACAGAGTGAGAAATAGTGTAATTCGTGAACGTTTAGGTGTGAAAGATGACGTAGTGTGCAAGATAGAGAAAGGAATGTTAAGGTGGTTTGGGCACATAAAGAGGATGAATGACAGTAAATTGGTGAAAGAGATCTATAGAGCCAACGTGGAAGGTAATGTGAGTAGAGGATGACCACGGAGGACACACCTGGACCAAATAGAACACCGACCGAGTAGAACACCGCTTGTCGTGCAGATGATGAGGGTTCAAATCTCGGGTCAGGCCTACACAAGTTTGTTTTCTCTAAAGATATATGTGCGGGTAATTTATCATGGTTGGTAACGGTGAGGGAAAACACTGTGAGGAAACACGCATGGCTGAGTTGTACTTTGTCATGAGACAGTGTGTTCATATAAACCGGCGATAGGCCTGCCCCCAAACACGTGAGTACACTTTCCACGCAAAATATGGGTACGCTAAACACCAGGTGACAATATCACGTGATTATCAGTAGTACCTCTGCCAACCCCTTTGGGGATATACGGCGTAACGTTTGCTTTGAGTTGAGATGTACATGTTGTGACCTTTTATAGTATTATCAAAGATTTAAATGGTGAACATTTGTTATATCGCTAATTTTAAAATTCCTTAAAAAAGCATGCTAGCTTTAAAACTAGAATATATTGTGTGTTAAAGTTCACAATTCGGAGTTGATAATAACTTTTGAATGATTTATAATCCTGCTTATATAACTCAATGATGTAACACTACTTGTTCGATCTCAGATGTCGAATTTATAAGGAAAGTCGTCAGATAAAAGGACATATTCGTAATGAACTTTCTCGATTTCCAGTTGTTACTTAATTTACTTTTGATGAGATTACGTATTCATGGGATTTTCGACACAAAACAATGGTATTTATTACATTAAGAATCTTTTGAAAAGGTATTTGGCCGTGTAGTGTCGGCTTAGAATAACACTACCCCATTTTTACCCATGGGTGATCGTAAGAGGCGACTAAGGGTATAGGGGCTTTTTAAGTGATTTTTGGGCGAAGTTGTTTGGTTACCCGTCACCATAAACATTTATTATTACCATCTTTTCCCCAATCAACTTCCAAAAGTGGCTGAGGAATTTCTGATTCCAAGGCTCTGGCTACCCCGTTAAGGGATTTTTAGCCGTGAGTATATGTATGTATGTATTGCAAGTAAATTCGTTTGTAGTCACAACAAACTAAATATTTTCGTTGGACCTACAATTTGTTTTTGTCTTTTTAATTGAAATTGTATGAACCAAGCTCAAAAATGTCGGCTTAAAATAACACTTACCTATTTCCCTTACGGGTCTTTTAAGAGATTAGAGTTTTACGGCTATTTCAGTAATGGTGGGTACTATCATTTCTCCACTCAAATTCCTAAGTGGCTGAGTACTTTCTTATTCTAGGGTAGAGTATAGGTATGTATGCATTACGTACTGATTGGATTTCCGTCACAAAACAATCACATACTATTCTCGAAGGTACTGCTTAAAAAGTTATTTCTTACCACAAAAAACCGAATATTTTTTTTGGATCTAGATAACATCTTTTTAATAAATAAAGGAAAGAAAAATTTCGACACAGGCGGGAATCGAACCCGCGACCTCAACGGTAGCTCAATTGGCAAAGCGACGGGGGCGTATACCCGAGGCCGCGGGATCGATTCCCGCCTGTGTCGAAATTTTTCTTTCCTTTATTTATTATTAATAATCCCCACATGAGGTTTTCATGAACAAAAACATTCAAATTATAACATCTTTTTGTAAAATTTTTTGTATTAAACTAGTATACACTTAGTTTCTATGTATAGATAAGATGACATATACAAGATAAGTGAATTGTTGAACTATTGAGCCACAATGTGTCATAAAACCAAACCTATTGTGAAATACCTATCAGGTGATTGCGCAATGTAAGGTTTAGTACAGAATTAACAACTTTATTGTGAAGCCATATTCAATTGCATATATACATTTATGCTTATGTACTTTTGAATATTTTAATGACAAAATAGAACCGAAAATTTTGTATAAATATATTTTCCATTTAAATTATAGGTTGCGTTTTTTATGTCTTCTAATTTTAAGTGTCGTTAGCAAATTGGCTTGTGGGATAAAAAAAAGGGTAAGAACCTCCTGCGACAATGCGGTGAGAGGTGGATTAGTGTTATTTTAAGCCAACAATACACAGTTTTAAAAAAACATATGTAACATTAACCTGAAATAAAATCTTAAAAAGTTTTCACATGTTAATAAAAATAACAAGGTACACCTATAATAAAAATGAAACATAAAAAAACATAATGAAAGTACGGAAATAAAATAAAGACTTAATATGAAGAACATCATATTAAATGCCTTGAAAACAGCGTCTGAATCATTTAGGCAGATAAAATCCTTAGGGCTTGTTTAAATGAGATGCGTTTGAAGTGCTGAGATAAAGTTGTAATTGATTTCACTTGGGGACTGGTTAGTAAATTCAAGAGATAAACGCAAAGAGACAGAATGAACTGGCACAACGAGTATTTATTTGGCAGATTACACGTGGTTTACTCATTAATTTTGTCAAGCTTTGGGAATCGTGCCGAAATTTATTTAAAAATGCATCTGTGTAATCAATACGCTAATTAACGTAAAGTATCTTGGCGTACGATAGCCTCTATCTACCCCAATGGGCGTGAGTAGAACTAATACAACAATTTGCTAATATATTTGACCATTATTCTGATGGAGACGACTTGATAAGAGACGACTAAGGGTAATGGGACTATTTTAAGTGGTTTTTGGGCGATGCGGTTGGAGACCCATCCAGTCATCTTGTCTCCAACCAACTTCCGAATGTGGCTGAGGAGTTTCTAGCTTTGAAGCTCTGGCTACCCCATTTTGGTATTCATGGTCGTGAGTATAAGTATGTATATTTTTAAACTATAGAGAAAGGCATTCCAAGATAATTTGGGCACTGTCGTAGAGGCAATGAATTATAATCAACTTCTGAAAAATATTTATTCAGCCAAGTGGATGTTAATTTAAGCATAAAACAACCATGGAAGACAATATCAAAATTAAATTATGAAAATACTTTGTTGAAAAAAACAGGCTGCCGCATTGTGCAAATTTAAAAGCTTGTACATAAAGATTGATGAATGTGAATGAAACGCTAGATTGCCAGGATCTTCTAACGTTTCTTAAGTTAGCTTAGTTAGGCTAGGTTTGCTATCACGTGGATATATTGTAAAAGAAAAACGTAGTTTACTCTGAACTCTAGGTGACCAAAAAGTCACTTTATGCTCGGAAGTAATTTTACCATTGCCACCCCTTCGGGGATATAAATGTTGAAATATATGTATGTATGAATTTTTAATGCTAATTTCCATATCATTTTTAACTGGCATCATACAGCATCGTTCATACGGCATCGGTAGTAAAACATACCGTTACAAGTTAGGAGACCTTTACGGTAATTTTGGAAATAGAATTAAACTCACGTCTAATAATAATTTGTAATCGGAGGTTCAAATTTTTGTATTGTTTTATTAGTATAGTATTTGCCTAATAAATGACCGTTATGTTTGGAACCGTGCTTTTTCATTTTTACCTTTCAATTATTTTAATAGCTTTACGAGTATCATAAATCATGGCATAAAGTATCGTGTTTTTTTCTTTGTCAGCTGAAAACAGTAGTTCTAGGTAAGATTTTCACGATTGCACATAAAAATTAAAACAACTATTGATTTTCGTATATTTTAATCGCGTGTTATAACATTGTTTCTAAAACTTTTCAGTTATCATGGTCACGGGAAGACTGAGATGTTATTTGTCACTATACAGTACTACAAAATTGTTAATACTAACTACCTTCACTAAATTTAGGTTACATTTGCGTTTAATATTTGCTAAGTACAAAAAGAGCTAATGTCATCCGGAGTCTTGCTAGTGTTCTGGTTAGTGTAGTCAGCAATATGTTCTTTTACGCGAGTAGCTGCACTACGCTTTGTTTGACCGATGTATGAAAGACCACACTCACAGTCTATTTTATAAACACCTGCATCTTGTCAAGGTATCTGACATTTGATAGATCTTAAAACTTATCTTTCTTATCTTTTTGTGCGGCTTGAAGTAGGTCTTAATGGAAGCACGCTGTACAAAAAGATAAGTCAGTTCTAGCTTCGTTTGCATCCATCAATTTTTCATAGATGCTCTTTTATTTTTCATACTTCGGACGCCTGGCTTTTTGAGCTCACTCTCTTTTTGGTCTAGGCGTGTCTTACGTGGTCATCCTCTACAGACATTGCCTGCCATTGGCTCTATAAATCTCCTCTACCAATTTAAAATCATCCTCTCGATGTGCCCAAACCATCTTAACATTCCTTTTTTTACGATTAAAATATCATCTTTTACGAATCACACTATTTCTCACTCGATCACATAACCTAACGTTACAAACTTTTCCGAGGGACCTCACCTCTATTGCATTAACTCTACTCTCATGCTTCTTCTGCCATACCAAAAGTATCTTAAATTTAAAATAAAACGGAGACAATGTTCATCCGTATGGATATTCCAAACGATATTGGTTTTAGAAGTTATAAACTTATTAGAACTAAAGTATGGGTAAAACACATGACTTCATTTACTTATTATGGGACTTGTTAATTTGATGTTTAACTTACATATTACCATATTGGATCTTCTATGACTAACTACTTACAATTTACATTACTGTATGCTTATTGTGTACCTTTTATTTAATATTTGCCGTGTAGTGCTGGCTTAGAATGTCACTTCCCCTTTCTACCCACTGGTGTCTTAGGAGGCGCCAGCTATAGCTTTTTTATGCGGTTATTAGGAAATGCGGTTTTAGAGACCCATCACCCAAAATACTTTATTTCTACCATCTTGTCCCCATCAACAATGTGGCTGAGGAGTTTCTAGCCCTGAGGCTCTGGCTACCCCTTTTGAGATATATGGCCGTGAGTAAATGTATGAGTAAGTATGTATGACTTTTCATAAATGGTCAAAAGTGAGTTTGTGTTAAATTGAAAATACACTTAAAGCTTAGTTTCATTTTTTTCTTATTATCACCCATTGGTTAAAAATAGGGTAGTGCTATTCTAAGCCGACACTACACAGCAGGCACCTGATAACCGAGGCACTTCTATATAATTATTTATATTAAATTACGCCTTCTGCGTCTTCTCATCTTACTTATAATATTTCTGTTGCCGCAATTCGAATATTTTCTGATAATTTAGTTGTTTTTCTAAAAAACTTATGTTTAGTAATAATAATCATATTTCTTTTATTTTTGAATGACCTATTTGAATTCGAAAATGATTTTAAATGATCTGTGCATAATATGACTTACAGCAATAAATCTCCTGAAAGGGGAGAGCTTAGGAATGAGAAATTCCTCATCCACTTTTGAAATTTGTGTGGGGATAAGATTGTAAAGCAAAGGTTTTTAAGGGTCTCCAACCACATCGCCCAAAAATCACCTAAAAAGGCACAATACCTTAGCCGACAACCACGGAAAGAAATGTCATAGTAGTATAGTGGTACACAACCGACTTCAATATTTATTATTTAAATATAGTGTTCAAATCAAACTTGATAGGGAAGTTGAAACTTCAGAGAGTTAATCAAAACAACTTTTGATTTTCGGATATTTTCATCGCGTGTTATTACATGTCTGCCCGTGAGCATGATAACTGAAAAGTTTTCAAAACGTTGGGCTTTAAGAAACCATATCAAAATCAATAGTTATTTTAATTATAATGTGCAATCGTGAAAGTCTTAGAAAATTCAGAGAGTTAAGTTTAAAATGTAATTTACTCAGTTGAATTCATTCGAAAAACAGAGAATCGCTGTTATGCGTCATTGCACGAAATTGTGATAAGGCGTAAAAGATTTACGCAGTTTTTTCTTCCACTTAATTATACAGTAAGTTATTGAATGCGCTATTACGAGCAGGTTATATAGAAATAGCCCCAAGTTTAACAATAATTATTTATGAATGTGAGGTCATTACGAAGCAATGATGAAGGATATGAAAAAGCGACTGGGAATGACTGGATAAAAAGCTGAGGGCTGGTAAAGGGTTGGGGTCTTTTTTCTTGTACTAATTCTAGCAAAATCGCTGGTCGAGTGGTAAAGTTCCACCAAATTGGTGCAGCAATGATTATGCCGTTATATAAAGGAAAAGGGTCACATCAAAGAAAAATAAGGCAATCGATAGTCTTTGCTTACCCGAATGGGACCCAATGGCGTCAGTATGTGTATGTATGTATTTTAGGTTGTTCTATATACATACAAAAGATATAATATATATATTTTTTTGTTCTGATGGCAGTCTCTGCAGTAATTCCAATAGAAGTTTCTAAACATAAATACTGAGAAATGAGGATCAATCTTTTTATTAAAAATACTCGATACCAATATTTTCAACAGATAGAGCATTTTATTATTATATATCTTGGCGCATGTTGATCTTCCCAGTCGAAATACATGATATATATCAAATAAAACGGCCATGTAGGCAGTACCGTTGTGTTATTTTATTATATTTTTTTCAAAAGTTTCATTGAAACATATCATTTTTACCAATAACCACATTAAACAACAATGAATAGTGTATATCTTTGTAATAAAAATATTATTCGAAACATTCACAGCAATATATGAGACATTTTTATCAACAAAAACCAACTACAACATAAAGCTATTTATATATATTTAAATAAAATAAAATATACACTTAAAACACTTTTTATTTAAATAAAATATACACGTAAAAAAAGATCTACACAAATTGCTGTATAATAGAATTAAAAAACTGTTATTTAAAAGAAAAAGTAGAAATTTAAATATTATAAAGCTTCCTTACATTTTTTTTAGTATTATAATATTTTTCGTTGACGTTACTACCTAGTAAAACATTATTTATATTGTGTATACCATTATTTAACGTACACAAAGATTTATTAAGAATATGAAGGTCTTATTTACTTGTGGTGGTACTTTATGTGAGACTGCCTCCGTGGTATACCAGTTAAGCGCTTGGTTTCAAGTACGGAGGTCTCGGGTTCGATCCCCGGGGGGTGATAACCTTACAAATTTAATTCGTAAGATTTAACCCAGTTTGGAAGGATATTGCAGGCTTGAATCACCTGATTTCCCGAAAAATTAAAATGATTCCGTGCTTCGGAGGGCACGTTAAGCCGTCGGTCCCGGCTACTATTACGGTAGT
Source organism: Bedellia somnulentella (assembly GCA_963576735.1). NCBI lineage: Eukaryota > Metazoa > Arthropoda > Insecta > Lepidoptera > Bedelliidae > Bedellia > Bedellia somnulentella. Next base: position 1,590,640 of record OY755176.1, read on the forward strand.
TGTCGTTAGTCTGCCAACCCGCAATTGGCCAGCGTGGTGGACTATGGCTAAATCGCCGTATATAGGGTAGGCTCGAGCCCCTTGGTGGGGACATACATGGGCTGTGAGAAAGGTACTTTATGTCATTTGAAACCGTCAATGACAGACGTATTTCAAAGACATATCCATTCGGGTACAATAAAAAATTGTCAAGCATAAGTATATTGATAGAATATTTTTTTATACGATCACTCATAAAATCCAAAAATATATAGAAATATTAAAGTTATACTTTAACCACCCAGCAAGGAAGCAACTACTTGAGATGGAAGGTTTCTGTTGAGCAAATCGTCGTCGGATATTGTCGTCTGAAAAAGAAGATGAAATTATTAGAAATAGGTATGTCTGTTATTGTCATAAACATACATACATACATATACTTACGGCTATAAATCCCTAGATGGGGTAGCCAGAGCTAAGGAATCAGAAATTCCTCAGCCATTTATGGAAAGTTGTGTGGGGAAAAGATGGTAAAATAAAAGTTGTTGGTGATGGGTCTCCAACCGCATCGCCCAAAAATCCCTTTAAAGCCCCAATACCGTTAGTCGCCTCTTACGTACAACCACCGGAAGAATTGGGGTAACGCTATTCTAAGCCGACACTACACAGCATTCATTAACAGAAAAATAAAATATGGCAAACTAGCGTACTTGCAATGGTTAGTGATCAGTGTGATTTTTTTATTGTACGAGTATTACATTAACTGTCAATCCAAAGTGTAATTAAATGGTACTAATAGTTGGTTTTGAGTTTTGTGTGTACATGCTTTGGGATAATTTCAAAGTGATTTTTTATAAACTGGAGATAGACATATAAATTTACATAAACAAGACATATAAATTTGAATATGTTCAGTCTAATGTTCCTGTTTTTTTGTTCAGCGTAAATAAGGCCATCTAACACAAAAACAATTTTTATATCAATAAAGACCCAATTTACGAAATTTAAAGTTCAAATCAATTCGCGTTCAAGAAGAAAAAGATACGGTTGATTCGATTTTTTATAAATAGTAAAGCCGATGTTATGAAAAACATAACGGCGATAGGCCTGCCCCCTATCACGTGAGTACACTGTCCATATAAAAGGTAGGTACTCATATTAGTACCTCTGCCAACCCCTTTGGGGATATACGGCGTCAATGTTTGATGAGAGACGAGAAATGCAAACTTACCGTTTCAAAATCAGACATGGTTGTAGTCGTGAGGCTTTCAGTTAAGTCTTCCATCAAATAATTACTAGTAATATCATTATTTGGATCATCGTTTATTTCTTTAAGAAAGTCTTGTATTGAATCATTTTCCAGTGACGTGTCACCGATATTTTCTTTAGATTTCATTAAATTGGTACAATTATTTGGTGTAATAATTTTTCCATATTCTGTTGAAAAGTTTATCTCCGAAGGAAGTGGGTGGTTTTCTTTGCGGAACATGTGTTGAGGTCTTGGTAACTGATGATGTAAATTTAAGAAAGCAGCGCCATTATTCACCAATCGCGGTCTCAGTGAAACTTGATTTATCAACCTTTGAATGTCTCTGTAATGAAATAAGTACTTTATGCAAATTTGCCACTTACAGTTCTTAATATGTGCTCGATATATTGTAACGAAGATAAGGTGGGTAGCGTTGATTTTAATTGGAGGAAACACGTTATGATGTATTTACATTTCTTGATAAATCAACGAAGTTATAAAAAGGTCTTAAGAGTTGCGTTATACTTTCTCATAAACAACATACATACATACATATACTCACGGCTATAAATCCCTTAACGGGGTAGCCAGCGCTTTGGAATGAAAAATTCCTCAGCCACTTTTGGGAGTTGATTGGGGTAAAGATGGTAATAATAAATGTTTTTGGTGACGGGTCTCCAACCACATCGCCCAAAAATCACTTAAAAAGGCCCCTATACCCTTAGTCGCCTCTTACGATCACCCACGGGTAGAAATGGGGTAGTGTTATTCTAAGCCCACACTACACGGCAAAATGTACACTTCTCATAAACAAACATGATAAATTAACCGCACACATGACTTTTGAAAAGATTCGTTGTTGGTGTAAGCTTAACTCGGGAATCAAATCGACGCCTCTCTACAAGATAAGCGTATGTTCTAACCACTGAACTATCTTGGTTGTCACAAGAATCAGTGATAGTAAAGTTTCACCAAAATAATCACTATCCAGTTAGTAACACTTGCAATAATATTAAACTGCTATCAATAAGCCGAATTAATTTTACTCGTAAAATACTCTTACCTTATTGGATTTGGTCCGTTTAACATTGGTGTGAATCTCTGAGTATTAAAGTTTGGTTTTATTCGTAAATGATTATAGAATAGAATAGAATAGAATAACTCTTTATTGTACATCAAACACAAATTTACAAAAGAAATTATCATACAGTTTACAGTGAGGTACAATCGGCGGTCTTATCGCTAAAAGCGATCTCTTCCAGACAACCTTTGGAAGGTGAGATCGGTAAACTAGTTATCTAGGTAGATGCACAAAACAAGCTTACTTTAAAACTAACTTATTTAATTGAAATAATAACATAAATATTAATTACACAAAATAATATAGGTACATATTACACACATATGAACACACATACATACATAACTACATACTTTTATATATACAAGTAATACAAATACCTAAATAAAATACACAAATACGTTTTAGAAATATAATTAATACATATAATTTAAAAAGCAACAGTATTACAGCGCTTCAGTGAGATAGTGTTGTTTCACCAGATCCTTGAACACATTAAGGGATTTAGCCAGTCGCACCTCCACAGGAAGTGCGTTCCACAATTGCACAGCGTGTACAGAAAAAGAGGAGCCATAGAAATTGGTTGAATGAGAGGGAATGGTTAATTGAAGATTATGGTCTGAACGTAAATTAAGGTTATGGGAAGAAGATAGAAATTGAAAACGTTCTTTTAGATAGAAAGGGGTGGCAGGATTGAATAAGATAGAGTAAAGAAGAGACAAAGTATGCGCATTTCGGCGGAGGCGAATAGGAAGCCACTTAAGTTTAGAACGATAAACAGACACGTGATCATATTTACGCAATCCAAAAACAAACTGATTATGTGGTTCAAAGTCCCTTCCCATAAATCTGTGATCATATTGTGGTTTACAAAGGACCAACTCCCAAAGTAAACTTAGAAGAAATATCTGTAAATAAAAATAAATGTGGAATTTTGGACACTCTTTAATATCAAGTTTGTATTGCCTGCTTTATGTTTGTCTAATATTGTTATCTGTTTTACATACCTAAGAAATAAATAAATAAATGAGATATGAAAAAGAACACTTACTGTTTTTAAATCCCTATAAAACATTGTGCTTAAACCAAAATTTTCAACTGTTTTACCCAAAAGAAGCTGATACAATGATGATCAGTAACTACCTTGGAATGATGAATCATTATAGCTCTGCTCAAATCATTTGTAATTTTATAAGAACCACGATTTTAAATCGAATCACGTCATGACTTTTGTTTTTATTGGTATTTTAATGTATTATCGTCAGAAACGTGGAAACTCAATCAATTTAGCGCGTACATTATGTTATAACATCATATATGCAATTATATTACGTTACAATTATATGTTTATTCATGTAATGAGGCCGTGTAGTGCCGGCTTAGAATGTCGCTACCCCTTTCTTCCCACTGGTGTCGTAAGAAGCGACTAAGGGTATAGGGGCTTTTTATTGTATTTTTGGGCGATGCGGTTGGACACCCATCACCAAAAACCTTTATTTCTACCATCTTTTCCCCACTCAACTTCCAAAAGTGGCTGAGGAATTTAGAATTGCTTAGCTCTGGCTACCCCTTCTAGGGAAATATAGCCGTGAGTATATGTATGTATGTCATGTAATGTAATGTAATTCAGTGTAAAAATCATAGAATTATTTTCTTTAAAAACATAAACATAATTAAACTTTCATGTCGTCTATCCCCGAAGGGGTTGGCATTCTTAAAATCAAGTGACAGCTAAACCTAGTGTCCAAAGGAGGTACCCACGTTTTACTTAGATAGTGTACTTACGTTATAGGGGCAGGCCTATCGCCTATATTTTTTTAAGAAATTTCGTGGTTAAAGGGATGGTGCTGATAGTCCCCAACCTATGAGAAAGAAAATTCCTCATCTCACTAAAAACTGTTTGTAACCATGTCTCAGAAGCGGTATAACCCTTCAAAAAAATATAATATATGCACATCGTCAAATATAACGAACCATTTATGTGATAAACTAAATTCAGTGTTTTGTTTTGCCGGTAAGTATTTAAAGTCATCGATTTGTTATTTAGCCAAAGTCCACCATGCTGGCCAAGTGCGGATTGGCAGACTAACGGTTACTACCGTGATTGGAGGTGGGTCTGACGGCTCTACGTGTTCTCCAAAGCACGAAATCAAATTTACAATACCAGTATAGCAAGCACGAGCGCTATTTTATCGATACGATAACAGTTAGAATGAGATGGCAGTATACGATACTAAGTAAGTGCGTAAGAGATGGCTGCTTTATCCCACGCGATAACACGGCTCGTGCTTGCCCTTCTGGTGATTCAAGCCTGTATTATCCTTCCAAACTGTGTCTTACAATTTAAATTTGTGTCTTTACTAATGGGGATCGAACCCGTGACCTCCCAATTTAAAGCCAAGCGCTGCGAGACCACGGAGGCAGCACATACCAAGGTAGCAAAGGTTAGAAGAGGAGAAACTTAATAATGTTTTGATTGATACCAACACGCACCACCAAATCATCACAAAAAAATTTAAAACCTTTAATCACCTCTAAGGCAGCAGACAAAAATGGGTTGTTGCTACTCAAAGACGTGTTCTACACTTACAGCTTCTTTCACTTTGGGCTGATTAAATAGACTTACTCAGGATCTCAGAAGAGCAAGCACGAGCGCTATTTTATCGACACGATAACGGTTGGAATGAGATGGCAGTATACGATACTAAGTAAGTGCGTAAGAGATGGCTGCTTTATCCCGCGCGATAACTAGTTTAAACACCGCTCGTACTAGCTGGTGGTGCTGGTGTAGCTTTTTCCACTTACTTAACTACCAATTTTGTACGCATTACGTAAATTACAGATTTATATACTCGCGCTTGTGTTATTGCATCAAGTATGTGTTCAGGCGTTGGTTTCAAGAACGCTAATTTATGTTGGGTGTTGTTTGGGTGATAATTTTAGTGTTTGGAAGAATGACGGATAATAATGATAAAATTTCTTGTAATTTTATGAATAATTACTCGCGACAAAAGTTAACTGATCTATTAATTACCAAAATTTTCGCAAATATTTGTTTTTTTTCATCATCATACGGTTTACTTTTCAATCGCGCATAATCTGTCTCTTCTTTATTCTATTTTGTTTAATCATGCTTTGTAATGTTGAAGTGTAATGTATTAAAAGGAATAACACAACCCCATTTTTACCCGTGGGTGATCGTAAGAGGCGACTAAGGGTATAGGGGCTTTATAAGTGATTTTTGGGCGATGTGATTTTTGCTTTATGTAAATATAAATAATTATGTATGTTCGGATTCGTTAAATATGTGTATTAATTTATGTTTTTTATTTTTATTTCTTTGGTTTTTTGTTACATACATACATACATATACTCACTGCTTTAAATCCCTAAACGGGGTAGCCAGAGGTTTGGAATGAGAAATTCCACAACCACTTTCGGGAGTTGAGTGGGGAATAGATTGTAATAATAAATGTTTTTGGTGACGAGTCTCCAACCACATCGCCCAAAAATCACTTAAAAAGCCCCTACACCCTTAGTCGCCTCTTACGATTACCCACGGGTAAAAATGGGGTAGTGTTATTTTAAGCCCACACTACACGGTGATTTTAATTTACATCCATTAATATGTTTGTTTTAAATAAGCTAAATAATTTGTATGTTTTTGTAAACATGCCCGAATGACAATAAATTTATGTATTTGACCATACAAAGGAAGAGAAAGAAGAGAACTATTTTAGTAAAAACTGGTTTAGTATATGTGTAAAATGTACTGGTGTGCAATTTTTTAAGATGTACATTGTACTCTACTTTATACTCACGCCATTAATTCCAATGTGAGTAGACTATCAATGACGGTACAAATGACGTATACAAACATACATATACTCACGGCTGTAAATTCCTAGAAGGGGTAACCAGAGCTGAGGTATTATAAATTCATTTGTTACTTTCGGAAGTTGAGTGGGGAAGAGATGTTAAAAATAAAGGTTTTAAGTGATGGGTCTCCAACCGCATCGCCCAAAAATCCAATAAAAGCCCCAATACCCTTAGTCGCCTCTTACAACACCCGTGGGTAGAAAGGGGTAGCGACATTCTAAGCCGGCACTACACGGCACATTTGACTCTGTAACCATATTTTGGTAAAAATGTTCATAATGCTAAGGAAAAAATGCTCATCTGTAACACTGGTATAGCAGGGCGGTGTCGCAACGAGTCTCAACCTCTTAAACATTTATTTCAGTTCTTACATTAAATAAAATGAAAAATCGCTTACTATCCGTGAGATTCCTGGACTAATCACTAGTAAAAAGTATAAAAGAAACAGCTTTGAGAGGCTAAATACCTCAACTTTTTACCAGGTTGCCATAAAGGTTTTTATATTCTTCGTTAAACATTTAACTCCTTATATACATTACACATATCCTCACGCCACCATTAGTTTCCAATAGTTTAGAAACAGACCGCCACTTTGTACGGTCTTGACAATACTTTATTTTTCATATTTCGGGCTACCTTTAACCTTTATTCTAGCGTCTTTTCCCCACTCAACTTCCAAAAGTCTAATTTCTCAGCTCTGGCTACCCCTTTTAGGGATGAATAGCCGTGAGTATATGTATGTATGTATGTATGTATTTCGGGCTACTGCCTTTGAAAACTCTCTCATTGTGATCCAGTCAAAACCATCTTAACACTCCTCTTTCTATCTGTTTTACAATATCATCATTCACACACATGAACGCACGCATAACGCACTTTTAATGAATCACGTTATTTTTCACTCGATAAGATTGACATAAAAATAATATATAAAAAACTGCTTCCGCCTGTGTTTTACCAACTGAACTTGTCACATATACTTCCTTGAGACATATCCTAGTAACAACAAAAAAAAAGTTTTTATATGTCAAAGCCCACAAACATACAAAAAACATATCGAAAACAATTTTTATCAAAGTCATAAATTCCATAAACTTGATTTGATTATGACAGCATTCAGCTACCTGATAGTTTTTAATTAATAATTTATTAAGTTCATTTACATAGTAACCAAAAATTTTAAAGATATTCTTAATAAAACCTTTTTGTTTTTTTGTGATTAAATGTTATTGGATTAAATTAACGCATTATTATTATTTTAAAAAAAACTGTCACTAGTCGGAAGTAATGCACAAACATTTTCAATTAGCAACCAATAGTTCTTACCATTTTTAGCTTTTAATTAATTGACTCATATGTTTTGCATTGCATACCTGCTTAACTCCTTAAAATTGGTCTTAAAAATAGAAAAAGGGTTAAATTTCAATAAAAACCATTTGATGAAGTAATATTTTATTTAAATCAATATCATTTACGAGATTTGGAAGGAGTGCGACTCCTTATGTATACATTGTTGCGTTTTCTGCAATCTCCAGTCGCGCATCTTCTCCTAGATCTCTTATGTCTGCCACTGCCGCCGCTCCGAGCCACTGACACTAGAGAACGACAGAGTTTCATTTTGTCACTTAGCTTATATCGATGATGCGCGCATTCGAGTAAACCCAATTTCACACCACGCTTTAATGCTCTGAAATAATATAAATGAGAAGAATAATTATATTAATTTACTAGTGGATCGGCCCAGCTACGCACGGGTAGCGGAGTTTTAAAAATATCCGAGGCATTTTCAATCACTACTCGCCCTTTGTGAAATTTAGCGCAATGATTACAACTTAAAGGACTCCTGAATAGTGTAGCTTTGAGATTGTGAAAGCGCTTTTATGAACGGTTCAGTATCTCCGAAAATAAGCCAGAGTTACAAACTTTGCATACATCACACATACACACACATACTCCCGGCTATCTTTTGTCCGCGCAACTGCTACACAAAATAATCCTTATAGCATGATTCAGTATTCACGTGCGACGACGGCGCGCTGGCTTATTTCATGTATAAGTTTGGTGTTTCCTTACCGATTTCTGTGATTACTTACTTACTTACTTATATTCACGCCCATTGTTCCCATTGGGGTAGGCAGAGACTATCGATCGCCACTTTGTACGATCCTGACAAACCTCTCTAGCTTCGTTTACATCCATCAATCTTTTCATACATGCTCTTTTATTCTTCATACTTCGGACGCCAGCCTTTTTGAGCACACTTTCTGTGATTCTTTTTTATTTAATAGATAATAATATAAACTATTTGAAATTAGAGATAAAGGAGAGTATTATAAACATAACAGTAAACAAATATAGTCAGGATGCTCCGAACTGCTAAGCTATCAGCAGTTACGCGTGTTATTGTGAGTCAACCATAAAAGATACACTTATGCTGCTCAGCAATATTTTAATGAAAATTTTATGTGGAATATTTCCATCATACATGATTTCTATGTAACTTTAACCATTAAGGCTGCACACGCGACGGAAGCTTAAAAAATGGAGTAACTTTTCCCGTTTTCCCAAAATTTCCCAAAATTCCCCTTCACTATTCTGCTGAAAAGTATACTATAACCCGCCCAGGAGTATGAAGAATAATTGTGCCAAGTTTCGTTAAAATCCGTCGAGTAGTTTTTATTTCCATAAGGAACATACAAACCGACAGACAGACAGACAGACAGAAAGACAGACAGACAGACAGACAAAAATTTTGCTGATTACATTTTTGGCATCAGTATCGATCACTAATCACCCCCTGATTGTTATTTTGAAAATATATTTAATGTACAGAATTGACCTCTCTACAGATTTATTATAAGTATAGATAGATAACGGCTGTTGACGGTGAGTGAAAACATCGTAAGGAAACCCACATGGCTGAGTTGTACTGAGTTGTACGATAGGCCTGCCCCCTATCACGTGAGTACACTGTCCATGCAAAACGTGGGTACCCTGAACACCAGGTAACAATGTCACGTGATGTTCAGAAGCATTAGTAAAATAAAATAAAATTATCATTTATTTCAAAGTAAAAAGCTAAATCTTTGTTATTTGAACGTCAATTTTCAACTTCATACTAAGCTTACTTCGGATTCGGAAGGTGTTTTGTTGAGAGAAGAACCGGTAAGAAACTCTTCTCTAGCACCCTTCGCTAGTCCCTTCGGGGATATTTGGCGTGAACGTTTATGTTATATGTTTTATAACAGTGTATTCGTACAAAACGGCGATAGGCCTGCCCCGTATCACGTGAGTACACTGTCTAAGCAAAACGTGGGTACCTTCTCTAGACACTAGATGGCGCTGCCATGTGAGTTCAGAAGTATTGGTACCTCTGCCAACCCCTTCGGGGATAAACGGCGTGAACGTTTATGTTATGTTATGAGGTGTATAAGAACCTGCACACTACGTTAATTAAGCGTATATATTTTTTATATTTAATATTTCCGTATATACATATACGGAAATATTAAATATATTATACAGACGACCATCTTGGTCGATAAAAAGCTCGCCATGGGACGGGCCTCACAAAAATAAAACGTAGTGCACAAAGGCTTTAATAGTTATGTACATAAACATACATACATATACTCATGGCCATAAATCCCGAAAAGGTAGCCAGAGCTTCAGAGAGAGAATTATCATTGTTCATGGGTCTCCAACCGCATCGCCCAATACAATTTAAAAAAACCCCATACCATTAGTAGCTTCTTACGACACCCGTGGGTAGAAAGGGATAGTGACATTCTAAGCCGGCACTACACGGCATATAATAGTTATGTAGAGTCTGTAAATAAATAGAAGTACTATGCCCCTTTTCATGGGTCCGGCTGCCTCTTTGCCGGGCTCGGTTACGCTGCGACGAAGTTTATATCCATGTTCTTATTACGCCGATACGTCTAAGAGCGTTAACACACCAGCTACTCCGCTATCAGTAATAGTAATACGAGTAATTCATTAGGTTGCTTAAGCGTAGTCACAACTACAGGTGACTAACGCCCGATTTCTGAATTGAGTATTCAGCTAAGAACGACTTAAGTATCGTTTTGTCTCATTCAGTAGTTAAGATTTCAATGCGACAGAACGATACTTAAGTTGTTCTCAGCTGGAACACTCAATGTCTTAGGAATTATAAATTTGGCTCTGACTATAAATTTATGAGGGTTTATAAAATAACAATAATTAATTATTGATATGGATAATATGAAATACCTGCTTATCTTTCGATTAACTTTGGGGTCATTGAGTTTGTATTCCAATCTGATAAATTTTGTAATAGTTCGTACAGTCCATCCCGTGTTCCTAGTTAGCTTCTTAATAGCAGACAAAACAATTTCACCAGTTTTTACTTCTACTTTCTTTGCACACATGACCTATAGTTTTAAGTGAGTTAAGAAATACATTACCAAATTATAAAATAGTCATAAAAAACCTCCAAGGATTCGATTTTGATCCTTTTATTGAGGATGACAGCGAGTGTCAATTATATAAAATAAAAAGTCACAATACATCAAATCATTTCCATAGTCTTTGAACGTTTCAAAAATAATCATAATTTTAATGTCTATGGTTCCGATCGATGATGCGTCTGAGGATGATGCAATAAACATTCACTAGAATAGCTAATTCGAGCGACCTTTTAACTAGATAACGCGTGGGATAAAACAGCCATCCCATCCGCACTTATATAGTATCGTGTATATTTATCTCATTCTACCGACCGAGTTACGATAAAATATCGCTCGTGCTATGGCCTCCTCGTGAAATGTTACTTACTAATTAATGCGGTGATTGAAGTAGTCCGTTGTTTAGGCAGGTGTTGACGTGTCTGTTCGTAACCTAAAATATCACGGTAGTAGTGGTTACTCTACCCCCAAAAGGTAGTCTACGTAAAATTTGGTAGACTATGGCCAAGCACCTCTTAAAACGTTTATAGACCAGATAGAAAATTATTTTATAAAACCGGGGGGCCGAAGTGAGAAGAATAAAAGAGCATGTTTGAGAAGAATAATGAATTTAAGGGAAGCAAGCAAATTTTGTCGAGATCGTGCTAAGTGGCGATCGATATTCTCTGCCTACTCCAATGGAAATAACCGGCGTGAGTTTAAGTAAATGAGTAAGTAATGGCCAAATAACCCTATGCAGGGTGGGCTCGAAATTTTGATGGGCAGTCTTAAAAGATAAAATCCTAAAAGATAAATGGGCTGGAATGATGAATGGAAGGTGATCCTTCGCTCTCAACCTGTTGAAATTACAACTTGTATGAAATAATGTTTCAGACTTTTGTCTGTGTTGTTGTAATGAGAGGTTTTCCTTTTTTACTTTTTTTCTTCTTCCCTGTTCTCAGGATAGATGGCGCCAGACTTGCTATGTTACTGGTAGGAACGGAACGTCACACCATTTTTCACACTTGGATGTAATGATATCGTAAAACGGAACGTACATATAAACGTTCTGATTTGAAAGTCTAAATAAATATCAGTTTAAGCCAAGATAGCTTAAAAATAAATAAACAAAGACGGTGTTTATATTTAACATTCTTTTTGTTGTTTTTTCTCGCCAAAAAGTTACTCTATGGGGATGTGACACTTGTTTTTAAAGTTGACATTGGCGAAATTATTGTGGCAACACGATTGAGGCCACGAAGAAAAAAATATAGTAAGTAACGTAGTTACATCAACGCCATCTACAGAGCTCTAGGGAACTATGTTGTTTTTTTATTTCTCAAAAAGAAAACCCCTCATTTTCATTAAATTCAAATCAAACATCAACATCTGTAGTATATTATTGTATTCCCTTTTTTATAATATAGCCGTGATTTAAATAGTTTTAGTTTTTTTTTATTTCCCAAATTAAGAATAAAAAGATACATACATACATATACTCACGGCTATAAATCCCTAAATGGGGTAGCCAGAGCTTTGGAATTAGAAATTCCTCCGCCACTTTTGGAAGTTAAGCGGGGAAAAGATGGTAATAATAAATAAATAATTGTTGATGACGGGTCTCCAACCAACTTACTTACTTACTTATACTCACGCCCATTATTCCCATTGGGGTAGGCAGAGACTATCGATCGCCACTTAGTACGATCTTGACAAACCTCTCTTGCTTCCCTTACATTCATTATCCTTCTCATACATGCTCTTTTATTCTACTCACTTCGGACCCCCGCCTTTATAAGAACGTTTTCTACGTTCTCCAACCAAATCACTTCAAAACCCCCTATACTTATGGGGTAGTTTTATTCTAAACCGACACTACAAGGCACAATATAAAAGTAATAATATTGATTTCTGATACTCTTAGCTCACCTACACATAAAAGTGTCGAAACTACGTTACCACAACATTAAAATTTGGTGGCGGATTTGTGGATTATGAAACATACTGACCGGTGTTTCTTTGATCATTTATAATCAACGTGTCCAAATTTTGTTTTGAAATATTGCTTGTATCGTCTTTGATCACATGTTATTTATGTTTTGATATTGCATTGTGTTTATCATATTTGTAACTTATTTATTCAATCAGAAAGAATATGACACACTTACATATAAAAAAGAAAAGTTACAATAAATGTAGTATACTATAAGATTTTGGTTGATAAGAGCATCAATGTAGACTGTGTATAGTGTCAGTTTGGAACTGCACTACCCCTTCATTTGCGAGGCTGCCATAATAAATAATTTATTTATACTTTGGACACAGATTAACTTATCCCAAAGCAAGTATAATCAAATTATATTTAGACGTATATATGTAAATAATAGAGGTCGCCCAGTGATCGAAATTCGACCATATTATTATATGAAAAATTTCATGCTTAGTTAACGTAAAATTATGGTCAAATTAGTTATAATTATAAATAATCTGAAAATTCCATATGTTAAATTTCATATTAAATCATCCAGGGAAGTTTCCTTCATAGATATCACTATACTGACTACGTAACCAAAGGTAAAACGAATTTGACATTAAACAATTTTAACATTATATGATCAGATCAATCAAGATAAATTAATTATTGAATAAAGTTTAGTAATTATTGTTCAATTATTTATCAGGATCATACAATGTAGCAATCAATTGTATTTTCTAATTCCAAATAATTCTCATAACTTACTTAATAAACAATATACATAACGGCTATAAATCCCTAAAAGTTACTTTTCAATGTTGATTCTGGAAAAGATGGTAAAATAGAGGTGGTTGGTGATGGGTGTCCAACCGCATCGCCCAAAAATCTCTTAAAAGCCCCAATACCAATTATCGCCTCTTACTTACAACCACCAGAAGAAACGGGGTAGTGCTATTCTAAGCTGACACTACACAGCAAATAAACAAGTAACAATAAAACAACCAATTGGTATAAACTTAATATAATTTGGGACTAGCATTCACATTTCCAGAGGACACGTTTTAACCGACAAGGGAAGCGAGGACAGCAGATGGCACACCACCCCCTGGGCCTTGTTCGATGGTGGGTTGGTATCCGTTTTCATCAGCCAAGTACGTGACGGTGTATAGGACTCCGTTGGGGTCAACCCATGAGTAGGAACCACGTACGGAGAGAGCCTCGTTTTCTGTACCCTTGTTCTTCAGTTCACCTTGGGATTCGTGCTTTTGTCCGTCTGATTGTTCGAAGCTGGGGATGATAATATCGTTTTATTAGGGTGTTTTTGTTGATATGGTTTTTATTACTACGAGTATATATGGAAAATAGTATTTGATTATTATACAGTAAAAACTTATTTAAATTGAAATGATAACTTTGAAAGTTGTGTATGTTAATTAAGTTTGTGAGTGTCACGTTTAGAATGAAATATTTTATTCTAACTGTTTCTATTTCGCAAAAAAACAAATAAGGAATTTTAATTTTATTGCCAATAATAATAAAAATAATAATATTACTTTAAAATAGATGATTATTTTGATAAAAAGATTAACTTACAAGAATCTGTAAAATCCTTCTCCGGAGTTTTCGTATTCCTGTCGTAGTACTTGAGGGTCGGCGGGATTTTGACGAGCGTTCCTCTGTTGAGGAGCAGCCGCTGCCATCGCTACCAAAGCCAATACCACGAACTGAAATTTAAGAAAAAACACTGAATCCATATTCACTTATCTTCTTTTATCGTGAGCCTATTTATATATTCAAAGAAATTTTACTCAAAGCACAATATTTACACTTTCAATTTTTTAACTTAATACATTACACTGATGCATTGAAAATAGAATCACAACACTAAAAAACAATTTTCATAACACTCTACTAACCAGTTTCATTTTTAAACGTTGGTGTTTGGTGAACTACAAAGAGATGTATGATACTTTTTAAAAGGAACCGCATCAATATATACGATTTTGAATATGGTGTTTCGTCATGAGGTCGAAGATCTTTTGGCTACATGACGACCACTCCTAAGGCGAGCTTAGCTGTAGAGGACACAAGATTTGGTTTCGTAATACATGTGCCATCCTTGTAATTATACGCGATTTTGTAGTTTGGAGATTAATCGCTGCTCATAATTAGCTCAAATTATGTATTTGATGTCAGAATTGGAGTTTGGGTATTTGATTATAATAACTGAATGTTAATTATGATTTTATAAATGATGTCTGTGAAAACAAATCATTAAGTTTGGTCATTGAAAAGTACATCGGTGAGTTATGTATCGAATATTATTATATTTTTTTTATTTCATAAAACATTTATTACAAAATAACAAGAATAATTTTGTACATCATGAATAATTTACATATAAGTTTAATCTAGCTCTACTTCGGATTCGGAAAGTGTATTGTTGTGAGAAGAACCCGTAAGAAACTTATTAACACACATATTTTCTTATTCATATTACAATGTTGGTTTTTGTCCGGAAACATGAATAGAGTTAGATTATTGTATACATAAAAACATAACATAACATAAACGTTCACGCCGAATATCCCCGAAGGGGTTGGCAGAGGCACTAATAATTCTGTACATCATGTGACATTGTCTCCTGGTGTTCGCAGTACCCACGTTTTGCATGGACAGTGTACTCACGTGATAGGGGGCAGGCCTATCGCCGTTTTGTACGAATACACTGTCACATGGCTAGGTACAACGCAGCCATGTGGGTTTCCTCACAATGTTTTCCCTCACCGTTAACAACCGTGATAAATTAACCACACATATGTCTTTATAAAAGACAAATTGGTAGGCCCGACCCGGGATTTGAACACTAGTCGCTTGCACGTTAACCGGTGTTCTACCCATTGAGCTATCACGTCGTAAAAATCTCATGTGGGGATTATTAGTAATCAATTAAGGAAACATATTTTTTTGAGACCAGCAGGTCGTGGGTTTGAGTCCTGCTGGTGTTCAAAAAAAATTGTTTTTTAATTATCCTGAACAAAGCCCTAGTGACAAAAAGATATTTTATCTATCATATTATATCATACAACAAAGAAATATTTATATGTATCAAATAAACGATTACTTTTAGCAAACATATAACACAAGAGCTCTAATAAGGTGTGGCTCCTAACTCCTAACTATTAAACCATGAGTGCAACCTAACATACATACATGCATACACTCACGGCTACCTATCCCCAGAAGGGGTAGCCATAACTTTAAAATAAGAAATTCCTGAGCCATTTTCGGAAGCTGAGTGAGATTTTTTTTGTAGAATAAAGATTGTTATAATGTGTTATCGGTAATGCTAATAGAACCTTCTCCATTTTCATAAAAATAAAGCATAACCGAACTTTTAAAAAAAATATGAATTCATGATTTATATTAAAAAAACATATAAGACAGGTTGCCATAGACGGTGGGGATCGAACCCGCGACTTCCGGGTATACGCTCCCGTCGCTCTGCCAATTGAGCTACAGTGTCAATGGCTTCCGTATACCCGGATCCTCGCCGGTATCGAAATTTTTCTTTCCTTTATTTATCCTTTATTTTATTTTTTTAACTTTTATTTTATTTTCAACATACATACATACATATACTCACGGCTATAAATCCCTTAAAAGGGTAGTCAGAGCTTAGATTAGAAATTTCTCAGCCACTTTTGAAAGTTGCGTGGGGAAAAGATGGTGAAATAAAGGTTGTTGGTGATGGGTCTCCAACCGCATCGCCCAAAAATCCCTTAAAAGCCCCAATACCGTTAGTCGCCTCTTACGTACACCCACCGGAAGAAATGGGGTAGTACTATTCTAAGCCGACACTACACAGCAAATTTTTCAAATCGAGCAGAAAATAAAAGTAGCTGGAATCAGCAGTATCTTCAAAATTATTATTCCCATCCGATCATGTTGCACCGTAAATCTAAAGGAATCGCCTTCGTTATAATACTTAGTTTTTTTCAGCACAATAAAATATATAAATTTTTACAAAAAAGTTCGTTTTGATTTTAAACACAATAATTCTATTTCAGTCTGACTTCAAAAATAGAATGAGAGCTTTTTTTTCGAGCTTTTAAAAATAGAGATTTTAATAACACTTGATTTTCTTTTCTAATTCATTCTTTCGTTTTTGTACATACATATATACATATACTCACGGCTATAAACCCCTTAACGGGGTAGCCAGAGCTTTGTAATGATAAATTCCTCAGCCACTTTTGGAAGTTGATTGGGGAAAAGAAGATCCCACCAAAAACATTCTTGAAAAAAACTAGCCAAGTCTCAATAGAGCTACTTGTTTATCTCTAAAAAGTAATGAATCTCTTAAATAAGTTGAGCCAAGTCTAAGGTGCCTTACTGCGATTTATTTATTATTATAGTTTATTTTACGTGACTAGGCCGTTGACTTGTAATTAGTAGATTATGAACAAAGTTTAAGGGAAACATACAAATAATCACCAGAGTTCTTACAACTAAAAATAAAGATAGATTAGAATCACAAAAAATGTAAAGTGGACTCTACATAATCGGCAAAGAAGTTTAGAAGATTTGAATATATCTGCAAATAACTTAGTAAATAATCTTGTACATACTAAACGTGTCAAGAATGTTCAACAGCCAAGTCACGTAAAATCTCTCGAGCTCTATCGAGACTTGGCTAGTTTTGTACAGAATGTTTTTGGTGGGATTTCACTTCTTTTTGACAGGACGTAGACTGATTAAATGGTTACATTTTCTTATTATTGTATTATCTTGTGAAATCAAATAAAAATAAACTCCACGACTTTTCTAATCTTTAAAATACACGAAAAAAACTTTTAAATGAGTAAATAAATACGCTACCGGGATTTAAAATACAGCCAGCGCCATCTAGTGATAGTGATGAGTACTGGTACTAATGCTTAATAACCTGAACGAAGCCGCGGCTGAAAGCTAGTACATAAATAATAATTATTATTGGACTGAATATTTTTATTTATTGAGTAGAATTCAGTTAATCGACTACTACTCTTATTTCTCGTAAATACGCTTATTATAGTTTGGCAGTACTCTTATTATGATTTCTCATCAGCGTCACCAGGTAGTCCAGATCTTCCATAAACCTTGTTATGATAGTTTTTTTGTGGGCGTTAAAATCTACCTCTGTACCATATTTCAGCTCTCTATGTCTACTATTTAGTTTTAGTACTAGTTAGTTTTGTTGATCAGTGAGTCAGCCAGTCAGTGTCGAAAATGCGAAACTTTGCATTAGCTTAACTTCGGAATTAATTGATCTACCGACTTGAAATTTTGGATTTAATTAGATTTCAAGTGTGTGATTACGAATTTCTAGGTGACGAAAATTTCAGCGTTTTAATCCTATCTTGAGGTTCTCGATTGGGGCCCGGCGAAACGATTCGAGAAAAGAATGGTACGGCAGTGCTTGCTTCGCGCTCGACTTGGCGAGATAATAATAAACGTTTTTGGTGACGGGTTTCCAACCACATCGCCCAAAAATCACTTAAAAAGTAGGTTTATTCTAAGCCGACACTACACGGCAAATTCGTTTTCATTTAGTTTGAAAATCTGTGCATTAGTTTAGCGGCCGCGGTCTAACATATTTGCAGACATACGTGTAATACAAAAAATATAATATTTCCCTTTGGCTTTAATGAACTTAAAGAAAAGTACATTTATAAGCCCAAAATCATATCCCTGCAAAAATGGATCAACCCTCAGAACATAATGTTAATAATTTGCTTTATGGTCGTGTTTTTTTTTTTGTGTCAAGACTCAAGACTCAACCGTTCAGGCCAAAATATCCCCAAAGGGGTTGGCAGAGGTACTAATATTTCTGAACATAACGTGACATTGTCACCTGGTGTTCAGAGTACCCACGTTTTGCTTTGACAGTGTACTCACCTGTTAGCACTATATTAAATTGATAATGAGTGTTAAGCTATCATTAAATATATCTAAAAGAGATCGAACTGAGTTTGTTGACGAACACATGCGATAAATAGGGGAGTGAGTTCCTAGGTTGGTTCTTACTGACGGGAGACGAAAGGTTTTATTATTTTGAAGCCTTCTACAGGATCGTGGAATTGAAAAAATTTATGATTATAATAGTTCAGGAGAATTTATTTGGCCGTTTATTGTTTTGTAGATAAAAATAACATCTGATATGGTCCTGCAACTTTTAAGTGTTTTTAGTTTATAATGAGATAGTCTATTATCATAAGAAGTAAGGGTATGACACAGGCGATCATTGAAGCTTAACATGCAGAGAAACCTCTTATGCACAATTTCTAGACGATTCGAGTGAACTGAGTACCCTGGATTCCATACCACACTATAACACATATTTAGTGCAAGGGCCAAAATACTTGCGATTATAACCCATCAAAGGTGGTCTTTTCCCCTTAAAAAATGTTTAAGAAAAAAAACTGTTCGTAGTAATATGAACATATTTTAATTTGATTTATATTTCAGGAGCAATAGCCCGTGCGCTATTTTATCGTCACGATATCGGTAAGAAAGAGATGACAGTATACAATACTAAGTAAGTGCGAAAGAGATGGTAGTTTATACCGCGCCAGATCTAGTTAAAAGGTCGCTCGTACTGAAGCCTCAAGCCACGATAAACACAGCAGTGAGATTACCCCGAGAAACTTATCTTTTAAGGAAATCTGATATAAATTATAATGGTATTCAAATAATTGAATTAATTGATATCTATTGTCTTCTATATAATCATCGTACACAAAGAGTCATTGTTTGGTCATTTTACTAAATGATCACGGAGGTATAATTACATTAATACTACTCGATAATCTGATTAATGAATGTAATGAAAATTATCACCTGTGGGAAATATTAATCTGTAACTTAATGTTCACGCTGTATTGTATATTTATATCCCTGAAGGGATGGCTGAGGTACTAATACTTCTAAATATCTCGAGATTTTTTCCACGTGGTTATGGAAGCAAAACACGGGTTGCTTAAACAGTACATTGGCGTGATGCAGGGCATGATAAATTATTCACATATTTGGCTTAAAAAACGCACTGGTGTAGGCCCGACTTCGGATTTGAATCACGTTTCTCAGTATAAGAAGCGGTGTTCTTCCCTCTGGGCTATTAAGGGTCATCGTCGAGACTAAATGACGGGCATATCCTGCTAACAGTCTACTAGTCCAGTCTGTCTACTAATAGACAGGCATCCGTTGACATCGAACTGAGGGTGGAGCTTTTCACATATTTATAAATGTTTAATTCTTACTACATCTTTTTTATGAATGTGCTTTTAATGAGAACTCTTTTTGAACATACATACATACATATACTCACGGCTATATTTCCCTAGAAGGGGTAACCAGAGCTAAGGAATTATAAATTCTCAGCCACTTTTGGAAGTTGAGTGGGGAAAAGATGGTAACAATAAAGGTTTTTGGTGATGGGTCTCCAACCGCATCGCCCAAAATCCCATAAAAAGCCCCAATACCATTAGTCGCCTCTTACGACACCCGTGGGTAGAAAGGGATAGCGACATTCTAACCCGACACTACAGGGCAACTCTTTTTGAAGAGGGTAATTAAAAGAGTTAAGACTAGTCAAAAGTTTGATAAATGAATCTTACCACTATAGTAAATCTAATATATTAAATTCACGTCTCACAGTGTTTGACACCAATTTTCTCTGGAACGGCCTAACCGATTTAAATGAAATTTTGCATACACATTCGGTAGGTTACTTTTCATATATAATTTCCTAGAAAGAATTTATATGGCATAACAACGTTTGGCGGGTCAGATAGTGGTATTATATTATCTAGGATAAGGTTATATAAAAAAAAACACTTATTAGTATCCACTTTTTTCATGTCCGGCTTAGAATGTTGCTACCCCTTTCTACCCACGGTTGTCGTAAGAGGCGACTAAGGGTATCGGGGCTTATTAATGGATTTTTGGGCGATGCGGTTGGAGACCCATCACAAAAAACCTTTATTTTACCATCTTTTCCCCACTCAACTTCCAAAAGTAGCTAAAGAATTTATAATTCCTTAGCTCTGGCTACCCCTTCCAGGGAATACTTTTCATATATAACTTCCTAGAAAGAATTTATATGGCATAACAACGTTTGGCGGGTCAGCTAGTGGTATTATATTATCTAGGATAAGGTTATATAAAAAAAAAACACTTATTAGTATCCACTTTTTTCATGTCCGGCTTAGAATGTTGCTACCCCTTTCTACCCACGGTTGTCGTAAGAAGCGACTAAGGGTATCGGGGCTTATTAATGGATTTTTGGGCGATGCGGTTGGAGGCCCATCACCAAAAACCTTTATTTTACCATCTTTTCCCCACTCAACTTCCAAAAGTGGCTAAAGAATTTATAATTCCTTAGCTCTGGCTACCCCTTCCAGGGAATTATAGCCGTGAGTATAAATGTATGTAGGTATTTTCATGCAACAGGTATAACCGACAACTCGAAAAATAAGGCAAATGTTTCAATTAAGCATGTTGTCAGTATTTGTCATTTATACTCTTAGCAGTTTTGTCAATAAATAAAAGAACAATATCACTTCATTTACAAATATTTATTAATTAAAGCTAAAGAACTAGCACATAAATATTATATACAAGTTTCGTATTAACAATATTTACAAAAGTAGTCTAACAAAGTCCAACAGACGATGGAGGTACACTAATATCACAAAATAATACCGAATCTTATAATAAATGTTTTTGAGAGGTTTTTCATATTATGGAGGTCATAGTAGAATAAAACCTTTTTATCTGTAATGACAAAAGTCAAATAATTCAAAGTCATAAAATTCGTGATTATGAATGAAAATCATAATGGAATGACCGATCTGATATAAAAGCTAATGTAATGTAATCCTTTACACTAAATTATAATGGAAGGACAGAATTCATATAAAAAGATGGTGTCATGTATTCCTTTACACTATATATCAGTAACCAAAACATCAGTTTCATAAGTGAATAAGAAAACGCACTCATATTTTACAAATTAAGAATTTGAAAAACTGATAAATGTACTCTCCACAATCAGCTGTTTTTTTTTGTTTTTTATCCTAACAGCGAGGCTACGACTGCGGA
Source organism: Bedellia somnulentella (assembly GCA_963576735.1). Taxonomy (NCBI): domain Eukaryota; kingdom Metazoa; phylum Arthropoda; class Insecta; order Lepidoptera; family Bedelliidae; genus Bedellia; species Bedellia somnulentella. The sequence goes on from OY755176.1 coordinate 1,612,374, forward strand.
CGGTACAGCTCCTCCCGGGCCTTGTTCGATTTGCGGCTGGAACCCATTCTCGTCGGCAATGTACGTCACAGTGTAGGTCACTCCATCGGGACCTACCCAGGAGTACTGGCCTGTAACTGCTATACCTTCGTTCTCACTACCTTGGTTCTTCAGTTCGCCTTGCTCTTCGTGTTTCGTGCCGTCTGAGAGTTCGTATCTGTAAAATACGTCTAATTAGAGCATAAAATAAAAAATGTTTTATGTTGTGTTAGTTGTTATGTCAAGTACATTATACATTGCTAAAGATAAAAAATCCTTTTGATTCAACAGAAAAAAAAAACACAGCTGCACTTCATTAATTGATTCATGATATAATTAAAATCTTTTTGTTCATGAAAATCTCATGTGGGGATTATTACTAATTAATAAAGAATAAATAAAGGAAAGAAAAATTTCGACACAGGCGGGATATTTGCTTTTAGCTATCATTCACGATAGCTGAAAGCAGAGCTTTATAGTTAATTTTTACTATATGGTCTAAAAAAAAAGATATATGAGGAAATGATGTCACTAAAATTTTAATGATCGCTATGTTGTTTCTTGTACTATATTATCACTTCATATTTTCTAGGTATCCATGTGATGTTATTATTCACAATTATTCACATCATTGGCACGTTAACTCCTATTTTTCACTTTGAACCACTCCAATAACCTAGTATTTATTTTTAATTTTGGTACTAATCCTTGGTTTTAACTACAAATGCACATTCAATTTATTTTACCAACTTCATTTTATTATCAGTCTACTCACACAAAATTATATGAATCTAAGCCACTGTTGTTGACTTCATATCTCAAGATTTCGGTATCCTGCGATTGCGGCGCTCCACACACAGCCGACACCAGAAGAAGAACAACGAACTGAAAATACAATCAAATTAATTAATTTATTCATATGAAATCAACATAATTATCACATTAATTGCACGTATGACTAAGAGCTCGAAGAAATCGTTTATTCACATTTACCAGTTTCATTGTTGTATTGAACTATGGCCGACCGTCTTTCTCAAAGAATTCCTAATGTGTGGAATGGTTACGTACACAGACGCTTCTCTTATATATTTCCTCTAATACTTTATTGCAACACGACAAACGATGGCCCTCTTTATACTATTACTATGGTCAGTACAGTTAAGCATAATTTGGCCTTTTCATAAGGTATCTAAAATTAATAGCAAAATAATCGAGAAATTTCAATATAATATACGAAGGCTCCTGCTATTTAGTGTTGCATTAGATGCATTAATAAAATATTACCTATCGTTCAGTAATCGATTCAATCTCGGAAACATCTGATTTATTATCCTCAATGTTGGTGCAGAAGCAATATTCGATGAGCAAGTTACGATTATTGGAATGTACATTCATATACTCACGGGTATGCATTCCTAGAAGGGGTAGCCAGAGCTTCGGAATAAGAAATTCCTCAGTAACTTTTGGAACATGAGTGGGGATAAGATTGTGAACTAAAGGTTGTTGGTCTCCAACCGCATCGCCCAAAAACTTCTATAAAAGACCCAAAACCATTTGTCGCCCCTACGGGTTTACATGTGAAAGTTATTGCTATTTTCAGCCGCAACAAAAAATATGTATCATTCCAAAAATATTTTAAGAAGTAAGCCGTTATAAAACAACCAACTGCTTCTCAGGGTTCAATGACCGATAGAAGATATTATTGTGAGTTAGTAAGGAGGCAAAAAATAAAGCATTGTACTAGACTAAAAGTCTTCCAGTGGCCGATATTAGATCATAATTTCATACACATATATACTCATGGCTATTATTTCCTAGAAGGGGTAGCCAGAGCTTTGGAAATGAAAAATTCCTCAGCCACTTTTGGAAGTTGATTGGGAAAAGATAGTAATAATAAATGTTTTTGGTGACGGATCTCCAACCACATTGCCCAAAAATCACTTAAAAAGCCCCTGTACCCTTGTCGCCTCCTACGGTAGAAATGGGGTAGTGTTATTCTAAGCCGACACTACACGGCACACAAATTCAAAAATCATAAACGTGTATTCTTATTTTGACTTGACCACAGACTTAAGAATTTGACAAAGTTTGACAAAAATTGCATATCAATATATAGCAGTGGGTGTATTCATTTTGAATAGATTTCATAGTATATTGTTGTAAATTACCCGTCACCAAAAACATTCATTATTATTATCTTTTCCCTAATCAACTTCAAAAAGTGGCTGAGGAATTTCTCATTCTAAAGGTCTGGCTACCCCGTTAAGGGATTTACAGCCGTGAGCATATGTATGTATGTATGTTTAAAATATCATATTGCTCTCCCTCTGTCTAAGATGTAGGTATAAGCCAGCAAAATATTATACTCTTCTGTCAGCACAATTTTCGTCACAAAATACCACTGGGTTGCAAGAAGTTTTTGCGGAGACACGCGAAAGATGACAACCGAAATATTTACTTTGCAGTAGTAACTTTTTTTTATTTTTTTCAGAAGTTCAACGTCCAAAACAATAGAGTCTATACACTGAGAATTCATGAAACTGCTGAGATAATTTTAGTCGAGAGAGGCTACCACCTAGGCCTGCTGAGGAATGTTTTGAAGAACCGTCACAAAACACCTTTTTTGTGAAAAGAGGAGCAGCTAACTACTTAGCTATATTTTAGAAATTGTAGTTGCTGTGTACTATCAGCTTAGCTCATTTCATCCCGTGGGTGTTTGGGCTTTCCAGTTATGTTTATATATATATATAATTTTCCCTGTCAATTTTCAAAAATGGCTGAGAATTTAGTAACTTTAAAGTTCTGGCTACCCGTTTTAGGGATTTATAATTGTGAGTACATGTATGTAGTTAAGCCACTAAGAAACACAGTACGGGATTTCATCAAGACTACGCACAAAACCAAATGGCGAAGACATTGAATGAAGAGTGAGAAGTGGTATTGCGGTAATAGGAGTAATAAATAATCTTATATTTGTGTTCATTGGTGTCCGAAAAGGCCCAAATAGCAGTGTATGATGCTGTTCTTGTTCTTTAACTCAGCTAAGGCAGAAGAAGCATAGCAGCAGATAAGCTCTCTCACAAAAAATGTAATGTAAGGTTATGTGATCGAGTGAGAAATAGTGTGATTCGTGAAAGGTGCGTGCGGTGTGAAAAAATATAGCGTAATGACAATAGTAAGTAAAAGGAAGTTAAGATGGTGTGGGCACATAAGAGCTTATTCCATTACACTTTTATCGTTGCTGAAATCGGAGGTCCTGCACAGTCACTGCCGCAGAAGGCCACAGACGCTTGTTATTCCACTACACCGATTTCAGTTTCTGAATCATTCGCGAGCGCGCGATGTTGGCGGGCGTTCGTACGAAATTGCTCCCGTCTTTTTTTTAAAATGCTCTCTATCAAACTCTCTTATGGACTATCCCACTCTCATTCAATAAACGACGACACATTGCGTCTATATATCTCTTTCGCTACTATACTTACCTACATATATCCTATTCATGTACACAACCTTTTCCAAATATTTTTACGTCATATTTCACACAAAATATTAAATAGGCGGGAACTCCTATATGACTTAAAAATAAAAACATATTTATTAAAAAGTTTGCCGGGGTCGTACGAAGTGGCGATCGATAGTTTCAGCCTACCCCAATGAGAAATAATGACGTGAGTATTTGTATGTAATTAATCGTACCTGCCTAATCCAATGAGAGATAATGGCGTTAATTTATGTATGCACTAGCTTTTTGCCCCGCGACTTCGTCCGCGTGGACTTCATTTTTTGCATCCAGTTTACATAATACCAAAATACCGAAACACTGTCTCAACTTCTGTTTTTTATATTTATAATCCCGCGGGCGTTGTAAATGACATAAAGGACATTGAGGCTTTTTAAGTGATTGTTGGGCGATGCAGTTTGTGACCCATCACTAACAACCTTTATTAACCTATCTTTTATCAATTTATTTCCAAAATTGGATGAAGAATTAGTATCTCCGAAGCTATGGCCACCCTTTTATGGAATTTATGGTTGTTAGCATATATTCATGAATGATTGATAGTTGGATTTCATAAATTCAATCGCACCAAGTTTTATTATAAAATGTAAAAAAACTCTATATTAACTTTCATTTGCTATATCAACCCGTTAGGGGATGAGTTCCAAAAATTCCTTTTTAATCTATACTTATAATAAATCTGTAGAGAGGTCAATTCTGTACATGAAATATATTTTCAAAATAACTATCAGGTGATGATTAGGGATCGATACTGATGCCAAAAATGCAATCAGTAAAATTTTTGTCTGTCTGTCTGTCTGTCTGTCTGTCTGTCTGTCTGTCTGTCTGTCGGTTTGTATGTTCCTTATGGAAACAAAAACTACTTGACGGATTCTAACGAAACTTGGTACAATTATTCTTCATACTCCTGCGCAGGTTTTTGTATACTTTCCGGCAGAGTAGTAAAGGGGAATTTTGGGAAACTTTGGGAAAACGGGAGAAGTTACTCCATTTTTTAAGCTTCCATCGCGTGTGCAGCCTTAATGGTTAAACTTACATAGAAATCATGTATGACGTAAAAATTCTGCATAAAATTATCTAAAAAAAAATCCTCAACAGTTTATGTCTATCTTTTACGGTTGACTCACAATAACACGTGTAATTCCTGATAGCTTAGCAGTTCGGAACATTCTGATTATATTTGTTTACTCTTTCGTTTGTTAACCTCTCACTCATCTCTAATTTAAAAAAAGTTACATTATTACCTATTCAATAAAAAAAGAATCATAGAAATCGGTAGACAAACACCGAAATTATACATAAAATAAGCCAGCGTGCCCGTGACCAAAACCAAATCTTTACTAATTTATATATAACATACTAGATGGCGCCAGCAGTTGCATCCTACATCACGTAATGATTTATTTTTCAGATTGTTATAAATACTTCATAGCGTTTTATTCCAAAATTTGCTATTTAATGGAAATACTGAACCGTTCATTAAAGCGCATTCAAAATCACCAAACTACACTGTTTAGGGAGTGCTATAAGTTAAATGAATTGAAAACATTGCGCTGATTTTATAGGTGGAGATTTTTAATTGGCATTGCACTGTTTACTTTACTGTTTAGTTAATGTATACGCTGTAAATCTTCCAAATAAAATAAAATAAATAAATAATAAATGAATTTCACAATGCTTAAGCAGGGACTGAAGAAATAAACCTCAGATATTTAAAAAAACAACGCTACCCGTGCGAAGCTGGGACGATCCACTAGTTGTTCATAAGAATCATGAAACAAATATACCAAGTTTTTATGTTCAGAAATGAGAATATCTCTAGTAAGTACAGATACGGATAGTAGTTTGGCGCTGCGGCGACGGCCCGGTGCTGCCCCCTACACTGACCGTTGGTGATAGTGGGAGAGCTTGCAGCGATTGCTCGGCAATATAGGGATGATTAGTGGTGGATCTCCTTCCAAAATAATCGCTAAATTGAAGGGATAGTGCTTGTTATTATTATATATAGTGTTATTTTAAGCTGACAAAATTTTTTTTTACAAAAAGCTTGAATTACCTGAGATACGAACCCGGGACGATTGATTCATAATAGTTCTAATTAAATATTCATAGTAGTTAGTTATACTCGTACCGCTACGCCACGGAGACGTTACCGGGGCGGTGTCAAATTTTTATTACGCTTTATTTCACATTAGTCTTACTATTGATAAACAAATTTGTCATTTAAATTGATGAAACCCCTTCATCTTTCCAAAATGAACATTAACAAAGTGTCTGATGTGAATTCCATCGATGATAAAAATAATCGCTGCAATATTTTGAGCCATATATGAGTTAAGGTTTTTTGATGTTCCTATGAGAACTCTTGCGGATTCCTTAGTTTCAAGGAATCGTCGTCGTTTCATTTAGTTTCTATATTTACATGTTAATATTCGTTTGCAATATAAGTAGATGTAAAAAAAAATGTATACGATAAAAAAATAGTACATCATGGCTCGGGAGTTCCTTATTTTCGGGGATGCATTACCGTACCATTAAGCTTCTAAATTTTGATTTTTATATTAGTTTACAATATTTTACGTTGTTTTAAACGATACACAGCGCCATCTCCAATGCATTTAGTAAGCAAACAATATTTTTGATTTCCCGTGGGAACATATTTTTTCCGGGATAAAAAGTACCCTATTATTTAATTTAGACTTCTAACTACACGTCTGAAAAATTTCAAAGCAATCGGTTCAGTATTTACGGCGTGAAAGCGGAACAAACAAACAAACAAACTCACTTTCCCATTTATAATATTAGTATGGAGGATATATGTGATTAAACGTATTTGCTTACCACAATGGGAAATAATGGCGTGAGTATATGTATGCATGTTTGTAATTATACGCCTGTGCCTACCCCCACGGGAAGTGATGGCGTGAGTATAAGTATGCATATTTAAAAGCAATACGCATCTGCCTACCCCTAACGGAAATAATGGCGGGAGTTGAAGTATGTATGTATGTAATTAAAATTATCTGCTTACCACAAGCGGAAGTAAAAGCGTGAGTATATCTGCGTATGTATGTAATTAAACGTATCTGCCTACTCCGATGGGAAGTAATGGCGTGAGTATTTATAATATAATATAATTTGCATGTATGTGATAAAACGTATTTACCTACCCCAATCGGAAATAATAGCGTGAGTATATGTATGTATGTATGAATATAATTGCCTATACATATCTGCCTACCCCTATGAAATGGAACCCCTACCTACCTAACTACCCCTGGAATTAATGGCGTGAGCATATGTATATCTGCTATAAAACTTTTATTATCTTTTTTTTGTTTACGTAATTTGCAATCATAGGCATAAAAAATTTTGGCACGTCCTCTCGCTGTGGCGGGCGCGAGGCGACTAAATCGTCTGAACGTTATTCCACCTTCCTGAGACGGAGCTACAAAAAATTAAGTGAGCTAGGAGCCGAAATTTGTCTACTTTTCAGGAGCCTAGCGTTCTGAACGTTATTCCACTAGTCTGAATTCAGAATCTGTGGCTGTCGGACGTCTGAATTCAGGCAAATGGAATAAGCTCTATAGGGATGTAAATATGTGAAAGAGATTTATAAAGCAAAAGTGGACAATCTCTGAGGATATACGGGTATGTAGATCAAAAAGGGCACACGAGAGCACCTATGCAAAAATTTATTGATATAAATGAAGTAAGAAAGGTTTATCGATCTAACATCGTGGCGATTGATAGCTTCTGCCTTCCCCAATGGGAACTAATGATATGTTAAAATAATCAGCCAAGTATCTTGAAATACTGAGAAAATATGAGGAGGAAAAAATGCTATGATACTTATCAAATAACATCCAAAACACTTTTGCCATATTCTTTGGAATTGTATGCTGAAGTCGAGTTTTAAGCTTTTGAAGATGATGACGCCGTGTAGTGTCGGCTTAGAATAGCACTACCCCGTTTCTACCGATGGGTAAACGTAAGAGGCAACTAACGGTATTGGGGCTTTTAAGGGATTTTTGGGCGATGCGGTTGGAGACCCATCACCAACAACCTTTATTTTTCCATCTTTTCCCCACTCACATTGCCAAAAGTGGCCGAGGATTTTCTAGTTCCTTAGCTCTGGCTACCCCTTCTAGGGATTTATAGCCGTGAGTATATGCATGTATGTATGTATGTATGAAGATGATAAATCACATTTAAAATCGTGTTAAAAGCCATGCAGTCTCAACCAACACAACATAATAAGGCATTAACATACACCACCGTTTATATATTACAAAGACTAACAACCGTGAAGGCTCAATGGTTAAACCACCTCCTTCAATACCCGAATTGGACCTACACCATGTGCGTTTTCAAAAGTAATATACATACATACATACATATACTCACGGCTGTAAATCCCTAAAAGGGGTAGCCAGAGCTAAGGAATTAGAAAATCCTCAGCCACTTTTGGAAATTTGAGTGGGAAAAGATAGTAAAAATAAAGGTTGTTGGTGATGGGTCTCCAACCGCATCGACCAAAAATCCCTAAAAAGCCCCAATACCGTTAGTCGCCTCTTACGTACACCCACTGGAAGACATGGGGTAATGCTATTCTAAGCCGACACTACACAGCAATAATAATGAAATTGAAGGGAATCCCACATAGCTAAGTTGCAGCTATTTATGTGAAATCGTATTAGCACAAAACGGTGATAGGACTGCCCCGTATCACGTAAGTACACTGTCTAATCAAAACTTGGGTACTCTGAAGACCAAGGGCAAGCACGAGCCGTGTTTAAACTAGTTATCGCGTGGGATAAAGCATCCATGTCTTACGCACTTACTTAGTATCGTATACTGCCATCTCATTCTAACCGTTATCGTGTCGATAAAATAGCGCTCGTGCTTGCTGCGTGACTATAATGAGTGATCGTAAAGCGGCCAGTACACAATGGCGGACGATGGCCCACTGCTCGCCATCGCCACTGTGTACAGGGGGCAATGGTGCATGATGGCGGACAATTGCCGATCGTGGCGCGCAATGGCGCGCAATGGCGAAGTTGTCGGTTTTTCGGGCACACTTCAAAGGAATCGTGGCGTAGCATGGCCGGTGGTGTTTCCACAATGGGCCATTGTTTAGTTCGTCACCGACCGCTCATAGATACTTATACTTTTTTTGGAATATTTTATTGCAAAATGTATTGATAATCACTATATGACGTAAAAATAACATAAATAGCGCCATAAATAAAATAAATTACATACATAATAATAAATAAATAGCTCCAACCATAATTACTTCGACGTCCGTCGCAAGTGGATTGCCAGGCAGTAATGAGCAATGGGCCATTGTGTGAACACCAATTGATCGTGGCCAACAATTGCCAATTGCGAGCAGTGGGCCATCGTCCGCCATTGTGTACTGGCCGCTTTAGAGACGACTTAGGGTATTTGGGGATTCTGTGATTTTTAGGCGACGCAGTTTGAGACCCATCACCAACAACCTTTATTTCACTATCTCTTGCCCCCTCAACATCCAAAAGTGGCTGAGGAATTTCTTATTCCTTAGCTCTGGCTACCCCTTCCAGAGATTTGTAGCCGTGACTATATGTATGTATGCTCACAATATATCCTAACTCAAATTGGCACATTTATGTAACAGCAAAAGTGAAGCTAAAGAAGCAGTGAACAATTTAAAGCTTAATTATGCATTCACACGCATAAATAAGCACTAAATTGGTGATCATTGCAAATGCACAACAAAAAAGAGTGTTTTGTAAGTAATTGCAACTGAAAGTTATATAAGATGAATCATAGAGATGTTTTTGCATACGAATCTTCCGATAAGTTTTTAAGTTTTAAGCAATCATTCATACACGAACGTATGGCCATCTTTATGATATCTACAATAGAACTTTCAAAATTTAGCTGGATTCTAGCTAGACGTTGGTCACCAACCATACTTTATATTATAATATTTTCCCTTCTTAAGTTTTTGAAGTGTTTGAAATTTTTTCTTAAACGTTATATATCCCAATTCAGGATCTATATCCGCGATTGTTGGTAAGGTCCATGGTTAAGTATTAAAAGATTTAGAAATATTATTATAACAAAAACATTATGTTGATGATTGAAATTTTTTGCTTTAAACTTTAGGTGACTTCGGGCGATAATTATGTCTTTGCAATCATTTGAACAAACATACGATAAACTCATAAAGAAGCCACGAAAGACCATTCCATTCTATAAATCAAAATCATCTGACTAATAAGGCATTAACATTTGTGTAAGATTGTGAGAACGTCAATCAATTATTACTAAGTACAGTGTTAGATATTTTCAACTAGGTTGTAATTTCGAAGAAAATATTGTTTTGCAATTGATCGGAAAAATGACACTTATTTGTATTCAACATAGGAGCGTAAATGATGTATGGCAAATGATAAAATGGAGACGGCTGCAAGTCATCATGCCAGTAATCACAGCGAAAAGGTCAAGGTTGCATGTCGTTTGATGGGTTGAACCCAATTGCTGTGTAATACTCGTCTTAGAGTTCATAAACGTATCCCAATAATTCACAGAATTGAGTTGTTTTTATGATGTTGTGTAAAATTATTTGTGATTGCTTTTATTTTATAACAACCTTGATATGTCATTCTAGCGGTTCACAGACAGGAGACGTTTCCACTAAAGAGCTTATTCCATTACACTTTGCCGTTTCTGAATTCAGACGTCCTTCGAAGTTACTGCCGCAGACGCTTGTTATGCCACTACACAAATTTGTCTACTTTTCAGAAGCCTAGCGTTCTGAACGTTATTCCTCTAGTCTGAATTCAGATTCTGTGGCTCTCAGACGTCTTCATTCAGACAAATGGAATAAGCTCTTAAAGTTTTTTTTATGGTACCGCTGCACTGTGGTTTACGGTAAAAAACTAAACCCTGATGAACTTGAAGAAGTTGAACTTATTCAGGTAACAGTGTATTCGTATAATACGGAAATAAGCCTGCCTCTACTCTGTGTACTCAGAACACCACTTGTTGTCACGTGATGTTCAAAAGCTTAACTTTCTCATGGCAAATCTTTCAGACATTTTGGGCGTTATATTTGATTTAAGGGCCTCCCCGCATTTTGCAGCTATTGCGCTCACTCTTACGTCAAATTTACTGAGAGTGACAGGGACGGACAAAACGCGCGCGCAGGATAAATTTAGTTTATTTAGTTTTATTGAATAACTATAATGTTTAAACCAAAAGTTATGCATCAAAGTTAGAGATCTTAAAGCTACGCGTATATAGACACATAATGAGTTCACATGTATGTTATGCCAGTGGAGCCTATACGGTTTTTATGAAAACAAAGCATGTTCCAATTCAATTTTTTTCATCATATTTTTCAACAAATTATTAAAATGTTAAACATCAAATTTTAACACCATGAACTAATCACCAACATATATTTTATTCATGTCATATCAATATCATCAAATCAGACTTTATAGAATTTCCAAACAATCAATATCAACCTATTTTTCCGGGGACGCCCTTAACTTTATGAATGTGCGTTAGTGGCAGTAGTTGTATAAATATGCATGTATACTTATCTGTTCTACCAAACATACATACATACATATACTCACGGCTATAAATCCTGTGGAGGAAAAGGGAAGATCTTCCGCCAGGCGGTGGTATGCCTGGGGACCGCGGTCCAACTGTATTAAGTTGGAACTTGTATATATAGTAAATGTTTTAGAAACTTCGATTGCGCGATGTACGATTTGTATGGCGAGTCTTGATGACGCGTGTGACGTAAATTACTTTGTTTCGTGTTGCTGTGGAATGTGATTCTTCTTGCACTGTCAGCGTTTCTATGTAGTGCGCGTCATTGTGTACTGACAACGCGTCGCTACATTACTCCCCCTCCAACAGGAAATTCTTGACTCCATATCTTCGTGCCAGTGTGTGTATGCTCGACGGCCATGTGTGCCGGAACCTCAATGCTGACTCCTACAGCCACGGTGTGGGTGCCCCGCTGCGTGTCCCATTGCTGCCGTGCTGCGAGTCGTGTCTCTTGAGCCGTGGATTCGAAGCGCTTTTTCTTGTCTGCTGTCCTTTGATATCCTTTTGCTGCTCGTACTTGTCTGGCCAATCCAAATGACTCCTTGTGCTTAGAAGGACGCCATCGTGTTCTGTAGTCGGTGGTCACCAATGTGGAGGAAAAGGGAAGATCTTCCGCCAGGCGGTGGTATGCCTGGGGACCGCGGTCCAACTGTATTAAGTTGGAACTTGTATATATAGTAAATGTTTTAGAAACTTCGATTGCGCGATGTACGATTTGTATGGCGAGTCTTGATGACGCGTGTGACGTAAATTACTTTGTTTCGTGTTGCTGTGGAATGTGATTCTTCTTGCACTGTCAGCGTTTCTATGTAGTGCGCGTCATTGTGTACTGACAACGCGTCGCTACAATCCCTAGAAGGGGAAGCCAGAGCTAAGGAATTAGAAATTCCTCTGCTACTTTTGGAAGTTAAGTAAGGAAAAGATGATGAAATAAAGGTTGTTGGTGATGGGTCTCCAACTGCATCGCCCAATAATCCCTTAAAATCCCTAATACCGTTATTTGCCTCTTACGTACACCCACCGGAAGAAATGGGGTAGTGCTATTCTGAGCCGACTTACCGAATACCGAATACTTATTACAATTGAACAATTAAGCCAATTAATATTTATTGGCTACTAGTAGATCACCTGCCCCATCTTTGCATGTGTTAATTTTCAAACATTTAAGATTGCATTAATTAAAAATTGTAGTGAGATAATATATTATATTGAGAAGTATATATCCTACGCTTATGTATGGAAGCGAATGTTGGGTGGTTGGCAGAAGAAGCATGAGAGCAGAGTGAATGCAGTAGAGATGAGGTCCCTCAGAAACATTTGTAATGTTAGATTGTGTGACCGAGTGAGAAATAGTGTTCTACGTGAAAAGTGTGGTGTGAAAGATGATACTGTAAGAAAGATAGAAAAAGGAATGTTGAGATGGTTTGGGCACATAGAGAGGATGGATGATAGAAAATTGGTAAAAGGGATCTATAGAGCTAGTGTGGATGGTAATGTTAGTAGAGGACGACCACGGATAACACACTTGGACCAAATTGAAAGTGTGCTCAAAAAGGCTGGCGTCCGAAGTATGAAGAATAAAAGAGCATGTATGAAAAGATTAGAAATTGATGGATGTTAACGAAGCTAGAGAGGTTTGTCAGGATCGTGCGAAGTGGCGATCAATAGTCTCTGCCTACCCCAATGGGAACTAATGGCGTGAGTATATGTATGTATGTATGTATATATATATATATATATATATATTGATAATATATATATTGAGAAGTATATATATAGCGACATGATAGTCCAGTGGGTAGAACACCCGCCCGAAAAACAGAAGGGCGTGAGTTCCAATCCTGGGACGGGCCAACACCAATTTGTCTTTTCTAGAGTCATATGTGTGGTTAATTTATCATGGTTGCTAACGGTGAGGGAAAACATCGTGAGGAAACCCACATGGCTGAGTTGTACTTAGTCATGTGACAGTGTATTCGTACAAAAACGGCGATAGGCCTGCCCCCTATCACGTGAGTACACTGTCTAAGCAAAACGTGGGTACCTTCTCTGGAAACTAGATGGCGCTTGCCATGTGAGTTCAGGAGTATTGGTACCTCTGCCAACCCCTTCGGGGATAAACGGCGTGAACGTTTATGTATTTTATGTTATGTATGTATATATATATATATATATATGTATATATCAATGAATATTTTGTCTCCATAATAAAAGTTGCGATATTTTTATTTTATTGTGATTTATGTCTATAGCTAGTTCTAAATTTAAGAATTAATAATAGAAACATATTAAGATCTACTATATTAAACTCGTTCACAGAAGCCCGCTTTTCACTTTACGTATTGCATAAGAGAATATTGACCCGAAGAAACAGTGCAAGCGACCTTTGACCTAATGCCGCGTTTTTTACTAAAAGTGTCACAAATTCAGGTCAAACTCGAAATAACAATCATTCGTGAGCCAATACTATAATTATGTATTTGACGACGTTTATTAATAAATGTTTTATTGCAAGCCGTCACTCGTCAAATCAGAGATGTGGCTAACATTTAATTGTTTGTAAGTATGCGCAATCAATGAATGAATTTCTTAACATGATTTTCTAGTCAGCGGCAGCGCCTAGTGAATGAACAAATATAGTGTAATTTTTTACGATGTTTTTGAGGCCAGTTTTATTTTTCAAAATCTGTCCCATATAAGATATTTCACAAATACATACATACATATACTCACGGCTGTAAATCCCTAGAAGAGGAAGCCAGAGATAAGGAATTAGAAATTCCTCAGCCACTTTTGGAAATGATAGTGGGGAAAAGATGGTAAGAATAAAGGTTGTTGGTGATGGGTCTCCAACCGCTTCGCCCAAAAATCCCTTCAAAGCCCCAATACCGTTAGTCGCCTCTTACGTACACCCACCGGAAGAAATGGGGTAGTGCTATTCTAAGCCGACACTACACAGCATAGCCTACACTACACAGCATATAAGATATTTCAGTCTAAAAGAAATATCAAACAATAGACAGAAGTATCGATCACACAGTTATGTAAACACTTTGTTATGTAGCTTTGGTATTCAAATCATTGTTAGGGAGTAATCGATAAATCGCTTCGGTCTAATCAATGGTCATATGAAATGAATCTAGCTGCTTTGGTATGTTTATGACATTACCTTGCTTGAGCTGTAACGCGCTTCTTGCGCTTAAAGTTTATGCTAAATCAACTTTTATTTGAAGAGTTTTTATTCATCGCGGAGTACTTGAATTAAGAATAAAGTTCTTAAAGTTCTGAGGAAATTAAATAAACTGCTTTAGAAAACATACAGTATTAACGAAAACTAACATACGATTAACAAAATCATACATTGCTTAATAGTACGAAAACGACAACAAAAATGATTAGAAGTATATAAAATTCTTCAAAAGACAATACCAAACCAAATTTTTTGTTCTAGCCGCTACAAGGCTAGATTCAACTATCTTAAATGCTAAGTAGGCAGCTTTCGAACAATTGGTCAGATAGTTGAATTAACTTATACGCCTGATTACACCTTTGTTTTATATTTCAACATTAGGCTTGCGTCTAACGAAAGACATTTCTGATTGTTTAATTGAAGTGCTTCATACAATTTATCTTACACAAACCAATCCTAATAAAGCTACAAGTATCAATAATAAGACACTCGTGTGTTTCTTAATTTCAATTATCAATTTTATTGATGGGGCAATCTGTCAATCATGCTTGGGTATTAATTAATATTAATGTGCAATATTTTCTATGGCTTTTATGTGACCGTTATGAGTGTGAAGCAGAAACATTGTAAATATTTTTGAGCAATTGCGTAGACTATGGAATTTTGAGCACTTAAAGAAATAGTGTCGGCTTAGAATGTCACTACCCCTTTCTACCCACGGGTATCGTAAGAGCCGACTAAGGGTATGGGGCTTTTTTAAGTGTTAATTGGGCGATGTGGTTGGAGACTCATCACCAACAAAACTTTATTTCTACCATCTTGTCCCCCCTATTAACTTCTAAATGTGGCTGAGGAGTTTATTGCTCTGAAGCCCTTTTTGGGATTTATGGCCGTGAGTAGTATGTATGCATGTTATAGAAAAGCTGCTTATGATGAGGCTATTTTCTATATAATTGAGCATTTAAATTAAAAACGAAGTATGCTTTAACAGCAAATACTACACGACGACTAGTTTTCATATGTTATCATTTTTATTGTCAAAGCGTGTGTAGTTAGCATTGTGTGTCATAATCATAATATTTCTTTGTCTAACAAACATATACTACATACATACATATACTCACGGCTATACATCCCTAGATAGGGTAGCCAGAGCTAAGGAATCAGAAATTCCTCAGCCACTTTTGGAAATGTGAGTGGGTAAAAGACGGTAAAAATAAAGTTTGTTGGTGATGGGTCTCAAACCGCATCGCCCAACAATCCCTTAAAGGCCCCAATACCGTAAGTCGCCTCTTACGTACACCCACCTGAAGAAATGGGGTAGTGCTATTCTAAGCCGACACTACACAGCATACGTATTACTTATTGTCGATCTCTGGACAACCTTTAGAATATGTACTTAGTTACCAGTTGTACCTTTAGTCAACGTATACTCAGGCCGTAGGCAATTGTGGAAGTTACGTGGGGATAAAATAGTAAATAACGTATCACTGGTAAATTGGTAATTTATTTCCAACCCTATCACCGACCAACTTCTACCCCCTACCCTTAGTCGCCTTTTACGCAGTGCAGTGTTAAACTAATCCGACACTCACAGCTACATACATTTATATACTCACGGCTGTAAATCCCTTAACGGGGTAGCCAGAGCTTTGGAATGAAATATTCCTCAGTCACTTTTGGAAGTTGATTTTGATTTACACAGCTAATTTATTTGTAATAATGTAATTTATTTATGTTATTTGAATAGCTGTACTGGTGTTTGTTTATGATTATTTACTTTGAAGTTTATTGCATAAAGGACTATAATGGAATCACGTTTTCAGTAAAGATAAACTCTAGCATCGATTATCAATTTGAAGATAAACCAATTACTGAATGTTTGATGCAAATTGTTTGTATAATTGAAAAACATACAGAAACATTTGAGGCAAATGAATTATTATTATAGATATTCAATTCCACACGCCGGAGTATAAAAAATATTGATGCCTGTTAGTCACGACTCTGCTACACGGAATCTAACAGAAATCTTATTTGGTTTTGAATTATTTTTACTAGGTTTTAATTAGATTACCTACCTATGTTCCGTGTTTTGCAGGGCAAGTTAAGCCGTCGGTCTCGGCTACTATCACGATAGTAGTCGTTAGTCTGCCAACCCGCAAATGGCCAGCGTGGTGGACATGACCAAATCACCCTATATAGGGTAGGCTCGAGTCCCTTGGTGGGGATATATATGGGCTGTGAGGACTTAAGAGCACTGACTCTTACTTCTCTTTGTAAAAGGCTAATAAGGTATTAGCGTTATCAAATGGGGTGACGTGGGTGGACATTCATCACCAACAATTTTTTATTATATTTTCTTATTTTACAATTATTTCCCCACTGCACTATCACAGTGGCTGACGTTTTTCTACTTGGATTTAAAGCCTTGTGTACTATAATTAGATAATATAGTATAACTCTAGTATATTTATTATAACAGTTTCTCTTTTGAACGGAAACATAACATATTGAACTTTGAATATTTATAAATAAACCAATAAGACCGAAATCTCATATCATTAATCACGTGCGATTAGAAAATTGCTCATAATTTTGGTTGAGCTATTAATCTATATATTTATGGTAAGTGCCGTGTAGTGCCGGCTTAGTGCCGTGTAGTGCCGGCTTAGAATGTCGCTACCCCTTTCTACCCACGGGTGTCGTAAGAGGCGACTAAGGGTATTGGGGCTTTTATTGGATTTTTGGGCGATGTGGTTGGAGACCCATCACCAAAAACCATTATTTTACCGCCCTTTCCCCACTCAACTTCCAAAAGTGGCTGAGGAATTTATAATTCCTTGGCTCTGGCTACCCCTTCTAGGGAATTATAGCCGTGAGTATATGTATGTATGTAAGTAAAAATTACATAAAATGCGCACGTGAAGGCACTTATTGGTTTACTGGTTAAAAACGCAAAGGATGAATAAACAGTTTTCTAAAATTCGATTTTGTATATAGAGTATTTAAATCAATTAATCAAACATCAGCATCTCACAGTACCATGTATCTGACTTGACACGCGCCTCTTATACGTTTTTATTTACTGTCCAAGTCCGTGGACTGGAAGTCAAAAGAATGGATTAGTTATTTTTATCGTTATACTATTTGCTTGTATCATAGTTCATTTCCGAAGACTTCACAACAAATATTAATTATATAGTCAAGTTGTCCCAGTTCTGTTGCAACGTGACACAAGAATTTTACATACATACATAAACTCAGGGCCATAGATCCCAAAAAGGGGTAGCCAGAGCTTCAAAGCTAGAAACTCCTCAGCTACATTTGGAAGTCAATAGGCCACAAGATGGTAGAAATAAAGTAACGTTGGTGATGGGTCTCCAACCGCATCGCCCAAAAACCACTTAAAAAAGCCTCATACCCTCAGTCGCCTCTTACGATGCCCGTGGGTAGAAAGTGGTAGTGACATTCTAAGACGGCACTACACGGCATTTTTTTATTTAAAAGAATTTTATACATTGAAATAATTTGTTATCTTCAATTTACCTAAATTAGCTCAAAACGAGTACAAAACCTTGCTCCTTTCTAGCAATCGAGACAAAATAGCTTTTTGACCTAACGCGTATAGCGAATGACTAAACTGATGCATATTCAAGCTGAGTGACGACACCGCCTTATGCATATATTTCGCCATATCTTTGTAGATGCGTCGGTAGATACTCTCTATTACTCGTCGGGTACCCATTAAGTAAATATTTTGATATTTTATAAATTACTGAGCGTGAGATTCTGCATATAAATCATTTTCCTTTACAATTGTTTATTTAATAAGTACTACGAACGTTTTTCCATTATTTTATTATTTCTGGTTTTGAAATTGTATTTAGAAGATTAGCAGATTAGTTTTGATTCATAACCACATATCTAATGCTCTGGTTTGATAGGACACAATATTATTACCTCAAAACAAAAGTTGGATCAAAATTACAGACAGTTCTCTTGTAAACGCTTATTTATTCAGCTTTAAGTTAGCGACTGAGTTTCCTATAAAGACTAAAAGAAGCATACATACATACATATTCTCACGCCGTTAGTTCCCAGTGGGGTAGGCAGAGACTATCGATCGCCACTTTGTACGATCCTGGCAAACCTTTCTAGCTTCATTCACATCCATCAATCTTTTCATACATGCTCTTAATTCTTTGTACTTCGGACACCTGCCTTTTTGAGCACATATTCTATTTGATCTAAATGTGTCCTCCGAGGTCGTCCTCTACTAACATTACCTTCCACATTGGCTCTATAGATCTTTTTCACCACTTTACTGTCATCCATCCTCTCTATGTGCCCAAACCATCTCAACATTCCTTTTTCTATCTTTCTTACAATATCATCTTTTACACCACACCTTTCACGAATCACATCATTCCTCACACGATCACATAACCTTACATTACAAACTTTTCTGAGGGATCTCATTTCTACTGCATTCACTCTGCTTTCATGCTTCTTCTGCCACACCCAACATTCACTGCCATACATAAGCGTAGGAACGAGGACAGCATCATGCACAGCCATTCGGGCCTTTTCGGACACCGATTGACTAGACATGAGACTATCCAGTGCTCCATTTACCTCATTACCCTTTTTTACTCTTCTTTCAATGTCTTCATCACACTTTCCATCCCTAGTAAACAAACTTCCCAGATATACGAACTCTTTCACTTGTTCCACTTTCTTACCATTAGTCTCAATCACACATTCAGTCATATTCTCCTCTCTCTCAAAAACCATGGTTTTGGTTTTATCCACATTCACTCTCATTCCTTTTCTTTCAAACGACGCACATGCAATATTCACCATCTCTTGCAACTCTTCAACCGACGATGCAAGAGAAAGAAGAGATAAAAGAAGCATACTAAACAATAAAATAACAAAAGTTAAACAAATGAAATCTATCATTCTATAATTCTTACATACATACATACATATACTCACGGCTATAAATCCCTAAAAGGGGTAGCCAGAGCTGAGAAATTTCTAATTTTGGAAGTTGAGTGGGGAAAAGATGGTAGAATAAAGGTTGTTGGTGATGGGTCTCCAACCACATCGCCCAAAAATCCCTTAAAAAGCCCCAATACCGTTAGTCGCCTCTTACGTACACCCACCGGAAGGAATGGGGTAGTGCTATTCTAAGCCGACACTACACAGCTCTTTTATTCTTCTATTATCATTATTATCAATGGTTGCTTTAAAATTTGCCCTAAAATCTAAATTTTGACACAAAAACTATTTTAAAAAGATTCCCTCACATGATAAACCGAATACGAACTAACAATAGATGGTACGCAATTTGTTTTGTATAGACTTATTAATGTCGTAATTATATCTGTCAAAGTTTGTACGCAACTTTCCGTCACGGTTTTATATAAAAATCTACTGCTACATTGCGTAATTAAATTTTTATTACAGTTTTGTTAACATACCAGTTTGTGTCGTTGTAAATCATTTTGAACTGCAATCATGTATAGTTAGAAAATAAGTGGGCTTTTTCATAGTTCTACATTACTGAATGAAACATTTAAAAGTTTAATTACATAACATAAAATAAACGTTCACGCCGTTTATCCCCGAAGGGGTTGGCAGAGGTACCAATACTTCTGAACTCACATGGCAGCGCCATCTAGTGTCCAGAGAAAGTACCCACGTTTTGCTTAGACAGTGTACTCACGTGATAGGGGGCAGGCCTATCGCCGTTTTGTACGAATACACTGCCACATGAATAAGTACAACTCAGCCATGTGGGTTTCCTCACGATGTTTTCCCTCACCGTTAACAACCATGATAAATTAATAATTAAAAAAGACATTAATTATTTACACCAGCTTGATTGCTTAATGGGTGGACCAAGGCAGTAAGGCTTGGTTCCACCCATTAAATCCTTTGTAGGGATTTCTACTCTTAAAGGCTTAAGTCATATCTGTATTTAACTAATCGAAATAGACAACCGTGGGAGAAATCATTGTAAGAAACATAACATAACATAAACATAAACGTTCACGCCGAATATCCCCGAAGGGGTTAGCAGAGGTACTAATACTTCTGAACATCACGTGACCTTGTCACCTGGTGTTCAGAGTACCCACGTTTTGCATGGAATTCTCGAATTGTAAGAAAACCAATGGTTAATTAAAACAAAGTAAAAATAAGAAAATACGCACGACGTAAGATTTTCATTCGTAAATTTGGTGTTGCTCTTAATGAAATGAAGTGGTAAAATATCTAAATGTTTTGAAGATAACTAGTTATTCAACCATTCAAGTATACTCATTATAAAGAGTACGGATTAATTACTTGTCTGTAACGAATTAGCTCTGAAACAAACAACTCATCTCAAATAAGCCAATTAAAAAAAAAAAGTTGAAGCAAAAAAAACCTACAGCTTTCAGAAGAAACATAGACTTTAAATAATTGCGCTAAACAATATAAAGGCTGAGCTATGATGGAATACCTTAACTATAAAAACCTTAAATTTTGAAAAATAACCCTACATTTGGGTCTATTAACTTATACATATACATACATATACTCACGGCTATTTATCCCTTGAAGAGGTAGCCAGAGCCAGGGAATTAGAAATTCCTCAGCCATGTTTGGAAGTTGTGTGGGGAAAAGATGGTGAAATAAAGGTTGTTGGTGATGGGTCTCCAACCGCATCGCCCAAAAATCCCTTAAAAGCCCCAATACCGTTAGTCGCCTCTTACGTACACCCACCGGAAGAAATAGGGTAGTGCTATTCTAAGCCGACACTACACAGCAACTTAACTTATAAAGTAACGCAAAATTTGCAAACAGTAAAACATTATGGGAATCCAAAGTATTTATTTTAATATTGCGCTCCTTTACAATAATCTCCGATCATTATGTCTCAAACTATTGTCTGGTTGTAGTCGAGGCTGGAATCCATTGCGGTCGGCTAAATAATGCACAACATGTCTTTGCCCGTCGGGATCGAAGTAAGAGTATTCTCCTTTCACAACTAAGCCTCGATCTCCATCTTCTCCTAATATACCACCTTCTTCTCGACGGATGGTTCCATCGGAAGATTCAAATCTGTAAATGATGAAGGAATAAATGCACTTTTTATCATGACATACATACATATACTCACGGCTATAAATCCCTAGAAGGGGTAGCCAGAGATAAGGAATCAAAAAATCCTCAGCCACTTTTGGAACATTGAGTGGGGAAAAGATGGTAAAGTAAAGGTTGTTGGTGATGGGTTTCCAACCGCATCGCCCAAAAATCCCTTTATAGCCCCATTACCGTTAGTCGGGGTGTAGTAGGGTGCTTAATAGGTTTGCCAGCTGGCCCTGTAACTTATAGGGAGGCAAATCGTACTGACAGGCAGTCTACAAACTCTCACCGGTGGCTCCAAGTAGTTGTTGTGCACACAACGGCCACACCGCGGTAAACCACGTCGGCTCGTGGGCTAAACCCGGTGAGGGGCCCTGTTTGCGTTAGCGGACAGGGTTATCAAGCGGATACCTCCCGCAACGTGCATAAGTCTAACTCGGCGGTGAAGGCAGCTCACGCTGATAAGCTTCGAATCCTGGCGGATCCGGCGAGCTAGCAAGGCAATGTCGATGGCCTAGGGCGGTAGTTGAGGTAGAGTTTTGATTTCCGGCCAGAGACTGCATCCGAACCTCCCGCCAGTCGAAGCGGACTCCGTTCCACTGGGTTACGGGAGATAAGGACGAGAGAGGGCATCTGCGATGGCGCGACCGCTTATGGACTAAAAAATTCTCCTGCGTAAGTGACTGCTTCAGATATTGGACTCCGATGACGTAAAGTCCCGTGGCGATGGGCCGAAGTAGAGAGGTTCGGTTTGATGCAGACCGGGCTTTGTCTGAGGCCTGCACACGGGCGGCTCTGGGGGTATTCCTAGAATGCCGTGGTCGTTTTTACTCTGCATTAGGGGTGACAGAGAGGATTCGGCAGCACCTGGAGTGACAGAGCAGCCCTATTTAGGGAGTGCACTGCTCTCCATGCTCAGCCATGGAGGGGGCTAGAAAAGGTGCCCTAAAAATTGCTCGCCCCAACCTATAGGGATGGTAGTAACCGCGGCTGCCTCCGCATCCTTCAATTCGTGGTCGAAATAACAGTAAAAGTAATCTAAAAACACCAAGAAAACTGGATATGACTTTTGGCGCATGGAATGTAAGAACACTCCTTGATCGAGAAGCTAACGCCTGTCCTGAACGGAAGACCGCCATTGTGGCCCGCGAACTTTCTCGCTATAACGTGGATGTAGCTGCTATCAGTGAAACACATCTCGCTGATGAAGGGGAGCTGGTGGAACACGGTGGTGGATATACTTTCTTTTGGAAAGGTCTTGCTTCCTCCGAACGCCGACGATCAGGTGTGGGCTTTGCTATCAAGAATCAGCTTGTGAACCAGCTGAAAGAGTGCCCGGTGCACATCTCAGACCGAATTACAACCTTGCGTCTTCACCTGGACAATAATAACTACCTTAATGTCATCAGTGTCTATGCTCCCACGCTTGACAAGCCTGATGACATAAAGGACCAATTTTACGAGGAGCTGACTAAATGTATTGATCAGGTACGTCCCAAGGAACAGATACTAATACTGGGGGACTTCAATGCCAGAGTAGGACAGGACTTCACAGCTTGGCCTAAAGTCCTAGGCAGGCACGGAGTAGGTAGCATGAACGATAATGGACAACTGCTGCTAAATTTTTGTGCTCAATTCGAGCTGGTGATCACAAACACTATGTTTAGACTCCCGGCTAAGCACAAAAATACGTGGATGCACCCAAGATCTAAGCACTGGCACCTGATTGACTACGCCATCGTTAGGCAAAAAGATGTTTCCCAAGTCCAAATTACCCGTGTAATGCGTGGTGCACACTGCTGGACAGACCACAGACTTGTAGTCACTAAGCTGCGCGTCCGCCTCCGACGTCCTCGCAGATCCGTCAGAAGTAAGCCTCCGAGCTTAAACGTGGAAAGGCTTAAAGATCTCAGGACGAGGGAGAAATATGCCGAAGCATTGGCTACTGGGCTGCCTCGCACAAAGAGTGAGACTGGAAACATCAGTGCTGACTGGAAGTCTCTGTCTTCTCATATTTTAGATACCGCCACAGTTACTTTGGGTCTAAAAGTTCGTAAAAACGAGGACTGGTTTGATGAGAATGACGGGGCGCTTAAGGAAGCTATTGATAGACACCGAGATCTCCTCCGGCAGCACAGAAAGAGCCAAAGTGGTGTTGCGGAGGTCCAGCAAAGTGAACTGGATCTGCGGAGACTTACTCGGGAAACTAAAGACAAGTGGTGGCAGGATAAGGCTCGCTACATGCAGCAGCTCGCAGACACAAACCAGCTGGGAGATTTCTACAGTGAGGTACGGAAGTTGCTGGGTACAACTTCTCTTGCAAAAGTGCCACTTAAACCTGCCAGTGGTGAAGGCCTCCTTATTAGCAAGGAAGAAGTACTTAAGCGATGGGCAGAATATTTCAACATTCTGCTGAATGTGGACCGGTCTGCTGATATGGAACACATTCATTCGATGCCTCAGCTCCCCTTTGATATGGAGCTGGATGAGCCACTGTCGCGTGGCGAGGTTGTTCGTGCCATCAAACAACAACAAAACAAGCGAGCGGTTGGCGTTGATTTTATACCAGGAGAACTGCTCAAATACGGCGGTGAGGAGCTGCATACGGTTATGTGGGAGCTTTTAGACCTTATGTGGAAAAACGAACAAGTCCCATCATCGTTTAAAATATCACGCATAAGGGCTTTATACAAGGGCAAGGGCGACCGCTCCGACTGCGGTTCCTACCGCGGTATTTCGCTTTTAACAGTCCCTGGAAAAGTCTTCGCCAGAATACTATTGAACCGCCTGACGAAACTTTCAGAAATGATATTGCCAGAAACCCAGTTTGGCTTCCGACCTGACCGAGGCACAGCTGAAGCTGTCTTCTCAGTGCGTCAACTACAGGAGAAAAGCAGAGAGCAGGGCCGTCATTTGTTCCTGTGCTTTGTTGACCTCGAGAAGGCATTTGACAGCGTGCCTCGAGAAGCCCTTTGGTTGGTGCTTAGTAGGATGGGATGCACGGAGAAGTTTGTGAGACTCCTCAAACTCCTCCACGACGACATGGAGTGCTGCGTTGCAGTCAGTGACGAACAATCAGAGTTTTTCCCCGTAACCTGTGGGGTTAAACAAGGCTGCGTTCTCGCGCCTACTTTGTTCGCACTGTACTTTGCAGCTGTAGTTCGCGAAGTCTTACAGACTACTCAAAAAGGTGTTCGCATTCGTTTTCGCACTGATGGCAATATTTTCAACCTGGCGAGGCTAAAAGCTCGCACTAAAGTCTCTCACGCTATTGTCACTGAGATCATATACGCGGATGATCTATGCTTTGTAGCAGAATCCTCAAACGACCTGCAGCAGCTCATGTCCGACTTCGACAAGTCCTGCCGGAGATTCGGCTTGAAGATTAGCGTCAAGAAGACGGAGGTGATGTCTTCGGGTACGGAGGCTCCTCAGGCGCTAAAAATCAAACTTGGCGAGGACGAGCTGAGGCAGGTCGATAAGTTCCGTTATCTGGGGAGCATTTTAACATCCAAGTGCGACATGGAATCCGAAGTTAACAGCAGGATCGAACTGCAGCCTTCGGTAAGCTAGATTCCAAGGTCTTCTGCTCGCATGATCTGAAGATAGCGACAAAAGTCTCAGTGTACATGGCGGTTGTGTTACCGACAATCCTTTATGCTGCGGAAACATGGACCGTGTACCGCCGCCACATACGCATGCTAGACCGTTTCCACCTCAGATGTCTGCGGAAGATCCTAAAAATAAAATGGTCTGATCGCGTGCGTAACACTGAGGTGTTGCGTCGAGCAAAAGTTGATGGCATTGAGGTTTACCTCATGCGACGACAGCTCCGGTGGTGCGGACACGTTTCAAGGATGGCAGAACAGAGGGTCGCCAAGCGCATCTTTTATTCGGAACTTGAGGAGGGCAAGCGTAAGCATGGCGGACAACTCCTCAGGTATAAAGATGTGCTGAAGCGACACATGAAGAAGTGCGGCATCAAGAGCTCTCAGTGGGAAAAACAAGCCTCCATAAGACCGGAGTGGAGGACTTTGGTTCATACCAAAGTCCGTGACTTTGAAATTCTTCGGCGCGCTGAGAGTGATGCCAAACGCGACGAATTAAAAGCCCGACCACCTGCGCTAATACTATATAATTATAATAATGGGGTGCTCACATGCCCGCAGTGTGCGAGGATCTTCACAAAGAAGATTGGCTATGTCAGCCACATGCGAGCCCACGACCGGCGTCCATAGAGGACACGTTGAAGCAGTCGCCGTGACCGAAATCGGTTGGACATCATCACTCACCGTTAGTCGCCTCTTACGTACACCCATCGGTAGAAACGGAATAGTGCTATTCTAAGCCGCCACTACACGGTTTTTTATCATGAATAGTTAGTTAATGGTTTATTGTGAGTGGAATCTAATAAAAGTTTATTAGTTTTGAGCTCAGTGCTCATGATTTCGACTCAACTTCCAAAAGTGGCAAAATATCCAATAATTCTACCAACAAATATATACTCACGGCTATAAATCCCTTAATGGGGTAGCCAGAGCTTTAGAATGAGAAATTCCTCAGCCACTTTCGGAAGTGATTGGGGAAAAGATGGTAATAACAAGTGTTTTTGGTGACGGGTCTCCAATCACATTGCCCAAAAATCACTTAAAAAGCCTCTATATCCTTAGTCGCTTCTTACGATCACCCACGGGTAGAAATGGGGTAGTGTTATTCTAAGCCGACACTACACGGCGACTTAATTTGATTAGCCAATTTTCCAGATTGAAATTACTCAGCAACTTTCAAATGAATCAATCATCAGCTCGTGAACACGGCACCAGTAGGTGTGCCGAAACGTCGGGCAAACATATCACGTAAGTGATTTAAATATATACGCTGGTGAATCCCGATTATTATGTAAAAAAGGAAACATATTTATTTGTTTCAGACTCCCATGTTTTTTTAAGTTACATACATACATAATATATTCACGGCTATTTATCCCTTGAAGGGGTAGCCCGAGCCAGGGAATTAGAAATTCCTCAGCCACGTTTGGAAGTTGTGTGGGTAAAAGGTTGTTGGTGATGGGTCTCCAACCGCACCGCCCAAAAATCCCTTAAAAGCCCCAATTCCGGTAGTCGCCTCTTACGTACACCCACCGGAAGAAATGGGGTAGTGCTATTCTAAGCCGACACTTTTTAAGTTATGTCGGGAAAATATTCTAAAGTGAAACGGGGTTGGTAAAACAAAACCCAAAAGAATAAGTCGGCCCCTTACGACACCCGCAGAAACGAATGGGTTAGTGCTATTCAAAGCCGACACTTACAGTTTTTGATTGATATTATATAGGTAGAGCTCAACTCTCAAACTCAAACGCTCACGCCGTTTATCCCCGAAGGGGCTGGCAGACGTACTAATACTTCTGAACATAACGTGATATTGTTCAGAGTGCCCACGTCTTGCTTGGCCAGTATTACGTGAAGATCGTAATAGGGGGCAGGCCTACGCCGTTTTGTTCGAATACATTGTAACATAGCCCGGGATTGGAACCCTAATTGTCTGCACGAACTCTTACGAAGCTATAACATATAGGTAGAAAATATATAAAAAAACTTACTCATAACTGTAGCTACCGATTCCATTCGTGTTGAAGGCATATTTGAGAATCTTGTCGAGAGGAGTAGCAAAACTGCATTTGGCGATAAACACTATCGCAAATAAGACCGCTGCTGACAACCCACTCTGAAAATATAAAGTCAAGATATAAAAAAATATTGAAAGTAAATTAGTGAAACATGTATATAAATTAGCCGTGTAGTGCCGGCTTAGAATGACACTACCCCATTCTGCCTACGGTTGTCATAAGAGGTGACTAAGGGTATACATACATACATATACATATACTCACGGCTGTAAATCCCTAGGAGGGGTAGCCAGAGCCAAGGAATTAGAAATTCCTCAGCCACTTTTGGAAATGATAGTGGGGAAAAGATGGTAAAAATAAAGGTTGTTGGTGATGGGTCTCCAACCACTAAGTTTGTTACTTACTAAGGGTATAGGATATTTTAAATAGTTTTTTAGCGATGCGGTTGGAGACCCATCACCTACGATACTTTATTTCTACCATCATGTCTCCTATTAACTTCCAAATATGGTAAAGGATATTGTCTTAAGCTCTGTGTACCCCTTTTTGGAATTTATGGCCGTGAGTATATGTAAGTATATAAAGCTAACTTTGCTGGTATTTCCATAAAGGATCAAAAAGGACACATTAAGATAAATTAAAGAATGTTTGTGAATAATGACATGAGTCAAAACACGTGTAGTGTCGGCTTAGAATAACACTACCCCTTTCTACCCGCTGGTGATCGTAAGAGGTGACTAAGGGTATAGGGGCTTTTTAAGTGGTTTTTGGGTGATGCGGTTGGAGACCCGTCACCAAAAACATTTAATCTTACCATCTTTTCCCCAATCAACTTCCAAAAGTGGCTAAGGAATTTCTCATTCCAAAGCTCTGGCTACCCCGTTAAGGGATTTATAGCCGTGAGTATATGTATGTATGCATGTATGTCAAAACATTAACAACGCTCGAAAGGTTTGTCAAGATGGTACTAAAACCTTTCAAGCTGACAAAGTGGCGAAGAATAGGGTGGTAGCCAGACTTAATGATACATTTCTAGGCAACTTTTGGAAACTAAGATAGAAATGAAAGTAAAGGATGGTTGATGATGTGTTTACATGGCAGGATGCAGCTTTGAAACCTTTTAAAAGTATTAACAAGTTAAGTAAGCTTAATTGAGTATTGCAGATCATTATTAATAACCTCCGTTTATCAACTTCTTACTAGCCCTCTTAAGTAAATATTTACACATTTAATTACTCTAATTGAAATATATTTAAGTTTTACTATCTGATTGATTAATGATGCATGTTGAAAAATGGCGCCTCGAAATGGAGAAGGTTTATTTAATGAAGTTTTAAATCAAGGTCATTTTATCTTGAATAGCTCGGAGTGATTTACATACGCACGGCGTTAAAACGTTGCTAATTTATTAATGGCATACATATACTCACGGCTATAAATCCCTTTTTGGAATTGGAAAAATTTATTGGATTTTTGGGCTATGCGGTTGGAGACCCATCACCAAAAAGCCTTTATTTTACCGCCTTTACCCCACTCAACTTCCAAAAGTGGCTATATTTTTATAATTCCTGGGCTCTGGCTACCCCTTCTAGGGAATTATAGCCGTGAGTATATGTATGTATGTTGGAATTGGAAGTCGCCAGAGATTTAGAGTTAGAAAATCCACAGCCACATTTGGAAGTTGATTAGGGAGAAGGTGGTAGAAATAAAGTATCGCTGGTGTTGGGTCTCCAACTGTATCGCCCAAAAACCAATTAAAATGCCCCATACCCTTGGTCGCCTCTTACGACACCCGTGGGTAGAAAGAGGTAATGAAATTCTAAAGCCGCTCTTCACGGCTGTAATTTAATTAATAACTGTTAATCAAAATGAGAAGTTAATTCCATCGTTCAAAATGGAACAGTGCATTATAAAATCGTTAAGCAAGCATAGGGTCTAAAACTAGTACATAAATTTTCATGTTTTTTCAAAGAACTTGCGGCGTAAATTATATTAAGTTAGAACAGGATAGCTGTATTAACATTAACGTGCGAAAAACGTTTCTTTTGCCTCTGAAATTGACGACAGTTCACATAAAGTTCTATGCGTGTCCTAGCTAAATCATCAATTTTTAAATTTAATTAGATCAAAATTAAAAAAAACTGTGTGTACTCTATTCAATCAACTTTATTCTTTAAGATCGAGTTTTAACTGATACATTTTAAAATATAAACAAAGGTGATTATATGGAAATTTCATTTTGATTTTGGTATCCTTTTAGCGTTTCGGTTAATTTAAATTAAATATTACAAAAATTATATGCAATCGCTGTACATATGATCTATGATCTACTTCGCTATAAATATAATACCTATAGCTAATACACCTCAACCAAAAATCTGCTATTACGCATTTGCTTCCACTTAGCACGCGTCATAAAAGCTCTCGTACGGAGTAGACGTATAAGTTAAATAAAAGTTCCGGGCAATAAATTTAACATACATACATATATACATATACTCACGGCTATAAATCCCTTAACGGGGTAAACAGAGCTTTGGAATGAGAAACTCCTAAGCCACTTTTGGAAGTTGCGTGGGGAAAAGATAGTAAACTAAAGGTTGTTGGTGATGGGTCTCCAACCGCATCGCCCTTCCAATCCCTTAAAAGCCCCAATACCGTTAGTCGCCTCTTACGTACACCCACGGGTAGAAATGGGGTAATGTTATTCTAAGCCGACACTGCACGGCTGAATAATATAAATTTTATAATATAATTAAAATTTTAGCAAATGGCAATATTTACATAGCATTCATCTTTGTTGACATTGACTTTATTTTTAAGAAACATTTTTGTGACCTTTTAAACAATTTATCACGGGTCAAAGTTAATATGGTGTGTAATAGGACTTTGGTACGGCTTTTATAAGCTTTGAAATTTTGATGCCTAATGACATATAAAGGTAGGTAACAACAAATTATACGTGTTATAAATCTGCGCCTCGAGTAGTGATAAGTTGCCTTTGGGATAGGCAGTATCAATTGCCTCTTTGTATGATCCTGGCAAACCTCTCTAGCTTTATTTACCCCCACAGTTATCAATATTTTTTTACATAAGGACTTATGTACAAGGACAAGTTTTTTTATATTATATATAAATATATACGTCGTCCAATAATTACTAAAAAGCCCCAAATTTCCTCAGTTACCATTAATTGACACCCGCAGGATTAAATGGATCGATTTTATTCTACTCTATAGTATATAAGTCGATACTACCCTGCTACTAAGCGTGAAATATTTAATAGAATCCAAAAAAACTACAGAGAAGTGTCAATGGTCAAAAATACATCACAACGAAAGTAAAAATCACGAGTATAGAATAACAAACATACGTAAGATAATATATAACTTTAACTATAGATGATAACTTTTTTGTATCCCTGTCTGTGAGAAAAGTTAAGGAGATACCAAAATTTATTTACTTATGTTCTATATGTTGTTATTTTATATTATTTTTGCTATTTCTGTTTTTTCTCCTTAATAAATAAATAAATAAGGGGTAGCCAGAGCTTAGGAGCTAGAAACTCCCCAGCCACACATTTGGAAGTTGATGCGGGATAAGATTGTAGAAATAAAGTATCGTTGGTGATCGATGGGTCTTCAACCGCAAGGCCCAAACACCATTTAAAAAGCCCCATATGCTAAGTCGCCTCTTACGACACTAGTGGGAAAGGGATAGTAACAAACCTATAAGTTTACTGGAAAAAACGACTTAGTATTGCAATATAATACATATATACATATTCTCACGCCGTTAGTTCCCATTGGGGTAGGCAGAGACTATCGATCGCCACTTTGTACGATCCTAGCAAACCTCTCTAGCTTCATTCACATCCATCAATCTTTTCATACATGCTCTTTTGTTCTTCGTACTTCGGACACCTGCCTTTTTGAGCACATTTTCTATTTGATCCAAATGTGTCCTCCGAGGTCGTCCTCTACTAACAATACTTTCTGCAATATAATACTAAATTAAAAATAACCAACCGAAAATGCGCAATGATTTCACAGAAAGATTGTTGCTATTTTTAACTTTAACGCATTGTTTGATCTTAGATTTCGCTTATTGTTCGTATCATATGTCATCACATAATAGGCTTACATAAAATAAACTTGTGTAAGCTCTCGACTGCCGTATTAGGCTGTGACAAAGCTTACGAAAAGTGTGTCGACAAGATCTAATATTTTTTCTATAAACACTACTTTGCAGCCAATCGAGACAATGTGAACAAGACAGAAATCCTTAACAATGATGTTTATTTATGAAAGAAATATCTACTTGAAAGGGTTATGTTTGAAAATGATTTATAAGACACAATCTGACCTGGCAGATTGTTCAATCAACACTGTTTTTTTATATCTCTTTAAGAATTTATTTCGTTATTATATATTGCATTGATGTATTTTATGTAATAAAAATCATAACTTAGATATTTAGGATACAAAATATCAGTATTACACTTATACATTATGAGTAGAAACATGATAAAAAAACAAACGAGCTAATTCTAAATCATTACGAATAGGCCATTTTTGTAATTTAATAATTAATTTACAATTTACTTACCATGTCTGTCGACAGTCTAGGGCAGTTTAGTAACCAGGGACTGCAGTTAAAAAGTTGAAACCGGTCACTTTAATACTTAAATCTATTTCGAGCTTCAAGACTATGACAAGACGAGAATTCTTTAATTGTTAATGTACAATCGGACGTCAAAACAACTAAGTCATTTTAATAGAAGGAAAACTCTCGTAAAATTATATTTTATAGTAATTTGTTAAGATCTTTTTGTCGTTGACTGTACCGACAATGAGACATTAATGTTATAATGTAGAGTATTATAACTAGGGAATCTTGCTGCAGTTATTTTTAGGATTTTAGTACCATATAACGAAGTGGGTTCTTGAACAGACCACTTTGATCGTCTATTTTGTTTTTAAATGAGTAAATTCATAAAAAATGCATCATCAATCACACATTTTCAATCATTAGGATTGTTTAATGCCAATTCAGCTGTAAAAATTCAAACAAAAATAAATTAAAAAAAAAGGTAGAGCACATTGTTAAAAACTTTTTACTAATGTCACTAGACGGCACCTTCTTAAACTAAAACATCACACGAAAAGAAAAACTGTGTCAAATACTTTTTCAGCTTTGAATAACAGAAATAAAAACAATATTGTTTTATTATCAATGTATGCTAAAACTAATAATGCCTCAAAAACTTATGTTCATATTAAAACAAGTTGATATGAACACGTGCTTTGGTAAACTATTAAGACGTTGCAATCGCCGATAGAATGAAGATTAAACTTTGAACTTATATCAAATACATGAAACCTGTTATAATAGTTACTATCTTTATGTTTGATATATTAGAGAAGAAGCCAATATTTTTGTTGTTTTCCTATGGTTTGAGCTTTAGATTCGTAGGCGTAAGTATATATATACATTTATTGAAATCTCAAGTGAACGTGATAGGTTTTAATAATATCTTCGAACAACGTAGTTACAAAGGAGAAAAGAATTGTTTTTTTTGTACATCTCATACACGAAAGAAAGAAGAAAAAAATATTATTTATTCGCTAAAAATAAGGCACTTAAAAACAAACAGAATACACAGGAAATAAGTTTTAAAAAAGATATAAAAATGTTTAGTAAACATTAAAAGAATCTTAATCAAACTAAACTGAAACACAATTATAAAAAAACACTTACACTCAGAAAAAACATAATAAAAGAAAAAAAACAGAAACACACATGTCAAAATAAAAATATTAAGTAATTTTTCGTCGTCTCTTTAAACTGAATTTCTTCAAGCGCCAAGTGATTTCAATATAAAAATGTTGAAGTTAGTTTCCTCTTGTGAAGTGTTCTTTCCATAGTGAAGTTTCGTCTTGCAAAGCGAAAATCCTTAAGGAAATAAGGTAGTAGAAGATTATTTTCCAAGTAGAGTCGCTACAAGGTTGGCGGGAGAATATGAAACGGCCTGAAAAAAAACGATTATTAGCATTTCTTAAATTAACACTCAGAGTTTTTGAACAATGCACATGCAAGCTAGTATATAATTATATTATATATGATGCCAATCAGAACAAATCCATACAATTTCGTCGCAAAAAAGCGCACAAAAAATCGTTATGTGCAAAGCCTCCAACATATATCTTCCAGCCCGGCTAGTACGCCGGTGTTTAAATTAGTTATCGCGTGGGATAAAGCAGCTATCTCTTACGCACTTTCTTAGTATCGTATACTGCCATCTCGTTCTAACCGTTATCGGGTAGATAAAATAGGAGATTGTTGTATAAGAGGCCACTAAAGATATAAGGCGATGCGTCAAACGATTAAACAAACAACAAAAACATATGTATTTTATTACTTATTCCAAAAATCCCTGAGGAATTTCTTATTCAAGGTACTAGAAACCCGAAATCTAGGTAATTATCATACTCACAGGTACAGGAACAAGTAAGTTTATCGAAGACTCAATTGTCGGATGATATCCAGTTTTATCGGCATAGTAAGATACAATGTACAAAATTCCGTCACTATCCACAAATGAATAGCGACCTTTGACTACATAATTGCCATCCTCTTCGAATTTTCCGCTTTCCGATCTTTCGATTTCATTTGACGTCTTAAAACTGGAAAATATTAAGTGTTTTTTTACAATAAAATTATGGAATGGAAAACAAAATGGACCGTGTCTTAAAGCTTAAGACCGACTGACGTAATTTAAATAGTAAGAAGACTGACTTTTAATTATTACTTACAATTTATTTCACTCCAATTCGCATTGAAGCCTTAATATACATATACTACCGATCGCTAAAGTTCTAGCAAAGATTCTGCTCAACCGCATCGCACCAGCAGTAGCTGAGATGCTGAGGGAAGAACAAGCTGGTTTTCGCTCCGGACGCTCCTGCACAGACCACACTAACACCTTGCGCATACTGATCGAGCAGTGTGTCGAATGGCAGTCGGAACTACTGCTGGCATTCGTCGATTTTGAAAAAGCACTCGACACTGTGAACTGGGGCGCGTTGTGGTCCAGCCTTAGTCGCAGGGGCATCCCGCAGTGTATTATTGATATAATCCGCGCCCTGTACGAAGGTAGCACATGTCGGGTGATTCATGAAAAGGAGTTGGGAACACCAATATGCATCTCTGCGGGCGTCAAGCAAGGATGCCTCTTATCGCCGCTTCTTTTCATTATTCTCTCGTCACCGAAACACCTCAAGGTGTGAAGTGGGGCGCTTCTGTCTTAGAAGACATGGACTACGCGGACGACATTGTGTTAATCTCGCCAACTCTAGCCCATTTAGAAGCTAAACTTGAGAGCCTTAGAAAGCAAGCAGAAGTCATGGGCCTACGAATTAATAAACGAAAAACAGTCGACATGCGGATAAACCCTTCAACGACAGAACCATTGAAGCTTCAAGTTACCCCCCTAGAATCCGCTAGTAAGTTTGTTTACCTCGATAGTGTTATTACGTGTCAAGGAGGTGAAGCTGAGGATGTTGAAAGCAGGATACGGAAGGCACACGCGGCCTTTGCCCAACTGAGACCTGTCTGGGAGTCAAATGTCCTTTCCCGTCGAGTAAAGATCTCCCTCTTCGAATTGGTGGTGAAATCCGTTCTGCTCTTTGGCTGTGAAACGTGGAGAGTGACAAAGGGGCTGACGAATAAGCTTCAAGTCTTCGTCAACAAGTCCCTGAGGTTAATCCCCCGCATTTACTGGCCAATGACAATCCGGAACGTGGACCTGTGGAACCAATGCCAGCAGACTCCAGTTGTGACTGACATCGCACTGAGAAAATGGAGGTGGATGGGACACACATTTCGAAGAGGGACCACAAACGCCAGCATCGCATTCGAGTGGAAACCACCGGACGGTAAGCGAGCCCGCGGCCGTCCCGTACACACTTGGCGCCTGTGCGTGGAGAGCGAGCTGCGAGCGGCGGGGCTGAGCTGGAGTGCGGCCAGGGAAGTTGCGGCAGACAGGAAGGCGTGGCGGGAGCTTGTGCAGGCTCTGTTCACCAGTGGGGTGCCATAGGACGACAACAACAACCGATCGCTAAATTTCCAGAATCCTCAAACTCACCTCCGTCACATTTTCCTACCTCAGTAAGAATTTTTCGATCTAGTCTTCACACGTCTTTCGTGGCTCTACTGTCTTACAAACACCCATGAGAAGAAATGGGGTAGTGATATTCTATGCGTTGGCCTTTTGCTGTGTAGTGTTGACTACTTGAGAATTTGTTTGACTGTATAAATCAGCTCAAAATATACATACATACATATACTCACGGCTATAAATCCCTTAACGGGGTAGCCAGAGCTTTGGAATGAGAAATTCCTCAGACACTTTTGAAAGTTGATTGGGGAAAAGATTGTAATAATAAATGTTTTTGGTGACGGGTCTCCAACCACATCGACCAAAAATCACTTGAAAAGCCCCTATATCCTCCAAATATACTTTCACAATATTCTGTCTCCTTTGGAAACCTACAGTCTTCAGAATAAACATAGACTACATCATCAAGATGAATTTCATAAGAAGTGAGCATTTATACCCTACCCAAGATATTTAAAGTATAAATCTATTGCGGAGCTGAGGTGGCCCACAAGTTACTGATAAAAACCGTCACATACATTGGTTTTGTTACCATTCATTCTCCTCACCTGAGTTGCAAAAGTGGCTTAAGTTACTTCTTCCCAATTTTTGGTATTTAAAGCCATAAAAGTATATGCCATATAAGCCATACTCAAGGCCATAAATCCCAAAAAGGGGTTGGCAGAACTTAAGGGCTAAAAACTCCTCAGCAAGACGATATCGTTGGAGATGGGTCTCCAACCCGATCACCTAAAAACCACTTAAAAATCTCCATACCCATAGTCGCCTCCTACAAAACCCGTACCCGTGAGATTGTATTGTTATACAATAAAAATTTTATATCACAAAAGAAAACAGAATGATATTGAAATTGTACCAGAATTGAGTTACCTGAAATTGTACTCTCCATTGCCATTATTCTCATTATTTGATTCTATTATCGTTGCTTTTGAATCTTGTCCTATTACAAGTGGCGAAAATAAAACGAGACAAAATATAGCCCGATACATCTGCAAAACAAACAATACATCACTAACGATTTCACAAGTTGTCATGAAATTAATACACAACTAAGATTAAATGTGTATTCATATACTAGTGGATCGGGCCCAGCTTCGCACGGGTAGCGTAGTTTTGAAAATAATCTGAGGTTTCTTCAATCACTGCTCAACCTTTGTGAAATTTAGTGCAATTTATAGCATTCCTGCATAGTGTAGCTTTGTGATTGTGAAATCGCTTTAATGAACGGTTCAGTATCTCCGAAAATAAAACCATGCAGACAAACAATCAGAGTTATATGTATACTCCCGGCTAACTTTTGCGCGCGCAACCATTACTAAAAAATTAGCCTTATAGCATTCACGTGCGACGATACAGGGCGCGATAGCTTATTTCATGTATAAGTTTAGTTGTTCTATACCAATTTCTATGATTCTTTTTTTATTGAATAGGTAATAATGTAAACTTTTTTAAATGAGAGATGAATGAGAGAACTATAAACGTAAGAGTAAACAAATATGATCAGAATGCTCCAAACTGCTAAGCTATCAGGAGTTACACGTGTTATTATGAGTCAACTATAAAAGATAGATATATGCTGCAGAACGATATTTTTTAGAAAATTTTATGTGAAATATTTCTGTCATACATCATTTCTATGTAACTATAACCACTAAGGCTGTACACGCGACGGAAGCTTAAAAAATGGAGTAACTTCCCCCGTTTTCCCAAATTTCCCCAAAATTCCCCTTCACTACTCTGCTGAAAAGTATACAAAAACCTGCCCAGGAGTATGAAGAATAATTGTACCAAGTTTCGTTAAAATCCGTCTAGTAGTTTTTGTTTCCATAAGGAACATACAAACCGACAGACAGACAGACAGACAGACAGACAGACAGACAGACAAAAATTTTACTGATTGCATTTTTGGCATCAGTATCGATCACTAATCACCCCCTGATAGTTATTTTGAAAATATATTTAATGTACAGAATTGACCTCTCTACAGATTTATTATAAGTATAGATGGTTGGCTTAGGACAGCACTACCCCATTTTTGCCCGTGGGTTTTCCTAAGAGGCGATTAAGGGTATTGAAACTCTTTATTGGGCGATGCGGTTAGAGACCCATCACCAACATTCTTTATTTTACAATATTTTCTCCACTCAACTGCTGTGTAGTGTCGGCTTAGAATAGCACTACCCCATTTCTTCCGGTGGGTGTAAGTAAGAGGCGACTAACGGTATTGGGGCTTTTAAGGGATTTTTGGGCGATGCGGTTGGACATCACCAACAACCTTTATTTTACCATCATTTCCACACTCAACTTTCCAAATGTGGCTGAGGAATTTTTAATTCCTTAGCTCTGGCTACCCCTTTTAGGGATTTATAGCCGTGAGTATATGTATGTATGTATGTAACTTCTAATAGTGAATGACGAATTTATAATTCTGGACGTGGCTACCTCTTCTAGGGATTTATAGCATTGCGTATGTATGTATTTATTGTATAAAATAGTGAAAAAGCAGGTGGTCTTCCGAAGTTTACAATATAAAATTTGTATACCTATGTCGTAGGATGATTTAACATTTTAGGTATTTTGCAAAAACACGGATATTTAGACAACGGTGATAATATTTTTTTGTAAAAAATCTTGTTGGTTTAGTATGATTGCGAAAAGAAAAGTCAGTTTTTATGAATACTGTACACTGATTGGTCGATTGCAGTCCCCATAAACACGTCATATCTGTTTGGTTGTTAATAAAGACGTACTTACTTAACTGTTCCTACCTACATTAAATGGGATTGTTATTTTAATTTTAGTTACAAAAAGTTCCTAAGTATAAAAATAACATAACATAACATAAACGTTCACGCCGAATATCCCCGAAGGGGTTGGCAGAGGTACTAATACTTCTGAACATCACGTGACTTTGTCACCTGGTGTTCAGAGTACCCACGTTTTGCATGGACAGTGTACTCACGTGATAGGGGGCAGGCCTATCGCCGTTTTGTACGAATACACTGTCACATGACTAAGTACAACTCAGCCATGTGGGTTTCCTCACGATGTTTTCCCTCACCGTTAACAACCATGATAAATTAACTACACATATGTCTTTAGAAAAGACAAATTGGTGTAGGACCGACCCAGGATTTGAACACTAGTCGTTTGCACGATAACCGAGTGTTCTACCCACTGGGCTATCACGGTTGTCATTATCAAGTATAAAAATAGTATTGTCATTTCCCCTTATATTATAACTCTAGCTTTCCATAATACCTCAATACTACAATGTAAGATGTACTTACTTTACTGTTCCTACCTACATTGACGACGTCGGTGGCCGAGTGGACAAATGACTAGCTACTCAGACTGGAGGTAGCGGGTTTGATCCCCGCTGAGAGCAACATTTATGTGACTAGCATTGATTTAGGTTATTTCTTAGTCTTGGGAGTTATTAATATGTGTATTATATAATATAAAATATATCGTTGAGTTAGTATCCCATTATACAAGTCTTACATATTTTGGGGCTAACTTGATCTGTGTATAATAAGTTCGTATAATGAACGTGATCGTTATATTACTCCAAAATAAAAGTTCCTAAGTACAAAATGAGTACTGTCATTCCTTACTCTTTATAATTCTAGCTTTGATATCTCAATACTACAATGACGAACCAAACAGAATTGGAGTAGGCGAGCAATCGGAAATCATCCAATCAGCATTAAAAAAGTACAATCTTACTAAACCGATTAGGTTTTTTTTTTGCAAAAAACCTAGTAAGATTAAAAAATATTATCACCATTGTCTAATTATCCGTGTTTTTGCAAAATCCCTAGGTTTTTTTGCAAAAAACCTGGACATCAAATCATCCTACGACATATACAATAGAAAAATGTATTTTACATTACATTTAGTTGATACCCAGCGCCAGTCAAGTAAAAAGAAACCATTTTAGTGAACATATGTTATAGAAACATATAAATTTACAATTACAATTTACAGTCAAAATTATATTTAGATTACATACAAACATACATACATATACTCACGGCTCTAAATCCCTTAACGGGGTAGCCAGAGCTTTGGAATGATAAATTCCTCAGCCACTTTTGGAAGTTGATTGGGGAAAATATGATAATAATAAACGTTTTTGGTGATGGGTCTCCAACCACATCGCCCAAAAATCACTTAAAAATCCCCTATACCCTTAGTCGCCTCTTACGATCACCCACGAGTAGAAATGGGGTAGTGTTATCCTAAGCCGACACTACACGGCAAATTATAGATAACATAGCTAAAATTATTACAAAAAAACACCTACCTTGATATTTTTATTCTTGGAAGATCCAAACGTCAAATCAATTCAATTCCACAAACCTGTATAACACACTAATGACTGTATAGAAGTGTAGGCTTTTAGTGTGATTCGTGACTGATCCGACTTATCATAAAACTGCAGTTGAAGTAGTGGTTGTAATAATTACGTATCCTAAATTACCAATCACAAACCACTCGTATGATATGTAATCGTAAGTAAAATAACGGGTCAAGTTTGTAGATCTTTGGTAATAGTGGTGAAACAAAATATAGTTGTACATACATATACTCACGGCTATAAATCCCTAAAAGGGGTAGCCAGAGCTGAGAAATTAGAAATACCTCAGCCACTTTTGGAAGTTGAGTGGGGAAAAGATGGTAGAATAAAGGTTGTTGGTGATGGGTCTCCAACCGCATCGCCCAAAAATCCCTTAAAAAGTCCCAAGTCCGCTAGTCGCCTCTTACGTACACCCACCGGAAGAAATGGGGTAGTGCTATTCTAAGCCGACACTACACAGCTATATAGTTGTATGATGCATTAAGGATACATATATATACTCACGCTATTAGTCGCCATTGGAGTAGGCACAGACTTTCGATCACCACTTTTTAATGATCCTGGAAAACCTTTCTAGCTTCGTACACATCCATCAATCTTTTCATACATGCTCTTTAATTTTTCATACTTCGGACACCTGCCTTTGAACATTTTAGAGCTAGAGAGGTTTGCCAGGACCGTACAAAGTGACGATCGATAGTCTCTGCCTACCCCAATGGGTACTAAGCGCGTGAGTATATGTATGTATTTTTCCTAATGTTTTCCCCTGAGGTATAATTATTACCCCAATGATTAATAACCTAAACTTAAATTGCTATTTATCAAAAAGGCAAGACTGTTATTTAGCCATGAACTTATTAATATTATGATTTTATTAAAAAGGTCATGCCGTTTATTTGAATTGTAATAAACGTTTACTTGAATTCGGCTGTCTTCTCCAAGGTTTCACAAGTAATAAATTTGTATCATTGACCGAAAATGTGAATCAATTTATTAAACGACAAGATGATTAAATATGTACAAACATAGTGCTATAAAATTCACCACGGAAAGCAAGAGTTTAGGGTATGGAATTATGCTACTTTTGAATGGAGAAAAGGTCGTAAAATAAATAATGTTTGGTGATGGATCAAGGCTCCAGGCACAATGCCTAACATACATACATTGCTGTATAGTATCGGCTTAGAATAGCACTACCCCATTTCTTCCGGTGGGTGTACCCAAAAGGCGACTAACGGTATTAGGGCTTTTAAGGGATTTTTGGGCGATGTGGTTGGAGACCCATCACCAACAACCTTTACTTTTACCATCTTTTCCCCACTCACATTTCCAAAAGTGGCTGAGGAATTTCTAATTACTTAGCTCTGGTTACCCCTTTTAGGGATTTACAGCCGTGAGTATATGTATGTATGTACATACATTTACTCAAGGCCATTAATCTAAGAAAAGGGTAGCCAGAGCTTTAGAACTAGAAAACACCTCAGCCACAAGATAATAGGGGACAAAATGGTAGAAATAAGTATCGTTGGTGATGGATCTCCAACTGCATCGGCCAAAAACCACTTAAAAAAGCCTCATACCCTTAGTTGCCTCTTACGACACCCGTAGGTAAAAAAGTGTAGTGACATTCTAAACCGCAACTACACGGCACTACCTAACAATCAATTAAAAAGCCAAAAAACCTTAAGGTCGCCTTCTACAAAAATATCTGGAATAAATGTATTTACCTATTCTAATCCATTATTTAGTTAGAATTTATGGCTGACTGACAAAAAAAATTGGTTGCCTGTAAGTTTTACGTGACAACGACTTTGAGTGGTAAAATAATTTTAATGTGAATATTCATTCGTACAGAAGGAAGAAAGATGAAATTATATCTGTCTCTCTCGCTCTTAGGCGGGCTAACCATGCCCGAGTGGAAGGCACGCGTGCCTCTCACTCGCTCTCATTGTGAGCGCATAACGTGAGCGAAGCGTAACTACCCTATATTGTCTGTGAGCGTAACGCAATTTCTTGAAGTGTCACCCGGCAAACCAATTTATAAGACGTTGTCACGTCAAAATATCAATAAGTTATGCCATAGTGAGAACTCATAAGCCACTGCTAAATTCAATATATCCCAAATACACTATCTGCTAGTGAGATTATATTGTCAGTTACAAAGAAGTGAACATAATTAAATTGATTTATGGCTTCGATGGTATTGTGCGATGGTGTCGAAGATTTTCATGACATAACACAAGACCTAGTTACAATTTCTACTTTCTAATTTTAGTGTTTCGTTAAATGACCTATAACAAATACATACATACATATACTCACGGTCATAAATCCCTAGAAGGGGAAGCCAGAGCTAAGGAATTAGAAATTCCTCAGCCACTTTTAGAAATGATAGTGGGGAAAAGATGGTAAAATGAAAGTTGTTGTTGATGGGTGTCCAACCGCATCGCCCAAAATTCCTTAAAAGCCCTAATACCGTTAGTCGCCTCTTACGTACACCCACAGGAAGAAATGGGGTAGTTCTATTCTATGCCGACAATACACAGCAGCTAGAAACTATTCAGCCAACAACTAATATTTTTTGGATACTTTAATAATATACTTTAGTTACTAATATAGTTTTTTTTATTCACTCCTGTTAATCTCGAGTTTAATCATCAAAATATATCAATGTTAAAAATATTTTTGTTCATAAAATCAAAGTGGTCCGAATTATTCCTTGCAATATCAGGCAAAAAAACCGGCCAAGTGCGAATCTATCACCTACTGTGAGATTCATGTGTATATTGTGTGTGTATAAGTTTCAACTTGTTGTCAACAGAGTATCTGAGTCAAAAAATTAATTTAAAACTACGTTTGTTGTATGGGAGCCCCCATTCATTTTATTATTTATTTTGAAAGCTAAAATACAAGTTAATATTCTGTGAAAATTTAAAGCGTCTACTTGTTAACATTTTTTATATTGAGCAAAAAATTACGATAAAAGATTATGTGGACCCACCTTATACTAAAATTTTCGCAAAGTTTTATATTTGCTGTTATAGCGGCAACGGAAATATATTATTTGTGAAAATTTCAGATTTCCGGCTATCACTGTTTATGAGGTACAACCTAGAGACAGACAGACAGCGGTGCCATAGTAATAGGGTCCCATTTAACTTAAGGTATGGAATTAGAATCTGAAAAAACTAGTGTCTTTGTTTAGAACGGTAATGTTTGTTAAAGCCACTTGAATCCAAGTGCTTTAACGGGCTCAAAACATAAACAATCCAGAGTCGCGTCAGTCACGTCAAGCGCCATCAGAAAGGAGACAAACAGCGTCGCGCGCGTATAAAAACCCATCTATCATATTGAAAACCCCTTCTTGCACAACTTTTTCACAATTGAAGAATCCCAAGAAGACACGGAGAAGACGCGAAGTCATTTAGACTGTTCAATTAAATACTAAGCTAATTGTAACAGTTTCACAATAAACAAGTCGCAAAAAGAAGATCCTATTATTTCTACACCATTGGCGCCCGAACAGAAACTTCAGCCTACGCAGCAGAGGCACCACCAGCAGAACGAGAGAAAAGGAGGACCACGCCACGCCACGCCAAGCCGCCGGTGAAGAAGCCAGGTCCAAGGGTTGGACACAGCAGCCATCCCACCTGCCAGCATCTTACCGAGGAGAGTGTCGTGAGCCAATCATTCCTTTCTTTTCCTCACCTTAAAACCCCTCACCACGGGCAAATTAGTCAAGATAATCAATAGATAATCAATTTACATCCATTAATATCTCAGCAATCCCTTTGTATTTTACATCAATCTTATCATAAATCTATTTAATTACCTAGAAAGCACATTACTTCCCATTTATTTCTTAAAAATTTTGAGGTTAGAATAGATTCTCAACGGCATGGTCCACATGATGAAATTAAAGTTGAACTGATTGCACAAGGCAATCACCACTCAGCTATTTCTGAGCCACAGCCGCTGGTTTCTGTGATCCAGTGTATGACATAGGCCTCCCATGTGCTACAGAGTTAGCGCATAACATTTACAAAGATAATTGCAACTTAACCTTACAGCAATTCATCTAACAGGCTCCAACGCCTCACCAAGTGGAATCAGCGCACTCTATTAAGGACATCCAGGTTATGTTTCATACCACATGTCAACTTAAATAGTTTCTTAATCATATCAATATCAGAACTTCAGCCTTGTCTTGCATTAATTACTTAGTTTTCAATATTTTAACTTCACTTTGGCATTTTAGTGTTTTTGTAAAACTAGTGAGCAACATAACTAATTTTACAAAACCACATGCTCTTCACTTAGGTTAATCAACCATAAATTTTCTACAGCCATCAAGTGCACATGTGAATCATTGACTCACTTTGCTTATATACATTCACTCAATTAAGTAAAGGCAGCAGTTAAGGTACTCATACCTCACATGTGCCGGCAACTCTAGCAGCATATCAATCAACTCTTCACTTAATTCAATTAATTTCAATATACAAACTTAATATTGGTTAGTTTCATGCCAGTTTCCGCTCTACCAAACGATTCAGGGATATATACTTACTACTGTTTCAAACAATTTCAGTGAACGTGAACTTCACCGAGGAACGCAGGCCTGCATCATTCACCTGCTGCCTGTTGTCTCCAGCGGCGTCACCTTCACAAGGAGCGTAAACCGGTTTACAATTTACTTTAATTTTACATTCTTGCCACACCCTTTACTATAACAATTAACTCCAGAAATTTATCTATATACAGAACCTTTCACTTAACTAGTTACTTATTAATTATTAATTTCCTTTTCAATATGACTGACAGTGAATTATCAGTAAAAACAAACACTGCTCATGCCAGTCGAAGCTCAAGCCCTGCCAAAATGGCAAGCGATGAATATACTGTGCTTAAGTATAAACGCAGTTCCATCAAAGGGCAAAT
Organism: Bedellia somnulentella; assembly: GCA_963576735.1. Lineage (NCBI taxonomy): Eukaryota > Metazoa > Arthropoda > Insecta > Lepidoptera > Bedelliidae > Bedellia > Bedellia somnulentella. Next base: position 1,656,968 of record OY755176.1, read on the forward strand.
GACCCACTTTAAAAAATATTTATTAAATTTATTAGAGTATTGTGAATCCCATCCATTGACATCAAGGGATGAACAAATGTTATCATTAAAGCTAGATAAGTTTTTGGAGTTAAACTCTCAATTTGAACACCTGCAATCACAATTGGAAGCTCTTAATTTTAGTAACTTAGATTATGAATTAGATGAAAGAGAACTCATATCAAATGAATTCTGTTCTTGTATTGTGAAGGCTCGAAATCTGCTCGGTGTCAACAAACCTGCAGACCAATTCCAAGATGCCACTGAAGGGTCAAAGGCCTCCCATCCATGCCACTGTAATGGTCAAGGCACAATGGGGTTTAGGCTACCTGAAATCACTATACCTAAGTTTGATGGTTCCTACTTCAAATGGCTTGAATTCAGAGATACATTTGAATCATTAATTCACAATAATAATCATATTAAACCCATTCATAAATTTCATTACCTCTGCTCATACCTACAAGGTGAAGCAGCCAGGGTTATAGCAAATCTTGAGGTATCTGATTTCAATTATGTAGAAGCATGGAACATATTATGTGAAAGGTATAACAATACAAAACAATTAGTTAATAATCACCTAAGTGCCCTCTTTAACTTTAAGGTTATGCAGAGTGAATCAGACAAGTCTCTTAGGTGCTTAAGTGACCACATCACTAAGAATGTTAGGGACCTACAAACTTTAGGTCAACCAGTTCAACACTGGGATTCTATTTTAATTTATTTAGCTTCATCAAAGTTTGATCTAAATACTAATATCAAATGGGAAGAATACAAAGGCAATCTTCATTCAGAGTTGCCAACCTTTAATGACTTAAAAGAATTTTTAAAGATAAGAGCTGACATTTTAGAGACATTACCTCAAAGTAAGGTAAGGGTTAACACATCACAGGGTTCAAACAACAGTCATAATAATAATAATAGTCATGATTTAAAACACTATCATAGTAACAATCATATTAAACAAACAATAAATCCACCTCAAGCCTTTATTGTTTCAACTTCAGGTAAGGTAAGCGATGAGGCTAGCAATCCTCAATTGCCCTCACGTTTACCCAATGCCACTCTAGCATCAACAGTTACAACTAATACTAATTTCAAGTGCCCCCTTTGCAAGGGTAAACATTTACTGTTCCGATGCTTACGTTTCAGAAAGCTCACATTGGCTGACAGACGGAGTAGGGTCACTGGGCTTAAGGTTTGCACAAATTGCCTTCGGTCTGACCATATGGTTGCCAAGTGTCCCTATGGAGACTGTCGTAAGTGTGGTGGACGCCATCACACTCTGCTACACAGCTCTCCCCTTCTTCAAAATGATGTTGCTCCATCATCACATCCTGTCCCTTCAATGCCTCAGTCGCTTTCTCTCAGTCCTCCAGTTTCCCCTTCAGGGATCATTCGCTCCACCGCCATGATTGACATCATCAATCCCCAAAATGGTAAGGTGGAGACAGTCAGATGCTTGCTAGATAGCGGCTCTGACTACTCTTTTCTTTCCGCTGACTTAAGGAATCGCCTTAAGTTAGCTTCCACACCCTCAATACACAACAGTGTTGCAGGCGTTGGGAACACCTTTCTTAACCTGAGACCACATCAGTGCTCAGCGTTTATTCGTGCCCGCACTGGCACATACTCACATCTTCACACCTTTTTGGTGTTGCCTTCCATAGCAAAAAGGCATTCTAATGAAGCCATTGATGTTTCAAATATCACTCTTCCCTCAGCTATCACATTAGCTGATCCTCAATTCAATCAACCACTAAAGGTTGACATTATGATTGGAGGCGATCTATTCTGGGATCTACTTGGCTCCGAAAGGCTCACCTTAGGTCCAGGCCTACCCATGCTGCATCATTCACAGCTAGGCTGGATTATAGCTGGCAAGATTTCCCATTCATTACCACAAAATTCACAAACTTGTAATTTTGTTAGTAGCAGTTCTTTTACCAAGTTAACTAGAACTCATAGACTAAAAACTAGACGTTTCTGTCCTCTCAGCCCACTCAAGGCAGCAGATTACCGTCTTGGTGATACTTACACCTTACCAAAACCAATTGGTTATTAATAACCTAAGTTGAATGAATTCATACACAACAAACATTCAACAATTGTTTATGGTTTACTTTTAATTTACATTTATATACAAATATTTTACTTTATACAATACTTATACACTTTACATCATCCTACACATGGATCAATCATTATTTGCTATTTTATTATGTCTTTCCTTCTAGATACAGTAAACAGCTGACTACCTAAAGGTCATTGACATCGAGGTAGTTGACCTTACAAGTTCATCGACTTTGAACTTTAGCATATATATATATTTTTTGGATTCATTTATCTGATGTATTTGAATCAGTGCGATGATAAATCACCATGATTATCATCATCATCAACGGTGGTCATCATCATAATTTCTTTAGGCTTTTATTTTCGCCAGGGGAAAACCCACGGAAATATTTTGTGACAATGAGCGAAATTTCGTTGCCGCAGCTAAGGAAATAAATTCATTTTTTAACGACACTAAAGACTCATTTGTGCAGTTTGCTAATGTTCAAAATATTAACTTTAGATTTTGCCCGGTTTACGCCCCTAATTTCAACGGAAGCGCGGAAGCTTGCATTAAGCTTGCTAAGTTTCACATTAAACGCATCATGGGTAACACCCACCTCACATTCGAGGAATTATCTTCTCTTTTTGCCCAGGTTGAGGCTATCCTCAACAGTAGACCCATCGCTCCCCTTTCCTCCTCCCCAAATGATTTGGCAGTTCTCACACCGGGACACTTTCTCCTCGGCAGGTCACTCACGGCTCTTCCATCACCGGATCTGGCAGACTTACCGACGAAGAGATTGGATCGCTTTCAACTGTTGGAGCAGCTACGGCAAACATCTTGGAGGAGATGGCACAGGGAATATTTATCAGAGCTACAACAGCGAACTCAATGGCGAGTAAGATGTAGAGACTTGCGCATGGGTGATCTTGTCCTAATAAGCGAAGATAACTCTCCACCTCTGTTATGGCGAAGAGGGCGAGTCACTAAACTATATCCAGGAGCAGATGGTGTCCCGAGAGTGGCCGATATCAAGACCATGCAATCGACAGTAAGGCGAGCCATAAATCGCTTGTGCCTACTTGTAGAAGAAGATTGAAGACTCGTCTTCAATGGCCCCCCAGTATGTTAAAGCCACTTGAATCCAAGTGCTTTAACGGGCTCAAAACATAAACAATCCAGAGTCGCGTCAGTCACGTCAAGCGCCATCAGAAAGGAGACAAACAGCGTCGCGTATAAAAACCCATCTATCATATTGAAAACCCCTTCTTGCACAACTTTTTCACAATTGAAGAATCCCAAGAAGACACGGAGAAGACGCGAAGTCATTTAGACTGTTCAATTAAATACTAAGCTAATTGTAACAGTTTCACAATAAACAAGTCGCAAAAAGAAGATCCTATTATTTCTACATCAATGTTAATATTACGAATTTACACTTAACCTCTATTTATGTATAAGGTAAGTAGGTATATATAATTATAATTAAACATCATTAAATTAAAATTTTTGAAAGAGGTATTTAGCTAACTTTTTAAACTGAAAACTAACTTCATACCCTAAAAGTTGAAACTCTAACTTAAGAAAATAACTTACCTGTAGGATTTTTTTTCGAACAACCAACAGATAATTTTGTATAACCACGACAAAAGTTCCGAATTTTGAATTATAAAGCACTGGCAACCTTCTTGGGGTCCTTGCTGAGACTTATACATAATAGAATATGTTATATTTTTATTCAATTGATTTTTCATTTTATGACTGAATTTAAGATAATTAAAATTAATCTTTTATAGCCGTGAATGAGTGTAAATATTTATGAATGTACGTAATATGACGATAAGCCTCTAAATTACATATATACATATACTCACGGCTATAAATCCCTAGAAGGGGTAGCCAGAGCTAAGGAATTAGCAATTCCTCAGCCACTTTTGGAAAGATGTGCGGGGAAAAGATGGTAAAATAAAGGTTGTTGGTGATGGGTCTCCAACCACATCGCCGAAAAAAACCCTTAATTGCCGCAATACCGTTAGTCGCCTCTTACGTACACCCACCGGAAGAAATGGGGTAGTGCTATTCTAAGCCGTCACTACACAGCTAAATAAAACTATCAAATTGCCGCATTCAACAATCTTCTATCTCTTTTATTGGCTATAAATACTGGCCAAAACTAGTTATACCAATAAAAAGTATATCTTTCTCGTTTCACCATAACTATGAGCAAATATCTGTGACTCAAGATGACAAGCGGTGAGGTCCGAGAACCGTCGTCGGTGCAATACTTTCCCATCTTTAATCTCGTTGCATAACCTCCGTTTGACCTCTGACTAGCTGAACCGAAATCCATGCCACGACCTTGAATATATTTATTGGTATTTTGTCTCCGATTCTGAACTGGTTTCATTTGATTTTAGTTATAAATTAGGGCCAGCGCTGACTGCCGGCATGGCATGGCAAAGGATTTCGGTACAGATATAGCATTTTTAATCTTATTGCCATGAGCATAGAATTCATTTTACTTCATTTTGACACAACGATGCCGACGTTCTGTCCTACCGCGGCCTCCCTCGGCATCGTTGTGTCAAAATGAATTCTATATGCATGGTAATAAGATTAAAAATGCTATATCTGTACCGAAATCCTTTGCCATGCCATGCCGGCAGTCAGCGCCGGCCCTTACGCTTCTATAAGTGCTGGTGGACATTTTTATTTTGTTATTTTTGATAGAATGTTGCAGTAGATAGCGTGGGACAGAGAAATGGAATAATGAAATATTGGAACGAATTTGCGTGTCTTGGTTTTGTTTGTCCACTTAACTTCTAAAAGTGGCTGAGGAATTTCGTGTTCTGAAGCTCTGGCTACCCCTTTTAGTGATTTATAGCCGTGAGTATATGAATGTATGTATGGAATGGTTTTACTCAATTTAAGTCTCGAGTTATTATCAAATACATGTTTTTATTACTGTTTTGTAACTATCAGTGAGTCTTTTCATTATAAATAAATATTTCTAGGGTAACCTTTACTGTTAATATTTTGCTTCGAATCTTTCAACATATACATACATACATATACTCATGGCTATAAATCCCTAAAAGGGGTCGCCAGAGCTGAGAAATTAGAAATTTCTCAGCCACTTTTGGAAGTTGAGTGGGGAAAAGATGGTAGAATAAAGGTTGTCGGTGATGGGTCTCCAACCGCATCGCCCAAAAATCCCTTAAAAAGACCCAATACCGTTAGTCGCCTCTTACGTACACCCACCGGAAGAAATGGGGTAGTGCTATTCTAATTCGACACTACACAGCTCAAATGATGATAATATAAAATTAATTTAAAAACATTAATTCGGTTTTCAAGAAATATATATATTATTTAAATTTATATAGTTTATTTAAAATCAGTACTTATGCATCAGTAAATATAGCTATAGCTTTAGTGAAAGACTAGAGAACCAGTAGGGCAGATAATGGTAAGGAATAGTAAATGCGGGAATTTTTAGGGGAGGGGGTTCCATTATATGATAAAGTTACTTTTGTACTGCTGTTTATTCTATAATTGATGTATAAAAATAAATTAAATGAATAAATTATGATTCTTACGTTTTCCACTTGTGTACAGAAGTACATACATACATACATATACTCACGACTATAAATCCCTTAACGGGGTAGCCAGAGCTTTGGAATGAGAAACTCCTAAACCACTTTTGGAAGTTGAGTGGGGAAAAGATGGTAATAATAAATAATTGTTGGTGACGGGTCTCCAACCACATCGCCCAAAAATTACTTCAAAAGCCCCTATACCCTTAGTCGCCTTTTACGATCACCCACGGGTAGAAATGGGGTAGTGTTATTCTAAGCCGACACTACACGGCTACACTGTACAGAAGTGTGTCATACTTTATCAATTTTCAAAAGCCATCGTAAGTACCATAGATCAACAAATATGAGAGCGTTTCATACTCGTAATTACCTACTCGACACGTTGAGAGCGGAAGTACTACCTTCAAATTGTACTTACCGCTTATTTTTCTTAAATCCTTCTTTTAAAGACTCGATAAAGAGTTTCCAGAAATAAAAGTAAATACAATAATATTCAAGAAATGTTCCTACAGAAACCGTGAATCTAAAAAAAAGATATTATAAACTGCACGTATAACATACTTTGTCACAGAACCTCAAGATTTAAGATTACGGAGCGATTTTGCGAATACACAATACCTGTCTGGAATCATCAAGAAAACTTTTAATAAACTTTGTAAATTTTTCATTGTCGATGTGAAATTTTGCCAGCGCCATCTAGTAGTTGTAAATTAAGTTATTAAAAATACGTTTGTGTCTAGTGAGCGTGTATCATGCATGATATACTTAATAGTTTCTCCTTCTGCTAATAGATGTCTAAGTGATAGTTTTTTAGTGTTGTATTTTATTTATCGTACTGTGGTGTAAGAAGTCTAGGTTTTTAACTTTTTGTCCATCGTAGGACCTGTGCAGGTTTTCATGTTTAGGGCTCGATTGATCTTTTTTCGTATTGACCTTGTTTCACATGTTTGGATATTATATCGAGTCCTTTTTAATATAACAGAATAAATAATTTGACCACATGAAAATATCACAAAAAACCTAACAAGTAACAGGAACAAAACAAGTATGTGCTATCCTGAATGATTCTAATTACATAAACATAAAATAAACGTCCACGTACTAATACTTCTGAACATCACGTGACTTTGTCACCTGGTGTTCAGAGTACCCACGTTTTGCATGGACAGTGTACTCACGTGATAGGGAGCAGGCCTATCGCCATTTTGTATGAATACACTTTCACATGACTAAGTACAACTCAGCCATGTGGGTTTCCTCACGATGTTTTCCCTCACCGTTAACAACCATGATAAATTTCCCGCTCATAAGTCTTTAGAAAAGACAAATTGGTGTAGGCCCGAGTTTGCCCGATAACCGGTGTTCTACCCACTGGCTATCAGGGTTGTTTTTTAATTACCTAATTACTTGTTTAATTACCTAATTTGTTTAATGAATAAAATAATGAAATGAAATGAAATGTATGAAATGAAATGAAATGAAACGAATGAAATGAAACGAAATGAATGAATTAATATTTATTTGCATGGCTTATGGAATTAGATCTTAAAGGTAATTATAGTACATATTGCGATCGATAGTCTCTGCCTACCCCAATGGGAATAATGGGCGTGAGTATAAGTAAGTAAGTAAGTATTCCGTCAAGACACTTGACATACAAATCTAAAAATAAATATATTTATAAAATTAAACACAGACACTAATAAAATCTGTACCTAATCAATTTAACTTATAAAATATCATACCAATTTTTAAAAAACTAAAATTAAAACAATAATAACTAACAAATGAAAAAAGAAGTACTAAATAATATTAATACCAAACAATTCCAACTAATTACAAAATAAATTAATAATAAAAGGTCCAATTTATATCAATGTCAAGTTACTCAATTAATAAATTACAATAATATATTTTTATAAAACATCTTTAAAATTAAAATATTCATTTACGGAGTAAGAACACATTTCAGTTACTCATCGTTTAAAATTTTTAAGAAATAAATTATTGTTCATATATTTAATGTGTTGGGGGACCTTATTATAAATTGTAATGCACATTGAATAGATTTTTTTTTACACAGGCTGGTCCTGATGAATGGTACTGCTAATCGTCCTGTATCGCGAATGTTTACATTACATAAGTCACATGCTTTTTTAAATTCATCTAACAAATAAACAACTCTCATAAATATATATGCATAAATATATATTTAGAACTTGTTAATGAAGTTTTACTCTTAATAACTAACCTTATAATATCATAAAATCATAAAATTATGTTGAATTAAGGGACTAATATGAAATACATGGGCACAGAAAATAGTCCTAACATTATAGCTATTTGAGCAATCAGTATATAAAATAAATAAACACGGCGTACACGTTTTTCAAGAAAATTTAAATAAATCTATATTTAGGGAATAAATTGTAGGCTCAATAGTTGCATAAATAAAATCAATGATATAACTTTTCTCAGATTTTTAAGTCCTGCAAGCCTAGGTATAAAGAAATATCCCAGAAAATATACTGAAAGACATTTAGGTCCTGATTAGAGACAGTACGAGCCGCTTAAATTCAAAACCCTTAAAAGAGGAAATCCAACGTAAAAGGAAACTCTACCTAATTTAAATCTTTTTGTTCATGAAAACCTCATGTGGGGATTATTTTATTACTAATAAATAAAAAATAAATAAAGGAAAGAAAAATTTTCGGCACAGGCGGGATTCGAACCCGCGACTTCGGGTATACGCCCCCGTCGCTCTTGCCAATTGAGCTACCGTGTCAATGGCTGCCAGCGCGAAATTCTTCTATCCTTTATTTCTTTTACACGTTTTAGTAGTGTTTGCGTTTCCTACCTCCTTTTTTCTTCCCTTTATTTATTTTTTATTTATTAACTCTACCTAAATAGAAACTCAACATTAAGAGAAACCCAACTCACAGGGTATTCCTTAACCCTATGGAAAGAGAAAGCTAATAAAATAAATAGGGGTTTGTTACGCTTTCCCAACAAATTAGAGGCCTTTTGTTTAGAACCCCTTGTGAGAGGGTAACTATGGGTTTTCCTTCCAAACTATAAATTTAAAAAATCTTTTAATAAGGTTTTCTGAAGGGGTTTCTCTTTGTTCCGGTATCTTATGGGCTATTAAGCGGCTTGAAATATGCTGTCAAATAAAAGCCTACAAAAACCCCTCAAAAAGGAGAGCGCGGTCCTGATACATTGGTAGTTTAGTCAATGCTATAGCATATTTTTAATATTAACTTTTCTGTGTATATACAGGGGCCCAATTCTACACGACCATCTTTTCTGTATGTCGGTCTTAGGTGTATCAAAACTGTGGTTTTGGCATTCTCGAAGCAAATTGACAAATGTCATTTGTGTCACTGTCACAATAGTGAGACAGCTAAGATCGTATTTGCTATTCTACAAGGCCATTTTACGTCACTTTTTGACACATTGACGTATTTGGTATTCTGCAAATTAACGATTTTTTTCAGCGTTATGATGATTGAACGAATGATTCACCAAATCGGTATTCTAAGCGTTTTTATGAGTTCTTTTGACAGCTGTCTGAAGCTACAATCCACCATAATGCTACAGTTTTTCTCCTAAAAAACAACAGTAGCTTTTTGTGTATTGTTTCATACATTCGAAAATATTTTTTTTGTGGAAAATGATTATGAATATTTATTTGAATGTATTTACACATATTTTATTGGATTTTATTTACATTTTACTGAAAATTTAAAGATCTCAATAAAATATGCGTTTTTTATGACAATATTTTTTCTGATAAAAATATCTTATTCAAAGTTCGAAAATATTTCAAATGTATCGAAGTAGATTTCGTTTCAATGTGGCTCAATGAAAATCGATATGATAAATGCAGTTACACTTATTCAAGAAAACGTTAACTCATTATGAGGTCCCAGTCAAAGTAGATATAAGATAAATATGTTTTTAAATTATCATGGTTCTTAACGGTGAGGGAAAAAATCGTGAGGAAACCCACATGGCTGAGTTGTACTTAGTCATGTGACAGTGTATTCGTACAAAACGGCGATAGGCCTGCCCCCTATCACGTTAGTACACTGTCTAAGCAAAACGTGGGTACCTTCTCTGGAAACTAGATGGCGCTTGCCATGTGAGTTCAGAAGTATTGGTACCTCTGCCAACCCCTTCGGGGATAAACGGCGTGAACGTTTATGTTATGTTTATGTTTTTATAGCAAAACAGCAGAATAACACTACCCCATTCCTACCGGTGGGTGGTCATAATAATAGGAGTGTATGGGTTACCCTTAGTGATTTCGCGTGGGCTTTCTAGTGATTTTTGGTCGATATAGTTAGAGAGCCCGGCACCAACAATTATTTATTAATACCATCTTTTCACCACTCAACTTCCAAAAGTGACTCAGGAATTTCTCATTCCAAAGCCTTTAAGGCATTTACAGTAGTACAGACCTAAGCAGAGGTTCCCAAACTAGGCTAGGTCTGTATTATGGGAAACCAGTTTATATGTATGCATGTCAGTTTCATCACCAACACCCCTATGATTTTTCGTGTGCTGATATATAGCCTACGTTACTTTTGAATAATTCCAACGTTTAATTTAAAAAAATATTTTTTATATCGGTTGAGCTATTGGGGAATTAGGAACCTATACATACAAACAAATATCTCTCCTTTTGGAAATTTGATATTATAGACAAGAGATTTTGAGATGATTGGCTGCTAAGTGTAGAGTCGGAAATATATACATACATACATACATATACTCACGGCTATAAATCCCTAGAAGGGGTAGCCAGAGCTAAGGAATTGGAAATTCCTAAGCCACTTTTGGAAAGTTGAGTGGGGAAAAGATGGTGAGATAAAGGTTGTTGGTGATGGGTTTCCGAATACATCGCCCAAAAATCTCTTAAAAGCCCCAATACAGTTAGTCGCCTCTTACGTACACCCATCGGAAGAAATGGGGAAGTGCTATTCTAAGCCGACACTACACAGCAAATATACACTACACAGTATATATACACTACACTATATATATACTACAGAGTATATATACTTTGTATATATATGTATATATTAATAGGCTAAAGGTAAAATAAAAGTCAGGATCATGTGCGGCCACACTACGAAAACCGAAAACATAAGTTGCCTATGTACTAAACGTATGCATTGTAAATTATGCTAGGTAACGACTATATAAAGTCTAAGCGAAAACAGTTAAGCTTTTCGTTTTATAGTTATTGACTTTGCCGTTAGCCCTCTAAAAAAGTTATTCCTAATTAAATTATCACAGTTTTCATGCCAGTAAATATTGGCCCTAAGAAACACAGGCGTATATTCAAAGTATAACAACACTCGTGCAAATCCGAAATGGTCCACTAGTAAATTAATAAAGAAACAAGTATCAAGAACATATTATTTATTATATATTTGTAACTAAAGTATAATCACTAAGACGAGCAAAGAACTTTTAATACAAGTTTTGGTATGATAAATATACGCTTTATTATATGTTAGCTTCTCCTTCATGATTTGAAATATAAATGTATATTCTTGGGTAATTTTCAGTTGGTTGATATCTTCCGCAAGGGATTCTTATAAAATAGAGACACCATATGAATGTCCCAGTTTGAAAACTTTAATTAAGCTTCATCGTCACGAATAATTGGTACCAAAATCACTGATAGCATATTCATCGTTAAGTTCGTATCGTAAGAATAGTTCCGCAAACAAATAATGTTTGATATTAACCAGTCCGTTAAATTATTATTCGGTATAAGAAATTTATTCATTAGTTTTCAAAATATGTAATAATGAAAATGAAAATTGACTAATTATAGTTTTTTTGTTTGTTTATTGTTTTTTTTATTTTTTTTGTTATTGGCTGTATCTGCCAAATATTTTTTCAGCAATTTCGCCACAAACAGCGTGATTTAGGCTCGCATGTGAATTTTAGTTGTAAGGATTTTTATCATTAAAGCGAAAAAAAAATTATGTATAAAGAATGAAATTATTAAACAATTAGATCTTGAAGGTATTTAATCAATGGTTAAGTAAAGACTAAGTTAAGAGTTATTTATATTTTGGGAAGAACATAAAATTAAAGAAAAAATTATAATGAAATCCCATTATCGCGAATCCCAACTAATTATGTCATGCTTATTGTTATTTTCCAAAAATTATCTTTCTTCTATTTTTTTTCTTTTTAGCTTTGGGTATATTTACAAGCAGCCTTTTTGGCTCAATTTAAATATAATTTATTTAATAACCTCACAATTCAGTGCCTCCAGTAAAAAAGGGATTAACTCGACTTAATCCCTTTTGTTTTTATTAAACCATCGTGATCAGCGCACTGAGTTACATAACATATCAAAAGGACATAACTCTATCTGACCTCCTTCATGGATTTTTAAAACCATCTAAAGGCATAATTGGAGCTATTATTGGGTTAAAAGTAGCTTCCCGAACGCAGCCCAATCGAGCTGGATTCGACAGTTGACCTCATTTTCGAAGTTGGCTCTACCTAACCGAACGGTTTGTCCCAGGTCCCAGCTCGACAATAATAGGTATAACATGGTTATTCGACATGACTTTCGTTTGATCTATGTTAATTTTAAGACCAACTCTCTCAGATAATCTATTGGGGTCCTTCAGCATTTTACATAAATCTTCAGTGGATTGAGTCAAAACTGCAATATCGTCCTCTACTAACATTACATTCGACATCTACTCTATAGAGCCTAGAGATATACCTTTCACCAATTACTTATCATCCATCCTCTCGATGAACCTAACCATCTCAACATTCCTTTTTCTTTTTTCCCCACAATATCATCTTTTAGAACACACCTTTCACGAATCACGTCATTCCTCACACGATCATATAACCTCACATTACAAACTTTTTTGAGGGACCTCATTTCTACTGCATTTACTTGCTCCGTAAGTATAAGACGGACACGGTGGACACACTTGGACCAAATTGAGAGTGTGCTCAAAAAGGCAGGCGGACCGAAGTATGAAGAATAACGGAGCATGTCTGAAAAACTGATGGATGTAGACGAAGCAAGAGAGGTGTGCCAGGATCGTACGAAGTGGCGATCGATAGTCTCTGCCTACCACAAAGAGAATTCACGGTGTGAGTATATATATCTATGTACAATATAGTCAGCAAATCGAAGATGCGTGATGTACTCGCCGATTATGTCGATACCGAGCCCTTTCCAGTCCAGAAGCTTAAACACATCTCCAATGCCGCAATGAACAGTTTTGGGAGAAATTACTTCCCCCTGTCTCGCTTCTCGCTGCAACTGGATAGGATTCGTGTTCTGGTCCTGGAGTGGGACCGACATAGTGGCGTTTTAATACAAACACATTCACACCTCGATATATCTGCAAAGTATAGTCTATCGTTCCATCGAATCAAAGGCTATTTCATAGTCCACGAGCTCTAGGCACAGTGGCAGATTAAACTCCTCGGTCTCCTGTGGATGGTGTCTAAATGTGGGCTATGGTACCAAACCTTTTCGGAAACCGGCTTATTAGGGAGGCTGGAAGTCATCAAATCTACGAGACACACGATTCGTGACGACTCTGGAAAACATGTACTGGCTGGACGTGCGGTGGTTTAGGTACACACGAAATAATGATTTGTGATGAAACATAATACCAACCTGAACTATGGTTATGACTTTAAAAAATCACATTTTAACGGACTACTGGCTGAACGAAACTTCCTAACAGCAATGTAATTACTCTAGAAGTAAATCCTTCCATGTATGAAGATTTCTTGCAAAACTTTTCTTTTTTATGAATACTTTAGTTCCAAAAGTGGCTGAAGAATTTTATAATTCTGAAGCTCTGGCTACCCCTTTTAGGGATTTTTAGCCGTGAGTATATGTATGTATGTATGTTATTTAGTTATATATTTAATTACAACATATGCGATTGGGTTTTAGTTTTAAGTTTCAATTTACCAGGCAGATAAGTAATATGCGCACCATGACTGTAACAAAATAAATTTCATACATATTTAGGCATGAGTAAGCTCTTTGGTACCACTGAAACTCATAAGTTGTGAAAAAAATTTAAAGAAATAAACAATATTATTCCCTTTTGGACCATACATAAATGAAGTATAATAGCATTTATGTCTTTAGGAAGAAAAAAATATATATTTTAACTGCAGCTATGCCATAATTATGTGGTTAACAAGGAAATAGTTCAACAAAACTATGAAAAAATATATTATTCATGCATGATACATAAACATGGTGTATATCATTTTATAGGTATTAAATGTATCTATAATACTGCATTAACATTTAACTGAAATAAATTTAAGTTTTGTTCAAAAAAACAAAAGTTTAGTTTTTTCGCTCTCCTGAAAAGTGCCGATTTTCAACTAATCCCTTTTTTACTGGAGGCACTGAATTCATACTTGGTAAACATTGGAAACATATTTTAAATCATTTACAATTAAATTTTGAAGAAATAATTGAGATCTAGTTACAAAATCGGGGATGATTATAGATTAAGAGCATAGGGTACATAATAAATAAAGTGGTAGGTATTTGCAAATCAATATTAGAATAAAAATGGCAATACTGGATTTAAAATCATTCAACTCAATGACCGAATGAGCAAGAAACTGGGCTAAAACGTCAAATTTGGATCACCATACCAGAGACATACACCTAAGATACATCTTAAAAAGATTGTGAATACCCATTAAAAAGTTCTATTAAGTTTGCATTGTGACGTTTAGTGACATGTGACAGAATTTTGACGGTTTTATGTCAAATTATGACAGTTGGAAAAAGTTTTTTTTCTTAAAGCGAGATCGTGTTTGGCCAAGAATTTGCGTAATGAGTTTGTAAGAAAAAGTTTGACTTTACTTTGAACAGACCGCAAAAATCTTATCTTATAATCACGACTTATTATAAACAAACATAAGGCAAACTTAAAAAGTCTAATATTTCAGAAAAAAAAGGTCTTGAAACGAAACACAAAAAACTCTTAAACGTGCCACATTTTATCTAACAAATATTTATTTCATCATTAATTAAAGATAAATAATTCAATAAAAATAATAATTTTAAGATTTTCTCTATCAGAATAAAAATAAAATAAAAGAAAATGATACAAACCTACTTGCGTAAACTCACGAGATTAGTTCCTATCGGAGTAGGCAGAAACTATTAATTTTGTTGGATTTGTACGACCCTGGCTAACTTATCTAGCTTCTTCTAGTTTAATGAATCTTTTATACATGCTTTTTTATACTTTACACTTCGGACGTCTGACAGGTTGTGTGAAAAATTTAAATGTATTTATTTTGTTTATTTGACCAATTTGTCACTGGCACAATTATAACAATTCACTACTAACTTATCTGTAGAATATAAAACAGAGCAAAAGAGAGGTGTCATTTTCAAAACGCAGCCGCAGGGTACCTATAGAGACTTTGAGGAAAAGAAAAAACAATTTTTTTACTAACATTGAAAACAGCCTTTAAATTCGCGCTTGTACATCAATAAAAATTTTGGGATAGGTGTGTTTCAATGAAAACTAGTATTTTTCCATATACTAATACTAAGGCAATAATATTTTTAAGACGGTTTGGGCATGATAAGGATGAATAGGTAAATTGGATGTGTAAAAACCCAATGTCGAAGGCACTGGAAAGTGGTGTTAGTAGAGGACGACTACGGAGGACACAATCGGACCAAATAGAGAGTTTTCTCAAAAAGGCAGGCGGCTTCTGTAATAATGTCATGCCTAGAAGACATTCCATTAGTTCCCATTGGGGTAGGCAGAGACTATCGATCGCCATGGAGTAGGTACCCGCATAAATTTAACCATTTACGTACCCATACAATTTTAAATTTTTATAACGATGAAATCGAAACTCAGCTCTTTTTTTTTAGACTTCACTTCATCGGTTTGAGTTTAAATTCTCGTTGGGCCTTGACCAATGTCTTTTTTATTTATTGAGGACGTTAACCGTGAGGGAAAATATCGTGAGGAAACTATTATAGCTGAGTTATACTTAGTCCTGTCATGTGACAATGTATTTGTAGGTACATTGTTACAGGTTTTTAATTTTGCTATACATATACTCACGGCCATAAATCCCTAAAAAGGGGTAGCCACAGCTTTAGAGTTAAAAACTCCTCAGCCACATTTGGAAGTTGATATGGGAGATGATGGTAGAAATAAAGTATCGTTGGTGATGGGTCTTCAACCGCATCGCCTAAAAGTCACTTTAAAAAGCCCCATACCCTTAGTCGCCTCTTACGACACCCATATAAAGAATTAACCTATAATAAAATATTTCGGTCGAATCTTCTAGCAGAAAGTACTCATAAACTGTACATAAAATTTAAATGATGTTTCTTTAGTCTTGGGCGATGGTACAGAAATAGGTACAGTTATTGCGGTAGATTTTTAAGATCACTGAAATGACAACACTTATTTGACTTATTAAAGAATGAATAAATGACTGATTTGGAATGTCAAAATTGACAAAACCTTGCTCCGACAGCTAAGATAATAGAACCGATTACGTTGTAACGACTAAAAATAGAGATACAGTATTGTACTTATTTGACCTACAGACTGTATCAAAACGGTGACGTTTCTTAAAATTGTAGAATTGGGCCCCTGTTTGGTAAAAATTTGGCATACTTAATAGATTTCCCGTATAAATAAGACTTTCAATGATGAATGCCCCTAAAACCTCAGTCACCTCTAACAACACTCGCCGGAAGATATGGGTTATTGATTTTGCAAGCTGACATCAAACAGTCTTCATCATCATCATCAGCCTATAGACATCCACTGCTGGATAAAGGCCTTACCCAAAGATCTCCACAACGACCGGTCCTGTGCTGCCCTCATCCATCGGCTTTCCACGACCTTGACTAAGTCATCGGTCCTCCTTGTGTGAGGCTTTACTAAATCGCACACAGTTAGTTGTTACTATGTCATTTATGCTGTAAGTAAGTTCAGTATATTTTTACCCACGCCCTTTGGGGTTGGCAGTGACTATCGATCGTTACTTAACACGAGCCTGATGTATTTCTCTTGCTTCATGCATACATACGTACGTACACACATACATAATACTCACATTTTGCTTCATGTTATATGCCGTTCAATCTTTCTTACTTCAAACTCCAGAGATTTTCGTAGTGTAAAATACACGTAGTTATTTATTTATTTTATTCTAAAATAGGATATAATAAGATTCATTTTACATAAAATAGGATTTCGAAATAGAAAAGGTGTGCAAATTTGCAACTCCACTACATTTATTGGAAGGTTATTAATAGAACAACAACAACCATAGTAGTATTTTCTAAGATATTCACGATTGCACATTAAAATTAAAACAACTATTGATTTTCAGATATTTTAATCGCGTGTTATTAAATTGTTTTTAAAGCCCGACATTTCGAAAACTTTTTAGTTATCATGGTCACGGGAAGACTGAGTTGTTATTTGTCATTATACAGTACTATAAAATTATTAATACTAACTACCTTCACAAAATTTAAGTTACATTTGCGTTTAATATTTGCTATGTACAAAAAGAGCTAATGTTATCTGGAGTCTTGCTAGTGTTCTTCCCTTGCTTAGTTGTGCTAATGATCGGGTTCCAAGCAGGTGACAATTGCCAACCATCGTCTCTATTGAACAACCGTCAACAACCGTGTTTTATTTTAAAATCTATTCCTTCATTAACATTAAAAATTTCAGAGAAATTTGTTTCGGTTCTGTTTCTAACAAGTGTGCAAAATAAAATGCATATTAAAGTAGTGGTAAATAATTTAATTTAATTTTATTATCACATTTGATTGACAAATTAAACTTATATTATAAATTAAAATTACATAGTGGATTGAATACTGATTACAAAATTGCATTATCGTTAATAACATTATTGAGTCGGGTAAACTTTATATTTACCCTCGAAAGCCTTGCTGGAAAGGTTGTTGTGGTTGCTGAGGTTGTGATTGGATGTATTGGAGAGCGCGAGCAATCGCTTCAGGTATGGGTGGCGGTGTGGGAATATGAGCGCCCTCGGCACGGAATCCTAGAAGAAATATATTCATTTTAATACTAATAAAAGATGATGTAGTGAAGAATAGTGAAGATGAATATAAGAGAGTTAAGAATGAGGTTAAGAAGAAAATAGAAAAGAAAAAGCGTGATCTGATAGAATGGTGTGAGAGGAAACTCTCCGATAATTTCCGGAATAACCAAAAGTTGTTCTGGAAATATATCCGGAAAGAAAAGGGAGTTTCCCAAAACACGAGAGTGAATGTTGTGAGAGATGAACAGGGTGAATTGGCGACGGATGAAAGTAGCATAAGACGAGTATGGAAGAACTATTTTGAGGGACTCTTTGAAAAAGAGGATACATCCATTTCTTCGCCAATCGGCAGTAATGTTGATTGGAACGACATTATGGGTGACTTTAGTGACAGTGAGATCAGTATGGAAGAAATAATGAAAGCAATGAAAAGTATGAAACTAGGGAAAGCGGCAGGGTATGACAGGATAAACACTGAAATGCTGAGGGCTGGGTAAAGGGGTGGTGGCTTCCTGGTTGTACTTCCTTTTCCAAAAATGCTGGTCGAGTGGCAAAGTGCCACAAGACTGGTGCAAAGCGGTAATTGTGCCTTTATATAAAGGAAAGGGGTCACACCAGGAGGCTAGAAACTACCGTGGAATTGGCCTACTCAGCATTGTCGGTAAATTGTATGCAAAGGTTTTGATTGAAAGAGTGATGAATGAAACGGATGATAAAATTTGGGATGTGCAAGCAGGATTTAGAAAGGGAATGGGATGTATGGACCAAATCTTCTCTTTAAGGAGCATCACCGAAAAGTTCTTAGCTAAGAACCGAAAGGTGTATTGCTCCTTCATTGATTTAGAGAAGGCGTATGATAGGGTGGTAAGAAAGTGTTTATGGGAGGTGTTATCCAAGTTCGGTTTGGGGAGTCGACTTATACGTGCACTGGTATCACTCTATGAGGATTCCAGTGCATGTGTGAGAGTAAACGGGGAAAATACTGACTGGTTCGGGATCTCTCGGGGTGTCCGACAGGGTTGTGTAGCTTCCCCGTGGCTCTTCAATTTGTTCATGGATGACCGTTTAACAGAGTTGCGTGAAAGTGATTATGGATTGAGAATGGGTGGATTCATCATTAAATGCCTCTTATATGCCGACGATCAAGTGCTACTTGCATCATCGGTGGAAGAGCTGCAAGAGATGATGAATATTGCATGTGCGTCTTTTGAAAAAAAGGGAATGAGGGTGAATGTGGATAAAACAAAAACTATGGTTTTTGAGAGAGAGGTGAATATGACCGAATGCGTGATTGAGATTAATGGTAAGAAAGTGGAACAAGTGAAAGAGTTTGTAGTCCGGTCAATTTAGGTCTAAAATAAGGAGGAAGGTTACATAAATTCATAAGAAGCTGAAAATTGGCACAATTGTTCAAAACATGATTATAAATGAAACCTCAAAAGTCCCCATCGTTCCGAGGTGTGCTAAAAATTTTACACGAGGTCAAAAAAAAAAAAAAGAGTTTTTTGCGATTTTAAGCGAAACGGTGAGTTTTTCGCAAAAGCACTCCAGTACAAAATTGTAGATCAGAAAATTTTCTACAAAAAAGATATCAACAATGTTTTTCCTTAAAGCCACCATTTTCAAGATATAAAGCGTTGAAAAGTTCGATCATTGGTAATCTTCATACTTTGCACATGTACGCCACGTATGAACATCATTTATAAGGTGTTTAAAAAAATGACTTACTTCAATGTGCTGAAGTTTTTAAAAATAGTGACTCAACTCAACCAGACGTTATCAACAGCGGAATTCAATTTCTTCTCTCTATGTACGGAGCTCCTAAAAAAAACACTTGCTTAGATAAGTTGCGATACGCAACTTTTGTTAAAAATACGCGTTATAAAAAGCAAGTGCAACTAGCTTCTTTAATTCCAACCTCAGTAGCTGCTCACCAACATTTATTTCGGGTATATTACCAAGTTCAAGTGTGCTTCGGTAATCAGCTGGACCCTAAAGACTGGGGTTGGAAGTTGGTCGACAATACATTAGAGCCAGTTCTAACTTTACTTCCACCAGCACCTGAGAAACTTCTCAACTCAATATTTTGCAACTGTAAAAAAGGTTGTAATGCTAAATGTGGATGCAGAAAATTTGGACTGTTTTGTTCCCTGGCATGCACAAACTGCCAAGGCCGATCGTGCTCTAATGTTGAGTCAGCTAATCTAGAAGACTCATATGATACCAATGAGGAATCGCTAGTGGGACAGTTGATCTGTGAAATAGAAGAAAAAGAAAAAGAACAGGAAGAAGAACAAGAAGAAGACGAAAAACAAGAAACAGTAATCCTGGAAAATTACGAATCAGACGAGGAATATTAATCATTTCATTTTCTATTACATCGCCATTATTTTAACCAACCGACATGTACAATAATATTTTACAATAGTTTTAAAACAAATGAAATCACTGCAGACCCGTGGAATAGGCCAACAGGGTACCACGTTAAAATAAAACGCGCTAAGTACACTACCTCATAGGTGGCGTGGAAACGTGTGCAAAGTATGAAGATTACCAATGATCGAACTTTTCAACGCGTTATATCTTCAAAATGGCGGCTTTAAGGAAAAACATTGTTGATATCTTTTTTGTAGAGAATTTTCTGATCTACAATTTTGTACTGGAGTGCTTTTGCGAAAAACTCACCGTTTCGCTAAAAATCGCAAAAAACTCTTTTTTTTTACCTTTGACCTCGTGTAAAATTTTTAGCACACCTCGGAACGATGGGGACTTTTGAGGTTTCATTTATAATCATGTTTTGAACAATTGTGCCAATTTTCAGCTTCTTATGAATTTATGTAACCTTGAATGTATAAATTGACCGGATTATTGTATATTTGGGAAGTTTGTTTACTAGGGATGGAAAGTGTGATGAAGATATCGAGAGAAGAGTGAAAAAGGGTTATGCGGTAAATGGAGCACTGGATAGTCTAATGTCTAGTCAGTCGGTGTCTGGTCTGCAAAGGCCCGAATGGCTGTGCATGATGCTGTCCTCGTTCCTACGCTTATGTATGGCAGTGAATGTTGGGTGTGGCAGAAGAAGCATGAAAGTAGAGTGAATGCAGTAGAAATGAGATCCCTCAGAAAAGTGTGTAATGTAAGGTTATGTGATCGTGTGAGGAATGATGTGATTCGTGAAAGGTGTGGTGTAAAAGATGATATTGTAAGAAAGATAGAAAAAGGAATGTTGAGATGGTTTGGGCACATAGAGAGGATGGATGACAGTAAATTGTTGAAAGAGATATATAGAGCCAATGTGGAAGGTAATGTTCAACAAGGTGGCGATCGATAGTCTCTGCCTACCCCAATGGGAACTAGCGGCGTGAGAATATATGTATGTATGTATGTAATACTCATAGCAACCGTGATAGCTCAGTGGGGGTAGAACACCGCCTATCGTGCAGACGATGAGGGTTCAAATCCTGGGTCGGGTCTACACCAATTTCGTGAGAAAACCCACATGACTAAGTTGAACGTAGCCATATTACAGTGTCATGTATTCGGACAAAATAGCGATAGGTCTGTCTCCTATCACGTGAGTACTCTGTCCGAGTAAAACGTAGGTACTCTGAACACATCCATACAAAAATACATAAACTCACGGTCATGAATACCAAGAGGGGTTACCAGAGCTTCAGAGCTAGAAACTCCTCAGCCACATTTGGAAGTTGATAGGAGCCAAGAAGGTAAAAATAAAGTAGCATTGGTGATTGGTCTCCAACCACATCGACCAAAAACCACTTAAAAAAGCCCCATACCCTTGGTCGTCTCTTACGACACCCGCAGGTAGAGAGGGGTATTGCCCCATGCCAACCCCTTCGGGAATGTACTGCGTGAACGTTTGAATTTAAGTATAAAATAGAAAGTATAAAGTATATAGAAAAACGATCTATTGCAATTTCGAATGAAATTAAAACATATTAAAAATATAATTGGCACTGTTATCATAAAAGTATCGCATTCCAGCAACCTGTGAATGGCGGGATAATAGTGCATTATGTTTAAGTTAGTTATTTCAGCCGAGACGGACTCTTAGACTTATAACATAAAGATAAACGTTCACGCCGATTATCCCCGAAGGGGTTGGCAGAGGTACTAATACTTCAAGACATCGCGTGACTTTTGTCACCTGGTGTTCAGAGTACCCACGTTTTGCATGGACAGTGTACTCACGTGATAGGGGGCAGGCCTATCGCCGTTTTGTACGAATACACTGTCACATGACTAATTACAACTCAGCCATGTGGGTTTCCTGACGATGTTTTCCCTCACCGTTAACAACCATGATAAATTAACCACACATATGTCTTTAGAAAAGACAAATTGGTGTAGGCCCGACCCAGGATTTGAACACTAGTCGTTAGCACGATAACCGAGTGTTCTACCCACTGGGCTATCACGGTTGCTACTTATCATTATATTAATTTATTAATGTTGATTATGTATTTACATGATATCATTGGGCGTTACGAGGTTATACAGTGAGCTAAGTGGTAAGAATGACGATTATCGTGACGACAATGAAGGTTCAAATCCCGGGTTGGGCCTACACCAATTTTTCTTTTTAAATATTTGTGGTTTATTTATCATTGTTGTTAACGGTGAGGTAAAACATCGTGAGGTAACCCTTGATGAGATGGCTTTGTTTTACTTTGTCATCTGACATTATATTCGTATAAAACGGTGATAGTCTCTGAACACCAGGTGATAATGTCACGTTATGTTCAGAAGTATTAGTACCTCTGCCAACCCCTTCGGGGATATACGGCATGAACGTTTGAGTTTGGGTAATTAACTTATAGATCAAATAAAATTTGCCAAAGCATATCAGAGTAACCATCGCTCAAAATTATTGATATAACCCTGCAACTACGAAAGAAACTCATAAAATTATTCATATTTATTAAACATCTTTAACATACTTTTGTGATAATTACACATTATTAGTATTCATAACTTCACACGTACCATTTTCATCAGCAACATAAGTGAGGGTAATGGGTATACCCTCAGGGGAAGTGTAGCTGAAGGAACCCTGAGACACTTGTGCCTCTACATCCTTGACGCCTGGGTTCTTCAAATAACCTTGTTCTTGAGCAGCTATGCCGTTGCCAGTCTCATAACTGGAAAAAGGAATTGGTAGGTTAGAAAGAAAGAAAGAACAGATATATTTGTTCGCTTTACAGATCCAGCAAGTCAAGAAAGTATTTATATATAAAAGGCTGAGAATACCTGTATCGATATAAGTTCCAAAAAGGGGTTCCTCGGCATTTTTTTTCAAGTTGCCTAGGGGAAAAGTTAATGATGGGTATCCGAATTTCCGAAAAATTACCTTAAAAGCTCTAAGACTTCAAATATTCTAACAGAACCCTCTAATTAAGAAATTCGATTTGTGGTTAAAAATATTTTATTTAATATACTTAAAGTCTCTGCGGTATCGAATTTTTAAATAAATAGTGTTCCTAGATTAGTGTGAGGATTTAAACGACATAGAAATACACTGTTCTATACCTTCATACCTACCTATCTATACTTACGGGTATAAATAGTATAAGACTGAAGTATCTCCAGACACTTTTCACACAGTTTTTATAACACAATGATTACGCACAACCGAATGAATAAAGGATAAACAATCCCAATATGTGGTTTTCATGATCAACAACATTCTAATTGCACACAACCTCTTTAATTCAGTGGGAACATACATACATACATATACTCACGGCTATAAATCCCTAGAAAGGGTAGCCAGAGCTGAGAAATTAGAAATTCCTCAGCCACTTTTGGAAGTTGAGTGGGGAAAAGAATGTAGAATAAAGGTTGTTGGTGATGGGTCTCCAACCGCATCGCCCAAAAAGCCCCAAGTCGGTTAGTCACCTCTTACGTACACCCACCGGAAGAAATGGGGTAGTGCTATTCTAAGCCGACACTACACCAAACACAGTGGAAACACTGCATTTGCATTTGATTCAGAAAGTCATATGTTTGAATTCAAACACCACCCACAACACCAACGTGTCTTTTGCGAGTTGTCATCAAGGTTGATGGCGGTAGACCCACTTAGCCGAGGTGACCAAAGACATATCGCGTTATCAAAATACTCGTAAGTCGGTACTCTGAACACTATGTGATAAAAGTATCAAGCGATAAGCTAAATACTGATCTGTTTTCTTCACTATTTCTTTTTCCTCAACATTATAAAACACTAAAATAAGTTAATTGAAAAAGTTCTAAACTAAGAGTTTCTTGTTGTTAGTTCTCCTACCAATTGCCTCACAATAACTTAAAAGGCCTCAATACCGTTAGTCGTCTTGTTCAACCGCAGGAAGAAATAAGTAAATGCTATTCTTATTATAAAGTTGTGTTTAAAATGAAAATCGAAATACATAAAATATGAATAATTGAGAGTGTGCTCAAAAAGGCTGGCGTCCGAAGTATGAAGAATAAAAGAGCATGTATGAAAAGATTGAATGATGTAAACGAAGCAAAGAGGTTTGTCAGGATCGTACGAAGTGGCGATCGATAGTCTCTGCCTACCCCAATGGAAATTAATGGCGTGAGTATATGTATGTATGCTTTAAATTTTGCTAATAAACCACCCACACTAGCCTAAATGGATCGTCGTTTTATGTTCTTGACACTAAAGGAATGCCACTTTACGATCGATTCGAAGCCTTTGTTTCAAAACACAACACTTTTACAAATAGGTTTACGAACATGATCGATGGTTTGACCTGACATTAAGAGCTTTAAACACTCCCAATTCAGATATTTTGCAGTCGTTTTGGAATGTTACTTCATTTTACAGCTACACATGCATCGTAAGTATTATACCTATACTCACGACATATTTCAAACAAGAGGTAGCTAGGTATATTTTTAGTAATTGAAAGGGGACAATATTGTCAAATAAAGTATCGTTGGCGATGGGTTTCCTTCTTTAAAACCCCCGCGGAAAATGGTGTTCATATAAGGCCTCAATCATCATCATCAGAGGGCCCCTTAAGTCCCAACCGATTAGCTTGAGCCTACACTTAATAGGCTGATTTGGCCATAGTTAACCACGCTCTGGCCTGTGAGTTATCTAACTAACGACTGCCGTAAATGCCTTATGAGTACTTATTAGGATTAATTATAATTAAAAGAACAACACTGTTTATTCAGTCAATAGAAGCAATATGATATGATTGTGAATATGAATAATAAAAATGAGTGTAGTTTAGGCTTAAAATAACATTACCCCATTTCTTCTCGAGGGTGTTCGTAAGAAGCGGCTAAGGGTGTTGGGGCTTTTTAAGTGATTTTTGGGCTATGCGGAAGGATCCCAATCACCAAAAATCTTTTGTTTTGCAATGTTATCCCCACACAACTTCCAAAAATGGCTGAGGGATTTATTTTCCTAAAGCTCCGGCTACCTCTTCTAGGGACATAGCCCTGATTATATGTATGTATGTAAAAAATCTGAGTTACCATCTTATTGGTATAAATTTCGGTAGCTCAGTACTAAAAATTAAATAGCACATCTAAAACCCCTCTCTACAGCCTTAAACATACATACATACATACATATACTCACGGCTATAAATCCCTAGAAGGGGTAGCCAGAGCTAAGGAACTTGAAGTTCCTCAGCCACTTTTGGAGGTTGCGTCGGGAAAAGATAGTAAAATAAAGGTTGTTGGTGATGGGTCTCCAACCACATCGCCCAAAAATCCCTTAAAAGCCCCAATACCGTTAGTCGCCTCTTACGTACACCCACCGGAAGAAATGGGGTAGTGTTATTCTAAGCCGACACTACACAGTCTTAAACCTAATATAAATAAACAAACCATACTTAAGCTCACGAGTTAAAACACCATAAACAACCAATAAACGATTTATAATTTAAGCCCACCTGTACTGATAGGACCCGTCGAAGTTGACCTCCTGCGATTGCCGGAGGATAGGGATGGCCTGGCCTTGCTGAGGAGTGTATGGGAACTGTGGCGCAGCCGATATTGCTGCTATTACCATCGACACGACTGTTAGCTATAAATGAAATAGTTAATTGTTTAAGTGGTAATTATAAGCTATGGTAAGAAGAGGACGGAAGCTAGTGAACGGGAAGAAAAGCTAACTTGGAATTTCGTTTCTTATTACATTAATTCTTATTTTTATTTTATTTTGTTGTGTAGTATTCTAAAATAGCACTACCCAATTTCTCCCGGTGGGTGTACGTAAGAGGCGACTAACGATATTAGGGCTTTAAGGGTATTTTTGGGCGATGCGGTTGGAGACCCATATAACCTCTATATTAAACTATCATTTCCCCATGCAACTTCCAAAAGTGCCTAAGGAATTATTATGTAAATACATACATACATATACTCACGGCTATAAAGCTCCTTAACCAGAGCTAAGGAATTAAAAATTCCTTTTTTCTAATTCCTTATTTTTAAAGAATTTCTAATTGCTTAGCTACTTTTGGAAAGTTGAGTAGGGAAAAGATGGTAAGATAAATGTTGTTGTTGATGGGTCTCCAACCGCATCGCTAAAAGCCCCAATACCGTTAGTCGCCTCTTACGAAAACCCAACGGAAGAAATGGGGTAGTGCTATATCTAAGCCTACACTACACAGCAAAATTATTATGTATGTAATTTTATTTTCTTTGCAAGATTAACAGACTAATACAAAATATATAATACTAATTAAGAATACACATTGCCTTTTAAAAAATTTCTCCTATTATTATGTTTTTAGTTAAGCAATCTTTTTAGTTGTGTAGTGTCAGCTTAAAATAGCACTACCTCATTTTTTCCGGTGTGTGTACGTAAGAGGCGATTAACGGTATTGGGGCTTTAAAGGGATTTTTGGGCGATATGGTTGGACACCCATCACCATCTTTTCCTCACTCAACTTTCCAAAGGTGGGATCAGATGGGATAGTTATTATAATATTTTGTTCGAGTTATATGCCCATATAAATATAAACGCGTCTTTTGGCTAAACGAAAATGCTGAAGGGTGATTTTTAATTGCCCTTTACTTGTCTCAGAGCTACTTTTTACTACTTTAGTTTTTATGTCTTCACAACAAACAATATAGTTTGAGAATATGGCCTTAACTTGGACTTCATTAGGAAATACAGGATCACAATAAAGAAAGCAAACCTAACACTTCGCCTTTATTTTTTTATGAAAATGTTAATTTACTATTACTACGTATTAAAACATTACATGAGTTTCCTAGTTGTAATCTTTTCAATTTACCGCCATTTCCTTGCATGGAATAATTAGAAGCGGTTCTGTAACTAAACGCTACAGTCTGGATAGTAATGTAATGTATTAGATGTTTTTAAGACTGTGTGCGAAAAGTACTATCATACAGTTTGAAGGTGCATCAGCTTGTTCACGATGATGCTTTCATCATCGTTTAAGGAAAGGGCATCCAGGTAAAACCCAAGACTTAATTTAAAAGCCAAATTGAAGAAAAAAATGCATAAATTTATTACTAGAATAAATTCATAGCTAACTCAATATTTATGAAAAGTTAGCAGCATCGGTATTTTCTTGTTATATGTACTTTATTTAGCGATATTCGATATTTTGGATCACCCAGTGTGTAGTGTCGGCATAGAATAGCACTATTCCTTTTCTTCCAGTGGGTGTATGTAAGAGGCGACTAACGGTATTGGGGCTTTTAAGGGATTTTTGGGCGATGCGGTTGGAGACCCATCACCAACAACCTTTATTTTACCATCTTCTCCCCACGCAACTTCCAAAAGTGGCTGAGGAATTTCTAATTCCTTAGCTCTGGCTACCCCTTCTAGAGATTTATAGCCTTGAGTATATGTGTGTATGGATCATGGATCACCCAGTAACTATCGATCACCACTTTTACGATCCTGGCAAACGTCTGAAACTTTACATCCATTTATCTTTTCATACATGCCCGTTTATTTCTTCATACTTTTTATGAAATTGCAGTGAATAATAGGATTATAATGTTCCACAAATGATGTCAAATAAAGCAACAGACCCTCTCAAATAACGTGCGAAATCCATAAATGCACACCACATTGTTAAATTGTTTTCACAAAACGTAGTATGACAATGTTAAACAGTCTTTATTCAGATTTTAGATAAATAGTGCGGTGTGAGAAACCATAGTTAGGGGTCCTAACGAGGTCTGATTCATTATAATTATTAAAACAATGCCTAGTATTGTGTGTTGGGATATGAATGGCGTGTGTCTTAGTTTAAAAAAATACTGTTTATACATTATACATTTTGAGATTTTGATATTAAGTTGTATATATGTGGCTGAGGAATTTATAACACTGAAGCTCTGGCTACCTTTTTTTGGAATTATAGGTCTGAGTTTATATTTATATACATACATACATACATATACTCACGGCTATAAAGCTCCTTAACCAGAGCTAAGGAATTAAAAATTCCTCAGCCACTTTTGGAAGTTGATTGGGGAAAAGATGGTAATAATAAATGTTTTTGGTGACGGGTCTCCAATCACATCGCCTAAAAGCGGCCAAGAGCGAGATGGACTCGCTAACGAAGGGTTCCGTAGCAGCACTAGCAGCAGGTAGGTAACATAGTAATATACAAGTTTAAAATGTTTAGTTTAAAATGTTATTTTCTTATCACTGATTTACTATAAGAAAACAATGGTTCACGTTTTATGCGTAAGGCCTGTGATAGTAAAATTATTGTTATATATTTCAGTGAAATTAATAATATTAGGTAAGTGATTTGATTTATTTATTTAATTTGATTTAACAACCGTGATAGCTCAGTGGGTAGAACACTTGGTTATCGTGCAAGCGACTAGTGTTCGAATCCTGGGTCGGGCCTACACCAATTTGTCTTTTCTAAAGACATATGTGTGGTTAATTTATCATGGTTGTTAACGGTGAGGGAAAACATCGTGAGGAAACCCACATGGCTGAGTTGTACTTAGTCATGTGACAGTGTATTTGTACAAAACGGCGATAGGCCTGCCCCCTATCACGTGAGTACACTGTCCATGCAAAACGTGGGTACTCTGAACACCAGGTGACAAAGTCACGTGATGTTCAGAAGTATTAGTACCTCTGCCAACCCCTTCGGGGATATTCGGCGTGAACGTTTATGTTTATGTTATGTTATTTGATTTATGACGTTTAAAAATAAAACTACTGGCTCGATCCCATTCAAACCAATTTTTGTTAGTAGTTTGTGTAGTAATACACATCATATATTTTTTTCAGTTTTATCATGCCCATATTTTAGAAGTTACGAGGGGGGGACACACATTTTACCACTTTGGAAGAGTCTCTCGCGCAAACTATTCAGTTTTGAAAAAAATGATATAAGAAACCTCAACATCATTTTCAAATACCTTTTGATAGATACCCCACACGTATAGGTTTGATGAAAAAAAAAAAAAATTCAGTTATATGTATGAGGAACCCTAAACATTTTGTTTTTTTTTAGATTTTATTTTATAATCTTAATGCGGTTTACAGAATACATCTACGCACCAATTTTCAATAATGTAGTTCTTATAGTTTCGGAATAAACTGGCTGTGAGATACAGACGGACGGACGGACAGACAGACAGACATGACGAATCTATAAGGGTCCCGTTTTTGCCATTTGGCTACGGAACCCTAAAAAACACTTAAAAAGCCCCTATTCCCTTAGTCGCCTCTTACGATCACCCACGGGTAGAATTGGGGTAGTGTTATTCTAAGCCGACACTACACGGTACAAAGTTTTTATATATGTAGGCAATATAACAGTTTTCTGGAATAAGGCTCCTAATTTGTAATTTCATCTTAATCGATAATCGAAGTGAATATTTCAGTTTGCGTCGTGAATCCACTTATAAATTTTATATTGTAACGATGGAATACAGTTTAGAATCGGTCAGAGCTATTATATAAGAATTTTGTATGTAATTAGAGCTATGCTAGATTTGACATAGGAAGACAGTAAAGAGTAGTAATTTTCCACAAATATTATAAAACACACTAATAGTAATAAATAAAGGAAAGAAAAATCTCAACACCGGCGGGGATCGAATCCGATTTTTTTTCTTTCCTTTATTTATCCTTTATTTATTAGTAATAATCCCCACATGAGGTTTTCATGAATAAACATTCTAATTAAAATACTAATAAGCACCTGCTTAGAAGCAAATTTGATTCTCATTTTATTGTTAAAGAATGACATACACTCGTTAAGTGATTACCTAAATATTATCTTTAATTTTTTTTTAGAATTCTGATTAAAATAGATAAATATCTAGATCTCATTTACATCAAATAACATCAACACAATACATACAAAAGTTTCTTATGAAGCAAGCTATATAAAATCTATGAAAACATGTTATAGGTTGCTAAATGTCTCTATAAAACAAATAATAAAATTTGGTGCAAAACCTTATATCGCAACTAAAGATAATCTCCTAAGCAGCTCATGATAAAGAGTATAGCTTCATAAATGAACCGTGTGTTTCTTAATTTTGTTAAACAATGTGTGTCTTTATACCCAACTACGGTGAAACAAAAAGAAGGGTTATGATGGATCAATATGTTTGTGTGTATATTCAGTATCAGTTTTACCATTATTTTTATTATTGCTTATCACAATAAAACATATAAAGGGTACAGGGGCTTTTTTTAGTGATTTTAGGACGATGTGTATGGAGACCCGTCACCAAAAACATTTATTATTACAATCTTTTCCCCAATCAACTCCCAAAAATGGCTGAGAAATTTCTCATTCCAAAGCTCTGGCT
This sequence comes from Bedellia somnulentella, assembly GCA_963576735.1. Classification (NCBI taxonomy): domain Eukaryota; kingdom Metazoa; phylum Arthropoda; class Insecta; order Lepidoptera; family Bedelliidae; genus Bedellia; species Bedellia somnulentella. Next base: position 1,687,580 of record OY755176.1, read on the forward strand.
ACCCCGTTGAGGTATTTATAGCCGTTAGTATAAGTATGTATGTATGTAATGTATGTATGTATAACCAATCTCTACAAATATAATCAATCCGTTAGTGACTGACTATTATTGTATGTTTTTGTATTTGATTAATTATTCAGAAAAAGGCTTATGAATTTGGGTGATGGTAGTAGACTTATACTGAGGTTGTCTCAAAATAACTATTTCATGAGGACGAAATAGCGGGCAAGAGCAAGTTTAATATATTGCTTAAAAATGCGCTTTATGTCTCATGGGGGCTAATTAAATTCGCAGTCCCTATCGAGTGGAGCGTCATATGTATTTACAAGTCTATTATAATGAATTCGGTAAAAGTGAAACATTTTTTGTAGTTTGAATACATACATACATATACTCACGGCTATGAAATTTCTCAACCACTTTTGGAAGTTTGTTATTGATGATGGGTCTCCAACCGCATCGCCCAAAAATCCCTTAAAAGCCCCAATACTGTTAATTGTCTCTTACGTACACCCAACACGAAAGAAATGGGGTAGTGCAATTCTAAGCCGACACTACACAGTTTGGATACTCCTTCGTTAAAATTATCGTGCTGTACGGATCAAGCATTGTATGTTAGAACTGCGCACCTATATATGCCTAATTAAAAATATTCTTCGACCATTTCTGTACATAAATACATACATAGACTCACGGCTATAAATCACAGGAATGGATAAAGAGCTAAAGAACTAGAAATTCCTTAGCCACTTTTGGAAATTTGAGTGGGCAAAAGATAGTAAAAATAAAGGTTGTTGGTGATGGGTCTCCAACCGCATCGCCCAAAAATCCCTTAATAGCCCCTTACCGTTAGTCGCCTCTTACGTACACCCACCGTAAGAAATGGGGTAGTGCTATTCTAAACCGACACTACACGGCAAATTCTTGTATTTCAAATTCTATATTCTTGCATTTTAAGAGCTCTATCTTAGTTGCTCTTCCTTTTTACGTAGTCAGTTGAGTTTAGTATCTAGAGTCAATATTCTAGTCATATTTCGATAAATCATCAGGCTGGAACGTTCTTAACGTGGATAAATATTATCGTCTTTAAAGAAATATATGGTCTATTGGTTAGGTTACTTGCGTTTTAATAGAAGGGACGTTGCAGGTTCGATCCTTGTTGAGGAAAATCAGATATATGGTGAATATAGTTGTTGGGTTCTTATTCGGACTTATCGGACGTGATTTATTTGTGTATTGTATATAATCAGTATTGTAAATCATTATGAATCATAAAATAAATTTTAGTTTTTTTTTCTAGGGGCTAACTTTAGCTGTGTGTTTTTGACATGTATATGGATTAATTTGTTTTTTTCCCTATAACAAAGGTACACGTTCAAGGCAAAAGTAATCGAAGCATAAAATGACAAATCACAATATTTAAAAGAACAATGCCTGTACCACCCCTATTCAGGTTCAGCGGGACTGACTTGTATCTTCTATTCTTAAAATAATTCACATAAAACATAAACGTTCACGCCGTTTATCCCCAAAGGGGTTGGCAGAGGTACCAATACTTCTGAACTCTCATGGCAGCGCCATCAAGTTTCCAGAGAAGGTACCCACGTTTTGCTTAGACAGTGTACACACTGTAAAATAATTCCTTTTAAATAAACAGAAATTTATTCATTTAATCATTTTTAATTAATGCAAAATATAAAAGGGCATGTTAAAAAGTTCGTAAGCGGTTTAATATATAATAAAGTATTAAGTGTTACAAAGCAATAAAAAATATGCTTGACTTACGAATTTCATGTTGTTGTTTTAATACTAAATTAAAAACACGACGTTGATCCACCAACGGGTAAACTTTAAATGCATTTCGGTTAGTAACGTTTACCTTTTATACGACTTGTACAGGTTACGAAGTTATCAGGTGGGGCCACTAAATGAGAGCAGAGAGTAGCCAAGCTTTGCTGTCGAAGAATTCTATATAACATATTGGTATTTCTAGTAGTAAATATTGCCTGGCCTGCATTGATTGCAGTTTGACGATTTTGTTAACATAACGTGTTACATAAATTAATTTGTATAATAAGTTTAGGTATTACGTTTAATGAGACTGACTTAATTTATATAATAGTAATTTTCAATATTTTTTAAAATAAAGCTGATCCAATTTCAAATATTTTAGTGTACAAACATGTTATGAAGAATACATATATTACTAATACCCCAAGTTACGTCATACGAAACTTACAGACTGAAATGAGGTAGTGCTGTTCTAACATGTCCCAACTGTTATTTAGATTATTAACTCATTGTTTTTAATTTAGCTAAATGCGGTTGTTATGACGAGGCAAAATTAGAATCTCCAACTGTGTTACCAAAAAACTGAACTAGGAGTTAAACTTGTAACTTAAAACTTTATATATTATACGTCATTAGTTTCCGATGGAGTAGTCAGAGACTATCGATCACCACTTGGTACAATCCTGGCAAACCTCTCGAGCCTTATCTACCTACATTCATCATGCATCGTGTTTCTATTTCATTATCTACACTATCATATTTCATTATCTACATTGCTTCTAAGTCTGCGATGAAATATTTATAAATCTTGATGTTTTAGTCTTTTATCTGAATTGTAAATCTATCATACTGGAACAATTACAAAATTTCAAACAAACAAAATAGCAAAACAAAATAGCATTGCTACCCGTCATTGATGTTTATTATACTTAAAGCGTAAACAAAATGTTTTTAATATGCAACTCAGAAATGATATCGAATAGTCAGATGTCACATCAAATTAATTTATAGTTTTAAGGCGATAAGATTTTGCATAAAGTGAATGCTCACAAAAACACTTTCTTATATCTTTAAAAAGATTGCCACATCAGTTGAGCCCCCCAAAACACCTGCGTTGAAAATTTATCAGCCACAATTGAAATACTATTCAAGAAAATTTTGTTTAACTAGTGGATCGGCCCAGCTTCGCACGGGTAGCGTAACGTAGTTTTCAAAATATCTGAGGTTTCTTCAATCACTCCTCAACCTTTTTGAAATTTATCGCAACGTATAGTACTCCTGAATAGTGTAGCTTTGTGATTGTAAAACCGCTTTTATAAACGGTTCAGTATGTCCAAAAATACAAACAAACAATCAGAGTTGAAAAACCTTGCATACATCATAGTCGTGAGTATATGTCAGGGCTATCTTTTGCCCGCGCAACCGTTACACAAAAATAATCCTTGCAGCATGATTCAGTATTTGCCCTGTAGTGCCGGCTTAGAATGTCGCTACCCCTTTCTACCCACGGGTGACATAAGAGGCGACTAAGGGTATTGGGGCTTTTTATTGGATTTCCGGGCGATGCGGTTGGAGGCCCATCACCAAAAACCTTTATTTATAACCATCTTTTCCCCACTCAACTTCCAATAGTGGCTGAGGAATTTATAATTCCTTAGCTCTGGCTACCCCTTCTTGGGAAATATAGCCGTGAGTATATGTATGTATGAGGGGCATGCCAATAGAAGTTAGATACTCTTTTCTGATTTAATTGACACTGGCCAGCTATACACCATCTTATAGGCTGGTTTTTTATTGACATTTTGAATATAGAACACACTTCTTTCATTTATTTTTTATTTGAATGAGCATCATTTATCCGAGAATCTGGCGGGAGTTCACTTGCAACAATGGAGCTCAGTCGACGTGATTTTCGCGCTATGATTTATTATGACTTTAAAAAAGGTTTAAAGCCTCAAGAATGTTTTAAAATTTTGGCTTCTACTTTTGGTGAGTCTGCTTGTTCCCGAGCAACAGTATTCGATTGGTTTGCTGAATTTAAAAGAGGACGGGGATGTCTCGAAGATGAAGCGAAGACAGGACGGCCGCCAACCGCGGTCATGCAAGGAAACGTTCGTGCAGTCGAAAAACTTATTCGCAAAAACCGACGAATTACATATGTAGAGCTAGAGCGAGAACTAGGAATTGGATCAGCAGCAATGCAAACCATAATTCACGACCACCTTTCTCTCCGTAAACGTTGTTCGAGATGGGTGCCGCACAAACTTACCGATGAGCAGAAAGACCGTCGGGTGGATTGGTGCCTATTCATGATAGATAAATTCAACGGAGGCGAGAAAAAAACGTACATGATATCCTGACTGATGACGAAACATGGCGAACTAATCCCGAATCAAAGCGACAGTCGACTGTACGGTGCTTTGAAGACGAGCCAACTCCAACGAAATGTCGCCGTGCACGAAGCACGCAGAAACAAATGGTCGCCTCGTTTTTCTGCAAAACGGGTCATATAGCTACTGTTGTGCTAGAGACTGAAAGAACGATGACCTCCGAATGGTATGTGACAGTTTGTGCTCCAACAGTAATACCAGCTTGGTGTGACAAGCGACCGAAGTCAGGAATCCAGAACAGCACACGTCTGCCAGAACACTAGACTTTTTCAACTCGAAAAATGTGTCAATTCTCCCTAACCCGCCATATTCCCCTGACCTACGCCTTGTGACTTTTATTTGTTTCCAAAAATCAAAGAAAAACTAAAGGGGAAGAGGTTTGAAAGCAAAGAAGATGCGCTGGTTGCATATAATTTCGAGACTTCTGAGGTATCTAAAGAAGAGTGGTCACAGGTATTTTCCAATTGGTTCAGACGTATGGGAAAGTGTATACGTGCTCAGGGTGAATACTTTGAAAAGATCGGTACTTGTAATCTATACTTATAATAAATCTGTAGAGAGGTCATTTCTGTACATGAAATATATTTTCAAAATAACTATCAGGGGGTGATCAGTGATCGATACTGATGCCAAAAATGCAATCAGTAAAATTTTTGTCTGTCTGTCTGTCGGTTTGTATGTTCCTTATGGAAACAAAAACTACTAGACGGATTTTAACGAAACTTGGTACAATTATTCTTCATACTCCTGGACAGGTTATAGTATACTTTTCGGCACAGTAGTGAAGGGGAAATTTGGGAAATTTTGGAAAAGCGGTAGAAGTTACTCTATTTTTTTTTACAAGCTTCCGTCGCGTGTGCAGCCTTAATGGTTAAAAATACATAGATATCACATATCACGGAAATATTCTGCATAAAATTGTCTAAAAATATCCAACAGCATATGCCTATCTCCATTGGTTAACTCACAATAACACGTGTAACTCCTGATAGCTTGACAGTTCGGAGCATTCTTCAACTTACTATATAATATGTGTTGCTGTTGATGATCCTTGTATAATAAATAAATAAATAAAAATTCTATGCAGACACTATTACATTTATACATTATCACTACATATGTTTACCCCGTATAGGTATATATTTATTACGTAGTTATGATTTGTTCCAACAGTTACATGTTCTCATCAGTAACAAAAACTGCTTATTAAAGTAAACAGACAAGATAACTAATGCTTAAGCAATTGAGCATGACGATCTTAACAGGCATAACTTATTAATATTAAGATTTGCATGAAGGCATTATATTGATCGCCCTCGTTGAGCGATGCTATCGAAACCGATTATTATCCCGATGACGAAACTCACACAATACCATTGTATCTTCATAAAGTTTATTTGCACTATGCAACACTTTACCTACCGCAAACTCGTAAATAACACATTGTAATAGATATTGGGTTTTCGTGATGAACGAAATATAGGGACGTTTATTTGCCATTCTCACTCATACTTCATGATGTATGCCATTATTGCCTTTAAAAATTTAATGTAAATGATTTTTTATTGGCATTGCATATTTTATATATGGAAGTATACACACATATCTTAACGCGTAATACGAGTATGCAGTGTAGTGCCGGCTTAGAATGTCCACTACCCTTTTTCTACCCACGGGAGTCGTAAGAGGCGACTAAGGGTATGGGGCTATTTATGAGGCTTTAATTTAGTTATTTAAGGTTGCTTTATATGTACCATCTTCTCCCCCATCGACTTCCAAATGTGGCTGAGGAGTTTCTAGCTCTGAAGTATATATGTATGTATAATGCGGTAGGAGTAGCCAGAGAAATAATCGTCCACGAATACTGAAGTTGACTTATCGATGTAACGAATTATTGTCATTTTCAATCGTCAAGGTATTAAGGATTAGTAAAAGCGTATGATATTTTTATACAGGCAAACTTTAAATACGAATTGTGGAAAGCAAAGCTGTACCTAAATAATTTAATACCGAGTTAATAGTTTGCTGTGAAGTGTCGGCTTAGAATAGCACTACCCCATTTCTTCCGGTACACCTGTAAGAGGCGACTAACGGTATTAGGGCTCTTAGGGGATTTTTGGGCGATGCGGTTGGAGACCCATCACCAACAACCTTTATTTTTACTATCTTTTCCCCACTCAAATTTCCAAAAGTGGCTGAGGAATTTCTAATTCTTTGGCTCTGGCTACCCCTTCTTGGGATTTATAGCCGTGAGTATATGTATGTTAATGGCTATCTAAGACGGCCAAAAGTCGCCGTGTTTGTCTATGCATATTTTTTGCATTCCTAAGTAAATTTTTGAGAGTAAATGTTCGGTAAGGTCAACAGCCAAGGAATAAAAGTAATAACAGTTGCAATGACGTCTTTTAAAAGCACGAGTACAAACCATTTACGTTGTGGCATATGAGTGAGAAAGGTGTTATTTAACACTGATATTTCATCCACTTTTCTATTAACCTATATCTGCTCTTTCAATTTCAGCTTTAACTTGTTAACTATACCGTGGGTATCATAGAACAATAGGCTCTCAGAACATATGCAACCAGTCGAATGCCCTGCGGCCCTCATACTTACAGATCGTTCAAACTACTTGTTAGTAGCTATTTAAACGAAGCGTTTTATCAAATACCAAGATAGTGTAGCTTATTTCGTCTTTACTTGATTGTACTATTTCTGTAATTCGTTTGTTGCAATGGGAATTAGGAATAGCAATGTTCGATAAATTTCTTGCATTGGGTTTCTTAATAACTTCACAGCATATATTTTTTGTGTCCTCCAAGGCACTCAATAGCCCAGTACAATAGCCAAAATTTTGTATTTGTACTAACAACATAAAAAAAGAGGGCGGTTAGTATAATGGGGAAATTCTATCAAGGCCGGTAGAATATTAAACAATCCTATATTTTGTTGTATGATATGCAGTGCCGTGCAGTGCTGGCTTAGAATATCACTACCCTTTTCTACCCAAGGGTGTCGTAAGAGGCGACTGGCGAGGTGGTTTTCGCGCGATTCGGTTGGAGACCGATCAACAATACTTTATTTCTGCCTTGTTTCCCCTCTCAATTTGCAAATGCGGCTGAAGAGTTTCTAACTGTGGCTACCCCTTTTTGGGATTTATGGTCGTGAGTATATGTGCGTATGTATGTACTATGCGCTGCTGTTTATCTTGATAGCTATTTTATTTAGACTTCAAGACTCTTGCCTTCACTTCACTTGCCGTGTAGTGTCGGCTTAGAATAGCATTTCTACCCGTGGGTGATCGTAAGAGGCGACTAAGGGTATAGGAGCTTTTTAAGTGATTTTTGGACGATGTGGTTGGAGACCCATCACCAAAAACGTTTATTATTATCATCTTTTCCCCAATCAACTTCCAAAAATGGCTGAGGAATTTATCATTCCAAAGCTCTGGCTACCCCGTTAAGGGATTTATAGCCGTGAGTATATGTATGTATGTACTTTTCTCCCATATGTTTATATCAATGAAATGTGTTTCTCATGAAAAAACCTACACTTGTTTGGAGTAAGATTGCAAAATAATGAACCGACTAAGAAACAAGTCATAACTATTGATAAAGAGTTGGCGTCTTTAGCGCCTTCATATTTGTACAACGCAATATTTTCTTAAGTTAATTTGCTTGATTTTATTTTCGTTCTATTGCAACAATGTTGCATTCATTGACCATATTGAGCTCTTCTTATTCCTCTTCTCATATTATTATTATCAGTGTTGTGAGGTATTCATTTACTTCACAACGATAATTCTGAGGCAGCTTCCAAATTCGTTGCTACTACGCAGGTTATACGGCTATAGTTTTTTTTTATATCTTGGAATTAGAGTGTATGATATTGTCTTTTAATTTATTTTTTTCTGTGTGTTTGTATATACTTATTTGCTGTGTCTTCCTTTGTACGCGTGTAGCAGCGAATGAATGTTTTTCTTTCTTCTTTCTTTCTTTATTAATGTTTAGTACATAAACAAGAATAAAATATATTGAAATGGTATACAATTTACGAAATTCTTCCCGAAGCAGGGAATTGTGAATATCGTTTCTTTGAACGAAAACATTAAAAAAATATTACTTGGGATGTTAGTCATTTGGGCTTGCTCACAAAAGATATATATAGCACAGTGAGAACTAAAATTTAGTCTATCAAAATTATAGAAATTAAATTTACAGCATATTAAGTGAATTCTAAATTTTTAGTATATGTAAAACTGTCTTTACATGTTCTATGTAGGGGATTCAGAACAGATAAATAATTTTACCAAAAAACTAATTATATTTTATCTTTTATAAAAAAAAACACACTTATACAGAAATATATTTCTTATTTACAATATATTTTTCAATCACGTTCAATCATCGCTTAAAAAACTTCTTTCTTGGTTTGTACGGGGCCGGTTTCAGCTGCGGTTGTATGTTTGAAGAAGCTCCTTCGTTTTGAGGTAAGCTTTTCAAAAGCTCCAAAGCTTTCAATATTGCTGGCGGGATTGGTGGTGGAGTAGGTAGATGGTCTCCCTGTAAATTACAAAGATATTAAGCAAAAAGGTTTTCGATGCAATCAACTTATAGCTAACTAGTCGTCCGCCCTGACTTCGTACGGATAGATGGTGTTAGGTGCTTTTAACTGGCTGATACCCTTGGATATTTAGCGTGATGATATATAACCTATGTTGCTTCTCAAAGTCTTAGCTTTTCATTTGTGGAAAAAAAAAATAAGTCGGTTAAGTACTTTATGAGCCAAACAAAGTTTTCTTCTTTATAATATTAGTGTAAATTATGTATTTCTATACAAATTGTTGTTTACGTAATATTTAGTAACTGATTAACAAGTACTCATTGAACATTCATGTTCCAATAATAATCAATCAAAATAACAAATACTAAAAAATAAAAATGATAACCCTAATACATTAGTAAAAAAGTAAAAGTAAAAGACATTTATTTGGCAAATTAACACACATACACACAAACGTAAACAGAATGACACATAATAGAAAACACATTGAAAACACAAAGATAAAAAAAAAATATAGTAAAAACATTAATTAACATTGCCAAAAGGGTGTCGTCTCAGCATGTGTGCCTGAAACGGGACACAGACCGTTCCGAGACACGCTGGTTTTCAGCCGACACCGCCTAATTAAAACAAAACAAAAATATAATATAACAAGATAAAACAAACCTACACATTTTTATTTTATAACTAACAACGTTTCAAATACTAACAAAATTTCAATAACTAACAATAAAATAAAAAAACACTCATTATATTGTAAGTACATACCAATTAATAAATAAAGTAAAAATTATAAAAATAGATATATAGGTAATATGATATAATACATATAACATTCTATAGGAGTAATTTATAATTCAATAAATGATCAGTCAAATTTTAGTAGATAAATATCGCGTACAAAGGCTAGAAGAGTTATCATAATATTTATATATGCGACAGTAAATTATAATTTAAATGTAGAACATAGATTTTTTAACGTTATATTTGAACGACGCAGTAGAGGTAAGATCTTTTAGCGGTGGAGGTAAGTCGTTCCAGCATTTCGAAGCCGCGTATCTAAAGCTTCCTCGGAAGGCCGTGGTTCGATGTTTAGGAGTTACCAATAGATGTGAGTGACCGCGCGTATGGTATTGTGACACTGTCCGAGACCATATCAGTTTCTCAAATAAGTATTTGGGGATCTGGGTTTTTATAACACCGAAAAGAAGCGTAGATAGATGTAGCTTTCTTCTTGCTTCGAGATTTAACATCTTATTAGTGTGCAGGTAAGGCGTAACATGGGTTCTAGGTGGTATTTCGAAACAATATCGCGCACAAGCGTTCTGAACTCGTTGTAATAATTTCCGCGAGCGAGACAGTAGGCATGGACCATATACCACATCACCGTAGTTGAGTTTGCTGAGTATGAGGGATTCACAAAGTCTTATTCGAATTTCAGTTTTTAGGTACGGTCGTATTTTGTATAACACTTTGAGCCTATAAAAACAACCTTTCACAGTGTTAATGACGTGATTTTCAAACGTTAAGCCTGAATCGAACAACAAACCTAAACTTCGCGCCTCATGAACTTTTTCTATTTGTGTGTTGCCAATTTTAACCACAAAGTTCTGTTCTTCCATCTCACGCTGTTGATGCTTACTTCCTATAACCATGTATTTAGTTTTTAAAGGATTAAGCACTAGTGAATTTTGCATAGACCATTCTTCGATATTTTTAAGATCTTGGTTTAGATCATGTATGACTTTTACTGCTCGGCTCGGAGTCAAAGATATATACAACTGCAAGTCGTCAGCAAAAATTTGGTATTTGCAATTTTTTGCATTACTAAAAATTTAAACGAAATATCTACAACCAAATTAACGATATATACATAAAGAATGCATTACAATTTTGTGTCCTGGCCCCTATTTTACCAACATGACAATTGTCAGTGACATATGTCGGCTGATATATGTCAGTAACAATTGATTACTGATAAGTTTGAAATATATTTCGTATAGAAATAGTTCTAAACATGACAGGCATTATGTTACAATTGTCGATAACTTAATTTTATGACAATTATGTTGTTAAACAAGGATAATTTTTCCAACTCGACATATTTAGAGATTTGTCGGAAATTATTGACATGAGATCGAGGCTGTGTCAGGCTAGCGTTAGGGCTAGCGTTACAATTGTCATATTTTTTAGTTAAAAAATGGCGCTCCGCGAAAGAAGTAGCAGTGGCACTGATTGTGATTTATATTTAGGATAATGTATAGAGAACGAATAATTATCTCCTTAGACATGACTCAATTTCCGTTGCAGGGAAAAGATCGGATAAGCAAAAAAGTGTCGAATATTTAATAAATGAAATCGGTGCAGTTATTATTTTTACTTGACAATTGTATGACTTGTCAGAGTAGTGAAATAGGGGCCTGAACCTTGATGAAAAATTAATACTCAAAGTCTCAAGCAAATCCAATGACGTTGATATCCGATCTAAGAACGCATTAGCAACGCTTTTGACTAAGAATTTTTTTAGTCTGAAATTTTCAAGTAGTTGCATTATGATTAGAAAGTTTGATTTTTTAATTATCAACATTAAATATCAACCATAAACTTTCAGTCGTAAACAGTGTAAAAAATATAAATTAGTTAAAAAACGCATATATAACACAAACAAAAGTCTTATAAGTATGAAAAATAGTATAAAATTCATAAACAAGTCTTACAGAAAAATTGATTTACTAAACCAAATAGATAGTTTGAATGGTAAACTGAGTGAGCTGATTGTTAGTCAGGAAGATCTGCATTTAAGATACAAACATATCGGCAGTCTTATAGACAAAGAGACGGTTACTCTGAATAGTCATATTTCCTCAACTAGCGTTATATCTCAGTCACCCCAACCAAGTAATGGGATTACATTACCAGCTGTTAGCACGCCGCCGCCGGCAAACAGAACATTAGTATTTTCGGACGGCATGGCCGTAGGTTTTGGCGAAATACTAAATAAGTATCTTAATCAACAGGTCATTAACCATTGCTATACGGGTGCAAACTTTAATTATATAGTAGAACGAATATTATTAGGCACTTATGACGAATATACAACGATTGTCGTACTGGTCGGCAATAGTATAGGATTAAATAAGTATTTATTAAATAAAAGTATAAATAAACTTTTGGAAATACAAAAAATATATAAATGTAAATTTATATTTTGTACCTTTCCATACTTACTTAATATGAATAAGCAGAATGACAATATTCATATTATGAATAATTTAATATGTCACGTGACATGTTGTCAAAGCGACAATTTGTTTTGTTTGGATTTGAATAAGTTTTTACCTTATTCAAATTCTCGACTGGGTACTGTATACATACCCTTAAATCAAAAGCGGAACATTGCTAAATTATTAGCATATAATATATCTGACCCCCATATATTTAATATAAGGGGAAACTTACTTCTAGTATGCGATGGTGGAAACCATAATTTAAACTTTTAAGAGTGACAATGGAAGAGCCTCCTGTTGTCCTTAAGTCGTCACCTAACATCAATATTGTAAACAAGGAAGGAGGTTCTTCTGGCAATATTAATAAAAAAAATACTTTACAAGGAGTCTCCCAGTTTAAACTTGTATGTCAAAATACTCAGGGGTTTTCTTGTAAAGAATTAGAAATAGAACTGTTTTTGGAAAAATATGAAATAGATTGTTTATGTGTAACACTGGCTTAAGAATTGCGAACTCATATTTGGTTTTGAAAACAATTATTTAGCTAGCAACTACTGCCGCAATTCTAAAGCCTGTGGTGGCTCCGCTATATTTTTAAAAAATAATATTAAATCAAAAATTCGTAATGATATTGTAAAGTTAAGCGTTGAGCAAGTCGTGGAATTATCCTGCATAGAGTTAAAAAACTATTTCTTAGTATGTGTGTATCGACCCCCTTATAACCAAAATTATGATAAATTCGAAAATGTAATGGAAGATGTATTAAGCAAAGTTTTCAGGAATAAAAAACGTATAATAATATGTGGAGACTTCAATGTGGATCTCCTACAAGACAGTTATCTTAAAACACGATTGATGAGTTTATTCCAATCGTTCAATTTAGAAAATTTATTCTTGGAACCGACTAGAATCAAAACATGCTTAGATAATATATTTACTAATGCAGATTTTGCAAGTAAAAGTGTTATAAATAAACTAAAGTCTGATCACAGCGGCCTTTTTGTTAGCTTTCCTCTAGAGATACCAGAGCCAAAAATTGTTATTAAAAAAAGGCATATTACTGCTAGTAAAGTAGAAAAATATATAAATATAATAAGCTCTAAGTTGCCTACATGTACAATTAATAAAAACTCAAATACTAGCTATGATATCTTTTATAATGTTCTGATAAATGAGTTTAATGAAATTTTTAATGTAAAAAATTTAATTATTACCAGTAAATTTAAGTTTTGTGAGTGGGCAACACCAAGTATTTATAGATCAAGAGAAAAACTCTTCGATTTATATGATCAAAAAGCTTATAGTAATAATAATGAATTGAGTGAATATGTAAAAAAATACTCAAAAATATTTAATAAAGTATGTAAAGAGGCTAAAGCCAGATACCTAAGCCGACGTATCCGAACATCCGATAATAAAGTTAAAACAGTGTGGAATATTATCAACACCCAAACAGGCCGAGGTAAACCATGCGATCAGGAGTTCTGTGTTCGATCTGATAAAGGTCTGACTACCTCTGATGAGGAAATCGCTTGTATTTTTGAAAAATATTTTACTGACATACCATCAAAAACAACTGAATATTTAAACACATCGGTTATAAAAGCTCAACACTTGTTACAACAAAATGTTGATAGGTGCGAAACTTTGTTTTGTTTTAAAGATGTCAGCCCTACAGATATCGAAAAATGTTTTAAATCATTTAAACTAAAAAGTTCTGAAGACATTTGGGGTATGTCAGTGAAAGTTTGCCATAATTTTATTGTAACTTTGGCTCCATATTTAGCAGATATATTTAATGAATGTATAAGAAATAAAATCTTTCCAAATCTCATGAAGCATAGTAAAATTGTACCACTTCTTAAATCCGGAGGAGATAAAATTAGTCCTGATGGTTATAGACCCATATCAATTCTGCCAGTTTTAAGTAAAATATTCGAAAAACTAATGTTCAATCAAATGCTTTTGCATTTCGCTTCAAACAAATTGTTTCATCCAAAACAATTTGGCTTTACGAAGGGCCGCTCTACCACCGATGCAGGCGTTGCCTTAATGAAACACATTTTTGATTCGTGGGAACGCAAAAATGATGCTATTGGTTTGTTTTGCGATCTTACGAAGGCATTTGATTGTGCAGATCATGAAATCCTTTTTATTAAATTAGAACATTATGGCATACAAGGTGACGCACTTAAATTAATAAAGTCTTACTTTTCGGATCGGATACAGAAAGTGCAAATCAATAATGCAATATCACCTGGAACGCATGTGAAAATGGGTGTTCCGCAGGGTTCTATTTTGGGCCCATTTTTATTTTTAGTTTATATTAATGATTTGCCGTTCATGGTCGAGAAAATGTCCGAGATAGTGTTATTTGCTGATGATACTTCTTTAGTATTTGACGTTGAAAGAAATAATCAGAATATTGACGAGGTGAATAACACGGTTTCACAGATTCAAACATGGTTTGCTTCCAATAATCTTGTACTGAATGGTAAAAAAACCAAATGCATTAAATTTGTATTACCTAATGTTAGGTGCGTTGATAACGAAATAATTTTAAATAATGAAAAGTTAGTATTTTCGGATAACACAGTTTTCTTAGGGATAACTCTGGACTCCAAGCTCCAATGGGGACCACACATTAGCTCACTAGCTGGCAGGCTTAGTAGTGCTACATATGCCGTTAGGAAAATAAGACATTTGACAGATGTACAGACAGCTCGATTAGTTTATTACAGCTATTTTCATAGTGTAATGTCTTACGGTATTTTACTCTGGGGCAGAGCAGCTGATGTTGGTTCCATATTTATTCTCCAAAAGAGAGCAATAAGAGCCATATACAATATGAGATCCCGAGATTCCCTGAGGGAATTGTTTAAAACAATAAATATAATGACACTGCCATGTCAATATATTTATGAAAATATTATGTATGTAAGAAAAAATCAGGCCTCTTTTGTGAAAAATTGTGACAGACATATTCGAAACCTGAGAGACAACAATAAAATTTCCGTGCCAAAATACAGATTGTCAAAAGTAAATACATCTTTCATGGGGTTATGCGTAAAAATGTATAATAAAATACCTGAGGACATTTTAAATTTATCAGAAACAAAATTCAAAGCAGCTGTTAAAAGAAATCTTAGTTCGAAAGCCTATTACACTGTCAATGATTACATTAATGATGAAGTGGCTTGGTGTCATCAGGGCTCTGTGCAGGATGTTTCCGGGCTAACACCAAAATTGTAATGGACGTAAAAAAAGATGTGTGTTGACGAGTTTCTTACGGGTTCTTCTCTCAACAAAACACCTTCCGAATCCGAAGTAAACTTAGTATTAAGTTGAATTTTGACGTTCAAAAAACAAAGATTTATCTTTTTATTTTGAAATAAATGATTATTTTATTTTATTTTTATTTATTATTTTATTTTATAATTAAGACCTTAACAATTCATCAACATACTTTTAGAAATTATTAAGTTAAAGATAAATAATGTTTCCCAGGCATAAAAAATAGTACTACATACATACCTAACACTAGAACTGAGAAATAGTAGTTTATTCAGAACTTGTTAAATGTACTTGTTAACATAACGTTAGGTTAACACTCTTTACTATTCTGCCGTGACATTTAAGTACGCAATGTTTCCTCGTAAACTGATGAAACTCACTTCCGAAGCAAATGCGTATACTAATGAATCCCCTAGTACTCGTATTTACGTAACACTTCATTAACCTTTTGTTTAGTAGGATTAGTTATACGGATAACAAAATTAATTATCCATTAGGATTTTGTGATGTACATTTTGTGTTATGTATGTGAGATGTGGAGTATTAATTGGAACAGTTCTTGATGTTTGACTTACCCTTTTTATCAGACACTTATTATGAAAAGGACTTAAGGAAAATTTAAATTTATAAAACGTTGTACACACATATTTTTTTTATTATAAATCAAGAACTGTTCTAATTAATACTCCACATCGCACATACATAACACAAAATGTACATCACAATTTACAAATGTCGTAGGACCCAATTTCGAACCCAGCAAGGAAATTGCAAGTAGACCCACCCAATAGTCCAAAGAGAAGAGAAATGCATGCTTTGGAAGGCATGATAAGCAAATAGTTTCGACTACTTAACTATTAATAGTAGTAATAATTGATGTAAGCGATTCTACCTCCTTAAGTTAGTAGCTGCGTGATTTTTCTGCGGTGTATTTGAGACATGAAAGCATCAATTTAGAGGACAATAAAATAATATAAAAATATACTTTCCAATACTAGAAAACACAATCGAGTAAAGACTGTATGGATAATACACAAATTATTATGTGTGTAAGGATCAATACTTGTGGTAGAGGTTTATTGACATACTATTAAGTATACCGTGATAGCCCAGTGGGTAGAACACTCGGTTATCGTGCAAACGACTAGTGTTCAAATCCTGGGTCGGGCCTACACCAATTTGTCTTTTCTAAAGACATATGTGTGGTTAATTTATCATGGTTGTTAACGGTGAGGGAAAACATCGTGAGGAAACCCACATGGCTGAGTTGTACTTAGTCACGTGACAGTGTAGTCGTACAAAACGGCGATAGGCCTGCCCCCTATCACGTGAGTACACTGTCCATGCAAAACGTGGGTACTCTGAACACCAGGTGACAAAGTCACGTGATGTTCAGAAGTATTAGTACCTCTGCCAACCCCTTCGGGGATATTCGGCGTGAACGTTTATGTTATGTTATGTTATGTTATTAAGTATATTATGAAGAAGCCAAAAATTGTGTTATTTATTTATTTCTTGTTAAAAGTAATTAGAAATTTTATTTTAAGTTACCTGAGGCTGAAATCCATTTTCATCAGCGATATATGTGAGTGATATAAAGTTTCCTTCAGGACTTTTGTAGCCAAACTTTCCCTCAGCAACCTGAACTTCTTCACCCTCACCTTTTCCGAAATTTTTCACGTACCCTGTTTCTTCTGCTGTGATTTCATTACCAGTTTCGTATCTGTGAATTTTATGTCTATTTTAGTAATTGTCAAATATTTTAAGAATAGAGACTAGAAGTGAGGATCAATGAGATGGATCTAATTTTGAAATGGGACGTTTATGTTTGTGTACAAGCTGTCAGCACTGTTTGTCATTAGTATGTGTTTAATAATTAAAAACTAATATCAGAATATTAAGGTGTTTTTTACTCTACTACGGCAAAGCAAAAATGTATGGTATGTATAATAAAAAAAAACAAAAAATATATATTTAGTTTTCAAAAGTACATAACATTCGTCTTAACCTAGTTAGTTATTTGAAGCACAAAATATAACATTTTCCTGTTCCTGAGCTAGGTAATTTACCTGTATTTCAGGCAACAATAAACAAAAAAGGCTTAAACTATCAGTTTTCATATAATGGTACTAGCTGACCCCACAGACTTCGTACTGTCAAAAGTGTAGACTTTCGCGTCGTCAATCAAACTGAAATATTTAACTGACCTGTTGAGGGTCTCTGTCATGGGATGAGAAAAAAGGTGTTTTTCATAGTGTCCTCACAATTTTTTCACTTTATAAATTTTAAGTTTATAAGTATAGTAGTTTCGGCTGAGCATTGATTCTTAGTCAGTTAGTCTGTTTGACCATTTTTTAAGAAAATTTATTGATCTCTTAATTTTTCTGGGATAAAAAGTATCCTATTGTGATAATTGGGATCATTATCTGGCTTCCTGTAAATTTTATTTTAAATACGGTCTGTGAATTAGTCTTCATCGAGCTACAAACACACAAACATCTAAACTTTTACATTTATAATATTAATAGGATAAGGCTTAAACATAAGCTTCTCGCCCAGGTGACCTCGCTCGCCGGCCAGGCAGCGCATCGTTTCTTCTTGCGCTTCATGGACGCGTGTAAATTTTGTTACGGAGTAATTTAAAAATTGTTTTATCTTCTAAGATGTTTATTTAAATTAAGTGATGTCCAGGACAATTTTTTCTCATTTAAATACTCTCAATCAACAACATATTTATTTGGATAAAGATTAATATTATGTTGATAAAACATTATGGCAATTATGCATTAAATTCGACCAAATTTATTTACCATAAAAATGGTTATAGTATAGTGAAACTTAAAAGTTAGACATATACTGTCGCGGGCATTTTTTTAGATCATTTAAAGAGAAATAATTCTTTAATACATTTTTTTGGGTAACTAAAACCGTTTAACACAACGGAAGCCTTAGTATGAATAATTATCCCCGTTTTTGCAACATTATTCGCTGATAGTTTGCTCCTGTTGGTCGCAGCGTGATGATATATAGCCTAAAACCTTCCTCAATAAATGGACTATCCAACACAAAAAGAATTTTTCAATTTAATCGGGTAGTTCCTGAGATCCTAGCGTTCAAACAAACAAACTCTTCAGCTTTATAATATTAGTATAGATTGGTAAGTAGTGTATAAATTATTATCAGAATCGATTGTGTCTAACTAATTGTAATATTACGATAAAAAAAATTACAACATCTTATGTTAACTTATTATATTAAGCAATTCCTCTGATTCCGTGTATGTAAGATTTAATAGCCACGATTGAAGTTTTTTCTTGTTATATTAGTGTATGTATATTAGTCTGCTCCACCATTGCTAATATGTTACTTATCATACATACATACATATACTCACGGCTATAAATCCCTAGAAGGGGTAGCCAGAGCTAAGGAACTAGAAGTTCCTCAGCCACTTTTGGAAAGTTGTAATCACAATTAGATTAATGAAATATTTTTGAATATATTATTTGGCCAGACAAGTACTTTTACACTAAAACTAGTGGAATATTCCATACATATACTGACGGCTATAAATCCCTAAAAAAAGTAGCCAGAGCTTCGGAATCAGGAAATTCTTTGGCCACTTTTGGAAGTTAAGTGGGGAAAAGATTGTCAATTAAATATTTTTGGGGTAGTGCTAATTCTCAGCCGACGCAACACAGCAACTACTATGGATTACTAGAAACGGTTAAATCATTTGGTAATAATACATTCTAAATAGAAAACGAGGCATATGACCACGAACATTTACTGACAATTAATATTATCTTAAAATTACTCATGTTACTTTTTTATTTGCGCGTATTTACCCACTACACAGACTCACGCAACACCGGCGTTGCCATAGCATAGGATACATAGACGCTTTTGATTGCCATTTTATTAAAAAAGTAAACATAACATAACTTATACTCACGGCTATAAATCTCTAGAAGGGGTAGCCAGAGCTAAGGAATTAGAAATTCCTCAGCCACTTTTGGAAATGTGAATGGGGAATAGATGGTAAAAGTAAAGGTTGTTGGTGATGGGTCTCCAACCGCATTGCCCAAAAATCCATTAAAAGCCCCAATACCGTTAGTCGCCTCTTACGTACACCCATCGGTAGAAACGGGGTAGTGCTATTCTAATCAGACACTACACGGCAAGTAATAAAGTAATAGTAAACTATTTTAATTATGTCAAACTGTGTAGTGTCGGCTTACAAGAGCACTAACCCAATCTAGTGTCGGGTATCGTTAGAGGGGATTTAGGGGTCCGGTGGTTTTGATAAAACCAGTTAGCCCCAAACTAATCAGAACTTGTTCTATGGGATACTAAGTCAACGACACATTTAATATCATAAATATAATTTACTTAAAAATAACATCCAAGACTAATAAACAATCATTTATGGTCATCACAAAAATGTTCCTCTCACCGGGAATCGAACCCGCAACCTCCGGACCGAGAGACTAGTCACCTATGCGCTCGGCCATTGACATCGCAAATATACGAATAAAAACTTACTCCCATTTATATGAACCATCCACGTTAGGTCCTTCACTTTCATATTTCAGGATCGGTATGGGTTCTTTTAACTGCTGTTGTTGTGCGAACACTATAGGCATCAGCAATACTGATACGCACCAGATCATCTGCGAACAATAGTTTTTATTTAAATTAGTATACAAAAGTAAAGTGGATTGCCAAACGTCCTTGAAGGTAAAAAATATAATATTTTACTTATTGATATGTTTTGGGACAAGATACTTCTACATGCTGCAATTTTATATGAACTTGGATTTTGACATCTCAATGACAACTTGTATTGGGAGTTTCGGATGGACCATTGTAATACATACATATATACATATACTCACGGCTATAAATCCCTAGATGGGGTAGCCAGAGCTAAGGAATTAGAAATTCCTCAGCCGCTTTAAGAAGTTACGTGGGGATAAGATAGTGAAATAAAGGTTCTTGCTGATGGGTCTCCAACCGCATCGCCCAAAAATCCCTTTAAAACCCCTATACCGTTAGTCGCCTTTTACGTACACCCACCGGAAGAAATGGGGTAGTGCTATTCTAAGCCGGCACTACACAGCAATTGTAATCTCGGTGTAACAGTGTGTTTCATGCCTCACTGCTTTAGATTTCAAATACTGTTTATTATTATGATTTCTCATCATTCCTACACCTTCACCTCAACATCGAAAACTTAAAAATATAACATAACATAAAACATAAACGTTCACGCCGAATATCCTCGAAGGTGTTGGCAAAGGTACTAATATTTAAAAAAAAAACTAATTCCAATCCTTATTTCTGGCTACCTTTTAGGTATTTATAGCCAAGGGAATATGTATACATACATATACATATACTCACGGCTATAAATCCCTAGATGGGGTAGCCAGAGCTAAGGAATTAGAAATTCCTCAGCCACTTTAAGAAGTTACGTGGGGATAAGATGGTGAAATAAAGGTTCTTGCTGATGGGTCTCCAACCGCATCGCCCAAAAATCCCTTTAAAACCCCTATACCGTTAGTCGCCTTTTACGTACACCCACCGGAAGAAATGGGGTAGTGCTATTCTAAGCCGGCACTACACAGCAATTGTAATCTCGGTGTAACAGTGTGTTTCATGCCTCACTGCTTTAGATTTCAAAAACTGTTTGTTATTATGATTTCTCATCATTCCTACACCTTCACCTCAACATCGATAACTTAAAAATATAACATAACATAAAACATAAACGTTCACGCCGAGTATCCTCGAAGGGGTTGGCAGAGGTACTAATATAAAAAAAAAACTAATTCCAATTCTAATTCCTTATTTCTGGCTACCTTTTAGGTATTTATAGCCGAGGGAATATGTATACATACATATACATATACTCACGGCTATAAATCCCTAAAAGGGGTAGCAAGAGCTAAGGAATCAGAAATTCCTCAGCCACGTTTGGAAGTTGCGTGGGGAAAAGATGGTAAAATAAAGGTTGTTGGTGATGGGTCTCCAACCGCATCGCCCAAAAATCCCTTAAAAGCCCCAATACCGTTAGTCGCCTCTTACGTACACCCACCGGAAGAAATGGGGTAGTGCTATTCTATGCCGACACTACACAGCTGTATGTATGTATGTATGTATTCCCTTAATAAAGCCAAGTACTCCATCAGTTGAGCATACAAGGTCTTGAAGATGAGTTCAATAACCTTTACGCGGGTTCACATTGCAATTCATTTCTAGTGAGTTATTTTAGAAGTTTTCCTTCACCGCAATTGGTATTAGATGTTATGAGAAACAATTGAGTAAACTTCAGATAAATGTAATATTTAATGCATGCTGTTTGTATTTCCTTGAATATGAGTCATATATTTATTTATATGACTCACATTCTAGGAAATATTAATATTATTAGAGAAAAAGTTTCAAGCTTGCGTATTCTGAAAGATTTTATTTACTTAAATGTGTTCGTCCTTTCTGAGGGCTGATGAATTTGTTCTGTGAATAAAACTAATAGAATGGTTTTTATTTTAGTTGATATATGAAAAATATTGTGTAGACTACCGTGATAGCCCAGTGGGTAGAACACTCGGTTATCGTGCAAACGACTAGCGTTCAAATCCTGGGTCGGGCCTACACCAATTTGTCTTTTCTAAAGACATATGTGTGGTTAATTTATCATGGTTGTTAACGGTGAGGGAAAACATCGTGAGGAAACCCACATGGCTGAGTTGTACTTAGTCATGTGACAGTGTATTCGTACAAAGCGGCGATAGGCCTGCCCCCTATCACGTGAGTACACTGTCCATGCAAAACGTGGGTACTCTGAACACCAGGTGACAAAGTCACGTGATGTTCAGAAGTATTAGTACCTCTGCCAACCCCTTCGGGGATATTCGGCGTAAACGTTTATGTTATATGTTATGTTATGTAATGGAAGTAAAGTCATAAGTAAAAGAGCCATTAGGGAAAGTGTAAATATAAGAATTTAGATCATTAGGATAACTTTAATTAAGACACGATTAAGAAGTTTATAGTAATTTAAATGCATAACATAACACATATTACGTTCACGCCGAATATCTCCAAGGGGTTGGCAGAGGTACTAATCCTTCTGAACATCACGTGACTTTGTCATCTGGTGTTCAGACCACGTTTTGCAAGGACTGTGTACTCAGGTGACAGGATGCAGGCCTGTCGCCGCACCAAATGCAATTCGATAAAAATAATACAATATCACAGTTTTGATTAATATTCAAACACTCACGGCTTTAAAGCCCAGAAGCGGTAGCTAGTGCTTCGAAATTGGAATTTAATCAATGATTGTAGAAGTGAAGTGGGGTATGTATGTATGTACATACATATACATACATATACTCACGGCTATAATTCCCTAGAAGGGGTAGCCAGAGCCAAGGAGTTATAAATTCCTCAGCCACTTTTGGAAGTAAAGTGGGAAAAAGGCGGTAAAATAAAGGTTTTTGGTGATGGGTCTCCAACCGCATCGCCCAAAAATCCAATAAAAAGCCACAATACCCTTAGTCGCCTCTTACGAAACCCGTGGGTAGAAAAGGGTAGCGACATTCTAAGCCGGCACTACGCGGCAATGTATGTATGTATGTAAAAGGTAATAAAGGTTAGTTGGTTATGGGACTAGCATCGTCAAAAAATCACCTTTTACGATATCCGAGGGAATAATTAGTTCAGTGTTATTCTAAGACAATATTACATAGCCTAGTATATGTGCTCCTACTTACTAGTAATGTGTAATTGAATTATAGAAAAAAAAACTGTTTTAGTTTCCACAAAGGTGTGTTCTCCCCGATGATGATGGCATTTCAGTCGAACCTCCGTTATTGATGAGATAGATAGATATTTCTCTTAATACTCAGTTAATAAATATATGTAAATAAACATACAAATTTATAGCTATATTTTGATTATATATTTCTATTATTAGGATAACTTATGGATAAAATTATTTTTGTTTGTTTAGAACTATAAGAGTGTTAAAATGCTTTAAGTTCTAACTTCCTACGAACTTACTAGCTCGAATATTAAAATGTGAACAAAAGATTCCCTTTTTTATTTTCCATTATAGATATTTCATATTACTTGACTTAGGTTTTTTGCAGTAATTTTTGTATATTCTGACTTAAGTCACGCCGTGTATCCTAAAAACAGTGGCAGAGATATTAACACTTCTGAAAATCACATGACAATATCACCTAATTGTATATTCTACTTAAACTTAAAACATTCTTTTGAGTATTAAAAAAATACCATACCATATTAAGAGATTTTGGAGACGCACACGGTACTAGCACTAAAGTAATACTTAAAGTGGGCACGATGACACTGTATGGTGTTTATATACTGGCTTCTTTACCTATGAACTTCGGTGACCTGAGCACACCCCGACTAATACGACACGGTGCGACGGCGGCGCGGCGGCGAACTTTACTAAAAAGGTTACTGTGTAGAACTTTCGTATAGAAGCACTTTGAGGAACAATGTAGCGGAATAAATTTCGATGTTTTTTTAACAATTGTTTGTTATAGCAAGCCAAGTTTGATATTGAACAAATATTTCTTCAGGTAATTTTATGATACAGCTTGGTGATGAGTTTTTAGTTTCATATGCACCCATCATTTGATGGGCCATACTACTGAAAAGCCTTGAATGAGACTCAAGGGCCAATTGATTTTAATTTTAATAATTTAATTTAATAATTCAGTTATTTGACAAAAGGTAGACCATTACACGTGTTACATTAATACATTACGATTTCAAGGTATACTATATGAGGAAGCTTACTATTTACATCTAAGTATCTACATACTAATACAATTTTGTAAATGCAGATATAAGCTCCCAAAATAAAATATTTAATTATAGAATATAATATAACAAGGAAAAGTGAATGTTATGTTACTTTAAGTACAGCTCTCTGCGCCTGCTCCAATCCCAAGAAGTTCGTTTTGTAAGCCCCGCCCCACACAGTGATGCAATATGCAATGACGGATTGAGACAGTGTCAAATAAACCATTTTAAGTATATCAGGTGATGCTGATTCTCTCAATATTTTAAATATGTATATTATGTTTTGTACTCTGGCGGTCAGTATTTCTAGTTTTGTATCCCATTTCAGTTTACTGTCTATTATTACGCCAAAATATTTCACGCTCTTAACTTTTGTGAGAAAACGTCAGTCAGAAACAGTCGCAAGATGTTGTAGATTTTTTACAGTTATGAGCTTGAATAGAAAAGGTAGCGAATGGTTCAGTGTTGCTGCGTATTGTAAAGGGAATGTAATTGGATTTACTCAGGTTTAATGTGATAAGGTTTACGGTTAGCCAATTCATCACCTTTTGTAAAGCATTTTCTGTATTGATTTTCACAGAATTCCAATCCGCTCCTTCTACAAGAATAGCAGTGTCGTCGGCGTATGTGTAGATATTGCAATGTGGTAAGGATAGACGGCATAAATCATTTATGTAGATTTTAAAAAGAGTAGGGCCAAGTATGCTGCCTTGAGGAACGCCGTACGTCATCACCTTCTCATCACTAATATAGTTCCCTATTTTAACCTGCTGGACTCAATTTGTGAGGTAGTCTTTGAAAATATCATACATAATTCCACGGATTCCCATCGACTCCAGCTTTGATAAAAAAGTAGGGACAGAGACCGTGTCGAATGCTTTCGAAAGATCCAGGAATATACCGATGCATTTGTTTCTATTGTCTAAGTTTCTTGCAACACGATCTGTTAGGTCCATGACTGCGTCTTCTGTTGAGATTCCGTTCCTAAAACCGTATTGGTTGTGTGCCCATGTTTTTCCAGAAAACGGTTCTGGTGGTTATTGAGAATATTTTCCAGTATCTTAGATATGGCAGTTAGAACCGAAATAGGCCGGTAGTTGTCAATACAATCCCTGTCCCCACCCTTGTAAATGGGGTGAACAATAATCCTTTTGAACGCATCTGGGAAAACGCCTGTGTGAATGGATCGGTTACAAATATGGGTTATTGAAGGCCCAAGTACATGGCGACATTATTTTAAATTGCTAGTAGATATTCCATCATAACCAGTGGCGCAGTTATTTTTTAGGCTAAGGATTATTGACTCTATTTCTGACTCATCTGTGTCCAGTATGGCAAGCGAGTTAGGGGGGGACTGAGGTGATATAACTTCGTAAGATGGGGTTTGGCCTGGCTGAATTGATTTCAATATATTATTTGCAAAATAGCTAGCCTGCCCTATTAAAGAATTCAGATACTTTGTCATTAGATTGTTTTAGGCCAGAGCATATGTCAAGCAGTTCTATGGGCGTATCACGGAGTTTAAGTGTATTAACTATATCTTTGATGGTAGTCCATAGGGCCTTTGGTTTATTTTTAGCTTGTTCAATTTGATATGTTTCATAAGCTCTTTTTAGTTTGCGAAGAAGTGTAATACAAAAATTACGATATCTACTATAAATTTGTTTTAAAATCAAGTTGTTAGGATTTCTTCTGAGTTTTCTATGTGAATTATGTCTGTGTTTAATACAACGTAATAATATGTACTTAATAGTGATCTCTTTGAAAATACATACATACATACATTTATAGGCAGGATAGGCAGCATATACTCACGGCTATAAATCCCAAGAAGGGGTAGCCTGGAGTGGGAGTGGGGATAAGATGGTAAAATAAAGGTTTAAATCTTTTTGTTCATGAAAACCTCATGTGGGGATTATTACTAATAAATAAAGAATAAATAAAAGAAAAGAAAAATTTCGACACAGGCGGGATTCGAACAGGACAGGAACAGGCGGAGGTAGGAAACGCAAATATACTAAAACGTGTAAAAGAAATAAAGGATAGAAGAATTTCGCGCTGGCAACCATTGACACGGTAGCTCAATTGGCAAGAGCGACGGGGGCGTATACCCGAGGTCGCGGGTTCGAATCCCGCCTGTGTCGAAATTTTTCTTTCCTTTATTTATTCTTTATTTATTAAAAATAAAGGTTGTTGGTGATGGGTCTCCAACCGCACCGCCCAAAAATCCATTAAAAAGCCGCAATATCCTTAGTCGCCTCTTACGTACACCCACGGATAGAAATGGGATAGTGCTATTCTAAGCCGACACTACACAGCAAATAATAGAGATGTATTTAATGTTAATTTGAAATAAAGCTTAATTTTTGGGCGATGTGGTAGGAGACTTATCAATAACAACCTTAATTTAACTATCATTTCGTCATTCAACTTTCAAAAGTTTGTAGACGTCTGCTGAAAATTAGCGTGTCTTGGAACGTTAGATTTTTTTGTCTTTTATGTAAATTTTGCCAAATAAATGTCTGTTACTTTATTTTTACTTTACTTAAAAAGTTGCCATAAAATAAGAATTTTTAATTTTGTAGCTCTAGCTACCTCTTTTGGGATTTTTAGCCGCAAGTAATCATCCTTATTAGAATAGTAGTCCTCAATTCAACCAATAAATTTCAATTGGCTAGTTGAAATTGAAAGGAAGTATTAAAATAGTTGCATAGTTAATGAGTGGCAGCGACCTCTGAGGATTGCAAATTACACATACGATGGCGGTTGCGAAAGAAAATGATATGAAAAAGGAGATAATTTAATGGAAAATTTATTCAAATTGCGATCAGAAGACGTACAGAGCGGTTATATTTTTCTTGACCTAGATATCCTTGATTATGAGTCATACGTTTATTTTTGATTATGAGTAAAGAAAAAAATCGAGAATAGGTCTTCTTTTCGATTTTATTTTCGCACGGGTAGCGTAGTTTTAAAAATATCTGAAGTTTTTCAATCACTTTAATGAACGGTTCAGTATCTCCGAAAATTAACCCATGCAAACAAACAATCAATTATATATAATATATATTCAATTATCTTCCTTTATATTTAAGTTTTCAAAATACTCTCCCTCAATTTCTCAACAAATCTTCTATTCCAGTCCAACCCTTAATCCAGTCTTATTACGACAGGTCAGAAATTGCTGCTTCATAGGCAACCAAGGACTCAATTTTTTTTCCTTTTATTTATTGTTTAATGTAGGGGACAAATTGAAGCACATCACAGGTTAGGGCTGTAGGGGGATGAGGAAGGTTTCTTTACCAAATTTCTAACTTAATTTTGAGGAACGCATAGTCGAGATACAGCATGATCCCGCGAAGTCCGTTCCTAGGTCTCTTCTCAAGCACAGCTTCAAAAACTATCGGCAATGAATAAATAAAAACTTTCTACTATATTTCACCACTCCAAATAAACAGACCTTTGTTTTTCTACCACCGAAACCCAGGTTTCGTCACCTGTGACCATTTCAGTAACATGTATATTGATTAATATCCCATATTAGAATGATTTGATGATTTTCAGTTTCATATAATAGACATGGTATACAACAACAGATCTTCCTGATTACAAGATGTGTGAAAAATTAAATGACTTCGTCCCCAACATAATGCTTATGATTGTTGACGTTTTATTTATTTATTTTTATTTCCTAAGGAAGATTTACAGACAAAAGTATAAAATATAGAGGTAAAATAGATAGTTCATTTCTATTAATAAATCTTCACAAATATAATGTTAACAAATAAAAACATAAACAAAAAAATTGAGGGGATAGTAACTAAAACTATACATAAATTTATTATGTATTAATTTAGTATGTAATTCATGATTCTCTGTAAATATTATGATAATTTCTTTTATGAAAAGGATGAATGCTGAAGAAGCTCAAGAGATTTGCCAGGATCGTACTAAGTGGTGATTTATAGCCCCTGTCTGCCCCAACGGGATCTAACGGCGGCGTGAGTTTATGTGTGTATGACATCTGTAAGGTACTCCTTTGCTAGATTTGCTGTGCTCTGCAATATCCTATTTGGTAGAATGTAAAGCCAGCCCATTACTTATGGGGTCCTTGGTCCCTTAGTCCCAATTAAGAAAATTTAAGGATAAATAATCATATAATACTACGCAGCAAATATTACGGCAACATCACATTCTTAAGTAATTAATAAATTACCAGCGTCTAAGGGCATAACACTTCTTAAAACGGGCGATATCTTGTGTGACCCGTCTACATCATTACTATCTCTGATTTGCTATCGTTTCAACACAACACTACAAAAAATGATTTTTAAGGACGGTTTAAATCCAAGTAAGTATACTTGTACTAGTCAACATACATACATACATACATACATATGCTCACGGCTGTAAATCCCATGAAGGGGTAGCCAGAGCTAGGGAATTAGAAATTCCTCAGCCACTTTTGGAAGTTGCGTTGGGAAAAGATGGTGAAATAAAGGTTTTTGGTAATGAGTCTCCAACCGCATCGCCCAAAAATCCCTTAAAAGCCCCAATACCGTTAGTCGCCTCTTACGTACACCCACCGGAAGAAATGGGGTAGTGCTATTCTAAGCCGGCACTACACAGCAAGTCAAGTACTACACTACTAGTCAAGTAGGTTAAAATACAAAAAATATAAGTAATTACACTTAATACATATATTGGAAAACGCCTTGAGTTATAATAAACCTTACCGTATTACCGTGATTTAGAAATTCATTCTACTAGGCAAATATATACGTTCGCAGTCAATATCATAAGTGAAGTTATATATATTCAGCATTGTGCTTTTAATGATATTGTATTTATTTAATTTGAAATATTTCATTATTAAATTTTATTCAAAGCCAATATGTCAGGAGCAAAGAGACATAAGATTTACATAACATAACATAACATAAACGTTCACTCCGAATATCCCCGAAGGGGTTGGCAGAGGTACTAATACTTCTGAACGTCACGTGACTTTGTCACCTGGTGTTCAGAGTACCCACGTTTTGCATGGACAGTGTACTCACGTGATAGGGGGCAGGCCTATCGCCGTTTTTGTACGAATACACTGTCACATGACTAAGTACAACTCAGCCATGTGGGTTTCCTCACGATGTTTTCCCTCACCGTTAACAACCATGACAAATTAACCACACATATGTCTTTAGAAAAGACAAATTGGTGTAGGCCCGACCCAGGATTTGAACACTAGTCGTTTGGACGATAACTGAGTGTTCTACCCACTGGTCTATCACGATTGTTAATTTCATATAATCACATAAGATTTAATTTGTACAAAACTATTACATCCGTTTATAGCGCCCACGGGTTTATCTCTATCACGTAAATATACTTTCCAACAAAAATCCTCTTGAGCTGTATTTGATGTTTTAAATTTGTATGTGATGCGGTTGGAGATCCATCACTAAAATCCCTTATTTTACAATCTTTTCCTCATTCAACTTCCAATAGTGGCTGAGGAATTTCTTATTCCGAAGCCCTGGAAACCTATTCTAGAGATTTATTGCTGCGAATATATTTATATATGTTTATGTTTATAAAACATGGAAGTTAACTGTGGGCAAC
Organism: Bedellia somnulentella; assembly: GCA_963576735.1. Taxonomy (NCBI): domain Eukaryota; kingdom Metazoa; phylum Arthropoda; class Insecta; order Lepidoptera; family Bedelliidae; genus Bedellia; species Bedellia somnulentella. The sequence continues at coordinate 1,717,305 of OY755176.1, forward strand.
ATTGTAAGGGTATCCTATGGCTGAGTTATATTGAGTCATGTGAGTCTGCACTGCACCCTACCACATGAGTGCTCCTTGTCCAGATAAACCTGAATACTCTAATCTCTAGGTAATAAAAAGTTATATAAATTTCAGAAGTATGTTACGCGAGAATTATCGAAATAGTGTATAGATTAAACAACCTATCATCATCTTTATGCAACTATGACTTTTTTAATAAATGGTCGGTCTTTATAAAAAACTATGTAGCGTCGGTTTAGAATAGCATTAAACCGTTACTAACCCATTTCTTCCCGCAGTTGTTGTAAGAGGCGATGTAGGATATTGGGGCTTATTAATTGATTGTTGGGCGATGTGATTGGAGACCCATCACCAACAACCTTTATTTACAATCCTTACCCACTTAATTTCCAAAATTAGCTGAGGAATTTTAATTCGGAAACTTTGGCTACCCTTTTCTTGGACTTATAGCCAGCCAGTAAATTACGGAATTATTATGATTACTTTAGGAGAAGAAGAAGAAAATACGTTTATTCGCCATGTAAACAACAACAAAAAAATACTATAATGAGACTACTGAGGTCAAAACTGTACATTGAAGAAAAAAAAACAAAATCCGACGGAATATGTTTAATTTTCGATACTGAAGCCAAATTTACACTTTTTAAAAAAAATGTCTGTCTGTCTGCCTTTCTGTCTGTATGTCCGGTCATCACGTTAATTCTACCAGACGGATCTTGATCAAATTTGGTATGAATGTAGCTTATACACCTAGCCAACATATAGGATATCATTAATCCCGGATTTTGCAAGGGTTCCTACAGGAACGTAAAAAAAGACATCACTTTTATATGGCTCCCCATATTTACTTAAGAAAAGACCCCCAGGAAGTTAAGGCCCGACTTAAGATTAACTCAAGTCTTCTGCATAATAAGAAGTAGTGCATCTACTGAGATATATAGGTTTTATTGAATTTATACTATTAAAATTATTCCTTATCAAATGCATAACGATTATTTTAATTTAATCGTAACATATCGTTTCAAGGAATTGAATAGCACTCATCCATATTAACTTAAATCGTTATCAAACTTACATACATAACACTCATACATACTTACTTACTTATACTCACGCCCATTGTTCCCATTGGGGTAGGCAGAGACTATCGATCGCCACTTTGTACGATCTAGGCAAATCTCTTTTGCTTCTGTTACATTCATCATTCTTCTCATACATGCTCTTTTATTCTTCAAACTTCGGACGCCGGCCTTTTTGAGCACACACTCTATTTGGTCCAGGTGTGTCCTCCTTGGGCGTCCTCTACTCACATTACCTTCCACGTTGGCTCTATAGATCTCTTTCACCAATTTACTGACACCAATGACTTTATAGTACCTTTGGCTGAGGTAAATACCCTGCAGTATTATGTGTTATAAGACTTGCCTGTATTGTGGTTTCATTATAAGTGTTGTGTAGTGCCGGCTTAGAATGTCACTACCCCTTTCTACCCACGGGTGTCGTAAGAGGCGACTAAGGGTATGGGACTTTATTAAGTGGTTTTTGGACGATGCGGTTGGAGACCCATCGCCAACGATACTTTCTTTCTACCATCTTGTCCCCTATCAACTTCAAATGTGGCTGAGGAGTTTCTAGTTCTGAATACCACTTTTTAGGATTTATCGCCGTGAGTATATGTGTGTATATATTATAAGTGAAGGAAATAAAAGTGCCGTGTAGTGCCGGCTTAGAATGACGCTACCCCTTTCTACCCACGGGTGTCGTAAGAGGCGATTAAGGGTATTCGGGCTTTTTATTGGATTTTTGGGCGATGCGGTTGGACCAATCGCCCAAAAACTTTATTTTACCATCTTTTCCCCATTCAAATTCCAAAAGTGACTGAGGGATTTATAATTCTTCAGCTCTGGCTGCCTTCTAAGGAATTATAGCCGTGAGTATATGTATGTACGTATCTATGAAATAAAAGTACATGTTTATTACAAAGTTATATTTATGTAAAAGTAAAAAAGAATTACACTATGTACAAAAGTAGATAACACTATCACAATAACATATTGTGAGTAATTTTAAATCACAGATATTGCTTGAAGCACCTCTCTTTTTATAATCACTGTTAACAATTTCATGGCGGCACCTTCTACAAACATCTACTAATAAATAGCCTCTTTAACTATTTGATACTTTAAATTATCAAAACGTATGGCCATGTAAGATTTGTAGGAGTAAGTAACTCTATGTTTTTGTTTAAAGTTGTATTGTTAGTCATTATTGGGTTTTAAATGTAGTCAGACTTTTTATTGGTGGTAGAATCCCTTATAGTCAAGGGCTGCGTTGGTTTCTTGTTGTTTCAATGCTCCTGGGTTATTCTTAGCTTCGATGGCATCGCGTTCCTGAGAAAGACAAAAGTGATTCTTTAAATTTTCTTGATATAAATAAATTTAACTATTACAAGCCACAAGATTACTGGTTATAATTTAAATCTTTTTGTTCATGAAAACCTCATGTGGGGATTATTACTAATAAATAAAGAATAAATAAAGGAAAGAAAAATTTCGACACAGGCGGGAATCGAATCCGCGACCTCGGGTATACGCCCCGACGCTCTGCCAATTGAGCCACCGTGTCTTATAACAACATGGCGTATACCCGAGGTCGCGGGTTCGATTCCCGTCTGTGTCGAAATTTTTCTTTCCTTTATTTATTCTTTATTTATTATTACTGGTTATGTTATATTTAGGGCTATTCACAGATGTTGTGTCTTCTTTTGACCATTATTACAAGATATTTAACATAATTTACGAACTTAGACTAATCTAACAACATAATAAAATAAAAATAATTATCCTGACTAACCAATAAATACCATTATGGGATTAAAACTCGCGAACTCTTCGTAGAACCTTTAAGTAATCCCAAAACTATGAGTAATTTAGATTTAAAGGGCAATATTAATACAACTTAATAACACTTTTTATTGCCAATTGGCTAATAAAGACTGACATCAATACCATCATGTACGGCATTACGTTTTCATCTCTATAAAGGAGATTTTGATGAAAACCAGTTAGTAAAAGGTCATGCTATAATTATGCAGTCAGGTTTTGCAACTGAGGAATTTTGATCGAGTTTATTATTCACTTAATTCTATTTTTCTTTTTTCAGTCGTCAATCAAGTATTTTATTGAGACAGTTTTCTACAGACGACGTGATAGCTCAATGGGTAGAACACCGGTTCTCGTGCAAGCGACTAGTGTTCAAATCCCAGGTGGGGCCTACACCAATTTGTCTTTTCTAAAGTCATATGTGTGGTTAATTTATCATGGTTGTTAACGGTGAGGGAAAAAATCGTGAGGAAACCCACATGGCTGAGTTGTACTTAGTCATGTGACAGTGTATTCGTACAAAACGGCGATAGGCCTGCCCCTTATCACGTGAGTACACTGTCTAAGCAAAACGTGGGTACCTTCTCTGGACTCTAGATGGCGCTGCCATGTGAGTTCAGAAGAATTGGTACCTCTGCCAACCCCTTCGGGGATAAACGGCACGAACGTTTAAGTTTTTATGTTATGTATGATGAATATTGATGGTTGTTGCTTAGTCCGTGATTTTATTTATATTTCTATTCAATATTACTATATATCGTCGAGCTGATATCCCATATCATTGCACTTACATCATATATAATAGTATAATAATTTTAACAAAACCCTAGTTACCTGGTTAGCCTTGATGCCAGCGTAGATAAGGTCAAGTCCTTTCTGGATTTCCGGGGACACAGGGGGTGGGGTAGGAATGTGGTCACCCTTGACTCTGAAACCGAACTCATCAGCTGTGTACTCCACTGTGATAACCTGACCATCAGGAGCTGTGTATGAGTATGATCCTTGTTGGACCAAAGCGTTGTGGTCTACCCCTACGTTCTTGAGGTAACCTTGTTCTTGAGCATGGATGTGGTTGCCGGTTTCGTAGCTGAAAAGACAGGACTTTTTTAATTTTTTTAATCACTGGTGTGGTAAAGGCAATTTAGGATTTTGACGTTCGTAATACACACTGAGCCCGCCGGGCCGCCAACATATGTCGGCAACTTTTTGTCGTCGGTCTAGTTTTTATACATAGGTTAGACATAATTCTTTCAACACGGCGAAATATTGCGCTTAATGTTATTCTTGGTCAAAAATACTCATTACCAACAGTCCTTTATTTTCACACTTAACTCCTAAAAGTGGCCGAAGATTTGATTTTAGGATTTCATTGTTACTAATCAATAAAGAATAAATAAAGGAAAGAAAAATTTCGACACACGCGGGAATCGAACCCGCGACCTCGGGTATACGCCCGATTCTTTCCTTTATTTATTCTTTATTTATTAGTTACTAGCTTTTTGCCCCGCGACTTCGTCCGCGTGGACTTCATTTTTTGCATCCAGTTTATATAATACCAAAATACCGAAACACTATCTCAACTTCTGTTTTTTATATTTATAATCCCGCGGGCGTTGTAAATGACATAAAGGATATTGAGGCTTTTTAAGTGATTGTTGGGCGATGCAGTTTGTGACCCATCACTAACAACCTTTATTAACCTATCTTTTATCAATATATTTCCAAAATTGGATGAAGAATTAGTATCTCCGAAGTTATGGCTACCCTTTTATGGAATTTATGGTTGTTAGCATATACTCATGAATGATTGATAGATGGATTTCATAAATTCAATCGCACCAAGTTTTATTATAAAATGTAAAAAAACTCTATATTAACTTTCATTTGCTATATCAACCCGTTAGGAGTTGAGTTCCAAAAATTCCTTTTTAATTGTTCATAAGAATCATGAAACAAATATACCAAGTTTTTATGTTCAGAAATGAGAATATCTTTAGTAAGTACAGATACGGATAGTAGTTTGGCGCTGCGGCGACGGCACGGTGCTGCCCCCTACACTGACCGTTGGTGATAGTGGGAGAGCTTGCAGCAATTGCTCGGCAATGTAGGGATGATTAGTGGTGGATCTCCTTCCAAAATAATCGCTAAATTGAAGGGATAGTGCTTGTTATTTATTATATATATAGTGTTATTTTAAGCTAACAAAACATTTTTTTACAAAAAGCTTGAATTACCTGAGATACGAACCCGGGACGATTGATTCATAATAGTTCTAATTAAATATTCATAGTAGTTAGTTATACCGCTACGCCACGGAGACGTTACCGGGGCGGTGTCAAATTTTTATTACGCTTTATTTCATATTAGTCTTACTATTGATAAACAAATGTGTCATTTAAATTGATAAAACCCCTTCATCTTTCCAAAATGAACATTAACAAAGTGTCTGATGTGAATTCCATCGATGATAAAAATAATCGCTGCAATATTTTGAGCCATATATGAGTTAAGGTTTTTTGATGTTCCTATGAGAACTCTTGCGGATTCCTTAGTTTCAAGGAATCGTCGTCGTTTCATTTAGCTTCTAAATGTACATGTTAATATTCGTTTGCAATATAAGTAGATGTAAAAAAAATGTATACGATAAAAAAATAGTACATCATCCCCCGGGAGTTCCTTATTTTCGGGGATCCATTACCGTACCATTAAGCTTCTAAATTTTGATTTTTATATTAGTTTACAATATTTTACGTTGTTTTAAACGATACACAGCGCCATCTCCAATGCATCCAGCAAGCAAACCATATTTTTGATTTCCCGTGGGAACATATTTTTTCCGGGATAAAAAGTACCCTATCATTTAATTTAGACTTCTAACTACACGTCTGAAAAATTTCAAAGCAATCGGTTTAGTATTTACGGCGTGAAAGCGGAACAAACAAACAAACAAACTCACTTTCCCATTTATAATATTAGTATGGATAATCCCCACATGAGGTTTTCATGAACAAAAAGATTTAAATTATTTCATTGTTAGTTGATGGAGAATTTGTAATTCCAAAGCTCTGGTTTTACATATAACATTTGTAAACAAATTTGAATAATCCAATCTATTTCCAAGAATCCAATAACTTTATTTAAATTTGTGTTAGCAGCAAACAAAGTTGTCTGTGTACTATTTAAGAGGATGTAATATTATAATTTCAAATCTGCTGCCATAAACACAATGAATGTGAATCTTGCAGAATGCAACGAATCTATAAAATGTTATTAAAATTTTTGCATAAATTATCTTATCAATAAAACTGTTCAAGTAAAAAAACCTATTCAAAAAAAGCAATTCAAGATAGATTTTTAAGACAAATACGTTTGTTTAAATGCAAATAAGACTAAATCGTTAACAGCTTCTATTTCCGAAAATTAAAAACTTTCCTACTTTTATAAATGTAAACTATTAACGGCGATAGGCCTGCCCCCTATCACCTGAGTACACTGTCCATGCAAAACGTGGGTACTCTGAACGCCAGGTGACAATGTCACGTGATATTCAGAAGTATTAGTACCTCTGCCAACCCTTTCGGGGATATTCGGCGTGAACGTTTATGTTACTATTATATTTGAAAAGTACAATGAGATTAGCCCACTTGTTACGGAAACAAAAAAAGTTAAGTTTATAAGTTGATTTTTGGTTTGGGGGCAGTTTAATGGCCTACAATTAAGAAAAAAATACTAAAAAAAAACAAAAATTTCTGGGAAAGCCGGAAAATGGTGTTGTTTTAAAACTACGGTAGTAATATGTACTACTTTTGCAAGGGTTCATGGTGAGTTGATTGAAACAAAATATATTTCAAAAAAAGTACTTCTTTTATTGAATAATGCATATGTATGTAGGTACGCTTTTAACATTGCTTATGATAGGCTGCAAAACAATTTCTGGGGTGCAACGTTTGTGACAATATCCACAACGCAGTTGTTTAGGGCGATATGTTACGATATGTCCTATGTTATCATATCGTGAAGATTCATGTAAACTACCGGAAGCCCGACCTGGCATACGATGATCTGCTTTTCTGTATGTCTCCAGTAAACCACATGACACACTTCTTCTGAACTTTAGATGATGGTATTCACCACCGTCGTTTTTATACAGCTGCCAGGCATTGTGCATTGCCATATCAATACAGTGAGAAAATAAACAGAAATACCATTTCTTGCCCCTAATTGAAGTCCTATAGAGCCCAATATTTTGATCAGACCTGTCTACGTTCCCATATTTTCATTATAGGACTTTATTAGGGCCGGCTGATCCACTATTGGAATCATCGCCGCCGTTATAAAGTTGTATTGCACAGGGTGCTCAAAGCTGGGAGCCTGGTAGATTTTGAATGTTAACATATTCTTCGTCTCCGGAATCTTCATCGGTCACATTACAGTCACAATTATCTGGAGGAAGTATTACGATGGAATTTGGCAAAGAACCGTCATCGTCCTTCTCCAATTCTTCAACGATTTCATGAAGCCTCAAAGAATGGAAACGGGATCTGTAATAATAAGCAATACCTACTTCAAAAACACAGATAAAACAATAAAAGCGTAGGTAACACAAAAGATTTCAAGTAGGAAGAATGTATTTCTATGCACCGTCCTCATCCTCACTGCATAAGTAGGTAAGGTAGTTCATTTTACGATCGTCGTTTATAAACAACACCTACTTTTCTCGACAAAAAAGGTACCAAAATGTTAATTGTAAGGCATATTATTTTCCTGCATACATAAAACTACGTTATAACAACAAGTTAAATGTAACTTCAGGCTAATATTATATTCAAATGATATTGTACTTACCCTTGAAAAGACATGATTATTTTTCGTATTTTATAGATATTTATACAAAAAAACACGTAATATCTTGATGTAAACTGTATTTTTCCTCGGTTAGATGCTGCACTGACGAAAGCAATCACATTATAAAATTTCATTAAAACTACCCACATTTCGATGTAGATTTCATTATTCATGCTGTTGTTTTAAAACGACGGTAGTAACAAGTGGGTTAGTATTTAATTCGGGCAGTTTACTTTTAAAATTTTAATTTTCAGGTTAAATATAATAAAAAATGTTTTAAAAACCGAGTAATTTTTAACCATTAATATATAATCCTAATTATTCAATTACTGATATAGATTAATAAATATAGGTATGCTGTGTAGTGTCGGCTTAGAATAGCACTAACTACCCCATTTCTCCGGTGGGTATGCGTAAGAGGCAACTAACGGTTTTGGGGCTACTAAGGGATTTTTGGGCGATGCGGTTGGAGACCCATCACCAACAACCTTTATTTCACCATCTTCACCCCACTCAACTTTCCAAAAGTGGCTGGGGAATTTCCGATTCCTTAGCTCTGGCTAACACTTTTGGTAATTTATAGCCGTGAGTAAATATGTATGTATATATTTATAGAATAGTTTTTTATATATCTACTATAGAAAGGGATGCATTGATGATTAAAATAATATCATTACTCTTTGTAACACGACAAAATAATGAGAACCAGCTACTTAATTATTTAATAAAATGACCAAACTATTTGCTAAAAAGCAGGTAGCATACAGACTATAGACTATAGATATATTTTGAAATTTAGGAAATTAATTGGGGAAGCTAGTGGGGAAGCTATTTTATACATACATACATACATATACTCACGGTTATAAATCCCAAGAAGGAGTAGCCAGAGCTAAGGAATCAGAAGTTGAGTGGGGAAAAGATGGCAAACCAAAGGTTGTCGGTGATGGGTCTCCAACCTCATCGCCCAAAAATCACTTAATAAGTCCCTATACCCTTAGTTGCCTCTTACAATCACCCACGGGTAGAAAGGGGTAGTGTTATTCTAAGTCGACACTACACGGCTATTTTATACTTCCTAAAAAACACTTAATAAGGCCCAAAACCCGAAGCACTTTTGGAATAAAATAAGTTTAGATAAACTGAAACGATTCGACACAGATTAAGCACAACAAATGATCAATCTTGTAACACAATCTTCTGTTTAAAGTATCAGAAACTGCAATCAAAGCTACGATAAAGCGACGCCAAGATTACAAAACATATAAGAACAATGGCAATACAAGTAGGAGTCGAGTGGGTCTTTCAAAATTTCTTTCCACGTACGTAATAAATGATGACTAAGCGATCAGTAAGAACACAGTTAACACATATTTACACCGTTACGTCATGCGATGCGCCCGCCACTTGCTCGACCATGACCGATTAATGTAACCAAACTTGGAGCGAATGATTATCATAATTATTCGGTATAATCTCGTTTCGATTAGATGAAGAAATTTAAGACATGATACTTACGACACACTGTGTAGTGTAGGCTTAGAATAGCACTACCCCATTTTAACCCGTGGGTGATCGTAAGAGGCGACTAAGGGTATAGAGGCTTTTTAAGTGATTTTTGGGTGATGTGGTTGGAGACTCGTCAAGAACAATTATTTATTATTACGAGTACCATCTCTTGACCATTCAACTTCCAAAAGTGGCTGCGGAATTTCTCATTCCAAAGCTCTGGCTACCCCGTTTAGGGATTTAAAGTCATGGTTCTATGTATGTATGTATGATACTTACGAGGTTTGGTAACTTCCATCGTTGCTCTGTTGTTTGTCGAAGCTAATGATTGGAATAAATGTGGTTGTCTCGAGTTGAACTTTTGGTCTGAAATCTTCGATTGGTTTTGATTGTCTGTACTCTTGTTGTTGTTGTCTGTAATCCTGTTGCTGGTAGTTATTGTAATTTTGCTCGGCTGTTAACTGGTCGTCGATCTGTTCTGCTTTTTGTTGTTGGCGCCTTTGTGGCACTGCAGAGGTAATTGCCAAGACGGCAAACGACACCGCCTGAAAGAAATTTACATGTTAGGTTTGATAATATTTTACGAAATTATTACAAACAAATATTTAAAAAAAAGTCCTGATTAGTTTATTAGATAATTGATATAAAAATGAGAAGAAAATGTGCGATAAATATGACGCTTATTGTTCCATAAATTTTAATAAATTATTAGAAGAAAGAATTTGCATTAAAAAATTCACAAAACGAAACCTTTTAGGTTAGTTTTTGTAACAATGAAAGAAAACCTCTTAATAATATTAACTTAAAAATATTCTTATACATTTTGGCAACGTATTGAGAAATCGCGCTTGTTAAGTAAGAGATAGCATCATAGAAGTTATAACAATACAAAAAACCGATAGTTACACGCAAACCGGTTTAGATAACTGTATGATTGGTGATGTCATAGACAAACCTAATCAAATCTATGTTGATGCAACCATGTGGGAAAGTAATAGTATTTTTATCTTCTGAACTATATTTGATGCATGCAAAACTGTCATTGTTAGTCTGAATTCATAGGATTTATCCTATCTAAGGCTTAAAAAAAAGATAAGCATGGAATACTTTATTGCTGTGTAGTATTGGTTTTGCTTTGCAGTGTCGTTTTAGAATAACACTACCCAATTTCTTCCCATGGGTGATCGTAAGAGGCGACTAAGGAAAATGAGGTTTTTTGAGTGATTTTTGGGCGTTGCGGTTCGAAACCCACCATTTACTATAAAATCTATTCCACACTTAAGTTCCAGTAATAGCTAAGGAATTTCCGAAACTCTGGCTACCTCTTTGAGGGACTCATAGCCGTGAGTATATGTATATATATTTGATGTACTCTAGTATTGTATTAGGTGCCAAAGGCATGTTTAGAAATGAATGTCTATTGGCTGATTAAATAGATCACCTAGGTACTTGCTCGAATTTGATGCCATCATTTTAGTGCAAGAATGAATGATAACTATTGTATTTAAATCTTGTCTAATTATAACGTCTACAACATGTTTGAAATGTCTACAAAAACTGATTCTGTATAATCATATTTAATTTTTATTCGTGATTAGTTAACTCGTATTGTGTAAGTAAGATTCGGTAAGATTTTAACTGTTGATTACATAGTTACCAGTTAATGTGCTAACAGCATAATACGGTTGTTTGCAGTATTATTCCATGATACATTTTTGTTTCACCGTTTTAACAAAATTGAATATGTCATGAGGATTTGCAATTAGCATGAATACTAGGAGGTTTTTGTATTTTCATGTGTTAATTTTTCGTAACGTTATTCATCACTGAGGCTAGACTTTCATTTTTAGATCAAATAGTGTGAAAAGTAAAAGATAATATATATAAAAATTTATTAATTTAAATGCATTGCCGTGTAGTGCCGGCTTAGAATGTCGCTACCCCTTTCTACCCACGGGTGTCGTAAGAGGCGACTAAGGGTATTGGGACTTTTTATTGGATTTTTGGGCGATGCGGTTGGAGACCCATCACCAAAAACTTTTATTTTACCGCGTTTTCCCAACTCAACTTCCAAAAATGGCTGAGGAATTTCTAATTCCTTAGCTCTGGCTACCCCTTCTAGGGAATTATAGCCTTGAGTATATGTATGTATGTATGTATATAATTTAAATGAGGCTTGAGAGGTTTGCCACGAATATACAAAATGGCGATCGGTAGTTGCTACCATAATGGGAATAAATTGCGTGAATGTAAGAAGCTATAAATGTTGCGCTCAGCAGGGATCAAACCCGCAACCTCCATACCGAGAAACTAGTCACCTATCCACTCGGCCACGGAGGTCGTCTTAAGATAAAGAACCAACTGACAAACTTCGGTCAAGCACCAAAGGGCCTAGTAACCCGAATTGATCTCTGATGTAACATTGCATACAGAATATCTTGTTATGAATACATCAAACTTCAAATAGCTCTGGCCTATGCAAATTAAACCATTTACCAAAAAGAAAATTTCGAAATAACGTTACTTAAGTGAATGTATGTGAATGTGTTTTAACAGAAACAGAAGATGTTTGCAATGTACAACTGCATGCTTCGAAATGAGCTGAAACTAATGACATCCTTAAGAAATACTTTAAGTGGTATTTAAAAGCTAGGCTAACGCCCGATTTCTGAATTGAGTATTCCAGCTGAGAACAACTTAAGTATCGTTCTGTCGCATTGAAATGTTAACAACTGAATGAAACAAAGTGATACTGAAGTCGTTCTCAGCTTGAGTACTCAATTCAGAAATCGGTCGTAAGTCTGATATTATGAACGTTTTAGGTAAATTCTTCATGTTGTGTCAAAGTTTGAAACTAGATGTCTGAACTGTCTTCTTAAATGTTGGATAGGTATTTAGTTATGAGAGGTTTATTTTTTATGAGCTTTTTTGTTCATAAATAAATCTAATCCAAATAAAGTTACTATCAACAACAAACGTTAAAATAAGAAGTCATAACTAAATCAATGGCTCCTTGAAAATACGACACCACAATTTCGCAAGAAAGGAATGCTTTAGAATAATATCATTACCACAGTATAATTTAACAGATTTTTTATTCTCTAAGCTTAAGCTGTGTAGTGTTGGCATAGAATTGCACTACCCCATTTCTTCCGGTGGGTGTACGTAAGAGGCGACTAACGGTATTGGAGCTTTTAAGGGATTTTTGGGCGATGCGGTTGGAGACCCATCACCAACAACCTTTATTTTACCATCTTTTCCCCACTCAGCTTTCCAAAATTGGCTGAGGAATTTTTAATTCCTTAGCTCTGGCTACCCCATCTAGGGATTTATAGCCGTGAATATATGTAAGTATTTATTCTCGTAAAAAACTACCAGGTTCATACAAAATCCAAATATTATCTGTAAGTTAAAGTTATAACAAACCACAATAAAAATCCACTCCATTTATTTAAAACAAATCCTCACTCATTGGACACGCAACTGGAATAAATTCAATAAATGTTATTTAAGCCCAAGCAAAATGTGCAATAAGCATAAGTGATTGCTATACCAGCTGTATGTCAAAGTTGAACAACCTATCACGCCCATTGACCCATTTGGAGGAGTCTTGCATCACGTGATTACCGCCAATCCCTGCTTTCAAAACTACCATGGGATTACCATTTCGAAAACAAAATATAATGATATACAATACCCCAACTCATTATCCAAAGGAATACGAGATCAAATTCCAGTCAAGGTTAGTGTTTAAAATATTTCAGTTGTTTTAAATAGCTTTTAAGATTAATAGCGAAGATTTTTAGTTCATTGCTGCTGTTTTATATTGATTTTTTACTTACCAAAAATTTCATAGTGATGTGTTGAGAGGTGCAGAAAGTCACAAAGATGGCTTCCACGGTAACTGTGTCAGTGTGATAGTACACACTGCTTTTATACTGCACCCTGCCAGTTGCTCACTCGCCCCACATCGAAACCGATGCGTATTCATCATACTTTTGTTTGCCGAATATATTAAGCGCGCGAGTTCACATATTAGTTTGTTTTTTTTATACTTGGCTTGTTTAATATGTTTAGTTTTGTATTGTTGCATTGTTAAGTTTGATATGTATTAAGTTATTATGTTTAACTTAGTTTAGGATAGAGAGTCTCTAAGATAATTTGTTGACTTTATGTCCGTTATATTATACCGTCCGTTAGCTGTTTAGTGTCGGCTTAGAATAGCACTACTCCATTTCGTCCGGTGGGTGTACGTAAGAGGCGACTAACGGTATTGGGGCTTTAAAGGGATTATTGGGCGATGCGGTTGGAGACCCATCACCAAAAACCTTTATTTTACTGCCTTTTCCCCACTCAACTTCCAAAAGTGGCTGAGGAATTTATAATTCCTTGGCTCTGGCTACCCCTTCTAGGGAATTATAGCCGTGAGTATATTTATGTATGTATGTATATTATACGAGTATGTTGTTTGTTTTGGTATTTATTGCATTTTCCGTTATGTTATATACACTCGTAACTGGAAATTAATAATGCAATTGCACAATATAATTGTGTTAATCCTATTACAGTGAAGTTGTATTATAGATTGTATTGAAGAGTATCAGATAAATTTATATTTTTATGAGAATGATTTCTTTTAAATTTTGTAGCTTTAAACACAAACTAATTTAGGTCGAATTGAGAAAATTGCTCGATCTCATTAATATGTTAAGTTACAAATATACACATACTCACGCCGTTAATTTCTATAAGGGTGGGCAGAGACTATCGATCACCACTTTGTACAATCCTGGCAAACCTCTCTGGCTTTTGTTACATCCATCAATATTTTCATACATGCTCTTTTATTCTTCAAACTTTGGAAACCTACCTTTTTTAATTCACAATATCTGTATTGCGAATCCCTCAGTTTAATATAATAATTTAAACCATGCAAATTCATGACTTCAGTCAGGCCCATTATGTACGCTGTATATCCTGGAAAAAGTTTTAGAGGTATACTCCCGAACAACACGTCAGATTTTGTCACCTGTGTTAAGAGCTTATTCCATTTGTCTGAATGAAGACGTTTGAAAGCCACAGAATCTGAATTCAGACTAGTGGAATAATGTTCAAACTGAAATTTGTGTAGTGGAATAACAAGCGTCTGCGGCAGTAACTTCGAAGGACGTCTGAATTCAGCAACGACAAAGTGTAATGGAATAAGCTCTTTATAGACCTGTTGAGGTGCTCCCTCACCGGGAGCATTCACGTGTACTGTTACATTTTAGGTTTGTCTTTGAGAATTACATTACAATAATACCTCTGGCAACCATTCGTGTGTAATTCATACAATCATTGCAAGGTGCGGATTGTAATTCTCCTTCACTGATGTAATGCTCAAATCTGCAACATACATTACACGAAAATGCTCCCAGTAAGGGAGCACCTATATAGATTACTCACCTTTTATCTGCACTGTTTTAATGATACATACATACATACATAATACTCACGGCTATATTTCCCTAGAAGGGGTAACCAGAGCTAAGGAATTATACATTCCTCAGCCACTTTTGGAAGTTGAGTGGGGAAAAGATGGTAAGAATAAAGGTTTTTGGTGATGGGTCTCCAACCGCATCGCCCAAAAATCCAATAAAAAGCCCCAATACCCTTAGTCGCCTCTTACGACACCCGTGGGTAGAAAGGGGTAGCGACATTCTAAGCCGGCACTCACTACACGGCAAACGGTTAATGATATAAGGGGTCAATTGCCTCTGTCTTCAATTAATATACTGCCACATTATTAGTCATCATTTATACATAACTATAATTCAGCCATTTGCGTTCCGTTTAATTGTTTTCCTTCACCATCAACAACATGGCTTCACACATGGCCGACATGTAGGTACAGCTTAAAACAAACTAGAGCAATATTCAGGTTTGAACCTACACCTATCTATCTGCATTAGAAGCAGTTCTCTTTCCCACTGAGCTACAAAAGTTGTACATACATACATATACTCACGCCATTATTTCCCTTTGGGGTAGGCAGAGACTATTGATCGCTAATTTGTACGATCCTGACAAACCTCTCTAGCTTCGTTTACATCCATCAATCTTTTCATACATGCTTGACTGCCTTTTTGAGCACACTATTATATATTGTATATGTATATATGTATTGGCTCTATAAATCTCTTTCACCAATTTACTATCATCAATCCTCTCTATGTGCCTAAACCTTCTAAGCATTCTTTTTTCTATCTTTTTTTTCGATGTCATCTTTCACGCCGCAGTTTTCACGAATCACTTCATTACTCACACGATCATATAACCTTACATTTCAAACTTTTCTGAGGGACCTCATCTAGACTGCATTCACTCTGCTCTCATGCTCCTCCTGCCAAACCCAACATTCACTGCCATACATAAGCGTAGGAATTAGAACAGCATCATGCATTGTCATTCGGGCCTTTTCGGACACCAACTGACTAGACATGGGACCATTCAAAGCTCCATTAATCAAAAGTTGTGTTTGTAAAATAAGATGGTTATAACTTCTTAGCCGAAAATGGATAGTAAACAGCAATCTTTAATGAACATACATAAACTGCCCGCTTGAGCAGTCGAAATGGTTATAGCTCAATTATCTATGATATTTGGTCGCAAGAGGCGACTATTTTCGGGCGATGCGGTTGGAGACCCGTCACCAAGAACATTTATTTTACAATTTTTTCCCCATTTAACTTCCAAAAGCGGCTGAAAAAAAATATGATTCTGATGCTGTGGCTTCCCTTTTTAGAGATTTATAGCTTTGAATATATGTATGTATGTAATTTATGTATTTATGAAAGCATTGAGAAGCTTATCTCCCTCTTATTGTAGCTCGAGCAATCCCTGGTGCTGTTAGTAGTTTTGACTGCTAGATGGCTAGACAAAAAAGTAGATTGCCAGATGGTTGGGGTCAATTCAAGATATAGATGCTCATAGATAAGACATGGAAATGGTGATGTTGTTTTTTAACGTACGTGTTTTTTCTATCCGTACACTCATATTTAAATTACTTTAAACATAATTTCAGGATGTTTAAGAATCAGAAGGTGCAGTCTTCACATCTAGAACTATAATAGGCATACGTATTTCTTCTACTTCTAATCCTTATAAAAATTAATTTCTGTCTCGCTCGCACGAAATAAATATTCTGATTTTTTGTAATTTTTGATAAGTTAGTATACCTACATGGTGATATTTAGCGAATCCAACAATACCTCCGTATTTGTCGTTGGTTTCATCGACTAGAAAGCGCCAATTTAATTATTTTTCTATACATTTCAAAATTTCAAAATCCAAATATTTGTTGCGTGCGAGCGAGACAGAAATAAATGTTAATATGGGTAAAAGAGATACGTATGCTAATTATCGACCTCGACGTGAAGAGTAGAAATACAGTCTAGTCGTTTCATTGTTAAGAGCTTTATAAACTTTCCATATCTATTAAAATATCAGGAACATTAGTACTAAAACACCGCCAGCATTCCTGTTTTAGTAATTGTTTTAATTTCCCGTTCGTACAAAATGTTCGTCAAGGACAACAACTATCTACTACGAATCCATCCTATTTCTGGTCTATACTGAACTTTTACTTACATTGTTATTTGCTGTCAATTAAGATGACCGAATGGTATTTGCAAAAAAAAACTATAACTGTGATAAACATATATAATAAACCAATATTTTATGAAAATCTTGTAAAAAATCTTATACAAAATATTTCCTACTTATAGAACGTTAGGCTTACGATCCTAAGGTCTCAGGTTCCAGTTTTGAATTTTGACGATTCAGTGCTTCAGAAGGCACGTAAAACCTTCAGTACCGGCAACTAGTAATGATGAAGACAAATCACTATAAATTAAGGAAGTCTATTGCCGTGTAGTGTCGGCTTAGAATAACACTACCCCATGTCTACCCGTGGGTGATCGTAAGAGGCGACTAAGGGTATAAGGGCTTTTGAAGTGATTTTTAGGCGATGTGGTTGGAGAGCCTTCACCAAAAACTTTTATTATTACCATCTTTTCCCCAATCAACTTCCAAAAGTGGCTGAGGAATTTCTCATTCCAAAGCTCTGGCTACCCCGTTAAGGGATTTATAACCGTGAGTAGCAGTGAGGAGCATAAATGATTGTTTCTTAGTTTTGAATATTATTTATGTGGAATCAATTAAGCAAACAAAAATTTTCGACACCTGCAGGACTCGAACCTATATTTTAATTGATTAGAAATAATCCCCTTATAAGGTTTTCATGAAAAAAACAAAAAATGTATACATAATTATTTATGTGTGTATAATATAATATTAAATATATCGTTTAGTTAGTTGTCCATTATTAAAGTTTAAGTTAGTTTGGGGTTAACTTGATCTGAATATAATTTGACCGTATATATAAAAAAACATACATATACTCACGGCTATAAATCCCTAGATGGGGTAGCCAGATCTAAGGAATGAGAAATTCCTCAACCACCTTTAAAGTTGAGTGGGGAAAAGAGGGTAAAATAAAGGTTCTTGGTGATGGGTGTCCAACCACATTGTCCAAAAATCCCTTTAAAGCCCCAATACCGTTAGTCGCCTCTTACGTACACTCACCGGAAGAAATAGGGTAGTTCTATTCTAAGCTGACACTACACAGCTATAAAAAAAAAACAAGTAAATCAGCTTTACTCTTTAGCATTGCGTGTTCTTGTTACCAACTGCTCCCAGAACACTGATTAAGAGTTTTTGTGTCTGTCAGTTGATTTGCAACATTATAGAACGATGGATATTGACAATCCTTTTCGTCATAACGTTCTACAGAAGGACAGTTACATACTTACCAATTCAATGGTATGAAAAAACAATATTGATAGGCCATCTTGCAAACCAGTTTTCGTATAAGGTACAGTTCATTAACGAACAATCATAAAGGCCCGTTTAAGATGAAAGTATTGCTGATAAAATTTGAAAAATGATCGTTTATTTCGAATATGTTACGTGAACTTAAATCATATGCGGCCTACAATACAATTACATAACGAACAATATTGTATTGTATTTTTACTATAAGCACGAGTACCTATGTCTGAAGTCTCATATTTATTCAATACATACATACATATACTCACGGCTATATTTCCCTAGAAGGGGTAGCCAGAGCTAAGGAATTATAAATTCCTGAGCCACTTTTGGAAGTTGAGTAGGGAAAAGATGGTAAAAATAAAGGTTTTTGGTGATGGGTCTCCAACCGCATCGCCCAAAAATCCCTTAAAAGCCCCAATACCGTTAGTCGCCTTTTACGTACACCCACCGGCAGAAATGGGGTAGTGTTATTCTAAGCCGACACTACACGGCAAATTTATTTAATAAAATTTATTTAATAATAGCTAAAATTACTATAAATTATTATTTTACTGATACTGTACTTCTGATATTGATTCAACCGTGACAGCTCAGTGGGTAGAACACCGCTTATCGTGCAGACAATGAAGGTTCAAATCCCGGGTCGGGCCTACACCAATATATATATTCTAAAGTCATACGTGTGTTTCATTTATCATGATTGTTAACGGTGAGGGAAAACATCGTGAGAAAACCCACATGGCTTAAGTGATACATTGTCATGAGACAGTATATTCGTACCAAACGGCGATTGGCCTGCCCCCTATCACGTAAGTACACTGTCCAAGCAAAACATGGGTGTTCTGAACACCAGGTGAAAATGTCAAGAAATGTTCAGAAGTATTAGTACCTCTGCCAACCCTTGCGGAGATGTTCGGTATGAACGTTTGATTTTGAGTTGAGTTGCATTTGTGTTGCTACTATAAATTAAATGAACTAAAATACCCATATGGGGTAGTCAGAGATTCGATATTCGATATTCCTCAGCCACTTGAAAGTTGAGTAAGGAAAATATTGTAAGATAAAGGATAATTTACGATGGGTCTCTACAACTCCCAACAGTTACTATTAAGGCCTCAATTATTTTAGTCACCTCGTTCAAAAGCGCGAGTATGGGATGAGTTAGTGCTATTCTTAGCTGAAGCTAGACAGCAACAACCTAAAATACCGACATGTCATTAAATAACTCATAAATAAAAGATGTTATTAAAGGAAAGAAAAATTTCGACACTGGCGGGGTTCGAACCCGCGACCTTCGGTATACGCCCCCGTCGCTCTGCCAACTGAGCTACAGTGTCAGTTGGCATCCAGCGCGAAATTTCTCTATCCTTTGTTTCTTTTTCACACGTTCAAGTAGTGTTTGCGTTTCTACCTCCGAATTTTTAACTAATTCGGACGGCCACTTGTCTACCTTTTCAAAGCGACGGGGGCGTATACCGAAGGTCGCGGGTTCGAACCCCGCCAGTGTCGAAATTTTTCTTTCCTTAATTAACATCTTTTATTTATGAGTAATAATCCCCACATGAGGAATAGGAAAATATTGTAAGATAAAGGATAATTTACGATGGGTCTCTACAACTCCCAACAGTTACTATTAAGGCCTCAATTATTTTAGTCACCTCGTTCAAAAGCGCGAGTATGGGATGAGTTAGTGCTATTCTTAGCTGAAGCTAGACAGCAACAACCTAAAATACCGACATGTCATTAAATAACTCATAAATAAAAGATGTTATTAAAGGAAAGAAAAATTTCGACACTGGCGGGGTTCGAACCCCGACAGTGTCGAAAAAAAAATTTTCTTTCCTTTAATAACATCTTTTATTTATCAATACATAGTATAAAACAAAGTCGCTTTCGCTGTATGTCCGTATGTATGCTTAGATCTTTAAAACTACGCAACGGATTTTGATGCGGTTTTTTTCAATAGATAGAGTGATTCTTAAGGAAGGTTTGTATGTATAATAAATGCATAATATAGTAGAGAAACACTGATAAATTTAAAGGTTTCTAATGTGATGTCGTAAATAAGCACGTTTTTTTGCGCTTATATTGCAAACGCTGGCTGAACCCTACGAGATAGACCAAAATAATGTACTACAGTATTGTTCACCTTAAAAAGTTCAACAAAAAAGTCCGCGATGGTATATGTCTATCTCTTAGGGATAACCCAGCATAACCATTTTTATTCTTTACTAAAAAATGGTTATGTACGAAGTGATTTTAAACAATACAGCATTAATCCTTATCCAATGAAGTACCTTAAATAAATTGTGCATTTATTATAGATCAATATGCTTTTTACAGCATGTAATTAAAGTGAATATTACCGAAGATATTACAAATTTAAAATGCAGGGTCGTAGTTGTTTGCGCCGGGCGGCGCGTGCCTATAAATAGTCTAAGCAAAACATGTTTGTATTGGCTAATTAATGACAAAAAAGCTGTGAACGTTGTGTATAAGGACATTCTGTAGTAGGTATATTTTGCATTGCACCCGTGCGAAGCCGGGGCGGGTCGCTAGTGAGTAATAATCCCCACATGAGGAATTCATGTCAAAAAACATTTAATTATGTCATTAAATAAATTTGTTTTTGTGTCGATTTTTCTCGACATTGATTTTAGTACTATACAAACGCTTGAAATATGCACAGAATATTGGAAGTAATTATGAGCTTTAATACCAAGTGTCTTAATTTAAATAAATATAATAATAGTACGACTTCTATACGAAAAATATGGTGATTTCATAAATAATTATAAACGTAAGAATTATTTTCACAGCAGTTTGACTCGCACTGGTTTATATATTAGTTTTAGTTTAGGGTATCTATTTTTTATTTTAAAAAATATATTTATTACCTGCGATTTTGTGTTGACGTGACGTTATCATAGCAAACCTATATACTTCCATGACCAACGATTGATTTAATAAAACGCCTAGATATGATAAAGATAGTTGCCTACAGTATTCAAACATTCTTATTTGTTTTGTAAGGCGTCGCACGATCGGATGTTTAAACGTTTACACCTTATATCCCCGAAAGGTTTGGCATAGGTACAAACACTTCTAAACATAACATGACACTACCTGGTATTCAGAGTATCCACGTTTGCTTGGACAATATACTCACGTGATAAGGGGCAGGACTATCGCCGCGCGCCAGTTTTTACGAATACACTGTCACACGACTACGTACAAATAGCCCATGTGGGTTTCCTCACTATGTTACCCCTCAGTGTTGACAACCACGATGAATTTACCACACATTTGACTTTAGAAAAATCAAAAAAGGTTTTATTTGGATTTTAACGCACATCTGTCTGCACGATAGGCGGGTGTTCTACCCATTGAGCCAACACGGTTGTGGTATAAAAATATATGCTATTATCTTGTCACCATGTAGACCAATCTGATATAATTTAATCACAATACTGAGGAATGGCGTTAGGCACCAAAATTAAACAACTTAAATCAAATCAAATAATTTATAACTTTCAAGAGTACAAAAGATGACATTATTCTTATAGCTCAGTCTTGAAATCCTATATAGACAAATATGTGCAAAACGAGTCAATTTATTTTATCCAGACATTGCTTATATTTAAATAGCTCTTACCTCAAAAGAATGTACTCAACAAATACCATTTTTATGCAAAAAAAATAAACAATTTATAGAAAATCAGGAAATTTGGAATGGTACTATTTTTCATGCGGTCAATTGGGTATGCGGTCAATTCCATTTTTATGCAAAAAAATAAACAAATTGATACAAAATCAGGAAATAAATAATAATTGATCAAGATATTTAATTATTTCACTTAGTTTGTAATACAAAAAAATATAAATGGCATCCTACTTCGTATTAAAATGAACAATTATATTACTCGTCACGCTGATGAGGGAGCAGATGATGATGACTCTTCAGCGGCTGCAGTTGTGGAAGAGTTAGTTTGTTCTGAGGTTGATGACGTTTCAGTTACAGCAGGACTAGTTACATCAGCTTCTGTTGTAGATGCATTAGTAGTTAACTCTGTAGTGGATGAATCGATTGTTTGGGCTGTAGTAGTAGATGCGTTGCTGGTCACTTCCGTGGTAGTAGCATTACTTGTTTGTTCTGTTGTAGCGGCTTCGGCAGAATTTTTCGTGGTCGAGCCATCAGTAGTTACTTCAGTTGGTTGCGCAGTGGTACTTGACTCTGATGAAGAAGTAGTAGAGTTTTCAGTTTTAGATGTATTAGATTCAAGAGAAGTTTTGTTTGTGTTTTCTTCACTTGGTTTTATCAACTGAACTTGAGACGCTGACTCTGCATTAGCTACGTCTAATACACGACCGGATTTACGTGGTGTGATGCTTGCAGATCTTTGTAATGGTATAGGTGCAGGTGCTGCTCCTGAACCAAAGTGTGTGCCAATATGGCGGAAACCATTTTCATCTGCAATGTATCTGAAATAAAAGGAAATAGTTTTGTTAATCTTTGGAATGTTAACTTTAATTTAATTGATTTAAATAAAGGTTGACGTAAACATTCAACCTTAAGAAGGCCATAGCATTGATTACATATCATACCATCCACCAGGAAACAAAATTTAAACCATTTTTTTGTAATTCTTGTAGATATCGTAATGACGATACTCTAAGCTTTCTATTAAATTAAATAATATTACTTTAAGCATAAATCATACAAACATACTCAAGGCTTTTAATCCCAAAAAAAGGTAGGCAGATATTCTGAAATATAATCTCTTCTGACACTTTTGGAAATAATAAAGTAGTATGAAGTATCGTTAGCGATGGGTCTCCAGCAACCACTTAATAGTCGCTTTGTACACCAACCCCCCGGGAAGAGATGGAGTAGTGCTATTTCAAGCTGATACAACACTACAAAAAAAAAAACTTACCTAACACTGACTAGAGTTCCATCAGGAGCGGTATAAGAGTATGATCCCTCTTGAACGAGAATCTCTTCACTGTCACCGTTTCCTCCTTCTTCGGAGCTGGACCCTCCAGATCTCGTTCTGGGAATTAGCTTCGTGTGAGCTGATTCTTCACGTTTTATACCATTGCCGGTTTCGTAACTGTAATAAAAATTGAAAATCTCATTACAATTAATAACAAAAATAAAGAAACCGCTTGTCTTGTCTATGAAATAAAGTCTGAACTGTGTTTAGTCATGTGACAGTATTTTCGCACTGTACAAGCAAAACGTGGCCACTCTACAACAACAAAACAAAAATGACAGGTGACGTACAGAAAATATTAGTACCTCTGCCACCTTTACGTCGTGAAGTTTGAGTATCAGCATATTATATACATAGATAATTTTAGTACTTAAGTTTTATTTTTAAAATATATGAAATGTACATACATACACACATACATACATATACTCACGGCTGTAAATCCCTAGAAGGGGTAGCCAGAGCTAAGGAATTAGAAATTCCTCAGCCACTTTTGGAAATGATAGTGGGGAAAAGATGGTAAAATAAAGGTGTCGGTGATGGGTCTTGTTAGGCGGCCGACCCTGTTAGTCTTTTTAAAAAAAACTACAAAATACACCCTAAAGTTTATTAAAGGAAAAACACCAATATTCTCACAACACGAAACAAAGTACTGATTTCCTAAGTTGATAGGCGCTAAAGCCAAGATGCGCGTCTCGCGAGGTCCAGAATCTAACTGACTGAAATAATGAATTAATTTAAAACAATAACTATTATTCAAAGAAATGCTGACTTTCAATAATATACTAAGGAAAATTACTAGTGTGACTGAGATGCTGATTGAGCTCTAAGTACATAGAAATAAGGGTTATAACAGCTCCCCCTTTTTGACGAAGCTTTATCCTTGAAAGGTGAAGCGGAGTTACTAAAATATCGAATCAACTTTAGAAATCAGTTTAACATAAATCGAAATAGTAGATGATAGAAATAATAAACACATGACATTTAAAATTAGTTTCTAAGTAATAAAAATTAATAAAATCTTAACACAAAATAAATTTTATTGAATTAGTCGTAACACATGAAATATTTGACAATACACATTAAGCATTAAAAGTTGAGATTTCTATTTGAAGACATGTAATGTTTAGAAGGGGCTGGTAGAGACCTTAAAGATTTATTATCATCATCGGATGAGGATACTTCGAACATTTCTATATTGTTTGAAACAGAGGATTTGTTCTTTACAGATTTCTTGTTATGACATTGATTGAATATTTGTATACAACATTGAGATTTTGAATTACGATTGGTTTTAAAACATTTATATATTCTGTAGCTTAAATACAACATAATAGTGAATACACCGATGTAAGTTGCAAAGGAATAATAAGAGCTATATTTTATAAAATGTGATTCCTTTTCCATATTATTAATTTCATTCTCTAAATTATCCAAATCATGTGAAGCGTATTTCAAGGAATCTAAGTCTATTTTCGTCAAACTGATCGGTGTTAAAAATGACAAAGAATGATTAAATTTTTCTTTCTTACAACATTCATCATTTGTAATGTCGAAATTAACATTTAAAGGAGAGTTTATTAAGTATGAGTAACTATTACTTGGTAACAATTGAATCGTTTTAGAAAAACCAATACATTCTTCAGTTAATTTAACTGTGCCGGTTCCAACAATGGAATAATCAACAATATTGTCATTACATTTTACAGTTAGCTTATTTGGGATGGATTGAACATATATCCATCTATTATTAAGTAGTCGCTGCCAAATATCGACATCACCATAAATTAAATTAGACTTACAGAGAGTAGGCAGAGACGTAATAATTTCTGTTAAAAGTTTTGATTCGCAAGTAGGATTAGTTACGGTTGAAAATATGGATATTAATTCACATATAGAGTAGTTGTTGTTTATAATTTTACACTTGTCTAGACTGTCTAACATAGCAAAATACAATCTGTTATCGCTCAGTGCGATATAGTTATTAGAAGGCTGAATCAAAGCAAAAGTTGACGATGTCTTATCTTGATGAGGTGTAGGTAGAGGAATGTTTTTGTAAACAATGAACTTGTCGTTCGTTATTAACGGAACTCGCAAAATAAAAACAATCTTATTATTAAAATAATATGAACTTAATGTAGACACATCTATTAAGGAGTGGATAGAGTTGATATTTAACTGAACTGGGAATTCCGAATTCTTACTTAATTGATTACTATTCCTAACTAATTCTTTGTATAAATTTAAAGGACTTATTACGCTAGGATGTAAAATATTAAGCTTAGAAAATAAAATAGCATTAAGAGTAGTGTCTAACAAATTAGATATAGATAATAAAGAACCTTCTATAATATTTAGTAAACTATTAATCCTAGTTATATAATAAAACATATCATCTAATTTTGTCACTTGGGATATCACCTCGTTTAGGTGGTCAATCTGCGCGTTTAATTTTATTTCATTTTGGTTAAGCTTATAAATAGAGGAGTTAAAATTATTAATTGTAGACTGAATTATATGTATGTTATCTTTCATTAGATGGAACAGTTCGGATTCGCTCTTTTTGCAGGATTCGATCGCTGCATCGTACTTTCTCGCATCATCGGCGTCTAAAGTGCCAAAAAAGAATTTTAAGATCTCGCCACCGAATTCGAGAGATCTTTTAAATCTATGTGTTGAGTTGTCGTTTAATATAATATGGGATAAAGATTGCAATTTAAGATAACTAGTTTGTAATAATATTTCGTTTGGGTTTAAAACGTCTTTACAATTAATTAAATCGTGTGATTCTATTTTATTACATAAGTTTTCAGTATTAAGTAATAGCTTTTCGATATTGTTGAGATACGGTTCAAGAGAAATTATATCTATGTGAGTAATTATCTTCCAATAATTGTTATAAAAACGTATGTTAGTAATAGGTTCAAAGTATATTCCGGGACTGTGGATAATTGGCGTTATCTTGGAATCTGCGTGGCATTTGTAGCACAATGCTCTGTAAATAAATATAATAATTCTTGAGTTATAATGTGGCAGGTTTAATTTGGTTCGTGTGGTATTTAACGGATTTACGACCTATCTGTAACGTGACATTATGTTTATTGTGGATTTTAATTATTTTGTAAGGGCCTTTCCAAATAGGAGCTAGGGCTTTACGCTGTTTGTGGTGATGTTTTAGGTAGACCATATCACCTGTTTTATAATTGGTTTCATGCGAACTAATATCGTAATATCGTTTAGATATTTCTTTCTTATTTAAAATATTTTGGATAGCTTTCTCGCGGCTGAACCGCATTCTATACTGAAGAGCGCGTATGTATTCATCGTATGTAGTGTTATTATTAGTTTCATATAAGGAATTAGGGATCTGGGGTTTATAACCATACAAAAGTTCGTAAGGGGTAAACTCAGTTGTGCAATGTGGTGTAGTATTATAAGATAAGATAGCTGTAAATAAATAGCAATGCCAGTCGTTTTGGTTTTCGTTTACAAATGCTTTTAAATATTCTTTCAAGGTAGCATGTGAGCGTTCAAGCGCTCCATTGGTTTGGGGGTGATAGGGAGTAGTGAAAAGAGATTTAATTTTTAATATTTCCATTAGTTGTTTGAATAATTCAGAGGTGAAGCATGTACCTAAATCAGTGAGTATAGTTTTGGGGAATCCGAAAAGAGACATGAAATGAACTAAGTTACGAGCTATCTCGTTACTAGTTGAAGTTACCATGGGGTAGGCAGAGGTGAACTTTGTAAGATCATCCTGTAGGGTTAATATGAACTTAAATTGTTGAAAACCTGCGTCGGGTAAGGGGCCTACTATGTCGAGAGCTAGACGTTCAAATGGTCTAGTGGAAGTAGAGGTTATCTCCATCGGAGCTTTATTGGATAGTCTTAACGGTTTATTTATTTGACATAATTTACACTTCTTTACGTAATCTTCAATGTCGGAACGCATACCTTTCCAATAGTATGCAGCTTTTATTCTATTATACATTCTTTTAGAACCCGGGTGACCCGCAATAACAGAGTCGTGGTTCTCTTTTAAAATTTTAGGTATTTCTACGGGAGTTGGGTAAATCATTTGATTTTTGTATATATGGACTTTAAGGTTCGAATCATGGAAAACATGAGATATCATGTTATAAATTTTAATATAAGGTAACTTAGAAAAAGGGTCAGAAAAATCTGAAAGAGCTATATCGGTTAAATCTGTATGGTCTCTTAATATAGTATCTCTTAATAAAATTAGTAAATTGTAAATATCCTTAAATTTAGTTTCTTCATAATGGTGTACCTTCGTGTATAAAAAATAGTATAATTTATTCTTATCGCTAATCAATTGTATTGTATAAGGTTCTCGCTCGGAGTGGAGCAATTCTGCTGAGTTACTTAGTTGAGATAATATTTCTTCAGAGTTGGGCATAGAATAGTCGAAGTCTAAAGAGATAGGACAAGCGATTAATTTTAACTTACTTAAATGTAAACTTTCTAAATGTTCTTCTATAATAGTGTTTGGGGTTGGCAGAGATTTAGTAAATTGATCCTTAAAGTATTTTTCGTAACTAGAATTAAGTAAATTATTATGATGAATAGCATTAACGGGGCAACGGGATAGTGCATCGGCATTAGAGTTAAGACGGCCTTGTTTGTATACTATTTCGTAGTCGTATTCTTCTAATTTGAGACGCCAACGAATAAGTCGGCTTCCAGGATCCTTAACATTGAAGAGCCAAACTAAAGGGCGATGATCAGTTACGATTTTAAATTTTCGGCCAAAAAGATAGGGTCGGAAAGTTTTTACGGCGAATATAATCGCAAGAAGTTCTTTTTCTGTGGTGCAGTAATTACCTTCGGGTTTGTTCAAGGTCCGTGAAGCATATGCTATCGGTTTATCTTTGCCTATTTCACCTTGGGATAGCACTGCACCTATAGCATAATTAGAGGCGTCGGTAGTGACGATAAAAGGTTGAGAGAAATCGGGATATTGAAGCAAAGGAGCTGAAGTGAGTTTATCTTTTAAATTTTGGAAGGCATATTCTTGATCTTGAGCCCATATGAATGGAGCATCTTTCTTTAAAAGAGAAGTTAGAGGTTTAGTAATCTTTGAAAAGTCTTGAATGAAGCGTCGATAGTATCCGACGAGACCAAGGAATGATTTTATATTTTTAGTGTTTTGTGGTATAGGGAATTCGGAAACGGCCTTGACTTTTTCGGGATTAGGGGAAACACCTTTATCGGTGATAATATGGCCTAAATACGCGACTTCGCGTCGGAGAAATTCGCACTTGTCGGGCTGCAATTTAAGGTTGAATTTTCGGAGTCTTTCAAAGACGAGTTGAAGTTTAGATATGTGCGAATGAAGGTCGTGGGAGTAGATAATACAGTCATCCAAATAAATATAGCAATGTAGGCCTTGAAGGCCGGAAAGGACGGTATTCATGAGCCTTTGGAAAGTTACAGGAGCGTTTTTCAATCCAAATGGCATCCTGGTAAATTCGTAATGACCGGAGACTTCGGAATTGGTGCTAACGGTGAATCCGGTTTTTTGTGCATCTCCAGGGCACATCTTTAATTGCCAAAATCCGCTCACCAAATCTAGCGTTGTAAAATACTTGGAGTGTCCCAATTGGTCTAAAATATCGGTGATCAATGGTAAGGGGTAGCTCTCGGAAACGGTGATATCATTAAGACGGCGGTAGTCGATGACTATCCTCCATTTCCTTTTACCGGAGGCATCTATTTTTTTAGGAACTACCCATATCGGTGCGCTCCAGGGTGAATTAGAGGGTTTTATAATATTTTGGTCAAGCATTTTCCTTATTTGACTATCGACTTCACCTTTATGACAGTCAGGAAATCTATATGACTTGACATGGATTGGAGGTGCGTCTCCAGTATTAATCTTATGTTCTATCGCACTGGTAAATGATAAAGGTTCACCCTCTAGGTGAAATATGTCTGAGTATTGAGAGCAGCATTCCAATAAAGATTGTTTTTCTTCAGAGTTTAAATGAGAACAACGAATAAGTTTTAAAACAGAGTCAGTGCGATTAATTTTAGGGGAATAGGTGCAACTAGTATTATAAATCGTACAAGAGTCAATAAGTTCAAAAGGTGTTATCTGCACTGCATAGTCTTTGATTTCAATGTTCGAGTTAGTAGTATTCAAAACAGTAATGTTAGCTTTCTTATTAGGTTTGATTGAGACAATGCAATTTGCGACATAAACACCATCGCATAAGGTATGATCTAAGACTAATGCTTCATTGTTTTGACTAAGATCGGGCGAGTAATTTGAGATAGTGCACTCGATAACAGCTTCCGATCGGGCTGGAATAATATATGTAGGTTTCGTATACACTATGGGAATGGAATGTTTGTTTATAGAAAGAGACATGTTAGAATAATCGATGTTTGCTTTAAAGTGGCTGAGAAGATCACTACCTATTATACCATCGTAGTGGTCAAGATTTATATCATCATTTGTCACATGAAATTTATAATTTAAGCTATCATTATTTAATATTATATCCATTTGGAATGTCCCTAAAGTGGTAATGAGGTTATCAGAGGTAGTAATACCTTTTATTCTTATAATTTCTCTAGAAAATTGGGGGTTAATTTCTAAACTCGACCTTTTTACGAGGGTGATGGTAGAGCCAGTGTCTATTAGAAAACATAAAGGTTTCGTACTGAAACTAGAATTCAAATAAGTATGTGGTAAAGAGACCTTTTTATTATAATTAATATTTGTTTCGTATATAGGTAAATTTTCGTCATGTAAATGGTTTTGTAAATTTGTATTTTGCTTAAGAGTGGGCAGAGAAATAGTATTTTTGTCATAAGTTATAGAATGCAGTGGATTTCCTTCTATGGGAATTATAGAACTCGTTGGAGAATCACAAGGTGAATGTAGTATAAGACTCCTATCGTGAGGAGATTTAGAACTCGTGAGGGAATCACGAGGTGGATTTGGTAAAAGACTCCTATCGTGAGGAGATGCAGAACTCGTGAGGGAATCACGAGGTGGATTTAGTAAAAGACTCCTATCGTGAGGAGATGCAGAACTCGTGAGGGAATCACGAGGTGGATTTAGTAAAAGACTCCTATCGTGAGGAGATGCAGAACTCGTGAGGGAATCACGAGGTGGATTTAGTAACAGACTCCTATCGTGAGGAGATGTAGAACTCGTGAGGGAATCACGAGGTGGATTTAGTAAAAGACTCCTATCGTGAGGAGATGCAGAACTCGTGAGGGAATCACGAGGTGAATTTAGTAACAGACTCCTATCGTGAGGAGATGTAGAACTCGTGAGGGAATCACGAGGTGGATTTAGTAAAGATTTAGTAGAAATAGTAGTGCCATTTAAAGCTGGCGATTCCAATCGGCACTTAATCGGAATCATTCGCTGTTTAAATTAATTGAGTTAATTTCGGTAGTCAACTCGTTAATGTTAGCTGTAGAATTGGTAGAATTATTATTAAGTGATTGGTTACTACGTTGACTATTATTGTATTTTAATTTACGGCATTCTTGAATAATGTGACCTTTATTCTTACAATAGTTACAGATTTTATTTGGATTAAATTTAGAGTTAAAATTATTATTAGTCGAATTAGGAGTTAAGCTAGAGTTATTTGAGTTTGGGCTAACATGGAATGTCGGTTGGAAATTATTTCGGTTAACTGGGGAGTTTCTTTTATTTCGGAAACATTCTGAAGAGCTATGACCTGGTTTATTGCATGTCGAACAGGTTCTGGGTGAGCGATTTGAATACCTGGATAAATTATATAATTTTTCCTCATCAATCGCTTGCTGTATTGCTTCATTTAGCGATGACGGGTTTCTACACCTTACTATGTTACTAATTGATGGGTTTAAACCTAATAAAAATGTATTTAATGCCAAATCTTCCATGGCCGCTACTCGGCCTGGGAGTTCTAATTCATTTGAACAGCTATAGTGGATGTCGGATAAGATTCTCGTTAGTATCGACTCTAGCCTTAGCGAATATTTAGTGACATCTTCAGAAGATAACTGCCTACAATTTTGAAGGTCTACTAATAGATGGGTAGAATGTTTCTTTTCTCCAAATGTATTTTTTAAGAATGTTTTTATTTCGTTCCAAGTGTCAAAGCTTTTTAAGCTACACGCAACTTGTGCTTTGCCTTCTAATTGAGATATAATGAATTTACATAAGACATTCTGTTGGTCCGGGGTGGACAGCGATATAGCATTCTCACAATTAGTGAGGAATGCAGGAAGTGACTCACGGTCACCATTATAGACTTTTATAAACTTTGTTAAGACTGACAATGGAACTTTATCTGTAACTGTTTCATCTTTAAGTTGTTTAGTTTTTACTTGCGTATCTTTAGACATGGTAAATTAATGAGAAAAAATATAAAAATAGAAAATGTAAAAATTTGTAAAAAGTTTGTAAAAATAGTAAATTAAAATTAGTTTTGAAGACTTCTCCTGGCAGCAGCTCGACGAAAAGGCTGGAATATATAATTTGTGCAAACTTACAGTACCACGATGTAAATGACGAAGCGTCGGTTCATATTCACTTCACAAAACTGAATTTTAGCACTAAAACAATTTGACACTAACACAATTTGAATTTTCGATGCTTGAATTTGAAGGAGTTGGCAGAAGAAGCACGATGTTGAATATCTTGAGTTAGCCTGGCGCTCGACGGGACTAAGGCGCTGGTGATGAACTCGGAGATCGCGGGCTCGGGCTGGCGAGGCTTACCGTCGGACCTGGGGTGATGTGTAGCTGATGCAGGCTTTGCCTATGGGCAAAGTCTTACTGTCGATCAGAGACTTTTGCAGGGGACCTGGTTTTTGTTCTAGCTTCTTCGGTATCTCTTCGACGAAAGAAACACGCTAGAATCCCACTTCTGACACCAATTTGTTAGGCGGCCGACCCTGTTAGTCTTTTTAAAAAAAACTACAAAATACACCCTAAAGTTTATTAAAGGAAAAACACCAATATTCTCACAACACGAAACAAAGTACTGATTTCCTAAGTTGATAGGCGCTAAAGCCAAGATGCGCGTCTCGCGAGGTCCAGAATCTAACTGACTGAAATAATGAATTAATTTAAAACAATAACTATTATTCAAAGAAATGCTGACTTTCAATAATATACTAAGGAAAATTACTAGTGTGACTGAGATGCTGATTGAGCTCTAAGTACATAGAAATAAGGGTTATAACAGTCTCCAACCGCATCGCCCAAAAATCCCTCAAACGCCCCAATACCGTTAGTCGCCTCTTACGTACACCCACCGGAAGAAATGGAGTAGTGCTATTCTAAGCCGACACTACACAGCATATGAAATGTAATTATACGTATAACATAATAACACGATGTTTATATTGATTTAAAACAAAAAAGAAACAAAAACTTTTGAAACCAAAAATTACACTATTTATTTATTTACCTTTAGGACAAGAAAAATCTTGAATGGTACTTAAACACGATACTAACAGTTTACTTTAAATACAATAAATTCAACTTTAGGTGAGCCGTATTAGACCACCACCAGCAAGATAGACAGAAGTTCTAGGAAGGATGAACGAAAGTAATTAATGGAATATTTGACTTTTTGCCTTAGTGAACTTGAGATGAACAATTTAGATTACAGCTTGCTTAATAAAATTGATAAAATTTAATTTAATCTCAAAATTTTTGATATCTAATTTATTGCATTTGAATTATTGAAAAAGTCATTAAATAAATAAACATTTAACGTGGTTGGTGAAGAAAAACATTGTGAGGGAACCTAACATGGCTGAGCTGTACTTAGTCAAGTAACAAAACTTTGACAGGCCCGCTCCCTATCACGTGAGTACACTGTCTAATCAAAACGTGGGTATTCTAAACACCTGAACATTCTGAAGTTATGTTTAGAAGTTTAAGTACCTTCAGGGTTATAAGGCGTGAACATTTAAGTGTAGAATCATTAAAAACAGTTTAAATAAAAAAATACCTGTATTTATAACTTCCGTTTCCGTCAATTTCCTCCGATTGCGAAAGTATCGGAATCACAGAAAGTGATCCTTGCTCTTCATCCACAGGTGCGGCTAGAGCACATACCGCAAATAAGTATGGAACGAAGATATGCACGAACATGTTTTCAAATGAGTACACAATTTCACGAATATGTCAATCTACTGTTGAGTAATGATCCTGAGATGTCGACTACTTATATGTATGTCTCGTTTATTTGCACTACGCTCCCCCCGCCCTTCCGGTCTTAGTTGACGCTAAAAATTTCAACCTTAGCACTGCCAAGTGACTGATGCGTTCTTCAGAAAATTGCACAATCGAGAAGGTGTCAACAATCTGTTATTACCACGGCGAATTAACGTCGGAAACAAGGACGATTTGTCTGAAAATTTCTATAACTGTATCAATTAAAGGTTCGATATGTTATTTGAAGTATAAAGACAAAGTGAATATCGATAATATACGAAGCCCTTTATATACGAGACTAGACAAGTAGTTTGTAAATATACTGTGTTATATCCGAAGTATTAAGATAATAAATTATCCAAAAATATTACTCATCATTCGTGTAATCCAAACTAAACGCTATTTTTGTAAACTTCCGTGTCATCAAAGTTATTAATAAATTTAATTATAATTCACAAAGGTTCAAATCTTAATCCATCACGATCTTTTTCAAAAAATCCGTATCATTTAAGCAGACCGGTCTAGTGACATTTACTAAAAAATATATTATACATTCAAAACGATTCCTATTATAGCATAGGCTAACTCATCTTCATTTAGAGTATGAAGTCGTTCTGAGTGCCATCTTATAAGACAATTTAAATAATAAAAATAATGTATACGTTAAGACCAATATTTATATTCCTGTTAATTGTTTTTAATAATTTGGATTTTTGTGTAAGTGAAGATAATATTCCGAAATATAGACTTAAATTAAAATCTATTCCTAGTTTGGATGTTACATATAATTACAATCATCCACCGTTAACGGACGATAATGTTCAATCAACGACTTTTGAAGCTGTTACTTCGGAACAAAGTGAAGTAAAAGTGAATACTGATAATGAGATTACAAAAATAAGTGACAATCAAGATAATGATGTTACTGCAAATCCAACAACAGAAAAAGTTCAGCCTGAAAGTATTGCTTCGGTCGACTTCAGTACTACTAATATACCAAAAACGGTAAGAAAAGTAAAGAAAGTTAGGAAAATTCTTAAAAATATTAACGAAGAAAAATTATATATTCCTGAAAGAAATATACCAGTCGCAGTCATTTATGATGATGAAAACAATAATACCACCTTTGAGAAATTAAAACAGGATTCTGAATCAAATATTTATATAAATAGAGTAACAAAAAAGAAGTACAAATCTTTGAGGAGGCTCCCAGCAACAACAATTGCAGAAACTATAACTACTAGTAAAGATGAGGAATACACAACAGAGTTACCAAAAGAGTTATCGACCCTACAAAATAGTAAATCAGATTTTAATAATTACAGTTCATTTAAATTAAATGAATCAAACAAAGTGACATCAGAATATGCAACAACTGACGACTCAACAACTATAACGCCTAAAAGAAAATATCGAAAACTAAGAAGAAAACTCCAAACTTCAAGTGAGGAAACTCAAACACAAGTTGCAAATAAAATCACAATTGCCACAACAGATGCATCTACTGTTTTTAGTTTTGATAGTAAGTTAATTTCTAAAAACGCAAATTTATCAACCAAAACTTTAACTGATCATCCTGTTTCTAAAGATTTACCAGAAACAGATAACAAATATTCACCTTCACAATCTCCTCATATCGAAAAAACCGAAACGACAACAGCTAAACCTTCGAATTCAAGAGTCACACAAATAATTGAAATCACAACTAAAACAGAGATTATTAAACCGATACGATCAAGGAACTCTGTTAAATATACGCCTAGTACTTTTTATAACAACAACTTTGTAACTCCTACGGAACCAACAGTTAAAGAAAGTACATCTTGGTCCCAAACAGCAACAAACAAACAATTTAATAATATTTATCGAACTACTACCACTCCTTCGACATTAACTACCGCAAGAATACTTTCAAGAGAACAAAATCAAAGAAAAATAAATGAGAGACCTATAGAACCAAGGACTCGCAGCAGATCAACAACTACTTCAAATAAAAGTCTTGAAAATTCATCAATCTCACCAAAAGTTTCTCACGCCTCATCTTCAACTAACAAACCAGAATCACCAGAAAGATACGTGACCAGACCAAATAGAATAACTGAAAAAACAATCACCAATCGAACACGTGATGTGGTAGTTCCTATTGTTGACTCTAAAAACTTTGTTTATTCCTCAGGAGATTTCCATTACAGGTAATTTGAATTAAGTAACAGGTAATTTTGCCGTGTAGTGCCGGCTTAGAATGTCGCTACCCCTTTCTACCCACGGGTGTCGTAAGAGGCGACTAAGGGTATTGGGGCTTTTTATTGGATTTTTGGGCGATGCGGTTGGAGACCCATCACCAAAAACCTTTATTTTTACCATCATTCCCCACTCAACTTCCAAAAGTGGCTGAGGAATATATAATTCCTTAGCTCTGGCTACCCCTTCTAGGGAAATATAGCCGTGAGTATATGTCTATGTAATTTAAATTAATTTATTTTTAATAACATCTCGTGTTTGACTTCATAGTCCCATATGTCTCCACCGAGGGGCTCAAGACGTCCCTGCATAGGCCATAGTATATTCTGATGACCTAGAGCGAGTTGGCTGACTAACTACTACTAAAATTAAATTACGTGCCCTCCTAAGAATGGAATCAATTTATTTTTGGGATGGATGATTTTGATGCTATTATATCCTACCAAACTGAGTTTATTTCCATAAGTTAAATTATATAATAAAAACACAAAAACAAACGCTATACCGGCAGTTATTCATCATAATTCTGTTTTAACTTAGTGATGTAATTATCACGTTTTTTCTTGAACTTTGAAATTGGTAGTTTCTTCGTTGAACTACAAGGGACAGTCATTGATAAACTATTATAAATTATTTTGTCATTGAACAAATATTTTAAAAATATAATTGACAACAAATATTTTCGTATAGGTATTTTGTGATATCCTCTGAATAAATAGACTTAATTATAAATACAACTATTATAAACAAACGTATACTACCGTAGATATTCTAGTTTTGATTTATGTTTTTATTTTAGATTTATACTTTCTTTCAATTTAGATGTTTAAATAAGCGAACTTTTCTCATGTATTTCACGAGTCAAAGTATTTATAATTTATTTTTCAGCTACGAATCTGGCGATGGAACTAAAGCTTTTGAAAGGGGAGTGTTGAAACCATTTGAAGATAAACCTTCTGGTGAGGCAGTGGAAGGCGGCTATTCTTACCAAGTACGTCATATATGATCAGTTTATTATATTGTAATTTACAGACTCAGTAATGACTTCTCGTTACAAAGATTATCCTAACTCTCGCAAATTCACTTCAACATGATTAAGCGGAAGATTTTCATAATACAGCGAGCAAACAGAAAACAATTAATATGCCTGCTATTTGTGTTGACATTGACGAAAATATGAATAGAACATGCAAATATTTAACGACTATTATAGCTTTGTCGATAATATGACTATCAATATGTTACAGGACAAGGACGGCAACAACTTTAGTTTGTCATATACAGCTGATGAAAATGGGTACAGGCCGGTAGGAGCCCATTTACCTACTCCTCCGCCCATACCACCAGCAATAGCGCGGGCCCTAGCACATCTAGCGACTAAACCAATTCCAGATTACGATGAATCTACAAGAAAACCTTGGCAGTAATTTTTAATAAAAATTAATAAAATTAAAAATGTTGTTACTTATTTTATTTTACCAAATCGTGCCTAGCCTTGGCATTAAAAACGTTTGACAAACAGGTTTTATTGGAATGTCAAGACAGGCTGAACAGCTCATCTTTAAAAAGAAAACGTAGTGCTTTGAATTATTTATCTTAAACTCAACGTCTACGCCATGTAACCGCAAGGAGTTCCACATGGCTCAATTGTATTTATTCATGTGACAGTAAAGTGTATCCGTATATACAAAGTGGCGAAGTCCTGCCCTCTATATTGAAAATGAGTGCAAAACGTGTATACTATGTATACCAGATTACAAAAATGTTACGTGATAATACGGAGCATTAGTACCTTTTCCTGGAGGCCTAGCACAAACACTATTTTATTGTTACGATATCTGTTAGAATGAGATAACTGTTTACGAACTAAGTAGGTGGCTGTTTTATATTCAAATTCATTTTATTTGCTACTAGTGGATCGGCCCAGCTTCGCGCGGGTAGCGTTGTTTTTTAAATATCTTAGGTTTCTTTCTTCAGTCACTGCTCAAGCATTGTGAAAATTAGCGCTATGTTTTCAATTTATTAAATTTATAGCACTCCCTGAAAAGTGTAGTTTTTCTTTCCTTTATTTATTCTTTATTTATTAGTAATAATCTTCACATGAGGTTTTCATGAACAAAAAGATTTAAATTAGTGTAGTTTGGTGATTTTGAATGCGCTTTTATGAACGGTTCAGTATTTCCGTATATTAGCAAATTTTTGAATAAAACGCTATGAAGTATTTTTAACAATCTAAAGAAATTATTACGTGATGTAGGATGCAATCACTGGCGCCATCTAGTATGTAATATGTAAATTAGTAACGATTTGGTTTTGGTCACGGGCGCGATGGCTTATTTCATGTATAATTTCAATGTTTCTCTACCGATTTCTGTGATTCTTTTTTTATTGAATAGGTAATAATGTAACCTTTTTTAAATTAGGGGTAAATGAGAGTATTATAAACGTAAGAGTAAACAAATATAATCAGAATGCTCTGAACTGCTAAGCTATCAGGAATTACATGTGTTATTGTGAGTCAACCATAAAAGATAGACATATACTGTTCCGGAATTTTTTTTAGACAATTTTATGAAGAAAATTTCCGTCATACATGATTTCTATTTAAGTTTAACCATTAAGGCTGCACACGCGAAGGAAGCTTAAAAAATGGAGTAACTTCTCCCGTTTTCCCAAAATTCCCCTTCACTACTCTGCTGAAAAGTATACTGTACCCTGCCCAGGAGTATGAAGAATAATTGTGCCAAGTTTCGTAAAAATCCGTCGAGTAGTTTTTGTTTCCATAAGGAACATACAAACCGACAGACAAACAGACAGAAAGACAGACAGACAATAATTTTATTGAATGCATTTTTGGCATCAGTATCGATCACTAATCACCCCCTGATAGTTATTTTGAAAATATATTTCATGTACAGAATTGACCTCTACAGATTTATTATAAGTATAGTATAGATTTAGAACGTGGTACATTTGATGACATAATTTACTACGCGATATCTAGTTAAAATGTCGCTTGTACTAGTTATGCAGGTCTTTATTTACTAGCACAAAACACATACATACATACATAAACTCACGGCTATAAATCCCTAGAAGGGGTAGCCAGAGCTAAGGAATTATAAATTCCTAATAAAGCTTGTTGGTGATGGGTCTACAACCGCATCGCCCAAAAATCCCTTAAAAAGCCCCAATACTGTTAGTCGCCTTTTACGTACACCCACCGGAAGAAATGGGGTAGTGCTATTCCAAGCCGACGCTACGCAGCAACACAACTTTGCTAATAATTTTCTAACAAAAATACTTTTGCGAAATTTTAAATTGGATTTTTTTTCTAGGCCTAGTGATATTTAACCATACCAACTCGACGCATAACTGTATTTGTCAAAAAAAACTATCATATAAAGATAGCATAGCATAATGTTCTATTTCGGTACATAGATGATTAACCAAAAAGTTACCCAGCCGCAACTAAACTTATTTAACATACATACAAACATATATTCAAGGCTATAAGTCCCTAAAAAGTGTAGCCAGAGCTTCTGAATAAGAGATTTCTGTGTAGTATCGGCTTAAAATAGCACAACCTCATTTCTTCCCGCAGGTATTCGAAAGAGGCTGTTTAGGTTATTGGGACTTTTTAAGGGATTTTTGGGCGATGAGGTTACAGTTTTACAATCTTATTCCCACGAAACTTCCAAAAGCGGCTGAGGAATTTCTTATTCCGACGCTCTGGCTACCCCTTCTAGGGATTTATAGCCAAAAGTATATAAGTATATTTCCAGACATACACCAATATTGTAATATGACTAAGAAAAGATGTGTGTTGCTGAGTTTCTTACGGGTTCTTCTCGCAACAATACACCTTCCGAATCCGAAGTAGAGTCAGTAGAGTAAGATTTAACTTATACGTAAGTTTGTGACGTTCAAAAAATAGAGAACAATTCTTTTTATTTTGAAATATATATTTTTTATCTTTATCTTATCTTTTATATAATTCGGGTAAAATATAATATTTAATGGTTATTTACTGTGTGGCCTTCCATCACCACTTTATCATTGCTATAGTCATTGTTCATCTTTTGTAATGCAAAGTCATCCCATTAAGAAAATTAGTATTCTACTTTTGTACTGTTTTATAGAATAGGCTCAAAACAGGAAAAAACTTTTAATATAACTTAAATTTCATGTGGGGATGCCCGCTTTACAAGAAATGCGACATTAATTTGTATACATAATGGGTTCCATGACGCTTTACAATACGCGTGGTCAGAAAGTAAATGATACAAATGACTCAGTATAGGTAGCATGAGGCGTGTGAGAGCGTAGATGTCACGTGAGAAGTGAGGTACTGACAGATGTTGTATGAACAATCTGTCAGTTTCTCACTTCTCACGCGACATACACGCTCTCACACGCCTCATGCTACGGAGGCAGAATAGTATTTAACAATAATTAGTATTAACAGTATTTTTCTACTGTAATTTAAAATTATAATTCCAAAACCTAAAATAAAGGCTATAGTAAAGGCAACATAAAAAGAAACCAAACCCTAAGATCCATCCATACATACTTATACTCACGGCTATAAATCCCTAGAAGGGGTAGCCAGAGCCAAGGAATAAGAAATTTCTCAGCCACTTTTAGAAACTTGTGTGGGGAAAAAATGGTAAAATAAAGGTTGTACTTTATGACTAAGTTGAGATGGGTCTCCAACCGCATCGCCCAAAAATCCCTTAATAGCCCCCAATACCGTTAGTCGCCTCTTACGTACACCCACTGGAAGAAATGGGGTAGTGCTATTCTAAGCCGGCACTACACAGCATTGGAAACTAGTACTTATAATTATGTTCCTCCAAAAATTTTGCTAGCTTTTTAGTTCCCATTGAGGTGTCAGTCGTCACATTATACGTTCCTGACGAAGTTCTCCAGCTCCATTTAAATTCAACAATCTTTATAAATGCCCTTTTATTTATTGTTTTATTAGAGCTATAATGGTGTGAGCGTTTTTTTTTGGTAACAAGTTCATAAATGATAAACCGTGATAGGTCAGTGAAACCGTGATAGCTCAGTGGGTAGAACACCGCTTATCGTGCAGACAATAAGGGTTCAAATCCCAGGGTTGGGCTTACACAAATTCGTATTTTCTAAAGTCATATGTGTGATTAATTTATCATGGTTTTTAACAGTGAGGGTACTGGCTGGGTTATTCTTAGTCATGTGACAGTGTATTCGTATAAAACAGCGATAGGCCTGCCCCCTATCACGTGAGTACGCTGTCCGAGCAAAACGTGGGTACTCTGAACACCAGGTGACAATGTAATATCATGTTCATAGGTAATAGGACAGAGGTTAACACCGTTACTGTGCTGTACACGGTTGCTGTGTAGTGTGGGCTTAGAATAACACTACCCCATTTCTACCCGTGGGTGATTGTAAGAGGCGACTAAGGGTATAAGGGCTTTTCAAGTGATTTTTGGGCGATGTGGTTGGAGACCCATCACCAAAACATTAATTATTACTACTTTCCCCACTCAACTTCCAAAAGTGGCTGAGGAATTTCTCATTGGAAAGCTCTGGCTACCCCGTTTAGGGAATTATACCCTTGAGTATATGTATGTATGTTAACACCGTATATACGGCGTGGACGTTTGTGTTTTGAGGTTGAGTTGCGGTCTTTAGTCAAGTGCACAAAGTCGTGGCCAAGTCTGTGTACATACATACATACATATACTCCCGGCTATAAATCCCTTAACGGGGTAGCCAGAGCTTTGGAATGATAAATTCCTCGGCCACTTTTGGAAGTTGATTGGGGGAAAAATGATATCTCTGTGTCTGTGTGTGACAAGTCTGTGTGTATCTAAATTTAAATAATCATAGTTCGCACTTACAGTATCGGCTAGACAAATAACATTCAATGCTAGTTGGTCGGTTTTTACGTCTGATGTAAATATTAGACATCGTATAACTTTTGATGTGCATCACTGCAATATTTGACAACATTGGCACTATTTTTGGTAATGTATTTATTTGTATGACTGGGCAAACTGTATACGGCAATGCCGTTGCCATTTATGTATAAACATAAGTTTGTTTATAAAAGTTTTAAACTGACTGTGAGGGTAAAACTGATACATACATACATATACTCACGCCAATAAATCGCAAAAAGGGGTAGCCAGATCTTCAGAGATAGAAACTGTTAAGCCACATTTGGAAGTTGATAGGGGAGAAGATGGTAAAAATAAAGTATCGCTGGTGATGGATCTCTAACCACATCGCCCAAAAACTACTTAAAAATGTCCCTTACCCTAAGTTGCCTCTTACGACCCCCGTGGGTAGAAAGGGGTGGTGACATTCTAAGCAGGTGCAAGGCACATTAAATATAATTTAATACCTTCATATTTCAAAATATTTAACCTCTTAGAAAATAATCATTATATTTAATACATAACTAACCATATGTCCCAAAGATTAAAAATCTCGCATTTTAGGTACTAGTCTATACATATAATAAATCTGTAGAAAAGTAATTTTTGTACATTGAAGAAATTGAAAAAAAAAATAGCCAGCGTGTGAACAGATAAGTAACAGAACCCATTTCCATCATTTTTAAATTTTTTGTCTGTTTGTCTGTTTATATGTTTGTTTGTGCGCGCAAAACGTAAAATCTACGAATTTAATGCTGAAAATGTTTATATACAAAAATTAAACGTAACTTGAGGTATAACTTAGTTTTTGTTTCATCGAAATCGGTTCACTCTATCAAAAGATATGATTAATTTTGTGAGTTCAAGAAGAAAAATATTACGTTACGCAATTCAGTATAGTACTTGCAACATCTTAAGTCTAAATATAGAACTAATGTTGATAGTTGGAATCCAAAGTCCGATAGATGGCGTTGTGCAAAAATAAAATAAAGAACCAAAATAAAATAAAGCAAAAATAAAATTTGCATTTTTTTAGCCCCTTTAACCCCTTATTTTAAAGTCGGTTAAAGTAATAGAAGCTACAGGAAACAAGCTAGGCGAAATTAATACAAGCTGCCAATATCAAGTGAATTCGCCGACTATGAAAATAACTGAAATGCTTTTAAATATTATCTTTACTTAGTTTCTTAAATTAGGCTTATTAATATTAATATATTATGTAAATAGTCTGCCTATTAATAAATCCAATTTGGTGAGCATAATTTTGAAATTCTTAGCCATTCTTCAAATGCACGTCACTTCACAACCAGTTTTCGTGAACGTTTATAATAAAAAACTGAATTTTGGTCTACATTAAACACCAAACCTCTCTGGCTTCGTTTACATCCATCAATCTTGTCATACATGCTCTTTTATTCTTCATACTGCGGACACCTGCCTTTTTGAGCACGTTTTCTATTTGATCCAAATCTGTCCTCCGAGGTCGTCCTCTACTAACATTACCTTCCACATTGGCGATAAAAAAAGTGTCAAGATCAAAGTGGCGATCGATAGTATCTGCCTACCCCAATGGAAACTAACGGCGTGAGAATATGTATGTATGTATGTATTAAACACCAGAAACATAAGACATCTTTTAAGTTCTACTTTTTTTAACACTAAAATGATGTAGTGACCTTAGTGACTAACCTTAATTTAGTTATATTTGCATATTATACATACATACATATACTCACGACTATAAATCCCTAGAAGGGGTAGCCTGAGCTAAGGAATTAGAAATTCCTCAGCCACTTTTGGAAAATTGAGTGGGGAAAAGATGGTAAAATAAAGGTTGTTGGTAATGGGTCTCCAACCGCATCGCCCAAAAATCCCTTAAAAACCCCCAATACCGTTAGTCGCCTCTTACGTACATCCACCGGAAGAAATGGGGTAGTGCTATTCTAAGCCGACACTACACAGCTACTACAGTGCATATTATGCCACTGATAAATCGATTTAATTCAATGTATTATCATAGTACAACCAACAACCGTAAACCCTAATAATAGTAAAGTACCTTTTTTGAGCGGTTTTATTTAGCTTACCCCGTTTGTTTTATTCTTTCTTGAGTGAAATTTAGTAATTTAGTTTTCACCC
Organism: Bedellia somnulentella; assembly: GCA_963576735.1. Lineage (NCBI taxonomy): Eukaryota > Metazoa > Arthropoda > Insecta > Lepidoptera > Bedelliidae > Bedellia > Bedellia somnulentella. The sequence continues at coordinate 1,760,946 of OY755176.1, forward strand.
CCTTCCTGTCAACCGGTTAATATTTCTTTTCGGAAGGAAAAGACGTGATGAGCTCGAAGCAAAGAGTGATGAGCTCAAGGCCCGACCACCTGCGGCCATCAATAATAACTACCTATATATTGGAGGGGTACTGATTTTTCAACATACGTCATAGAACATTTGTCGGAAAGATTGGCTATGTCAGTCACATGAGAGCACATGAACACACTCTTAATAGCCGGATACCAGAACTTGCTGTGGCCGAAATCGGGCGGGATTGATATATGATCTATGTGCAAAATTCCGAAGTGTTAAAAACAAAAGGGCTTTATAAATATATTGATGCATTATGCAGATCTGCTAGGATCGTACAAGGTAGCGATCCTTAATCTTCGGCTTACCCTGTAACTGTATCTAAATAAACACTAATTCAAATGAGATACACACAGTTACGACCTTTTATTATTTCAACTGGATAATGGCTACTGTAATTAATTAAATATCATTATAAAATACTCAATAGTTCCTACATCACAATAAGTGTGCGCATTAGATTTCATTGGTTCTTTATTTTATTTCAAAAAGGTGATATACTCTTAACTAAACGACGTTTTTTTGTTCTCGACAATCACGCGAACGAAGTCGCGGGCACAGCTAGTTATTAAAATAAGCATAAAAACAAAAAGAAACTACTGCACTCTAGTGAATAATATTTGAACTAAAACAATATAACACTAAATATTTTTTTGTTAGTTCATGAAATGGTTTCATAGGTGCCGTTAATAACTTTAAGGAGTGAATAGATACAGACCTTATTTTACGGTTGATGCTCATATTATGATCGCATAGCATAATATTTTCCATTAAAAATAACCATATTTAAATCCTAGTATACATCTCAAAAGTAGTAAGGAGCTCAGATAACAATAATTAATCATAGTAGTTAAGTACAGCGCCACCTAAAAGAACGTCTAAACATAGCACATTTTCGGTACACTTTTACATTAGTCGCATTTGTTACTATACATTTCACGAGATGGCAGTAGCTGCATAAGGTATATTTTTGTAACTTTAAATTGAAAAATATATAAAATTTGCTTTCTTGATCGCGCGATGTAAAATTTTACATCCAAAATGTTTACCATCATATCATAATTGTATAGTTTATACGTGTAGAGACAACTTGCAAAACGTATTTGAACCTATATTTTTTTTAAACTTGTTTTAAATAATTGCGAATACATATTGCTAGTATTTCATTAAAACTCATATAAAAATAATGCGATTACAAGCATTTGTTATGATTTTATTTAAATATTTTTAATTGAGTGTATTTATAATCACAGTGTATTAAACAGTTAATCAAAAAGACAGGCGTTTGAAGTATGAAGAATAAAAGAGTATGTATGAAAAAAGATTGATGGATGTAAACGAAGCTAGAAAGGTTTACCTGGATCGTTCCCAATAGGAAATAGTGGCGTGAGTTTTATATGAATGTGTGTAAATAATTAATCTGTGAAAAAAAATCATTATCATCATACACAATTTTGAAACCGGTAACCGGTAGCTTCAAAACTCAAAACAGTTAGGGTTTTCATAAATAAAAGATGTTATTAAAGGAAAGAAAAATTTCGACACTGTCGAAATTTTTCTTTCCTTTAATACTCGTAACATCTTTTATTTATGAGTTATAATCCCCACATGAGGAATTCATGTCAAAAAACATTAAGTTAGGGTTTTCTTTATTTTTATACCGAATGTTATTCTGTCTAAATATAATTATAATAAATAAAAAAAATGAACCTTCCATAATAAACACAAATATCTTTCAAACTATGCCGTGTAGTGCCGGCTTAGAATGTCGCTACCCCTTTCTACCCACGGGTGTCGTAAGAGGCGACTAACGGTATCGGGGATTTTTTTATTTTTATTTTTTTTATTGGATTTTTGGGCGATGCGGTTGGAGACCCATCACCGAAAACCTTGATTTTACCGCCTTTTCCCCACTCAACTTCCAAAAGTGGCTGAGGAATTTATAATTCCTTGGCTCTGGCTACCCCTTCTAGGGAATTATAGCCGTGAGTATATGTATGTATGTATGTATGTATCTTTCAAACTATTGATAAATAATGGTCAACGTAATTATTAAAGACTTTTTGTTAGTCTTTTAGCGTTTATTAGTAGTAGTAATCCCCACATGAGGTTTTCATGAACAAAAAACATTAAAATTATCAGACCTTTATGTATTTAAACAAACCTCACATGTACAGGTTAAATTGTTGTTTAATGTATGGGGGCCACCATTATTACATTATTATTTGGTGTAAAATCTTATAGTGGTTTACAATTAATATATCTACGTTATAAATCTACCTAAATCGTAATTAGACTTTTTTTGCAGAAAAACACGTGTGGGGATTGGTAACATTTCGAAAATTCGAATATCTCAAATCCGAAATTCACTATTCAGAAAACTGTTCACATAATTTACGTATCACAGATGCTTTATTTTCCACAACTTCATTAGTACATAAATACATTTTCTAGAAGTATCACTTCCCAGAAAAACTAAAACCAGATTATTAAAATGAATTTTTTGCTTTTACCAACTACATCTTTTACTATAATCTCATTATTCCAAAGGTTTAAAAGACCGAAGTTACTTTATCTATAGTCTTACATATCGTAAATCTCTTTAACCAGATATTTTTTATGTTAGAAAAATTGTATAAATAGAACGCGGATGCATGCCTGTTTGTATGTATACTTGCTTGCTTGTTTGCATGCTTGGTTGCATGTAGGGGGGGTGTAGGGGGGCAGAGCCCCCCTGCTTGGGGGGGTCTGCCCCCAAGCAGGAAAGAAAAGTTAGGTTACATTCAGTTAGGTTAGGTTAGGTTAGATTATGTATAAAACGAGCGAGCGTAGCGCAGCGGAGCGAGCACCTAAATGTCTGATGCATGGTATACTACTAAGCGGGGTATACTATTAGTTAAAATATGCCTGCAAAACTATTCATAGCAGTAGGTATCATTCAATACATCTGTATTTCAAATATATGGAAAATGATAATAATAATAATATAGGCGTAGGGATGTGACGACCCCACCGCCCATTGTTGGAATGGCAGGATGACGTGTTTACCAGCTTGCCATTCCAGCAATGCAAATAGTCAGCGCTTGAGTTTGTAGGTGTTGACCGTGTCTACAAACTGGTCTCAGCGCAAAAAAAAGCAATAACGGTCTCCCCGGGGCAAGTGAGTGAAACCCCGGGTGAATCTTCGCTCATCGTAAAATGGCAGGTGAGAGAAACGATGAGCGTATAGGGCCGCTCCACAGGGGCTATCGCTGGGGCGCGTCTGGAGCTGGGGCTGGACGTGGCAGCTTGCGGTCCCCCAGCCGCAGCAGACCGGCACGACCACCTGGTCGGTCTGCTCGACCACCTCAGCCACCAGATGGCTTGGCATCGGTTGGGACTGAGGCAACTCAGTCCCAGCAATCGGTGCCCGCCGCTGGTGGAACAAGGCGCCGCATGGCATGGACGGTCGATATGAATAGGAATGCCATGCGGGCCTATCTTAGGGCCTCGGGTTCAAGAACTGGACGGACGGGTTATCGGGCAGCAATGTACCGCAAATTTCTGCGGCTGGAGCCCAATTTGACCGTCACAGAACAAAACCTGGCGGACCGAGTTCGGTACATACAACGCTCAGAACTTTTTAGCACTACCGAACTCGAACAATTGCGACGCGAGGCTGTTCCTCCGCTGGACGAAGAGCCACCCTTGCAGGTTCTCCCTCCTGTCCCTGAGCGGGAAGTTCGGAGGGAGCCGATCGTTAACCTGCCGGATGCGGGTGGTGCGGAAAGCGATTGGGGAACAGTCTCCCTGGATTTGGATATGGTGAGGAGCGCACTCGAAGAGACGATCCTGGAATATCGCCAAGTGCCTCTCGAAAGGAGGCCAAGGCTGCCCCGAGTTCCTCTCAGCATCAAGGTTCGGGATGTCGTTGAGGCCGTCAATGCTGCCCTCATATTTAGAGAGCAGCATGGACCTTTGGGATACGGATTCAATTCTCTTTGGCGCCGCAATGACAGTTTGTCAATTTGTCGGCGTCAGGATGCCGCCAACAAGAGCTGGTGGCTCCCGCCAGGCTGGCAGTACTAGTCCCAGGACTAGAACTAGACCAGCCTGGATGAGGCGGATTGAAAGCCGTATCACAAGGGCCAGGGTCCTCATTGGCAAACTGACCAGCTTCAGATCAGGCAACAATAGGCCGAGGGTGGTGCGCTTCGTCAGGGAGGCATTCCCTGGTGAGAATGTCTTTGACAACTCACCGGAGTTTGCCTGTAGACTGGTGGAGCGCATCGATGATCTGAAGCAGAAGATCGCTGCTTGGGGTAAGCGAATTAGGCGATATTCTGAAAGGGTAAAGAGGTACCAACAGAATCGTCTCTTCATGAGTGACCAGAAGAAGTTCTACAGAACTTTGGAGCGTCCCGCCGTGGTTACGACAGGTCAGCGACGGGAAAAAGCCGATGTAGTAGCCTTTTGGCGTGGGCTTTGGTCGCTGCCTGTTGATCACGAAGAGGGCCGATGGTTCGAGGCGGTCGAGGGAGCGTGCGAGCCCATAGCGCCCATGAACCCCGTCAACATATCCGAGGAGGATGTGGTGGCTGCGATCCGTAAGGCTCCGAACTGGAAAAGTCCGGGGCCGGACGGATTGCACCATTACTGGTTGAAGGGGTTCACGCGCTGTCACGCTACTCTCGCCCGTCAGTTCCAAAACGCCCTCGAGAGTGGGACGCTCCCGAACTTCTTAACTACTGGGGTCACTCATTTAGCTCCAAAGAGCGATGCTACCGCGGATCCATCACAATACCGCCCCATCACTTGTCTTTGTACAATTTACAAGACCTTGACATCCGTTCTGAGCTCCAAGATTACTCAACACATTGTTGATAACAATGTGATCTCTGGAGCTCAGAACGGATGTAGGGGCGGTAGTCGCGGTAGCAAGGAGCTGCTCCTCATCGACGCGGTCGTAGGCCAACTGGTCAAACGCAACCATCGGAACTTCTCCGCTGGCTGGATAGACTACAGGAAGGCGTTCGATTCGGTACCTCATACATGGCTCATGAGGGTCCTCGAGCTGTACAAAATTGATAGTACAGTTCGACACTTCCTCGGGCAGTGTATGGGGTGCTGGAGAACGATCCTGAGTTTAGACGGTCAGCGGATGACGGACGCGGATGACCAAATTGATATAAGGCGAGGGATTTTCCAGGGCGATTGCCTGAGTCCAGTTTGGTTTTGCTTGGCCCTGAATCCTCTAAGTACACTCTTGGAGAATTCGGGGACAGGCTTTCAGTTTCGGAGAGGCGGACCACGCTTGCCTCATCTCCTTTACATGGATGACCTGAAGCTTTACGCCCCCACGGCTGACAGATTGGTGGAGCTACTGACGATCACTAACGATTTCAGTGGTTCCGTCAAGATGGAGCTCGGGGTCGATAAGTGTGCGGTCATTCATGTTGAGAAGGGGCATGTCGTGCACTCTGATGGTGTCGATGTCGGCACCAATCATTTGAGGGCACTCTCCGAGGCTGAAACATACCGGTATCTGGGCATGTCACAAACCATCGGTGTGAAGGTGGCAGACGTGAAACAGGGTGTTTGCGAGGAGTTTTGTGAACGCCTGAAAAGTGTGCTTAATAGCTACTTGTCAGGCGTTAATAAGATCCGAGCCATTAACTCCTGGGTCATGCCTGTACTGATGTACACATTTGGCGTGCTCAGATGGACTCAGACCGAACTCGACGCTCTGGACAGACGAGTCCGCACGATGATGACCTCTCATCGAATGCATCATCCGAGGTCGTCGGTTATGAGATTGTATATCCCGCGGAAGTGTGGTGGTCGAGGCCTCTTGAGTGCCAAAACCATGCACAACCGCGAGGTATGCAACCTCAGAAACTATTTTTTGACGATGACGGATGATAGTATTCGGGGAGAGGTGGTCGCTAGTGATAAAGGACTGACTCCCTTATCGTTGGCCTCACAGGATTGGCAAACCCCGGAGGTACTTAGCACCTCTGATCGGGAGTCCGTATGGAAAGAGAAGGAGCTGCACGGGAGGTTTTACAAGGTACTTCACGAACCTTTCGTGGACCGTAAAGCCTCCCTGCATTGGCTGCGTTTCGGGGACCTCTTTAGGGAAACCGAAGGTTTTGTCTGTGCAATACAGGACCAGGTTATCAAGACGCGGAACTATCGGAAATACATCCTAAAGGACGGTACCACAGACATCTGTCGAGCATGTGGCCGTCCCGGAGAGTCACTTAGGCATGTTATTTCCGGTTGTTCGGCTCTTGCTAACACTGAGTACTTGCACAGGCACAACCAAGCAGCCAAAATCCTGCATCAGGAGCTCGCTCTAAAATACGGACTCTTGCAACAGAGGCTGCCGTATTACAAGTATCTACCGGAGCCAATCCTAGAAAACGACCGTGCCAAAATCTATTGGGACCGATCTGTTATCACGGACAGGACTATTCTAGCGAATAAGCCTGATATCGTGACGAGGGTCTCGTAAAAGCCGAAACCGAGAAGCGTCGGAAATATCTCGATCTGGCTCACGAGATCACCGACATGTGGGGTGTGACTTCGACAGAAATAATCCCAATTGTTTTGTCCGCGAACGGGTTAATTCCAACCAGTCTCGCGACCAACTTGAGGCGGTTGGATTTCTGTGGCGTGTCGGTTCCAGCACAAATGCAGAAAGCGGTGCTGCTCGATACGGCTCGGATCGTCCGTCGGTTCTTGAACCTGACTCCCTGACCCCGACCGACTGTGCTTTTGTCGGGGAGTACCGCCTCTCCCATTTAAAATTTATATTTTCATTTTCGGCCATGGGAGAGGCGAGAAACAAAAATGTTTTCCGAAATAATAATCAGAACTTTTTAGCACTACCGAACTCGAACACAGAACTTTTTAGCACAACCGAACTCGAACAATTGCGACGCGAGGCTGTTTCCCCGCTAGACGAAGAGCCACCTTTGCAGGTTCTCCCTCCAGTCCCTGAACGGGAAGTACGGAGGGAGCCAATTGCTAACCTGCTGGATGTGGGTGGTGCGGAAAGCGATTGGGGAACAGTCTCCCTGGATTTGGATTTGGTGAGGAGCGCACTCGAAGAGACGATCCTGGAATATCGCCAAGTGCCTCTCGAAAGGAGTTTTTTGTGTACAAAAAGAAAGAGATCAACCAATAGCACAAGTTCTCTAAATGAGAGAACTATAAGTTAATTTCAATTATATTAAATGAAAAACTTAAGTTTAATACATGTAGATTGTAATCAATTGCATGCTTTTGCATCCTCAAATGTATGTGTAAGTTAGTATGTATGTATGTGTGTGTGTGTGTGTGTGTGTTTGAATGTATGTTTGTGTGTGTGTTTGCGATTGTGTAATATACAGTCTATTTTGAAAATCCTAGGAGTCATCTAATATTTAGCATCTAATATTTAGCATTGTATTTCTAATAACATCTCAGTCTGATCATAATTTAAAGTAAGTAACCAGGGTAAAAGTTTACATTTACATTCGTAACTATTTAATTCTCTTATATCTAGTATTTTATTAATAGAATTATAAAGGTGAGGGCCTAAAACTGAAAAAAAGTTTTGACCATATTTTGTGTTTAATTTGGGTTTTACAAAAACAATGTCACGTCGCCGTTTGAGATTAAGACGATTTAATGATACATGTTGTTTCAACACTGTCAATAAAATGTACAGCTTTCTTATTGTCAAAACTTCACAAATGATTTTTTGGTATAGTGATTATTCGGAAAAGCAATATTGCGGAATTAAGGTATATCTGGTTTTCGATTCTTCGGAAATCCGTTCTAGTGGTTAATCAAAATGATAGTAAACAAAAACAAAAAACAAACGATAATCTGGAATGTAAGAATATGGTATATGAAATTTCGATGAAACAATATTATGGCAATTAAAAAAAAGGCGATTAGTTTTCGGTAAAATAATATTCGGGTTTAAAAGTTTCGGATATACAGTATGTAACCGTAGGGATTATTTACTAATCAATTAAGGGAAGAAAAATCTCAACACCAGTGGGACTCGAATCCATGACATCCGGGTATACGCCGCGCAGTAATTAATTACTACCTAAAACGTGGTAAATCTATAAGAAAGCTGTGTTTTGTAAAATGACCAAGTAAGTTTTGCCCTATATTAGTATCCAGTCAAAAAAGTGGACCATCTACCTATCATTCGTATTAATTTACTGGCGTTACCATCAAAATTGTCCAAAGGTTGAAGGCAAAGGGAGACCGCTCTGGTAAGTAAGACGGCCAATTGTGCTTCTAACCAAAAACATAATGCCTAAATTATGTTATGAAGATTTTTCTATTCTATATTGCCGTGTATGCCAGATTAGAATGTCACTCTTTTTACCCACGGGTAACGTAAGAGGCGATTAAGGATATGGGGCTTTTTTAAGTGGTTTGTAGGCGATGCGGTTGGAAACCCATCACCAACGATACTTTATTTCTACCATCTTGTCCCCTATCGATTTCCAAATGAGGCCGAGGGGTTACTAGCTCTAGAGCTCCGGTTACGCCTTTTTGAGCCGTGAGTATTTGTATGTATGTTCTGTTCTATTCTTATCACTAGCTCCCATCCTATGAAGATAATATTTTCTAAGTTATCCTTATTTATGAGCTAGCAATATAACAAAATGTGACACAACTGACTACTCGTCAAATAAGGCACGTTTCGCGTTGAGGCGTGAGGAAGGTCACTTACCTACTCCATATTGTTAGAAGCACGTGGTCTTGCCGTATGATAACGATCAAAATATTTTCCTACAATATTCTAAGATGAGTGAGTAAATAATGCTATAATGTAGCCATACGTCATGTTTTTCAGGACAAACGCTCGTTTTTGGGAATTCCACTGGATTTTCTGAATTATTGCTAACATAATCTTCCTGGTCCCTGGTTATTATGAAATATCCTGGTATTTTTAGTGGTATAAAATGCACTAACCCATTTACTTACTTAAGCTATTGGACATTCCTAATTGATTTTCAAACGATGTGCTCTTTACGTACATTCTTTATTTTGCAATCAATCTTACTAATCGCCAAAAGTTGGTGACAAATTCCGAATTCTGAAGCTCTATCTTCTTCTTTTAAGAGAGTAGTTGCTCTAATTGCTGTGCTATGTAGTGTCGGCTTAGAATAGCACTACCCCATTTCTTCCGGTGGGTGCACGTAAGAGGCGACTAACGGTATTGGGGCTTTTAAAGGATTTTGGGCGATGCGGTTGGAGACCCATCACCAACAACCTTTATTTTGCCATCTTTTCCCCACTCAACTTTCCAAAAATTGCTGAGGATTTTCTCACTCCTTAGCTCTGGCTACCCCATATAGGGATTTATAGCCGTGAGTATATGTATGTATGTATGTAATTGCTGTAAGTATATTTATAAGTAGGTTCCACCTTCAAGATTCAAAATGGAAACCCTTATACAATGACGTCAATGAATGAAGTCTCAATATTAATTTAATGAAACGGACTTCCCTAAGCCTAAAGCTGTAGAACAAACGCAACGAAATGCACTATGTTGTGAACATAATTCATTTTAATTGTGCAGATTGACGATAAAAACTAATTGGCCCTTCAATTTAATGTCAATTTTCTTCATAATAATACTTATCTTTTAAACTGTTGTTTTATATGACAGTGCTAAACGAGTAACATGAAATTACGGCTACAAATACCAGAAAAAGAGCAGGTAGAGAGAGTTAGAAATTTACCAGTCACTTTTAAAAGTTGATTGGAGAAAAGACAGTAAAATAATAGTATAAGATCCCGCTGCTAAATCTCTACGTTCATAACGTATAAAGTTAAACACACATTTTAACATAAGTTTATGAATAGGAGAATACACTGACAACACGCAGCCAGGCGAAAGTGGCCGCAAGTAATTTTAATTTAATTAATGTTTATTATTTTTCGGAGACAAATTTCGTTCACTTGTTTTCGAAATATTATAACATCCCCATCATAGCAGTGTATATAAAGAATATAAAACTCCATAGGTGCCGTTGCAAATTCGGCCGCAACTACGTCGCAGCCAGGTGTAAGTAGGTTATATTTTGGTGTGTTTTATACGTTCATAAGTTACACGCATTTTTCTTATATGAAATTAAAGCTATTTTTAAAGGATGGTTGGTCGTAGAAAATATACCTATATAATTTTGTACTGTCGGATAGCCTTTAGATATGCACTTTATTCCAATTTACTTATTCAATGTGAAAGCGGCAGTATATATACATCATCTGTGTATTTCAGTTCTCAAGTATCCTCTCAGAGCCCATATGTCCCCACCAAGGGGCTCGAGCCGACCTTATATGGCCTGTTCATGTGTGGGTTGGCAGACTAACGATTACTACCGTCATAGTAGCCGGGACTGACGGCTTAACGTGCCCTCCAAAGCACGGAATCAACTTATTTTTTTGAATTATCAGGTGATTCAAGCCTGCAATATCCTTTCAAACTGGGTTAACTCTTACAATCAGGGACCGAACCCGGGAACTTCGTAATTGAAGCCAAGCGCTTAACCGCGAGACCACGGAGGCAGTCTCGAAATATCACGGTTTAAATAAAACGTGGTGACAGACAAACATACGAACAACGAGGCTTTAGTAATAGAGTAGAGTATCTTTTTACCTTTTTGTTGCGGAGGCCTAAAAAATGAGTAGGAGTATGTAAAATCATATGTTAATGAAAACCGGAATGACTGGCATTCTTTCTTCATTCCTATTGATTTACTGCTATCTAAAGCGCATACTCACTGAGCACGCTGCGTCGGCCTGCCGACAAAGCCGGGCGACACAACCCGGCGTCCTGTGTGAAAATAATCGTGCCTACATATCTCGACGCGGGCGCATGTCAATCGAGCGACTGGTGGTACAGGGCAGAGTAGAGGGCACCCGAATGCGTGGTCGATCACCAATGAGATGGACGGACCAAATAAAAGCAGCGCTGGATGACCCCCTGTACCAATGCACCAAAAAAACAGCCCTCAGAGAGGAATGGCGACGAATTGTGCGGCGGGTCACCCAACCAAAATGACGACCACGACCACTCTGTCAAGAGTGTTACGACTGAGAAGAAGACATATCTATGAAAACTAGACCGCTGACAAAAAGTCGCCGACATTATGACGGCGGCGGCCCGGCGGGCTCCATGTGTAATGCGCTTTATCATACAATACCACCCCTCGTTATATGGTAGAATTCGCTCCTAACAAAATTGTATATGGTTGTACGCACATGGTTACACCAAATTTCAAATTCACTGTACGAGTTATAATAATATACTTGCACTTCAGTTCAGTCGAGAAACGTCAAAACGTAATTATAAAGTCAACTCCACTCATTATTTACGTACATACATATACTAACAGCTATAAGTCCCTAGAAGGCCCAGAGCTGTGTAGTGTCGGCTTAGAATAGCACTACCCCATTTCTTCCGGTGGGTGCACGTAAGAGGCGACTAACGGTTTTGGGGCTTTTGAGGGATTTTTGGGCCTTTTGAGGGATTTTTGGGCGATGCGGTTGGAGACCCATCACCAACAACCTTTATTTCACCATCTTTTCCTTACACAACTTCCAAAAGTGGCTGAGGAATTTCTGATTCCTTAGCTCTGGCTACCCCTTCTAGGGATTTATAGCCGTGAGTATATGTATGTATGTATGTAAGGCCCAGAGCTTCATAATAAGAAATTCTTCAGCCACTTTAGGTGATTAAATGGGTAAATAATTTTAAAAATTGTGACCTTTTTGTATTTAAACATACCTTACATGTACAGGTTAAAATTGTCTTGTTTTATGTCTGGGGGCCAACATTATTACAATACTAAATACATACATATACATACATATACTCACGGCTATATTTCCCTAGAAGGGGTAGCCAGAGCTAAGGAATTAGAAATTGCTCAGCCACTTTTGGAAAGTTGAGTGGGGAAAAGATGGTGAAATAAAGGTTGTTGGTGGTGGGTCTCCAACTGCATCGCCCAAAAAATACCCTAAAAGCCCCAATACCGTTAGTCGCCTCTTACGTACACCCACCGGAAGAAATGGGGTAGTGCTATTCTAAGCCAACACTACACGGCAAATAATTAATAATTTTATTAGCTGCGTAGTATCGGCTTAGAATAGCACTAACCTATTTCTTCCCGCGGGTGGTGCAAGAGGCGACTTACGGTAATGGGGCTTATTAAGTGATTGTTTGGCGATGCGGTTGGGTTACCCATCACTAACGACATTTATTTACAATAATTTCTCGACTTAACTTTCAAAAGTGGCTGAGGATTTTTAATTCCGAAGCTCTGGCTATCCCTTTCTGAGATTTATAATCGTGAGTATATGTATTTTTGTATGTATTCATTTTAATAAGTTATAATAAAATAATGTTCAGCGAAATTTTAACGAACAGAAGTACAATTGATGCTCAATTTTAATAGTTTCTGGGGTTAACATTTTTTAAATAAGATTAAAAGTTCTTTTCTCGTTATTATATTACTTATCTAGTTACTACTTTACAGAGTATATTATTTTTTTAGCCGTGTGTCATGGGTGCTTGAAGGAGGCGACTTATTTAGTGAATTGTTGGGCGATGCGATTAGAGAACCATCACCAACAACCTTTATGTTACATCCTTTTCCCGACTATAGGCCGACTTAACGAAGATAGGATTGCCCCCTATCACGTGGGCAAACTGTCCAAGCAAAACGTGGGTACTCTGAACCCTAGGTAACGATGTCACGTGATGTTCAGAAGTAATATTACCTCTGCCAACCCCTTTGGGGCTATACGGCGTGAACGCTTGGGTTGAGATAAGTTTTCCCGACTGGAAATTTACAAGTGGCTGAGGAATTTCTCATTCTAAAGATCTGGCTCCCCCTCTAAGGGATTTATAGCTGTGAGTACATGTATGTATGTATTATTGTCTTAGTCAAATATATTTTACCCTTTTATAATAAACCCTAAACATATACTCACTATATTTCCCTAGAAGGGGTAACCAGAGCTAAGGAATTATAAATTCCTCAGCCACTTTTGGAAGTTGAGAGGGGAAAAGATGGTAAGAATAAAGGTTTTTGGTGATGGGTCTCCAACCGTATCGCCCATAAATCTAATAAAAAGCCCCAATACCCTTAGTCGCCTCTTACGACACCCGTGGGTAGAAAGGGGTAGCGACATTCTAAGCCCTTAACCCATTTAAAAATACATCATCAACAGCCAACAGACATGCACTGCTAAAAATACCCCAATAGATCTCCAGAACGACCGGTTCTGTGCTGACTCATACATTAGATTCCCGTGACCCTGACCAAGCCGTCGATCCACTTTTTGAGAGACCCTTTCATTCTGCTTAACCGGTACGTGGTCACCACTCCAGAACCTTCGAGCCCCAAAGGCCATTGGTTCTGCGTGCAATGTGCCCTGCTCATGAGTGGCTTCAGTTTTGCATCTCCTCCAAGTAAGTTGGGATTTTAACCCTATAAATTTCAGGACTTTTCTAGTAGCTTTTCTCCCACTTATTAATTATTTTATAATTGCCCAATTTATTTTTTAGGTACAGATCCCTAATAAAATGGGAGAAAATTGAGCATTGCACAATGAAAATAAAATATTGTCTTAGTTTCAATATCGCTGCCGTAGAAAAAACTATTTTCAAAAAATGATTTCGAAAGTAAAAAGGGGAAACAACCGCGCGAAAAGCAAAAAGTAAGCTGGGTCATGTTCTCAAGTTTACCAAGCACCTTTGAAATATTTTATTTCTCCATTACAATATTCTTCTCTGCCTCTATTATTTAATTAAAAATGACGAGTTTAGGACTATCGATATTTAAACATGCTACCAATGATAGTCCAATGGGTAGAACACCCGCCCGAAAACAGAAGGGCGTGAGTTCCAATCCTGGGTCGGGCCTACACCAATTTGTCTTTTCTAAAGTCATATGTGTGGTTAATTTATCATGGTTGTTAACGGCGAGGGAAAACATCGTGAGGAAACCCACATGGCTGAGTTGTACCTAGACATGTGACAATGTATTCGTACAAAACGGCGAAAGGCCTGCCCTCTATCACGTGAGTAAACTGTCCAAGCAAAACGTGGGTACCTTCTCCGGACACAAGATGGCGCTGCCATGTGAGTTCAGATATTGGTACCTCTGCCAACCCCTTCGGGGATAAAAGGCGTGAACGTTTATGTTATGTTATTATGTTTATAAAATCATAATTGTTTTCGCATAGTTTTTAATGGCATAACCAAACGTTGCATTTTAAACCTAAGCATTATTTTTTTCAATGCATAATTTTAGTACATATAGGTAACCCATTAAAATAAATATTATGTTTTCGTCTCACTGGTTTCCCAAGGGCCATCACGCCGCACTTAACCTATTTTTTAACTAAATTAATTTTAGTTATATAAATATATCCTTTAAACTTTAATTCCAAATAAACTGCTCATTGTAACACTCTTTATGCTTAGAAAATTGTAATGCCAATATAACTTTTCTGCTAGTGTATCATTACGAAATTGAAGGTAACGTAATAACTAAGTAAAAAGAAAGAAAAAAAAAATGCGATATAGGCGCTGCTTCTATCTAGTATAGCTGATGCTTGATAATTTATTTTTAAAAGATTTTAGTTAGTCACATGTCAGGAATTACTAGACAATCTGGTTTTATTTTTGCTCTTAGTATAGTCAGCATAGGACCAATGTAGAGCAACTATTATTGATAAGTATTAAACATGGGGCACCCTGTACGAGAATAACTTAATGTGCACTGAAAAAGTCTATTGCTAATTAAAACTAAACCTAATCCTATATATTCTATTATATCGCAGCTCCATTAAACCTCCATAACAAAAGTCACTGCACATCAAGTTGCACAACATTTCCCACAAACCCTTTTAAACAATTACAAAACATTAGACGACACTTATAACAACTTCCTGAACTACTGAAGGTTGTTATAGGAGCAACTAGAATCCACCTCTGACCTTACTAGCTGACCATTTAGTATAACTCCTAATATCAGGAAACATGCTTGCAAACTCGGACAACAATTCAACAAGCACACACGTTTTTCGCGCGCTTGTGATTTTTATCGAAAAAAAATGCTGCTCTGGATTCTGTGTTTTCTGCCAATAGTATGGTTTGCAGTGTTTAGGTACAAACGAAGGAGGATGTATGAGCTAGCCTCTGTTATAAAAGGCTCTCAGGAGGATTTTCCTGGAATTGGTATCGCCCACAAATTGATTGGAAGCACTGAAGGTAATTGTTTAAATTTTAGGCATTAATTTTTATGCGTGTCTTTATAAGGACATCGGTATTAAATATTTATAAAGAGTTAAACAAAATGAGTTTATCAAATAAAAAGGGTACTTCTTAACGCGAGAAAACTGAGTATTCCAAACTGCAATATCCTAAAATTAAATATCTAGGAATATTATAAGAAAAAAAATAGTCTTTGTCGGGGCTCACTGATCAGTATTGACAAATATTTACTGTCTTACGTAAGCTTTAAATCAAATTCTGAAAGAAAAAAATATATCCTGTCTCTCTTTGTGACTTAGGATCATACAACAACCCGAAAGTGTAGACGACGATTATTAATTGTTACATCGAGGTGATTTATTAATTGTTAAGATATGTAAATACGATATTAGTAGGTACATAAATAAAAGGATTAAACTCATAAGTAGTTAACAAAAAAATTACCTACAGTACAAATCTATGTAATTTTAGTAGATATACATTTTTTATAATTTTACACTGAAACACATATCCCAATATTATTGCTTTGATAATCAAATATTTAAATAATAATGGCTAAGCGAATAAACTTTATCATGCCTTGTAAAAAAATAACGGTAAATCACACTTGTCATTGTGGAGAGTGTGAAAAATAATACTCTTCTAATTTTAAGGTGTCATGAACATATAATAGAATAGAATAGAAAATGCTTTATTGCACATCACAAAATAAGTAGTCAAAGAATTTCAGTACAAAGACAAAATTACAATTGGCGGTCTTAGCACTAAAGCAAGAAATCGCTTTCTCTCTCTCTCTTTCGAGATCGACAACCCTTGAATGGTAAAATCAATCGGATTAACGATTAATTTAAAACTTTGACGTTCAAAAAATGTTAGTATAAAAACAAAAAAAAAAGAATTTTTTTTTTGAAAAATAAACTTATTGACTTTTTTGACTTTTAATCAAAAATAATAATTATACACACATAATTTTATAAAAAGCAGTTTAACCGTTTTGGTGTAGTTTTTGTATAAAATAGTGTATTGCTAGAATTTTAAAATTGGCAACAGAAAAGGGGTAAATATGTGTTCGCATTACAGTTTCTGACGATACTGAAAATCAGTAGTTTAATATGTCTAAAATTAAAAACATACAGTTTTTTTTTAATATTATCTTTTGCCATAGGCTTGGAATAAACATACATAAGTTTACTATGCGTAAGTCATACGACACGGATCAAGTTAGCCCCAAAGTACAACTTAATGACTTGGGGAATGGAATACTAACTCAAGTTATAATTAATACATACATTCCTACATATACTCACGGCTATAATTCCCAAGAAGGGGTAGCCAGAGCCAAGGAATTATAAATTCCTCAGCCACTTTTGAAAGTAGAGTGGGGAAAAGGCGGTCAAATAAAGGTTTTTGGGGATGGGTCTCCAACCGCATCGCCCAAAAATCCAATAAAAAGCCCCAATACCCTTAGTCGCCTCTTACGACACCCGTGGGTAGAAAGGGGTAGCGACATTCTAAGCCGGCACTACACGGCTAGCCGGCACTACACGGCTATAATATATTATATAAAACATTTACGAATCTTAAAAAAACTACTTACGCTTTAAGATATATAGCCTAAAGCATTTCTGAATATTATAGTATAGATCTCTGTCGTCAGTTCAGTTCATAATTTCCGAAGATTGACCCTAACAAACAATCAATGTTACAAACTTTACCTCTTGATACTCAATCTCTTACTTATTTTTTTTATATTCCCGTATCGCCGTGTAGTGTCGGCTTAGAATAGCACTACCCCGTTTCTACCGATGGGTGTACGTAAGAGGCGACTAACGGTATTGGGTCTTTTAAGGGATTTTTGGGCGATGCGGTTAGAGACCCATCACCAACAACCTTTATTTTTACCATCTTTTCCCCACTCACATTTCCAAAAGTGGCTCAGGAATTTCTAATTTCTTAGCTCTGGCCACCCCTTCTAGGAATTTACAGCCGTGAGTATATGTATGTATGGTTTTTTTTATATTCACTTCATTTGATTCGATCTTGACAAGCTTCCATTCATAAATTGAAATTTATAATAACTTATATTTTAGAAATTTGTAAGTATTTACATACATATACTCACGGCTGAAAATCCCTAAAAGGGGTAGCCAGAGCTAAGGAATTAAAATATTCTCAGCCACTTTTGGAAAGTTGAGTGGGGAAAAGATGGTAAAATAAAGGTTTTTGGTGATGCGTCTCCAACCGCATCGCTCAAAAATCCCTTAAAAGCCCCAATACCGTTAGTCGCCTCTTACATACACCCACCGGAAAAAATGGGGTAGTGCTATTCTAAGCCGACACTACACGGCAAGTATTGTAATTATTTGTATTTTGTATGTACGTGTACATACAGTTCAATATTTTTTTTGTCAAATGGCCTTTGACCGTAGTATAACATACAAAATACAAATACTGTTAACAAACAAACAGAGTCATTGCAAGAAAAGTGAATAAGGTTAATTCGCAAATTGCGGTGAAATAAACAAAAAAATCAATTATTTCAAATTAAAAACATAAATCTTTGTTTAAATCTTTTTTGTTCATGAAACCCGTGACCTCGGGTATACGCCCCGACGCTCTGCCAATTGAGCCACCGTGTCAATGGCTGCCAGCGCGAAATTCTTCTATCCTTTATTTCTTTTACACGTTTAAGTAGTGTTTGCGTTTCCTACCGAAATTTTTCTTTCCTTTTTTTATTCTTTATTTTTTAATAAATCTTTGTTTTTTGAATGTCAAATTGTAACTTAATATTAAGTTAAAATATACTTCTACTTGGGAGTTGGAAGGTGTATTTTTGCCCATTAGAATTTTGGTGTTAGCTCGGAAACATCCTGCAGACCTGATGACACCAAGCCATCTTATCATTTACATTTATATTCATCATACATACATACATACACACATATACTCACGCCATTAGTTCCCATCGGGGTAGGCAGAGACTATTGATCGCCACTTCGCACGATCCTGACAAACCTCTCTAGCTTCGTTTACATCCATCAATCTTTTCATACATGCTCTTTTATTCTTCATACTTCGGACGCCAGCCTTTTCGAGCACACTCTCAATTTGGTCCAAGTGTGTTCTCCGTGGTCGTCCTCTACTAACATTACCATCCACACTAGCTCTATAGATCCCTTTTACCAATTTTCTATCATCCATCCTCTCTATGTGCCCAAACCATCTCAACATTCCTTTTTCTATCTTTCTTACAATATCATCTTTCACTCCACACTTTTCACGAATAACACTATTTCTCACTCGGTCACATAATCTAACATTACAAATTTTTCTGAGGGACCTCATCTCTACTGCATTCACTCTGCTCTCATGCTTCTTCTGCCACACCCAACATTCGCTTCCATACATAAGCGTAGGAACAAGAACAGCATCATGCACAGCCATTCGGGCCTTTTCAGACACCGATTGACAGGTCATTAGGCTATTCATTGCTCCATTTACCGCATTACCCTTTTTCACTCTTCTTTCAATATCTTCATCACATTTTCCATCCCTTGTAAACAAACTTCTCAGATATATAAACTCCTTCACCTGTTCCACATCCTTACCATTAATCGCAATCACGCATTCTGTCACATCTTCCTGTCTCTCAAAAACCATCGTTTTGGTCTTATCCACATTCACCCTCATTCCCTTTCTTACAAAAGACTCACATGCAATATTCATCATCTCTTGCAACTCTTCTGCCGACGATGCAAGTAGCACTTGATCGTCAGCATACAAGAGGCATTTAATGATGATTTATAACAAGAGGCATCATTAAATGCCTCTTGTTTCATATTCATCATTAGTATTTTAATAGGCTTTCAAACTGAGATTTCTTTTAACTACTGAATGAACTGAACTTTAATAATTTGAATTAGGTTTCTGATAAATTTTAATGAGTGAGTATCCAAAAAGGCTCTAATAGTATCACATGATGTCGATATTTTGTTTTACACTAATTTTATCCGGAAAACTCAAACCAATGGCAAATTTTCAATATGCTACTGAAGAGCTTAATAATTACCTTGTATTTATGTACCTATAAATAAGTTTGTATTTATTAGATTGTATTAAATTTAGCGTAACTTTTATTTACTGTGTAGTGTCGGCTTAGAATAGCGCTACCCCATTTCTATCCATGGGTGTAAATAAGAGAAGGCTAAGGATTTTTGGCTATGCGGATAGAGACCAACAACTTTTATTTTACCATCTTTCAAAAGTGGCTTACGAATTTCTGATTCCTTAGCTCTGGCTACCCCTTCTAGGGATTTATAGCTGTGAGTATATGTATGTTTGTATGTCAATTTAATGAGGCTTTCGCTAACGAAAATATAACAATATACAATACATCTCCATCTTGCAAAGAGTGCAGGCTTGGCAACTAGTTTAAAGCAATAAGTCTCCTATCAAGTGTATTATATTTCTGTACCAATATCAATATGTTTTCTTTCAGACATAATGTTCTCGCTGCAGAGATTCAGCTACGAAGCAATTAATAATCATGGCACTATGAAGGGATGGCTCGGTCATATATTATATTTTGGTGAGTTTATTTGATTTATTTATCTGATAAATGCGGTGTCTCAAAAGTCCCTAATCTCTGTATATGATGATGCTCTTGTTCTTACACTTATGTTAGGCAAAGAATGTTGGGTATTGCAGAAAAAAATAAGAGAGTAGAATGAATGCAGTAGAGATGAGGTCCCTCGGAAAAGTATATTATAATTTTGAAAGATGCGGTGTGTTGGTAGAAAATTGGTAAAAGACAGGACGACGACGAGCACACGCTCAAAAAACGAAAAATATTTCAGTGTTGAGACTTTTTTACGTGTTTGTTTTTTCTTATTAATACCGTATACATACATCAAAAGTGTCAACATATATTTTTGCTATAACTTTTCTCCTGATTGATATTTATTAAAATTTTCTTTAAAGATTCATCAAATAAAGTGTTTTCGTTTGTCTACATTAACGATAAACCAAGTCACCTTTGCATTAATGAAGAAATTTGCCATTTTCCTAATAAAGGGATTTTTGAAATTTGAACCACTATCATTAAAGTTAAAAAAAGGACTGTAATAACTGTTTTCTTTCAAATTTTATTAGGTACCTTAAACAATTAATAATCCGTGTTTCTACCGCGAAAACTAACAACACAAGAACATCGGTTTGGCATACACAAAATGAGTTCATCTAAATTACGCTGTGGAATGGCCGCCCATGTCCGTTGCAACAACAAAAAAAGGTCTTCTTGCGACTGGATACCCTCCATATTCGGCAGAGCTCTTCTCTGTAGTTTATCCCATGCATGCTTAATCGGGATCAAGTCTGGCGACTGAGCACGCCAGGGCAGGACTTTGATGTAAGCTGCAGCGAGAGTTTGTCTTACAACTCTTGCGGTGTGCGGTCGTGCATTATCATGCATTAACTAAAATAAGGGACCGATTTGCACTTGTAGAGGAACGATGATGTCTGATACAGCATAAATTTGAGCGTTGAGGTGGCCTCTGATCCAAATCAATTCAGTTCTTCCGCCGATCCAAATACCCGCCCATACCATGATGGTTCCACCACTATAAGGATGGACTTCCTGGCAGGATTTTAATCGCTGTTGGCGTCCAGGGGTTCTCTCCAGTGTCATACGTATTGTATCCGATCTGATACCAAAACGAGACTCATCAGAAAGCACACAAAACGCCATTGTTCTTTTGCCCAATATCTGTGTTCAAGTGCCCATCGATATCGAATCCTACTATTGTGCATAGGAAAACAGTAGCGCTAATAATGTTTTCAATGCGTTGCGTTGTATGTTTTTATAGGGAAAATATTGATAGCTGATTTTCATCTTTTACTCGAATTTGATTAACAGTTCCTGTTTCAAATTATGAAATGCACCAAAAAAGGGTCCATATAAATTTATAAAATCATAAATTTACTACAAAACCACATCTCAATCTCAAGAAATCCGCATAAAAATGCTTGATCCCTAGACACTTTTGATGTGTGTATTTTAGAGACTGCAACCTCTAATAGTATACAATTGCTACAAACAAACTTGCCGTTTATCATGATGATGTATAATGATATAAATCATGGCAAGTAAATTGGATACTTTATAGGATAATGATCTCAATTCAACTGTAACTGTTGAAAAAGTATGGTTGATGGAGATAATATTATAGTCAATTGATAAAACTTAGATGAATATCCATATGAAGTATGTAGTACTTATCCATACTTACTCGTACATACACACGTAGACGCTGTGTTTGACTCTCAATGACTCAAACACAGCGTCTACGCCGTAATGACACAGACGTTGAAATGACGTTGACGGATGCTATTTCTATGCATACATACATACATAATGCGACATGATAGTCCAGTGGGTAGAACACCCGCCCTAAAACAGAAGGGCGTGAGTTCCAATCCTGGATTGGGCCTACACCAATTTGTCTTTTCTAAAGTCATATGTGTGGTTAATTTATCATGGTTGTTAACGGTGAAGGAAAACATGTCGTGAGGAAACCCACATGGCTGAGTTGTCCTTAGTCATGTGACAGTGTATTCGAACAAAACGGCGATAGGCCTGCCCCCTATCACGTGAGTACACTGTCTAAGCAAAACGTGGGTACCTTCTCTGGACACTAGATGGCGCTGCCATGTGAGTGCAGAAGTATTGGTACCTCTGCCATCCCCTTCGGGGATAAACGGCGTGAACGTTTATGTTTTTATGTTATGTTATACATACATATATATACTCACGATCCCAAATCCCAAAAAGGGGACCCAGAGCTTAAGAGCTGGAAACTCCTCAGTTACATTTGCAAGTTCATAGGGGGTAAAATGGTAGATATAAAGTGTCGTTGGTGACGGGTTTCCAACCGCATTGCCCAAAAACCACTTAAGAAATCCCCATACACTTGGTCGCGTATTATATAATATTAAATATATCGTTGAGTAAGTATCCCATAATACTAGTTCTACTTAGTTTGGGGCTAACTTGACCTGTGTATAATGTACCTATCCATATTTTCATTTAATATAAATCTCTATATAACTTATCATCTTATCGGGGCAGGCTTTTGACTTTTTTGACTTTTGACATGACTAATTGCAACTTACTTTGTATGTTGTTTCTAATTTATTTTTAATAGTTAATTTAATATTGAACTTGCGAATTGCCACTAGTTTTGGCTTCTGTTCAATATATTCGAGACATTATTATTAATTTTAGAGACGATTAACACTGGGCAATTAACACCGTTTAATAATATTGTAAGTAATGAAATCTCTTACATTATTTTTATTAGTGTAATCAACCGAAGATATACCAGCCCGGCAAGTACGAGCGCCGTTTAAGCTATTATAGTTATCGCGTGGGATAAATCAGCCATCTCTTACGCACTTACTTAGTATCGTATACTGCCATCTCATTCTAACCGTTATCGTGTCGATAAAATAGCGCTCGTGCTTGTTCTTCAGCAAAACTACTACGAGCGACCTTCTAACTAGATATCGCGTGGTATAAAACAGCCATCTCTTTTGCACTTACTTAGTATCGTATACTGTCATCTCAATCTAACCGATATATCGAGACGATAAAATAGCGCTCGTGCTAGGCCTCCTCCTTGTAGTCATATAATATAACCCTAGAAAATATCGGTGAATAGAATGTATGACTCTTTTATTAAAGCAAAAGGTAGTTAATACTTAATTGAGTAATTTGTAAGTGATGCAGTGAATTGTTATAATAAAAAATGATATATAGTGAATATAAATCAGTTTTGTTCTTGAGTAAGGTCAGTGACATGTAGTTAGTCATAACATAACATAAACATTCACGCCGTTTATCCCCGAAGGGGTTGGCAGAGGTACCAATACTTCTGAACTCACATGGCAGCGCCATCTAGTTTCCAGAGAAGGTACCCACGTTTTGCTTGGACAGTGTACTCACGTGATAGGG
Organism: Bedellia somnulentella; assembly: GCA_963576735.1. Lineage (NCBI taxonomy): Eukaryota > Metazoa > Arthropoda > Insecta > Lepidoptera > Bedelliidae > Bedellia > Bedellia somnulentella. The sequence continues at coordinate 1,784,315 of OY755176.1, forward strand.
GGCAGGCCTATCGCCGTTTTGTACGAATACACTGTCACATGACTAAGTACAACTCAGCCATGTGGGTTTCCTCACGATGTTTTCCCTCACCGTTAACAACCATGATAAATTAACCACACATATGACTTAAGAAAAGACAAATTGGTGTAGGCCCGACCCAGGATTGGAACTCACGCCCTTCTGTTTTCGGGCGGGTGTTCTACCCACTGGACTATCATGTCGTAGCTGTAGTTAGTCACATTGCATTAATCAAAGGAATAACGTTTGAACACTATTAAAAAAAGTGTTAAATTCATTAAGAATTAAATACTTTTTTACATTACAATTGATTTGCAATTTTTTATCACATTTTAAGAATGGTTGCTGGAAATATTAATGTCCAGCTTATCTGTGTCCTGCGAAACAGGCAATGGGTACATTGAAAATATGTTCTTTATAATGTTTTAATTTAATCTATTTACTTCTACTTGGTTTGTAAATAATGTAATTTTTTATAGTAATGGTTCATCCCATGGATCTGGAAGTGGTGCTCAAGACTTGTCTAGAAAAAGATGACCTACATCGATTTATCCGGAATGTTATTGGGAATGGCGGAATATTCGCTCCAGGTAAGTTATTTTTTATTAATAGTATCAGTTCGTTACAAAAATTATATCTTACAGTCGTTATAATCATAACTAGTGTGAACTCACACTAACTCAAAACAAAGTAAAGTCTTTCTGATACTACGCTGAGTTAGATACAATTTTGAAAATAATAAGTATATCTTTATTTAATAAACTTGCTGTGTAGTGTTGGCTTAGAATAGCACTACCCCATTTCTGCCGGTGGGTGTACGTAAGAGGCGACTAACGGTATTGGGGCTTTTAAGAGATTTTTGGACGATGCGGTTGGAGACCCATCACCAATTACCTTTATTTTACCATCTTATTATTATCTTACCCCACTCAACTTTCCAAAAGTGTCTGAGGAAATTCTAATTCCTTAGCTCTGGCTACCCCTTCTAGGAATTTACAGCCGTGAGTATATGTACGTAAGTATGTATGTTATTTAATAAAGATAGCGAGGAAACCTAAATGACTGAGTTGTACTCAGTCAAATCATGTAACAGTCTATTAGTAAAAATCTGCGATAGGCCTGCTCCCTGTTACATGGATGCACTGTCCAAGAAAAACATGACATACCTGAATACCCTGGGGCTGATTACGTATTAAACCTCATGTGGGGATTATTACTAATAAATAAAGAATAAATAAAGGAAAGAAAAATTTCGACACAGGCGGGAAATTGCTCTTTCCTTTATTTATTAGTAATAATCCCCACATGAGGTTTTCATGAACAAAAAGATTTAAATTAGCTGATTACGTATCTTTAGCGACAGCAATTGTGTCGCAAGTTGCAAAATTGTCGCTGTCAAAAGTGTCAAATCGCATACAAATTTATGACATTGACAGCGACAATCGTGCAACTTGCTACACAATCATCAGTCGCAAAAGATACATTATCAGCCCGCCGGTGATCAAAATGTCACGTGATGTTCAGAGATCTTAGTACCTGTGCTACCCATTTAGGGAATATGCGGTGTGAAAGAACTAAGTAGGTGCGACTTTCAGATCGACTTTCGACATTAATTCAAAGGATACGTTAAAAGTGGATAAGATTTTTTTAATTCCGAATCTCTGGCTACTCCTTTTAGGGATTTATAGTCTTGATTATATGTATGTATACTTATGAGTCGTATGAGAGTAATTGCGTGAACTGTATTTCCGTAAACAACCTCATAAGATATCAGATGATACATACATACATACATACATACATATACTTACGGCTATAAATCCCAAAAGGGTAAGCCAGAGCTTTAGAGCTAGAAATTCCTCAGCCACATTTGGAAGTTTGCTGTGTAGTGTCGGCTTAGAATAGCACTACCCCATTTCTTCCGGTGGGTGTACGTAAGAGGCGACTAACGGTATTGGGGCTTTTAAGGGATTTTTGGGCGATGCGGTTGGAGACCCATCACCAACAACCTTTATTTCACCATCTTTTCCCCACGCAACTTCCAAAGGTGGCTGAGGAATGTCTCATTCCCTAGCTGTGGCTACCCCCTCAAGGGATTTATAGCCGTGAGTATATGTATGTATGTATGTGCATTTGGAAGTTGCTAGGGGACAAGATGGTAAAAATAGAATATCGTTGGTGACGGGTCTCCAACCACATCGCCCAAAAATCACTTAAAAAGCCCATAACCTTAGTCGCTTCTTGTGACAACCGCGGGTCGAAAGGGGTAGTGCTATTCTAAGCCAGCACTACACAGCACTATTTTCAAATAGAGAAGCATAATTTTAGCTATACTGGTATCACTTTTAATTGTTAGCAAAGCATTTATACCTATTCTTCAAGCTACAATCAAAGTTAGTTTTAGTAGAAGATGGCAACGTTAAATAGAGGATTCTTGATGATATTTTTTCATACACTTCATCTATAAATATAAAGAATCAACTATGATAAATGGTTCTATTATCTACTTCGATTATGAAGAAGTTTCAAAATATGTCCTTTTATTTTTATTATATAAACATAACATAAACATAAACGTTCACGCCGTTTATCCCCGAAGGGGTTGGCAGAGGTACCAATACTCCTGAACTCACATGGCAAGCGCCATCTAGTTTCCAGAGAAGGTACCCACGTTTTGCTTAGACAGTGTACTCACGTGATAGGGGGCAGGCCTATCGCCGTTTTGTACGAATACACTGTCACATGACTAAGTACAACTCAGCCATGTGGGTTTCCTCACGATGTTTTCCCTCACCGTTAGCAACCATGATAAATTAACCACACATATGACTTTTAGAAAAGACAAATTGGTGTAGGCCCGTCCCAGGATTGGAACTCACGCCCGCCTGTTTTTCGGGAGGGTGTTCTACCCACTGGACTATCATGTCGCAATTTTATTATATATGCAAGATAAATATCTGTCAGGTTTAATTTTGTGACAAGATTTTTATTGCAATTTTAATTAAATTTGACCTAAAATGATTATTTAGCACACCATGTTGTAAAATATCTTTTAAGATGAAATTTTATTGAAAAAAACTTATTTAATTAAAATAATAAACTAATACAATTTAATAACTTGAAAATTATATACTATATTATAAAAAAAATATATCATCTAAATCGCTGCCGCTTGGTGGTAAGGTACCAAGGAGGCTGGCGGCATTGCCCCTTTGTATAGCCAAACTAATACGTTGGGCAAAATACACACCAGCCCTTGGATCACCACATGTCTCCACCAAGCGCGCCGAAATTTCCTTAAAAAATCGACGGGCACTTGGACCTCATGGACCGAGGGTCTCAACAGCGAAAGCAGTAAAAATATGGTCTTCACCTATATTATGATCCAGAATAATTAATTTGATGAGAAAGATATGAGAAGACATAGGGAAGACAAAATCAAAGCCAACACTTAATGGTTAATAATAATGATGGGTCTCCAACCGCATCGCCCAAAAATCAAAAGCCCCAATACCGTTAGTCGCCTCTTACGTACACCCACCGGAAGAAAAGGGGTAGTGCTATTCTAAGCCGACACTACACAGAAAATACCACCAACAACCTTTATTTTACCATCTTTTCCCCCCGCAACTTCCAAAAGTGGCTGAGGAATTTCTAATTCGTTAGCTCTGGCTACCCCTTCTAGGGATTTATAGCCGTGAGTATATGTATGTATGTATGTACTTAATGGTTAGTACGCACACGCTTATACCTTTTATGGCCATAGGATTTCATAAATCAACCACTATTTTATTAGCTAAGGCAACATCCTTGAATAAGCAGACAGGAATCTGTATACAAATAAACTATTTACGCTTCAGTACTAAATGCAGTTCAATTACTTATTTTGGGGTGCAATTCTATAAATTTGAAGATAGAAGAACAATATTTACATACATACATACATTTAGAAGAAGAAGAAGAAGAAGAAGAAATACATTTATTCGCTGTAAATATGGCACAACAGATATGTAACACAAAAATAATAATAACCAAACCAAAAAAAACAAAAGTTAAACATAATATTTACAACTTCAAAAAAAACAGTAAAAATAAAAAAAAACAATAAAAATAATACCTTAAATGTTTACAAAGAAACACAAAATCAAAAAGAGGAAATTATTAACAAATTCAAATGATAAACTAAAAAAACAAAAAAAAAAAAAAACATTGTGCCATTGAACAGCGAAATGGCGCTGACTCAGCAAAAACTGTGAGGAGTTACCTCACAGCACTGATTTTCAGTCAGCGCTCTCCAGTGACAGCACGAGAGTCATACAAGCGGAATAAAATATATAATACATTACTTATGTAAAAAGAAATAGTCGATATAAATATATAGCTCATAAGTCATATAAAGAGAATCAATAAAAATAACAAAAAACAAAAACAAACATACATTGTAACGAATACATCAGAATAACATATCTATTGTTTAGTATTTTCTAAAAATATAAATAATAAAAATAACTTTTCCCTATACCTAAAGATACGCAACTACGAGATACAAATAGTATATACTAAAAAATAATAATAAAAATAATGAGAACAGGATTGGATAGGATAGGATAGGATAGGTTGCATGAAAGTAAAACATTTGATTGCTCTATGCAGCCTTGCTGGACGGGTTTTGCTGGGCTAGTAGGAATTCCTTAAGCTTGCGCTTAAAAGTGATTCTACCAGTCACAGCACGTATAGGTGGGGGAATATCGTTCCAGCATTTGGACGCAGCAAACCTAAAACTACCTACCGATCTAGATCATTATTCAATTTACCTACTGTGTTTACTACATTTTTGGGATGACCAGAAATGTATGGTTGCAAATCATCTGCATATATATGAAACTTGCATTTTTTATGCTATTTCATTTAAATTTACATATAATCACGGCTATAAATCCCTAGATGGGGTAGCCAGAGCTAAGGAATTAGAAATTCCTCAGCCACGTTTGGAAAGTTTAGTGGGGAGATGGTAAAATAAAGTTTGTTGGTGATGGGTCTCCAACCACATCGCCCAAAAATCCCTTAAAAGCCCCAATACCGTTAGTCGCCTCTTTCGTACACACACCCACCGGAAGAAAAAGGGAAGTGCTATTCTAAGCCGACACTACACAGCAGAAGAACAATACTAGATTTTATATATTCAGTAGAGTTGCTAAAGTGGAGTCCAAGTTTATGCTTTTAAAATTCAGTATACCTTTCATAATTAAGTATTGTAGACCACGTAATGTCTGACCAGAATAAGAAAAAGCCTGATTTTCGAGTCGAAACATTACAGAAATGAGGCCCTTCAAGGTTTAAGATAGTTTCTGGGAAGCCCCTGAACATACGTCAATGTTAGTCATATTTAAGGAAAACCTTGAAAATAGCTTTTATGTTTCTCAAATAATACATGTTCACATTAAATTACCATTTCATTTGGATAGTCAACAGCCGCGCTTTTGTTAGAATTTGCCTGATTTAGTGCAACTTTAAGCAACTCTTTCAGTATTATATGCTACAAATACCTGCCCCCTATCACGTGAGTACACTGTCCATGCAAAACGTGGGTACTCTGAACACCAGTTGACAAAGTCACGTGATGTTTAGAAGTATTAGTACCTCTGCCAAGCCCTTCGGGGATATACGGCGTGAACGTTTATATTATGTTATTATATTATGTATGTTAATGCAGTTATTAGGTAACTATTACTTTAAAATTCCTTGTAAAGAAGTTTTCTTTAGTTACACTAAGAAAGTAATAAGTTTGTCCTATTTACAAAGAATAAAATATATCTACACATTTAACTATATATACAGGTTAGAAAAAAATTGTAATATATGAAATACCTAACCTAGATTCAATTATATAAAAAATGCTCTCGAAATCGCTGCCGCCTGGTGGCAGGGTTCCGAGAAGGCTGGCTGCATTACCCCTTTGAATCGCTAAGCTAATTCTTTGAGCGCCAGCCCTTGGATCTCCAAATTTCTCGATAAGGCACGTCGAAATTTCTTTGAAAAAATGACGCGCGTCTGGGCTCAACGGACCGAGAGTCTCTACAGAAAAAGCTGAGAAGTAACTCTTCAGCTAAGTTTCTATATTTGCGCCTCTTCAGACCCTCATCTCCAGTTGCCGCATTTTTTGTCCTATTTTATATCTCTTCTGACATATACATACAAAAATCTTGTGTCACAGTGTTTGTTTCCTATAGCGATTTGTGGGCATTATTATTATGGGCGAAAAAATACTTTTACTACTATTCATATACTTTGGTAATATCATCGGATCAGTGTAGTCATGCAAAACGTGGGTACTCTGAACACCAGCTGACAATGTCACGTGATGTTTATGCTTTATGCTTATTATTATGGTAATATGGCCCAGATTTTTTGTGGTATTTGTCACTTGTTTATATTTATATGGCTCTGTCGGGTTAACTTGTTCTCATTAAAAATGATAAAGATTTTGAATTCTAAAGTTCTTTCCAGCAGTATTGACAGTATAGAGAATAGAAGATATACAATGAACTCTAGAAATAACTAAAATAGACATTTTAGACCAACAAAGCGGAAGAAAGAGATAAAAATCTCTAACAATGACAACGCAACAGTACCTTGTAATGCGCCATCATATTTGATATGGTTTTTTTATGCTAATTTCAAACACTTAAAACTAAGTTGTATGCTGCCGTCGAACTAGGAAAATATTAAATATTTGTCACACAAATTGTTATATGGTTAATTTTATTTAGATAGTTGTGTAGTGTCGGCTTAGAATAGCACTACCCCATTTCTTCCGGTGGGTGTACGTAAGAGGCGACTAACGGTATTGGGGCTTTTTAAGGGATTTTTGGGCGTTGCGGTTGGAGACCCATCACCAACAACCTTTATCCTACCATCTTTTCCCCACTCAACTTCCAAAAGTGGCTGAGAAATTTCTAATTTCTATTTTATAGCCGTGAGTATATGTATGTATGTTTATTTAGATACAAAACAAAATTTATAGGAGAAGAAACATTTATTTTAATTCTTTTCTTCTATCACCAGTCTCAATATGGCGACGACGTCGAAAAATAATAGTACCAGCATTTAGTCCGAAGATCATAGAGCATTTTGTGGACGTTTTCTCAGAGCAGAGTGTCATATTAGCTGATCGAATTGAATCTCAAGCTAATTCCAAACCGTTCTCAATATGGCCCTATCTCAGTAGCTACACTTTGGACTCCGTTTGTGGTAAGTATTATATGTTTAAAACTTGTTGGAATATTTTATATTAAATTCGTCGTTTCTCGGCCCTCCCATACGCCGGTGTGTATCTGTTAGGAGATGGTGGGATGAGCTGGACAAGTTCGAACCAGGTGGTTCTTGACGGCTTCGGACAGTACGTGGGTCTTTGTCCAGCGGTAGGAAACAAATTAGGCTTTATAAAAAAATGACATCGTTTCATCTTAACATCGCATGATATAATGCATACTTTTTGAAGGCGAAGCTAGATCGAAATAATCTATATCACCTAATATTCTCACCACTGCAGCATTTTAAACTACGACTACTGATAGCAATTCCATTAAAACTGACCACTTGAAATTATGGTAGATTTTTACTTATTTATGAAAACATCAAAATAATGAGGGAAGATACAATATTTTTATTTAATATATTAAAATATTACAGAGACAGCCATGGGTGTAAAAATCAATGCACAGAGCAACAAAGAGTCAGTATTTTTGACTTCAATCAACACAATATTGAACTTGGCTTGCGAGAGAATATTTCATCTTTGGCTGCAAGCTGATTGGATGTACAAATGTTTCATCCACAAATACGCTAAACACCAAAGTTGTATTAAGCGTATGCATGAGTTCACGGATCAGGTAAGGTCTAATTGTATACATTGTTAGTTTGACTATATTTCCAAACCGTTCTCAATATGGCCCTATCTCAGCAGCTACACTTTATATATGCTCACTGTTATAAGCCTAACGCCCGATTTCTGAATTGAGTATTCCAGCTGAGAACAACTTAAGTATCGTTCTGTCGCATTGAAATTTTAACAACTGAATGAGACAAAACGATACTTAAGTTGTTCTCAGCTTGAATACTCAATTCAGAAATCGGGCCTAAGTAGACGAAGCTGAAACTTTAGAATTGAAAATTCACCAGCCGCTTTTGGAACTAGACATACATATACTCACGGCTATAAATCCCTAAAATGGGTAGGCATAGCTGAGAAATTAGAAATTTCTCAGTCACTTTTGGAAGTTGAGTGGGGAAAAGATGGTAGAATAATGGTTGTTGGTGATGAGTCTCCAACCACATCGCCCAAAAATCCCTTAAAAAGCCCCAAGTCCGTTAGTCGCCTCTTACGTACCCCCACCGGAAGCAATGGGGTAGTGCTATTCTAAGCCGACACTACACAGGAACTAGAGTAGTGGGAAAAGGTTATAAAATATTGGTGGTCGGTGTAAGACCTCCAGCAATATCGCCCAACAATAATTCGAAAAGTCCTGCTGCCCTATATCACCTTTAACAAAATCTGCGGAAAGAAATAGGTTCTTACTAAACTAGGTCGACATTACGCAGCAAAAAACTAGAACAAAATAATTAAATGTAATATTATTAGTTTACCAAGCAACTCAAAGAATTTCTTATATAAAAAAAATCTTTCATCACCAGGTCATAAACAAAAAAAGAGAAGAAATCAAAGCTAATCCAAATCCCGTTGAGGAAACACCAACACGAAAATTTGGTAAGTCAAACTCTATTCTTAGAAACCAGCAACAGAATTACTTTTATGCAAATGTACTGTACATTAGTTTTCTTTTTATAAGTATGCAAAGTTTACTGACTGCAAATAATGTTATGCAGCATAAAATTACAATAATTAAATTTAGCGCACGTGATCCTAGGCGTAATTATTTTCTTATTAGAAATAATTATAGGCAAAACGGAACTATTAAGCAATACCGCCTATCTTGAGTAAAATATGAATCAATGTGTAATTGTTCAAAAGTGATACAAGGATGAACGATTCAATGTAACAGATGTTAATTGTGACCGCAACACAGATCAACAGCTTTTTCGTGAATTGCAATAACAAAAGAACCTGTGATACCAAATCTCTAATGATAATGCACCAAAATGTTTGTGGAATATCCAACAAACAGCATGAAATAGAGCTATTCCTCGATACACTTAGATGCCCCGTCAATTATATTGCTATTAGCGAACATTTTCTTAATAAAACGTCAGCACCATTATTCGCGTTGAATAATTATAATATTATTTCGTGCAACACACGTACCAATAAAAAACGAGGAGGCTCGCTAGTAATGGCCCTAAAGGGAAACACGAATTGTGAAAACATTTTAGTAGCAGAAAAACTATATAAGGCAAACTATTTTGAAATTAGCGGTGTCAAAGATTTGAATACTAATTTGTCTATTTTCTGCTGTTACCGCACACCAAATGCGAAAGAATTTACAGATTTTATGACTCAACTAGAATGCTTACTGGACATGTATTTTTCAAAAAAATGTATTATATGCGGTGATTTTAATATAAATTTACATAATGACGATACTAAAAAAAGTGATTTTATGACATTATTGGCTAGCTATAATTTTAGACATTTGATAGACTCAACCACGTTTATTCGTAATGGAACAGAATCTTGCATTGATAACATTTTGACTAATTTAGATACAAAAGATGTTCTAAGTTGTGAAGTAAACCATAATAATATAGCCGATGGCCATGCCGCTTTATTGTGCAACATTAGTTTGAGAGCATTTGATAACCGTACTGTAATTACTAAGAATTTTAGAAAAATTGATGACAAATCCAATTTGAAATTTAGAAATGACATTGTTAAAAGTGATCTTGCGAAGGAAGGGATAAATAGCTTTGTAAGTAAGTTAGGTAAAATATTTAATTTATCGTTTGTAAAAAAACTGAAGACATTTAAACCTACAGTTGATAAAGTCAAATATAAATGGATCACAAATGGAATTCGAATTTCTAGCAAAATGAAAAGATTTCTTTGCTCTTGTAACAAATCTCAAATAGATCCGTCAGTACAACAGTATAAATCCCTTTACCTTAGAATATATAGAAAAGTAATACGCGATGCCAAAAAAAATGCTACTCAAAAAGTTATACAAATTTCTAAAAATCCGGCTAAAACTGTGTGGCAAATAGTTAACCAGAAAAAATCTAGAAATAATGACATTGATAGTAAAATAAAACTCAAATATGACAATAAAATAGTGACAAATCCCAATGACATAGTAAATATATTTTCTAATCAATTTGACCATAGTAATAAAAATGACATAAGCTTTAATCAAATTGCTAATGACATAAAAATTTCTAAACTTATTTTTGAAAATCATACCCAGAAAATAAATAACAGTATAGAATTAGAAACAGTAACTTCAGTCGAAATAAAAAAAATTGTGAAAAATATTGAAAACAAAAAATTCTATGGTTTAGATGAAATACCTATATGCGTTATAAAAAATAATATAGACATACTAGCGGAACCATTAACAAATTTTTATAATAATTGTTTTGATCAGAGATTATTTCCTGATCAATTTAAAATTGCCCGCGTACTTCCTATTTACAAAAAGGGTGATAAAACAGATCCTGCAAACTACAGACCTATTTCTTTATTGTCAGTATTATCTAAAATTTTTGAAAAACTATTAAAAAGGCGGTTACTAAAACATTTACAAGATAATAATATTATAAATAAAAGGCAATTTGGTTACCAACAAAATATTGGTACTAACGACGCAATTGATGTATTTATAGATGATATAGTTATTAATCTTAATGAGCGATCAAAAGTGGCTGCGCTATTATTAGACCTTCAGGCAGCCTTTGACTCCCTAGATCACGATTTACTTGACATCAAGTTGGAATTTTATGGAATAACTGGCAGTTTTTTAGAAATAATAAATTCGTTCTTAAGAAATAGGAAACAAATTATAGAACTAAAAAGTATGTTGAAAGGCACTGAGACAGTGTGTCAATCAAAAATTGTCAGTATAAATCGGGGAGTTCCTCAAGGCTCTATATTAGGCCCAATACTTTTTTTAATATTTGTCAATGACTTGATTAATTTTATAGAAAACCAAGTACCGGGAGTGGGTATTGTAATGTTTGCTGATGACACAAGTTCTGTTATTTCTGCTAAAACCTTGCCGGACTTAGAGTCCAAGGTCAATTCGACTTTAAATGCTTTTAATTACTGGTTTAAACATAATCACTTGAACTTAAATTTCTTAAAGACTAATGTAATGTTGTTTAAAAACACAATCAGTTCTAGAGATACAATACATATAAACCAATGTGGATTACAAATAAATAATGTAGATTTCGTTAAGTTTTTGGGTATCCACATTGATTCTCAACTAAATTGGAAAAAAGAACTAAGCTACATAGAAAGTTCAATTAGTTCTGCGTGCTACGCACTACGCTCACTACGTGACGAAATAAATGTACAAAATTTAAAATTGATATATTTCGCACTCGTAGAATCCAAACTACGATATAGTATAAAGTACTGGGGTAATAGCTACTTGTATAATATTAAAAAAGCTTTTACTCTCCAAAAAAGGGCGTTAAGAATTATTCTCAGGCTGGGTCCTAGGGAATCATGCAGGGAACATTTCAAAACTCTGAAAATCCTCACAGCGCCCTCTCTGTATGTGTTTCTACTGTTGACGGATTTTAGAAAAAAACAAATAAGTGTGGAGAGTGCGGAACAGAAATTAATACGAGAATCCAAACGCAGAAAGACCTTTTTTTTAAAGAGCTCTGACATGAAAACTCCTCATTTTAAAGTGGTTGAGCACGCTCCGCGGTTTCAAACTATTAGTTTATATAACAAAATTCCCAACGAGATGCGGTTGATAAGTTCACCAAAGGAATTTAAAATGAAATTAAAAAGATTTTTGATTGACATGAGCCTGTATGACATTAATGAACTTAATAATGTATGAACATAATTTCTTATAATTTTAATTAACTATATTAATTTATATTTACCGATTATGTTTTTTTTAAGAATTGTTTTTTTATATTATTTGTGAGTTGGAATTTAATTTGATGTTTTTTTTATGATCTCGTTGAAAATTTGTGTAATTTAATTAATTATTGTTTAGATTAAGTGACATTCAGATACAATGATATTGTTAATGAATAAATAAATGAAATGAAATGAAATAGTTTCTTTAGAGCTATACTTAAATTTATGAACTATTTGTATCATTGCAAGGCTACCGGAAGTGTTATAAAACGAGAGCAATCGGAGGTATATGAATGCTATTAATAAATTAATAAATAAAGGATAAATAAAGAAAAGAAAAATTTCGACACAGGCGGAAATCGAACCCGCGACCTCTGTTGAAAAATTCGGAGGTAGGGAACGCAAACACTACTGAAAAGTGTAAAAGAAACATAGGATAGAAGAATTTTGCACTGGCAGCCATTGACACGGTAGCTTTATTTTTTTTTTTAATTTTTTTATTTATTTAAAATTCAATAAACAAGTAACTAAGACTCAATGTTGTTAGTAGAAAGGCTTAATGCTAGGGTTAGTTCTTATTTATAATTTATATACAATCTATATACAATGTCGCACAGCGTGAGCATGCAGTGCGGACACGCGGAGTAAGTAAGGCGAGTCCACCCTGGCAGCTATCATAGCCAAGACGCTGTTGGAGCTAGCCCACACCCTGTCGCGCATCGAGGCATACCTTTTACGCATAATAGCGTAGAAGCAATCAACCCTCGCGTCCGCGAACATTCCCGACGCACTGCAGAAGCGGGGCAGCCCCACAAGCCTTCGAAACGCGTTGTTGTACTGCACGCGCAACATGTTGTATTGTTTTTGCGTATAGGACTGCCAGAGACTGCACGTATAAAAAGCTGTACAGTAGGCTCGAAACAGGGTAAGTTTTACAGCAATGGAGCACCGAGCAAACCTCCTCACAATCATGTTCGCGCGTACAGACAACGCTCGCCGTTCCCTTTCAATGTCCGCATCGTCCCTGAGGTCAGAGGTGACTACGTGACCGAGATATTTGACCTGCGACACTTGTGTTAGTTCGATACCATTTAATTTTATCGGCAGTACAGTACTTCTGCAGACACCCCTGGCCCCAAACACCATGCATTGGCTCTTGCCCGGGTTGTACTTTAGCCCGTGGGAGACTGCATATTCCTCACAGATAGAGAGCAGCGAACGCAGCCCGCTGACCGAGGCGCTCAGCAGCACCATGTCATCCGCGTAGCTTAAGTTATTGACGCACACGCCATCGACGTGGCAACCGACATGAGTGCTGCTAAGCCTCTCGATCAGCTCGTTAACATATAAATTAAAAAGGCTAGGCGAAGTTAAGCCACCCTGCCGAAGGCCGCACTCCAATCTGTAGGGCTCTGAGAAGGCACTCAACCATTTGACTACATTGATTTGACTGCTATACCAGTTCTTAAGTAGCGAAGTAATCAATCCGGGTACATTAAGCTTTGCTAGCTTCTCCCACAGGATGTCGTAACAGACCAGGTCAAAAGCTTTGGACAGATCAAGGAAACTCGAGAAAACGGGAGTTTTGCGGATGAGTTTTATGGCAAAGCGACGGGGGCGTATACCCGAGGTCGCTGGTTCGATTTCCGCCTGTGTTAAAATTTTTCTTTCCTTTATTTATCCTTTATTAATTAGTAATAATCCCCACATGAGGTTTTCATGAACAAAAAAATTCAAATTATATAAATATATAATTTATAATTTATATAATTATAGTACAAGGGAGTTAAATTTAATTTGAACGAAGAAACAAAATAATATATTAAGAGGAACTTTAGCATTTGAAACTCCACAAGTTCTATTTGGTGATGGCTGGATGTCATACAATAAAACATTCGTTATCGTGTGTCCATATTGTGTATGACTACTAACATTAGGTTAAGATTTCCCACTGTTACACACTTGAGTCATTGTAACTTGTAAATAAAGTAAATAATAATAATACTTACTTACTTACTTATACTCACGCCCATTATTCCCATTGGGGTAGGCAGAGACTATCGATCGCCACTTAGTACGATCTTGACAAACCTCTCTTGCTTCCCTTACATTCATTATCCTTCTCATACATGCTCTTTTATTCTTCTCACTTCGGACCCCCGCCTTTATAAGAACGTTTTCTATCTGGTCCAGAAACGTTTTACGAGGCCGTCCTCTACTAACATTCCCATCCACATTGGCTCTATATATCTCTTTCGCTACTTTATTTTCATCCATCCTCTCTATGTGCCCAAACCACCTCAACATTCCTTTTTCTATCTTGCATACTACGTCATCTTTCAAACCTACTCGTTCACGGATCACAGTATTTCTCACTCTATCACACAGCCTTACATTACATATACTTCTGAGGGATCTCATTTCCACTGCATTAACTCTACTTTCATGCTTCTTCTGCCATGCCCAACATTCACTACCATACATCAGCGTGGGAACCAGAACAGCATTATGCACAGCCATTCGAGCCTTTTCTGACAACGACTGGCTCAACATCAGACTGTTCATGGCTCCATTCACCGCGTTTCCCTTTTTAACTCTCCTTTATGTAGCCGCGTGTGACTTATTTAAACTTTAAACACTTACCAGGCACGTGGCTGGCAGGGGTGGCGTTCGAACTCTCGAGAGTTTATTGATGAATCACAGCACAGGCTTACACTTTTCACCATAGGTCCATAGATAAATGTGGTTCAGTCCTTTTTCACTTTGTTCGGGAAATAGACTTGATTCGGAATTTATTTGGTAACTTTTATATGAACGTGTGTGCTCACATCGGCGTGTTGAGAAAAAAAAGACTAACTTGCGGAAACGGATGTAGTTGTAAGACGTCAGACGTCAATGTTGCCAGTTTCCCGCATCAACGAGGTAGTGTTAGAGAAAATAAGCCACATGAAATAAATCTATTTCTAACGTGAATTAAAAAATATGTAAAATATGCTTTGTTGTCTTGTGCACACCTAATAAAGAAAATTATAAACTAATTTGTTCCAGTACGGAACATAAACCCGCTCACCTTAAAAGTATATAACTTTTAACAAAATAAAAGAAAATATAACCTAACCTATGACTATGATTTAAATATTTATAAAGTACTCTATTCAATAGGTAGCGGACACAGTTTAACCACTGGCCGCTTAAAAATTTTGTTATTCATTTTGAGCGTAACCACACGGGTGACGTTGTCAGTCCCGGGATGGAGCGCGTGCACGCGAGCCAGCTTCCACTGCAACGGCGGCAGGTGGTCGTCGCGTACAATAACAACAGTGCCTTCACTAATAGGAGGGCCTCGGTCTTGAAGCCACTTTTGACTTTGTTGAATTTCGTGAAGATATTCCCTACTCCATCGCTTCCAGAAATGTTGGACGGATTGCTGAACCCATCGCCAACGCGTAAGTCTGTTAGGGTTAACGTCTAGCAAGGAAACGTCGGGTAGGGCCGTAAGCGGTTCACCTATCAAGAAATGAGAGGGTGTGAGGGGAAGCGGATCTGAAGCTGACGAACTCATCACGGACAGCGGACGCGAATTAAGAACCGCTTCGATTTGACACAGAAGTGTGTGCATTTCATCGTACGTTTGGGTACGAGTTCCAAGTACTCTACGTAAGTGGTGCTTAAAACTTTTCACCCCAGCTTCAAAAAGACCCCCGAAATGGCTTGCATGGCTTGGTTGGAAATGCCAAGTTATACACTGTTGAAGAGTTTCCTTTTGTAAATTTCTTTGAACTGAATCATTACCTAAAAAGGCATAAAGCTCTTTCAAGTATTTGTCACAACCCACAAAGTTTGTACCACAGTCGGAAAATATATCGGTACATAATCCACGACGGGAAGTGAAACGTCGTAACGCAGCAAGAAAACCTTCAGTGGAAAGCTCGGAAACGATTTCGAGATGAATAGCTTTGACACTCATGCAAACAAATACTGAAACGTAACATTTTATAACTTTGGCATTACGCACCTTATTGGCGCGAACAAAGAAAGGGCCGGCATAATCTACAGCTGTTTTAATAAATGGTCGCGCGGGCCGCAGACGAGTAGCGGGGAGAGGTCCCATGCGCGGTTGCACTGGTGTCGGACGCGCGCTGAAGCAACGAACGCAGCGATGTATACGTTGCCGCACGATATCGCGACACGAGATTATCCAGTACTTTTGCGAGAGCAGGTACTGAACGGTCTGAGGTCCGGCATGTAGATAACACACATGAGCATCATCTATGATTAGGTTAGTTAATGTATGTTTCTTTGGTAAAATCATTTGATGTTTACTATCATAAGATAAGAGTGACTTATGAATCCTACCACCGACTCGTAACAAACCGTCACTATGAAGAAATGGTGTAATACGCCTTAATGATTGAGAAGGCAAATTCCCTTTTGAAATCTTATTTATATCTTCGGTAAAAACCGATTGTTGCACTAAAAGAACGAGTTTTTTCAAGGATTCATTATATTCTGGAACCGTTATATAATCTGAGTGGTGGTTAGTTAAATGTTTGCATTTTTTGTAGAAACGAATTATCCAAGCGGTGATTCGTACTAATTTACCTAGCGAAGAATAACGCTGTATAATCTCAATATCTGTATTAATCGTCGTAGACGCGTTTAATGAAACAATACGCTTCTCTTCATTGGTATCAAATTGTTCATTGAAAGACGGCCATGCATGAGAAGGTCGTTGTAACCAAGCTGGACCGTGATACCACAGGGGGTGGGCGCGTAGCGCGTGGGGCAGTGCACCGCGCGAGGCCACGTCCGCGGGGTTGTCAGCAGAGCGGACATGGCGCCAACGAGATGCGGGCACAACAGACAAGATATCACTGGTGCGGTTGGAGACGAAGGTCTTCCAAGTATGAGGTGGTTGGTGTAACCAAGCTAGCACGATCGACGCATCAGACCATGCATACACGTTATCTATATCGACCCGATTGCCGTAGATTGAAAGAACTTTGTCTATTAATTTTGATAATAATAAGGCAGCCATTAATTCAAGGCGGGGTATTGTTAGACGAACCCGTAAAGGGGCCACACGAGTTTTAGCTATAACGAGGTAAGTACGAATTACTCCGTCACTACTTGTTAAGCGAATATAAACACAACCGGCATACGTGGTTTCACTCGCGTCAGCAAATCCATGCACCTGTACGGTACAAGTATTATCTAGAATGTGACGCGGAAAAGAAATACCTTTTATTATAGGTAGCTCTTGAATAAAAAGTCTCCATGAATTAATAATATCAATAGGTGGGGTTTCGTCCCAACCAATATTAGCTACCCATAGCAATTGAATTAAATGTTTTGCGTATAAGGTCAGAGGGGACAAAAATCCTAGCGGATCGTAAATCCTAGCTATTTCAGAAAGGATTGCCCGTTTAGTGCATTTTTCAGAATTGACCTGAACGTTAAACTTAAAACAATCAGTTTGCGGATCCCAATGTAACCCTAGGACTTTAGTGTGTGTATCCTTCTCGAGGTGTGCAACGGAGACGGTTTCCTGCCGCCCACCATGAGGAGATGACGACTCAACCGCGGCAAGTATCGCCGGCGAGTTGCTGTGCCACTTTCTTAATTCAAACCCAGCCGAGGAGCAAATACCAATAAGCTCACGCTGTAACGCTAGGGCATCGGACTCGGAATTGGCCCCCGCGACCACGTCATCTACAAATATAGATTCCAAGAGTACAGGTGCAGCCAACGGGAACCGGTGACTTTCATCATGAGCTAACTGTTGAATAGTACGCAGAGCGAGGAACGGGGACGAGCTAACTCCGAAGGTGACTGTACGAAGACGAAAATCCTGTACAGGTTCCGCAGGTGAACTCCGCCAGAGGATACGTTGGTAATCCAGATGATCTTTACACATACCTATATTTCTATACATTTGTTTACAATCTGATGTGAACCCTATGAGATGAATACGAAACTTAAGAAGGATATCCACAATGTCGGGATGAAGCTTGGGTCCAGTGAGTAGCACTTGATTCAGGGATACTCCGTTGGATGATTTACACCCTGCATCAAATACTACGCGGGTACGTGTGGTCTCACTGGACTCTTTAACCACGCAGTGGTGCGGAATATAATAGTGTGCGCCCAGGGCGGCATCACTAGTCACGGGCTCCATGTGGTTTAAATCTAAATATTCTTGGATACACGCGTGGTAGTCACGTTTGAGGGTTGGATTACGTTCGAGCCTATACTCGAGCTTGTGAAGCCTCGCGAGGGCTGTCTGCCGCGACTCGCCGAGGGGCGGAGCATCGGGTTTAAACGGAAGAGAAACGACGTAGCGGCCGGTAATACCATCGCGAGTATGCGTCCTTTGAAAAAGGGATTCACATAACTCTTCATCAGGAGTGTAACTCCGTTTCTCAGGAAGGGACTCCAGCTCCCAGAACCTTTGCAAATTGTCATTGTCGAATGAGCTAAAACACACATGGGGTGGAGTCGAAACCACGGGATCTAAGTTTAATTTACCCAATAATAAATAACCGAATACACTGTTTACAGCGATCGGAGAACCAGGCAAACCGGAAACGATATTACCTAATAACACATGGGATAGTATATCCGCTCCTAACAACATTTCCACGGGTTGTGGAGTACGAAAATCGGGGTCAGCTAAGGTCAAATTGGTTAAATGTGTCCACCCTTTCTGGGGAAGTGGTACGCTCGGCATGTGAGACATCAACTTTGGTAGAATTAAAGCTTCTACTTGAATTATAGGGTTTTGTTTACCCTTGGGTTTGACTAAACACGAAATTACACCCTTTGGTTTAACTGGTTCGCTATCACCAATACCATATACTGGAATGTTTATTTTCTTACGATTTAAACCTAACCTTTGCGCGCACGACTCAGTTATAAAGGAAGCCTGGCTTCCCGAGTCCACAACACACCTAACGGTCGATAGTATAGAAGAGCCAACACATACATCGATGAGCGCGGTCGAGAGTAGCACCGTGCTAGTTCGCATAGAAGGAGCATTGGAATTCGAAGCGCAATTATTATGAATAGAATTCGACTCGGACTGAGTTGGCGGCACTGGGTCTACCTTGGCAGGGGGGAGGGTGATAACAGCGGAGTCACTGACTACCGGCGAGGCTTGATTAGACAAATGAATTAAACTGTGATGCCTTTTGTGACACGAGCGACACACATAACTCGATTTGCAATTGATAACATTGTGACCTACATTTAAACAATTATAACAAATACTTTTATTTTGAATTAAATTGTACCTCGCGTGAGGTGTAAGATTTAAAAACTTCGAACATTTTGTCAACGAATGTTGAGCTTCACAGCATATACAAGTTTGCTTCTTAATTACGTTGTAACTACGTTGATTTTCGTCTGTTTGACGAGTAGGAAGGCCGACATTGTTTGCAGCTAATGCATTGAATGATCGCTGCTGCGTGATAGTGCGGCTTGATAGCGAACTACCCACTTTTGTATTTTGTTGTGAAATGGACTGCCCACCAACGGAAATGTTTATGATTTCGTCAGCGGAAATTTCTTTTTCAAGAAATGTGATCAATGTGTTTACATCGGGAATAGAAGATGGTTTCACTAGCGATCTTTCAAAACACTTCCTAGTACCAACTGGAATTTTACGTAGTAAAATGTTTAAAAGTATGAAATTCCATTGGCCCACGGGAAACTGCATAGCTTCAAGTGCCTTAATATTTTCTTGGTAGACGTTAAGTAGCCGACGCAGGCTATGAACCGATTTATCACTGCAATTTTCGATGTCGAGAATTCGATCGAGATGTTTTGACGCGATGACTCGCTTATTTTCATAACGAGAAATTAATATTTCTAAAGCGATGGCGTAATTATCTTCGGAAATCGGCAAGGATTTTATAAGATTAAAAGGTTCGTTCTTTACAGTAAGTATTAAGTACCTAAGCTTCTCGGCATCCGTGTAGGCACTGTTGCTATGCACTAACGACTTAAATAAATCAATGTATGATGGCCAATCCGTAGGATCGCCACTAAACGAGGGCAATGGTAAAGTAGGCAAAGTTTTACTGTGATGACACTGCTGAGGAGCCTCAGACGATGAAAGAAAAATACGACTTGAGCGACGGACACGTTCCTCCTTTTGCTTAAGGTCGTTAAGATGAGCTAAGATGCCATAATACAAATCGTTAAATTCATTCCGAATAGTTATTTGTTCATCTTTATCAAAGCACTTATGTTTAAACAATATTTTTTCTATTTTACACTGGACTTTCGTAAACTTTCTCTGATGAGCTGAAATGTCTATAGTTCGCGAACGAAATTGCTGCTCATCGGTAGTTGCAAACTGTAATGTACGCCTAAGTTCTTCGAGAATCAAGTCCCTTTCGAATATGTCTTGTTCACAAACATGATCGTTCTCGGCCATTTTGCGTAACAAAGATGGCGACTCAAACGATTGAAATGAATTTGAAATTACTGAGTACGTAGTACTGCACAACACAAGACAACAAAACAAAAGATGAAATCGGATCCGGTTCGATAGGATCAAAATAATTTATGTAGCCGCGTGTGACTTATTTAAACTTTAAACACTTACCAGGCACGTGGCTGGCAGGGGTGGCGTTCGAACTCTCGAGAGTTTATTGATGAATCACAGCACAGGCTTACACTTTTCACCATAGGTCCATAGATAAATGTGGTTCAGTCCTTTTTCACTTTGTTCGGGAAATAGACTTGATTCGGAATTTATTTGGTAACTTTTATATGAACGTGTGTGCTCACATCGGCGTGTTGAGAAAAAAAAGACTAACTTGCGGAAACGGATGTAGTTGTAAGACGTCAGACGTCAATGTTGCCAGTTTCCCGCATCAACGAGGTAGTGTTAGAGAAAATAAGCCACATGAAATAAATCTATTTCTAACGTGAATTAAAAAATATGTAAAATATGCTTTGTTGTCTTGTGCACACCTAATAAAGAAAATTATAAACTAATTTGTTCCAGTACGGAACAATATCTTCCTCACATTTTCCATCCCTAGTAAACAAACTCCCCAGATATACAAATTCTTTCACTTGTTCCACTTTCTTACCATTTATAACAATGTTACATTCTGTCATACTTTCCTCTCTTTCAAAAACCATTGTTTTGGTTTTGTCCACATTCACTCTCATTCCCTTTCTTTCGAAAGACTTACACGCAATGTTCACCATCTCCTGCAACTCATTTACCGTTGATGCAAGTAACACTTGATCGTCAGCGTATAAGAGGCATTTAATGATGAACCCTCTCATTTTCAGTCCATAATCACTTTCGCGCAGTTTTGTCAAACAGTCGTCCATGAACAAATTGAAGAGCCACGGAGAAGCCACACAACCCTGTCGAACACCCCTAGAGATCTCAAACCAGTCCGTGTCTTCTCCGTTTACTCTCACACATGCATTGGAATCCTCATAGAGTGACTCCAATGCACGTATAAGTTGGCTCCCCAAACCGAACTTAGACAACACCTTCCACAAATACTTTCTTACTACCCTATCATACGCCTTCTCCAAATCAATGAAGGTGCAATACACTTTTTGGTTTTTTGCCAAAAATTTCTCTGTGATGCACCTTAAGGAGAAGACTTGATTCATACATCCCATTCCCTTCCTAAATCCTGCTTGTACATCCCAAATTTTTTCATCCGTTTCTTTCATCACCCTTTCGATCAGAACTTTCGCATACAATTTGCCGACAACACTGAGTAGGCTGATACCACGGTAGTTTTTTGCTTCTTGGCGTGACCCTTTCCCTTTATATAGGGGCACAATCACGGCTCTACACCAATCTTTTGGTACTTTGCCAAGTGCCCAACACTTCTGAAAAAGGAAGAACAGCCAAGAAGCCACTAACCCTTTACCAGCCCTCAGCATTTCGACACATATCCTATCATATCCTGCCGCTTTTCCTAGTTTCATACTTTTCATCGCTTTTACAATTTCTTCCATACTTATCATACTTTCAGACACGTCACCCATTACCTCGTCACAATTAACATCGCTATCAATTGCTGAAGTAACGGGATCATCCTCTTTTTCAAAGAGACCCTCAAAATATTCCTTCCATACTCTTTTTATTCTTGTTCCATCAGTCATAAGTTCCCCTTTTTCATCCTTCATCACACTTGTACTCGTGTTTTGAGAAACTCCCCTTTCACGTCTAATATATTTCCAAAATAATTTTTGATTACTTTGGAAATTATCGGAGAGTTTCTTTTCACTCCATTCTTTCAGATCTCGCTTTTTCTTCTCTATTTTATTCTTAACCGCTCTCTTTATTCTCTTATATTCAACTTCAAATCTCTCAACTTCGTCATCATTTATACACACATTCATCCGTTTACTAGCTTTGATTGCTAGTAAATCGAGCCAGGCTTTCTTCTTTTCATTCACAGCATCTTTCACACTTTTATCCCACCAACTTGATGTTGGTTGATTTTTCCTCTTGCTCAATCCACAAACATCCGTCGCACATTCAATTACCGCAGATTTGAGCACATTCCAAGCATCTTCTATTTCCATATCATCCGTCATTTCTACGCAACTTAGTCGTTCATCCAGTTTCTCAATATATTCATCTCCCATTTTTTCATTATCTACCAAATTTTCTACTTTTATTCTAGAAATTTCAGTAGTTGACACTCTTGTCCTATGACGCCAACGCTTGAACAGACCCCTTACTCGTGATACAACGAGGAAATGATCTGTTCCTACGTTGGCACCTCTATAAACTCTAGTGTCAACCACCTTTGATTTCAGCCTTTCATCAACAATCACAAAATCTATCATACTTCTCTCGCTTCCTCGCTGCCTTGTATACATGTGGATATCTTTGTGTTTAAACAAAGTGTTAGTAACACAAAGATTCCTCTCCAAACATACTTCAATCAATTTATCACCATTTTCATTCACTCTATTATCCCCAAATTTACCTAATACTCTTTCACAACCGTTGCGTGTCACACCAACCCAACCATTAAAATCTCCTAACATTATTATCCTTTCATTCAAATCACACCCATTCACTATATCACCTAGTAAATTCCAGAACTCCTCCCTCTCGGTTAAAGATTTTGACTGGTCCGGCGCATAGACGCATATTACACGTAGCCGGACCAGCCCGACTTTTAACTTAACCCAGAGGAGCCTTGGACTCACACACTCATGCTCTGACATACATTGAACCATCCTTTCAGACATAAGAAGTCCCACTCCTTGGCAAGCTCTGATATTAGGGTCGACCCCCGACCAGATGGCAGTAATTGATCCAAGTTGCGAGACCTCTTTTCCCTTACACTTCGTCTCATTTACACACAACAAATCTAAATTCTTTTCTTTCATTACCAGACATACTTCATCTAACTTTTCTAACATCCCTCCGCAAACATTCAACGTACTAAAGCGGGTCTCGTCAGCCCACTTTTCGCCCAATGAGAATCTATGACGTGATAAGTGGCGAGCTCTATCGCCGTCTCCGTGTTTATTATTCCTCGAACACATGTGATTCCCACGAGTAGCTAGGGAATTATTCTGTCCACTTTGTCAGAGCCCCGCTTGACAAAGCAAGGTTATTTAGTACCCAGAGTTCACCAGGCTCCGGGACGGCGGCACGCTATCGACCAGGCTCACCCCTGGCCACGCATCCATCAGCACGGCAGACTTTGGATTGGTGTAAGGGCGAAGATGGTCAAAGCCCTGATCCCTTAGTCGACTCCTACGAAACACCCACGGGAAGAGATGGGGTAGTGCTATTCTATGCCGACACTACACAGCATAATATAAATAATAATAATAATAAAAGTTATATCTGTAAAACATTAAAAACTGTGACTTACGCAATCATAAATTCATTCAAATTCATTCATTTATTTCCAAAAACAGTACATTACAGTTATTCTTATATCTGTGGCCCCCGCACTAGGTTAGACCTGTATCGCGGGCAGCCTAATAAATTATACAAAAAAAAAGATCTCGGATAAAATGACAATATAATTAATTCAATCAATTAATAATAATTAATTAATTAATAGTGATTAATTCATAATATGATATTATATATATTTTTAGGTACAATAATATGTACATTTTTTATTATTTAAGATAAGGTTAATATAATGAATGAGTAGGTGTATGTGTGTGTGTAAGTGTGTGTGTGTTTGCGCATCAGTTTTGTGGTTTTGTGTTAGGTCACTCGTTTATTCATTTTGTTATTTTTAGAAGATTCTCAGTCTCTTCATAGTCTAGGGTAAGAAGATAGCTAATAACTTCAGACTTAAAATTGCCTTGATTATTCTTTTTTAATATTTTGGTAACTTTTTCATACAGATAAGGTCCCAAAAAGTTGAAAAATTTCTGCGCAAAGGTAGTTTTTGTTCTAGGTCGGGGTATAGATTGAACACGAGATGGAAGCAACTTGCCTGGTTCATTCGACCTTCGGTATATGGTGTGGTAGATGAGTGATGCACGTAATATAAAAAGTTGACGCACAGAAAGCACTTTAGCTTCCTGATATAGCAGTTTTGTGGGATACCGGAATGGTTTGTTTAGAGTGACTTTCAAGACGGATCTTTGGGATCTCTCTGCTTCAAGCATAGCTGTTTTTGCTGCTCCACCCCAGGCCAAGATACAGTATGACATTACTGACTGGCTGCTATGAGCATAAGCATTAAGCTGATATGAATGCTATGTTTAGTTCTCCAAAAAAAGACTTGTTAAACTACATGCAGTATATTCACTCTTGAACTATCGGCGATACAATTTGTTAGCTGAGGTTTTTGGAGACTTACCTGAAATGTAGAAAAGTTAGGATGTATCACATTTCTAAAAAAAATGCTGGAACCATTTCGATACCTACATATCCTTCCACCACTTGTCTTCGAAAGGGTAGGCAGAAACTATTGATCGCCACCTTCTACGATCCAAGCAAATCTCTCGAGTAAATAAAGAATAAATAAAGGAAAGAAAAATTTCGACACAGGCGGGAATCGAACCCGCGACCTCGGGTATACGCCCCGACGCTCTGCCAATTGAGCCACCGTGTCAATGGCTGCCAGCGCGAAATTCTTTAAAAGAAAAGAAAAGAAAGATTTAAATCTCTCGAGTTCCCTTTACATTTATCAATTGTTTCATACTTGCTCTTTTATTCAACATACCAATCATATATTTTTATATCAACTTTTTTCAGCATATTTTCTAATTGATATAAATTTAAATTCATTCATGAAATGTATATAAAGAAATTTTAAACATCTCTAAATCTTCAAATATATTATTTGCCGTGTAGTGTCGGCTTAGAATAGCACTACCCCGTTTCTACCGATGGGTGTACGTAAGAGGCGACTAACGGTATTGGGGCTTTTAAGGGATTTTTGGGCGATGCGGCTGGAGACCCATCACCAACAACCTTTACTTTACTATCCTTTCCCCACTAAATTTTCCAAATGTGGCTGAGGAATTTCTAATTCCTTAACTCTGGCTACCCCTTTTAGGGATTTATAGCCGTGAGTATATGTATGTATGTATGTAAATCTTCAAATTACTTAATGCACTGCAGATAACGAGTTTTGAAACAATAATACCCACTTTTGTATCATAGTCATTACCGCATTAAAATAGTGCGGTGTCATGAGTCCTACAATTAACTCTGTCACGCGTGTTTTCTCACTATAGTTCTTTAATGTGAACGATCATGTTTTGTTTGATACATTTTTTATATGTTGATGTAGATCCGTTTCTCTCATTCCTTCGAATTTCAATTAGAATTTTAGGGTGGAACAGCGGTCATCGTGCAATTGACTAGTGTTCAAATCCCGGGTCGGGCCTACATCATTATTTTTTTCTAAAGACATATGGTTAATTTATCATGGTTGTTAACGGTGAGGGAAAACATCGTGAGGAAACTTGTGTTGTACTTAGTCATGTGACAGTGTATTCGTACAAAACGGCGATAGACCTGCCCCCTATCACGTGAGTACACTGTCCATGCAAAACGTGGTTACTCTGAACACCAGGTGAAAAAGTCACTTGATGTTCAGAAGTATTAGTGCCTCTGCCATCCCTTTCGGGGATATACGGTGTGAACGTTTATGTTTATGTTATGTTATGTTTATGTTATTTGGCCATAGTCCACCAAACCGACGACACTTCTTAACCAGATCTTAACCACTACTACGGTCGATAATATTTAAGACCGGAGTCTTCAAATACTTTTGCATGCACAAAATCGTCTTACTTTTCAGATCAATAGTTTCAAACTGCATTTGCAATGTCCTGGAAAACAAACATTTTAAACAAATGTTTTTTACCATACCTTTTAGACTCTTGTACCTTTAGATAAAGTAAAGTAAAATACATTAATTTGGTAAAAAATACACTCGTGTTATGCAATAAAGACTTATTTTAACATCAACATACCAACCGCCAATGAAGACACACTTTGACTTAAATGGTATTTTTCCGTAAATTTCTAAGCGAAATTTGTAGGGATTATAAGGTCACATACAATGAAAAAAAAAACATATCTTCTAATTATTACGTATTTACCTATTATGTTTTATTTTAGATCTATCATCATACGAAAGAAAAACCTTTCTGGATTTACTGATTTCATTATCCGGAGGTGAGAAGGGATACACCAATGAGGAATTAAGAGAGGAAGTGCTTACACTAACAATTGCTGGGACTGACACGTCAGCTGTTGCTATTGGCTACACATTGAAATTGTTAGCGAAGTATCCTGAAGTACAAAAGCGAGTCTATGAAGAGTATGTATCTAAAACGCCTTTTGTAATTATTTCATTCCACGAATTACGACGGATATTTTTAAAAAGGTGCTAAAACTTGGTGACGAAAATGACACGATTTTAGAAAACCCAATTTTTTCCGAGACATTGTGATAGACTCGATGCTCTCTTACGTTTTATGAACTGTTACACGAAGGAGTAACTGTTTCTGTGTAGGTCGGGTTAGAATAGCACTACCCCATTTCTTCCGGTGGGTAAACGTAAGAGGCGACTAACGGTATTGGGGCTTTTAAGGGATTTTTGGGCGATGCGGTTGGAGACCCATCACCAACAACCTTTATTTCACCATCTTTTCCCCACGCAACTTCCAAAGGTGGCTGAGGAATTTTTAATTCCTTAGCTCTGGCTACCCCTTCTTGGGATTTACAGCCGTTAGTATATGTATGTATGTATGTATTTCTAGATATAACGATAACGAAAACTATAAACTATACTGACAAAGGTACGACCTGCCGACTATCTTCAAAAGCGATGTTAGAAAGGACCACGGGTATAAATACAATTAAGCCTCATTTATGTATAAATGTTATTGGAACGAGGTGTAAAAACAATCAAGTTGCCAGGGTATTATTGTATTCCAAACGTTTAGCTAATCCTTTTATTTTTTATTTTATTAAGCAAAAAACTATATTTGTTAATTGTGATAAGTATAAATAATTGAATTTTCCAACAGAATTCAAGAAGTTTTTGGTGATTCCGACCGGCCTCTGGTGAAGGAAGATTTGATGAAGTTGCAATATTTGGAAAGGGTGGTTAAAGAAACACTGAGACTATTTCCACCAGTACCCTTTATTATAAGAAAAGTTTTAGAAGATATCAAATTGCGTAAGTAAAACCATCAAACTTGTTTAACAACTATTGTGTCTAAATAATGCATTTTTTTAAAATATTATAGTTAGATAGTAGCCTTCTTCAGAGTGTTACATATTATACCTTGGTTTTGTATTGGATTCTGCGATATGAATAAATATGAATGAATAAACTGTTTGTTTGCGTTATATTTAGTCTATTAGCCAGAAGAGATATTATTTATTGTAAATGAGCAAAAAAATATTCAGTATGATAAAGTCTTTGTTAAATTCATAATTTTACCATCCTTTGTCTCTTTACAGAGTTGTTAGACTACTGCAATTCTAAATTCCAAGTAAATTAATTATAAAATTATGTTACCAACAGCATCAGGATTACATTTACCTGCTGGTTCCGGTGTCGTGGTATCAATATGGGGACTTCACCGAGATCCCAACTACTGGGGACCTGATGCTGAACATTTTGATCCTGACAGATTTCATCCTGAAAGGTTTAAACTGCCCCATCCTTGCTGTTATATTCCCTTCAGCAGTGGACCGAGGAATTGTGTTGGTAGGTAGACATGGTATCTTATTTTGCATATATGCCCCCCTTCACATCTATAGCCTGGCGTTACCATGCCCAATTCAGTGCTTTGAGAATAGATAAAATATAAAGATGGTGTTTATGAGATCCCTAAAGAGCTTATTCCATTACACTTTGTCGTTGCTGAATTCAGACGTCCTTCGAAGTTACTGCCGCAGACGCTTGTTATTCCACTACACAAATTTCAGTTTGAACGTTATTCCACTAGTCTGAATTCAGATTCTGTGGCTTTCAGACGTCTTCATTCACACAAATGGAATAAGCTCTTTAGAAGTATATTTAATGTAAGATTGTGTGACAGAGTGAAAAAATATGTGATTCGAGAATGTTTAGGTGTGAAAGATGACGTAATGTGCATGATAGAGAAATGAGAGGATGTAAAAACGTTAAGTCGCAAAAGAGATATAAAGAGCCAATATCGATGGCGTTGTTAGTAGAGGACCGCCGCGTAAGACGTTCAAAAACCAAATCGAAAAAGTTCTTACGAAGCCAAAAGATTTTTTATTTCTTATTTAGATCATTTGGTAGTTGTCAATCAAGTTATTATTACATAAAGTGTGTATAATAACTCCGGCTGATGCTTTTTCTCATCACGATCTTCTGTACTTGTCCTATAAACTTCGCCCTCCTAAAAATAAGTCAAAAATTCTTCTGCAACGCAGCTTTGGTAGTATAGATCTGGATAGGCTGCGACATGATGCCTCGAACATTGACTGGACGTCATGTACTACAGCGGATACTGTCGATGAACAAGTGAACATTTTTAATACTCTACTAACAGCACTTTATGACGTTCATGCACCAATAAAAGCGGTGAAAATGAAACATTTACCGGCACCATGGCTCAGTACTGATATTAAAAATCTTTTGACTAAAAAAGCACGTGCCAAGTCTAAATTTAAATCTCGACCAACTGATGTAAATAAAGAAAAGTATGTTTTAATTCGAAATCATTGCAATAGGGTGTGTAGGGATGCACAACGACACCACATTCATGAATCCGTTGAAAATGGCGATCCAGCTAAAATCTGGAAGTTTCTTAGATCCTTAGGAGTTGGAAAATCTCGTCAAGATTCAATCCCAAAAGACATTGACCTCAAGTTACTTAACAATCATTTTTCCTCATCTTCTGCCTTTGGAGGTTTTCAAAAGGCTGAAACATTAAATTATCTTTCTGCACTTCCAACTCCGGATCATCCACCCTTTAATATGTGTCAATTCTCCGATTGTGATGTTAATAAGAACATTATATCTATTACATCAAACGCAGTAGGCGGTGATTGTATTAGCCGTAAAATGATATTGCCTATCCTTGACATAATTGTTCCCGTTATCACCAAAATCTTTAACAATTCCATATCCTCAGGATCATTTCCAACAATATGGAAAGAAGCCCAAGTTACCCCTATTCCTAAAAAAGTCAATCCTAAGTCCTTTTCTGAATATCGTCCTATATCTATCCTCCCTTTCCTTTCTAAAGTTCTTGAACGATTGGTTAATAGACAACTCAGTGACTTTCTCACTAAAAATGATCTCCTTAATCCTTTTCAATCTGGTTTCCGTCCTTCTCACAGTACTGTCACGGCTCTTGTCAAAATTACTGACGACATTCGTTTGGGGATGGATAAGGGTCTGCTGACTATCCTGGCATTGCTAGATTTCAGTAGTGCCTTCAACACAGTTGACTTCGAAATATTATTAGCTTTACTTCGTTCTCTTAACATATCTCCAACGGTGATTGACTGGTTTCGTAGTTATCTACTAGGACGACGGCAGCGTATTCGCATCGAGGAGTCTTACTCTCCCTGGTGCGAGTTAACTGCCGGTGTTCCACAAGGTGGTGTGTTGTCTCCTCTTTTATTTGCTATATTTATTAATAGTATTTCTCTTCAACTAACTTCTTCCTACCACCTTTATGCAGATGATCTTCAGATTTACACACAGGCTAATTTTGACCAATTAAATATGTCCATAAACTTGATTAATGTTGATTTGGAGCGGATTTTGAAATGGAGTGAAGCATATGGACTAAAAGTGAATCCAAATAAGACACAGATAATTATAGTCGGTAGTTCTCGAATTATTTCTAGGATCGACTATAAGTCACTACCGCCTATATTATTTGACGGAACATCAATTCCTTTTAGCCCTACAGTTAAAAACCTAGGGATAATGATAGACAGCACCTTATCTTGGGTGCCACAATTAGAAATGGTTAGCCGAAAGATGTTCGCTTCAGCGGGATCCCTTAGAAGGTTGCGTAATTTTCTTCCTACTGCTACTAAAACTGCGTTAGCTCAATCACTTCTCTTGCCCCTTCTTGACTATGCTGATACTTGCTACCTTGATATAACTGAAGAGCAACTTAATAAACTTGAGCGCCTCCAAAACTTTTGCATTAGGTTTATTTTTGGATTGAGGAAATATGATCATGTATCTGTATATCGCACTCAACTGAAATGGCTTCCTATTCGTCTCCGCCGGAATGCACATACACTTTCTCTCCTTCACTCTATTTTATTCAATCCTGCCACCCCTTTCTATCTAAAAGAACGTTTTCAATTTCTCTCCTCTTCCCACGATCTTAATCTACGTTCTGAACATAATCTTCTATTAAGCATTCCCTCCCATTCAACCAATTACTATGGCTCCTCCTTCACTGTGCAGGCTGTTCAATTGTGGAACGCACTTCCGGTAGAGATTCGTCAGGCTAAATTCCAATCTATTTTTAAGGATATGGTAAAAAAGCACTACCTCACTGAAACGCTATAATACTGTTGCAAATTAAATTATATATATTAAGTATATAAATAAAAATATGTATCATAATATTTGTATGTAGTTTTAATTTATTGTATCATAGTATTTATATGTTTGTTAATAGTTTATTATTTTATAACTAGATTTAAGTATGACTGGATTGTTGTATTGTTTATGCAGATTAACGCATAGTCATCAGTTTCACCATGTTGTTGTACATCTATCTCACATGACTCTAATTTATTGACCTCTCCATTCAAAGGTTGTCTGGAAGAGATCGCTTTTAGTGATAAGACCGCCAATTGTACTTTTGTTAATTCATTCTGTGTATTTGTAATTGTTTTTCCATATTTGATGTACAATAAAGAGTTTTCTATTCTATTCTATTCTATAATATATTACATAAAATTTCTATGACAAGCTGTATTGACCTAATATCCATCTTGGAAAAACGATTCGCTCACTAAACAAGTTACAAAGTTCAAAAACAAAAATTTGTAGTTTTCATATGTTAAACAATTAAATCATGCATGTATTAAAACACATCCTTAAGTGATAATAATAAAGTTAGCTCACTTCAAAAGGTTACTGTAAGTAATTCCCTATAATTAAGTTAAATGCTTGTTTCTCGGGTATAGTTATGCGTAATACTATGATCACTCAACCAGTTTCAATTGATCAATGGAGGAACTAATCTTGTTATCTGATAACTTTGTGAGTCAATCATAATTAGTAATATTGTACTAGACAATTCCCAGAGTAATCGAGTGTAGTAATTTCTTTGTGTTATTATATATATATTAAATGTACTAACTCTTATTTTAAAAACTAACACTACATTAATAAAAGTATCTGAGAATAAAATTTATTATGAATGCAATGAAAAGCGAGTGAAATTTAAAAGATTCCGAGAATGAAAATTGAATTAATAATTACTATATAATTATTAATTAAAATATTTTTTTGTGACTTCATCTGTTGACCAATGAAAATCAAAATCGATGTAAGGGACCAAAAAACAAATGTTCTAGTATAGATTTTTAATAAATGAAATATCGCAGTACAATGTTAGCTTAGAATATCAGTAACCCATTTTTTCGCAGGGGTGTTGTACGACGCAACAAGATATTCTTGGATGATATGGCTGGAAAACCCATCACTAACCTCCCTTTATTTCACTATCTTTTCCCCATTCAACTATCAAAAGTGACTGAAGATATTCTGATTCTTAAGCAGCTAGAGCTTTTTGTGGTTTATATTATAACGTGCGTTTATGTTTATTATAAAAACCTCTAAAATTCATATTTAGTTTAATTCATAATTCATATTCATAGTTTATTCTATAATAAGCCACTGTACTGCTTAGTTTATTCGAATCGCCTCTTAAAAAGCCTATTAGCCTCTAAGAAAACTTTCGCAGTATGAAGTACGTCCGAAGTATGAAGAATAAAAGAGCATGTATGAAATGATTTGATGGATGTAAACGAAGCTAGAGAGGTTTGTCAGGATCGTACGAAGTGGCGATCAATAGTCGCTGCCTACCCCAATGGGAACTAATGGCGTAAGTATATGTATGTATGTATGTAAAACTTTCGCATCCCATAAAATATAAAAAAGAACATCTGTTATAAATTTACAACTCACAGTAAGTAGCGCTTGAGAGCGCCTTAGTTATTTCAAGAGAAATAAACAAGAGAAATAAACATGATTAAATAAAATAGGTATTTCCCCCAGTAATGACACTCATTGTACCTTTGACCTATACACGGCTAATTAACCCACAGAAGATGACCGTTGCGACAAGAACCTATTATTCTACGAATAAAGTTAAACTAGATATATATTTCAACATAACTAATTTACATAGAGATACAAACAATAATTATAATTGTAACAATAATACTTAGAATTTGTAAACCAGTAATTGTGAAATTGACTGTATAAAATATACACGTGTAGCGTAAAAGATGACTGAAGAAACATATTCCTTTCATATGGTGATATTTTATTTGGCCGTTAGTTCCCATTGGGGTAGGGAGAGACTGTCGATCACCACTTTGTACGATCCTGGCCAACCTATTGAGCTTTGTTTACATTCATAAATCTTTTCATACTTGCTTTTCATTCGTGCTGTGCAGTGTCGGCTTAGAATAGCACTACCCCATTTCTTCCGGTGGGTGTACGTAAGAGGCAACTAACGGACTTGGGCTTTTTAAGGGATTTTTGGGCGATGCGGTCGGAGACCCATCACCAACAACCTTTGTACTACCATCTTTTCCCCACTCAACTTCCAAGAGTGGCTGAGGAATTTATTATTTCTTAGCTCTGGCTACCCCTTTTAGGGATTTATAG
Source organism: Bedellia somnulentella (assembly GCA_963576735.1). Classification (NCBI taxonomy): domain Eukaryota; kingdom Metazoa; phylum Arthropoda; class Insecta; order Lepidoptera; family Bedelliidae; genus Bedellia; species Bedellia somnulentella. Next base: position 1,817,750 of record OY755176.1, read on the forward strand.
CCGTGAGTATATGTATGTATGTATGTATGTACATTCATAAATCTTTTCATACTTGCTTTTCATTCGTCGCTCTTCGGACGCCTGGCTCTTTTAACACATTCTCTATTTGATCTAAATGTGTTCTTTGTCGTCGTTCTCTTTTAACATTACCTTCCACATTGGCTCCTTAATATTTTTTAACAATTTACAATCATCCATCCTCTGTATGTGCCTAAACATCTTAACATATCTTTTTCTATCATCTTGTTACTAACTTATTGTTCCCCTTGTGAAATTTTGACTTCGTAAAGCTAACCATTTTCCGCACAAAGTTGTGCTATCACGCCGGTTACATGTAATAACATAGGATTCCAAAGAACAATCCTTTATTCCGGATTAATAAAAATTTCATGTTAAAATCCATGCCTGCCTTTCAGAATCTCTAAAATCTAGGTAGATTTTCATAGATTTTCAAGTATATATTAGTAGATCCTTTGTAACAATTTTAAATTAAACATGTTTAGTAGTTTAGTGTGAGACATCAAAAACATCCAAGCTTCTCAGCTTTTTCATTTAGCTAGGGGCACAGACGTGCCAATCATTTGTCAACCAGAAGCCAAAATTTTAAATAAATAACGGGCATTGCATAGTCTCGACAATTTACAAAATTTCAAAAATTATATTTTTAGTGACAGTTGGGTAGTTGAGCTGGAGACCCGTCACCAGAGATGGTCCCTTAATTCAAAATCCTCTCATTGCTCAACTTTCAGTGGCAGAGAAATTTCTAATGCGAAAGCTAGACATGTAGCGAATATGTTGTGTATATATTATTTATATCATCTGATTTAGACATTCTGAAATCTCCCATTTTTAAAAAACTAACACTGCAATAATTTGTTTTTTCTTTTTTGTTATTTTTCAGTTTCAGTATTTTAGTATTCTTAGTTTAGTATGTTTACTAGCGCAAGAAAACAAAAAGTTCATATTTGCTGTACAACGCTGTAATTAAAAGAGAAATAAAATCACTTATAACTCTATAAATGATGTCTTGAATCGAAAGTAATAAAACCAGTATTATCCAGTTTTGCAACAAAAACCTCTTGTTTCCACGAATTAAGTACAAGTATAGATACTTCCATATTTATATTTAAATCTACAACATTTAAAAATAGTTTAATGTTTTTTGACATGAATTCCTCATGTGGGGATTATTACTCATAAATAAAAGATGTTATTTCGCGCTGGATGCCAACTGACACTGTAGCTCAGTTGGCAGAGCGACGGGGGCGTATACCCGAAGGTCGCGGGTTCGAACCCCGCCAGTGTCGAAATTTTTCTTTCCTTTAATAACATCTTTTATTTATGATTTAAAAATAGTTTTGAACTCAAAATGAGAAAAGATGGTCAATAAAAAATGTTACCAAACCTATTATTACCCTTCAACAAATTAAGTATTTTTTTAACTACCTCTATGTGTAATTCAGGTTTGGAATCTGTGGTTTAAAAGTCTTGAGTTGGGCCTCTAGCGCTGTAAGACCTTGAGTTCATACTCTTTCGTCATTGCGAGGTAAATTTACTGCATGAAAATTTAGTTTCTGGGAGATATGCATAAAAATTTACAAATAATCAAATGATCCAGATCATATAATGTCAGTCAAACTGAATTTATATTCAATACTACGCCTAAAAAGGGTAGCCAGAGCTTTGGAATAAGATATTACTTAGCACATTTTGGAAGTTACTTACATACATACCCATACTCACGGCTATAATCTGGAAAATTGAGTGGGGAAAAGATGTTAAAGTAAAGGTTGTTGGTGATGAGTCTCCAACCGCATCGCCCAAAAATCCCTTAAAAGCCCCAATACCGTTAGTCGCCTCTTACGTACACCCATCGTAGCGGGGGAAACAAGGTAGTGCTTTTCTAAGCCGACACTACACGGAAAGTTTTGGAAGTTGATAATGATAAATAATAGTTGGTGATGGGTCTCCAACCAAATCGCCCAAAAATCACTTAAGAAGCCCCTATACCCTTGGCTTAGTGCTGGTCCGACTCAAGATTTAAACTCGTATGTCCTGCGTTAGAACTTGTCGTTCTCTTCTGAGCTATCACAGTTAAGCTAAAACAGTAAAAAAGTAATTTATTCCTGTTCCAAGTCAATACCGCATTTTTATCTGAAGATCGGAATTTGATAGCTCTGACCAATCAAACATGTCTTCTATGAACAGCATCCGGTTAGGTTCAAGTTCAGCAACACACGAGTTCCTAGTAATTTTCTCACCAATTAACTAATGAGTTTTCCGGTATTTTTTCCGCAATACTTGTGACACAATTAAAACTAACAACTAGCTACTAGAAGTGGGTGTCAGTACGTATGATATGGTTTCTTTTGATTTATATTGCTTGCATAAAGTTATTATCTATAGGTTGATTTTATTATTCTTTTGAGTGAGACATGGTAAATATGTGCGCTTAATGGTTTCTCTCATTGAACTATCTACTTTATTTTATTAAACTGGGCAATGTGTTTTTTATGAGTAAACACCCCTTAACATTAATAAAAGGACGCTTTATAAGAAATAATGATTTTCTCCTCATGATGGTAGAAAGAGTTTGTCAACCAGATTATCACACCGCCTAAAAATTTGTAAATATTTTCGAAAGAAACAAGTATACATAAGTGAACTTTCATAATAGATTGGTAGCTCTCCAGGTACAGAAAATAAGTAACATACACACATACATACATACATATACTCACGGCTCTAAATCCCTTAACGGGGTAGCCAGAGCTTTGGAATGAAAAATTCCTCAGCCACTTTTGGAAGTTGATTGGGGAAAAGATGGTAATAATAAATGTTTTTGGTGACACCAACCACATTGCCCAAAAATCACTTAATAAGCCTCTATACCCTTAGTCGCCTCTTACGGTCACCCACGGGTAGAAATGGGGTAATGTTATTCTAAGCCGACACTACACGGTTAAAATAAGTAACGTCCAATAAAACCATTGGTTCCCTTATACCAATCCAATAAAATCTAACCCTAATTACTTACACTATAATTTCAGGCTACCAATACGCGCTGATGTCAGTGAAAACTGCATTATCCTCAATCTTAAGAAGATACGAGGTGTTTGGTGAACCGGAGACACAACCCATTCCCAAGATGAGAGTGAAACTGGACATCATGATGAAAGCGGTCGACGGCTACCAAGTATCGTTAAGGAAGAGATATACAGAGAAATAAAATAATGTCAATACTTAGAAATCAGATTGTTTAATTTGGAAGATGATTAATATGATAAGCCGTGTAGTGTCGGTTTATAATAGCACTACCCCATTTCTTCCGGTGGGTGTACGTAAGAGGCAACTAACGGTATGGGGCTATTAAGGGATTTTTGGGCGATGCGGTTGAAGACCCATCACCGAAAACCTTTATTTTACCATCTTTTCCCCAGTAAAATTTCCAAACGTGGCTGAGGAATTTCTAATTCCTTAGCTCTGGCTACCCCTTCTAGGGATTTATAGCCGTGAGCATATGTATGTACCCATACAAAATCTGTCAGTTTCTCACTTCTTATGTGACATACTCGCTCTCACAAGCCTCATGCTGCTAGTGTATGTTTTGCTACAAATCAGTCAGTCACAAAAGTTTGGGGAAGCGAAATAGATTGCATCGTATGTTCTTTACGTGGAAATAAACGTTGTTTTTTGTAGTATACTTTATAAATTATTTTTTCTGATATATTTTTAAATCAACAATTATTTGAACAAAAATCTGGATTGAGATTAGCGCATCGCCTAAACAACGTCCAGACATTACAAAAAAGGCACAATATATGTATTATGTAGTAGGGAAATTTATAACGTTTTGTGATACGGTGAGATGTAGCAGATTGATGTGAACAATTTGGTGTAAGAAAGGTAAAACATGAATTAGTTAATGATTTGGAACGTAGAGAAGATGGACACATACAGTTGTATTTAATACGTGGACATAGTAATATTGGTAAAAAAAGGGTCACGGAGGACATAATTTTGCTGTGTAGTGTCGGCTTAGAATAACACTACCCCATTTCTTCCGGTGGGTGTACGTAAGAGGCGACTAAAGGTATTGGGGCTTTTAAGGGATTTTTGGGCGATGTGGTTGGAGACCCATCACCAACAACCTTTATTTTACTATCTTTTCCTCACTCAACTTTCCAAAAGTGGTCGAGGAATTTTTTAATTCCTTAGCTCTGGCTACCCCTTCTAGGGATTTATAGCCGTGAGTATATGTATGTATGGAGGACATTAAACAATAGTGACCAAATGTAAACCAATATTGTAAAAACTAATTGAGCTAGTATAACAACGTTTATGAACGTAAAGTACTCATGCAAAGGCTCACTATGAGCATATTGATCATGTTGATTATTATGAATATATGGAACTCGCCCGCAAAACAAGTTTTTCAGTACATTCCCAACTTTTCATCCTCACATGAATCAATACACACGAATCGAATACTTACTACTTATGAAAATGAAGTTAATTTTCCAGTTTTTTATTTATTATATTGACAACCGAGGTGTTGAACCCCGAGTCGGGCATACGTGTCTGCGTGCCAACGTGTCTTTTCTTAAGTCATATGTGTGGTTAATTTATTGTGGTTATTAACGGTTAGTGAAAACAATTTGAGGAAACCCACATGGCTTAGGGCCAGCTTCACCACTTACAGATAAAGTTTTAGATAGTTATCTGCCACATCACGTTATCTGATAGATAAAAGTGGCTGATATATTTTGTAGGTTTCACCGTCTATCTATCAAATAAATTACCCGTTAGTTAAATTTACCTGCCAGATAAGAATAAACAAGACGGCAACGTCGCTTTTATGCGTTTAGTTTTTATAATTGTAAATTAAGTCTTATTAAAAACATTTTGAATTGTCATAAAACCAACAGTTTTATTAAAAATACAATCAGAAACAATGTTTTTTATTTAGAAAAATGCTTTTAAATGTTTATTACCGTGTATATGTCACACAATTATGAATTACGATTTAAGAGCTTTCGTGAGAAATGGAATCTCGAAACGCAACGCAGATGCTGTTAGACAACATACAACAACAAAAATTCAAATAGGTCCATGTTAGAGCACTTCTTTTCTTATTACAATTTGAACATTGATAAAGCAGTTTGCTTGTAGACGGTAAATTATGAAAAAAATGTGAAAAAAGTTTCGTATCTGCCGGATAAGAATTTAACAGCCACTTGATGTGACTGATAAGATACCAGGGAGTTTATCTGCAAGATATCACTATCTGAGACCTGTGAAACCGAAACTTGTTGTTTATCCGGCAGATAAGTGCCGAATAGACTATCGGAGAGTTAATCTGTGAGTGGTGAAACTGGCCCTTAGTCATGTGACAGTGTATTTGTACCAAACGGTTATACATCTGCCCCCAATCATGTGAGTGAGTACACTGTCCATGCAAAACGTGGGTACTCTGAACACCGGGTGGCAATGTCACGTGATGTTCAGTGAGCGTTTGAGTTCGAGTTGAGTTGAGCTTTTATATTATTGAGTATACTGTAGTGTATCTGTTGGGAAGTATCGGCTTAGAATCGCTCTAACCCATTTCTTCTTCGAACTTTGTTATAGATGACTGATTTTAAAGCTTCATAAGTGATTTTTCGACAATATTTATTTATTTATTTACACAAGGAAAACAAACAGCTGTGATACTTAAAATTAGGATACACTTTTAACCATGGTCCTTCTCAAATTTGACAGTAAAATTAAATGTTAACTAGGTATTAATTGTAAATATAAAAATATATATATACCAATAAAATAAAGATAAACATACTCACTCAAACATATATATGTGTATTATTTATACAATACTAGCTTTTTGCCCGCGACTTCGTCCGCGTGGACTTCATTTTTTGCATCCGGTTTACATTCAAAATACCAAAACACTATCTTAACTTCTATTTTTTATATACATTTATATTCCCGCGGGCGTTGTAAAGGATATAAAGGACATTGACCCTTTTTAAGTGATTGTTGGGCGATGAAGTTGGTGAGCCATCACTAAAATCTTTATTTAACTACCTTTTCCCTAATCTATTTCCAAAATGGATGAAGAATTACTATCTCTGAAGCTATGGCTACCCTTTTATAGAATTTAGATAATTGATTGATAGATGAATATCATAAATTCAATCGCACCAAGTTTTATGTTTCTAGATACTAAAATGACATAAATCTCTAAATTAACTTTCATTTGCTATATCAACCCCTTAAGGGTTGAGTTCCAAAAAAAACCTTTTTAATTTTTCATAAGAATCATGAACCAAACCATTTTGTACTAAGTTTCTATGTTCAAAATGAGAATATCTTAGTAAGTACAAATACGAATAGTAGTTTGGCGCTTCGGCGGCGGCACGGTGCTGCCTCTTACACTGACCGTTGATGATAGTGGGAGAGCTTGCAGCGATTGCTCGGGAATATGGGGATGGTTAGCGGTGGATCTCCATACAAAATAATCGCTGAAGTGAAGGGTTAGTGCTTGCTATTATTATATATACTGCTATTCAAAACTAACAAAACAAAAATAATAATACAAAAAGCTTGAATCACCTGAGATACGAACCCGGAACGATTTAATAATAATAGTTCTAATTAAATATTCATAGTAGTTAGTTGTACCGCTACGCCACGGGGAGGATACCGGCGGTGGCATGTTTTTATTACGCTATCACAAACTTAGTTTATTCTATGTACGCTATATTTATACTTTCCGCCCACAACTTCACCCGCGTGGAATTCGGTTATATTGCAGTATAAAGTATAAAACTTCTCATTACACCTTACCATTTCGCGCCTTCTTAATTCAGCATGGAGAGACGATTCCTAAGATCGCGCAATTTTCATTGCCCGAGAGCTTTATATGAGGTGCTCGATAAATAAGATTTACGTTTGCGAGGCATTGCGTAAATATGAGTAAACTATAAAAATCTAAACGACCAACAAAACGACGAACTTAACCTAACAATTATTCAATTACTGCTTAAAACCTGAAATCTTTAAAATACACAATTCAATCTAAAATAGTAGGAACCAAAAAATATCCCTAACTAAACTATAAAAATCTAAACGACGAACAAACAAAGCGCACAAAACTAACTTTTATTCAGCCTACTGCGAAAAACCTAAAGTCTATTAAATACTTCAATATAATACAATAGTGGAGAGGAATTAAGGACACCAAAGAAAGCGAGCAACAGTCAATTAAGTGCTAGTAAAGTAACGCTGATTTATTATTATAATTTCATCAACATCAGGTTACAAATCACAAAATATGACGGAACGGAACGGAACTAATGCTGTAATCTGTATCAATAAGATTTGTTAAAGTTAATGTATGTGTGTGTTGTATGTAATATATTTTGGGTTTATATACTCCAATAAAGAAGAAATCATACCGCGATGTAGAATGTACCGACAGCGCCATCTATTGGTAAACATGCAAACAACGCCGCGCTCTTTTATAAGGTTTCAGCTGAAAGGTTGAAGATTTCGCTGCTAAAATCCATTAGTGATTCCGGTATAAAAGTACTCTATAATTTAATTTGGGCTTCTAACTATATGTCTGCAAAATTTCAAAGCAATCGGTTCGGTAGTTGCGGCGTGAAAGAAGCACAAATAAACAAACAAACAAACTCACTTTCCGATTTATAATATTAGTATGGATTGTGTAATACATATATATATATAAAATATGACGGGAAAGCCATCCAAATCAACCTATCAATGAAATTTTTCCCCACGCAACTTCTAAAAGCCTATTGTCTTATACTGAAGCTCTGATTTTCAGCCCGTTTTTTATAGTTATTATAGTATAGTATTAATTTGCGGGTGGTAATAGGTGGCAGGTACGAGTGCAAGGTCGTATTACAAGAAAAATATTACTGTTCATTTGTTTTATTACAAAATTGTACCGTTACTGAGAAGTCTGTGCCAGTGCAGTTTTCCAATGATTCATTATATCTGATTTCAGCATTTAACTTTGCAGTAAAATGCTATTTTCAGAATTTTGTATTGAATTTTTTTTTATTGTAGGACTGAATACACTGTCTGAACTAATTATAGTATCGGATCGAAAAGAAACTTTACTTTTTGTAACAATCTCATTTCACAATAAATATTTAGTGAGCCATGTAGTGTCAGCATAGAATAGCATTAACCCATTTACTGCCGCCGTTAACGTAAAAGACGAATAAGTGTTTTCGAGCTTCTAAATGATTTTTGGTTGATTTGGGCGGAAACTCATAACCGAAGTAACAAATTGTTCTTTACTAAATCCAAGGAATATCAATTTCTGAAGCTATCATTACCACTCTTTTGGGATTTATAGCCGTGAGAATATAAATGTTAGGATCCAAGAAATGCAATCGTATAAATAGTTGTATTCCTTCCTTCATCTTACAAGCCCATATTTGTCTAACAAGTTCGCCTAGTGCAGGTTGGTAGGTTAAAATAATTCCTCGTATTATATTCACCGGGACCAACGGCGGGCTAAGTTATCATATTTTTGGGAGTTTCGGGTGATTCAGTGATCTGCAATATACATAAATAAATATACTCACTGCACGGATTTATCCCTTGAAATTACAAATTCCTCATTCACTTTTAGAGGTTGCGTGGGAAAAAAATGGTGAAATAAAGGATGATGGGTCTCCAACCACATCGCCCAGAAATCCTTTGGAAACCCCAATACTTTTGGTCGCCTCTTACGTACACCCACCGGAAGAAATAGAGTAGCGCTACTCTAAGCCGACACTACACAGCTACCGAAATATAACAGATCCAATTCGTGAATGTTCCTAAATCAGAGAAAGGAACCTGAGATATTGAAATATCTGGGTAGTGAGCGTACTGACCAGTAGAGCATGTAAACAATTTATGTTGGGGTCTTTCAGGGTTGTAAATACAGATTAATAAAAAGTGAGACAAATCGCTGTGTAGTGTCGGCTTAGAATAGCACTACCCCATTACTTCCGGTGGGTGTACGTAAGAGGCGACTAACGGACTTGGGGCTTTTTAAGGGATTTTTGAGCGATGCGGTTGGAGACCAATCACCAACAATCTTTATTCTAGTATCTTTTCCCCACCCAACTTCCAAAAGTGGCTGAGGAATTTCTAATTTCTCAGCTCTGGCTATTATAGCCGTGATAATTGTTTTACAGTCCGTGTAGTGCGGGCTTAAAATTTCACTACTTTTCTACCCTCGAGTGTCGTAAGAGGCGCCTTCTGGGACTATTAAAGTGGTTTTTAGGCGATGCGGCTGGAATGGAGACCCATTAAAAGTGATACCTTAATTCTACCATCTTGTCCCCTATCAACTTCCAAATGTGGCTGAGGAGTTTCCAGCTCTGAAGCTCTGGCTACCCATTTTTGGGAATTAAGGCCGTGAGCTTATGCATGTATATAAAAAAAAAACATTGTAGATAGGTAGTTATAAGTTTCGTTATAACTTGACCTGTATAATAAACTTGTAACCAAATTATGAAAGCAATTTAGAACCCAAACTTTGCGACTAACTTTAATAACGGAATTGGTTGCCATTACAATCAATTTGGGTTTTCAATGGCACGAATTTACGTGATTGTGATTAAATCGGGACATAGGCGGGACAAGCTTAATTTATAATTTCTATAAAGCTAATACTATTTTACTAACAGTTGAACTATTTTTAACTTGTTGTTTACAATTTGTTTTTACTCGTTTAATTGAGATATGGCATGTGAACCTAATAATACTTAGTATTGCAAAGAATTACTAAATCATTGTGTGTACTTTGATTTTGGACTTTTTTCCTGCTGTATGGTTATGAATTTTTACATGTCCACGAATCTATTTAGAGATTTTTGGCCCTGGAACTTCTGGATTTATATCTAAATTAACATAAACATAACATAAACGTTCACGCCGAATATCCCCGAAGGGGTTGGCAGAGGTACTAATACTTCTGAACACCACGTGACTTTGTCACCTGGTGTTCAGAGTACCCACGTTTTGCATGGACAGTGTACTCACGTGATGGGGGGCAGGCCTATCGCCGTTTTTGTACGAATACACTGTCACATGACTAAGTACAACTCAGCCATGTGGGTTTCCTCACGATGTTTTCCCTCACCGTTAACAACCATGATAAATTAACCACACGTATGTCTTTAGAAAAGACAAATTGGTGTAGGCCCGACCCAGGATTTGAACACTAGTCGTTTGCACGATAAGCGAGTGTTCTAACCACTGGGCTATCACGGTTGCTATAAATTAAATAAAAAAATGTACGGAGATTTACACACAGATCAATGTAGATCTTGTATTATGCGATACGAACTCAACATTGTTTATCAACTAAATATACATTGATTTGTTATTTCGTCTATAAACGTAGTTAGGTACTAGATTAAGAAATTAAAAAAAAAACCTATTCTAGCTATCACAAATTCAAAATAAACCATAACAGATACGACGATAAAGAAAATATGAAGAAATATAATTATTCCATGGCATTGTAATAAGAATGCATTTTATACGTGATTGGCAACAATTTATATTCAACCCGTATTTGGGACGGTCGTGTCACGAAGCGAACAGCCAATAAGTCATGACTTATATTTGTGAAAACTGGAAAAACTCTGTCTATTTGTAGCCGCATAAAATAATAATTACACTGTGGCTTCTTTACATTATCTCTATTTTGGGCCATCATATTATTAGAATAGTCTGCCAACCCGCAATTGGCCACCGTGAGGGACTAAGGCCACATCACCATTATATAGGGTAGACTCGAGTCCCTAGGTGGGGATATATATGGGCTGTGAGGATATTATTAGAGTATGAACAAATACTCTGATTTTACTTTATTGGTCTTACTTTACACTAATATGATTATATATATTACTATAAGAATTTCAGCTGTTCCACTTTAATCGTCAATGAGTATACGATTTCATTTCAGCATTAATGAGTATTAACAATTTCTAACAAGAACTCCCATACTCGAAGGATTATTTTGACTTAGGTACACTGCATTCAATGTACAACTGAAATAATGTAAGATCAACATAGCTTCAGGTTTACTGAAACCCGCGTGAAGAGGTGAAAGAATTTTCGATTTGGTTTGGGTGAAAGTATTACTTCAGTAACGGGCGGGAAGTCGCCACGGCTGAACGTGTGTGCACATCTTTTTACATTGAGCAACACGTTGAGTTTCGAAGTTCAATATGATAAGACAAAAGACATTCTAAATTAACAAAGGAGCATGTCATAAATGAAGTAAGACCTTGAATACTAGAAGTAACAAAAAGTATGGAATAAATGTATCATGAAATCCACAATCTCGGTTGGTAAGTTAACTTTGCAAAAATAATTGGTATATTAGATAGCAATATTATTACTGTCAACATTGCTAAAACCTTTTGGCTAGGCGTAAAAGAGTTTCGAACATTGACATGTTGTGTTGATATGAGATGAGATGACCGATGTTCACATAAAATTATAAGCATACATGTGTAAATGATAGATCCATAAAGTTTTTTCTTTACTTATATCTGTTATTAATGAATTATGATGATTTCACATGTATATTACACGCCTGACGCCCGATTTCTGAATTGAGTATTCAAGTTGAGAACGACTTAAGTATCGTTTTGTCTCATTCAGTTGTTAAGATTTCAATGCGACAGAACGATACTTAAGTTGTTCTCAGCTGGAATACTCAATTCTGAAATCGGGTGTAAGGATTGCTGGAATTAATGCATACATATTGCAACTAAAGGTTTCTCCTGTAATATATAGACTTTACTACTAAACCATTATTTCTATATAATTTTGGCTCTTAGACTATTATAAACTGTATATGATGAGTTCATTGCATTGAAAGTGATAGATTACATCACAGATTGCTCTTAATTGCCTATTCTGAGCTTAGGGTCCACCACCCGACGTACCCAGTAAATAATTCGAAAATATTAGGTACAGTACAGGTAATGTAACTTCCCAAGTTTAATTAGATGTATCCTTGGCGAGAAGATTTTGCCTACTCTTTCATCAACAAACAACCTAATCTTATATTTACTATTTACGAAACAATTCTTAAAATAAAGGAAATGAGAACTTTTCAATCCTGCAAAATGAGTATTATAGAATTGTTTTTGTGTAAACCATAAATAACATATTTATTTTATTCTAGTGATAATGAAGTGTAACATGTAACAACGACTTTCCTATAAAATATTAGAGAAACAATGGATAATAATTGTGGAGACAATGCTTTCATCTACCGTCTAAATGATAACGGGAATGGTCCAAGCCTACTAACAAAGGTAAATGTATACTTTTGTTCATATCTTGTTATATATCCCAGCACATTAGGATGGATGACAGTAAATTGGTGAAAGAGATCTATAGAGCTCGTGTCGAAGGTAATGTTAGTAAAGGATAACCGCGGAGGACACATTTAGACCAAAGAGAGAGTTAACCTCAAAAAGGCAGGTGTCCGAGGTATGAGAAATAAAAGGGCATCTATGAAAAGATTGATGGAAGCTAGAGAGGTTTGCCAGGATCCAACTGGCAATTATCCCATTTTTGAAGTCATAATAGAGCTTTCTATCTGTACTACAGAAAGGGGTAATAAGAGTTTGAAATTAATTTCCTTAGCGTACTTTAGGATCGATGGAGTTCCTTATAAGTTACTTTCTCTAATCCAAAATAATGTTTGCAATCAAAGGTTTTGCCGAGTATGCCTCTCAGCCCGGCTAGTACGAGCGGTGTTTAAACTAGTTATCGCGTGGGATAAAGCAGCCATCTCTTACGCACTTAGTATCGTATACTGCCATCTCATTCTAACCGTTATCGTGTCGATAAAATAGTGATCGTGCTTGACCTTCGGTATGACTTTCCGTGTGTGGCTGTCGAGAGCTACATATTAACCGGATAGATTAAATATTTTGCATAACTTTCAGCCTTTTATTTGATGTCTAACACAGGCAGAGCTGAGAAACACAATACAAAAAGCCAGAATTTACATTGAAATCTACTCCTTAAGTCATAGTCACAATCAAACAAAACTTTTATTAATAAATGTAGAAATAGGGAGACCAAATTGATTCATTCTATGAGAGTTGGATCCCGTAGACACTGATATATCTTTACGAACATACACTCACACCTTAAAACTCTAAAAGGAATCGCCTGAGCTTCGGTGTAAGAAACTTTTTATAGTCACTGTTGGAAATTGTGAGGGGAATGGTACAATCTAACTAAAGTCTTAGAATTTTTCTAAACATCTGATACTAAACACCGGATGGCTATTGTGGCCGAGTGGATAGGTACTAGCTTCTCGGTCCGGAGGATGCAGGTTATGTCATCATCATTCTCCTGCCCTTATCCCACTAGGTGGGGTCGGCACAACGTGTGTTTCTCTTCCATTCGTCTCTGTCATACGCCATTTCAGAGCTTACACCTTTTATTCCCATATCATCGTTCACACAGTTCATCCACACTTTCTTTGGTCTTTCTTCCCTTGTATCCATCTACACTCATATTCATCACTTTTTTAGTCACATGCATTTCATCCCTTCTCATTACATGACCATACCACCGTAACCTATTACTTCTAATCTTTTCTGTCACTGGAGCCACTTTCACACTTCCTCTTATAAACTCGTTTCTAATCTTATCCATTCTTGTCACACCACACATCCATCTCAACATCCTCATTTCTGCTACGTGCATTTTGCTTTCATCCGTCTTTTTCATTGCCCAACGTTCGCTTCCATACATCATGACAGGTCTTATCACGGACTTGTAGATTTTCCCTTTTAATGCAGGTGATTCAGGTTATGTGATGACCATAATTGATTGTTTCTTAGTCTTGGGTGTTTTTTTATATGTGTATTATATAATATTAAATACATCGTTGAGTTAGGTACTATAGGATGTACAAGTTAAACTTAGTTTGGGGCAGGCTTGATCTATGTATAATATATCCGTATAATAATATCAACCTAACTTACATGATAATTAAAGCCATAGTTGATTTCAGGTATGCTCAGAAAGAGGATGGCGATGTTTCCAAAATTACTGCGGAAGTGAAGACAGGTGGAATCTCTGGTGGAGATCTACGAGTTTTTCCAATATCACTAATTGGAACCTTGGAGACTGGCAAGTTCGTGAATAATTTATTAAATATTATCATAATAGAAATTAAACTCTGAAATTTGAGAGAAGGTTTTTTTACATCCCTTGTAAAAATCAATGGCCCATGAGAGCACACTCTACAATGACAAGACTCTAGTATTTATTTTCGAGTCAAATCTGTGGTGTTTCATAGATTTGACTAGTCAATCCTTAGATACGATGAGAGCCCTGGTCAAAGCTCAAATCCCTCTCTTTTTGCACCTTTAGACCAAAAAAATAAGTTGATCCAAGGAGACATCGTTAAACTAGAAAATAACCATTCACAAATACTGAAAGAATTTAGTCACATGTCAATATTATTCTTGGCTTTGCATTTTTTGCACAAAGCATTCGCACATATACTCACACCATTAGTTTCCATTGGTTATGGCAGAGACCATCGATCGCCACTTTGTACGATCCTGGCAAACCTCTCTTGCTTCGTTTAAATCCATCAATCTTTTCATAAATGTTCATCTTTACAACCAATATTTACATCTTATAGCTATAAAAATCACTATGGGTTCAGGCCTGTAGATGTTTTTGACAGTATTTACGTATAATAAGTTTCGTGTAAACATAACTAAAAAATTAGTGCCGCGGCACTGGCGTACTTTTAGTCACATAGAGATCAGAATACTTACATTTAGGCTATACAATATGCTTTTTTAAAAATTTTAGATAGTCTTTTAAATTTGAACAAAAAATATTCATCAATTAACTTCTAGCAAATAGTATTATAAATTGCTTAAAGATCAACATATACCCTTCCTTAAGACTGAGTAGCGTGCCCCCTTACTACCACATATCAACAAAAGTTATGAAGCAAGTAACAAAATCCATGTGAAATGTACAAGTGGTACCATATCAATGCCTATAACCTTAAACTGTACAAATATATCATAAGATATGTGCCATGACAGTAAAGCGTTCGAGTACGTAGCGTGCAATACAGTCTCTTTGTGTGTATTCTTCAATAAATCTGCCATTTTTGGACACGTTTTATTGTTCTTCCCTGTAGCAATAACTTGAAGAAATCATGATTTACTTTGAATAGGATGTATTTTACCACGCACTGCTAGCTACTGCATGAAATACACTTGGTAGAAAATGTATCCAATAAGAGAGAATAACCCTACAATAAATACTTCAAAGAAATTACATGTTTTTGTGTATTGCTGTAGCAAATAGAGAGCGTGCTCCAAAAAAGGGGCGGCCGAAATATGAAGAATAAAAGGGCAAGGAAAACATTGATAGATGTAAACGAAACAGGGGGGTTTGCCAGGATCGGACAAAGTGGTGATCAATACTCTCTACCTACCCCAATCGGAAATAATGGCATGAGTATATGTATGTATGTGTGTTCGTCCGTAGCATGATATGATTAAATCTTTTACAACTAAATTTTCTTCAACTGATAAACATTAAAAAAAAATAGAAACATCGAACCTTTCAGTGAATCTTAATGGTTTTCATATAAATAGTTTAAATATTTTTCAGTTTATGAATCACATTCCGAAAGGTGGTCTGATTTGCCGAAAAGATAACCTTTCCCGCCTTCTACGATGTATGAGAAAAGTGTATGGATCTATCTACGACTTCAGGTACAATGTTACTGATAGTAGATTTTTTTTTGTTTTATTTTGCACTAGCACAATTTTTGATTCTGTATCCACTACCACTACCTACTACCTAACCTAGAACTTTCAATGCAATAATATGTTATTTTTCAAGTACTCTTTATTAATGATAGTGTTTCAAAAGATTGCGTGTTTCATGAAACATCGTAGGTATTTTCAGTGAAACTTTTCATTGTTATGCAGTTATTATACTTCTGTGACAATTTGCATTAAGTTTCTTAAAGGCCAAGTTTGAAAAGTTTGCAGAACAACTTTCAATTTCATTTGAATATTCATGGTTATTTGATTAGCGACTAATCTAGACTTTGAAATTGAAACGTGATATTATTGCCCCATAAAGAAAATTTTATTCTAGAGGAATTTCTAATTCCTTAGCTCTGGCTACCCCTTCTAGGGATTTATAGCCGTAAGTATATGTTCGTTTATATATGTAAAGAAAATTTAGCTACCGTATTTTCAAAGAAAACTATAACTAAAAAGTAGAACGTATTTAATTAAAAAAAAAGCTACTACATAACTGAAAATAGCCTTCATTATTAGCCACTGGACGTTGCGACGACGACAATTGATACTTTTGCTATGTCAGTTATCCCGAACACCTTAAAAGCATTACACGATTATAGTAACTCCGTAAAATGGCTACCATTTCAATAACCATGACCTAATTTTTTTTCTCTTTGTGTTTTTTTTCAATTATCTAGTAAAGTTTAATACTGTAGTAAATGCTTTCGGTAGAAGTCTATATATAATGAACTAAACAAAAAACTACCTTTTATTTTCGTGCAAGGTTTTTTAAACCAATTTATTCAATTTTAAATAAAGATGTAAGCAGTACTTGAGAGACGGATATGAATAGCTGAAGTTTAAATTACCTGATTGTTATTTTAAAAGTACTTCATGTAAGTTGTATACCAGAATAGCTTCCATCTATGTTGAAAATAGACGGGCCGTATTTACTATGGGATGTTAACACG
This sequence comes from Bedellia somnulentella, assembly GCA_963576735.1. Lineage (NCBI taxonomy): Eukaryota > Metazoa > Arthropoda > Insecta > Lepidoptera > Bedelliidae > Bedellia > Bedellia somnulentella. The sequence continues at coordinate 1,834,587 of OY755176.1, forward strand.
CAATTCTAAATGTAGTTTCATTCAGAACCTCCGATTTTCAGGGCACGGATATTACTCGTTAGTAATGTTGGTCTTTGTACTTACTGAATGATGTCAAACAATTTTTTTATAAACTAAATGTGTCATCCTCATCGTACTAACCCAAAAACCCCTACATTTAAAGAATTTAACACAGACATATAAACAAGATTCCAATTAGAGGCAATATATATTTTTTTGTGTAAAATGCGTAAAATGGTACAAATAGCGACTTTGGTTTGTCTATTATCTAATGGGGTCTAAGACTAAGAGGGTGTGGGGTTAGTAGTTTTGGCAAATATTTAGTGCTCTCTATTCTTTTTTAATTTCTTTTATTGTTTATGAAAAATATTCCTCATTATTAAATTTCAGTATGCCAAAAGATAGAAATTCGTACGATTCACCAAGTATATATTTCAAAATATTGCATTAAATCAGAGTTCCTTACGTATTTATAATTTGTCGCAACATTAAAGCTTATAGCGTGCTGACGAGCTTTTACCTTGACTAAATGAAACATGCTCTGAAGGCAAACTCAATAAAACATCTGATAAATGTACAGAGTAATAACATCGTAACGTGTATACGTTTGTCTTTGATAGCATCTTAACGGTCTTTGCTATAGCACGATTTTGCAAACCATGAAACTGATATTACATTGCTCAATTTTTCTTTTGCCATTTACGTATATATGATAGTGTAATGTTGAGTGTGATATCTGATACAAAGTTTTAGTAGTAAACGTTAGTTAGTGCTCAACGTTTCTAAACAGAGCTTTTTTGTTTACGCGTAGATAATATTTATAATTTTTATGTCGTTAAATTTTAAAAGATTGTTTCATTTTGTATTGTCTAAGTATACACCCAATTTATGCGTGTGCGCTTCATAGTGGCATATGAGGATGGCATATCCTGACACAAAATATTTAAAATGATGCTTACCTATGATAGTAGTCGGAAACCTTGCCAACCCAGAGCAAGATCGCCTATGACCAAATCAGCCTATACAGGAGAGGCTCGAGGCCCTTGGTAGTGACGAATATGGTCTGATAACAATTCTTTATACAACAACAAAATACGATACATTAGGGGAAAACATCCATCAACTTAAATTCAGGCATGGATACCGATAACAAATTCAAACAATGTTCGTATTGTTATAAAATTTTGCTGACTGCTAGAATTTTCCACTTAAAAGGAACTTTCGATTCTATACCTATAATGCTAAAGGCGATTATCGGTTAGAAAGTAATCACAGTTATTGATTTGTCTTCCCTATATTCTGATGATTTGAGCTGCCATGGTTACGGGATAACTGGGTGAAACATTCGTTTCAACAATGAGGGGTTGAAACTATGCGATATTTTAAAAATGTCATATATACCTATATATAGACGTGAAATGCCGGCTTAGAATGTCACTACTGTCGTAATGTCGTAAGAGGCGACTAAGGGTATGGGGCTTTTTAATTGGATTTTGGACGATCCGGTTGGAGACCCATCACCCACGATACTTTATTTCTGCCATCTTGTCCCCTATCAACTTCCAAATGTGGCTGAGGAGTTTCTAGCTCTAAAGGTCTGGCTACCCCGTTTTGGGATTTATGGCTGTGATATATGTATGTGTTATATATGCAGCTGTAAGGCTATGGCCAAAACATTGCTGAAACGTCTCCAGGATCATTTTCCTATTTTGTAGTTTTTTAATTGTTTTAACATACATACATATACTCACGGCTATAAATCCCTAGAAGGGATAGCCAGAGCTAAGGAATTAAAAATTTCTCGGTCACTTTTGGAAGTTAAGTGGGGAAAAGATGCTGAAATAAAGATTGTTAGTGATGGGTCTCCAACCGCATCGCCCAAAAAATCCCCTAAAAGCCCCAATACAGTTAGTCGCCTCTTACGTACATCCACCGGAAGAAATCGGGTAAACTACAAAGCACTACTAATTGTTTTAAAGATTTCTTTTAACTAATTTTTAATTTCGGTTGTCTTTTATTTTCTGCACAATGCTGCAAAGTCCTTTTATTCGACCCCTTTATTTATGACTAGTGGATCGGGCCCAGCTTCGCACGGCTAGCGTAGTTTTAAAAATATCTGAGGTTTCTTCAATCACTGCTCAACCTTTGTGAAATTTAGTGCAATTTATAGCATTCCTGAATAGTGTAGCTTTGTGATTGTGAAAGCGCTTTAATGAACGGTTCAGTATCTCCGAAAATAAAACGATGCAAACAAACAATCAGAGTTACAAACTTTGCATACATACAGGGAGTATATATATTATAGCATTCACGTGCGACGACAGGGCGCGATAGCTTATTTCATGTATAAGTTTGGTTATTCTATACCGATTTCTATGATTCTTTTTTTATTGAATAGGTAATAATGCAAACTTTTTTAAATGAAAGATGAATGAGAGAACTATAAACGTAAGAGTAAACAAATATAATCAGAATGCTCCGAACTGCTAAGCTATCAGGAGTTATACGTGTTATTATGAGTCAACCATAAAAGATAGACATATCCTGTAGGGGGATATTTTTTAGAAAATTTTATGTTAAATATTTTTGTCATATATGATTTCTATGTAACTATAACCACTAAGGCTGCACACGCGACGGAAGCTCAAAAAATGGAGTCACTTTTCCCTGTTTTCCCAAATTTTCCCAAAATTCCCCTTCACTACTCTGCTGAAAAGTACACAATAACCTGCCCAGGAGTATGAAAAATAATTCTACCAAGTTTCGTTAAAATCCGTCAAGTAGTTTTTGTTTCCATAAGGAACATACAAACCGACAGACAGACAGACAGACAGACAGACAGACGGACAGACAGACAGACAGACAGACAAAAATTTTACTGATTGCATTTTTGGCATCAGTATCGATCACTTATCACCCCCTGATAGTTATTTTGAAAATATATTTCATGTACAGAATTGACCTCTCTACAGATTTATTATAAGTATAGATTGTATTTAGATAACTTAAAGTAGTGTGCCATAAAGCATGGACTTTTTAAATGAAACCATTTTTTTAAATCAGTACATACTTCACCCATTACCAACTACCCTTTATCGTACAATATTTTCCGAACTCAACTTCCAAAGAATTTCATCCTACTGAAGAATTTCTAATACTAAAGCTCTTTACCATCTTTGGGATTTTATGCTCGTGAGTATATACGATACAGTCTCCCCAAAAGCCTTAATATGAGTATCCTTAGTCGCCTATTACAAAAATCGATGGGAAGAAATGGGGCAGTGCTAATTAAGCTGAGACTACACAGCTAATGGGCTACGATTTTCTTTTAGTTAATTAATATTTCTTATATTTAATTCAAGCATAATGTAATTTCCTATTATTGATGCATTCGCCCATGTTATTCAACAATTGTTGGGTCTTCATATCTGATGTTTGTACAATCTGCTAGTAAACTATAAATAAATATGTATTTTATATATTTTTATTATTTCATGATACACATTGCTGTGTAGTGTCGGCTTAGAATAGCACTACCCCATTTCTTCCGGTGGGTGTACGTAAGAGGCGACTAACGGTATTGGGGTTATTAAGGAATTTTTGGGCGATGCGGTTGGAGACCCATCACCGACAACCTTTGTCTCACCATCTTTTCCCCACTCAACTTTCCAAAAGTGGCTGAGGAATTTCTAATTTCTCAGCTCTGGCTACCCCTTCTAGGGATTTATAGCCGTGAGTATATGTATGTTTATGTATTATTTCATGACAAAATAAATTTTCCAGCCCGCCAAGCTACCATCTGCCATTGGAGTACGCCAAGTTTGTGTCGGAATGCTCGCGGATGCGGCGGGATGCCGGCGATGGCAGTGGATGCGTGTGGATCCATAAGCCAGTGGGCCAAAGTCAAGGGCGAGGCATATTTTTGTTTCGGGTAAGTTTTTTTTAATAATACTTAACTCAACTCAAACGTTGGGATAAAGCAGCCATCTCTTACGCACTTACTTAGTATCGTATACTGCCATCTCATTCTAACCGTTATCGTGTCGATAAAATAGCGCACTTGCTTGCCCTTCAGGAAGTACTAAAACTTCAGAATATCACGTGATATTGTCACCTGGTGTTCTGAGTACCCACGTCCTGCTTGGGCAGTGTATGTATTGTGTATTCACGTGATAGGGTGCAGACTTATCGCAGTTTCGTATGAATACAATACAATTTGCTGTGTAGTGCCGGCTTAGAATAACACTACCCCATTTCTACCCGTGGGTGATCGTAAGAGGCGACTAAGGGTATAGGGGCTTTTCAAGTGTTTTTTGGGCGATGTGGTTGGAGACCCGTCACCAAAAACATTTTTATTACCATCTTTTCCCCACTCAACTTCCAAAAGTGGCTGAGGAATTTCTCATTCCAAAGCTCTGGCTACCCCGTCTAGGGAATTATAGCCGTGAGTATATGTATGTATGTATGTACAATGTCACAAGTCCAACTCTGCCATGTGGGTTTTCTAACGAAGTTTTCCCTCACCGTTAATAACCAAGATAAATTAACTACACATATGACTTCAGAAAAGAAAAATTGTAGTAGGTGCAATCCTGGATTTGAACTAGTGTTGCAACAGAACTCTGCTTCCGCTTCCGCAACTGCAGCAGTTCCGCATGTTTTTTCACTTCTGTTTCTGCTTCTGGTTCCGCAAACTTGATAACAGAAGTCTTAACGGAGCAGTAGACGCGACGGCGGCACGGCGCGGGTGGTTTCGGGGGCCGCGCGTGGACAGTTGTACACGAGCGACGACGTCGAGCGTACAAATTTAATAAAATATTTTTTTTAATGTCAAATTGATCTTTTTTTCATAGTGTTAACGCTTCCGTTTCCGCTTCCGCTTCCGTTTCCGCTTCCGTTAAGATTTACCTCTGACATCTGTTTCCGTTTCTGCTTCCGTTATGCCAGTTCCGTTGCATCACTAATTTGAACCTTCATAGTCTACACGATAAACGTCGTTCTACCCACTGAGCTATCGTGATTACTCATATAACAACTTTTTAAATAATTTATTTATACATGAATGTTGCTGTGTAGTGTCGGCTTAGAATAGCACTACCCTATTTCTTCCGGTGGGTGTACGTAAGAGGCGACTAACGGTATTGGGGCTTTTTAAGGGATTTTTGGGCGATGCGGTTGGAGACCCATCACCAACAACCTTTATTCTACCATCTTTTCCCCACTCAAATTCCAAAAGTGGCTGAGAAATTTATAATTTCTCAGCTCTGGCTACCCCTTTTAGGGATTTATAGCCGTGAGTACATACATATACATACATATACTCACGGCTATTAATCCCTAAAAGGGGTAGCCAGAGCTAAGGAATAAAAAATTCCCCAGCCACTTTTGGAAAGTTGAGTGGGGTAAAAATGGTGAAATAAAGGTTGTTGGTGATGGGTCTCCAATCGCATCGCCCAAAAATCCCTTAATAGCCCCAATACCGTTAGTCGCCTCTTACGTACACCCACCGGCAGAAATGGGGTAGTGCTATTCTAAGCCGACACTACACAGCCGTGAGTATATGTATGTATGTATGTATGAATGTTGTAATATGTTTCCTGAGTCGTGAGTGAGGCCTTATTCTAATTGTCACTTTATATACTTTTCAGAACGTGTGTGATATGAGCTGTGGATCGGCTGCAGTCGTTCAAAAATATATAGAACGACCGTTATTAATAGCAGGATATAAGGTATGTTTTTAATTTTTTTCCAATTTTTTTTGGACTCGTTTTTGACCCAAATTAAAACAGAAAACTTTGTACACGCACGAATTAGCGACAATATAATAATTTCATAGGTTAATATCATTATCGTGCTATGTGTTACCAGGGTAAAATTGTTTCAGTTGTTTCAGCGCTGAAAAGTGAAAAAAAAAATAGTTTAAAAACTAAAGAACACGCTTTCAAGGCACTTCCAACTATAAAGTGGGTTCTCTGCCATATATTTCGTCTATCGAGCAACCCACGCTTTTACACAACAATTCTAGTAATTTTTGTTTATTACAATTTCCAGCTTATTTAAGGAATTATTTTTAACTTTTTACTTTGTGATGTTTTTGGTTTTTTAATTATTTTTGCTAATTCTGTTTTAAATATGTTGTAGTTTGACCTACGACTCTACGTCTGTGTTCCGACATATCGGCCGTTGACTGTTTATATGTATGCAGAAGGACTCGCCCGATTTGGTAAGGATTTATTTAATCCAACCGAATTTATTTCATAAGACCGACTCAAAAATAAACACTTATAATAAGAAGAAAAAAAAAGCTTCATACCAGCCAAAAGTAACCATTTGAAAAGTCTAAAAAACGATTGGGAAACCAGGGACTATTGGACTCGTTATCAATGAATAGCATTGTTTTGCATGTTTCTACGAATCTCCGAAATCATCTTTTCTCATAATTAATACTTAAATTATTTTAGATTTCATTATGTATAAAACTTTATTACATATTTTTATGTATAAACATACATAAACATGTAAGAGGGCAGTATTCCAAATATCAAAACAACAATCTTCAATCATCTTGCATACATACATACATACATATACTCACGGCTATAAATCCCAAGAAAGGGGTAGCCAGAGCTAAGGAATTAGAAATTCCTCTGCCACTTTTGGAAGGTGCGTGGGGAATAGATGGTGAAATAAAGGTTCTTGGTGATGGGTCTCCAACCGCATCGCCCAAAAATCCCTTAAAAGTCCCAATACCGTTAGTCGCCTTTTACGTACACCCACTGGAAGAAATGGGGTAGTGCTATTCTAAGCCGACACTACACAGCAATCATCTTGATATAATGATTAGCAACAGCATAAGTTTAATCTAACTCTACTTCGGATTCAGAAGGTGTATTGTGAGAAAAACCCGTAAGAAACTCATCAACACCTATCTTTTCTTAGTCTATTACAATCAATACACTAACGGCTAAAATCTCAAAAAGAGGCAGCTACATAACATAACATAAACGTTCACGCCGTTTATCCCCGAAGGGGTTGGCAGAGGTACCAATACTTCTGAACTCACATGGCAGCGCCATCTAGTGTCCAGAGAAGGTACCCACGTTTTGCTTAGACAGTGTACTCACGTGATAGGGGGCAGGCCTATCGCCGTTTTGTACGAATACACTGTCACATGACTAAGTACAACTCAGCCATGTGGGTTTCCTCACGATGTTTTCCCTCACCGTTAACAACCATGATAAATTAACCACACATATGGCTTAGAAAAGACAAATTGGTGTAGGCCCGACTCAGGATTGGAACTCACGCCCTTCTGTTTTCCGGCGGGTGTTCTACCCACTGGACTATCATGTCGTTATCAGGCAGCTACAGTTTTAATATTAGAAATTCCTCAGCTAGTTTTAGAAGTAGAGTGGAAAAAAGATTGTAAAAAGAAATCTAATAAAATATTGGTTATCAAAAATATAATTATGATAATTACCTAACTAGTGTCATTGTATCCTTTCAGGGACTGATAAATACACATTAACTGACATCCACAACCCATACCGCCATTTGACCAACTCATCTCTAAACAAGTCTGGCCCAAGATTTTCCGAATGCAAGGACATGATTGGAAATGGTAAGTTCATGTTTTCTTGCTATAATATAAAATAATACAGTAGGTATGTTTGTAGGAGGTAACTTATCTTAGGGACGATGGCGAACATATCTTAATTCACGGTAGCGCATAAATGGCAATCACTGACCTCCATTATACTATATAAGTACGCTGGACCAATGATACGTATTAAAATTACAGCTATTGATTGTGCCGATTTGAAGCGCCCCCAATGAGGGGGAAAGGAACTAAATCTGACGTAAACTGCAAATTGGCCAGTGCCTTTTTTACCATAAAGCGTAATATATCTATGGTTTATAAAATAAAAAAATATTCAATAGTGCTGTGACCATGCTGTGAAATTCAGTTTCGATAAAACTTACCGATTGAGACCGTGTAGTGCCTACAGACAGATTGTTAAACATAGATAATCTTGTAATTTACAGGTTTCTAACTTTGGAATTATGGCTGAAAAATATTAATAAGTCTAGCACACGTCCAAAAGAATATGATTACATATGCTCAAAACACTTCACTGACGTCTGTTTTATTAAGCACAAGCATACTCTTTGAGAAAGTGAAAAACTGTATTTTGTTTGTACTTAATATAAATAAATAATAAAATTATGTTTATTTTCTATAAATACCTCACCTAATCTATTATTTGTATTGTCACGGGCAAGTGAAACGGATCAGCTCATTACGTACTGAAGTTGAAGTTTCATATTTTTTAAAAAAACGTTCCCTATTTATAGTAGGATCTAGCTATCTATACATAAGCTACCCACATTTCCCGGCTTCGGCTTATCCTACGATTACTCAATCCTTGGTTAGTCATAGTATTAGCGATCAATTGAATTAGTTTGGACATTAGCCATGATTTATGCATTACGAGTAATATGATCCATTCCTTTAAGTAAAAGCTTTTATTGATATATTCTATCTTACCGTCCCATCCTTTCATTAGTTCCTTTCCCTCTCACAGCTGCCGTAAGCGCCAAAATGGCGAAAATCGAATTGCCTCAATATGTCACGGCCTATGATTTGTCCAGCGTACTTACATAGTATAATGGAGGTCAGTGATGGCAATCGATCTCTAGTGGTCTGATTATATGTCTAACGTATGTATGTATGGTAAAGCGTCATGCCTTACCGTGATTAATTAAATGTTATAAATGGATTATAAAAGTTTTTATGAAATTAAATATTTTACTGTATTTGCTATGACAAAGTATTAAAAAAAATATATACGATTAAAGATGGATTAACATATATTATTATTTATACAGTATTTTTATCCAGCTGATCTCTATAGCGGCTAGCTAGACTGATTTTGGCTATACTTAATAATTATAAAGAAGTCAATAAAATATGTCTATGTACCTACTTAGTCGTAAAATAAAAATACTTATTTCAGGTTGCAAATGGACATTAAAGCAAGTGCGTAGAGCTCTAATAAGTCGCTGCGGAGCTTCTGAATGGTTGATGTGGCAGCGAATACGCACCCTGGTCACCCTGACGTTACTGGCGCAGACGGCTGGTATCCCTCCTGCCAAGAACTGCTTTACATTGTACGGATTTGATGTTTTACTTGATGACTCTTTGAAGCCTTGGCTTTTGGAGGTACCTTTATTTTGTTATTTCACTTTCACATATACTTATACTCACGGACATATAACCCAAAAAGGGGTAACCAGAGCTTTAGAGCTAGAAACTCTTCAGCCTCATTTAGAAGTTGATAGGGGCAAGATGGTAGAAATAAAGTATCGTTGGTGATGGGTCTCCAACCGCATACCCTTAGTCGCCTCTTACGACACCCATGAGAAGAAAGGGGAAGTGACATTCTAAGCAGACACTTTACGGTTTCCTTTCATACAGGCAAATAAAATTAGTTTCTGTGTTTTGTTTTATAGTCCTTTCACTATAGGTTCAAACTTTATTAAATGTGCAGAGAGTCTATACAATGTTATATAAAAATTAAAACTTTTAAGCGATTTTCAATAAATAAATCACAAAAATAAGTGTGATATAATAAATATTCATACATATTCTCACGGCTTTAAAACCCAAACAGGGGTGCCAGTGTTTCGGAATAAGAAATGTCGGATCTACTTTTGGAAGTTGAGTGGGGAAAATATTGTAAAGTAAATGTTTTTGGTGATAGGTCTCCAACCGCATCGCCCAAAAACCACTTAAAAAAGTCCCATACCGCCTCTTACGAAACCCGTGGGTAGAAAGGAGTAGTGCTATTCTAAGTATGACACTACACAGCATACACTACTAAAATATCATCATATAAGTTACCGTTTTCAGGTAAATTTATCCCCAGCTTTAGCATCAGACTGTGATGCAGACGTCGCAGTAAAAGGTCCGATGCTGCACGAGCTATTTGACCTCCTCGGGATGCCAACGAAGAGAACTGGTGACCTTTCATTAGACGATCGATTTATACTTAATCAAATTGAATAGTAAGTTAAACACTGTCATACTCTTCGTTAATTCAGTTAATTAAGCAAAAGTAAATGATACTCGATTCCACGATTACGCCATTGATCCCTGCAGGGGTAGCAGAGGTAATAATACTTTTGTATCACGCTTAAATCTTTGTTTGTTTGGTCAATACATCCAGGTGATCGGAAACAGAATTATCGCCCTCCTTTTCTCATGATAAGAACCCTGATAATTTATCCATTCATATGATTTACTGTGTAGTGCCGGCATAGAATAGCACTACCCCATCTCTTCCCTTGGGTGTCGTAGAAGTCGACTAAGGGTAAAGGGCTTTTTCATCTTCGCCCCTACACCAATCCAAGGTCTGCCGTGCCGAGGGATGCGTGGCCAGGGGTGAGCCTGGTCGTTAGCGTGCCGCCGTCCCGGAGCCTGGTGAACTCCGGGTACTAAATAACCTTACCTAGTCAAGCGGGGCTCTGGCTAGGCGGACAGTTTACTTCCCTTGCTTTTCGTGGGGTCCAAATGTGTTTCGCAACAAAAATTAAACACGATGGCGGCGATATGGCTCGCCACCTATCACGCCGTGGTTCCTCGCGGGGCGAAAAGTGGGCTAAAGAGACCCGCTTTGGTACGATGAATGTGTGTGGAGGGATGCATGAAAAATTAGATGAAGTATGTTTGATTATGGAAGACAGAAAACTAGATTTTCTGTGTGTAAATGAAACGAAGCGCAAGGGAAAAGAGGTTTCACAACTTGGCCCATTTACAGCTATCTGGTCGGGAGTTGCCGAGAGTGACAGAGCTTGCCAAGGCGTGGGACTTCTGATATCTGAAAGGATGGCTAAGTGCATGAAAGATTATGCGTGTGTGAGTCCAAGGCTCCTATGGATAAAGGTGAAGGTAGGGCTTGTCCGGATGCGCATAATTTGCGTGTATGCTCCGGACATGTCCAGATCACTATCCGAGAGGGAGGAGTTTTGGAATCTGTTAGACGATGTTGCGAATGGGTGTGATGAAAATGAGAAAATTGTTATGTTAGGAGATTTTAATGGTTGGGTTGGTGTGTCACGCAACGGTTGTGAAAGAGTTTTAGGAAAGTTTGGTGATAAAAGAGTGAACGAGAATGGTGAGAAAGTGATTGAGGTATGTTTGGAGAGGAATCTTTGTGTTACGAACACGTTGTTTGAACACAAAGATATCCATATGTATACTAGACAGAGAGGAAGCGAGAGAAGTATGATAGATTTTGTGATAGTGGATGAAAGGCTAAGAGCAAAGGTTGTTGACACCAGAGTCCATAGGGGCATTAACGTTGGCACAGACCACTTTCTCGTGATATCACGATTGAGGGGACTGTGCACGCGTTGGCGTCACAGGGCCAAAGTGTCGACAACTGAATTTGCGAGAATAAAAGTGGAGAAATTGGAAGAGGATGAAAATATTAGAGATGAATATATGAAGAAATTGGACGACAGACTAAGTTGCGTGGAGATGAAGGATGAAATGGAAATAGAAGAAGTATGGGATGTGCTCAAATCGTCAATGGTTGAATGTGCGACGGAAGTATGTGGATTGAGTAAAAGAACAAATAGACCACCAACAAGTTGGTGGGATAAAGATGTGAAAGAGGCAGTTGGAGATAAGAAGAAAGCTTGGTTAGATTTACTAGCGATTAAAGCTAGTAAACGAATGGATGCGAGAGTAAAAGATGATGTAGTGAAGAATAGTGAAGATGAATATAAGAGAGTTAAGAATGAGGTTAAGAAGAAAATAGAAAAGAAAAAGCGTGATCTGATAGAATGGTGTGAGAGGAAACTCTCCGATAATTTCCGGAATAACCAAAAGTTGTTCTGGAAATATATCCGGAAAGAAAAGGGAGTTTCCAAAAACACGAGAGTGAATGTTGTGAGAGATGAACAGGGTGAATTGGCGACGGATGAAAGTAGCATAAGACGAGTATGGAAGAACTATTTTGAGGGACTCTTTGAAAAAGAGGATACATCCATTTCTTCGCCAATCGGCAGTAATGTTGATTGGAACGACGTTATAGGTGACTTTAGTGACAGTGAGATCAGTATGGAAGAAATAATGAAAGCAATGAAAAGTATGAAACTAGGGAAAGCGGCAGGGTATGACAGGATAAACACTGAAATGCTGAGGGCTGGTAAAGGGGTGGTGGCTTCCTGGTTGTACTTCCTTTTCCAAAAATGCTGGTCGAGTGGCAAAGTGCCACAAGACTGGTGCAAAGCGGTAATTGTGCCTTTATATAAAGGAAAGGGGTCACACCAGGAGGCTAGAAACTACCGTGGAATTAGCCTACTCAGCATTGTCGGTAAATTGTATGCAAAGGTTTTGATTGAAAGAGTGATGAATGAAACGGATGATAAAATTTGGGATGTGCAAGCAGGATTTAGAAAGGGAATGGGATGTATGGACCAAATCTTCTTTTTAAGGAGCATCACCGAAAAGTTCTTAGCTAAGAACCGAAAGGTGTATTGCTCCTTCATTGATTTAGAGAAGGCGTATGATAGGGTGGTAAGAAAGTGTTTATGGGAGGTGTTATCCAAGTTCGGTTTGGGGAGTCGACTTATACGTGCACTTGTATCACTCTATGAGGATTCCAGTGCATGTGTGAGAGTAAACGGGGAAAATACTGACTGGTTCGGGATCTCTCGGGGTGTCCGACAGGGTTGTGTAGCTTCCCCGTGGCTCTTCAATTTGTTCATGGATGACTGTTTAACAGAGTTGCGTGAAAGTGATTATGGATTGAGAATGGGTGGATTCATCATTAAATGCCTCTTATATGCCGACGATCAAGTGCTACTTGCATCATCGGTGGAAGAGCTGCAAGAGATGATGAATATTGCATGTGCGTCTTTTGAAAAAAAGGGAATGAGGGTGAATGTGGATAAAACAAAAACTATGGTTTTTGAAAGAGAGGTGAATATGACCGAATGCGTGATTGAGATTAATGGTAAGAAAGTGGAACAAGTGAAAGAGTTTGTGTATTTGGGAAGTTTGTTTACTAGGGATGGAAAGTGTGATGAAGATATCGAGAGAAGAGTGAAAAAGGGTAATGCGGTAAATGGAGCACTGGATAGTCTAATGTCTAGTCAGTCGGTGTCTGAAAAGGCCCGAATGGCTGTGCATGATGCTGTCCTCGTTCCTACGCTTATGTATGGCAGTGAATGTTGGGTGTGGCAGAAGAAGCATGAAGGTAGAGTGAATGCAGTAGAAATGAGATCCCTCAGAAAAGTGTGTAATGTAAGGTTATGTGATCGTGTGAGGAATGATGTGATTCGTGAAAGGTGTGGTGTAAAAGATGATATTGTAAGAAAGATAGAAAAAGGAATGTTGAGATGGTTTGGGCACATAGAGAGGATGGATGACAGTAAATTGGTGAAAGAGATATATAGAGCCAATGTGGAAGGTAATGTTAGTAGAGGACGACCTCGGAGGACACATTTGGATCAAATAGAAAATGTGCTCAAAAAGGCAGGTGTCCGCAGTATGAAGAATAAAAGAGCATGTATGAAAAGATTGATGGATGTAAACGAAGCCAGAGAGGTTTGCCAGGATCGTACAAAGTGGCGATCGATAGTCTCTGCCTACCCCAATGGGAACTAACGGCGTGAGAATATGTATGTATGTATGTATGTATGATTTAAGAAAACACTCATTCAGCATAGCTAGCGAGCAACCTTTTAACTAGATATCGCGTGGTATAAAACTACCATCTCTTTCGCACTTACTAAGTATCTTATACTGTCATCTCATTCTAAACGATATCGTGACGATAGAATAGCGCTCGTGCTAGGCTTCCAGGTACTATGGTTCATCAATAAAGGAGTTCATGATACATATACATCAAGCCAAATAACCTATTTCAATTCTGCAAAGTATGCTTTATATAATTTGTCGCAAATCTTGTTTTGAACTTAATCTATACTGATAATAAATCTGTAGAGAGGTCAGTCTGTCTGTCTGTCTGTCGGTTTGTATGTTCCTTATGGAAACAAAAACTACTCGACGGATTTTAACGAAACTTGGTACAATTATTCTCCATACTCCTGGGCAGGTTTTTGTATACTTTTCAGCAGAGTAGTGAAGGGCAATTTTGGGGAATTTCGGGAAAACGGGAGAAGTTACTCCATGTTTTAGCTTCCGTCGCGTGTGCAGCCTTAATGGTTAAACTTACATAGAAATCATGTATGACGGAAATATTCTTCACAAAGTTATCTAAAAAAAACTGCAACAGTATATGTCTATTTTTTATGGTTGACTCACAATAACACGTGTAATTCCTGATAGCTAGCAGTTCGGAACATTCTGATTATATTTGTTTACTCTTACGTTTGTAAAACTCTGATTCATCTCTAATTTAAAAAAAGGAAGCATTATTACCTATACAATAAAAAAAGAATCATAGAAATCGGTAGAGAAACACAGAATTATACATAAAATAAGCCAGTCCGCCCGTGTCCAAAACCAAATCTTACCAATTTACATATAACATACTAATCCGGTCAATTTATACATTCAAGGTTACATAAATTCATAAGAAGCTGAAAATTGGCACAATTGTTCAAAACATGATTATAAATGAAACCTCAAAAGTCCCCATCGTTCCGAGGTGTGCTAAAAATTTGACACGAGGTATTTTAACGTGGTATCTCTTGTAGGCCTATTCCACGGGTCTGCAGTGATTTTATTTGTTTTACAAGGGATACCACGTTGAAATAAAACGCGCTAAGTACACCACCTCATAGGTGGCGTGGAAACGTGTGCAAAGTCTGAAGATTACCAATGATCGAACTTTTCAACGCGTTATATCTTCAAAATGGTGGCTTTTAGGAAAAAAAATACTAATATCTTTATTGTAGAGAATTTTCTGATCTACAATTTTGTACTGGGTTGTTTTGCGGAAAAACTCACCGTTTCGCTTAAAATTGCAAAAAACTCTTTTTTTTGACATTTGACCTCGTGTCAAATTTTTAGCACACCTCGGAACGATGGGGACTTTTGAGGTTTCATTTATAATCATATTTTGAACAATTGTGCCAAATTTCAGCTTCTTATGAATTAATGTAACCTTCCTCCTTATTTTAGGCCTTAATTGACCGGACTATACTAGATGGCGCCAGTAGTTGCATCCTACATCACGTAATGATTTTTTTTAGATTGTTATTAATACTTGATAGCGTTTTATTCAAACATTTGCTATTAAATGGAAATACTGAACCATTCATTAAAGCGCATTCAAAATTTCCAAACTAAACTGTTCAGGGAGTGCTATAAATTTAATAAATTGAAAACATTGCGCTAAATTTCACAATGCTTGAGCAGCGACTGAAGAAAGAAACCTCAGATATTTAAAAAACAACGCTACCCGTGTGAAGCTGGACCGATCCACTAGTCAATCAAATAATTTTATTAAATATAATTAGATTGAAATTGGTATTTCAGTTGCTCAGAAGACGATAGCCACATAAAACCAAATACCAAATGCAGCACAGAAAATATTGCACGTCGAGGAAACAGATGGAGGAAACGAAGAGCAGTGCCTATGCATTGTATCAGTATACAACCACCTATGACAAAGGTGAGTAACAGAAAAATAATGTTTCATCATTAGTAGAAGCAATCGTTATATCATTTTCTTTATTGATAAAATTACTTTATTCTAAGTAATACAGGTTACGTACCACTAAACACAGCTTAAGTCCAATGGTCTTCTTGATTCTATGCACAAAACTTTATGAGATTTGTTCAAGCCGTGGATTAATCACAGTTAATAAACTATCTCATCTAGTACATACATATTGCATACATATTTTGAGATAAGTATTTATTGCTACCATTTTGTCTTCATAACAATATATATCAAAACGGACTCGACGATTCTAATCCCGTGCTAAAAAAACGGAGTAGACGCAAAAATTATAATACTACTTCAAGATTAATTCAGGGTGCAGTTTGGCCCATATCATGTACAGATTGTATTATTATTTAAAAGCTTGCTTAAACGCCTCATTTTAATTGAATTAATTAAAAGTTGATTGTTTTTTTTAAATTTTGTTTTTATCATGCTGCTACCTATTTAAAAGGATCGTGAAAATAAAAATCATCAATCGTTTCAAGACAATAACGTGGTAACGGATCAGGTCAGTAAGATTGTCATACTTACAAATATATAAAAAAGAAACTATGCTTATCCCTATGATATGATATAACTATTCGTAAATGGCTGGATCAGTCATCCTGTGAGATGGTTTTCCTACGGTATGAAATCCAACAACCAATTAAAGAAACACGTAACCTGAATCATCTGGTACGCGCAAGGAAAAGCACGTAATTTTATGGCTTGAAGAGTGCCTGTCGAATTATATGGTAGATTTACTTTATACCTGTCACAATTAGTTATTTTCTCTATTAAAAAGAGCTTGCATTTGGCAATAGCAATGATGCACCATATTTCTGTAATAATCGTTGTTGAGAGAGTTAAATAATATATTTTTTTTTCTAGTCAACGAGTTCAATATCCAAAAACGAATCTGATGACTGCTTGAGGATAGCTTTAAACAACGCTACAAATAGAAAGAAGAAAACCGCAGTTGGAAACATTTGGGGCAACGGTGTGAGATGGGATAAGGCACCGGGACGATGTGGTCTTTGGACCCGGATATTTCCACATACGTCACCAGTTGATGGGGTAAATATGAAAATACTATAAATAACATACATCAATATATAGACAAAGCACTCAGATTTAGTTCGCCTCTAAAACACTGAAGTGGTATGGCTTTCTCATTCTATATACTCAACTCATCGTTTAAGTCGCAAATCTCCGAAGAGATGGCAAAAATGCTAAGACTTCTGATTATCGCCTGACATATTTGTCACCTAGTGCTCAGAGTACCCACGTTTTGCTGAGACATTAAACGCAGTTATATCTAATATATAAAATTCACTGTCACTCCGCCGAAATGACTGAACCAATTTAAATAAAATTTTGCATACACATTCGACAGGTCCGGGAATAGGTTTATTATAGCTCTTTCTTATACCCCTAATGTTAAGGATTGCATACCCCCAACATTTTATATTTATTCCTTAGAAATAATTTACATGGCAAAAGTACTTTTGCCGGGTCAGCTAGTAAATATATATCATCATCATGTAGTCCTGTTATCCCTCATCGAGGACATTAGGGCCCGAAGAAGAGATCTCCACTTTTCTCGATTTTGTGCGGCAGCTTCCAGGTCCTTCCAGCTGAGTTCAGTTAGTGCCACCTCTTTTTCAACTGAGCGCCTCCAGGTGGTATCGGGGGACCCGGGTCTTCTTTTGCCATACGCTTGCCACTTTAACCCTTGTTTGGATATATGAGTGTCTGGTATTCTCAGTACATGTCATCCAACGCCATTTCCTCATAAGGCTCTCCTTGTCGATGGGCTTTTGTTCAGTCAACTCCCACAGCCTTACGTTAGTTGTGGTTCGCGGCCAGAAGATTCCCAGAATGCGTCGTAAACATTTGTTCACGAACACCTGTAGCTTGCTGGTTACTTCATTTTTAACGAGCCATGTCTCGCATCCGCATAGGAGGACTGACTTTACATTGGAGTTGAACACTCTGATCTTTGTACGCCGTGTTATTATGGAAGACGTCCACACCGGTTTTAGTTGGGCGTACGCGGCTCTTGCTTTGTTGATACATCACATCACATCACATATACTCACGGCTATAAATCCCTAGAAGGGGTAGCCAGAGCTAAGGAATTAGAAATCCCTCAGCCACTTTTGGAAGTTGCGTGGGGAAAAGGTGGTAAAAATTAAGTTTGTTGGTGATGGGTCTCCAACCGCATCGCCCAAAAATCCCTTAAAATGCCCCAATACCGTTAGTCGCCTCTTACGTACACCCACCGGAAGACATGGGGTAGTGCTATCCTAAGCCGACACTACACAGCTTTGTTGATGCGCGCCTCTCTATCAGATTCCGCTCCCCCTCTGGGGTCCACGACGCTTCCCAGGTAGGTAAATCGCTGCACTTGTTCGGCAACCTCACCATTGACATAAATTGGCGCTTCGTCGCGGGTGTTTAGGCGCTTGTCCTTGGTTTTGCTGCAGTTGATGCGCAGCCCTTTTTTTGCAGCTTCGTTTGCGAGGTGGCCACCCCTTTTTGGGATTTATAATCGTGAGTATATGTATGTATGTATGTATGAATTATAACAAATGTAATTTCTTATTTTAGATGGAGTCAGAAGATATCCGAGAATGCGTGTCACAAATATCAAAACTGGGAAAAGCCGCAAAAGAAATAGTTAAATCTTCGAATCCAAAACAAACACTAACCCGAGAGAGTACTAAAGATGCTATTTTTAATGAAATGCTCAAGAAAAAAGTTGATTTTGGTTCACATTTTGAAGTCTGGTTACCTCCTCATACATAATCTAGTTAAGTCCTTAAACAACGAATGTGACAATATAATTACAACAACTATTTGATTTTCGGATATTTTACATACATACATATTGTCACGCCGTTAGTTCCCATTGGGGTAGGCAGAGACTATCGATCGCCACTTTGTACGATCCTGGCAAACTTCTCTAGCTTCATTCACATCCATCTATCTTTTCATACATGCTCTTTTATTCTTCGTACTACGGACACCAGCCTTTTTGAGTACATTTTCTATTTGATCCAAATGTGTCCTCCGAGGTCGTCCTCTACTAACATTACCTTCCACATTGGCTCTATCGGATATCCTAATCGCGTGTTATTATTTTTTTTAAAGCCCGACGTTTCTAAAACTTTTCAGTTATCATGGTCACGGGAAGAAGATTAAAATATCCGAAAATCAATAGTTGTTTTAATTATAATGTGCAGTCGTGAAAATCATAGATAATGTGTTAATTATTCGCTGTTTCGTAGCTTATGTTTTAATATGTCTTTAACCTTTTACTATTGTTCTAGCAAATATAAAATGTCCACATATGTATTTAAACTTCTAAGAGTGTCCAATTAGTGTTTACTGGTGTGTGAGATATATATTAGCCAATGGTCATAAGGGCCTGTAATAAAACTGTCGTTTGAAAGATTCTTGGCTGAATTTATAATTATAAGTCTTTTTAAATGAGTGCCCGACATTTACAAAAAAAAATTCGCTTTCTCAATTCTCATGATGCACGTATACAAATATCACTCTACTCAACTGAACGCTGAAGTAAGCTAAACAACAGTTTCACTTTTTCAAGTTAGATAGAGTTAGCAGACATACTTGGGTGCTAGTTTATACAGTATATACGAGTAGATCAGTAGGGCAAGCATGAGCGCTGTTTTATCGACACGGTAACGGTTAGAATGAGATGGCAGTATACGATACTAAGTAAGTGCGTAAGAGATGGCTGCTTTATACCACGCGATAACTAGTTTAAACACCGCCCCTGCTTGCCCTTCAGGTCAGTTGACAACAATAATATTTAAAAATGTGTAGTCAGTTTGACTGGTGTGTAAATGAAAATACGAATATATTTAATTAATCTTTATTCTTTTATAAAAGCACTGTGCAATAATTGGTCTCTTACTTGCTACAATTAGAAATGACATAATATAAATACGCAATACCTTTTTATTAACATTTTTTTTTATTAATCTGAAATTGTTTCATCAATAAAAATATACCAAAATACCACAGTTTAACCAAGAATTGCCCAAAAACAATCAGATATTATGAATTGATTGGTTAATAATATGAAGAAACATTTTGTCTTCTTATACAGAGGTGCACAAGTGGATTGCAAATGTTCAATTATATTTTAATAATACCTTTGTGTAATAATTCATGTGTGTGACATTAGATTTTTTATTGAAACAATGCCTGCGTGGTTTTTGTAATTTTTAAAACTACCTTCATCAATTTAACAATAAATTGGTACAAAGAGTGAGGTATGAGGATGGCTCTGATTTGTATTTTTATGAATAGTGGAGGCGATAGTACAAGTTTGTTTTTTATAAGCATAGAAACTTTAACATAAACCTTCATCTTGATATTATGCAGAATAAAGTAATTTTTAACACTACCTCAGCTTAATTAATGTGCATCACTTCTTATATTTTAATGAGATCAACGATGAATGTCGCTCAGATGTATGTATAAGTGTTTCGAATTTAATTTATTTATTACTATATACTCGATTTAATACATGCTTGCTCAAATTATTCCGTTTATTTATTTCGTACACGTGCTGTGTATACTAAGCCTTTTTGTAAAGTTCAAAATCAAACCAATAAATATTATAGTGTTACATATAAAAAAGTAGTATGATTTATTATTTGTATAGGTATAAATACATATTTATATTTAAATTCATAAACCTTGGGATGCACTCGAATGTAGCTAGACGATTTTTATTGAATTTATTTTATAACTTTATATTTTTTTCACTCATATAATCAAAACCGGTACAACCTAATGTAATAACTTCTTTACGCTACATATTTTTACCACGTTAAAAAGTTATATTACTAAGTGAACTTACTACTTTTTGAGTCTTTCTTATTTTTAAACTTATAAAATAACGTTACACATGGCTGTGTAGTGTCGGCTTAGAATAGCACTACCCCATTTCTTCCGGTAGGAGTACGTAAGAGGCGGCTAACGGTATTGGGACTATTAAGGGATTTTTAGGCGATGCGGTTGGAGACCCATCACCAACAACCTTTATTTTACCATCATTTCCCCACGCAACTTTTCAAAAGTGGCTGAGGAATTTCTAATTTCTTGGCTCTGGCTACCCCTTCTAGGGGTGTATAGCCGTGAATATATGTATGTTAAACATTGATATACAATAAATTTATGAATTACAGTTTGGTTTGTACTTATTTAAAACGACTTACAAATTAAGAGGCCTTTGATTCTGTTAACACAGTGTAAATGGAGTAAGCAAGACGCACTACCTGCAACAAAAGAAATAATACAAACAAATGCTTATCATTTTGAACACTAGGGATTTAAAGACATAAACATAAACATAAACGTTCACGCCGTTTATCCCCGAAGGGGTTGGCAGAGGTACCAATACTCCTGAACTCACATGGCAAGCGCCATCTAGTTTCCAGAGAAGGTACCCACGTTTTGCTTAGACAGTGTACTCACGTGATAGGGGGCAGGCCTATCGCCGTTTTGTACGAATACACTGTCACATGACTAAGTACAACTCAGCCATGTGGGTTTCCTCACGATGTTTTCCCTCACCGTTAGCAACTATGATAAATTAACCACACATATGACTTTAGAAAAGACAAATTGGTGTACGCCCGTCCCAGGATTGGAACTCACGCCCTTCTGTTTTTCGGGCGGGTGTTCTACCCACTGGACTATCATGTCGGATTTAAAGAGTTACGAAGATATTGGAAGAAAAGTGAAAAGGGTAAGATTTCGGGATAAATGAAACTGCTAATAGTTTAATATTGAGTGATTTCGTGACTCACAAGGTCCAAATAGCTGTGCATGATGCAGTTCTAGTTCCTACGAATGTGAATGGCAGGATATGTTGGGTATGGTTGCTGAAAAACCATGAGGGCAGAGCAAAGGCTGTATGGTCCCTCATAAAATACTTTAATTTAGGTTATAAAGTTAGAAATAGTGAAAATCTTGAATGGTTCGGCTTGAGAGATAATATTGTCAAATAAAGGAAAAGGAAATGATAAGATGTTTTTGGTAAGTATAAGTAGGATATTGACAGGGAGCGGAGGGCGCTGTCCCTGAGGGCGAATATGATTGCCCGTAGATTTGTTAGATGCTTAAACGAAGCTAAGAAAACTCTGTTTAAAGCCTTTTGCACGAGTATGTACTGTAGTCTGTGGGCGATGTATACGCAGCGAGCACTGCAGCGCGTCAGGCATATTTGCGGAAGCCCGCACGGACTGCTTTCATGCCACGATGCGGAAGCGGGCCGCCTCGCTGCTGTGTCAGGTGCGAGCCAGCAACAACCCGCTGTTGGCCGCGCTCGCGGACCGGTACGACTGCGTGTATGTGCGCCGGTGCGGCCCCCACCGCATCACCGGACGTACACGTGACCTATCATGTCCTTAGATTAAGTTTTAGCATGTACCAACTAACATTAAATGTAAGCTTTACTAACAAAACTGTACCATGTTGAGCGTTTAATAAAGTTGTATTATTATTATTAAGGAGTATGGAAGAAAGGAAATTGGTAAAAGAGATATTATTAACAGATACTTATCCCAAAAATGGGTAGCCAGAGCTTCAAATTCAAAATTCAAAGTTCATCGACCATTTTTGAAAGTTGGGAGAAGATTGCGAAATATGTTGTTGATGATGGCTTTTATGGGCTTTTTAGTGATTGCTGGGCGATGTACCTGGAGTCCCATTACAAACCATCCTTATTTTTTTAACTTTTCCCTACTCAAGTTCCAAAAGAGTGAGAAGAATAAAAAAGAATGTATGAGAAGAATAATGAATGTAAGGGAAGCAAGAGAGGTTTGTCAAGATCGTACTAAGTGGCGATCGATAGTCTCCGCCTACCCCAATGGGAATAATGGGCGTGAGTATAAGTAAGTAAATTCCAAAAAAGAAGAAAAAATTTCTAATTCTAAAACTTGAGCTATCCTTTTTTTAAGATTGTAGCCCTGAGTATATGTATACAACATTTAAAATCTTACCTTTATAAATGTGTTTAGCGACAGAGGAATCAAACCAGCCGCAATAGGTTGTATAGGTTTGAACCAGCGAACCATAGATATGATTATCATACGACGGAATTTCGGAGACAACGTTACCCAGTTGGATTGATAAATTGAATCATTCAGGAGTATACTCTGAAAATAAAATTACACTTATGCTGCAATATTTGAGTCTACTATTTGAGTCTCCTGTCTGATGTAATATGCTTGCTCGCAGGTTTGCTCGTTGTACTGATGATGTAAAACATACATACATATACTCACAGCTATAAATCCCTTAACGGGGTAGCCAGAGCTTTGGAATGAGAAATTCCTCAGCAACTTTTGGAAGTTGTTTGGGGGAAGATGGTTTAAACAAATGTTTTTGGTGACAGGTCTCCAACCACATCGCCCAAAATCGCTTAAAAAAGCCCCTATCCATTTAGTCGCCTCTTACGATCACCCACGGGTAGGAATGGGGTAGCGTTATTCTAAGCCGACACTACACAGCAGTATGATGTAAAAATTACATTATTTAAGGCCTATTGTAAATCTTTTTGTTCATGCAGCTTGTGAGTGAGATATACGCAGAGGGCTTTCAACGCCCTTCGGGTCCAATACAACAATGAGTTCAGAGTGATGTTAGGGTTGTCACGTTATTGCAGCGCCATTAATATGTTTTTACAAGCGCGAGTAGATGGTTTTTTTAGCCATTATAAGAAAACACATAGCATCTGGGTAGAGTCGCTTGCGTGACAGAAATAATGGCATCTTGAGCAGCATAGCTGAACGCCTGTATTGTCCCATACTAATGCATTGGTTGGGTATGCACCTCAGGACTGTTAACGTGTAAATTTTGTATATAGCATATATTAATTTATTGTGTCGTTTATTTTATCTTCTAACATAGTTTTTTAAGTAAATCTTTACTAACACTAGTTTGTATTATTTTTTATGGACTGTATTTGTCTGAAATAAAGATTTATTATTATTATTATTTAAATACTTGATTAAGTCAACGTAGTTTACTGATCTGGCTAACGATCAAAGTTGCACTTTGATCACATAAGTTTGTATCAATAACCCGATTATGAAACAAAAACTTCGACTCATAACCATATTTTTTTGACGCATCCCATGTTTTGGCTAAGTCAATTTATACACTACGCAAATTTAGTGTACGTTGAAAAATATGAAAAGGCCGCAATACAGTTACAAGTTCTATTCTCCTAATTACTTAGTTAAAATGTAAAAAACATAGATCAGATAGCAATATTAAATATTTGAAGTAAACAATGCAACACTTTGAGCTAATAAATATTTTGAACCTATGTGGCATTCATTGAATCAAATCACCGTTTTGATGTTTTTGAGAGCTGTAGTTTTATAATAAAAAAATATATATAGTCGTGACAAAAAATAAGTGTATTTTTAGAGTTAAAATAATATCATACCTCACTGTATACCAATGTAATATGTATGTATGTATATATAGTCGTGACAAAAAATAAGTGTATTTTTAGAGTTAAAATAATATCATACCTCACTGTATACCAATGTACCGTAATAGCAGTATATAAACAATTCAACCAGCAAACAACTCAGATAAATATTTTGGTACACGAATTCAGCGCACATTATTGTTTTCAGCTAAAAAACAAATCATAGCATTACAACGAGTTAAATAAAACACAACACGCTCCCTAGACAAAAAAAAAATATTAAAATGGTTGTTGGCAAAGTTTTGTTATTTACTAACGTAAATTTCATATATACGTATACGTACATACATACACATGCTCAGAGCTATAAATCCCTAGAAACCGTAGGAATCAGAAATTCTGAAGAAAAAATTGTAAATGGTTGGATGTGATGTGATGGGTGTCCAACCGCATCGCCCAAATATCACTTAAAGCTTCAATACCCTAGGTCAACTTTTACGAACAACTGCGGGAAGAGAGAAGTGCTATCCTAAGCCGACATTGCACAGCATCAGCACAACAGAAAATTATACGAGGAAACCATATGAAAAATGCATTCCTTAATGAATTGAATAGTGACATTATCACTGAATTATTATTATTTCTAATAATAATATAAAGGCAGAATAAGTTGAACCACAGTCTTTGTAAAAGTATAGACACTAGCGGTCGCCTAGTCCTCGGTTTTATATATTATTTTTAAATGCCTCTTGTATGCTGACGATCAAGTTCTACTTGCATCGTCGGCGGAAGAGTTGCAAGAGATGATGAATATTGCATGTGCGTCATTTGAAAGAAAGGGAATGAGAGTGAATGTGGATAAAATCAAAACCATGGTTTTTGAAAGAGAGGAGAGAATATGACCGAATGCGTGGTTGAGATTAATGGTAAAAGAGTGGAACAAGTGAATGAGTTAGTATGTCTGGGAAGTATGTTTACTAGAGATGGAAAGTGTGTTGAAGATATCGAGAGAAGAGTGAAAAGAGTAATGCGATTAATGGAGGCCTAATGTGGTCTAATGTGGTCTAACGGTCTAATGTCGAGTCAATCGGTGTCCGAAAAGGCCCAAATGGCTGTGCATGATGCTGTTCTTGTTCCCACGCTTATGTATGCCAGTGAATTTAAATGTTTTCTGACATGAACTCCTCATGAACTCCTTTCCTATAATAACATCTTTTATTTATGAGTAATAATCCCCACATGAGGAATTCATGTCAAAAAACATTAAAATTATGAGATAGTTAGGCGTTTCCAACATTTGCATTCTATCTGAAAAGGTAGACAAGTGGCCGTCCGAATTAGTTAAAATTCGGAGGTAGGAAACGCAAACACTACTTGAACGTGTCAAAAAGAAACAAAGGATAGAGAAATTTCGCGCTGGATGCCAACTGACACTGTAGCTCAGTTGGCAGAGCGACGGGGGCGTATACCCGAAGGTCGCGGGTTCGAACCCCGCCAATGTCGAAATTTTTCTTTCCTTTAATAACATCTTTTATTTATGGCAGTGAATGTTGGGTGTGGCAGAAGAAGCATGAAAGTAGAGTGAATGCAGTAGAAATGAGGTCCCTCAGAAAAGTTTGTAATGTAAGGTTATGTGATCGTGTGAGGAATGAAGTGATTCGTGAAAGGTGTGGTGTTAAAGATGATATTGTAAATAAGATAAAAAAAGGAATGCTTAGATGGTTTGGGCACATCGAGAGGATGGATGATAGGAAATTGGTAAAAGGTATCTATAGAGCTAATGTGGAAGGTAATGTTAGTAGAGGACGGCCACGAAAGACACACTTAGACCAAATTGAGAGTGTGCTCAAAAAGGCAGGCGTCCGAAGTATGAAGAATAAAAGAGCATGTATGAAAAGATTGATGGATGCGAACGAAGCAAGAGAGGTGTGCCACGATCGTATGAAAGGGCCATCAATAGTCTCTGCCTACCCCAATGGGAATTAACGGCGTGAGTATATGTTTGTAGATGAATGACAATGTTTTAACTATGGTGAAATCATCCCTAGCAAAAACACTTGCGCAACTTACGCCACTCATTTTATAAACAACCATACAAATGATTCCTGATGAAGCTACCAATTGGACTAATGTTGCATTGCTGAATATAGATTCCACTTCTTGCGTAAACCTGAAAAAAACAAATCAAAAGTCATTTAAATATTTTTAATTAAGACGCAGCCTCTCGTTTCAGTTCAAAAAATGCGAATAGAGATCCAAACATGTTCTGCCACTGATGGAAATAAAAAATAGCTAAAGATAATACCAATCAATTATGAAGGTATTTGAAAAACTAAATATCGGTATATCTGTGTAGTTTATTGTTATTTACAATCAACTTCTAAATAAAACATACATACATAATATGTATGTATGTTATGGGTATGTATTTATTTATATTATATTATGTGGGTATATTATACCCACGGCCATAATTCCCTAAAAGGGGCAGCCAAAGCCTCAGGGATAGTAACTCCTCAGCCACATTTGGATGTTGAAAGGGGAGAAGATGGTAGAAATAAAGTACTGTTAGTAATGGGTCTCCAACTGCATCTCCCAAAAATCACTTAAAAAGCTCTGCGACATTACCTTTAGTCGCTTCTTACGACACCCGTGGGTAGAAGGGGTATTTATATTATTTATTTGAACACTTTATTGCACACAGAATAGATATAATGTTTTTTACAAAAGTACAGAACATTAAAACTTAGTACACAAAGGCGGATTTATCGCCTTAACGCAATTTCTTCCAGTCAACCTTTATGGTGAGGAAAAACAAGTACATAACTCTTAACTAGAAATAAATGATAATCAGTATGCAAAACCAAACTTAACTAAACAGCTTATTTACAACTTTAACCTAAATATTCATTAATATATCTGATATGTAACGACACATGATAGTCCAATGGGTAGAACACCCGCCCGAAAAAAGGAAGGGCGTGAGTTCCAATCCTGGGTAGGGCCTACACCAATTTGTCTTTTCTAAAGTCATATGTGTGGTTAATTGGAGGAAACCCACATGGCTGAGTTGTATTTAGTCATGTGACATTGTATTCGTACAAAACGGCGATAGGCCTGCCCCCTATCAGGTGAGTACACTGTCCAAGCAAAACGTGGGTACCTTCTCTGGACACTAGATGGCGCTGCCATGTGAGTTCAGAAGTATTGGTACCTCTGCCAACCCCTTCGGGTATAAACGGCGTGAATGTTTATGTTATGTTATGTTATATCTGATATGTTAATACAAATATATACATATACCTATCATTATAAAATCTACCAAACTAAGGTCTGAAAAAAATGAGGTTTTAATTTATTTTTAAAAATGTTTAGAGATGATGCTTTGAGTAGTGAAGTATATGGAGATCACATAATATTCTATATAAACTTTTCTGTCAAAATTGTGTTTGACGAAATGATTAGCTATTGTTGTCTCTGTCTGATGATAGTATTTTTGTGGGTGTCATTAAGACCAACACCATTTTAATAATGCTGGCCACAAGAATCTTATACATAACTATATATCAAGGATACTCTACTACACTACGGATGGGCCCTGTGGTACTATATCTAAATAACGTTATGCAAATAATAATAATATCGCAACAGAAATATTCCATATGCCGTTTTCTCTTTCTAACCTTCCGAGTTTCATCTTTTGAAAAAGAGAACAATACATGTTTACTTCTTGTTGTTTATGGCAAAATTTCGTCAAGACGTTACGATTATG
Organism: Bedellia somnulentella; assembly: GCA_963576735.1. NCBI lineage: Eukaryota > Metazoa > Arthropoda > Insecta > Lepidoptera > Bedelliidae > Bedellia > Bedellia somnulentella. The sequence continues at coordinate 1,862,533 of OY755176.1, forward strand.
ATAGCGCGTACCAAGATCGGCATCTTAGTCGCCATTTGTTCTGTCAAGTTGCTTTGTAAACAAAAGTGTTGATTGTGTTTATTGTGTTTTGGACATTGATTAATCAAGTTTTGGAATATAAAATTACATGGGTAATATAAATGCACAATGCCCTGTTGCTCTGTTAAAGATTGTGGCGCCCGTAATAGCGAAAATCAGCCTCAATTAACTTTCCACAAGTAAGTAATTATTTTCATTGTTTTCACTTCGGTCAAGAGTATTTTTTTGGTGTATTTCATGCTTCCTCGATGGATCAGAGGAAACTTCATGATCATTGTAATATTTTCGCCATAAAAGGCTTAGTTTTCATGATTTCTTCCAAAATTATTTCCTCTCATTGTTTACCTAGTGATGTGAAACACTGATCATTTAGTATTATCGATGTTTAAGTACTATCAGATTCGGTTAAAGTTGGTTGGTTTGTTAACCTATTAAAAATCTAAATGCCTTCCAAAATATAGGTAACATTATTTTTATAGATTACACTTTTCTTCACATTTGTTACTTTGAGGTGGTTATTGATTTTGATTACTAAAATTAAATAATTTCAGGTTTCCTAAAAGTGAAGCGCGGAGAAGAAAGTGGCTTGATGGTATTGGCTTTGAAAACATCAACCATCGGCATAAAATTGGCATTGCATTTTAAAAAAATGGTAGGGTTTATCATAAAAAATCACGAATGAAAAGGTTTCATTCAGAACGTGTTAAAACAAATTGACGTTATTTAAAAATGAATAAATGTGACATTTTAAATTTAAATACGTTGTTTTTTTCGTATTGATATGTACGATCTGGCAATATAAGTCAAGCACAGCATCAATATTTTGTTGTACGTGTACGACAACTGTGTAGTGTCGGCTTAGAATAGCACTACTCCATTTCTTCCGGTGGGTGTACGTAAGAGGCGACTAACGGACTTTTAACGGCGTTTTAAGGGAATTTTGGGCGATGCGGTTGGACAACCATCACCAACAACCTTTATTTTACCAACTTTTCCTCACTCAACTTTCCAAAGGTGGCTGAGGAATTTGTCATTCCTTAGCTCTGGGTACCCCATCTAGGGATTTATACCCGTAAGTAAGTATATGTAATGTGTACGACAATCGATTTAAAGTTGTCCTTGAGCATATGACACCCATGATTAATCTCACTGAATCACTGATCGATGCACTACTGCTTTTAACTTACCCCACGCCGAAAATCATAATAAATTATCGCTCGAAAATGTTCATGAGTTAAATCCATGGTGATGTGTGACCCATGGTGGCGAAACGAAGGTTTAAAACTGGTGTTAAAATATCTAGATCTAAATTAAAAGTATTTGCCTACTGTTGAAATAAATTATTTCCACATAAAGATGTTGGCAAATTTATCGATATTTTTCTATTCTGATTCTTGCATGACACAACCCTAGGTCAGCCATTTTAAGTGCCAATAGGCCACGCCCCCTGCTACGCTCTGAGAGTGTTTAGGGCCGATCCATAGTGTAGAGTATCCTTGCTATATATAGAATTCGTGGATGAATCCGCCATTTTAGTTTCAAAGTTTTTTGTTGTCTATGGTTTGATTTGTTTGTAAAAATTGAAATTTTGTAGAAAAATTACAATTAATTGTGAAATAAACAGTGGTATAGTGGTGATATTCTGTTTAAAATGGTGAAGTGTTCTATTCTGGCCTGTGGAGCATACTTAAGCAGGAATCGACCTAATTTAACAATTCACCGGTAAGAAATGGGAAAACTGATAAATCGACTATTATAATTGTGATTTTATTCTTTATAGCATCATATAGCAGACTCATAAAGCATTTATAGCTAATCCTACTTTAATGGTATGCTGAATTTTATAGAGTGAAGTGTATTTACAGAGTTTTCAATACTTTTAGATATAGATTTATTGAATTTAAGTTTAAGGTTATGTTCAAGATAGGGATGTTTTTTTACTAGCGTCGATGTATTATATCGATATTATATGAAAAAAACCTACTTGTTTCAGACTCCTCAAAAATGAATCCAAAAGGCGAAAATGGCTAGAAGCTATCGGAAAGGAAAATATTAGACCAAACATAATAAATATATGTTCACTTCATTTTGTAGCAAGCGATTTTAATAGAACATTAGACGTAACACTTTTAAAGGATAGATATATATAGATATGCTAGATATTTTTGTTAAATGGAACATGATTTTAGACAGTGAGGTTTATTTAATAAAGTTAAATAATATTTTTTACTGAAAGGTTTTAGTATAATTTGTTTTTTTAAATTATTTTTGTTACCTGTTACATAAGTAGTTTTAGGTTTGCTTTTAAATATTTTTTAAGTATTTAATATGTTCAGAAGTGTGAATAAAGTGTTTATTTTTAATTATTAAGAGATAATTATTAATATTTCTATGATAATAATTGATAATGAAAAATACAAATATTTTATTTCTTGAAATTGCCATTTCTGTTACCACTGCTGTTCATTCTGGTTTTTGACAAGCCAACAATTGGCGCAATAAATGAAGGTTAATAGAATAAAAAACAGTAAACCCACTATTTACAAAGCAAGCGCTCGTTTTTTTAATTAGTTACTGGCTTTACGCCCTCAACGTCACATGTATGGATTGCTTGATTTAGGCTGTATCAGATTTAACATGAGAAAGACACTTTTTCTTTATAAAAAATACGTGTACTAGCCATAGCTACTATGTTTCAGCAAATACTGTAAGTTTTTTCGAAGCACGAATCGTAATCACCATTTTTATGTTAATGGACCGCCCAATGCAGAAATCTAAATATCTATTATTTATTTCTAGATCCTAGGGTTAGCACGACCAAATTCTTCAGCTATAATTTTATCGATAAAAGGTATCGATTACTGGCCAACACTAGTCGGCCATTTTAGTTTCAAAAATAGGCACGATTTTATGTACTTTATGTTATCTCCATATACTTCACTACTCAAAGAGATGATGACAGCCGTATGTCAACTGGCAGTGAGTTCCACAAATTAACCGCTTTGACTGCAAAGGAATCACTATATGCTATGAGAAGGACAATCTAAGCCGGCACTACACGGCAAATAGAAAAGCACGTAATTTTATGGCTTAAAGAGTGTCTGTCTAAGTGTGCGAGTTGTTTTTTTTTATTGCGACCCATATTGTAATTATATGCTATGCTGTGTAGTGTTGGCTTATAATAGCACTACCCCATTTCTTAAGGTGGGTGTACGTAAGAGGCGACTAACGGTATTTGGGCTTTAAGAGATTGTTGGGCGATGCGGTTGGAGACCCATCACCAACAACCTTTATTTTTGCCATATTTTCGCCACTCAACTTTCCAAAAGTGGCTAAGGAATTTCTAATTCCTTAGCTCTGGCTACCCCTTCTAGGGATTTATAGCCGTGAGTATATGTATGTATGTATGTATGTATGTATGTATTGTAATTATATTACCGAAAAAACTCTCATGAAATCATATGTAGTAAAAGGAAACTGTATATTTAATTCAATCAAAAAACACAAGTAGAAAAATGCAATAAGGGTATTGAATAAATAATATCTTTTTTATAATAACTAAGGGGGCGTCCATAAATTACGTGAGGTGTTTTTTTTATTTTGTGCCCCTCCGTCCCCCCTGGTGAGATTTCGTGAGATTTTATTCAACCCCTTCCCCCATCCCCGAATCTCACGTGAGATTTTTCAAAACGTGAGTTTCTTACGTAAACGTGTGAGATTGTTAATTTAAAAAGAAAAAAACTTCAATGTTGCTGAGAGTTTTATTGTAAATGTAATATAATTTTTACAATAGAATACTTACTATATTTTTTTCATTCAGAAAAAAAGTTGCGTGATATTGGCCGAGACTCCCCCTCTCTCCAACGTAAGATTAGATGAGATTGACTCGACCTCCTCCCCCCTTAGTACCTCACGTAATTTATTAACGCCCCCCTAAGCAGGCACTACGGAGCCTTAAATACAAAAATATTTAACAATTCTAAAAAACATATTTTGCATATATGACGAAAGTTAAATATTTGATAGAATTGAACCTCTTTACCATTGCACCTTCTGATATCGTCGAACGCAATGAAAATAGTTTCTTTCAATTTCAGAATCCCTCGCATCGGAATAAATATGTTCAGAAATTTCTTCTACATCATCATCACCAATCATATTTTCAAGACGGTATCTAAAAATTAGTATTCATGTTAAAAAAAAATATTATTCATGTTATGTTCATGTTACATAAAAAATACATTTTAAAACATCGTTATTGTCAAATTGTTATATTTTTTTATAATTTTGTTAATGAGCTTTTTTGAAATAAGTTATTTACCTAATAATCCTGATTTGCGTACAAGCCTGCGAGTACAGAGCCGCAATGAAGCAATTACAGGTCATATGAGCGTAACCGACCCAAAACATTATAGAAGCATCGTAAATAGTCCCACAAGCATAACTGAAAAAAATGGTCTAATATTTTTTTAACAATGAATGGATTTAAGATATGTTAAAATTGAACATATTGTGCTTCGTAAAATACATATTTTAAAAATGGTTTGCAAAGTCTTAATTCCACGCGAATATTACTAGGGTATCTCAAACTCAAACGTCCACGCCGTATATCCCCAAAGGGGTTGGCAGAGTTACTAATACTTCTGAACATCACGTGACATTGTCATCTTGTGTTCAGAGTACTCACGTTTTGCTTGAACAGTGTACTCACAAGATAGGAGTCAGGCCTATCGCCGTTTTGTACGAATACACTGTCATATGACTAAGTACAGCGTATCTATAGAGATTTACAATGCAACTCAAAAACATTATATTGATCAGTTTATCAAACCACATAGATTTCACCACAGCCAGAAGATACAGAGAATCGCTAACTTACCCAAAAAAATGTGTTGTATCAAATGGAAAGTAAGAAGGTATTATAGCATTTTCATCAGACCATCGTTCAATGAAAGGAACAGTGAACCAAAAAGCCGTATTAATAAGGACTGCTCTTTTAATCACTTTGGTCAAGAGGTGCATTTTACTAGTATTTTCAACTAGGAATTCTTCATCTTTATTTGTATAGGCTTTGAAAATTGGATCTGTAAAGTATACAGTGTAAATAATATGGCGACCCAATACGTTATCATTATCACCCACCACATTAGCTGTATATTAATATTCTTTTATGTGTTCAAACTATTTTAATAATGGTACGGTGTGTTACGATTATGAGAAGTATTAAATTCTCGCAATGAATATATTATGTGTAGCAAATTTCAGAATGTGAGCATTTTTTTTAGCAGATTATTTTCCTTTTTTTTAGTAAAATCAGCTGATTTCTTGGCACTAAATAACTGATACTGAGATCAGACAAATACAGTTGCCAGTCAGTTAATTCACTAACAACCTCCCTTTGGCTTGTAACACCCAGTATATTTTAATATTCTTATTATTTGTAAGGTTTTTTACAGAATAAACTAAATAATAAATAAGGTAAACAAAATCTGTGTAGCGCCGGCATAGAATAGCGCTACCCCATTTCTACCGGTGGGTGTACGTAAGTGGCGACTAACGGTATTGGGGCTTTTAAGGAAACATTGGGCGATGCGGTTGGAGACCCATCACCAACAACCTTTATTATACCATCTTTTCTCCACTCAACTTTCCAAAAGTGGCTGAGGAATTTCTAATTCCTTAGCTCTGGCTACCCCTTCTAGGGAATTATAGCAGTGAGTATATGTATGTATGCATGTAAACAAAATCACATCAATGCCACCAGTCTTCACCATTATATACTATATTTAAATAATAATATACTTACGGTTGATAGCGTTGTCTCTTAACTTCTCCAATCGATTTGTTTTTACAAATAGAGTGTAAAGTTTGAAAGTCACATTGATCGTCACGATCAGAGTAAATAGACTGGCGACTATCAAATCCATATTGCCAGATGCCTAAAACGTTTAACAATACATATCAGTAATATTTGTTTTAAAAATATACCGATTTAGTTATCGTCTTTATATATTTTTTTATTAACTGGGGCACATGACTATTTTTCTTAGTGTGTTAACAACGCGTGGAAAAGCCTGTTTGACTATAAAATAGAAAGAGTGAAGGATCATAAGAAAATGATGTCTAGTTTCATGTATTTTTAGATTTTTTTATACATTTAATTAAACCAGATATATTGTAATTAATATCGTGTATACTCATAGTATTGCGTAAACTTCATCAGATTACAATAACATTAATACTAATATTAATAAATTTCTTCGCTTAATTCCGCTAAATAATACCTGCAGTCTTCAGTTCGGCAGCTGACCACCGAGTGACTCGGTGGTCAGCTGCCGAACTGTCTACTAACTGCTCGTCAATGACTCGTGTTGAGTCGAAACGCGTCGCATGTTTGTGGTTGCCTGTGGTTTTCGCTTGCGGGTGTGTGTGTGGTGCATTGTCTGCTTTTCGATTTCTTGTAAGTGGAAGGGCGGGCGGTGCACAGTGCATGTTGCATGAAGACTGCAGGTATTATTTAGCGGAATTAAGCGAAGAAATTTATTAATATTAGTATTGCTATGGATTTCCGCAAAGTAACGCCTGATTCAATCCAATACAATAACATTATGCTAAATGTATCTAGGTGGAGTAGAATACATATCCAGTAGGAACATTGTTAAACACTAGTGGCATTATAGACTCATTTTATTAAATAATATTACTTATAGTCACCTGTATTATAAAAATAGAGTGTTGCAAATCATAAATAACCAAGACAAATATTGTGAAGATTCTAAAAGCTTTATTTTTGGTCTCTGCTCGAGGGGATAACTCTTCCAACATAGGCTTTATGTAACCTGTAGCAGCCAAGGTTTTAAGTATAGGTTTGAATGAATCTATTGCTAACATTTTGATGAATATTGAAATGTGCGTGTGTACTGAGAAATATGAAAACTGCACTTCAAAATAAAAAAATCAAAACAAAAAAAGTATTTTCAACAAGATGCTAAAGTTTTTGTGTTGTTCACAGACACAAGCAAGCACTGCTTGGTTAATACAAATAATGATTTCATACAATCTGCACGAGCTCAAATATATTTAATTGTTCTATGACTTATTCGAACTAATTGCATTTAATAGATGGCACAGAACAACTATCAATGACAACTTGATTACGAAACCTTAATCGCTGCAGGTGAATTAAGACATATATTTTAAGCGGTTTTGATGACTTTGGCCGCATTTTACTACATTTTTATTAAAAGTGGAAAGTAAGGACTAAAATGTAATACTTTGAAAATAATAGAAAATAACATTGTCTTGAAGCCGTGTATCCCAGAATAGGTAGTAAAAGTTAAAGGGTTTCTTCCAAACATCGCGTGACTTATCAACTGGTTTTATTAACAATGTTGTTTATTAACAAAATTATTTTTATGGGGGGGGGGGTTGATTCAGCAATGGTTCCGTTAGTCAACGGTATTTTAAAATTCTTTGAAAATACATTAAATTTCATTGAAAATTAAAATGAACTTTTCTAGCCCTAAAATGTTGTAACTATAATAAATTGAAGGAGTTTGTATATCTGGGAAGTTTGTTTACAAGGGATGGAAAATATGATGAAGATATTTATGCTTTGTGTATCTTTAAAGCACCTTACACAAATAATTTATATTTAAGTACCAACAAACTTTGTAGAATCAAAACTCAGAATGAGACTTGCCGATACACTGAGTAATTCAACACAATATATATAAAATTGTGATCGTTTGAAAAATATTAAAATTCACGTAAGCTACTTACGTGAGAGTTCCAGTGCGAAAGATGATGTTATATATATGGTATATAGAGTATACATATATATATATATATAGAATCAATATATCTATACGAGTATTTGTCCAGTTGTGTAGATTTGATTCTCTATTAAATGCACATTTTACCTTTATACTAATCGATATATATATATATATCGGTTAGTGAGTGAGGACTAGCTACCGCGAGGAGTGTAATGGCTGCTTCCCTTGCGCGTGCAACGATTAAAATTACCGGCTTGATAATTTAACCTTTTCCCAAGAACTTTGAGTGTTTTCATACTATTTTGTGTTACTTACGTTAAGACGTGTGTAAGAACCTTTTAATCTGAACGTGTGTGTGTGTCGCTAAACAAAACGTCCCCAGCTGGGTCGACTGTCGACGGACACGTGGTGAGAAAATTATCCATCGTTTGCTGCCAATATCCACTCGTACTGTGGAAAACCCTGCTCCTGCTGGTGAGTAATTGCTTATTGGTATTTGGGCGGGCGAACTGCGGATCCGTTAAATCTCGGCGGAGTCTCCACCAGAGGTTCCGACCCAGAGTGTCACCATCGGCCTGATCGGCCAGGTCATTGTGACACATCTTATATCGATTTTGTATAACCAATCATAGTTAGAAAGATTATTACAAGCTTTTCACGCTCACTGGCCAGTGAACCAAATTTCATAGCATTCATAGCACCGTGTGTGATACGTTACGCTCGTTACTTCGGGTTTTGCTACAAAATCATCCCGTTTTGGATTTTGCATTAATTTTTTTATGAAATAATGATGATAAATAATAAAAAACTAAAACATTCACGCCGTACATCACCGAAGGGGTCGGCAGAGGTACAATACAGCTGAAAATCATTTGACATTGTCATCTCGTCTTAAAAATACCCACGTTTTGCTTGAACGGTGTTCTCACGTGGTAGGGTAGTGACATTTTAAGCCGGCACTACACAGCAAATACAAAATATAAGAATAATAATAACATAAAATAACATAAAAGTTCACGCCGAATATCCCAGAAGGGTTTGGCAGAGGTACTAATACTTCTGAACATCACTTGACTGTCACCTTGGTGTTCATAGTACCCACGTTTTGCATGGACAGTGTACTCACGTGATAGGGGCAGGCCTATCGCCGTTTTGTTCGAAAACAGTGTCACATGACTAAGTAAAACTCAGCCATGTGGGTTTCCTCACGATGTGATTTCTCACCGTTAACAACCATGATGAATTAACCACACATATGACTTTAGAATAGACAAATTGGTGTAGGCCTGACCTGGGTTTTTAACCCTCATTGTCTGCACGATAAGTGGCGTTCTACCAACTAAGCAATCATACATATATACATACATACATATACTCACGCCATTAATTCCCATTGGGGTAGGCAGAGACTATCGATCGCCACTTCGTACGATCCTGACAAACCTCTCTAGCTTCGTTTACATCCATCAATCCTTTTATACATGCTCTTTTATTCTTCATACTTCGGACGCCAGATTTTTTGAGCACACTCTCAATTTGGTCCAAGTGTGTTCTCCGTGGTGGTCCTCTACTAACATTACCATGGTAATGTTAAGCAATCACGGTTAGTTAAATAAAATAAAAAAAATATTACGCACATCTAGTAAGTTCGAAAATAAATACAATTTAATTAGTTGTGGTGTTGTAGGAAAAGAAACAACTTGACGATGTATTTAATACTTTATAATAGTCATACAAATAACATCCATTGGGTACTGCTATTATTACGTTCAACAGATTTACAATCTTTTTCTTACTTGAATTCCAAAAGTGGCTGAGGAATGTCTTTTGAGGAATACTTCCAAATTATCAACTTCGTAGTCTCAGTGGCATCGATGTAGTAGATTTTTGCCATCAGACAAACAGAGACGTGTTGTGTTTATCTTTTGCCATTTGTCTGCAATAGCCTAATAAAATACTCAAATACATTTTCCTTTTCTCGTCGTTCCCGCAAGTGCCCCCAGTTTACAAAGGCCAGTATTACTCGCTCGTTTGTTTATTCCCGCTAACAATTTGCAAGATATCTCCGCCCCAGGTGAGATGCTCTATGATAACCAAATCACTCTACTACGACTGCATTGGTCCTCTTTGCAAAGGATTTGGGATGGTTTCAACAATTCTATTAGATTCCGCAATGCGCGAGTACAATTTTGGAAGTTTATTCTTTCTTTATTCTTTGGAAGGAGTAAACTTTTTTATCTCATTTTAAAGAAACTGGGTAGTGCTATTCTAAACCGACACTACTAAGCTAACCCCATTAATATCGGAAGAAAATCTGTGACAAACAAACACGGTCATGACAAAGCTAGAAGAAGAAGGGTTTCGTTTTTATGCCATTTGTCTACGGAAACCCAAAAATAATATAACCGATACTGCGAAATACACATTTATTTTTTCTCTTACATCACGCAAGTTTTCCTAGTTTACAAAGGCCAGTATTACTCGCTCGTTTGTTTATTCATACATACATACATATACTCACGGCCATAAATCCCTATACGGGGTAACCAGAGCTAAGGAATTAGAAATTCCTCAGCCACTTTTGGGAATTGAATGGGGAAAAAATAGTAGAATAAAAGTTGTTGGTGATGGGTCTCCAACCGCATCGCTCAAAAAATCCCTTAATAGCCCGAAATCCGTTAGTCGCGTCTTACGTACACCCACCGGAAGAAATGGGCTGGTGCTATTCTAAGCCGACACTACAGCAGAGCTATTTATTTTTTCCGCTAACAATTTTCAAGATATCTCCGCCTGAGGGAGATGCTCTATGAAAACCACTATCACTATGAACGTCTGCATTGTTACATAGTGATTTGGATATCATACATTTCATACATACATATACTCACGGCTATAAATCCCTAGAAGGGGTAGCCAGAGCTAAGGAATTGGAAATTCCTCAGCCACGTTTGGAAATTTTAATGGGGAAAAGATGGTAAAATAAAGCTTTTCGGTGATGGGTCTCCAACCAGATCGCCCAAAAATCCCTTAAAAGCTCCAATAATAGTTAGTCGCCTCTTACGTACACCCACCGGAAGAAATGGGGTGATGTTATTCTATGCTGACACTACACAGCTACATACAAACTCGCAAAGGGTGTGGGATGATTTTAACAATTCTATTAGATTCTGCAGTATACAAGTGTTAAAGTGGAGTTTTCCCATTAATTCATGAGAGTGGAGAAAACTCGTCATAGGTTTATCGATTTGTGGGAGGTGGAGTAAGAATAATAAATGCTTTTCTTCTAGATTTGTTTTTACACTACATAGCTACTACACTACACTACAAAGAAAAAGGAATGTTGGGTTTGGGCATATAGAGAGGATGGATGACAGTAAATTGGTAAAAGAGATCTATAGAGCCAATGTGGAAGGTAATGTTAGTAGAGGACGACCTCGGAGGACACATTTGGATCAAATAGAAAATATACTTAAAAAGGCAGGTGTCCGTAGTACGAAGAATAAAAGAGCATGTATGAAAAGATTGATGGATGTGAATGAAGCTAGAGAAGTTTGCCAGGATCGTACAAAGTGGCGATTGATAGTCTCTGCCTACCCCAATGGAACTAACGGCGTGAGAATATGTATGTATGTATGTATAGCTACTAAGTCGGACATGCCAAAACTGTAAGATTTTTCTACGAAATAATGAACTCAACCCAACTCAAACGCTCAGGCCGTATATCCCCGAAGATATTCGTAGAGGTACTAATACTTCTGAAAATCATGTATGTCACATTGTCATTTGCAATTATTCTACATTTTATCTCATTGTAACCAACTGAGTAGAGATAAATCTCAGGAATCTACGCTTGAAATCAGAAATGTAGCTACAGACAATAACACAGAAGCTGAAGAAGCTGTACAATGTATCTCCAAATATCTCAATGTTGAAGTGGAAAAACGTGACATAAAAAATATCTACCGACAGTCCACAAAACCAGGAAAACCTAGAACTATAGTACTGAAATTAACTACCCTGGAAAAGAAACAGCTATTACTGAAGAAGTTTAAAGAACATAACATGAGCAATCCATCCAATAAACTTAACGGAAGCACCGTGGGCTTAACGTCTAAGAACACAATATATATAAGTGAGTACTTAACTAAGCGAGGAAAATATTTACATTACCAATCAAGGGAGCAAGTAAAAAATGGAGTCGTCAAGTATTTTTGGATTTCGAAGGGTCGTGTTTTTATAAAAAAAAAAAGAAGGATCTGCGGCTGTTGAAATTAGATCCTTGGAACAGCTCAACCAAATTGTGGGATGCAATAATAATGAATGACTACATGTTGACAGAATGCGAAATATTTTTATATTTATTTTTATTAATATTTTTATTATGAATCTTAGCTACTGCTTTATTGTCTTAATTTTTGTGATACCAGGAAAATCCATGCTATACAAGGAAATTCTCATATATAGCAACTTAGGTCTTTTTAATTTTTATTGTGCTCTGTTATTTTTTATTTTATTAACGTATTATAGATCTCTTACAACTCAAAATGTGAGCATGTCATTTATTATCAAGTTGAGAGCTCACGATTTTTGCATGTTTTTTATTATAATTTTAAGGCCATCGTTTAAACATACACACATACACAGAAATATCTACATATCGATACTTACATACTCATACAACCCCACAATATCCGCTCAAAGTAATCCCAAGTTGCACTCTTTTAGGCTATCTAAGGTATATCGAATCTCAGAAATTTCGGCTATTCTCCCCATTTATGATGACACAGTTAAGTCAAATCCAAGATGACATTGACAATGTCAATGTCGCAAAATCGATGTACTTGGATGGCGTAAATGAGTGCAATCAATTCATAGACCCCCTTAGTAACTTAAAGATATTTTCTATGAATATCCGAAGCATATACAAAAATTTTGATAGCTTGCAAATCTTGCTTGGACAACTAACCTTGTCACCCGATATTATTGTTCTAACAGAATGCTGGCTGAATAAAACGGCAAACATCCCCAAGTTGTCTGGCTTCCAAACATTTGCTACTCGTAACAATCGAAACCAAAATGATGGTGTCATCCTTTATTTAAATAACAAATTAGCCAATACAAAAGTTAGTGAGATAGAGCTTATGGACTGTAATTGCATATCTGTCAATATTGATCAAAATCTATGCCTTCTAGCAATATACCGATCTCCCTCTTTTAGAAGAGCGGATAACTTCGTTGAAGATCTTTCTAAGTTATTAGACAAAATTAGTAGTACTAAAAATATTCTAATTGTTGGCGATATCAATATTCATATAAAAGAAGGAAACACTGATGTAAACTCCACAGATTATTTCACTTCCTTGGTTTACTATGGTCTTTTACCCGCTCACACATTTCCAACTCGGGCTAACAATTGCCTCGACCATATAGAATAGAAAACTCTTTATTGTACATCAAATATGGAAAAACAATTACAAATACACAGAATGAATTAACAAAAGTACAATGGCGGTCTTATCACTAAAAGCGATCTCTTCCAGACAACCTTTGAATGGAGAGGTCAATAAATTAGAGTCATGTGAGATAGATGTACAACAACATGGTGAAACTGATGACTATGCGTTAATCTGCATAAACAATACAACAATCCAGTCATACTTAAATCTAGTTATAAAATAATAAACTATTAACAAACATATAAATACTATGATACAATAAATTAAAACTACATACAAATATTATGATACATATTTTTATTTATATACTTAATATATATAATTTAATTTGCAACAGTATTATAGCGTTTCAGTGAGGTAATGATGAAATCTAGTCCATCTTACCAACCACCTGTGGCTATTGTCCTTCCTGCATCTATTACCGATCATTCTCCCGTCATTTTTCAAACCTACGGTAATCCACACACAAGAAAAAACAAAGGGAAACGCTCCTTCATACATCTAGATTACTCAAAGATTTCCGAAGATATTTCATCTGTCAATTGGGATGACGTACTGGATTGTCATGATGTGGACCAAGCAGCTGACCTTTTTCTTGCCTCCATCACAAATATTATTAAAAGAAATAGCCAGGAAAAACTCATCACAAGATCAAATAATACAATAAAACCAAGGATCACACCAGGCCTATTGAAATCCATCCGCAATAGAGATAAACTCCACAATAAAGCTAGAAAAAATCCTGACAATATTAATTATGTAACATTTTATAAATCGTATAGAAACTATTGCAATAATTTATTAAAGACATTAAAAAGAAACTATGAAAGAGACATTCTTCAAAAAAATTGTAAAGATATAAAAAAACCATGGACCACCATCAAAAATATTTGTAATTTCCCCCAAAAAACAAACCCTGCAGATAAATTGCTAACTAAAGACATATCTATAACAGAAACATTATCGTCCATTAATCAATATTTCACTGAAGTAGGAAGCCAATTAGCCAATAACATCTTGGCTGCAACCAATAAATCAGAGCAGTCCTTGGCATCTCATTATAATCTTTGTGGTAAACTCCCCAAGTCTTTTGGTATTATTCCCCCAGACTCAAAAGAAATCTCCATTATAGTTAAACAACTTAAAAATAGCTCTTCGCCAGGCTGGGATGGAATCACATCGAAAATTTTTAAACAATCTTTACCCTCTCTTCTCTCTCCACTTACAAAACTTTACTGTGCCAGATGAGTTTCGATAAAGGAATTTTTCCACGTTGCCTCAAAAGGTCCATTGTTGTCCCGATTCATAAAGGCGGAGATGAAACTCAAATGGTTAACTACAGACCTATCTCCTTATTACCATCACTTTCTAAAATTCTTGAAAAGCTTATGAATCAACGTCTCACAAGTTATCTTGAAGCCATGAAACTTCTATCTTACAACCAGTTTGGCTTCAGAAACGGAAAATCAGTAGAGCATGCAGTATCAGAACTTGTGAACCATATTGTAAATATTCTCGACAGGGGGGACAAAGCAGTTGGTGTATTCTTGGACATGGCTAAGGCTTTTAATACTGTTTCCATCCCAATACTGCTAGCCAAGCTAGAATCTCTTGGAATACGAGGGCTTCAACTCGACTGGTTTAGGAGTTATCTGTCAGAAAGATCCCAAAGAGTAAAAATTAATGGTGGGTGTAGCGCTGAAAAGGGTATAAGATTTGGAGTGCCACAGGGGAGTATTCTAGGCCCAACTATATTCTTGATATATATCAACGACCTATGCGACCAAGTACTGCACAAAGGAAAAATAATAACTTATGCTGATGACACAGTCCTAATATTTCACGACAAGGATTGGGTAAGAGTGGAAAAAAACGCAAATGACGGATTGGACATAATTGCACGTTGGCTTCAAAATAATCTTCTGACCGTTAATATCTCTAAGACAAAATTTATTAACTTCTCCATTAAAAAAACCACTCAGCCCAAGCGTCCCCTAAATTTGATAATTCATAATTGCGACAACTCAAAATCTGACAATTGCGACTGCAGTCCAATCTTATGCGTAACGTCAATTAAATACTTGGGAGTGACTATAGACAATTTCCTTAGGTGGACTGACCATATAAACCAAGTCTCGGGTAGAATCAGAAAACTTGTCTATACCTTCAAGTCCCTGAGACATGTAAGTTGTATCAAGACACTTAAAATGGTATACCTCGCTTTGGCACAGTCAGTTCTCAGTTACTGCATAACTGTCTGGGGCTCAGCCTTAAAATGTCATCTGATACCATTGGAAAGAGCACAGCGGATCTTACTTAAGGTAATATATCATAAACCAAGACGACATTGTACAAGCACCTTATACCGGGAATGCGGCCTACTCACAGTTAGACAGCTGTTTATTAAAAGTGTAATTGCAGTTCAGCATACGAAGGCTAATTCTTCGATGATATTATCATGCAATAATAAACGTCGGAGTGATATTGTTTTTAAATGTATACGTACTCGCACCAATTTCGGCAAGCATCAGTTTGAATACATTGGCCCTTTTCTATACAATAGATTGAGTAAAGATGTTTCGATTGTGCATCTCAATAAAATGGATTTGCTCAGGACTGTAAATACCTACCTTTCAGAATTAAATTATATTGAAACCGAATCTCTTCTTAAAACCATCACCTAAACACTATATCTTAATTTCCAAATCTCCCAAACCTCCAACAGACATATATTCACACACAACACTCACACTCATCATACACACAAAAACACTTTACTTACTCTGAAGGATGTCCTTATATTAATATTGTTTTCTATTTAATTTTAATTTAATTTAATTATTAATTTTAATTTGTATGTTTCGATAAGTTATTAAGTTATTATTATTTCTTTTTAAATTTTATTCTTATATTCCTATCTTTACAAAATTTTTACGAAGTTGAACAAGCAACCGTTGTATTTCCCTATGACCCTTTCTTACAGGTTTAACCTAGTAAAGGGAATAGAGTCTTCCATACGGCTTTTTATAAATTGTATAAATTCTTCGTTTATAACAAATGTGATGAAGGTTATATAAGCCCATATGTTCTTTTTTTTATGATGTTTCAATAAAAAAAAAAAATAAAAAAAAAAAACGCTCGGGCCTCCTGAGATAGTTGGCAGATGACACAATTACAGCATTTTTTTTTGATCAGCATAAAACATAAACGTTTACGCTGTTTATCCGAAAAGGTGTTGCCAGAGGTACTAATACTTATGAAATGTAATGTTCAAAGTAGGTACTCACGTTTTGCTTAGACAGTGTACTCACGTGATAGGGGGCAGGCCTATCGCCGTTTTGTACGAATACACTATCACATGGCTAAGTACAACTCGGCCATATGGGTTTCCTCACGATGTTTTCCCTCACCGTTAACAACCATGATAAATTAACCACACATATAACTTTAGAAAAAACAAATTGGTGTAGGCCCGACCCGGGATTTGAACACGCGTATGTCTGTTTACAAGCGGGTGTTCTACCCATTGGACTATCATGTCGTTTTTTCATCAGCTTATACGTAAATCGTCATTGGATGATAAGTTATTATAGCTGTGCAGTGTCGGCTTAGAATAGTACTAACGCATATCTTCCTGCGAGAATCGTCCTAAGCGATTTAATTGCACGTAATTGATTATGGTTTGTTTTTCATTTAATATAAAAATGGTCATAGGTAAAGGCTAAAATGCAACCATTTATTAACTTCAACCTAAAAATTTGATTTTTTAAAAGATAGTGAATTGCTATATAATAGCCACTGCTATACACAGCTCATTTAAAAAATATACATACATATACTCACGGCTATAAATCCCTAACGGGGTAGCCAGAGCTTTGGAATGAGAAATTCGTCAGCCATATTTGGAAAAGATGTTAATAATAAATGTTTTTGGTGCCGGGTCTCCAACCACATCGCCCAAAAATCACTTGAAAAGCCCCTATACCCTTAGTCGCCTCTTACAATCACCCACGGATAGAAATGAGGTAGTGTTATTCTAAGCCGACACTACACGTAATATATTTTCAGTATTTACGATTCAGCTGAAATAAATTCTCGTAAACAATAGAATATGTAACAGTTGAGTTGTAACAAACGAATAAAACGACCCATTCAGTGCATATTGAGATTGGTCGAGTAAGTCCCAATAACCACTCAGCATGATGAATGGCAAACATCGAACATGTTGCACATTCGTCCATTTTTATTTGCTGTTGATTTGAGGAACTTTGCTGGTATTCAAAATGTACGGATACTTTTTCAGCAAGCAAAAACACTGGTATCGTCCGGTAAAACACTCGTATATCAAAATATGGTGGGCTTCGAGCCAAAAAGATGCACAAAAAATGCAATTGAGTTCGAACTTCTGTAAGCTCAATAAAAATGCGCATTGGATGTGATTGTTACGTATTTTTTTACTGAACATGCTCAAAATTAGCGACATTATGTGAAAAATACTTCAAAAGTAATAGCCATCAACTTCAAAGTTAGAAGTGCTAATGAATTCAATGGGATAGAATGCAAGTCATAAAGTAATGAGAATACCGTACATATACTCACGGCTATAAATCCCTAAGCGGGGTAGCCAGAGCTTTGGAATGTGAAATAACTCAGCCACTTTTTGA
The DNA here is from genome assembly GCA_963576735.1 of Bedellia somnulentella. Lineage (NCBI taxonomy): Eukaryota > Metazoa > Arthropoda > Insecta > Lepidoptera > Bedelliidae > Bedellia > Bedellia somnulentella. Next base: position 1,880,470 of record OY755176.1, read on the forward strand.
AGTTTAGTGGGGAAAAGATGAAGAATAAAGTTGATTAATAGTGATGCACGTACAATCGTTTGGAACAGCTTAAGACTGGTGGTTGGGAATATTTTGTGGTTAATCTCAATTATATTAATTTTGCTGTGTATTGTCGGCTAAGAATAACACTATCCCATTTCTACCCGTGGGTGATCGTAAGAGGCGACTAAGGGTATATGGGCTTTTCAAGTGATTTTTGGGCGATGTGGTTGGAGACCCGTCACCAAAAACATTTATTATTACCATCTTTTCCCCACTCAACTTCCAAAAGTGGCTGAAGAATTTCTCATTCCAAAGCTCTGGCTACCCCGTTTTGGGAATTATAGCCGTGAGTATAAGTATGTATGTATGTATGATATTAATACACAAAATACAATATTCTACCATTGGCAATGGAAAGTGCAAAGTTAGCTAAATAAAATATTTTGGGTGGTAGTTTGGTAGCTGTATCACATAGTGATGCAAAAAATATATAATGAATGGCATTCAAAGACGCTTCTATACTTGTGGATTTAATGTTATCTAGTAAATTTACCCACACAACAATTGCTACGTCTACCTTTTTGCACACAAGAAATGCGATGCTTGAAATAATGAAGAGAGTAATTTACACTTGAACTTACATACATATACTCACGGCTATAAATCCCTAGAAGGGGTAGCCAGAGCTAAGGAATAAGAAATTCCTCAGCCACTTTTGGAAAATTGAGTGGGGAAAAGATAGTAAAGTAAAGGTTGTTGGTGATGGGTCTCCAACCGCATCGCCCTAAAACCGTAAAAGCCCCAATACCGTTAGTCGCTTCTTACGTACACCCATCGGTGGAAACGAGGTAGTGCTATTCTCAGCCAACACTACGCGGCATGACATGACACTTGAACTTCTTAGCAATAATAAATCAATATGACTAAGCTTTAAGCTACCCCTTTCTACCCAGGGGTGTCGTAAGAGGCGACTAAGGGTATTGGGGCTTTTTATTGGATTTTTGGGCGATACGGTTGGAGACCCATCACCAAAAACCTTTATTTTTACCATCTTTTCTCCACTCAACTTCCAAAAGTGTCTGAGGAATTTATAATTCCTTAGCTCTGGCTACCCCTTCTAGGGAAATATAGCCGTGAGTATATGTATGTATGTATGTACTAAGCTTAAGGATAGTCATTGTTTTGATTGGTCATTGAGAATTTCCATAGAGCGTAGCTGTTATTAGAGCAGGCTTAAAAGGCTTTTGTACGTAGTATGCAGAATCCATTGTATGTTTCTAATGTATGCTTTCGAGTATTGGACTAAGAAAACATTGGACTTTAATTACAATAAACTGGACTTTCAGTCAATAAAAAACTTGCTACTTTATAATATGTTTTATATCTTGTATTAATGTTACTATTAATGTCGCCGTGTATTGTCGGCTTAGAATAACACTACCCCATTTCTACCCGTGGGTGATCGTAAGAGGCGACTAAGGTTATAGTGGCTTTTTAAGTGATTTTTGGGCGATGTGGTTGGAGACCCGTCACCAAAAACATTTATTATTACTATCTTTTCCCCACTCAACTTCCAAAAATGGCTATGGAATTTCTCATTCCAAAGCTCTGGCTACCCCGGTAAGGGATTTATAGCTGTGAGAATATGTATGTATGTATTAATGTTACTACAATTTTAGTTTAACAAGTTTATGTTTTAAAGGTTTCTCGGAAATCTTTTGATACTTCTTTTGATTTAAGTTAAATTTATGAATATTTGTAGCTTTTTATATTATTTTTTTAATTATAATTAAGCTTAACCCACTTTTGTCAACGATAAAATACGAAATATTTTAAGATTAAAGTGGCATTTTTCGTAACATAACGGTGTTACGTTCTCTACTAAATATGCACATATTAAGATACTATAGGATCGTCCCAGCTTCGCACGGGTAGCGTTGTTTTTCAAATATCTGAGGTTTCTTTCTTCAGTCACTGCTCAAGCATTGTAAAATTCAGCAATGTATTCAATTTATTAAATTTATAGCCTTCCCTAAACAATGTAGTTTGGTGATTTTAAATGCGCTTTGATGAATGGTTCGGTATTTCCGTTTAATAGCAAATTTTGAAATAAAACGCTATGAAGTATTTATAACAGTCTAAAAAATAAATCATTACGTGATGTAGGATGCAACTACTGGCGCCATCTAGTATGTATGTAAATTAGTAAAGATTTGGTTTTGATCACGGGTGCGATGGCTTATTTTATGTATAATTTCGTGGTTTGTCTACCGATTTCTATGATATTTTTTTTATTGAATAGGTAATAATGTTACCTTTTTTAAATTTGAGATGAGTGAGACGTTTACAAACGTAAGAGTAAACAAATATAATCAGAATGATCCGAACTGCTAAGCTATCAGGAATTACACGTGTTATTGTGAGTCAACCGTAAAAGATAGACATAAACTGCTGAGGATTTTTTTTAGATAATTTTATGAAGAATATTTCCGTGATACATGATTTCTATGTAGGTTTAACCATTGAGGCAGCACACGCGACGGAAGCTTAAAAAATAGAGTAACTTCTCCCGTTTTCCCAAAATTTTCCCAAAATTCCCCTTTACTACTCAGCTGGAAAGTATACAAAAACCTGCGCAGGTGTATGAAGAATAATTGTACCAAGTTTCGTTAAAATCCGTCGAGTAGTTTTTGTTTCCATAAGGAACATACAAACCGACAGACAGACAGACAGACAGACAGACAGACAGACAGACAGACAGACAGAAAGACAGACAGACAGACAGACAAAAATTTTACTGATTGCATTTTTGGCATCAGTATCGATCCCTAATCACCACCTGATGGTTATTTTGAAAATATATTTCATGTACAGAATTGACCTCTCTACAGATTTATTATAAGTATAGATTATTTATGAGGTCATGCCGTATGAAAGTAGTTGTAGTATATTACATAAACGTAACATAAACGTTCACGCCGTTTATCCCCGAAGGGGTTGGCAGAGGTACCAATACTTCTGAACTTACATGGCAGCGCCATCTAGTGTCCAGGAGAAGGTACCCACGTTTTGCTTAGACAGGTGTACTCACGTGATAGGGGGCAGGCCTATCGCCGTTTTGTACGAATACACTGTCACATGACTAAGTACAACTCAGCCATGTGGGTTTCCTCACGATGTTTTCCCTCACCGTTAACAACCATGATAAATTAACCACACATATGACTTTAGAAAAGACAAATTGGTGTAGGCCCGACCTAGGATTGGAACTCACGCCCTTCTGTTTTCGGGCGGGTGTTCTACCCACTGGACTATCATGTCGCTATATTCTATAGCGTATATATCGTAGTATATTATATACTAAATTCATTTATTTAAAGAGAATAATAAATATTTTTTGTGTATGTCTGTTGTAATGTGTATCCTGCCTGTCCTAACTTACGGTGCACAGACATGGTCACTGACTGAGTCTCATAAGTCCAAACTCAAGGTGTGCCAGAGAGCGATTGAGCGCAGTATTTTGGGTGTGAAGCGAACAGACCGCATTCGCAACACCGACCTGCGCTCCAAAACTCAAATAGCCGACGTGGGTGCTAAGACAGCCAAATTGAAGTGGGACTGGGCGGGGCATGTCTGCCGTATGCCGCCGGACAGGTGGGCTAAAACGTAACCCAATGGGTTCCTAGCAACGGCCGCCGGCGCAGAGGTAGACCAAGAAGAAGAGGGCGGGATGACCTGGACTCATATCAAAAAGATTGGAGAGAGCAGGCCCAAAGCAGGGATGAATGGAAAATCCAGGGAGAGACCTTTGCCCAGCAGTGGGACACAATAGGTTCATAAAAAAAATATGTCTGTTAGTATTTTTCTTTTCGTTGTTTCATTATTTTTGTTTGTTTAACTTATTTATATTAAGTTGTAATATTAGTTTTAGTTATGGTGCTAACTGAAAACCAGCGTATGGGAAATTCATCAACCAAGTTGTTTGACTTTCTCATACACATGCTGAGTTGGTGCCTTTTTGGTGCATTCTTTTTTATGGTTGTAAATTTACTCTGTATTTCTTGTTGTGTGCCAAATAAACAATTTTTCTTCTTCTTTTTCTTCTTCTATAAGAGCTTTATTTGGTCAAAATATTTCAAAAGTTATTGTTTTGCAGTGAACACACGTAGACATATAATGAATAAATTGGTATTTCATAAGATATGTCATAAGTAGTTCCATCAGAAAATATATTTAAGGAAAATGTCCGCCTTATTTTTAATATATATATTTTCAATATTTCAATCTCGTATCTTACTTTTACACGAAGTCATATCAATTAATGATGAGCGTAAATGAACAAGTAATTAATCACGAGGAGTTTGCCTAGATTATATCGAAAAAGTGCTGAGTGGTCTCTGCATACCCCGAGAGAGGCTTGTTACATAATAATACCTGTGTATGGGTCGCAAAGACATTTTGTTGTTAGGAAATTTTACTTTGCGATTGGCCCAATACGCTTTGGCCATTTGTTTCTTATCTAAACATACATACATACATATACTCACGGCTATAAATCCCTTGAAGGGGTAGCCAGAGCTAGGGAATTAGAAATTCCTTAGCCACTTTTGGAAAGTTGAGTGGGTAAAAGATGGTAAAATATGGTGGGCGTTGTTGGTGGTAGGTCTCCAACCGCATCGCCCAAAAATCCCTTGAAAGCCCCAATACCGTTAGTCGCCTCTTACGTACACCCACCGGAAGAAATGGGGTAGTGCTATTCTAAGCCGACACTTCACAGCTAATTTCTTATCTAAAGTGGCCGAAAAATCGTTGATATTAAAACTTGAGCTACCCAGTTTTGATATTTTTACTCAAACTCAAACGTTCAAGCCGTGTATTTCTATAGGGATTGGCAAATTTTGCTTGGTGTGTACTATAGTTATAGGGGACAGGCCTATCGCCATTTTGTACGAATACACTGTCACAAGACAAAATGACGACGTGATAGCTCAATGGGTAGAACACCGGTTGATGTGCATGCGACTAGTGTTCAAATCCCGGGTCAGGCCTACACCAATTTGTCTTTTCTAAAGACATATGTGTGGTTAATTTATCACGGTTGTTAACGGTGAGGGAAAACATCGTGAGGAAACCCACATGGCTGAGTTGTACTTAGTCATGTGACAGTGTATTCGTACAAAACGGCGATAGGCCTGCCCCCTATCACGTGAGTACACTGTCCATGCAAAACGTGGGTACTCTGAACACCAGGTGACAATGTCACGTGATGTTCAGAAGTATTAGTACCTCTGCCAACCCCTTCAGGGATATTCGGCGTGAACGTTTATGTTATGTTATGACAAAATATGGGGCCATATTTTTAGTCAAACGATTTTATATCTCCGTTTAATCTTTACGTGTTCCTTAATACTTTGTACAGATAATAATAGCGGAAGGTGTGCAACTCACAAGTCGGCAATTTGGTCATTGATTGACCTAGTCATTCGAAACAACTAAACAAATGGATATGGTATCATATAACATTATTTTTTTCTAGGAGACATACGTACATACATATACTCACGGCCGTAAATCCCAAAAAGGGGTAGCCAGAGCTTCAGAGCTTGATACTCCTCAGCCACATCTATCATCATTCTACCCACGGGTGTCGACTAAGGGTATGGGCTTCGTTAAGAGATTTTTGAAAGATGTGGTTGGAAACCCATCACAAACAGTACTTTATTTCTACCATCATGTCTCCTCTCAACTTCCAAATGTGGCTGAGAAGTTTCTAGTTCTAAAGCCCTGGCTACCCCTTTTTGATATTAATGGCCGTGAGTATATGTATGTATGATTAGTTCAACTCTGTATGATAGCTCAGTATGGTAACTAACCGCCTAACATTAAAAGTGGCCTGCACCAATATGCCTTTTCTAAAGTCATATATGTGGTTAAAGCTGTGTAGTGACGGCATAGAATAGCACAACCCCATTTCTTCCGGTGGGTGTACGTAAGAGGCGACTAACGGTATTGGGGCTTTTAAGGGATTTTTGGGCGATGCGGTTGGACACCCATCACCAACAACCTTTATTTTACCATCTTTTCCCCACTCAGCTTTCCCAAATTGGCTGAGGAATTACGAATTCCTTAGCTCTGGCTACCCCTTCTAGGGATTTATAGCCGTGAGTATACGTATGTATTGGTTATCGTCGACGGAAAAAAATCTGGAGGAAACCCGCATAGCTTGTGTAAGTTGTACTTAGTATATTCGTACAAAACGGCGATAGGCACTAACGTGATAACCAGTTGAAAATTTATTTCACGTGATGTTCAGAAGTACCCCTTTGTGTATACGCTAAGAAAGTTAGAATCTTTGAATTGATGATTAATCATACATACATACATACATATACTCACAGCTATAAATCCCTTAACGGGGTAGCCAGAGCTATGGAATGAAAAATTCCTCAGCCACTTTTGGAAGTTGATTGGGGAAAAAATGGTAATAATTAATGTTTTTGGTGACGGGTCTCCAACCACATCGCCCATAATTCACTTAAAAAGCCCCTATACCCTTAGTCGCCTCTTACGATCACCCACGGGTAGAAATGGGGTAGTGTTATTCTAAGCCGACACTTTTATATAATTCGTGGTGTTTTTTTTAAATAATAACAAAAACAATGCCAACGTGACTTTCAACATAAGGTGAGTTTTTGTTAGTTCCCAATCAGAAATAAGTAACTTATCAACTGCCAAATTTCCTATTTCACGGCTCGATGATTTAAAGCAGCCTTCATAGCACTCGTTGCAGTGAGCTATCTATTATGCAGATTGGCGACACTATTGCAGCTATTGTTATTCCACTCCGCATCCATCGGCGATCTGCTATTCACTTTATCGGTGCTAAGTAGAATAGAATAGAAAAACTCTTTGTTGCACATCAAAACATAAATTATTTACAAAATTACTAAAACAGCTTACAATATCACATAAACGAAGTGTTGGCTTAAAAAAGCACTACCCCATTACTACCCGCAGGTATCCTACAACCGTACAAGACAATTAAGGCCATTAAGGCTATTAACCAATGATACTTTATTTTTACTATCTTATCCCTAATCAACTTCCTAAATTGCCTTATTTTAAAGCTCTGGCTACCCCTTTTTGGATTTATAGCCGCGACTTAATGTACGTAAATTTCACAATCAGAAATTAATAACTTATCAACAGACAAATTCATAGTTCACGGCTCGATGATTGAAAGCAACCTTCATGTCCTGATTCGTTGCAGTGAGCTATCTATTATGCAGATTGGCGACACGATTGCAGCTATTGTCATTCCGCTCCGCATACATCGGTGATCTGCTATTCACTGGATCGTTTCAGTACTAAACTAAATACAGTAAAACCCGCTTAAGACGATTTCTCAGGGACCCCACCAAAAACGCGTCTTAAGCATGAAATCGTATTATGCGGGAAAGGCAAAATAAAACGAACGTACGACATACTATGTTTTTTGTTCATAATATTTGAAATTATGTACATTCAATACATTATTAAAAATAATCACTTATTTCGGTTTGTCAGAATTTCAACTAAATTAAACTTTTGCAGTGCGCCTTCACTTTCATCCAAAGTTAAGACGCACATAGTGTCTTAAATCTAGCTGATAATGCCTTCGGCACTTTCTCGCATATTATGGGGCCACTTATGGGCAGTTTTAAAGCTCGTGCTTGACAAAGCCATTCCACCAAAACTATTTCCAATTTATCAAACTTTCCTACCGTTTGCTTTTTACTCTGCACACCTCCCAATCTGTATCTTTTTTTAATTTCTTCTCTATTCTTTAAAATTTTCGCGTAAATGTAATCATATTGTAACGAATTAATGATGCACTATTGCAAAACAATCAAAGGGTACGCGCGACAAGTCAAGAAGTGACGATCGGGAAGGCGTATTAAACGGGAAGACGAATCGTATTAAGCGTTAAGAAATGTATAAAAATATGTTTCAAGTTGCAGGGACTGGCGTAAAAAGGCGTATTATGCGAGAAATCGTATTAAGCGTGATCGTATTAAACGGGTTCTACTGTAATGACGGGGATTATTACATTTTTTTGGAGATAGAAATCTGGGAAGCTAAGGTTTAAGTCAATCTTAGCTAAGCTCCTATTTAATTTTAATGGCAAGCTAGGTATCTATAATAATTTTAAAGTGGGATATTTTCTTGTCTTTTTTCTCTTGTAATTAATAGACTACCAAACCACTTAAACGCTTACGAGACCTAAAAGTGAAAATAAATATAGTTGGGGTAGGCGTAGATTCTGGTGAACACCTTGCGATTAGATTCATCAACCTTTTAGGAGCTTTTTTACTCCACACACTTCAAACTCCTAATATTTTTTTCCACATATTAAAGTATCCTCCGTCGTTATCTTCAACTGAAATTACCGTCCACATAATTACAAAACCGCTACAAAGTAAAAACGAAATGGTCATTAAAATATTCTGAGTTGCAACAATATTGTATCTGAAAATTTACTAATAACTAACGTATACTCGTTGTTCTATTAATTTTCTTTACTTCATATACCTATGAGAAATAATTGATAAAAAATAACAACCTATTTTTAGAAGTAATTGATTTTTGGATATTTTAATCGCGTGTAATTACATCGAGAATCGATTGATACCTAGAATGATACGCGAATCTATTGAAATTAAGAAACATCCAAACTTCAATAGAGATGATGGTTGGCAATTACCACCTGCTTGGAACCTGATCATTAGCACAACTAAGCAAAGGAAGAACACAAGCAAGACTCCAGATAACATTAGCTCTTTTTGTACTTGGCAAATATTAAACGCAAATGTAACTTAAATTTTGTGAAGTTAGTTAGTATTAATATATTTTTTTAGTACTGTATAATGACAAATAACACCTCAGTCTTCCCGTGAATTCTGAATTCAGTTTTAAGCAAGTTGTAATAAATTAGAGGCAAAGTTAACGACGGCTACCTGCAGCGATAGCGCTACTTATTGGCTCCGTACGAAGCTTAGATTAAGGGTTTTATTAAAACAATCTATCTTTCCCAGTGACAAGCTCGGTAACCACATAAAACGGATTTTGTGGAACAAATAAAAAAGACCTGCAAAAGTAAAAAATAGAGAGATTATTGCTACATGTTCGCATGGTGAACCATGATGTATTATGAGGCAGATTTTAATAATTGACAATATAATTGATTATTTGATTCTTTTGTTTGATCATTGAACATTAATGAAACCAAAAAACAACACATGTAGTCTCATTTCATCGTGGTCAACCATGATGAAATAATTTAAGGCAGATTGGGATTATTGTTGATTTAATAATAAAATTTTTGCTTCTTTTCGTTTCAGTTTATAAACATTAATGAAGCCATGTAATTTTAGCTTTTAATCGGTACATAACTTTTTTCGTCGAATGCGTATGAATCCGTATGGTTGCCGTGTAGTGTCGGCTTAGAATAGCACTACCCCGTTTCTACCGATCGATGGGTGTACGTAAGAGGCGACTAACGGTATTGGGGCTTTTAAGGGATTTTTGGGCGATGCGGCTGGAGACCCATCACCAACAACCTTTACTTTACCATCTTTTCCCCACTCAATTTCCAAAAGTGGCTGAGGAATTTCTAATTCCTTAGCACTGGCTACTCCTTCTAGGGATTTATAGCCGTGAGTATATGTTATGTTATGCGTATGAATCATTGTTTCAATTGCGATTTGTAAGAGATTGGTAAAAACTTTTAGCCCACCCCCTATCACACGAGTACACTGTCCATGTAAAACGTGGGTACTCTGAATACCAGGTGACGATATCACGTGATGTTCGGAAGTATTGAGCCTTGAGTCTTAAAATTTTAATGAAGGGGTGTAGAAAGAGGCGACTTAGATGAAGCTGAAGAGACAGCAAACCATCTTTTTCCTCACTATACTTTTACACGTCCCTGAAGAATTTTATTTGTCATTTTAGTCGGAAGCATGTATGTTTTTATAAACATATCACAAATAATTCCTCATAATTATTAAGAAAAAACCCTTTAAATCGAAATTAATTTAAAATGCATAATAAAAAAAAATGTCACGTCATAATATGAACTGTTATCCTCTTCATATACTGATAAACAAAATATAAAACAACGCGGTCTATATTCTATATATACCAAATAAAGAGCCTCCTAAAACCCTACAAATTCGTAAAGCACAAATTACTTAGTATCTGTTCATTTATATTCAATGAAATCAAATAAGGAATTCAATAGGCACAAAGAGCGGACCAAAGGCCAGTGAGCTAATCCTCCAATCCCGATCTATCCCGCAACAAGGCCGAGTTCAGCCGCATTGTGGAAGTCATGAATACGTAATTATTTCACTTCTATTAATATTTTTACCCGTGGAGTTGTATTCGGACTCGGCTATTTATCGAAGCGTAACTGTCAATCGGTTGCTGATATTTTAAAGACTTTGGTAGCCAAAAGAAATAAACTGAACCATTATGGAATCACTCATACTTTCATAATATTGGGCAAATATCAGACGTCTGTCAATATCATTCAGATCAGGAAAGCGTTAAGTTCGAAATAAGAATATAAAAATTCTAAGTTACCCTAAAAATATGCGGGAAAATAATAATGAACATCATGAATATCAATATGGTTGTGTAGTGTCGGCTTAGAATAGCACTACACCATTTCTTCCGGTAGGTGTACGTAAGCGGCGACTAACGGTATTGGGGCTATTAAGGGATTTTTGGGCGATGCGTTTGGACACCCATCACCAACACCCTTTATTTTAACATCTTTTCATCACTCAACTTTCGGTCGGGCCTACACCAATTTGTCTTTTCTAAAGTCATATGTGTGGTTAATTTATCATGGTTGTTAACGGTGATGGAAAACATCATGAGGAAACCCACATGTCCGAGTTGTAATTAGCCATGTGACAGTGTATTCGTACAAAACGGCGATAGGCCTGCCCCCTATCACGTGAGTACACTGTCAAAGCAAATCGTGGTTACCTATTCTGGACACTGAGTGGCGCTGTCATGTGATGTTCAGAAGTATTGGTACCTCTGCCAACACCTTCGGGGATAAACGGCGTGAGCGTTTATGTCAGTTATGTTTTTATCACTAAAAACAAACTCTAAAAAACGCTTAATCAAACTTACTTTTAAGTAAACTTCTATGCGACAACTGAAAACAAATTGAGCTCGAATACATTCTCCGAAGCGATGATTGCCTCTTGAATTTATTACCATCCACGATAGACCATTTTAGTATTTATCAGGACCACCTGTGAGGGGCTTATGAATTATGGTGAAGGGATTTAACAAACAAAATACTGTACTTTGCTCGCCCTACCGTAACCTTAAAACTTTCTTGTTTGAGTGAATTAGTTTCTAGGCTAAGTATTAGGAATCTTCACTTTTGAATTATCCGAGGTTACTTCTGGTAACCTCAGATAGCACGAGCGCTATTTTATCGACACGATTACGATTAGAATGAGATGGCAGTATGCGATACTAAGTAAGTGCGTAAAGCTAATACCAATTATAGGCGTAACTCATTCCTATTTTCGATACAAGCACTACAAGAGTAAGAAAATTATTAACTAATTTACATTTCGGCCAATAATTTCTACACTAACCTCAACATTATAATTATTTAACTTTTGCCTAAATCTCTTAGTTCTGTAAGTATTATGTAATTTTTCTATAGGTGAAGATTTGTAAATGGCATTGTGTATTCATAATTAGTATTATATTGTTTGTATTGGTCTGTTAATCTTCCAAAGAAAATAAAATAAATAATAATAATAAAATAATAAGTAAGAGATGGCTGTTGTATCCCACGCAATAACTAGTTTAAACACCGCTCGTACTAGCCGGGCAGGTTAAAGCTATAAAAGCAAAACTTTGAGCCTAAGATTTTAATAAATTAAAGTTTAAGGAACATTTATAACATTTGACGACAGCCGTGGCCGAGTGGATAGGTGACTAGCTCCTCGGTCAGGAGGTTGCGGGTTCGATCCCCTCTGAGAGCAACATTTAAGATGAGCATAAATTATTGTTTCTTAATCTTGGATGTTATTTATATGTGTATTATATAACATTAAATATATCGTTGAGTCAGTATCCCATAATACAATGGCGTAAAGAAAACTCATTTGGGTTTGGTATCTAGTGGGTGTAATGAGTCTTATAAAAACATATATACATACTCACGGCCATAAATCCAAAAAAGGGGTAGCCAGAGCTTCAGAGAAGATAAAAGATAAAAAGATAAAAAATATTTATTTCAAAATAAAAAGAATTGTTCTCTATTTTTTGAACGTCACAAACTTACGTATAAGTTAAATCTTACTCTACTGACTCTACTTCGGATTCGGAAGGTGTATTGTTGCGAGAAGAACCCGTAAGAAACTCAGCAACACACATCTTTTCTTAGTCAAATTACAATATTGGTGTATGTCTGGAAATATCCTGAATAGAGCCCTGGTGACACCAAGCAGTTTCATCTATCATATAATCATTTAAACTGTAATAAGCTTTTAAATGAAGACTGCGTTTTATAATTACTTTGAATTTCTTTTCTGTTAGATTCAAAATGTCATCAGGTATTTTATTATAAAATTTTACACATAACCCCATAAAAGATGTATTTATTTTTGACAATCTGTACTTTTGAATTGAAATTTTATTATTATCTCTAAGACTTCTAGTATGTCTGTCACAGTTTTTGGAAAATGCTTTCAAATTTTTTCTCACATACATGATGTTTTCATAAATATATTGACATGGCAGTGTCATTATATTTATGGTTTTAAACAATTCTCTAAGGGAATCTCGTGAACCTAAATTATAAATAGCTCTTATTGCTCTTTTCTGTAAAATGAATATTGACCCAACATCAGCAGCTCTGCCCCAGAGTAAAATGCCATAAGACATGATGCTATGAAAATAACTATAGTAAACTAAACGAGCGGTCTGTACATCAGTTAAATGTCTTATCTTTCTAACGGCATAGGCAGCACTGCTTAGCCTGCCAGCTAGCGCGCTAATGTGGGGTCCCCATTGGAGCTTTGAGTCCAGATGTATCCCTAAGAAAACTGCGCTATCCGTAAATGGTAATTTTTCATTATTTAATGTAATTTCATTATCAACACTTTTAACATTTGGTAATGCAAATTTAATACATTTGGTTTTTTTGGCATTTAGTACAAGATTATTTGAAGCAAACCATGTTTGAATTTGGGAAACTGCATTATTTACATCGTCAATATTTTCCGAATTCCTTTTAACGTCAAAAATTAAAGAAGTATCATCAGCAAATAATACTATTTCAGACCTTTTCTCGACCATGAACGGCAAATCATTAATATATACTAGAAACAAAAATGGGCCTAATATAGATCCCTGTGGAACACCCATTTTTACATGAGTTCCAGATGATTTTATTTTATCGATTTGCACTTTTTGTATTCGATCTGAGAAGTAGGACTTTATTAATTTAAGTGCGTCACCTTCGATGCCATAATGTCCCAATTTTATGAATAAAATATTATGATCTGCACAATCAAAAGCTTTTGTAAGATCGCAGAACAAACCGATTGCATCATTCTTAAGTTCCCACGAACCAAAAATATGTTTAATTAGGGCAACGCCTGCGTCAGTGGTAGAGCGGCCTTTCGTGAAACCAAATTGTTTAGGGTGAAACAAATTGTTGGAACTAAAATGCAAGAGCAGTTGATTAAGCATAAGTTTTTCAAATATTTTACTCATAACTGGTAGTATAGATATAGGCCTATAACCTTCAGGATTATTTTTATCACCTCCAGATTTTAGTAAAGGTACAATTTTACTATGTTTCATGAGATCTGGGAAGATACCATTACTTATACATTCATTAAATATTTTCGCTAAATAAGGAGCTATTATTACAATAAAATTATGGCATACTTTTACTGACATACCCCAGATATCCTCAGAATTTTTCAATTTCAGTGATTTAAACACTTTAATGATATCTTCGGGACTGACAACTTTGAAATTAAATATAGATTTACAAATTGCAACGTTTTGTTGCAACAGCTCTTGAGCTAACGTAGCAGATGAATTTAAGTGTTCAGTGGTCTTAAAAGGTATATCAGCAAAATATTTTTCAAAAATACAAGCAATTACATCATTTGAAGTAGTCAAACCTCGATCAGACCGAATACAAAAGTCCTGATCACATGATTTGCTTTTGCCAGTTTGAGTGTTGATAATGTTCCAAACGGTTTTTACTTTATTATCAGATGTTTTAATACGTTGGCTCAAGTATCTTGCTTTAGCCTCCTTACAAACTTTATTAAACATTTTTGAGTATTTTTTTACATATTCTATAAATTCATCATTATGTGAGAACGCTTTTTGATCGTATAAATCAAATAGTATTTCTCTAGATTTATATATGCCTGGTGTTGCCCACTCACTAAATTTAAATTTATTACATATAGTTACATCTTTAATAGTAAATATTTTATTAAATTCGTCTATCAGTACTTTAAAGAAAGTATTATAACTATTATTTGGATTTTTATTTATTGAAGAAGTGGGCAGCTTATAACTGATTAAGTTTATATATTTTTCAACTTTGAAAGCAGTGACACTCCTTTTTTTAACTATAATTTTTCGGTCTGGTGCCTTATGTGGAAAGTTTACAAAAAGACCACTGTGATCAGATTTTAGTTTATTTATTACAGATTTACTTATGAATTCAGCATTTGTAAATACATTATCTAAACATGTTTTGGTTCTAGTAGGTTCCAAGAATAAATTTTCTAAATTAAACGATTGGAATAAACTCATCAACCGTGTTTTCTGAGTACTATCTTTTAAGAGATCTATATTGAAGTCTCCACAAATAATTAATTGTTTTTTACTCTTGAAAATTTTAGTTAATACATCTTCCATTACACTTTCAAATCTTTCATAATTTTGACTATAGGGGGCTCGATATACGCTTACTATAAAGTAGTTTAGTAACTCTATGCAGGATATCTCCACGACTTGCTCAACGCTCAGTTTTACAATATCCTCACGATTTTTACATTTAATACTATTTTTTATAATATAGTATATAGTATGTAGTATATATAATATATAGGCTTTAGAATTGCGGCAGTAGCTACTAGCTAAGTTGTAATTTTGAAAACCAAATATGAGCTCGCAATTCTTAAGCCAGTGTTCTGAGACACAGAAACAATCAATTTGATATCTTTCTAAAAACAATTCAATTTCTAATTCTTTACAAGAAAACCCCTGAGTATTTTGAAATACTAATTTAAATTGTGGGTCTCCTTGTAAAGCACGGTTTTTAAATATTTTGCCAGAAACTCCCTCATCCTCATTTAGAAGTTGATAGGGTATGATGGTAAGATGGTAAGATGGTAGAAATAATGTATCATGTGTGATGGGTCTCCAACCGCATCGCCCATAAAAACCACTTAAATAAATCGCAATTACAGTTCGCAGTTGGCAGAAAGGGTTAGTGACATTCTAAGTACATACATACATACATATACTTACGGCTATAAATTCCAAGAAGGGGTAGCCAGAGCTAAGGAATTGGAAAATCCTCAGCCACTTTTGGAAATTTGAGTGGGGAAAAGATAGTAAAAATAAAGGTTGTTGGTGATGGGTCTCCAACCTCATCGCCCACAAATCCCTTAAAAGCCCCAATACCGTTAGTCGCCTCTTACGTACACCCACCGGAAGAAATGGGGTAGTGCTATTCTAAGCCGACACTACACAGCAAATTCACAGCACATTCTAAGTCTATTATTATATTATAAACCTATTCTCAGACCTACCAAAAGTGTATGCAACTTCATTTGAATTGGTTCCGCCGCTTCGGAGGAGTTTGGTGACAAACACTGTGACACGTGAATATTATGTATTAGATATTATCTGTGGCAATTGATTTATCACTATGTTTTAATACCCTTAACGACATTTGTAAAAAACCGAACATATTACAGTAAGTAATAAGTTACTTACGTAGTTGCTGTATAGTGTCGGCTTAGAATAGCACTACCCGATTTCTTCCGGTGGGTGTACGTAAGAGGCGACTAACGGTATTGGGGCTTTTAAGAGATTTTTGGGCGATGGGGTTGGAGACCCATCACCACCAACCTTTATTTTTACCATCTTTTCCCCACTCACACTTCCAAAAGTGGCTGAGTAATTTCTAATTCCTTAGCTCTGGCTACCTCTTCTAGGGATTTACAGCCGTGAGTATATGTGTGTATGTATGTAATAAGTTAGTATTTTTACTAATCATTGACGAGGTCCATGGCCTAAATGGTTGGTGACTGGCTTCTGGGTCTTAACGCTAAGGATTCGTATCCCGGTAAGGACATATTTTTATGACGAATATGAATGAGTGATAGCCCAGTGGGTAGAACACTCGGTTATCGTGCAAACGACTAGTGTTCAAATCCTGGGTCGGGCCTACACCAATTTGTCTTTTCTAAAGACATATGTGTGGTTAATTTATCATGGTTGTTAACGGTGAGGGAAAACATCGTGAGGAAACCCACATGACTGAGTTGTACTTGCCGTACAAAACGGCGATAGGCCTGCCCCCTATCACGTGAGTACATTGTCCATGCAAAACGTGGGTACTCTAATCACCAGGTGACAAAGTCACGTGATGTTCAGAAGTATTAGTACCTCTGCCAACCCCTTCGGGGATATTCGGCGTGAACGTTTATGTTATGTCATGTTTAACATACCATTAAGATGGACCCCTCCCACACAAATAATTAAATTGTACTTTACATACATACATACATATGTTCACTCACGTCCATAAATTCTAAGAAGGGATAGCCAGAGCTTTAGATCTAGAAACTCATCATCTGCATTTGGATTTTGATGGGGACAAGATGATAGGAATAAACTATCTTTGGCATAGGTCTCCAACCGCATCGCTCAAAAACCTCTATAAAAAAGCTCCATACCCTAGTCATCTCTTACAACACCCGGCTATAGAAAGGGGTAGTGACATTCTAAGCCGGCACTTACACACATTATGGGTAAATTTAATATGTTTGCCGTGTTCTTTCCACTTTACTATTAAGATTTACACAGAAATCATCGGGATTAAGACTTGTTTGCGCTGGGTTCTTTCCAGAGACGAACAAAGAATTTTTTTTTTTAATGCTTTATTTCGTTTTAATAATAATAATAGTAGTTTGTTGGCGGATATAATAAACATGGAGTGTTAATCAAAAAAAGTAAATTGCAATGGCTGAATCCACAGCACGATCGCGGGGAGTTGTCCTTCGACGCCCACCACTCGACCCGCGGCCGAGCCGTAGACCAGCCACTACTTATTACTAATTACAGCATACGGCGCAGCAGCGCGCACTGACGTTTTGTATAACAATAACAGTTGCTTCTTAAAAACTAGCGATTAACTTCTAGGATATTTGCAGTGGGTACTTGTTCTGCATCAATAAATGACTCGAACACTTATTCACTTATCATTCGATGCAAAGTGCAAGACCGTCCACGTACTACGCAGAGATCATAGAAGGTCTTAGTCTAGAAATAAACTGCGAACAAAACACATGTGGCTCCTAATTTTCTATTGATAATAATTTAACCTAATGCACAATCCTTTGTGCATTAGGTTAAATTATCAAGCTCCTAATCAATAAATGTGTAGTGTAAATGAATACATTTCAGCAACGTAATTATCAATTTAATATAATCAATCATTGTATTAATTATTTCATCTTTTACATTATTAGAAATAAGTTCACAATGAAATTTTATGACATGGATTTTAATTTTATTTGTTAAGTTTGTAGATTTTATTTACTTTACCAATGTATTTTTTTTTAATTTTAGTTTACAATTTTTTCTAACGATTATATTATTTGTTTTTATAATAAGTGTCGCTGTTTTAGATTATAATTTTAAATTCTGTTTTTTTTTACATTTTAAGAAATTTGCATACCACAGATGGTGGAATATAGCATGGTCTAAATAAATGTTGTAACATGTAATAAGTCAAATACCTATATTCGCAAATAAAGTTTGATTTGATTGGTAAATAGTTTCCATTGTATGTATAAGTTACATTATTTGTAATAAATTAAATAGTAAAAAAAAACATAATAACTATTTTCTGTTATCACATGCACTGAAATACTCAATATATATTTTAACATTATCCTGATGAAAGTTTTCAAATTCCCAATCATTGCTGTAACTTTTTTTTTAATTTAAGTAAAAGTAAATCTCGTGTATTGATAAAAATGAACATTACGTAAAAATTAAATCACTGTAAATGGTAGGTTTCAAAAAGTTGGGCCAGTGTGGAATCCACACCCTGCAAAATTGCCCAAGTTACATCTACTTGAGAAGTTTTGTAGGGGGAATTTCAATATTCTTTCGTTTCTTTAATGATAGCGAGTAATCCCAAGCCGACCAGTAAATATTTTCAAAAATATCTCTGAATCAGCTGTGTCGGCTTAGAATAGCACTACCCCATTTCTTCCGGTGGGTGTACGTAAGAGGCGACTAACGGTTTAACGGGGTTTTTAAGGGATTTTTGGGCGATGCGGTTGGAGAACCATCACCAACAACCTTTATTTTTACCATCTTTTCCCCACTATCATTTCCAAAAGTGGCTGAGGAATTTCTAATTCCTTAGCTCTGGCTACCCCTTCTAGGGATTTACAGCCGTGAGTATATGTATGTATGTATGTATCTCTAAATTCATGGTCATGGTCATACCACAAGTCATTATTGTTCTAACTATGGGGTCAACTAGATCGGTGTAATATGTCTGTTTAATTTATTTATTAAATTTGATAATATTTTGTTTCAAGAATAAATAAATGAGTGCCGAGGTGGTTCCCAGTATAGCTATAGCAGGATGGTACATGATCTTATAATTTATGTATGTACATCTAAACCGCTACTGTTTCATACCATAATAATAAGTATAAATTATAGTAGTAAATATTTACGGGGAACAATTCCATACAAGCACAAGTGTTAAAACTGAGACATACATACGTACACTATACATAGAGGTGCTCACGCCATTAGTTCCCATTAGGAAAGGAAGAGACTATCGCCATTTAAACATTAAAAATTACCTGTTAGTTTATTCGATATTCTTTGTATGATTTTATTAGTGTGCAAGATAGAGAAAGGAATCTTAAGGTGGTTTGGGAGAGGATGGATGAACGTAAAGTGGCAAAAGAGATAACATAACATAAACGTTCACGCCGAATATCCCCGAAGGGGTTGGCAGAGGTACTAATACTTCTGAACATCACGTGACATTGTCACCTGGCATTCAGGGTACCAACGTTTTGCATGGACAGTGTACTCACGTGATAGGGGGCAGGCCTATCGCCGTTTTGTACGAATACACGGTCACATGACTAAGTACAACTCAGCCATGTGGGTTTCCTCACGATGTTTTCCCTCACCGTTAACAACCGTGATAAATTAACCACACATATGTCTTTATAAAAGACAAATTGGTGTAGGCCCGACCCGGGATTTGAACACTAGTCGCTTGCACGTTAACCGGTGTTCTACCCAATGAGCTATCACGTCGTTGATGATGATGAAATAATAAAAAGAGTTTTATAGAACTAATGTAGATGGTTTTGTTAGTAGAGGCGGTGACGTAAGACGCTTGAAAATCAAATTGAAAAGGTTCTTGCGAAGGCGAATGTCTGTAGTGAAAAGAAGAGGAGATTTGTCAGGATCGTACAAAATGGCGATCTATAGTCGCTGTCCACCCCAATGAAAACAACGGGCATGAGTATAAGTAAGTAAGTAATTATAAGTGAGAGCCCTTTATGAAATTAAATTATGTGTTCATACATTACAATGTTCATCCACCGTGAACACAAATTCAGAAGCCGTACCCAAACACTATGAACAAACTACCAAAAGTTCCCCAGGGCAGGAAAGACAATTAAAATATAATGAAAATCCTCATACAACTCCGTTGAAAATGTTTTGTACAAAGAAACTTATAATTTAGAAAGCTACCTACACTAAACATCAAAAATTTAAACTTTAGCTTTTGTAATTTTACGTCTCTTTCAACAATATACTGAACGAAAGAGAGAAAAAATGTTTGATACAGAAAATAAGTGACGTTTACCCAAAATGGTAGGATACAGAGAGCAGTTGGAAGCCTAAGGCTGTTTACTTGGACCTTGTCGTGTTTGCTTTCAGTTAATTAAACACAGAATATTAGTCCATTCTCTGAAACACTTACGTTACTTCGCAAATAGATTAAATGTTTTTGTAGCTAAGTGTTTTACAGTTTTTGTGTCTGCTTGTGGCACGACTCTCTCTTATTGTAGATGTGACAGAAATGTCTTTCGGAGTTATGTAGTAGATTTTGGTTAAATACTTAATAACCGTAACTTAAACAAGGTATCCAAAGTGAAAGAATACTTATTTATGTAAAAAAATAGTTGTGGTCGATTTGTACCTCAAAATATGTACTATATCTACGGTTAATTGTACTCATCCAGTTATTTAATTTTCAACATAACTTTGCTGTGTAGTATCGGCTTAGAATAGCACTACCCCATTTCTTCCGGTGGGTGTACGTAAAAGGCGACTAACGGTATTGGAGCTTTTAAGGGATTTTTCGGTGATGCGGTTGGAGACCCATCACCAAGAACTTTTATTTCATCATCTATTCCCCACGCAACTTCCAAGAGTGGCTGAGGAATTTCTAATTCCTTAGCTCTGGCTACCTTTTAGGGATTTATAGCCGTGAGTATATGTATGTATGTATTTATGTTTTAGTAAGACTCACAGGAAAGCCTTTGTTGTCTCATTGCTATAATTAAATTATGTTTAAGAAAAGCAATAATAATTTAATCTAATCTCCTTTTCCTCTGAAGCAGTTGGGCAGAAAGTATGTGCATATGAGTCAAATATATAGTATGGAATGATTATTTGATTTCTATTTGCTTTTTTTGCGTGCATGGTTTAATAAAAAAACCATCTTGCACTCCCCTGTAACAATAACTGCAAAATTTCATACTCCACTACCCACGCAAATTTCGTTAACGCAGTTAACAATTTTAGCTTTACATGTCAAAATATAGATGAGAACATATCCATTAATTTAATACCTCTATTGGAAACGCTGTCTAATTCACAATGAAAGCCAAACGAAATCTCTGCCCAATATTTTGACATAGCTACTCAGTAGTTTGCACTGCATTATTGAATTTGCTAATATTTGATCGGAAGCTCGCAATGAGCCCGCATCATTTCGGTATAATCAAACCATTTACTAATGAACTGACTAATTATACATTATTTCAGACAGATATCGTGTGTGTTTTGCTTTGCAATACCATAAATTGGCAACTTCATTGATTCTGATAGCTATTGTTTTCAATATTAAATCGATAACATACATACATATACTCACGGCTATAAATCCCTAAAAGGGGTAGCCAGAGCGGAAAAATTATTAATTCCTCAGCCACTTTTGGAAGTTGAGTGGGGAAAAGATGGTAGAATAAAGGTTGTTGGTGATAGGTCTCCAACCGCATCGCCCAAAAATCCCTTAAAAAGCCCCAAGTCCGTTAGTCGCCTCTTACGTACACCCACCGGAAGAAATGGGGTAGTGCTATTCTAAGCCGACATTACACAGCTAGCCAATCGATAACTGTTATAAAATCATTGTAGATTATAATGTTCAATGTTCACGCCCGAAAGGTAATAGAAATACTAACACTATTTAGGGAAATATTGTTTCGTTTTTATCGTTTTTATAAATAGCATTAAAGTTCTATAGGACAGTGCATTAACGTAAAGGGGACAGGCCTATCGCAGTTTTGTTTAATTACACTATCACATGACAAAATACAACACAGATATATGTGTTTCCTTAGGCTATTTTCTCTCAGCGCTAACTAATAAATCAACCAAACAAATCTATACATATAATAAATCTGTAGAAAAGTAATTTTTGTACATTGAAGAAATTGAAAAAAAAAATAGCCAGCGTGTGAACAGATAAGTGACAGAACCCATTTCCATCATTTTTAAATTTTTTGTCTGTTTGTCTGTTTGTCTGTTTATATGTTTGTTTGTGCGCGCAAAACGTAAAATCTACGAATTTAATGCTGAAAATGTTTATATACGAAAATTAAACGTAACTTGAGGTATAACTTAGTTTTTGTTTCATCGAAATCGGTTCACTCTATCAAAAGATATGATTAATTTTGTGAGTTCAAGAAGAAAAATATTACGTTACGCAATTCAGTATAGTACTTGCAACGACATCTTAAGTCTAAATATAGAACTAATGTTGATAGTTGGAATCCAAAGTCCGATAGATGGCGTTGTGCAAAAATAAAATAAAGAACCAAAATAAAATAAAGCAAAAATAAAATTTGCATTTTTTTAGCCCCTTTAACCCCTTATTTTAAAGTCGGTTAAAGAAATAGAAGCTACAGGAAACAAGCTAGGCGAAATTAATACAAGCTGCCAATATCAAGTGAATTCGCCGACTATGAAAATAACTGAAATGCTTTTAAATATTATCTTTACTTAGTTTCTTAAATTAGGCTTATTAATATTAATATATTATGTAAATAGTCTGCCTATTAATAAATCCAATTTGGTGAGCATAATTTTGAAATTCTTAGCCATTCTTCAAATGCACGTCACTTCACAACCAGTTTTCGTGAACGTTTATAATAAAAAACTGAATTTTGGTCTACATTAAACACCAAACCTCTCTGGCTTCGTTTACATCCATCAATCTTTTCATACATGCTCTTTTATTCTTCATACTGCGGACACCTGCCTTTTTGAGCACGTTTTCTATTTGATCCAAATCTGTCCTCCGAGGTCGTCCTCTACTAACATTACCTTCCACATTGGCGATAAAAAAAGTGTCAAGTACAAAGTGGCGATCGATAGTCTCTGCCTACCCCAATGGAAACTAACGGCGTGAGAATATGTATGTATGTATGTATTAAACACCAGAAACATAAGACATCTTTTAAGTTCTACTTTTTTTAACACTAAAATGATGTAGTGACCTTAGTGACTAACCTTAATTTAGTTATATTTGCATATTATACATACATACATATACTCACGACTATAAATCCCTAGAAGGGGTAGCCTGAGCTAAGGAATTAGAAATTCCTCAGCCACTTTTGGAAAATTGAGTGGGGAAAAGATGGTAAAATAAAGGTTGTTGGTAATGGGTCTCCAACCGCATCGCCCAAAAATCCCTTAAAAACCCCCAATACCGTTAGTCGCCTCTTACGTACATCCACCGGAAGAAATGGGGTAGTGCTATTCTAAGCCGACACTACACAGCTACTACAGTGCATATTATGCCACTGATAAATCGATTTAATTCAATGTATTATCATAGTACAACCAACAACCGTAAACCCTAATAATAGTAAAGTACCTTTTTTGAGCGGTTTTATTCGGCGATTCCCAGTAGTCTTACTGGATAGTCTTACCAGTAGGACTAATGGGATTTTTATTCCCAATAGTCTTACCGAAAGTAGGACATTGTCTATGGCGTATTTTTCCCATTAGTCTTACTTGACATTTGTTTTAGAAACAATAGACCTCATAACTAATAGACATAGGCAGTACCTTATTAATATATTTAATACATACAACGCATACAACACTTGTTTGCAATTTTCAGTTTTACTGATCTATTACTAAGGAATGTACATTTTAGACACAGAAATTATAACTTAAGCAGCTATTAAAATGTACGTAAATTTAACTTTCAATTGAAGTACCAGGAACGCATTAACTACAAGTTGTTATGACTAATAAACTTGAAAATCTGTACAAATATTTTTCCGATGCTTAATTTATCTTACCTATTTTTGTGTCTGCTGTCTCTATGACCAGAGGTCGACGTGATATTTTTCATGAATCAGGTTATTAATAGGGTAGTTGTGGTCGGATTGTTTGTTTGCGTAGGTCTCCCATAAGGTTGACCGACGACTTCGTCGTGGTAAAATTTTTGGGCAGCACAGAACCGGTTTTTATGGAGATCTTTCGGAAAAGTCTTTCTCCACCTGTGGACTGTGCACTGTGTCTTTTGGTTGATTCTTCTGTCTGATTATTGTATAATTCTGATATTGATAAACTCCAACTGATAATTTTGTGTAAAACCAATAAGCTTTTTTTATTTATGCTGCTTTTATGTTTATGCTACCCTGGTACTTTAAATACAAAAAATGGCAAAAAATATACCATAAATACATAGTAATTTTACCTTCTGACGACTGTATTTTGGCGGAAAATATATTACAACCAAAAACCCATTCCCATGAAAATTGCAAATTATTTAGTTTAATGGCAAATACACCTAGATAAAATATTATGTGACAGAAAATCAGCCAAAAAAATATTCGAATTTATATCATACACCCAATTTCACTAACGAGGTATGTCTATTCATCTTTTTTGGGCTACATAAAAGTTGCAACTTTTAGATGTACCAAAGAGTTTTTATTGGTTGGTAAGACTACTGGGAATTATTTTCCCAATAATCTTACTAGTAAGTCTATTGGGACAAAAAATCCCAATAGTCCTACTGGTAAGACTATCGAGTAGGACTACTGGGAATAGCCGTTTATTCGGCGATTCCCAGTAGTCTTACTGGATAGTCTTACCAGTAGGACTAATGGGATTTTTATTCCCAATAGTCTTACCGAAAGTAGGACATTGTCTATGGCGTATTTTTCCCATTAGTCTTACTTGACATTTGTTTTAGAAACAATAGACCTCATAACTAATAGACATAGGCAGTACCTTATTAATATATTTAATACATACAACGCATACAACACTTGTTTGCAATTTTCAGTTTTACTGATCTATTACTAAGGAATGTACATTTTAGACACAGAAATTATAACTTAAGCAGCTATTAAAATGTACGTAAATTTAACTTTCAATTGAAGTACCAGGAACGCATTAACTACAAGTTGTTATGACTAATAAACTTGAAAATCTGTACAAATATTTTTCCGATGCTTAATTTATCTTACCTATTTTTGTGTCTGCTGTCTCTATGACCAGAGGTCGACGTGATATTTTTCATGAATCAGGTTATTAATAGGGTAGTTGTGGTCGGATTGTTTGTTTGCGTAGGTCTCCCATAAGGTTGACCGACGACTTCGTCGTGGTAAAATTTTTGGGCAGCACAGAACCGGTTTTTATGGAGATCTTTCGGAAAAGTCTTTCTCCACCTGTGGACTGTGCACTGTGTCTTTTGGTTGATTCTTCTGTCTGATTATTGTATAATTCTGATATTGATAAACTCCAACTGATAATTTTGTGTAAAACCAATAAGCTTTTTTTATTTATGCTGCTTTTATGTTTATGCTACCCTGGTACTTTAAATACAAAAAATGGCAAAAAATATACCATAAATACATAGTAATTTTACCTTCTGACGACTGTATTTTGGCGGAAAATATATTACAACCAAAAACCCATTCCCATGAAAATTGCAAATTATTTAGTTTAATGGCAAATACACCTAGATAAAATATTATGTGACAGAAAATCAGCCAAAAAAATATTCGAATTTATATCATACACCCAATTTCACTAACGAGGTATGTCTATTCATCTTTTTTGGGCTACATAAAAGTTGCAACTTTTAGATGTACCAAAGAGTTTTTATTGGTTGGTAAGACTACTGGGAATTATTTTCCCAATAATCTTACTAGTAAGTCTATTGGGACAAAAAATCCCAATAGTCCTACTGGTAAGACTATCGAGTAGGACTACTGGGAATAGCCGTTTATTCGGCGATTCCCAGTAGTCTTACTGGATAGTCTTACCAGTAGGACTAATGGGATTTTTATTCCCAATAGTCTTACCGAAAGTAGGACATTGTCTATGGCGTATTTTTCCCATTAGTCTTACTTGACATTTGTTTTAGAAACAATAGACCTCATAACTAATAGACATAGGCAGTACCTTATTAATATATTTAATACATACAACGCATACAACACTTGTTTGCAATTTTCAGTTTTACTGATCTATTACTAAGGAATGTACATTTTAGACACAGAAATTATAACTTAAGCAGCTATTAAAATGTACGTAAATTTAACTTTCAATTGAAGTACCAGGAACGCATTAACTACAAGTTGTTATGACTAATAAACTTGAAAATCTGTACAAATATTTTTCCGATGCTTAATTTATCTTACCTATTTTTGTGTCTGCTGTCTCTATGACCAGAGGTCGACGTGATATTTTTCATGAATCAGGTTATTAATAGGGTAGTTGTGGTCGGATTGTTTGTTTGCGTAGGTCTCCCATAAGGTTGACCGACGACTTCGTCGTGGTAAAATTTTTGGGCAGCACAGAACCGGTTTTTATGGAGATCTTTCGGAAAAGTCTTTCTCCACCTGTGGACTGTGCACTGTGTCTTTTGGTTGATTCTTCTGTCTGATTATTGTATAATTCTGATATTGATAAACTCCAACTGATAATTTTGTGTAAAACCAATAAGCTTTTTTTATTTATGCTGCTTTTATGTTTATGCTACCCTGGTACTTTAAATACAAAAAATGGCAAAAAATATACCATAAATACATAGTAATTTTACCTTCTGACGACTGTATTTTGGCGGAAAGTATATTACAACCAAAAACCCATTCCCATGAAAATTGCAAATTATTTAGTTTAATGGCAAATACACCTAGATAAAATATTATGTGACAGAAAATCAGCCAAAAAAATATTCGAATTTATATCATACACCCAATTTCACTAACGAGGTATGTCTATTCATCTTTTTTGGGCTACATAAAAGTTGCAACTTTTAGATGTACCAAAGAGTTTTTATTGGTTGGTAAGACTACTGGGAATTATTTTCCCAATAATCTTACTAGTAAGTCTATTGGGACAAAAAATCCCAATAGTCCTACTGGTAAGACTATCGAGTAGGACTACTGGGAATAGCCGGTTTTATTTAGCTTACCCCGTTTGTTTTATTCTTTCTTGAGTGAAATTTAGTAATTTAGTTTTCACCCCCTTCCTGTCAACCGGTTAATATTTCTTTTCGGAAGGAAAAGACGTGATGAGCTCGAAGCAAAGAGTGATGAGCTCAAGGCCCGACCACCTGCGGCCATCAATAATAACTACCTATATATTGGAGGGGTACTGATTTTTCAACATACGTCATAGAACATTTGTCGGAAAGATTGGCTATGTCAGTCACATGAGAGCACATGAACACACTCTTAATAGCCGGATACCAGAACTTGCTGTGGCCGAAATCGGGCGGGATTGATATATGATCTATGTGCAAAATTCCGAAGTGTTAAAAACAAAAGGGCTTTATAAATATATTGATGCATTATGCAGATCTGCTAGGATCGTACAAGGTAGCGATCCTTAATCTTCGGCTAACCCTGTAACTGTATCTAAATAAACACTAATTCAAATGAGATACACACAGTTACGACCTTTTATTATTTCAACTGGATAATGGCTACTGTAATTAATTAAATATCATTATAAAATACTCAATAGTTCCTACATCACAATAAGTGTGCGCATTAGATTTCATTGGTTCTTTATTTTATTTCAAAAAGGTGATATACTCTTAACTAAACGACGTTTTTTTGTTCTCGACAATCACGCGAACGAAGTCGCGGGCACAGCTAGTTAAGAAAAAGCACATAAGACTAGGTTTAAGATTTGAACCAACATCTCTTGCCGTGTAGTGCCGGCTTAGAATGTCGCTACTCCTTTCTACCCACGGGTGTCGTAAGAGGCGACTAATGGTATTGGGGCTTTTTATTGGATTTTTGGGCGATGCGGTTGGAGACCCATCACCAAAAACCTTTATTTTTACCATCTTTTTCCCACTCAACTTCCAAAAGTGGCTGAGGAATTTATAATTTCTTAGCTCTGGCTATAGCCGTGAGTATATGTCTGTATGTATCTGTTGCATGAGAAGTGGTGGTGATACCTATGAGCAATCAACCTACCACCCCTTCGAGGATATAGCATACAGCCTCAGTGTTGAGTTTGAGTGCATTAAAGAATCAACTAACTATAATTGTACATGAACTATATTTTGGGTGAAATGGGACGACGTGATAGCTCAATTGGAAGAACACCGGTTATCGTGAAAACGACTAGTGTTCAAATCCCGGGTCGGGCTTACACCAATTTGTCTTTTCTAAAGACATATGTGTGGTTAATTTATCATGGTTGCTAACGGTGAAGGAAAATAACGTGAGGAAACCCACATGGCTGAGTTGTACTTAGTCATGTGACAGTGTATTCGTACAAAACGGCGATAGGCCTGCCCCCTATCACGTGAGTACACTGTCCTTGCAAAACGTGGGTACTCTGAACACCAGGTGGCAAAGTCACGTGATGTTCAGAAGTATTAGTACCTCTGTCAACCCCTTCGGGGATATTGACGGGCGACGTGAACGTTTATGTTATGTTATGTTATATTTTGGGTCTGACACAACAATAGAATTTTCTGACACAAAAGAGCAATTTTATGCTCAAAGGTTGCTATTAAAGATCAAGTACAAAGGTCTGTTTACAACTTTTGTTTGAATAGTTTCTATTTAAATAAACCAGAATCATAATTCTGTATGTAATTAACTTGAGTATAGAAGCAGCAGGGGCGTAGTCAGTGATCTTAAAGTCTTACTGTGAGTGGTCCCTAAAATTCTAAGACTTCTTATACTTTAGTGTATATTCTTATTTATCCTGGGTACCTGTGTTATAAAAGGTTTGCGTAAATATGTGATTATTCATTAAATGAAAATAAGCCACTTTCGCAAGTTAATTGAAATTAAACCATTAAAATAAATTTGTTGGCGATGGATCTTTAACCGCCTTAACCTAAGTGGCTTCTCACGATACCCGCAGAAATAAATGGTGTAGTACTTTTCTAAGCCGAAACTACAAAGCATACTTTTATTGTCAATGTCTGAGATCACATTGATTACCACGGATTATGATTGTTACTGCTTTCCAAAGAAAATAAAAATATCTGTGGCAGGGATTTTGTTAACGGTTTTTGTCAATACTCATATTAGACATACAGGCTGCATACTTAATAAATTTTTATTCACTCTGGTTATTGAGATAAACTGAACGTAAGAAATAATTGAAAAAAAACAAACTACCCTACCAAAATTGTGGTTAATTGATTTGCTTTTACTTAAGTTTGTTATCATTTTATATATAGAGTTTCTTGTGGTCTCTTGTCAATAATATTATGAAATTAGACTTTGTTGTGCATAAAACCTCATGCCGGGTTATTTTACCAGCAGGACTTAAACCCAGTTGAACCCAGCTGACACAAATTTCGCAACAGTCGTTACTTGGCACCATAGCTCAGCTGGCAGAGCGACCGGGTCGTAGACCATGATATTGCGGGTTCAAGGCCTGCTGGTATCGAAACTTTTCTGTTTTTGACTGATTACAAAAATATTATTATGTGTTTATATAGTAAGGAGCAGAGGACTAGTTAACTGAAACGTATAGTCCCAATGACCAACTACTGGACCAACTACTGGACCACTTACCTTACCACTGGACACTAGTAAAAGTAAATGAATGAAATTATCAAATTTAAACGTTCACTCCCTGAACGGGTGACAGAGGTACAATTACTTCTGAATATCACGTGACATTAATATCATCTGAGGTCCAGAGTAAAAACCATTAAGTTAACCACAAATGACTTGAGACAAGACACATTGGCTACCCCTTCTAGGGATTTATAGCCGTGAGTATATGTATGTATGTATGTATTTACAAGACACATTGGTGTTATGTGTTATTTCCCACTGAGCAATCACGGCGATTGAAATTATATTCACTGCAAATACTTACATGTACTCACGGCTTTAAATTCCTACAAGCGGCACCCAGAGTTTCTGAATTTGAAATTCGTCAGCCACTTTTAAAAGTAAGGAATACATACATACATATACTCACAGCTGTAAATCCCTAGAAGGGGTAGCCAGAGCTAAGGAATTAGAAATTCCTCAGCCACTTTTGGAAAGTTGAGTGGAGAGAAGATGGTAAAATTAAGGTTGCTGGTGATGGGTCTCCAACCGCATCGCCCAAAAATCCAATAAAAAGCCCCAATACCCTTAGTCGCCTCTTACGACACCCCTGGGTAGAAAAGGGTAGCGACATTCTAAGCCGGCACTACACGGCAATAATAATATTCACTGCAAATTTACAATTATAATGCACTGCCTCAGGCCCTGCAAACGCAACAAAATGGAGTTAGCCTGAAGAAAGCCCTGGAGGTTACCACGACTGTTTTGCTTGTCTAAACACAATGCGAAACCCAAATCATGAAATAAACTTGTGTGCACAGTTTCCTTTGAAGGATAAAGCATTACGAAGGGAATTAGAAATGTAAGTAAAGTGAGCGTTTGAATGTGCTGTGGAGTATTTACGTAATATAACAGTTAGTATTTAAGGCATTTTGTTGGTGCTTAAGATTTCTTTTATTTATTTTCAATTTTTGTTTTGGTATTTTAACATACATACATACACTCACGGCCATAAATCCCAAAAGAGGTAGCCAGAGCTTTAGAGCTAGAAACTCCTCAGCTAGGTTTGGAAGTTAATAAGGGACAAGATGGCAAAAATAAAGTATCGTTGGTGATAGGTCTCCAACCACATCGCTCAAAAACTACTTAAAA
Organism: Bedellia somnulentella; assembly: GCA_963576735.1. Classification (NCBI taxonomy): domain Eukaryota; kingdom Metazoa; phylum Arthropoda; class Insecta; order Lepidoptera; family Bedelliidae; genus Bedellia; species Bedellia somnulentella. The sequence goes on from OY755176.1 coordinate 1,911,267, forward strand.
AAGCCCCATACCCTTAGTCGCCTCTTACGACACCCGTTGGTAGAAAATTGTAGTGACATTCTAAGCCGGCACTTCACGGCAAAATTCATATTTTAAATATTTCGTTAAACTTTGCTGAGTGAGAGTTTCAGAATCATCAATCTCCGCAGCCACTTTTAGAAGTTGTTACGGGTGAAGATGATAAAATAATATAATAAAAGGAATATTCAGATGGCACATACAGAGGATGGATTGGTAAAAGAGATCTATGGAGCTAATGTGGAACGTAATATTAGTAGAGGATGGCCATGGAGGACTTATTTGTACCAAATAGAAAGTGTGCTCAAAAATACTAGTTTCCGAACTATGAAGAAAAAAAATCTTGTAAAAACTAAACAGAAAAATTAAATATTATTATTTTTTATTTAAAAAAGAACCGCCTTCAAAAAACCAACTGAAAAGTATAAAATAATTTTTATTTATTTTATTATGTACAACTCTATTCAACTTCTTCTTTTTGAAGTCGGTGCCAAAACAATTTTCATGACAAAGAAGAACGAATATTAGTGGCCCGCCCAAGTTGAGTGAGTTCTCCACCCCATCAGCGTATGTCATCCTTATAAACCTTCCTTTTTAATCAATTAATAAAAAAATCGCATTAAAATTCATTTCGTAGTTTTACAGATTAAAGTATACATAAGGATGTCCGTATATCCCAGACAGGGAGAGAGAAAGCGACTTTGTTTTATACTATGTAGTGATTTAGATTCTCGATCGTCTTTTTACAAAGTGTTAGAAGTATTGGTTGTGCCAACTCGGTGCATGCATGTCTCTGTCGAATTGTTAATTCCGTTAGTTTGAAATCTGATAATCTTACATAACCTAACCTAACGTTAGTTTACTATCTCGCTATCTATCTAAAATTATAATTTACTAGTATTTACAGTTTTACGGTGACATGTATATTATGATAATTTCTCTGCGGAGTGCGACGCATGCACACCAGGCTAAGCACCACCGCTCACTGTCCCCCAATTCCATCCTTTATAAAGCGACGTCTTTGCGAGCGGAAGAAATTTCTTGATTTTTGAGCGCGATTGTGTTACGAGTACTTACTGTTGTTGAGGCACTATCGATTGATTTATTATTCGTATGGTTTTCTCTATGTAGCAATTTTCATTTTGGATTTGTCTGTTTGGCACCGACTTCAAAAAGAAGAAGTTGAATAGAGTTCGGCTGTGTTAAACTAAAAACAAGTATGTCGTTTTCGGCAAATTTTACAGGAGAGCGAAAAAACATTTTATTTCTATAAATTTAAATATTTCCTAAAGTGATTGTCGGATCTTGATGATTTTTGGATATGTCCGACGTGATGTAGTTTCCTAATGAAATTAATATTTTTTTTAACTTGACCTTTACAGTAACGCTAATCTATACTTATAATAAATCTGTAGAGAGGTCAATTCTGTACATGAAATATATTTTCAAAATAACCATCAGGTGGTGATTAGGGATCGATACTGATGCCAAAAATACAATCGGTAAAATTTTTGTCTGTCTGTCTGTCTGTCTGTCTGTCTGTCTGTCGGTTTGTATGTTCCTTATGGAAACAAAAACTACTCAACGGATTTTAACGAAACTTGGTACAATTATTCTTCATACACCTGCGCAGGTTTTTGTATACTTTCCAGCTGAGTAGTAAAGGGGAATTTTGGGAAATTTTGGGAAAACGGGAGAAGTTACTCCATTTTTTAAGCTTCCGTCGCGTGTGCAGCCTTAATCGTCAAAGTTACATAGAAATCACGTATGACGGAAATATTCTACATAAAATTATCTAAAAAATATTCCGCAACAGTATATGTCTATCTTTTACGGTTGACTCACAATAACACGTGTAATTCCTGATAGCTTAGCAGTTCGGATCATTCTGATTATATTTGTTTACTCTTACGATTGTAAACGTCTCACTCATCTCAAATTTAAAAAAGGTAACACTATTACCTATTCAATAAAAAAATAATCATAGAAATCGGTAGACAAACACCGAAATTATACATTAAATAAGCCATCGCGCCCGTGATCAAAACCAAGTCTTTACTAATTTACATATAACATACTAGATGGCGCGAGTAGTTGCATCCTAAATCACGTAATGATTTATTTTTTAGATTGTTATAAATACTTCATAGCGTTTTATTTAAAAATTTGTTATTAAACGGAAATACTGAACCGTTCATCAAAGCGCATTTAAAATCACCAAACTACACTGTTTAGGGAGTGCTATAAATTTAATAAATTGAAAACATTGCGCTGAATTTCACAATGCTTGAGCAGTGAATGAAGAAAGAAACCTCAGATATTTAAAAAAACAACGCTACCCGTGCGAAGCTGGGACGATCCACTAGTGCAGAATAAAAAAGCTTTTAGCATAGTCTTACCCTATTATTTTTATCAATAGCGCCTTAAATAAAAAGATATTTTGAGTTTTAATAATGTACAAATAAGGGTCTTTCTATGACGAATCCAACGGTGTAAAAAAAAGCAAACGCTCAAAAATCGACATACTTGTTTTTAGCTTAGAGCAGCCGTGTTGTACATAATAAAATAAATAAAAATTATTTTATACTTTTCAGTTGGTTTTTTGAAGGCGGTTCTTTTTTAAATAAAAAATAATAATATTTAATTTTTCTGTTTAGTTTTTAATTTGAAGTTTTTGTTTTTCTTTTTTATTTTATACTTTTTAGTGATAAGTTCTTAAATCACTCTGAGTTTTTTTAGTGAATTAGTGATAGTTTTTGAGAGATAAGTTTTACTGTCCATTTATTTTATAGTTTTTTTAACAGGTAGTTATAATATTTGTTATTATGACTTTAGCTTACTTGTTACTATTTTGTTTACCTGCGGGCCTAGATAGAAAAGCAAAGGAAGCTTAAGGTCGCGTAAGGGAGAACGAAACACCCATCGAAAAAAAACAAAGACTTCAGCAGAGCAACACGAGCCGTATTTAAACTAGTTATCGCGTGGGATAAAGCAGCCATCTTTTACGCACTTACTTAGTATCGTATACTGCCATCTCATTCTAACCGTTATCGTGTCGATAACTCGTGCTTGACCTTCAGAATGAGAGAGATCGTCAGCGTGCTGCTCTTGCTGCCGAAACAGATGAGCAAAGAGAAGTTCACCTATCACAAATGCGAAGAAACACTCTTATATATATGTAGCGTTGAGTCGAGTAAAATCCCTTGATGAGATGGCTTTAAGTGATATAGATTCAAAGAAATTACTTAAATGGTTAAGACCATTCCGAAAGCGCGAAATTCCCCATGACGAAAGCGCCTTGATTGAAATGACCAGGATGAAAAACATGATGTTGCAATATAAATTTTTTTTCTTTAATATAATTAAGAGTAATTTATTCATGTTTTTATATACTTTTTTGTTCAATAATTTAGTAACTCTGTTTATTACTAATAAAAAAACTTTATTAACATATATTGATAAATTTCTGTCTAGAATTGATAACTTTACATACATACTTATATTTCAAACTAAGAAACCTCCTTTTTTTCGAGTCGGTTAAAGAACTTTTAACCCATCTTCTAAATGTAACGAATACTTTTCTGAAAACCGGATCCAAATAGCTTAAGCCAAACGTGAGATAATCGCGGACCAACACACATACATACAGGTCAAACACAGAACCTCCTTTCTTTTTTTGGTCGGTCAAGGCACTAAAACCTTCTCCTAAATGTAACGAATACTTTTCTGAAAACCGCATCCAAATAGCTTAAGCCAAACGTGAGATAATCGCGGACCAACAGACATATATACAGGTCAAACACAGAACCTCCTTTCTTTTTTTGGTCGGTTAAGGCACTAAAACCTTCTCCTAAATGTAACGAATACTTTTCTGAAAACCGCATCCAAATAGCTTAAGCCAAACGTGAGATAATCGCGGACCAACACACATACATACAGGTCAAACACAGAACCTCCTTTCTTTTTTTGGTCGGTCAAGGCACTAAAACCTTCTCCTAAATGTAACGAATACTTTTCTGAAAACCGCATCCAAATAGCTTAAGCCAAACGTGAGATAATCGCGGACCAACAGACATACATACAGGTCAAACACAGAACCTCCTTTCTTTTTTTGGTCGGTTAAGGCACTAAAACCTTCTCCTAAATGTAACGAATACTTTTCTGAAAACCGCATCCAAATAGCTTAAGCCAAACGTGAGATAATCGCGGACCAACAGACATACATACAGGTCAAACACAGAACTTCCTTTCTTTTTTTGGTCGGTTAAGGCACTAAAACCTTCTCCTAAATGTAACGAATACTTTTCTGAAAACCGCATCCAAATAGCTTAAGCCAAACGTGAGATAATCGCGGACCAACAGACATACATACAGGTCAAACACAGAACCTCCTTTCTTTTTTTGGTCGGTTAAGGCACTAAAACCTTCTCCTAAATGTAACGAATACTGTCCTGAAAACCGCATCCAAATAGCTTAAGCCAAACTTGAGATAATCGCGGACAATTATACATACATACATACAAACATACATACATACAAACAATCGAACTGAGAACCTCCTTTTTTGAAGTCGGTTAATGAAGTCGGTTAAAAAAAATGGACGTAAAGGAGGCTAAAGAAGTTTGTCAGGATCGTGTAAAACGGCGATCGATAATCTCTGCCTACTCCTATCGGAAATAATGGCGTAGTATAACGATATACCCAGCAATGTTTAAATGTACGAACAATATAACCAGTAAATTTATGATAATCATTTTCTAATCTAATAATGAATTGTGTAAAAAACTAAAAATGAAATAAGTAGTAAGTAAGTAATATTATGTGTACGCTAGGGACATATACCTAGGAATATGATCTAGCTCTATTTTCTATGTTAATTAATATGTTTGTGCTGTATTTATTGTATTCTGTTTTATGTTCTTGAATAAAAAAAATAAAAATAAAGTATATGTATTGCCGTGTAGTGCCGGCTTAGAATATCACTACCCCTTTCTACCCGATGTTGTCGTATGAGGCGACTAAGGGTGTGGGGCTTTTTAAGTGGTTTTAGGGCGATGCGGTTGGAGACCCATCACCAACGATACTTTATTTTTTCCATCTTCTCCCCTTGACTTTTGACTTTGTCTTGACTTCCAAATGCGGCTGAGGAGTTTCTAGCTCTGAAGTTCTGGCTACCTCTTTTTGGGATTTGCGACCGTGAGTATATGTATGTATGTATGCACGTCTGTATATGTATGTATGATATAATAAAGTATCGTCGAATATTTGGCCTCCTAACAAATCGCCAGTAAAAATAGTTGGGACAATCAAGTTTTGATAGAGTCTACATATCAATAAAGACTCTTTGAGTTTAAACAAAATAAGAAAATTGCGAGGTTCTTCATACATGGCACCCATCCGTAAGATTTTCATTTAAATCTTAGCTGTAGTGCGTCTAATTGTTCAGTGAATAGGTATTGAGAGAGGAGGGTCATGTTATACTGGATCTGGTGGTTCTAGATGGTACACTACAATTGACAAGTATAGGTGCCTGTTATTTTTACTCGTCAAAATCGATATATTACGAATGTTAATGTCATAAATTTTGAACAACCGTGATACGGCAAAATGATATCATTATTTTGTTCTTATAGGCAAGCCCGATAGAAAAAATTAAAAAAAACTAAATCAAATGTGTGTTGCCAGTCATGACCTACGGCACAGAGACGTGGCCTCTAACAATGGGCCTTATTAGAAGGCTCCAAGTCACCCAAAGGTCAAATGAGAGGGCTATGTTAGGAGTTTCACTACGCGATCAAATCCGCAACGAGGAGATCCGTAGAAGAACCGGGGTCACTGACATAACCCGAAGAATTGCGAAAATGAAGTGGGAATGGACAGGGCACATTGCACGCAGAACTGATGCGGCCGTTGGAGCTCGAAGGTTCTAGAGTGGCGGCCACGTACAGGACGACGCAGTGTGAGTAGGCTTCCCACAAGGTGGACCGACGACTTGGTCAATGTCGCGGGAAGCCGATGGATGAGGGCAGCACAGGACCGGTCGTTGTGGAGATCTTTGGGGGAGGCCTATGTCCAGCAGTGGACTTCTATAGGCTGATGATGATAATGATTCTATATTTTATACAAACTTACAAAAACTCACTTTTTTCCATTCAGCTACGTCACACCCTTAAAAGGTCTTGATAAACCATTATGTCGAAACGCACAACACTAATCGGAAAGTGAGGCTGTCATGATATTTCAATCTGAAAATGTATAGCGAACAGTACTTATCAAATATCGCTCTGCGTAACCTGAATTTAGCTGTATATTTAGTGTAAGTTTTGCAATAGTGTACTATAGCTTTATCATGAAATTCCCGAAACTTGGGTGAATAGGAATAAGTTTTGAAACCTTAATTAATTTAGCTTCAAACTAAGTCAATGTAAGCTAAGAGAAATTAAAGATAAACCTAAGATACGGTAGAAACAAGAATATACTAGATTTGCTTCTGATTTGTAAAATGAATTATTTAGCTTTAGAAGTTATTTGGAGAATGAGACACAGAACAGTTGGAAACTTAAATATCGTCGGTAAAAAAATAAAAACAAAATATTTAAGAATAATTTTGTCTATAAGATTTTCGAAGACATTCGTATATTATACGGCTTATTTGTATACATTACAATTTAAAACTGTATAACGTTTAATAAATAATAAACTGAAATGAAGTAAAACTAAACTTCAAGTGTCACGGTCAAAAGTTTGATCCTGGAATTTCCAACAGAATTCGGGAAAATGATTCGAGTCACATTACTAATTAAGACAAAATCGTCATAAAAATGATTGCTTTTTAAAAATAAAGCTATGTAATAGTCATGGCGATAAAACTTTACATCTTATATAAAATTTATAAACGAATGCATACCTATTTTTTCTTATAAGTACAAGAAACAATATCTTGGACAAAATACTTTGTAGTCGATGTAATTTTTCACTGATTCGGGCTAAATGTCGTTAAATAAACTTAGTTAAAATTAAGTTTAAATTTAGTTTAAATTTAATTTTAATTAGTTTTAAATTTAGTTTTAATCAATTTAATTAAATTTTATAATAATCATTTTTTAGAATGTTATATCTGTAATGTTAGTAATATTGTTAATAAATTATCTTCTATATTCAATTTATCGAAAGGGGAGATAGTAATTTACAACTGTTGCTTTCTTCCAAAGATTTAAAATAATACATTTTAATTACTTAAAAAATATATACTATATTATGTAAAAAATATCTTCTAAATCGCTGCCGCTTGGTGGTAAGGTACCAAGGAGGCTGGCGGCATTGCCCCTTTGTATAGCCAAACTAATACGTTGGGCAAAATACACACCAGCCCTTAGATAACCACATGTCTCCACAATGCACGCCGAAATTTCCTTGAAAAATCGACGGGCACATGGACCCCATGGACCGAGGGTCTCCACAGCGAAAGCAGTGAAAATATGGTCTTCACCTAGATTACTGTATTTCCGCTTCTTGAGACCCTCAGCATCATTAGCCACAGAACCAGCCCTAGACGCAGACCCCGATAAATGGGACGGCGCTAGCGTGTCGATTAGTTAGATTATGAGGTTAGCGTGTATTTAGTTGATATGTGTCATTTCAATTCAAGTACTTTTTAAGATTGTTTACTATTTTCACTGTTGGCAATCCGTAATAAATAAACATATATTTACGAAACAGTTCACAGGCACATCATAGAACTTTATCCTTTTAAAAGTAGCACCAACATCATATTCTCTTATAACGCCATCTACAAAATTCCTTTTGAACTTTTATCAACGCAATTGTTGTTCATTCCAAGTATATGTAGATGGCGTGATCAGTGCTTAACATTCAGACTTTGTGAAATAATGTTTTTTAACTCGTTATAAGACGTAAAAGAATTCGTAAAGTTTTTTTTTATTTTTTTTTTGTTTTGCAATTTTATATTGGGATTTAACAAGTAGCTTTAATTTTCGTACTGGTGGGATATTGTTTTTATGCCAATTTCATTTTTGTGTTTTCCATAGAGGATCAGTTGCCGCCACAACAAGAGTGATTCGTTATAGTTTTATTTGGAACATAAATGAAAATCATCGTTATTGTTAACCTTTGATTGCGTTTATTATAAGTAATTGATAAAAGTTATCACAGATTTTATCGGTATAAATCGAAAGACGTCACACAAGGCTTAGTGCGGCAATGCCAAGAAACTAAAGTGATAACAGGCCTATGTGGGTATCTGTTGTGTATCCTTAAACACGAATTGAAATATAAAGCCATCAATGTGGTATAAATTCATTTAAAAACATGTTGCAATCATAATGCAATAGATAAAACGAATGTCACTTATTTTGTTACTACATTGTCGCGCTGTATTAAATTATTAAGTTTAAAACTAAAAAAGTATAAACAGAAATATATTAATTAAAATATAGTATCAATTACGTAGTGGCTAGTTCTCTGAAATCACTTTCAAATCACGAAACTATTTATCATACAATGTGAAAATATGGTCATCTACAATCTCATTAGACTCACGCACAATACATTCTTACAATGTGATTGCAAAATGATTAATTTTTAAAAACAAAGTTATTACAGATCATCTACGACGGTCATATGTATGGAAAGATATCGATGAAAGTAATAATATAGAATATATTGAAGTAGCAAGAATATTCAAACCCTTCTACTTACACACTACTATGTTTAGGTTTGAACCTAAACATACCAGTGTTTAAGACGTTATTAACATGACGGACTGTTTTATTACAATACACAATATTGGAAAGCAAAAAATATACTTTTTTTTTATATTTTGTATTTGCTGTGTAGTGCCGGCTTAGAATGTCACTACCCCTTTCTATTCTACCCACGAGTGTCGTAAGAGACGGGTTTGGTGATTTTTAAGTGGTTTTTGGGTAATGCGATTGGAAACCCACCATGAACGATACTTTATTTCTACCATATTTCCCCTATCAACTTCCAAATGAGTCTGAGGAGTTTCCAGCTATGAAACTCTGGCTACCGCTTTTTGGGTTTTATGGATGTGAGTATTTGTATGTTAAATTTTGGATGTACGTTATCATTACTATTTTGAAAAAAAGATATTACTCCAACATATCAAAGTTAGACCTGATTCTTTCACAGTTGATTGCAATTTTTGACTTTTATGTTAATAAATCAAAAGATATGATGATATTAACTCGCAATGATAACAAGACACAAAATATATGTCACGTGCCAGTGTATCAGTAATCCGTTTTATATCATAACACGTGGTTTTCTGGAAATACCGCAATTCTTATACTTCTTCAAACCTACATTTTTGTATCATCAAAGTCACAATCCCCACTGCGAAACATGTATATGTTATGGGCCAAGTGATAAATTGGGCAGTATGCATAACGCCCGGTCATTATGAAAAATATGAGAGTGCAATTTGATAATAATTATTTAAATAATCAAATTGAACGGGCATTAAACATATTGCTATCACCTTTTGGGCAGAGTAATACAAACATATTTAATTTAATATTTTTATCGTTATTTTACGTAGTTAGTTTAATCCACCCTCCGTCCCCTACATGCAAGAATACAGGCAAGCAAGCAAGAATACAAACAAGCATGGAAGGCATCACGCATTTATAATGCTCGGGCATTATAAATAATACCCGCATTAATCACCTGACCTATAACATATACATCTCAATATTCGAGCGTTCCGAACAAATAGTTTACTAGAAATGTCACAATTCTTCTACTTCTACAAACTTAAATTTTTGTATCATCAAAGTCACAATCTCCAAGGCGAAACATGTATGCATAGGTTCTTCATTTCTAGAAGTTTCTCGGTAAGAAAATAACTAAGTACTTCCACAGTCCTGATTTCGTAATGTAAGCTTGTGATAGGTTGTATTGCATTTGTCCTCCCGCAGCGTAGTCAGGTGAGCTCTAACTCTGCGGGACGTTTATAAATTCACGCTTGGATTGCATCGTCTGCAATTCAACCAAGCACAGGGAAGTAATGGAGATGTTTTCAATTAAAAAATCTTACATAAGCTGAAAACCGAAATCAAATCATAATAATACATTTCTAGATACATTCATTTTTTTTTAGAATAAAGAAACTAATGGACTTTCAGTCTTTGTATAAAAATAATAATTTGTATTTGATAACTAAGGGTTGCCTTTTGTAAAGGATTTCTTTTATATCCGATTTTGATATATCTATTTCAAAAAACAAACAAAGCATAGAAGGTCAATAATGGGACAAGAGAGGTACAGAGCCTTTATATATAAGGGCGTCGTGATACGTAAGGTTATCATTCACACAAGCACACATCCTTTAAGTTTACTAAACACAACTCAGTCGTGGAGGTATCCTTACGATGCTTTCTGACTATAAACTTGACTTAAAAAAATCACTCTGGTGTTGACTCGACATTACCCGACAACCATATTCACACTGAGCTAACAAGATTTTTTTAAATGTACTTACTTTATACTCATTTAACTTGTTCTTATCACCTAATATTTCCTGTTCAAGCATTTATACTATCATAACAATATTTAATCATTAATGACAATAATCAATTTTAACAATCAATCTCATCAATATTTAGAAACGACACCATGCCTATCAAAGTGCTTCAATTTGAAATAAAGATATGTGATCCTTTCGATTTTTAGTTCAAAAGACAACCATTTACCACTCATGGAAATTGTCAGCTATTTTGATAGTTGCTTTGGGAGAAATAGTAAAGTAATTGATGGTTGTTGATGGGTCTCCAGCTAGATCACCCAGTAATGACTTAAAAACCCCAATGCCCTTGTTGGTCCCAACCTCAATACCTAACTAGTCCTTAAGCACATCGAACGACTCATACAAGCATAATACTTAAGAAAGAAGAAAAAACCAAGTATCAAAAAAAAAACAACCTTGCAATAAAAAATCAAAATAAGAGTAAGGCTCTATAGAATCCTCTGTTCCGTTGTTTATCCCCTGAAACTGTTTGAAGCATTGCGGGAGCGTCGCGCGATATGAACTTTTTGTGCTCGCTCCATCTCCTCGCTTCATTATTTATTCTATGTCAGAAACTATACAGTGAATACCTTTATAAATGTTTTCATGCGTATTCATCTTCAGCCTCAGGCAATTCATGAATGCAACGCGATTTTGTCAGTTTTTACACGAGAAACACTTTTACGTCTCATCCGAAATCTTTGCGATGATATCTTTGCACAAATATTTTGCTTTTGTAGGTTACTCAGTGTATGGTTATTTATATATATACATAACATAACATAACATAAACGTTCACGCCGAATATCCCCGAAGGGGTTGGCAGAGGTACTAATACTTCTGAACATCACATGACTTTGTCACCTGGTGTTCAGAGTATCCACGTTTTGCATGGACAGTGTACTCACGTGATAGGGGGCAGGCCTATCGCCGTTTTGTACGAATACACTGTCACATGACTAAGTACAACTCAGCCATGTGGGTTTCCTCACGATGATTTCCCTCACCGTTAACAACCATGATAAATTAACTACACATATGTCTTTAGAAAAGACAAATTGGTGTAGGCCCGACCCAGGATTTGAACACTAGTCGTTTGCACGATAACCGAGTGTTCTACCTACTGGGCTATCACGGTTGCTTTATAGTATAGTATATTTTGACTTTTGACACTTTGTTATTTCGGAAGAAAATTATCTTATTTGTATCTTTGGGCTATGCAAAAGTCTACTTATAGAACTCATCTATTAACCTTAAAAAGCGACACCCAGATTGTCAGATTAAACCATTTTTAGAAGATAGTGATTGGTATTGTCATTCACTCCTTAACTATCCAGAATCACACTATTTCTCAGTCTTGTTTTGATTATTAATAGGTAGGTTGGCTATCATAATATCAAAAGCTACCAACTGTCTCACTACGATAGCTCTGATAGCTATTACAGCGATACAAAGGCTACACTGAGTTCTGTGACTGAAGTTTTCATCAAGATAAGTGAATGGCAGTGACGTAGCCATCACTGGCAAACGGATATCAACCTCATTGTATCATACTTTCTATAGCTGATGTCCTCACAAACCTACATTTTAATTGTGTTTCATTTTGTTTGTATACTTTTACGCGACTATTCAAAATGGCCATTAACGAGGATAGGAAGAGGTGGCGCGCCATGGGAGATGCCTATGTCCAGCAGTGGACGAGTGTGGGCTGATGATGATGATTCAAAATGAAGTTTTATGATTTTTGTCGGTGTATGTATGTTCATTTATTCCATCAAGTCTCTATATTAAAAAAATCTTCTAAGAATAACTTAATAGCTCATGGAAAACCAACGTTTCTAATTAAAAAAGGAGTGAGTTGGCATCCTGAGTGCTGATATGTGAGAGATCAGCGCTCTGATTTTTCAAAAGTAATATACGTGCTATACGTCTTGTACAAACAAGAAAGAAGAAAGAAATAAGGTTAATTTGGTAATTTACATAAGACAATGACAATTAGTTAAAAAAAGTAAAAAAAAAATTGTATATGGATCTCCAAATTTCTAACCGCATCGCCCAAAAATCGCTTGGAAAGCCACAATACCCTTAGCTGCCTATTACGATCACCAATGGGAAGAAATGGGGTTATACTATTCGAAGCCGACACTACACAGCAATATATATCATTCGAGTATCATGGAAAAAAATACGTAAATACGCGGTTCTTACAAAACATCAGTTCAGTATTTTCAACACTAGGTGATATAAACATCATGTGATCAGCTGTGTAGTGTCGGCTTAGAATAACACTACCCCATTTCTTCCGGTGGGTGTACGTAAGAGGCGACTAACGGTATTGGGGCTAACGGGATTTTTGGGCGATGCGGTTGGAGACCCATCACCAACAACCTTTATTTTTACCATCTTTTCCCCACGCAACTTTCCAAAAGTGGCCGAGGAACTTCTAGTTCCTCAGCTCTGGCTACCCCTTGTAGGGATTTACAGCCGTGAGTATATGTTTGTATGTATGTATGATTATATTATCTGCCAATGCTACCGCCACCCTTTTAAAATTAAGGCAACATGAACGTTGAATTTAAATTGCTGCATTTTCCTCGAACCGTATTATTAAATTTGAAGATCATAAATTAGGATAAAATCGTCAAGCACTAAGTATCGTCATATCAATTTGAGGTTAATTAATCCGTGATAGATTAGCTACTATCATTGATAGTCGTATTTATTAAACCCAAGGACTTTTGTCGTCATACATGTAAAGAACACAACAACTCTCGTTTAAGTACATATTCGACGATAAGTGCTGCTGTGTAGTGTCGGCTTAGAATAGCACTACCCCATTTCTTCGGGTGGGTGTACGTAAGAGGCGACTAACGGTATTGGGGCTTTTGAGGGATTTTTGGGCGATGCGGTTGGAGACCCATCACCAACAACCTTTATTTCACCATCTTTTTCCCATGCAACTTCCAAAAGTGGCTGAGAAATTTGTAATTCCTTAGATCTGGCTACCCCTTCTAGGGAGTTATAGCCGTGAGTATATGTACGTATGTATGTATGTTGACGATAAGTGGTTAATCAAGAAGGAGTCTAATTTAAAAGATATATGTTTTCATTCTGGTTATCGTCCAATGCCTCTTTTGAAATTCTCAGTTAGAACTAAACTGATAATTTATTAGATACGAATAAATATGGTGCTGTAAATGTCTTTGTATGTTATTGGATTGAATCAGGCGTTACTTTGCGGAAATCCATAGCAATACTAATATTAATAAATTTCTTCGCTTAATTCCGCTAAATAATACCTGCAGTCTTCATGCAACATGCACTGTGCACCACCCGCCCTTCCACTTACAAGAAATCGAAAAGCAGACAATGCACCACACACACACCCGCAAGCGAAAACCACAGGCAACCACAAACATGCGACGCGTTTCGACTCAACACGAGTCATTGACGAGCAGTTAGTAGACAGTTCGGCAGCTGACCACCGAGTGACCACTTTCTTTGTATGTGCAAAATACCAGTAAAAATTCCAGGAAAATAATACCGTATACGAAGAGACCTTTAGAAGTAAAACAGAGACGCGCATAGTATTAAATTCATATTCTCTTCACATTTTTCAAATAAGTATGCTATCCTGAGCTGCTATTGACAACAATGTGTTTTCCCAACATGAGTATGCCTAAAATTGCGATTAATGAACTTATGGTATATGTATATAGGCTTAGGGTACGGCTATAAATCCCAAGAAAGGGGTAGCCGGCTTATTCCGTTTATCCACCCTAAAAAATCCTCCCTAAGGCGGATATTCGGAAACGCGTGTCCGTCTATCCACCCTGAACGGGGTGGATATCTGGAATGCATATAATATGGTTCTTCCGATTTTCTACCCTGCCTACGTACAGTCATTTACAGAAAAAAGACCCTAAGTTTGTAAGATATTTTTATTCAAACTGTAAGTAAGAAAGTAGGTATGTTTATCTTAAGTATTTTAATGTTCACGATGTTCCTTGGACCCATTTTGTATTGTGTATGTTTCTGAAAATTACTGGGTAAAAAATCGGAAGAACCATATTATATGCATTCCGGATATCCACCCCGTTCAGGGTGGATAGACGGACACGCGTTTCCGAATATCCGCCTTAGGGAGGATTTTTTAGGGTGGATAAACGGAATAAGCCGGGTAGCCAGAACTAAGGAATTAGAAATTCCTCAGCCACTTTTGGAAGGTGCGTGGGGAATAGATGGTGAAGTAAAGGTTCTTGATGATGGGTCTCCAACCGCATCGCCCAAAAATGCCTTAAAAGCCCCAATACCGTTAGTGGCCTTTTACGTACACCCACCGGAAGAAATGGGGTAGTCCTATTCTAAGCCGACATTACACAGCAATTTATTTTGAGATTTATATAACCGTGTATGTTCATTTATTTTTTGCATAAAACGGACATGCCCCGTAGCATTGCGTACATGAGTACTTGAATTATTATATACACATAATTTTGATTATTGAGCACGTGCTTACCGAAGTGTACTGATATCAAATGGAATTAGTCATTTTCAGTAACAGTGGCCACTTATCTTTGTAAATATAAGTTAGAACAGTTTCTTTATGACTTTTGATTTATTATTTTATTAATTCTGCTTTTTTGGGCTCACTTCCACACTTGCCTAAAATATAAGCAACCTGACTTTAACAGTTGCAAATATAAAAAAAATACATTATATAACACAATCAGGGCAGACTATTACCATCAAAACTAAATCTGAAATGCCGAATATTCTCACACCGCCCGACCACGACAAAAGGATAATTCTAAAAAAGCTCCGTAATCTCGATCCAGCCTTTCAAGGTATTTTTTTTTATAGAAGTCTTAAGTGCAGTCAGTCTTCAGTGAAACAAGACCATATTATAACTCACACTCAAATGTTCAAGCCGTATATCCCCGAAGGGGTTGGCAGAGGTACTAATACTTCTGAACATCAAGACACGAGACATTGTTACTTGGTGTTCAGAGTACCAACGGCTTGCTTGGATAGTGTACAATATATTAAAAGATAAAATTTATATCCTGAAATGGGAAATGAAGGGTATGGGGCTTTTAAAAGTGGTGCGGTTGGAGACCCGTCACCAACGGTACTTTGTTTCTATAATTTTCTATCTTATCAACTTCCAAATGTGGCTGAGGAGTTTCTAGCTCTGAAGCACTGGCTATCCCTTTTTGGGATTTATGCCTTGAGTATATGTATGTACTCGTATGTATGTGACATCCTCTGGGCTATTTCTTTTTCCTCTAAATGTCATAAATTATTTACTTTTAAAAGCCGTCAAAGATGTAGTAAAATATTTTTCGAAATATGAATCCCGTCAATAGTGAAAAACGGGGTATTTCAAGGAGAATTTATGAAAATAAACTTACATTCATATATATAATTTTTAATAAGTTACTTAAAGTAAAATAATACAAATAGTAGTACCAAAAATTATGAACTAGATACTTCTTCTTAACCCTCACAGAAGTCGGTGGCAATATTCTGTCACAGACTATCGCACTTGGATTTGAATGTACAAAAGTTGCCTCTATAACAGTCAGGTATATCACCTATCTGCCACTTAAAGCCCTTTCTACATTGGTCTATCCGTTTCAGACATTACTCAACACAAACAGACAGACAGACATTTTTTTTAGTGAAAACGGTCAATTTATATTAGCCAGCATATACTCTGATTGTATTTATTTTTATAGATTGATGTTCAAAACCAGTATATGTATATCAGTACGTCCTACAAGGCACGTAATGAATTATCGCAATATTAAATATAAATAAATAAAACTTTATTGAACGCACAACATGGTACTTTTTTTGTACATATTATGTGTAATAAAATTTTTAAGTCAAGGGGATTATACAGCAGAACATTCCGTATTTTTTATTAAGGTACATTTCTTTTTAATATACAAAGTTACATTCAAAAACTGAATATAATTTTCGTTGAAAAATTTATGTTTAAGAATTAGAACAATATTTGCTGATCGTTTTTGATTATATCTCAGCAAAGATTTTTTTTTTATAAAAAATTGTAATCATGGAAATATAATCTACCATTTTATCTACAGAAAGATTCCAGATATAGATCTATAGTTAAAAATCTATGCACCTTAATTAAATGTTCAAATCATAAGGGAAAGATAAACAAGTGTATGCGTGAAATACACAAGCATAAAAAAACACGGCAATCATCAGAACGGTGGTGCATCTTCTGGTTTACCCAAACTCAAACGTTCACGCCGAATGTCCCCGAAGGGGTTAGTACCTCTACTAATACTTCTGAACATCGGGTGACAATGTCACCTGGTGTTCAGAGTACCTAAGTTATTGCTTGGACGAATACACTGTCACATGACTAAATACATCTTAGTCATGTGGGTTTCCTCACAGTGTTTTCCCTCACCGCTAACAACCATGATTAATTTACCACACGTATGTCTTTAGAAAAAACGAATTGGTAAGCCTGACCCGGAATTAGAACACTAGTCGTCTGCACGATAAGCGGCGTTCTACCCACTGAGCTATCTCGGCGGCGCGTCTGATTTACTATATTATATAAAATTGTGTTCCTCTGGCCATAAAAATGATTGAGTAAGTAATCGTGGGTACTCTGAACACCAGATGACAATGTCACGGGATGTTCAGGAGTATTAGTACCTCTGCCAACCCCTTCAGAGAGATTCGACGTGAAAAGAAGCATGAAGGCAGAGCGAATGCAGTAGAAATGAGGTCCCTCAGAAAAGTTTGTAATGTAAGGTTATGCGATCGTGTGAGGAATGACGTGATTCGTGAAAGGTGTGGTATAAAAGATGATATTGTAAGTAAGATAGAAAAAAGAATGTTGAGATGGTATGGGGACATCGAGAGGATGGATGATAGGAAATTGGTAAAAGTAATCTCTAGAGCTAATGTGGTAGGTAATGTTAGCAGAGGACGGCCGCGGTGGACACACTTGGACCAAATTGAGAGTGTGTTCAAAAAGGCAGGCGTCGGAAGTATGAAGAATAAAAGAGCATGTACAAAAAGATTGATGGATGTAGACGAAGCTAGAGAGGTTTGCCAGGATCGTACAAAGTGGCCATCAATAATCTCTGCCAACTAAAATGGGAATTAACGGCGTGAGTATATGTATGCATGAATGTAATACATTAAAGATATATATATCTAAAAAATATATTATCCTACATCTTACAATTAACATTGACATCTCGCACTGTGTTTAATCTACTTAATCATTTATTACAATAGCCGAAGGCCGTACAAACCAAATTATAAAATACAAAAAAAACAAAAAAGTCTAATAAATCTAGTGGTAGATATTTGAGAATATTAAGTTACTTGTTAAGCCAGTGTCGGCTTAGCATAACACTACCCCATTCCTGCCGGTGTGTACGTAAGAGGCGACTAACAGTATTGGGGCTTTTAAGGGATTTTTGGGCGATGCGGTTGGAGACCCATCACCAAAAACCTTTATTTTGCCATC
The DNA here is from genome assembly GCA_963576735.1 of Bedellia somnulentella. NCBI lineage: Eukaryota > Metazoa > Arthropoda > Insecta > Lepidoptera > Bedelliidae > Bedellia > Bedellia somnulentella. The sequence goes on from OY755176.1 coordinate 1,929,359, forward strand.
TTTTCCCCACTCAACTTTCCAAAAGTGGCTGAGGAATTTCTAAATCCTGAGCTCTGGCTACCCCTTCTAGGGATTCATAGCCGTGAGTATATGTATGTATGTAATGTTGAAAGAAATATTTCCTAATTCCTAGTGAATGAGGACCTACACCTTCTATCATCAGCTCAGCAGCATAACATTATTATTTCCAGAAGCAAATGCCAATATAACTTCAGAAAATATGTGAAACGCGGTACCTATAAATAAACTACAAAATTTGAGGGTTCCTTTCGATTTCTCCAGGATCCCATCATCAGACCGTGATATCCTCATCATGGTACCATTCTGGGAGTATCTTCTTTCTAATAAAAAAATATAAATCATAATTGGTTCATAAATGGCGAAGTAATCGGCGAACGAACATAAAAAAACGGTCGAATTGGGAACACTTATTTTTTTGAAGTCGGTCAAAAATATATAATAATAGAAATATTAAAATAATAATATATTAAAATGCAATGAACATTAAGTCAATGTAATATAGTAATAGTAAGAAGACAAAAAATATAGGGAAAATATATGTGGTTATTTGGCAGCCAAAGATAAATTATATATTGTAAAATTTTTTAACATGGTATTTGAATGTCGCTGTGCAGCTAAGATCTTTTGGGAGTGGGGGCAAGTCGTTCCAGCATTTCGAAGCCGCGTATCTAAAGCTTCCCCAGATGTCTCGGAATTCTATACTCCATTCGATAGTGTTTTTTATTTTAGTGCAAACTTAAAACTACTCTTGCCCGGCTTTCCTAAGAATTATTAACTATCTAAGCAAGCATTTTATAAATTGTCATACATCCATCTCCTCCCCTTTCTTACATTTAATGAAGTTAAGTGAAGCACTATTATTATACAAATTTGTTGATATACTAATATTGCCAGACATATAATATGAAGTTCAATAAAATTTAATGAAGTTAAATAAAACTGAAGAGAAATATTTGACCCTTAAAAGCAGTAGCAGTCACGTAACGTAAGTTATTTATTTATTTTTAATCAATCAAAAACAAATAATAATAAACTCATATTCAGAGGGAAAACCCTTAGGCACACTTTCAAATCAATAAATGATTAAAGAATATAATGTTATCTTAATAAAAAGATATAAAGCTTAACATAGGATTCATCCGTCGCATTTAGATATTCATATAATTTGGAAGAGATAAAAAAATATATATAAAGCAAAAATATCACAAATATCTTCAGTGTGGTGAGGACTATCCGCCAAAATGCATTCTCTTTTCGTAGTAGCTTTATTGTTCGGTGCTGCCTTGGGTGAGTCAAATTTTACTTTTGATTTTAAATTTATGGATGTTTCGGATATTCTAAAACTTATTAGTGAAAGTACAGGAACATTTTAGCGTTGCAAACAAACTCTTGAGAACACTGAGGGCAATTTATTTTTTATACATTTTAATTACTATTTCACAAACAGTTTTATAAGTTAAGATATATTAAATTTACAATTATTGACGTCTCAATACTCTTATAAAATTAGTTCTAATCAAAATTATTTATTTTTATCAAAATTTTACAATAAAGATATCAAGGTTACACTCACAATCCTCTTTATGAGGAATTTAACCAAAAACTTTTTTGTTTTGTGTGTGCATAATAATGCAATTCAACTTTTTCTTGATATCAAATCTCAATCAAAACAATCCATGGTATACAGAATTTGAAATTTTTGGACTATGCAATATAATGTGTTACCAATTATTAAATTTACTTAATATTATTTCAATATTTTCTTAACAAACGATCGTTTCTCTACCAGCGGCTCCCCCATCGCCCAAACACCAGCGTGTTGTTGGCGGCACCGTTACTTCCATCAATGAGTACAACTACATGGCCAGTCTTCACTACCTGCAGTGGGGTCTCTACTGGGGCCACAGCTGCGGCGGTGCTATGCTCACCACACGCACCATGTTGTCTGCTAGCCATTGCTTCGAGTAAGATTTTATAATTTCAAATAGATCAGAATAGGAAATTCTTTATCGTACATCACTGATACAGACATTTTATGCAGATTATTTCTTAAATAGAAGTACAATTGGCGGTCTTATTAGGCTTAAAGCAATCTCTTCCAAACAACCTTTGAATAGTGATATCAGTTCGTTAATAAGAACAATAAATAGATGTACAAGACATAATGGATACCATACGTAAAGAAAGAAATTAAACATTCAATCATTGCTACCACACAAAGAAATACATAGTTTAACTCGCGTATATTAAGACACCTAAAACATAACATAAACGTTCACGCCGAATATCCCCGAAGGGGTTGGCAGAGGTACTAATACTTCTGAGCATCACGTGAATTTGTCACCTGGTGTTCAGAGTACCCACGTTTTGCATGGACAGTGTACTCACGAGATAGGGGGCAGGCCTATCGCCGTTTTGTACGAATACACTGTCACATGACTAAGTACAACTCAGCCATGTGGGTTTCCTCACGATTTTTTCCCTCACCGTTAACAACCATGATAAATTAACCACACATATGTCATAAATAAAAGATGTTATTAAAGGAAAGAAAAATTTCGACACTGGCGGGGTTCGAACCCGCGACCTTCGGGTATACGCCCCCGTCGCTCTGCCAACTGAGCTACAGTGTCAGTTGGCATCCAGCGCGAAATTTCTCTATCCTTTGTTTTTCTTTCCTTTAATAACATCTTTTATTTATGAGTAATAATCCCCACATGAGGAATTCATGTCAAAAAAACATTAAAATCACACATATGTCTTTAGAAAAGACAAATTGGTGTAGGCCCGACACAGGAATTGAACACTAGTCGTCTGCACGATAAACGAGTGTTCTACCCATTGGGCTATCACGGTCGTCACACCTAAAATGAACATAAAAAAGAAAAGTTAATTTCATATGAAAAATAACAATACTAAAATACAAGAAAATTGCTAGTGAATACAGCACATTAAACAGAGCCAAATTTATATTAAAATTTTGAACCAAATTTTCTCGTACATATATGCCTGCTTAGCAATGAGCTGGTGACTGTCTTAGCATTATAAACTGCCATTAATTCTCATAAGGGGTTATCAAGAAAATCAGAGATTACAGAGCCAGAAAATCAGAAATTCTTCAGCCACTTTTATAAACTGAATAAAAAAATATTGTGAAAAAAAGATTGAGTCTTCTAACAATCTCTTAAAAAGCCCCATGCCGACACTACAAATCTATAAATGTAATACAATAATTTAACAACACATTGTCTATGTTTGCACAACATTGCACTTTCACTTTACTTACGACAAACTGATATTAATAATTCACCAAATCATTAAACAGATTATAACTCCAGAAATTTCAATATTTAATGCTATGACAATAGAAAACGTTTATTATGCTAGAGAACATCGCTAGATTTACATGAATTGAAAAGCTTAGAAAGATTTCATTTTTCTTATGTACTCTTTATTTGTGAAAAACTCGAATCTAGTTTGAACTTAAACTGCCACTTTATATGTGACAGCTCCCTCATTCAGATTATTAAGTTTTACAAGATTTTACAATCCGAATTTTCATTACTACAACTTACTCTTTCATATTTGCAGAGGAACACGCCCATCTGAATGGAGATTCCGTCTCGGTTCCTCTCAGCACGCCTCAGGTGGTTCTTTACACTACCCCTCACAGCTTATCATGCATCCCCAATACGACATCCCATCTCTCAACAATGACGTCGCCATCGCCATCTTGACCGCTCCAGTTACTCTTAGCTCAAGCATCGGTCTAGCCCGCATTGCTGGTCCCAACTACATCCTTCCTGACGGAACCACAATTACCACTCTCGGTTGGGGTACTACCCAGTACCAGGGATCTCTTTCAGCAGTGCTCTTGAAGGCTGACGTCGAAATCGTCAACCAAGAATTGTGCGCCGAACGTTACGCTTACTTGAAGACTCAGCCCGGTTACGCAGGCTGGCCCGACATCACCCCTGAAATGATGTGCGCTGGTGTATTGGACGTTGGTGGTCGCGATGCTTGCCAAGGAGACTCTGGTGGTCCATTCGTACACAACGACGATGTCATTGTTGGAGTCACCTCATGGGGTTACCGATGCGCTGAAAGCCACTACCCCGGAGTGGTTGCCCGTGTACACGTCCTCTCTGATTGGATTGTTGACAACGCTTCTGTATAAGGACTTAATCTATGCTAACTTTAAATTATTAAAATCGATTTGAATTAAAGATGAAGTTTTACTTAATTTGTGTTCAAATATCCAAGATTTACTGATAAATTATAATCTGCTGTTCGTTCCTACAAGAAATATTGAATAACAAAAAAAAGTACTAAACGGTCATAAATTTTTCACCTATGTGCTGTAGTGAAATGGCCAAGCCACATATTTTTACTGAGGTGTAGAGTTTGTGAAGAAAAGCCTTGCAGAGTAAGAAGCTTAGCTCTGCATGAGATCTGATATCTTTTTTACAGTGCGAGTCATATGGGCTCGACTTGGCAACATTTTACATGAAAATGTTTTTAGTGGGATTTAAATATTCTAGACCCAACGGCCGTCGGTTCTGCGTGCAATGTGCCCTGCCCATTGCCACTTCAGTTTTGCAATTCTTCGGGCTATGTCAGTGACCCCGGTTTTTCTACGGATCTCCTCGTTGCGGATTCGATCGCGTAGTGAAACTCCTAACATAGCCCATTCAAGTGTAGCCCATCGTTCCATCGAATCAAAGGCTTTTTCATAGTCCACAAGCCCTAGACATAATGGCAAATTATACTCTCGGTCTTCTGTATATTCTGGCGTAGGGTGTGGATATGGTCTATGGAACCAAAACCTTTTCGGAAACCGGCTTTTTTCGGAGACTTTCAAGTCGTCAAACCTCCGAGAAAGACGATTCGTAATGACTCTCGAAAACAGTTTTTAGACATGGCTCAGAAACGATATTGGCCTGTAATTCTTCAAGGGGGTATTATACTTACTAACCCTACTTAAAGAACAGCACCATAATACTCCTGTTCTATGTCTCAGGCGTGGATCCCGTGTGTAGAACAGTATTAAATAACTTTTGCCTCCTCGTCGTCCTCACCTGCTGCCTTGTTGTTTTTCAACTGTTTGAGAGCTATATTAATCTTGTAGAGGCTGACGTCTGGGATATATTCGGTATAGTGTTGGGTATGTCTGGCTCTTAGATTTCTCGCCAGTAACAGGTCTTTGCGCTGACGTGCACAACTGCCCATAATACTTTTCTACTTCTCTCAAAACCTCCGGCTTGGAAGATAAAATTCTGCCACATCAGTCTTCAGTCTCGTTAACTGGCTCTGCCCGATAGACAGGTCTCTTGCAAATACCTTGGAGCCCTTGCTTTGCTCAATGAAGGTGTGGGAACAGCAAAGATATACTGGCCAGTACACCCTACTGTGTACCAACTTAGAATTTGTATTTATGTTTAGCTAGAGAAACATTTCGATTCTTTCGAGTCTTGAAAAACTTTGAACCAACCTGTTGGACAGTTTTCACGATTTTGCTACTGAAATCATCCACATCCACGCAATCTCCGAGGCATTCGAAACGGTTTTAAAGTTCGAGTTGAAAGGTCTCAGGATCTTGGATTTGGACTGGTGTTAGACGGAGCGTAGACTTCATCAGCCGACGTCGTTAGAGCTCTTTATTGATATTTAATGTGCCTCTTACCATTCGATGACCGCTGCCGTAGCCAGGAATAGTGGGGCCGTCGGGAAATGGGGGCCGATTCGTCTTCGGAAAAACCATATGGGGGGGGTTATGCCATAATCGCCACGCTTGGCATGCGGGTTGGCGATCGCATTAAGATGTTGATGCTTCCCAGTGTAATGCTGCTGCCCATTCACTGGTAGTCCCTCCGTCGACTCTTACGACTCCCGTGGGAAGTAAAGGGGTGTCGGTATTCTAGGCCGCCAACACACGGCAGCACGCAACAAACTCTACATATTAGTCAAAATATGTGGCTTCGCCGTTTGTTACTACAAGAACTATTGTTTAACACAAAAGTATTGAACAGTGAATTTTTCACCTTACGCCGATGTGAATGTGCCGAAATGTCCAACTAAGGTGTAGAGTTTGTGACAAAATTCGAAGGTAGAGAACGCAAACACGACTTAAAGGGTGTAAAACAAACATAGGATAGAAGAATTTCGCACTGGAAGCGACTGTAGATCAATTGGCAGAGCGACGGGGGCGTATACCCGAGGTCGTGGGTTCGAACCCCGCCGGTGTCGAAATTTTTCTTTCCTTTATTTATCTTTTATTTAAGGAGTACTCATATCTGGGGGCATCAAGTTTTAGATCAGATTAGACCTCTAGCGTCAAAATTGAAAATTACAGATTAAAGGGGTTGGGAGATGAAAGTTACAAATTTTATATTTTTTTTCCTGTTTGTGTGCTAATACTAGCTTACATACAAAATTTCAGCTTTCTAGGACATTAGGAAATACCCTAAGAATTTTGATGATCATCAGTGAGTCAGTGACTAAAAAGCGTCTTTTAGATATAAATAAAATCTGAAGTATAAAACTAATGTAATAACTAAAGATGTTCAATGAGTCTGCTATTGACAATATATCCCGAATTTTTTTTTTGATCTAGCATAATCCAAACCCAAATTATGGGTGTTCAAAAAACGACGAAACGTTTCGAGAAAAGGTAGGTAGTGTACAAATGTAAGTAGCGCACGGGGCTTCGCTTGGTTCGTCTGGGCGGGGACACTACCGTGCCCCCAGATATTATTTTTTAATTTTTGAATCCTTTTTGTACCGTTTAACTCAGAATTGAAACAAATATATATTTATTTAATCAACCGTGTTATCTCAGCGGGTAGTACACCAGTTATCGTGCAGACGATCAGGGTTCAAATCCTGGGTCGGTTCTGCGGCTATTTGTCTTTTCTATAGACATATGTGTGGTTAATTAATTAACCACACATATGTAAACAGAATTATTATGTTTCTTAATGTATGTGAGTGTAACTGTGCTTTTCTTTGTATGTAGCAATGAATAAATGTTTTCTTTCTTTCTTTCTTTCTTTAATTTATCATGGTTGTTAACGGTGGGGGAAAACAACGTGAACAAACCAACATAGCTGAGTTGTACTATGTCATGTGACAGTGTATTTCTACAAAACGGCGATAGGCCTGCCTCATATCACGTGAGCACATTGTGCAAAACGTGGGTACTCTGAACACCAGGTGACAATGTCACGTGATGTCCAAAAGTATTAGTACCTATGCCAAAACCTTCAGGAATATTTGGCGTGAACGTTTGAGTAGATTTGAGATATATGATGTTATGTTTAAGATATTTATAAACTAAAGATTTACGTTATTTTCTTTACTTTCTAAAAAAAGGTACTCAATTGAACTATATTCAACAGAATATTAATAACGTACACATGTATATTTTGACATATAAATTGGATAATCAATAAAGTGAGGTTTGTACTGTCTTTCCTGGTGAATAATTTCATTTCAAAAGAAAAAGCAAACCTCTGCTTTTGTTCTGTTGGCAAGTTCATTATACATAAATTAAGAATCTTAAAATAATGCAAATTAAACAAGTATGAGGGTAAACAAATTTATTTGCATTTTTTATCTGAATACCGTAAATAAATACATTACATGTTCTGAGCTATCCAATCATAATAAGTTGCAACACGAACCGCTATATCAGGGTAGAAAACATCACCACAACCAAACCCGAGAGAAATTACTCCAACTACATTTCCGTTATGCATCACTGGACCCCCAGTATCTTCATTACAAAAACCTCTATTAGGAATATCCTGGATACCAAGACAGAGTACATCTTCAGTGACTTCTATCCAACGAGGCATATCATACTTTAGGGTATCATGCCTTTGTACACATACAGATTGGTTTATCACAGTTATGTTAAGGTGCTGGAGAGTCTCTGGTGAGGCTCCATTGTATGAAAGCCTACCCCATCCAACTACAGTAACATCATCATTATCAGCTATGGTATAACTTGGAGTTATAATATTTCCTAGAGCAATAACATTTGATAAAATAGCTGGAGTAGATAGCTTTGCGATTGCAATATCTGATGAATAACTCGTTTTGAATCCATGTTCGGGATGTAAAATGATGTTTAAAAAACTATGTATTGTTCCTCCAGTTGAAACCGTCGAGGAACCAAGACGAGCTCTAAATGAGGAGACAGGATAACCGCTGAAATTTTCAATAATATATTAGCTATTTCTTGTGATAGTACAAAAACAAATATATTATGACTTTGAACCCACTGGAAATGTCAAAAAACAAATCAATTTTTTTTCCCTTAAATCAGTTCCCAAAGTAACATAACGAAGCTCTATGAAGCCAAAATCTCGCTTTAACTAAAACTTTTAATTTAGCTAAAACCTGGATTTGAAAACCTTTGAGAAAGTACACCCTTTTTTCTATTTTTTGGAAATTTTGGATGTGAGTGTATATATGTATGTACTGTAAAAAAATAACTGACTTACTCAAAGCATTGGGCGGCTGATAGAATCGATGTCGTAGTGATAAGAGTTCCACCACAAATATGTTTCCAAGTTAAAAGATATTCAGAATACTCTATGCTGGATAGAAATGGGTACTGTTGTATAGTCGTGGCCGATCCACCCATCACCTTCTGACCTGATGGGGCTGCTGTTCCAGCTAAAATTACCAAAAGTTTAAGGGATGAAAAGTAACTAGGTATGATATTCAGGGTGGAAACGATAAACGATCTCATTTTATTTCTTAACTATTTTTTTTTTATTTTTTGTTTATATTTTATAATGAATGTGAGGAAAGCAAGATAAACTAGTCAGGATTGTGCCAAGTGGTGGTCGATAGTCTCTGCCTATCCCAACAGGAATAATGGGCACGAATATAAATAAGTAAGTTATATTATCGAGAATGTAATGGAGAATGGTGATAGCTGTGTAGTGCCGGCTTAGAATAGCACTACCCCATTTCTTCCGGTGGGTGTACGTAAGAGGCGACTAACGGTATTGGGGGCTTTAAAGGGATTTTGGGCGATGCGGTTGGAGACCCATCACCAAGAACCTTTATTTCACGATCTATTCCCATGCAACTTACAAAAGTGGCTGAGGAATTTCTAATTCCTTGGCTCTGGCTACCCCTTTCTAGGGATTTATAGCCGTGAGTATATGTGTGTATGTATGTATGAAATCATGATAACTTACCATTTACAAAAAGTATAACCAGAATAATAGTTGAAAACATATTTTTATGCCTAAAATTCACTATAACAAATATAACAACTCTGTCTGTAGTACTGATAAGCATTTTAAGTAATCCGTTATTTCTTGCATTAACGTTTGATAACAAAAGATAATTAAATAATTAGAGCTGGTTCATCGGTATGAGACTGATAACATAATTATCCGATTTAAAGAGCATCAATGTAGATTAAATTTAACAGAATCTATCCATTCATATCACTTTTATAAATTAACCGTGATGTTTTCAACAAACGAATAAGACGATAAATGGACATACTGTTTTCGCTTGATTACTATAGTCTTAAGCAGCTCACAAAATATTGCTATTCCAAACATAATCTTATTACTGCATTATTATGAACATTTTGGATATATCTCGTACACACAGAACTCATGGCTATAAATCTCAAAAAGGGGTAGCCAGAGATGTGGAATGTGATATTATTCAGTTACTCTAGAGGTGTTGTGGGGTTAAGATTGTACATACATATACTCACGGCTATAAATCACTTGAAGGGGTAGCCAGAGCTAGGGAATTAGAAATTCCTCAGCCACTTTTGGAAGTTGCGTGGGGAAACGATGGTGAAATAAAGGTTGTTGGTGATGGGTCTCCAACCGCATCGCCCAAAAATCCCTTAAAAGCCCCAGACCGTTAGTCGCCTCTTACGTACACCCACCGGAAGAAATGGGGTAGTGCTATTCTAAGCCGACACAACACAGCAAGATTGTGTGTGACATATAGGATGGTTGGTGGTGGGCTTTCAGCTATATCGGCCATACATCTTTTGAAAATCCCCGTACCCCGTAGACGCTTAAACCACGTCCGCGAGAAGTCAGACTCTGCATTTATATGTCTTACTTATCTAATAATTAATCAAACAAAAGAACATTTTTGTATATGTTTGTGCAAAATAGTTTTAAAAATGTTCGTTGGTTAATCCCGATTATTATTATATACTAGTGGATCGTCCCAGCTTCGCACGGGTAGCGTTGTTTTTTTAAATATCTGAGGTTTCTTTCTTCAGTCACTGCTCAAGCATTGTGAAATTCAGCGCAATGTTTTCAATTTATTAAATTTATAGCACTCCCTAAAAAGTGTAGTTTGGTGATTTTCAATGCGCTTTAATGAACGGTTCAGTATTTCCGTTTAGTAGCAAATTTTGGAATAAAACGCTATGAAGTATTTATAACAATCTAAAAAATAAATCATTACGTGATGTAGTATGCAACTACTGGCGCCATCTAGTATGTTATATGTAAATTAGTAAAGATTTGGTTTCGGTCACGGGCGCGATGGCTTATTTTATGTATAATTTCGGTGTTTCTCTACCGATTTCTATGATACTTTTCTTATTGAACAGGTAATAATGTTACCTTTTTTAAATTAGGGATGAGTGAGAGGTTTACAAACGTAAGAGTAAACAAATATAATCCGAATGTTCCGAACTGCTAAGCTATCAGGAATTACACGTGTTATTGTGAGTCAACCGTAAAAGATAGACATAAACTGTTGAGGATTTTTTTTAGATAATTTTATAAAGAATATTTCCGTAATACATGATTTCTATGTAAGTTTAACCATTAGGCTGCACACGCGACGGAAGCTTAAAAAATGGAGTAACTTCTCCCATTTTCCCAAAAATTTCCAAAATTCCCCTTTACTACTCTGCTGGAAAGTATACAAAAACCAGCCCAGGTGTATGAAGAATAATTGTACCAAGTTTCGTTAAAATCCGTCGAGTAGTTTTTGTTTCCATAAGGCACATACAAACCGACAGACAGACAGACAGACAGACAAAAATTTTACTGATTGCATTTTTGGAATCAGTATCGATCCCTAATCACCACCTGATAGTTATTTTGAAAATATATTTCATGTACAGAATTGACCTCTCTACAGATTTATTATAAGTATAGATAATGTCTACAAACCGCGAGAGTTTAAAAAGTGTATTAATCAAACTAAGTTGGCAGAGGAACTAATAATTCTGAACAGCACGTGATATTGTCACCTGGTGTTCAGAGTACCCACGCTTTGCTTGGACAATGCACTCCCGAGATTAGGGGGCAGGCCTATTGCCACTTTGTACGAATAATTTCTCGAACGATTGAGTTGAGTATCAGAACCGATGGATGAGGGCAGTATAGGACCAGTCCTTGTAGTGATCATTGGGGCAGGCCTTTTTTCAGCAGAGGACATTTATTGGCTGAATCTTAGACCCACTCATACTTCGCATGGCCGCTACTCTACAATTTGATAATAAATATGTACAAACCTGGTTGGAATTACGGTAAAAATATTTTATTTTTATTAAATTTAGGATTTTATTTTTAATAATTAAAGGATGGTAAACTAATACTAACACATCTGGCTATAATTGGCTAACCTAAAAAGTATAAGCGTATAGTTTTGCACTCAAATGAATTTAATAACAGAAGAATTCGTATATTTTATTAAACTTTTACTTCAAAAATGATTTTGTAAAATAAAGAAATTAATAAAAGGCGAATTCGTATCTTAGATTAAACAATTACTCAAAAAATTTTTTAAAATATTTAGCAAAAGTCTCATAACTCTTAATAGTTTGTATTAAATTTAAAATGTCTCATGATTTTTCTTTGTCATGAGAAAATATGTGGGAATGGCAATTATGTCAAATAAGCCAATCGAGAAAAATTCACAATAGAAATCATCCAGAGTATGATATTAGGGCATATAGTACCTGCCAAACGGGACTAACCCGATTGCACTAAATTTGCAGATGGTATTTCTATAGTATCGTTATAATATTTAAATCTTACATACATACATACATTCATGGCCATAAAACCCAAAAAATTGAATTCTTAAATTGAATAAGACCTACTGTCCGTCATGCAGACAGGTGTGGATTCAAATCGCGGATCTGGCCTACACAATTTTATCTTTTTTAAAGACATAATGTGTAGTTAATTTGTCATTGTTGCTAACAGTTAAGGGAGAACATACATACATACATATACTCACAGCTATATTTCCCTAGAAGGGGTAGCCAGAGCTAAGGAATTATAAATTCCTCTGCCACTTTTGGAAGTTGAGTGGGGAAAAGATGGTAAAAATAAAAGTTTTTGGTGATGGGTCTCCAACCGCATCGCCCAAAAATCCAATAAAAAGCCCCTATACCCTTAGTCGCCTCATACGACACCCTTGGGTAAAAAGGGGTAGCGACATTCTAAGCCGGTGCTACACGGCATCCCTAGTAAACATACATTAAGGGAGAACATCGTGACGAAACCCAGGTGGCTAAGTCCTACTTAGTTACAGTAGATAGTTTATTCGTAAAACGGCGATAAGCCTGCCCCCTATCACGTGAGTACACTGTCCATGCAAAACGTGGGTACTCTGAACAAGTGAGTACACTGTCTGAAAGAAATTTTTTCAACATCACTCTAAATATAAATAAATAAATAAATAAAAATAAAAAAACATGGCATAATAATTGTATAATGCCCTAAGTGATGACCTGAAAAATATGACGCTAAGAGGATTTAAAAATAGACTATTTAATTATCTGATTGAAAATTGTTTTTTATAAAGTGAATGACTTCTTAAGTAATTGTGACATTTAAAAAAAAATATGTGACATTTTATTAATAATATCCTCTTTTTATTATTTATACTTATTGACAAAGCATGTGAAGTGAATGTTTGTTTGTTTCGTCTTTTTAATACAATAATTTCAAATTTAATTAATATATATATTTAATTTATTACAATACGTCATATAAATGTAAAACCATATTACAACTTAATATTTATATGCCGGTTTTCGGCAGAACATGTAAAGCACGTATATAATTTATTTGTCAACCATTCTACTCATGTTTCTTGTAAATAAATGCATTTTATTTTTATTTATTTTTTACAAAACTTCAGCACAAATAGAGTACAGAAAAAAAAAACAAATATAGCTAAGAACAAAACACAAGGTTGAAATAAAATCTAAATTTATTAATTTATTTCTTACGCAGATAAACACAAATTCTCTACATATTCTGTGCAATCCATTCATAGTAGTCAGCGACGCGAACAACTACATCAGGGTACCAAATATCACCACACCCGTATCCTATGGATATTATTCCAATGACGTTGCCATTATGGAGAACTGGGCCACCGGTATCCTCATTACAAAATCCTCTAGCTGGCGTTGCAAGAACTCCAATACAAAACATATCTGATGTCACATCAATCCATCTGGGCAACTGCATATATTTAAGATTAGCATGACGTTGAACGCACAACGCTTGGTCTATCACTGACACATTTACATGTTGAAGAGTAGTAGGTGATGCTCCTGCAAAAGATAGTTTTCCCCAACCAACAACAGTCACTTCTTCTTCAACAGCAAACGAATAAGAGGGCGTAACTATATTGCCTAATGCGACGGCAGTAGAGTAAACGGCTGGGGTAGACAGTTTGACAATGGCAACATCAGAAGAGTAGCTCGTTAGGAAACCATGTTCTGGGTGAATAATTATGTTGGAGATACTATGTACTGTACCGCCAGTTGAGGTTGAACTTGAGCCAAGACGAGCGCGGAATGAAGAGACCGGATAACCACTGAAAGAAGTACATTAAGATTTAAGTCACAAAACGCTACTCAAAGAAAAGAACAGATGAGGTAAAATATTGCGAGGGATTTGTTTTCTCTATCCTCCTCCTTCCTTGGCTTAATAATGTAAACGTACATATAGAAAGCAATAGACATATCTTATACCCAAACACAGATGACAGCAATAAAATATAAAAAGGTAAATTATAAATAACTGTGTATTAAGTTCAGTTGAGAATATTTTTTTTTCTTATTTTCGTCTTGAATCGTTACTTTAAGATTCAGTCACTCACTATATATTTTAGTTTAGTTATTCTAATTTACATTTTCTCGCGCACGTTTTGTAGGATATGACTTAGGGTTTTGGGCCTTTGCTGAACGGCATGATTAGAGACCAATCAGAAATCGTCCACTATTTTATTTATCTTTTCCCCTCAAACATTCCCAAATTGGCTGAGGTTTTTATATTCTGAAACTTTAGCAAAAGAAGCTTCTTCTTTCTAAGATTTATAGCATTGAGAACAAGTATGTATGTACTTTACACCTTACCTGTAACACTGGGCTGCAGAAAGAATCGATGTTGTAGTAATAAGAGTGCCACCGCAAATATGTTGCCAGGTAATAAGGTATTCAGAATACTCTATGCTCGCTAAGAAAGGGTATTGTTGTATAGTTGTAGCTGATCCACCCATCACCTTCTGGCTTGATGGAGCTGCTGTGGCTGCTGAAATTATAATACAATTTTACAATATAATTCTAAGCCGTGCAGTTCTGGCGTAGGATAGCACTACCCTTTTCTACCCACGGGTGTTGTAAGAGGCGACTAAGGGTATGGGGCTTTTTAAAGTGGTTTTTAGACGATTTTTGGAGACATCACCAACGATACTTTATTTTTACCATCTTCTCCCATCAACTTCCCAGTTTGGCTGAGGTGTTTCCAGCTCTGAAGCTCTGGCTACCTTTCTTGGGATTTATGGCCGTGAATATATTTTTGTATGTATGTATGTAATATAATGTTTAAAAGGGGCGTAGATGCAGGCCAAGGCGGAGATGGCGGGATCCCGACAAGTTTTTACCGGGGTTGCTGGAGGTGGCACAGAGCCAGAGCAGGTGAACTCAATACGGGTCTTTAGGCATTTGCCCAGAAATTAGACACTGTAGTATAGGTCACTTAAATAAATAAAAAAGAGGTATTTGGTGAAAATGTGTCGAGATATATATGACTTCTCATTTAGGTTGGCCCCACTTCAACACAGCCTAAATAAGTCCCTGTCGCCGAAGAGAGGCTCGAGCCTATTCTCATTGAGGCGTCTCATTAAAGCTACCACGAAGGCCGAGTGCAGGCTATCATACTCTAAAACAACTACTATATATGGAGCGGGTCCTAAATATTTGCGTGCCCTTTGATGAAAATCAGTATCTTAATTTTTAGTTATTAAGGCGATTCAGTTTGCAATATCCTAACTACCTATATTATGCATTGTGGTATTACTAACATATACAGCCCTAATTATTATAGTCTTTTCTAATTATTATATATTCTATTATGCCCTTTGATGAAAAGCATTATCTTAATTTTTAGATATTAAGGCGATTCAGTTTGCAATATCCTAACTATACTGTATTGTGGCATTAGAAACTTATATAGCCTAATTATTATGCTTATATAAATTAATTCTGTTTCATTCAGTAATGACAACATATTTGAGTCACACACTTTTATTCCCAGGCCACTCAGAAAGTATTGCGAAAAAAGGGTTTTAATGTATGAAACACTGGCCGGTTGTAATGTATACTGAAAATATGAGTCTTTATAAATAAAAAAAGGTACGTTCCAATTTTAAAATTTCCCTCTTTATTTTTTACGAGCTATTTTAAATTGTCGTGTCTTACTGAAAAATTAATCTGAGCCGGGAACATTTTCGCGCTATGATTTTTTACGATTTCAAATGTCACTTAAAACCAGACGAATCATATGATAGACTTCAAATGGCGTTTATGGATGAAGGGCCTTCTAAGGCAACCGTATATCGTTGGTATAACGAATTCAAGCGTGGTCGATTAACTTTGCGGGATGAAGAAAGAAGTGGTCGCCCTCTAACGGCTGTTACGGATGAAAACGTGGTGGAAGTGAAAAATTTAATTCATGACAATAGGCGAATAACGTATCTAGAGATTCAACACATTATGCAGATTGGATCGGGAAGCGTTTATGAGATTTTACACGAACATCTTCACGTGAGGAATGGTGTCGTGATATGATTAATAAATTTGATGCTGGCTCGTCTCGGCGTGTTCACGACATTGTTACAGGTGATGAGCCTTGAATTTATCAATATGATCCAGAAACGAAGCGCCAGTCGACGGTTTGGGTATTTCAAAACGAAGCGACCCCTACCAAAGTGAAGAAATCTAGAAGCGGTGGGAAGATTTTGATCGCAAGTTTTTTCAATATGACTGGCTATTTGGTGTCAATTCCTTTACAAGATCAAAGAAGTATTAACGTAGACTGGTATACTACTAAATGCTTGCCAGTAGTTTTCTCAGTTGTGAGCAACAATCGACCAAACACAGGGCTTCGCGGGCTACTGCTTCACCACGACAACGCCCCCGCTCACACCGCGCTCAAAACGACGGACTTCCTGAACAGCACGCCGGTCAAACTCTTGGGTCACCCTCCTTACAGCCCTGACTTGGCACCGTGTGAATTCTTTTTATTCCCTAAAATAAAAAATCTACTCAAAGGGATACAATTTTCATCGCCGGAAGATGCGCTATCAGCGTTTCAGCGGGCTGTATGTAAATGAGGTGTCTGCGGCGGACTGGAAAAAGTGTTTCGAAAACTGGTTTAGACGTATGAAACTTTGTATAGATGCTGGTGGAGAGTACTTTGAAAAAATTTAATTAAAAACATTTTTACCCATAGAACATTTTTTTTATTTTAGCAAAATTTTCTGAGTGTCCCACGTATGTTTGCATTTAAATTAAAAAAATCCATTAAGATCCCAAATATTGATGAACATTGCACCGATTTTACCTAATCACTAAGTAAGGGAAGTCAGTTTTGGGCCCATATTGGCTCACATAAAATTTTAAATCATATTTGTCGTCTTACTAACGATTTGTGTTTATAATCACTCCTCATAATTTTATTATTCATACATTTTTAATACTACCAACGGAATTCATAACAGTTAGTGGTCATAATGTGTTTGTATTAATACTGTTACAACCAAGAACCTTCTTAAAACTATATTTTTTTTCAAGATCTTTTTTCTTCATACCATTCAATGGTCATATTATTTTTATTAATAATATCGTTACTACGATAAACAAGCAAGCATGCATCCAAATAGGCATGTATCATGCATTTAAGGGGCTCGCTCCGCTGCGTTTCGCTCTCTCGTTTTATACATAATCTAACCTAGCTAAATGTGACCTAACTTTTCTTTGCCTGCGACCCACCCAAGCAGGGGGCGCAACCCCCTGCACCCCCTTTTGATGCAACCAAGCAAGCAAGCATGCAAACAAGCAAGCAAATATAGACAAAAACACATATAATTGATAATATTTCTTTAAATATTAGAGTAAAATACATTTATGAATATTATAGTTATTTATTGAAATTATTATAGAGTGGGTCGTTAGTACAAACAAATATATTAAAATAAATATTATTAAATACAAAATGTACAATTTGTGATATTATGAATTTCGATGATTATATGTTTCAAAAAATGACTTGAATTATTTAGGAAGACTGATCGCTATGATTTTAAATGGTATGTGAAATATTTTCGGACCTCCGATGAAGCGCACCCCAGTTTTGGCAGCAGATAGATTTCGCAGATAATTTTAAAAATCAAATTGCAGGAATGAAACTTATGAAATATATTTATAGCTGAGTAGAATAGCACTTCCCCATTTCTTCCGGTGGGTGTACGTAAGAGGTGACTAACGGTATTGGGGCTTCCCTAGCTCTGGCTACCCCTTCAAGGGATTTATAGCCGTGAGTATATGTATGTATGTATGAAATATATTTTATATCTCTTACATTGTTATTGTTCAAGTACGTCATGAGACTATATTCATTTCACATGTAAATACCTCTCATACCTACCAAATGTTTACAAAATTTCATTTAAATCGGATCAGCTGTTTCGGAGTAGTTTGGTGACAAAGACTGTGACACGTGCATTTTAGAAATTAGAAAGAAGAAGATTAAGAAACATTTTGTACGTTAAAAAATGGCGGTAAATCATATTTGCTTTCTTACATACAGAAGTTAAGTGGAAAAACAGTCTCGGAGAAATAAACAAAAGGTAAATTTTATTAACTCTTTTGCGCTTTAAATTGATTGAAATTGATGACTAAATGTTTTTTAATTCATTATTATTTCTTCTACCCATGTATGCATTGATCTAAATCTTATTGTGTCATGGTCTCAATGATAAGCGGTCAAAACAACTAACGTTTTTATTTCTATATCATTAAATGTATATAATAATTTCATAATTTTTTGTTAAGGAAGCAAAAGATTTTTCAGAATTAGGACTTGGCCTCAATAAGAATAATGAGCGTCAGTGTAAGTAATTATTAATTCACTGCCTATACACCCTTTCAAAAAAAATCATTGGATAATTTACTATTATGACAAATTATTTATTGTATTATTAGGGTAGCCCAATAGTTATATCTTAACTACTTTTAAAAGTGTTTTGTGGAGAAGAAAGTAAAAATAATGTATCGCTGGCACTGGGTCTCCAGCCGCATCACCTAATAACCACATAAATATCCTCTTACCCTTAGTCGCCTAATACGCCATCCAAAGCAAGAAATAGGGTAGTGCTTTTCTAACAGCGATAGAAAAACACACAATGGAAAAATAGTCAAAATAAAACTGTAAATTAATAATATTTTGTCAAAACAAATCATGTACTGTAAATGTATTATTTTACATACAATATACTGACGGCCATAAATCCCAAAAAAGGGTACCAGAACGCCTCAAACTCACTCTTAACTCATACTCCTCAGCCACATTTGGAAGTTGAAAGGGGACAAGATGGTAGAAATAAAGTCTGGTTGGCGATGGGCCTCCAAACGCATCGCCCAAAAACCCCTTTAAAAGCCACATACCCTTAGTCACTTCTTACGACACCCGTGGGTAGAAAGGGGTAGTGACATTCTAAGCCGGCACTACACGGTCATGGTATTATTTTAGAAATCTAATATTAAGCTGCTTGTTCCATAATATAACAACTTTTACTTATGTATAGCGTTCACATTGAATTAAACCTAAACATTAATCTAAGGTTATTTAATAGAGTTTTCTATCTCTAAGGGAAAAACATACATACCTATACTTACGGCTATAAATCCCAAAAAGGGGTAGCCTGAGCTTCAGTATCCGAAAATTCTGCAGCCAGTTTTAGAAGTTAGGAGGGGAAATGACTGTAAAATAAATGTTTTTGGAGATGAGTCTCCAAAACAGCATCGCCCAAAAATCACTTAAAAAGCCCCCATAGCCTTAGTAGCTTCTTAAGATCACCCAAGGGAAGAAATGAGGTAGTGCTATTCTTAACTGACATTATACAGCATAAAAATCATGATTTTACTTACCACCAACAGCAAATAAAAGCAAACATTGTAAATACATCGTACTTTTTTGTGAAACTCTTTAATAAACTTATATATATTAACTCAAAGTAATTAGTATCGCATGGTCGATTGACTAAATCGAAGATTTGATAAAAAATGATAATTATTGGTAATAATTACCTACGCTCCGTTACCAAAGATACTAATGATAAATGAATAAACATATTTTATGGAAAATATACTCTATTACAAATGAGGTAAAGTTTTTTTAAGCAATCGATGGAATTGTAGCTACCGATATTTCCAAATTTTTAATTAACATTACCCGGACAATGTCTCATAGACCTTGAAGGGTTTTCCAAGGCTCAAAGCTTGTAAAACGTGTGTGCGCTCTTGAATTTCAAACATGGTAAAAGGGGGAAAATAGTTTTTTGGCACTACAAGAAATGGTTCTTGTTACAAAGAAATTGTCGCCAAATTGTAGGTAAATTTTGGTAAAATGGTATGTTTAATGAGCGTAAACTTAATTCAAAAATCGCTCATTTACTACTTTCTAGAAAACCTAGGAGCGGCTTGTGAAAAACTTAGTACAGTTTTGAACCCGCAACCTCTGGACCGAGAAGCTTGTCACCTATCCATTCGGCCATGGACGTGTCGTCCGTTGGCCAGTATCTAAAGCAAATTTGTTTCATTATTATTTAAACCAGGGCTAGCCGCTATTCAGGACTCAATAAACCTAGCTATATAGTTATTAGGAATTAGTTTGTATTATTCAGTATAAGAATATATTGCTGCTGTGTAGTGTCGGCTTAGAATAGCACTACCCCTTTTCTTCCGATGGGTGTACGTAAGAGGCGACTAACGGTATTGGGGCTTTTTAAGGGTTTTTTGGGCGATGCGGTTGGAGATCCATCACCAACAACATTTATTTTACCATCTTCTCCCCACGCAACTTCCAAAAGTGGCTGAGGAATTTCTAATTCGTTAGCTCTGGCTACGCCTTCTAGGGATTTATAGCCGTGAGTATATGTATGTATATAATGTATGTATAATATATAAAACACTGGCCATTCAAATAAAACAACAGACTTAAAAATAAGAATTTATTCAGTTACCCAGAAGCATTGATATAGATCCAGTCAAAGTAATAAGAGACGCTAGAAATGACACCGGGATAGAAACTGTCACCGCACTCGTAGCTCCATGACGTCACACCAAATATGACGTCATTAGCATGTACTATTGGTCCTCCGAAGTCACCTTGGCATGCATTTTTCCCGCCACCGTTCAACACACCAGTACAAATCATTCCTGGAGTAACAACTGGCCAGTTAGCAAATTGGGGTTGACTTCTCAACTCTGCATAACGTTGAGCACATACTTGTTTGTCGACTATACTTATATCAACTTTGAGTAGTTGTTCAGAAGGTACCCCGTTGTATTTGACGGCACCCCAACCTAATGCAGTGACGGTAGTGCCGGCGGGAAGAATATATTCAGGACTAGCTATGCGTCCTATCCCGATGTTATCAGCTTGTGCTATTCGCTCTACTAAGCGTACGATACTGATGTCAGCGTCGTAAGGAGAGGCAACGTTGAATTCAGGGTGTGATACTATTTCAGCGACATTAATGAAGATTCCACCGCCTGATGTGTATGACGAGCCAATACGGGCACGCCATGATGAAGGACTGTCGCCTCTGAAAAATGCGAATAATATGTCTTTTTAACAACAATTAATGAGGTTCCGTCGTAATCACGTCTTATTAACAAGACACAATGTGGTACTGCCATCCACAGGCGAACCTTATGGCGTAAGTATGTCTGAGTGGAAGTATGAAGCCCCTACCTCTTGATAAATATTTATTTAGATATTTAATAATATATTTACTACTCTAAAAAAAGGAAGAAATATTTACACATTAAAAGCTGATACACCAGGATTTGTTAAATATGTCATAAAAAAAACTTACTCGAAGCAATGAGCAGCAGATAGAATAGTTGATGCAGTCAGCAAGGATCCCCCGCAAGAGTGAGACCAAACAACATTGTTGAACAAATAGTTCAAACTTGTAACAAATGGGTATTCTTCTACTGATGACGCAGTTCCTCCGACGATTCGCTGAGACTTCTGTGGTACCGCTATAAAAAAAGAATTAAGTTAATATTATAATATAGAGAGGTTTGTCAGATCACACAAAGTGACGATCGATAGTCTCTGTCTACCCCAATGTTAACTAATAGCGTCAGTAAATGTATTTATGTAAGTCAATATTCATAAAAG
This sequence comes from Bedellia somnulentella, assembly GCA_963576735.1. NCBI lineage: Eukaryota > Metazoa > Arthropoda > Insecta > Lepidoptera > Bedelliidae > Bedellia > Bedellia somnulentella. The sequence continues at coordinate 1,951,114 of OY755176.1, forward strand.
ATGTTATTAAAGGAAAGAAAAATTTCGACACTGGCGGGGTTCGAACCCCGCCAGTGTCGAAATTTTTCTTTCCTTTAATAACATCTTTTATTTATGAGTAATAATCCCCACATGAGGAATTCATGTCAAAAAACATTAAATTAAGTCAATATTCATTCAACCATCAGTATTCCCCTGACATTCTGCCTCTGACATCTCTTCACACGGACACTAGACATAGTCGCCAACGGATGAGAAGCCGGTTTTACTATGTTGTCCACCGTGTGACCACACTAGTTCTTTCGACCCGCAACAGCCATCAGTTCTGCGTGCAATATGTAGGGCATAATTCCAATCATGCCAATGCCACTTAAGTTTTACAACTCGTTAGGCTGTTTCAGTTACACTAGTTTCATCTATAGACCCCGACGTTTTGGATTAAATCACGCATTTAGAGTCCGAACGTAGCCCTCATTATCACTCTTTGGGTGACACTGAGCCTTCTGATGGGGCCAAGTGTGAGAACGTCTCTGTGTCGCAAGAAATTGCTGACAAAACATACTGCTCGAAGACCTTTGCCTTCAGGCAATAATTATTTTCGGACTAAAATATATAGAGTAGTTTTCGTAGCTACCCATCCACGCTGGATTTGATAGTTGATACATACACAAACATGGTTCTAGCTAATTGGATTATTTTGTTACAATATTGTTTTTGTCTTTTTCTTACATACATATATATACTCACGGCTGTAAATCCCTAGAAGGGGTAGCCAGAGCTAAGGAGTTAGAAACTCCGCAGCCACTTTTGGAAAGTTGAGTGGGGTAAGGATGGTAAAATAAAGGTTATTGGTGATGGGTCCCCAACCGCATCGCCCAAAAATCTCTTAAAAGCCCCAATACCGTTAGTCGCCTCTTACGTACACCCACCGGTAGAAATAGGGTAGTCCTATTCTAAGCCGACACTACACAGCAACTAGTTATTAATTAAATGAATATTATATAAATTGTTTTATTAAGACATTTCACACTTGTCTCTTTCTTTTACACTAAAATTCAATAATAATTTAGTACGTACCTAACGCAGTGCCTATCACTAAAGCAAATAACACTAAATGGTTCATCTTTACGTTTGATTGCAACAAATAATAACTACCCAATAACCATTCATGAAAGTTTTTATATTGTAATTCTTTTGAGTGTATCAGTAATTAAGCGGTATGAATTATAGATTTTATATGCAAGACTGATAAATAGTTGTAAATTAACTTATTTACTATTGACATATCAGATAATGGTGTTGTTATTTATAATTTGTTTTTATTTTGGGCATCACAAACTGCAATATTCCATCCAGAACAGGATGTAGCCGACCAGACATAAAAAATGTAATAATCAATACAATTTATAATTGTTATTAAATATTCAAGGTTTATTTTCAATTAAATAAATACTTAACATGAAAAACTAAAAATATACATTCATAAAAATACGTGCCGATAACGTCTCTTATTATCATATTTATCATGCAAACAAAACTAATTATCTTGTTTCGAGTGAACTGCAAAAAAGTATATCCTATTCTCTGTCTCACTCTCTCACAGCCTATACATGTCTCCACCAAGGGGCTCGAGCCTACCCTATATAGGGTGATTTGGGCATAGTCAACCACACTGGCCAAGTGCGGGTTGGCAGAATAACGACGACTACCGTGATAGTAGCCAGGACCGACGGCTTAACGTGCCCTCCGAAGCACAGAATGATCTTAATTTTCAGATTATCCGGTAATTCAAGCCTGCAATATCCTTTTACAAATCAAATTTGTGAGTTTATCCCCCGGGGATCAAACCCAAGACCTCCGTAATTGAAGCCAAGTGCTGAATGACTAGACCACGGAGACATTCAAGGATCCTGTTACTACAAAATATATCAATTTAAACGTCTATAGGTTTTACTTTAATGTCAAATGTAGATCAAAATCTACCCATTTTTTGAGTTTATTTGCTAAACGGAAAAAGACAAAACGTAGATAAGTTCGTCTTAAATTTTTCTCAGTCTTTCCGTATATGCATTTTTTTTTTTAAACTAGTAAGACTACCCAGATAGCTGTGTAAACATCTTTTGATTTTAAAGATAAGTAAGCCAAACACAACCTAAATATAAACCACGTTAAGCTCTGGATGAAGTTAGGGTTGCAAACTGCCTTGCGAACCCCAGCGGATTTAGTCAATGAGTAATCTAGCATGCAACCCTATACAAGGCGTCCCTCGGGAAAACATGGAAGAGAAGTACTTAAAGTATTGCAGCATGGTTACTACAAGCGACCTTTTAACTAGAGATACATACATACATATACTCACGGCTATAAATCCCTAGAAGGGGTAGCCAGAGCTAAGGAATTAGAAATTCCTCAGCCACTTTTGGAAGTTGAGTGGGGAAAAGATGGTAAAATAAAGGTTGTTGGTGATGGGTCTCCAACCGCATCGCCCAAAAATCCCTTAAAAGCCCCAGTACCGTTAGTCGCCTCTTACGTACACCCACCGGACGAAATGGGGTAGTGCTATTCTAAGCCGACACTACACAGCAGTGACTAGAGACCTCGTGGTAAAAACACGTCTGTTAGCCATCTTTTACGCACTCACTTTGTATCGTATACTGTCATCTCATTCTAACCGATATCGTGACGATAAAATAGCGCTCGTGCTAGTCCTCACTGAAAAGACATTTTAAAACAATTTTTATGTGTATTCATAGTTTCTTAAGTAACCGCTTGACTGTACCGAAAGTTACGCCCTTGATTTTTTTTACACCGATCAAAAGCCCTCTTTATGGGGATTTTTAGTAGTATCATAGTGATATGTAATGGTCACTGATTTTTCAAGCGAGTATTTATTGGTATCTCTACTGAATAATTAGATAACGAACGATGAATTAGATTAATATATTTACACTTGAGCTTTGTAATGTCGACTTAGAATAGCTCTACCCCGTTTCTTCCCTTGGGTTTACGTAAGAGGCGACTAAGGGTATTATACATATACTTACGGCTATAAATCCTTAAAAGCAGAAGTCAGAGCTTCAGAATACGATATTCCTCAGCCACTTTTGGAAGTTAAGTGGAAAAAAGATCCAAACGCATTTCCCAAAAATCACTTAAAAAGCCCCAATACCCTAAGTGGCCTCTTACGATCACCCACAGGTAGAAATGGGGTGGTGCTGTTCCAAGCCAACATTACGCAGCATTTACAAAAATGTATTAATATATATGTTAATATACGCTTTATATGCTGTATGTTTTATATGGGAATTATACATTGGTCTTAATTTGAATGCTATGCATGATTTAGGATTTGAACCCTTGCTATGAATTGTCAGCAGTCCCTTTACCAACATAGCCACCAACGCTGTTATTCATACATACATACATATACTCACGCCATTAGTTCCCATTGGGGTAGGCAGAGACTATTGATCGCCACTTCGTACGATCCTGACAAACCTCTCTAGCTTCGTTTACATCCACCAATCTTTTCATACATGCTCTTTTATTCTTCATACTTCGGACGCCAGCCTTTTTGAGCACACTCTCAATTTGGTCCAAGTGTGTTCTCCATGGTCGTCCTCTACTAACATTACCATCCACACTAGCTCTATAGATCCTGTTATTATATATAGCTGTTATTCATCTGTCTTCAAAATAAGCACAGCATGTAGATACATACTACTAGATAGTAGAGCGTATGTTTCCATCCCTAATACTTACAGAATGTAGTCTAAATTGCAAGTAAATCCACCCTTTCAGAACAAAGCCATGCTGCTCAAACATTTGTAATTACAGATTAGTCTACGAAGTCAAAACGTGATCAGTTTTACCTGAAAACGTTGTATACTCGCTTTTGGGTTGTTGTTTACTGTTTTAGAGCAAAGATTTTTAATTTCCTGTTTTGAAAATAATTAGTTCGACAAAAGAGTGATTCGCAAGTTCTAACTATATAATTTCTGGAAAAAGTGAAACTTGGAGTCTGAAATAAAGTGTTGCAAGATTATTGATGAAGTGGTGACCATTAAGGGGGATTATATCAGAAGGAAAGCTGTGTAGTGTCGGCTTAGAATAGCACTACCCCATTTCTACCGGTGGGTGTACGTAAGAGGCGACTAACGGTATTTGGGGCTTTTTAAGGGATTTTTGGGCGATGCGGTTGGAGACCCATTACCAACAACCTTTATTCTACCATCTTTTCCCCATTCAACTTCCAAAAGTGGCTGAGGAATTTCTAATTTCTCAGCTCTGGCTACCTCTTTTAGGGATTTATATCCGTGAGTATATGTATGTATGAAAAATAATAATACCAGTAAAAAGTCTTGGTTTAAGTTTAATGCTATTTTAAGTCTCTTTACTTCCTATAAGACCTCTCCACCGACGCATTGTGGGGCTCCAGTCTAACCTGAATTGGGTGATTTAGCCATTGGCAACCTTCCTGACCAAATTGAAGGATGCTGCCTGTAATGCTGGTGATAGTAGCCTCGGTCCAAGACTTCAAGTACCCTTAGAAACACAGCAACATCATACTTTCTTATCTTATGGAGCATGAAATATTTCGCAAACTTTATTTGTGGGTGTATCCCTCGGGAGTCAAACCGAGAACTCCGGACTCTGAGCCAAACACCCTAACCGTTACTTACGGAAGCAGCAATAATTCATTTTCTAGTCTTTTTAAACATAAACAAATAAGTACCTTTGGCTACTAGTTCCTAACATACATACATACATACATATACTCACGGCCGAAAATCCCAAAAAGGGGTAGCCAGAACTTCAGAGCTAGAAACTCTTCAGCCTATTTTGGAAGTTGATATGGGACAAGATGGTAGAAATATAGTATCCTTGGTGATGAGTCTCCAACCGCATCGCCCAAAAACCACTTAAAATAGCCCCATACCCTTAGTCGCCTCTTACGACACCCGTGGGTAGAAAGGGGTAGTGACATTCTAAGCCGGCACTACACGGCAAAGCCGTTTCTAAATCTTGTTGTATTGTAAAATTGTATTTATTATAACTGAAAAGGCGTATTAGAAAGTTTCTTGTCGTTTCTCGTCTGACAGAGATTTGCAATATAACGGTAATACATTAAGCTGTGTAGTGTCGGCTTAGAATAGCACTACCCCAATTCTTCCGGTGGGTGTATGTAAGAGGCGACTGACGGTATTGGGGCTTTCAAGGGATTTTTGGGCAATGTGGTTGGAGACCCATCACCAACAACCTTTATTTCACCATCTTTTCCCCACGCAAATTCCAAAAGTGGATATATGTGTGTATGTATGGTAATACATTTTGAATAAGTTTAGTGTTGTGTCAGAATGATATTATATTCTTAAAATTGTATGCACATATTTTGGATAAAGTATTGGTTGTGAAAGACATGTAGAGGTAATGTACATGAAAATGTACAAAGAGAAAGAGACCAGTGCAAAATAATCTGGACACAGAATTTATTAAAAGAGCATTAAAAAACGAGCATACACATGCTCACGCTATTCGGTCGCAATGGTGTTGGCAGAGAATATAAATCGCCACTTTTATCCATCCTGTACAAACCTCTCGAGCATCATTAATAAAAAATGTAATAACTAGTAAACTGCGAGATAATGGCAAATATCACAAGAAGTGACGATAGACAGTATAATTTCTGCCTACGGAAATATTTTATCGCCATCACCTTATACTGTCCATAATTCAGTTCCTGTTTTGATTTACCACTAAAGCCATTGACCAACCATAACGTTGGAGTATCTATAAAATTGCTTTCCCCTCGGCCCAGGCTCATAGAAGAGGGCGGGCGTCTGCAACGGACATGTTTTGAGCTGAAACTAATTGCAATGGATCCAACTCTGGACATAAGCCAACCATGATGTTTGGTACACTTGCCGCTCAATTGGGCATTGTATACTTTGATATACAATGCCCCAATATCCTTTTGTTATAGCCGCTTACAACTGCTCACAGTGCAACTTGAATCGAGAACAAGTATATATGATAAGATTACACTTTTTTATAAGCAAATATTACTCAAAAAGTATTGCATTAGATATTTTAACAGGCGTTGAAATGTTATTGTTAACATGCATGCAAGAAGGTTTGGTTCTAACTAACGTATCAACGCATAGCTTAAACCGCTTATCGTAGAGAGCTGTATGAAGGTTTTTTCTAATATAATTTCAGACATGTAGAAAGCTTTATTAAATTCTTCTCTTATTACTATCGCTATGGGCCAATTTGTTGTCTTGGTTTTACCTAATTCTAATATAGCTTTCAAATATTCGTTAAATTTGTTAATTGTAGGTATAGGGTATACATTATTTCTTGAAATTGGTACCCTAACAAACAATAGTTTTGATGGTGATTTACGTTGGAGTTGACTTTTATGATTTCTAATGTAGGAAAATTGGTTTGCTATGTAGTGTCGGCTTAGAATAGCACTACCCCATTTCTTCCGGTGGGTGTACGTAAGAGACGACTAACGGTATTGGGGCTTTTAAGGGATTTTTGGGCGATGCGGTTGGAGACCCATCACCAACAACCTTTACTTTACCATCTTTTCCTCACTCAAGTTTCCAAAAGTGGCTGAGGAATTTCGAATTCCTTAGCTCTGGCTACCCCTTCTCGGGATTTATAGCCGTGAGTATATGTATGTATGTATGTAAGTAAAGTTATAAGAACGGTGAAAAAGTTATACTTGCCTAATGCTCTTAATAGCAATCATAGGTGGACTGCAAATTTCACTTCATGCTAGCCTTGAATTTTTGGGATGAATAGAATTAAATTAAACTTAGTAATGGCTTTTCAATAACACCAAACTACTAATAATGATTATAATCTGAAACTCTTCATTTCCTTAGTCATGAATATTTTCTTTGATGAGCTAGCGTATGCTGTAACTGAAGCCACATGTCCCATTTACCATCCATAAAACATACATATACTCATGCCATTAATTCCCATTGGGGTAGGCAGAGACTATCGATAGCCATTTTGTAGGATCCTGACAAACCTCTCTAACTTCGTTTACATCCGTTAATCTTTTCAGACATGCTCTTTTAATCTTCATACTTCGGACGCCAACATACGGAAAATAAAACCTGTCTGTTCAATAATATCAGGTTAATTATTACTCCCATAATAATTAAATATAGATGGTAATATGATACAGATCAAATCAAATAATTAAAGAGCATTTTATGAAAAGGTTGATTAAAATATGTTCAACATTGCGATGAATAGTATCCGCTACCCCAATGGGAACTAATGGCGTTAGGATATATATTTAATCCCAAATAAATAAAATTCAGTAATTTATAGAGCCAATTAGTGTAATGGCCAATCATGAAATGTACTTCACCCGCCGCCAATTTTTTTCGAAGAAGCAAATGTTCTATAATAAACCTGTAATTTTATCAAATTAAATCATTGGTCCAAATAAACGGCACCCCACGTCTCATTACCCTAATGAAATTTGGTAAAATTTGGCGAAAATGAGCTTTTTCGGAATACAGATATCTCTAATACGTGAGCTTTATAAAGAAAATCTGAGGATTCCCTTTTCAATAGGATACTATAGTGTGGAGACAGTTTTGTTTTACATTTTCAGCAAAACTACAAAACTCATTTATTTTGGTAAGAGACATAGGGTCTTCTTGATTTTTGAATTAGAATATGCCCATAAAGGTCACTATCAAGCCTTAACGGAAGTTAGTAAGTACGAGTTCTTTTTTTTAGTTACTTAATAACGTTTTGGTACGTAATAACGTAATAGCTTTGTAGTGTCGGCTTAGAATAGCACTACCCCATTTCTTCCGGTGGGTGTACGTAAGAGGCGACTAACGGACTTGGGGCTTTTTAAGGGATTTTTGGGCGATGCGGTTGGACACCCATCACCTTTATTATACCACAGTACCTTTATAGCACCATCTTTTCCTTACTCAACTTCCAAAAGTGGCTGAGGAATTTCTAATTTCTCAGCTCTGGCTACCCCTTTTAGGGATTTATAGCCGTGAGTATGTATGTATGTATAATAACGTTTTGTTTTGTGGTTTGGTAACCAGAGCACCTACTTAAGATTATGAAATAGAAGAACCTATACTTTATTCAAGTATACTATACATTATCATCAAAACAGACATTACACAGTTTTAAAAAACCAATATCGTAATATTTTTCGGGCGTGTAAAGTTCATTAAATTATAACGCATCACTGTTACCATTAAAAATTAATTAAGCTATGAAGTTTGACAAAGATTACGGATACATTGTAGTATTAAATCCATGACCCCAACAATTCGACTGCTTTTAGCGGTAGGCAGGAAATGCTAGAGCTAGTTTGCCAGGATCGCAAGAAGTGGCGATCGCTAATCTCTGCCTACCCCAATGGGAATTAACGGCGTGAATGTATGTATTCATAAATTTTATATTGATTTACATCAAAAATGTAAATAAAATAAGTAGGTCAACTTAGAATAAAAAAGCGTTCTCCATATTAGACAAAGCTCTCGGAACTGACTAACCCAGCCACCTATATTCAACGAAGATCTCCAGAGAAATCAGAGAGGTTATTCTGCACCCCTGCCTACCTGAATAGACGCTGTTATAATACGGCGCTAGCTACCTATTTATACGAAGAGGCTTTGACGCCTATTCTGTATTATAGGAATTCAATTATTGAATAAACTTTTTTTCTTGAGAATGTGTTTAAAAATATATGAACTGGATGCTTACGAATGACGACAAATTGTGTTTACTAAACCAGAATGATTTTTATATTGCTTAGTTAAAGGCATTAAAAGAAAAAACTATAATGATAAATTTTATTTGAAAACCCACATGGCTGAGTTGTACTTAGTCATGTGACAGTGTATTCGTACAAAACGGTGATAGGCCTGCCCCTTATCACGTGAGTACACTGTCCAAACAAAACGTGGGTACCTTCGCTGGACAATAGATGGCGCTTCCATGTGAGTTCAGAAGTCAATACTTCTGCCAACCCCTTCGGGGATAAACGGCGTGAACGTTTATGTTTTATGTTATTTAGATCTTAGCAATCTAATTATAACTTACACTAATCACTGAAATGCGAGTAGTCGTAGATATCTGACTTGCATCCAAGGACTCCCACGAGAAATAATATTTTAAGCCACGTCTATAGTAGTAATTAGGATTCGATTCTTTAAGCTTAGAACAAAGTTCTTTAATCTCGAACTTACTAAGATAGGGTGATTTGGCCATAGTCAACCACGCTCTGGCGTTGTTAAGGTTGGCAAAGGAATGAGCACTACCTGTCATGTATATGCATCGGCAGCTTTAGGTATATTCTGAAGCACGAAATCGTATTACCTATTCGTTGCTTTTATTCATCACATATTGTTTTAGATAATCAGGTAATTCAACTAGCAATACTGGGAAATAATAATGCTAACCAAACTGATATTTGTCTTGTCACAAAGGAGATTGACCATTTTTGTATGAACGTTGGACCAAGTGCTGCCCAACATTGAATGATGGTACATAATGTTCCTTAGACTAATGTCAGACTGTAACCCAAAGCGGCTTTAGAATCTATCCGAGGAGTACTGAAAAAAATAATGTTGGGACCTGACTAGAGGAAGAATAAATAAGATAATAATACTGTTTTTTTTTTCTTTAAATACCCTATTATGTAAGGTAAGATAAAAAACTATTCCCACGCCTGGGCAGCATTTAGTCCAAAATGGTCAATCTCCTTTAATTTTGTGACTCGATACCCCGGGACTAGAACCCGGCTTCGGGCCGCGAACCGTCGGCTTAACATATGGACCACGGAAGCAGTGCACCTTTAAATTATCTATCTTATGCAATAAAGTAAAATATATATTAGGTTTTTTAAAAAAGTTTAAATAATCATAAACATAAAACATAAACGTTCACGCCGAATATCCCCGAAGGGGTTGGCAGAGGTACTAATACTTCTGAACATCACGTGACTTTGTCACCTGGTGTTCAGAGTACCCACGTTTTGCATGGACAGTGTACTCACGTGATAGGGGGCAGGCCTATCGCCGTTTTGTACGAATACACTAAAGTTAAATAAATTTAAATAAAGTTATAGAATAAGTATGCACTTTTGTGTACCTAAAGAATATTACGTAAACTAGTTACACATCTTTTAGAGTTCATTACAAAAGTTATTCATCATATTCGGTTAGGAAATACTTTGTTTCAGGACGTGAGTGATGATATCATAGTTATGATAATAAAAATAGTAAATGAAAATTCTTCGCGAATTCTTATGAAACACGCGCAAAGAAAAAGGAAAGAGGGTAAGTGCGCTATTATAAGCCTGAAAAAGACACCACACCGGGCGACAATATTGGTACGTGATATTCAGAAGTATTAGTACCTCTGCCATTCCTTCGGGGACATACGGCGTGTACTTTTTAGTCCTGAGTATATAAAAAAATCCACTTTTAGTACAACGATTGATTAATACTTAAAATCAAGTTTTTATTTATTACACACATACATACCTATACTCACGGCTATAAATCCCTTAACGGGGGTAGCCAGAGCTTTGGAAAGAAAAATTCTTCAGCCACTTTTGGAAGTTGATTGGGGAAAAGATGGTAATAATAAATGTTTTTGGTGACGGGTCTCCAACCACATCGCCCAAAAATCACTTAATAAGCCCCTATACCCTTAAGTCGCCTCTTACGATCACCCACGGGTAGAAATGGGGTAGTGTTATTCTAAGCCGACACTACTCGGCTGTTTTTTTTATTCTAACAACTAAAAGAAACAGTTGGTATAAGGAGCGATCTAGACAATTTCCCATTAAGTTTATTCCCAGCTTTAAGTACTCTTATACAAATAAATGCACATTAAGGGGAATGCTACTATTAATATCATTCAATTATGAAATGGTGGCAACATAACCACAAGTTGGAGATAATTTCCTAGTTGCAAAGTCCTTGTCCACAGACAGTGGAACTGCGAAAGCATTTTAAAAGTTTGCTAAGCTTAGACACGTTGCAAGCAGTGGCAACCACTTTCTTGAAAGCTTGCGGTCGCTTTAATTTGACTCCGAGCTTTTAAACTAAACTTTTAGTGTTTGAAAGAGACATAGAAATTGTTACACTATTATTAAAAAAATACGGGAAAAAATTACAATTATACTCACGGCTATACATCCCTAAAAGGGGTAGCCAGAGCTTCAGAGCTAGAAACCCCTGAGCAACAATGGGAAGTTGATTATTTCATATTTTTATCCAAATACCTTAGGCACCTTAGCTTTGTCAGTGTTGTAAGCTTATAAATGCCAAGGTATTTTATTAGGAACATCAACAGCGACTTAAGTAATTAAACACAGTTAATAATTGAAATAAAGAAAGGCCAATAAGAGATGTTCACAGATAAGTCTAAATAAAGTAAGTCTAAGTAAGTAACCAAGCAGTGGTATACAGAACCGAGGATTAGATACAGAACAACTCTCAGGAGGAGGTGATTGTACGACATGTAGTACGAAGATATTTAAGTGATAGTTACCCGATACTAAGTAAAACACTATTTAGCGATTTAATTCTCAAAAATTTCCAAACTTCTTCAAAAATTTATTCCAAGTATCTAGCTACCTCATTGTTAGACTGTGGCCGAGATTATAATAGTTTTACGTTGAGCCTACTTTGGCGTATGATAAATAATTTTATAGAGTTAATTATACATTTAGTGTCCACAATTACTTGATATCAAACCAGCAGGGTCAGAAAACCACAACATCCACAACATCCTCAAGCTATTATTTTTATTACCTCAAATTTATCGGAGGTTTCTTTTGATATTAATATGTCTAACCGAAAATTGTGCTGGCTATAACAGATTTTTTGATAGTATTATCTAGTCTTTGTGCATTATTAGTATTGAGTGTGAATTTACAAGTAAAACAGACTATACAGGCATTGCATATTGGAGCCCGTATTATTTATTTATCTGAACTCAAACGTTTACGTTGTATATCGTGTTTACGTTGTGTATGAAAATATAACTAAAAATCCCACTTTAATTGATAATAATTTAAGCGTAAACCAAGGAAAAGTAAATTCACAGTTTTTTCTCTAAGGATATTATAATATTCCACCAAAACATTGCTGGTATTCGTTCAAAGCGCGAGCTTTTGGAAATAGCACTAGATAATTTTACTAAAGATCAAAAACATGTAGATATTGTATGCTAATCAGAAACTTTCATCAGATCTAGGGAAACTGACAATATTTTTCTTGAGGGATTTATCCTAGCAACAAGTTTTGGTCGAGAAAATGAAAGTAGAGGAGGTGTTTGCATTCTGATAAAAGAAGGTGCCACATTTACACCATTAATACTGGCTGATCAGATTCTTAAAGAAAAGGACTTTGAATGCTGTGGTATTGAGCTAGAAAATAAATGTATTCTATTGTGTATATACAGAACACCAACTTCAGATATACATATCTTTTTTAAACATCTCCAAACATTATTACACAAATGGATTATAAATAGAAATAGGAAAATTATTATAGTTGGTGACTTCAATATAAATGTCTTAGATAAAAAACATAAAAACACAATTAATTTTCTCAAAATAATGGACAATTTTAGGCTTAGTGTTAAAATTGATGTACCAACTCGACTAAACTCATGTTTAGATATTTTTGTTACAAACATTGAAGACTCCAAAGGCACAGTCTACGAGTTAGATCTCTCTGATCATAATACGGGTCAAATGCTGAGTGTTCCTGATAAGAAAGAAAATAAAAATCAATGTAATATAACGTACTGCTTTAAAAGAGATTACAATGATGATAATTTAGATAAATTTAAACAGTGCCTTACTGCATTTTCTTGGGAAGACGTAATGTTAAAAGGAAACATTGATGACGCATTCGATACTTTTCATGATACATTAATTTTATACTATAACTTATGTCTTCCTATTGTAAAATTCCCAAAAAAACCTAGGAAACCAAAATCAACGTGGATTACTAAAGGTTTGAAAATATCATGCGTCGTAAAATCTAAACTTCGTTATACATTTTACAAAAGCAAAAGCAAACAAGATTTAAGGAACCTCAATAAGTATTCTAAATGTTTAAAGAAATGTATAAATCAAGCTATTCGTATTGACAGTAACAAACAAATAAATTACGCCAAAAATAAATGTAAAAAAGTTTGGGAAATAGTTAACAAACTCAGTAATATTAACAGAAACTCGACTAGCCTAATAGACAATATTAATCTTAATAACACAGAATTGGATGATCCTGTTAAGATTTCCAATGCTTTTAATTCATTCTTCTGTGATCAACAGCCTAACCAACAGTATATAGAAATTAGAAATATTAATGAAATTGACAGATTACATTCTTCAATCTACTTATACCCATACACTGAAAACGAGGTGACTAAAATTATTAATTCTTTAAAAAACACAAATGCCGTTGGTCACGATGAAATATCTACGAAAATACTAAAAAGTTGTGCAGACATTTTTTTTAAAGTATTGACTTTCTTGATAAACTTATCTTTTGTTACTGGCGTTTTTCCCACTAGACTAAAAATGTCTATTGTAAGACCAATTTATAAAAAAGGAGATAAAAAATGTATAACATCATATAGACCTATTTCGTTAATTACAATTTTGGCAAAAGTTTTCGAAAAGTCATTCTATGTCAGGCTGACACATTTCCTTCAGAAGTTCAATATTATTAACAAAAACCAACATGGATTTCAAAGCAATCAATAAGACTACTACGTTAGCAATTTTTAGATTAATTAAAATAGTAACAGAAAACATAGGTAAACGTAACCCAGCAATAGTTACATTTTTTGATATTACAAAAGCGTTCGACATGGCTAATCATGAAATATTATTAATTATATGTGAAAGATACGGGATAAGAGATCCAGCACTAAACTGGCTTAAATCCTATCTTCAAGACAGGCAACAAAGTGTAGCTATAGATAGACTTAATGCTCTCAAAGAACTTGTATCTCATAAATCAAGCTCGAGAGTAAATAAATCCGGAGTTCCTCAAGGCAGTATATTGGGTCCTTTACTTTTCCTTCTTTACATCAATAATCTCCCCAATATCACCAAGTATCATAGTATATTATTTGCCGATGACATATCCATAGTAATAACAGAAAAAACTAATATTGAAACTGAAATAAATAATACTGTTAAAAATGTAGTAAATTGGCTAGAAGGAAATAATCTGAAGGTAAATTTAACTAAAACCACATACATGCAATTTCAGAACTATGGTAACACGCCTCTCTCACTTAATGTTTCGTGCCGTGATCAAAAAATTAATGAGTCAACAGTTTTTAAATTTCTTGGGATTTATATTGACAAAAATTGTAATTGGAAATCACAAGTTGATTCCCTCTGTAAAAGAGTAAATAAATTTGTTTATCCCCTGTATCGCCTTGGGAAAATACTAGGCCAAACTACAGCAATTACCGCGTATCACGGCTACGTTGGAAGTATTTTAAGATATGGAATTATAATATGGGGTAACTCCACACATTTTAATAACGCATTCATAGCACAGAAAAAATGTCTGAGAGCAATTTGTGGGAAAAAGCCCTATGACTCTTGTAGACCGTTGTTTAAAAAGCTCAATATTCTTACTCTTACTAGTATATATATATACGAAACTTGTTCCTTTGTAAGAAAATACCCCGAGGAATTTGTGAAGGCTTGTGAAGTATGTAATTTCAATGTTAGAGACAAGCAGAAACTAGTCACTCCTTTTATGAGGACTACTTTATGCCAAAAAAATTGTTATTCCATGTGCGTTCATATTTATAATCATCTGCCAAAAGATTTAAAATCATTACCAAATAACTTATTTAATAGAAAATTAAGGAAATGGCTATACGAAATGTGTTTTTACAAGCTAAGTGATTATTTTAATTTAAAAAAATTATAAATTTGTTTATGACATTTTATTGTATAATTAATTCCTTTGACTATGAACACTATAGACAGAGTCATAATGCAACGGGAGAGTACCTCTTTTAGATAGCAATATTTTTCCCTGTAATGTTGCGATCACTAGAAAACAATTACCCCAAAATAGTATAATCACCATTCTAAAAGCTACTTTTTAATTTAAAATTGATTACGTCAATTTATTGTTACGTCGTTTTATTTATTGTAAAGGTTTACTGTTTACTATATTATTTCCTGCAATCATACATACTTGCTCCTAGTATTATACAATCTTTTTTGTTTAATTTTACCATTTATACTGATGTTTAATACACCGTGAAATCTAAAGCATTTTACTAACTATCAGGGATGAATCTTCCCATGATTACGAATAAATTTTTGTACGGGACTAACTTTGTTACTGGACAAAAAAAAACAGCTGTTCCATAAGTGCAAGTTATGTAAATATCATACGGGTCATCATGGGTATAGTGGGGTCTATGTTTGTATTTTGAAAAATAAAAGACAGCACTATTTTGCACATGAGTTTTATTGCATTATTTACTATTGACCTTTAAACAAAATCAGTTTCGTGTGAAAATTTCGAATTCATTCGTCTATTTCAGTCACATTTTTCAAAAGATGATGTATTCGTACATCTAAGTATTTTATATTTGGTTGATTTCCAATTGCATCTTCCAGTGGCCGCAATCCATTTTTCTCGTAGATTCGGGTCTTTAGGAAAACTGTAATGAATACGAAGAAATTAAATAAATATAACAAATTTATTACTTACTAATTCCGTAGATAACAATTGGAAATCATTCAGCGTCGCTATAGCGCGACGAAATTCATAATATACTCACTCATTAACATCAGTTTACTAATTTGAAAATTTTACCCTAACGACAGGGTAGGATGAAAAACGTGAATTATGGGAACACTGAGATACTGCATATTTTTAGGTTATGCTATTAAAAAATTGCTCAAAATAACTAAAGAAAATGCTAGTAATCTAGTTCAACGTAATTAACATTTGAATCACTTTTTTTCTGATCCCGCAATGTATTTATTATGTATTTATCTGAAGAAAAACATTAAAAAACTCACTCACTTCAGAAAGTCAATCCTTCGATGTGTTTTTCGCTGCGGCTTCCGCAGCCAAGCACGCTACACCCAACCATACCTCACTAAATAATAAGTTTGACTAATGGAGTCTCTTTTATCACAATAACAATATACAAATGAATAAAATCTTTCTCAAAATCAAAAGAAAACCAAAATCGCTCACAAGTCGACGCTTTGTTTGTCAAGCTTTAAAAGCGTGACGTCAACAAAACGGGTTACGCGATAGAGATGACAATAAAGATTTTGTGTCTCTTTTTAACATATAAGAACTTAAATAAGGGCTTCTCTTTTTAAATTGGATGACGTAACATCGCTCTATCTATAGTGTTCATAATATAAGATTAATTCATTGTTATTATTACTTATTGACATTTATGCTCACATTGTTATACTTCTTCTGTTTTTTTATTGATTGTTTGGTTATGATTCTAATTAAGATCATTGTTCGAAATATTATAATTTGTAATGGTTTTTAATTAAGTTATGTTTTATTATTATTTTGATATTTATGTTCATATCTTAGTGCTTTTTTTATTTTTACTTAATTAATTGGCTTGGATTTGAATTTAGATAATGGTTTGGAATATTATAATTTGTAATAAGTTTTATGATGGTTTTTAATGAAGTTATGTTTTATTATTATTTTTATTGCTTTATTTTTCAATTATGTATTTGTATGTCAAGAAACTTGACGAGACATGTGGTTCCCTACAATACTGTAACATCTTTTAATTACCATGTTTCATGCAAATAAACTATTTTTTTCATTATTTCATTCATTTCATTTTATTTCATATCTCCGAAGAGGCCGGCAGAGTTACTTATACTTCTGAACATCACGTGACATTGTCACCTGCTTTTGCTTGGACAGTTACTCACGCGATAGGGGGCAGCCCTATCGCCGTTTTGCATGAATTCACTGTCACATGACAAAGTACAACTTAGCGATGTGGGTTTTCTGACGATGTTTAGCCTCACCTCAAAAGACAAATTGGTGTAGGCCCGATCCAGGATTTGAACCCTTATTGTCTGCAAGATAAGCGATGTGCTACTTACAGAGCTATCATGGTAATCCAATCACCTAAATTATTAAAATTTGATTTTAAAAGACACACAGCTCACATAAAAGGTATCCAACAGGCATGCATGTTGATAAGAACTCTCTAACTAACAAAATATTTGTAAAGTATTCGAGTGCCCATCTTTTCCTAGACAGTTAGCTCAGGTGATAGACGGGTGAGCCATATCGCAAAAATGTACACTCAGACCCCAGACAACCGAAGAAAGTAGAGATTAGTGTAAGACGGAATTGAAAATGGTTTCTTTAGGTCATCATAGTGCAATACAAAAGAATGGAACTCTTATAGATTCGCAAAAGAATTTAGGTAACAAAAATAGCACAAAGAGTAATCATACAAAACTGTGGACTTTGTAGTGTCAGCTTAAAATAGCACACCCCATTTCTTGCCTTAGGTGTTCGTTAGAGGCGGCTAAGGGTGGTTGAGCTTTTTAAGTGATTGTTGGGCGATGTGGTTGGAGACCCATCACCGACATCACATTTTTTTACTATTTGTAACAGAACTCATGAAAAGAACCAATCATATTTATTTTCAATTTACGTTTAAACCGTATATTCCCGAAGGGGTTGGCAGATGTACTGATACTTCTGAAAATCATGTGACATTATCACCTGGTGTTCAGAGTACCTACGTTTTGCTTGTACAGTGTAGCCACGTGATAGGGGCAGGCCTATCGCTGTTTTCTTTCATGTGGGTTTACTATTAATATTATTGTTACGAGTACTTCTAATATTCTGTTGAAATTGATACATACATACATATACTCACGGCTATAATTCCCAAGAAGGGGTAGCCAGAGCCAAGGAATTATAAATTCCTCAGCCACTTTTGGAAGTTGAGTGGGAAAAAGGGCGGTAAAATAAAGGTTTTTGGTGGTGGATCTCCAACCGCATCGCCCAAAAATCCAAAAAATAGCCCCAATACCCTTAGTCGCCTCTTACGACACCCGTGGGTAGAAAGGGTTAGCGACATTCTAAGCCGGCCCTACACGGCATAATTGATATTCTTAACATTTCAAATCTGTTTCTTCTAAATCAGTCAGATCAAGGTCTGATAAGCGCTTGGCTCAGCTCTGGATTTGCATAATTATGTATGACCTTAAGCTAACCTATTTCTTTTCTAAAGAATATTTGAATAGCATTAAAAATAAATCCAAACAAATATGATATAAACAGTTTTAAATATAAATTTGCATTCAAACATAAAATCGTATGATAAATCTTTCGCCGTGTAGTGTCGGCTTAGAATAGCATTACCCCATTTCTACCCGTGGGTGATCGTAAGAGGCGACTAAGGGTATAAAGGCTCTTTAAGTGTTTTTTGGGCGATGTGGTTGGAGACCCGTCACCAAAAACATTTATTATTACCATCTTTTCCCCAATCAACTTCCAAAAGTGGCTGAGGAATTTCTAATTCCAAAGCTCTCGCTACCCCGTCAAGGGTTTTATAGCCGTGAGTATATGTATGTATGTATGTATGTAAAGTTATGTAAATCTTTTGCGTACTACGGACAATACAACTCCAAAAGTTAAGTCAAATGGTAATCTCATTTGGCGTTTAAAAAGTATCTGTAAATAAATATACAGGCATAGATGCATATACTCACGCCATCATTCCCGATTGGGGTAGGCAGAGACTATCGATCACCACTTCGTACGATCCTGACAAACTGTAATTTTATCTGGAAATATATGAACCAAAAAATAATGATGTTGATTTATATTCGTGCTGTGTAGTGTCGGCTTAGAATAGCACTACCCCATTTCTTCCGGTGGGTGTACGTAAGAGGCGACTAACAGTATTGGGGCTATTAAGGGATTTGTGGATGCGGTTGGAGACCTATAACCAACAACCTTTATTTTTACCATCTTTTCCCCACTCTACTTTCCAAAAGTGGCCGAGGAACTTCTAGTTCCTCAGCTCTGGCTACCCCTTGTAGGGATTTACAGCCGTGAGTATATGTATGTATGTATTTATATTCGTAATTACGCATACAATTATTTTGTTGTTTTTTTTTGTATTAATTGTTATAGCAGTAGTAGAAATATATCTGCAAAAACTTCAACTATCTATAATGGTTATATGATGGACAGCTTGTCGACGGTGACGGATAGACAGACAGGCAGTGAAGTCTCGGTTATAGAGTTCAGTTTGAGCTTTTATTTTTTATTTAATTATTTATTCATTCGGCACACAAAAATTATTATAACATAGCACATTATAGTATACAAAATAAAATAATAATAATACATATTCGGCCATGGGAGAGGCGAGAAACTAAAAGTGTTCCCAATATAATACATATTTTTGACACGTAACCCTACAAATTGAAAGAAAGAATAAATCAACATTTTATGAAAATAGTACAAAATTATATTAAATACTTATGACACCAAGAAGGTCCTGTTGATTACCTTTATTAACGACATGGCCATAACCAAATTATATATTGGTTTTCAGGCAACACCCTAAATTGTTGCTTTATACTGAAAGTTAATAATTAAGGCCTTAAATCTTTGCCGTCTAATGTCGGCTTAGAATAACACTACCCCATTTCTAACCGTGAGTGATCGTAAGAGGCGACTAAGGGTATAGGGGCTTTTCAAGTGATTTTTGGGCGATGTGGTTGTCCGTTGACCCGTCACCAAAAACATTTATTATTACCATCTTTTCTCCATCAACTTCCAAAAGTGGCTGAGGAATTTCTCATTCCAAAGCTCTGGCTACCCCGATAAGGGATTTATAGCCGTGAGTATATGTATGTATGTTAAATCTAATGTTCTTCTAAAAAAATACTAAGGTTTCTTAAAGCGTATTGTCAGAAAGATAGTAATAACTGAAGCGACAAGATTATAAACACAACACTTTCTAAATTTTAATTTTATTTAGTTAAAATTCTCTACTACGACTATGGCCAAATCGCCCTATATGGGGTAGGCTCGAGCCCCTTGGTGGGGACATATATGGGCTGTGAGAGTGAGAGAAAATTCTCAAATCATTTACACTACAGTTTTTAATTAGAACTTCAATAAAAATATTTTAGAAGGTTACGAAATATCAATATCACTCAGAAAAATCTCTGCCTTCTATTTGATACCTTAGCAAAAATATGTCAGACTTAGAACAAACTTCAAGATTAAAACCGACTTCATAGAAAAACAACCGAAAATAAACAATCTAGTACTAAAAAGTACGAAATAAGTTTTTTTAATTGAATATGAGTACTGTGATTGATACCTTAGCAATTTCTTTATTCCACACGCGTCAGTTCAACCTACCTAAATCTTAAAATTCTCTTAAATTAATTTGTGAGCCGGTGTTAGCCTCGATGATAATTGATAATAAGAAGTGTGTATTTCGCACTTCATATACATGTAAAATGTAGGGTACCTTGTAGTTGTAGGGTAAATTGATTTTTGTACGTATTATCATTTAAAACGTTAGGCGATAGATATATATTGTTTAGATTGTAATAATCAGAGATAGATAGCAGGGTGAATTTACTTTTGTTTGTCTGGCACCGACTCAAAAATTAATTTAAGAGAATTGTAATATTTAGGTAGGTTGAACTGACGCGTGTGGAATAAAGAAATTGCTAAGGTATCAATCACAGTACTCATATTCAATTAAAAAAACTTATTTCGTACTTTTTAGTACTAGATTGTTTATTTTTGGTTGTTTTTCTATGAAGTCGGTTTTCTTTTTGTTAAAAATTATTTTATTTTACGAGTTTTAGAGATGGGTAGACCTGGCAAAGATGCCTCTCGGATGAGGAAGCGACAGTTACTGTATTATTCTTCGTATTTCCGGAATTTCTATTATAGTACGATATTAAATAGGCTCAACCATATGTAACCTTACATTGTTCTTAAAATCCTTCGAAAGGCGATGGTCTTCAATTCTACATCTCAAGAAAGACTCAAACGCTCACGCCGAATATCCCTGAAGGGGTTAGCAGAGGTAGTAATACTTCTGAATATCACGTGACATTGTCACCTGTTGTTCAGAGTACCCACGATTTATTAGGCAGTGTTCTCACGTTATACAGGGCAGGCCTATCGGCGTTTTGAACAAATACACTGTCACATAATTGTGAGTTTCGACAGTCCCCTCGATTCCCTGGGATACCATCATCAGATCCTGGTCTCATGGTACTTTCTCGGTAACAATAACATAACAAAAGAAATGTTTAGTGAACCTGTACTTCTCTTCATAAAAGCTACGAAGAGGAGTATAAATCTATATAGAATGTGGAAAGAACTGTTTCCTAATACCTAGTGATTGAGGATCCACACCTTCTATCATCAGCTCAGCAGCATAACAATATGATTTTCAGAAGCAAATGCCAATATAAATTCAGAAAATATGTAAAACGCGGTACATTTGCCTATTAAATTTGAGGGTTCCCCTCGATTTCTCCAGGATCCCATCATCAGACCCTGATATCCTCATCATGGTACCAATCCGGGAGTATCTTCTTTCGAATAAAAAAATAATAATTAAAATCGGTTCATAAATGGCAAAGTAATCGGCGAACAAACATAAAAAAAAAAAAAAAAAATATACCGGTCGAATTGAGAACACTCCTTTTTTTGAAGTCGGTTAAGAACTATATTAGGTTATATTTAGTGACATTATGTTGTGCCATCAACTGTTCATTGCTCAAAAATTCATCGAGGTGCTCCAGCCTCTCTCTGAGTAGGATGGTTAGGCCCTAATCAGGCCTCTGGCATTATGTGGATTGAGATTTTAGCGACTGCTACCGTAGTAGTACTACTTTCAAGACACCAAATCAACATAGGAGAAGAAGGTGATTCGGCCTGCCATAGTGGAAATAAATGAAAAATAAAATGAGTTACCACAGCCCCCTAGAATCAATATAAAGCCAATAATTTGAATCGTGAGAAAAATACTTACATATACTCACTCCCTTTCCACCTATGGGTGACGTAAGAGGTGACTAAGGGTATGGGGCTTATTTAAGTATTAATGGGCCATGCGGTTGCAAACCCATCACCAACGATACTTTATGTCTATCGTCTTGTGTCCTATCAGCTTCTTAATGTGGATGAGGAGTTTCCAACTCTGAAGCTCTGGCTACCCCTTTTTGGGATCTATGGCCGTTAGTATATGTATGGATGTAATAATACTCACGGCTAGAAAACAAAAATGCTAAGGATTCATAATATAATGCGTTACAAATATAATAACAGAACGAAATTAAGGCGATTGTCTTTGAGAAAACAGTTAGTACATGAGTTTTTTTTTATATAAAAACGTATAAAACATTACAATAACTAGTGCAGTAAAACATGGAAAGGGAAAAAAAATATACAGTATTCTGAGTCATTATAATGCTAGTATACCAACACACTGCTGTGTAGTGTTGGCTTAGAAAAGCACTACCCCATTTCTCCCGGTGGATGTACGTAAGAGGCGAGTAACGGTATTGGGGCTTTTAAAGGGATTTTTGGGCGATGCGGTTGGAGACCCATCACGATCAACCTTTATCTCACCATCTTTTCCCCACTCTTTCTTTAAGTGGCTGAGGAATTTCTAATTCCTTATGCTCTGGCTACCCCTTCTAGGGATTTATAGCCGTGAGTATATGTATGTATGTATACCAGCACCTATATTTATCCAGGCTCCAATCCCTAATTTCTTTGATAGTCTGAGACCCAGACATCTCAGTACCTCAGCGCTACTGTTAAATAAACAACTTTAATATGTTTCTCAAATAAACCTGTCAAATACGCCAACTCATTGAGATGTTCAACTCGACATAGGTACGTAGAATAGTGAATATTTAAAGGAGCACTGCGTAACATACAAGTAGGCTGTTTCCCGCGAGACAGAGTGAAAATATGTTTTATTCATTGTTTTCGGAGACAAAGATGCTATGAATAGCATACGTCACTGACTTTGATCACAATCCGAATATGTTACATTTATCTGTGTGCTTCCTTATTGTTGGAAACCAATGCTGAATAATTGTGAAGCAAACAATACCTTCTCTGCTATAAATACTTAGTTGTGTTTGTGATTTTGCTACCTATTTTCCTTTGGCGTATTTTGTATTTTGCCGTGTAGTGTCGGCTTAGAATAACACTACCCCTTTCTACCCGTGGGAGGCGACTAAGGGTATAGAGGCTTTTTAAGTGGTTTTTGGGCGATGCGGTTGGAGACCCGTCACCAACAACATTTATTATTACCATCTTTTCCCCAATCAACTTCCAAAAGTGGCTAAGGAATTTCTCATTCCAAAGCTCTGGCTACCCCGTTAAGGAATTTATAGCCGTGAGTATATGTATGTATGTATGTATTTACCTTTGGGTATATAGAGTTGTTAGGGAGGCACTTTGTACATACATACATATATACATACATATTCTCACGCCGTTAGTTCCCATTGGGGTAGGCAGAGACTATCGATCGCCACTTTGTACGATCCTGGCAAACCTCTCTAGCTTCATTCACATCCATCAATCTTTTCATACATGCTCTTACAATTCTAGCAAATCAAAAGCGTCCATTAATATTCAAAAATATTTTTCTACATGTTCTTTTATATTTCTAAGTGGTTTTTTGGCGATACCATCGGTACTTTATTTCAACCATCTTCTCCCCTATTAACTTTCAAATGTGGTTGAGGAGTTTCTTCCCGAAGCTCTGGCTACCCTTTTTTCGGATTTATGGCCGTGAGTATATGTATGTGTGTGCCTACTATATTATTCGCACTTCGAATGTCGGTGTTCTAAGAATTCATTCTGTATGATCTATGTTTTCCTTGAGGGACCATCTACTGAAATTACAATCCATATAAAAAAACAACTAGATCATGAGATACAAACAGCTTTGTATATTTATATTAAAAACATTTTCATCCATTCTTTCTTAGTGTTTAAACCATCATGATTCCCTCTTCTAAGGTTTCTCTAAAATATACCTAAATAAACTCACGACTATAATTCCTAAAAAAAAAACCTGATCTTAGGAAATTAGAAATTCCTTAGCCACTTTTAAAGATTTATTAGAGAAAAGTTCGTAAACTAATGAATGCTGCATATATAGACGGTAGTAAAAACATTGATAGGTAGATTTTAGAGAGAGGTATGCCAGGATAGTGCAAATTAGCGATCGTAAGTATCTGCCACCCCAATAGTTCCCATTGGGGTGGCAGAGACTATCGATGAACGGCGTGAATATATGTAAGAAAAGAGTGGTCTCAAAAACTAGGCATAAATCGGCACCATGTTTTTTTTTGCTGTCATTAAAATATTTTTGATGAAAGCATTTTTAACCTATTCTCATTGGCAGGTATCCTAGTTCTTATCTTTTAATTAATCAAATCAAACTATCAGAAAATGTGTAGGACTTTCACCTATTTAATCTACGAGGAAGTGTATAGTTAAATAAAGTTAGTTTCAACAACTTTAAGATGAAAGTACGAAAACTTTGTGGTACTTAACCTATTTGCTCGATTGTAAAGCGGTCGTATTCTGTTCATTTTATTTTATAATTACAAATATATATATATATATATATATATATATATATATATATATATATATATATACTCACGGCTACAAATCCCTAAAAGGGGTTGCCAGTGAGTGATGAGAAGTTGTGTGAGGATAAGATCAAAAATCACTTACAAATCCTCAACACCCTTAACCGCCTCTTAAGTACACTAGCCTCGGGAAAAAAAATTCATAATTATGAATATTAATAAAAAAAATGTTTTCATTCATATTAAATACAATAGCTATTAATGTGTAGAAGTTCGTGATATAAAAGTCATAAAAAAATGTTCAGCATGCGTTTCAAAGATGTTCTACTTGCGTGTTACAATTATACGAGTATGAAGTAAAATGATACAAATTATTGTTACCGTTTTGTATATTTTTTTACGTATTGATTTTACTTCATTTAGAGATATTAATGTGAAAAAAATATGTGGACACATCGTTTTATCAAACATTTTGTAGTGTCGGCCTCTTATTTTTTTATTAATTTACGTCTTATACGTGTTTGTTTTAATTTCATTGTAAATCGTGGGGTTGTACGTAATTCTAAAATTACGCATTTTTTTATCCTTGATCTTACATTAAATAACTTCTTTTTCCGTTTTTAAACTATATTTATTATTCATTTTATTCCTGAAGCAACTGAAATTGGCGACTCTGATTGGACAATCAGATGAACCTATGAAATTATTATTATGTCGCTGATTCTGGATAAGTGTAAAAAGTTTGAATTTAATCTGTTCGTTTAAAGTTGATTGAAATTGAGTCCAAAGGTGTCGGTTACATACATACATACATAGTTACATCCATATATACAAAACAAATACAAATAGTTTATTCAAGAAAAGCGTACAAGTTAAATAATCAATGCATTTATATACAAAATCATACTAACGCAAGTAAAAAACATTTTTCATATAAAACAAACAAAGCAGGTATACGCACTAAAAAATGTCTCCCAGAATCAGGCAACTTCTCTGTTTCGGTGTCGTGAATAATGCTTGAGTGTAAAATTCATCTATATGACCGCTATAAATAACATTCCCTCGAGCGAATAGTTTGCCCTTCTTGGCATTCCCTTCACGTGACTGTAGCGTGTAACTAAGAAGAATTAGCACAAAACCATGAACTTGGGAATACAAATGTTTAATGTCTTGCCTTTAATTTTGTTCAATGTTCCACTCCATGAATGTTTTACTGTCTTACTTGAATACGTTATTTAGGGTATGGCAGGGAGCTATATTTTATCAACTCTATTTTGTAGCACCATCAAAGTTTATGTGAAGATTTGTATTAATGAAATTAGTCTCTTTGTAGTGTCGGCTTAAAGTAGCTATAACCTACTTCTTCCAGTAGCTAAATATATTGCCGTATATTGGCGATAAGGCTGTGGACCAATTACCAACTGTCATTTGTTTCCTATACTTTCCCGACTCAACTTTTAAAAGTGGCTGACAGATTTCTAACTCTGAATCCATGTCTACTTTCTTTTGTATGTGTATGTAATTAAGTGCATCACAAATTTCTTCTATACTTTATAACTATATTTCGATCAAGTAGAAGATATTCTACAAGAGACAGGAGTCCCAGTGTGTGTGTGTAAGAGCTTGTTTGGGTTGATAGATGAATTGAAATGAAACTAAAAAGGTACACCGTGTAGTGCCGGCTTAGTATCACATCAACTTCCAAATGTGGCTGAGGAGTTTCCAGCACTGAAGCTCTGTCCACCCCTTTTTGGGATTTATGGCCGTGAATATAAGAATGTATGCATTTTTTTGTCAATGAATACAAACATTCACATACCACACAACGAAAATAAACAAGCAGGATAAATAGTAAAGTATGATATAATTTCAATCGTGCTTTGGAATAACAGACATGACCATCATTTATGCTGTGTAGCAAAAACAAAATTATTCGATAGCAGACTAAATTCATACCAACCAAATTGTTTTTGGTAAATTATCGCATTTTCAATATACATCAAAATTGTAGTTAAAGCTATATATGTATGTATAAACGATACGAATACGATCAGCCCGGCTAGTACGAATGGTGTTTAAACTAGTTATCGCGCGGGATAAAGCAGCCATATCTTACGCATTTACTTAGTATTTTAGACTGCCATCTCATTCTAACCGTTATCGTGTCGATAAAATAGCGCTCATGCTCGCTCTTCAGGTTTGAAATAGTACTAAGCTATTTCTTACCCTGGGTGCCT
Source organism: Bedellia somnulentella (assembly GCA_963576735.1). Lineage (NCBI taxonomy): Eukaryota > Metazoa > Arthropoda > Insecta > Lepidoptera > Bedelliidae > Bedellia > Bedellia somnulentella. The sequence continues at coordinate 1,978,039 of OY755176.1, forward strand.
TAAGACGGGACTAATTTGAAAATGGAATATTTATGTAAGTGCTGATTTGTGAATTTACATAAATGTATTCCATTCCAAATTTTCAGCTCTTGCTCTTAATCAAACGTGCACCTTAGTGACATTCGTGTGTATATGTAAATATATACATTATACATATATTATTGTTTGATTTTGTGTAATTTTAATTCTATTTGTTGTAAATGTGAAATTATAATTAAGTTAGTTATATTTGTTGTGAATGTAAAATTCTATTTTGTATATATTTTTTGTACTACCTAACAATAATTGCGTGTTGGCCATAGCTGTTAAGCATTATTGTGTTTTTATAATAAATAAAATAAAAATAAATAAATAAATATACGCATGGCCATAAATCCCCAATTACAGGATTTAGAGTTAGAAACTCCTCATCCACATTTGAAAGTTGATAGGGAACAAGATGGTTGGTGATGAGTCTCCTATAGCATCGCCCACAAAATCTTTTAAGGAAGTCCCATAAAGTCTTATCTCAGGACACCCGTGGGTAGAAAGGAATATTGACATTGTAAGCCGGCACTACACGGAAAATCGTGTGTACCGTGTAGTGCCGGCTTAGAATGTTGCTACCCCTTTCTACCCACGAGTAAGAGGCGACTAAGGGTATTGGGGCTTTTTATTGGATTTTTGGGCGATGCGGTTGGAGACACATCAAAAAAACCTTAATTTTACCATCTTTTCCCAACTCAGCTTCCAAAAGTGGCTGAGGAATTTATAATTCCTTAGCTCTGGCTATCCCTTCCAGGGAAATATAGCCGTGAGTATATGTATGTATGTATTGGCGTGTATAAGATTGACTGCTCGCTTAAGGGGTGTGCTGAATAAGCGGTCTGGAGTTTTTACTCAATCTAAATTACAAGTATCACGAAAGTTCAAGACGTCATAAAACTTAATGAAGATAACTCTTTGTTTTTCAGTTCTCACTCGCTTCGTGTGTTTGTCTCGTTTTAGCACTAGGCTCCTAACGTTGCTGAGATTATAAATTTACGAATCATAAACTCAGATTACTATGTGAATATAATATACTAGCTGACCCGACAGACTTCGTACTGTCAAAAGTGTAGACTTTCACGTCGTCAAACTGAAATATTTAACTGACCCGTTCTCATTCTCTGTCATGCGATGAGAAAAAAGGTGTTTTTGATAGTGTCCTCACAATTTTTTCACATTATAAATTTTAAGTTTATATTTATGCTGTGTAGTGTTTGCTTAGAATAGCACTACCCCAATTCTTCCGGTGGGTGTACGTAAGAGGCGACTAACGGTATTGGGGCTTTTAAGAAATTTTTGGGTGATGCGGTTGGAGACACATCACCAATAACCTTTATTTTACCATCTTTACTCCACTCAACTTTCCAAAAGCGGCTGAGGAGTTTCTAATTCCTTAGCTCTGGCTACCCCTTCTAGGGATTTACAGCCGTGAGTATATGTATCTATGTAAGTTTATAAGTATAGTAGTTTCGGTTGAGCATTGATTCTGAGTTAGTCAGTCCGTCTTGTCTTGCGCTTCATGCACGCGTGTCAATTTTGTTGCGGAGTCATTTTCAAATTGCATTCTCCTCTAAGATGTTAATTTAAATTAAGTGATGTCAAGGACAATTTTGTTTACAATTAAATACTCTTAATCAACAACACATTTATTAGGATAAGGATTAATATTATGTTGATAAAACATTATGGGAAATAATTGGCAAAAATGCATTAATTTCGACCAAATTTGATTACCATAAAAATGGTTATAGTGAGTCAATATTAAAAGATAGACATATACTGTCGCGGTCATTTTTTTTGATCATTTAAAGAGGAATAATTCTTTCATACATACTTTTTGGGTTACTCAAACCGTTTACGCAGCGCACACAACGGAAGCCTTAAAATATGAATAATTATCCCCGTTTTTCGCAGATTCTTTAAAAGTCAAAAAAAAAAGTCAAAAAGTTTATTTTTCAAAATAAAGTTAAATACTAACATTTTTTGAACGTCAAAGTTTTAAATTAATCGTTAATCCGTTGCTTCGGAAGGAGTTCGTAAAGAGAAGAAGCAACAAATAAACTCTTTACATTCACATTTTTTCATTTTTTCAAAATATGGTTTGTACAATTTCAGTTTATAAACATGTTTTTACTTTACAAAAGATTTTCTATGCAACCAAACCAAACGCTAGTTTGACATAATTAAAATAAATTGTCCATCACAAAAACCAATCACATAACGTGAGAAGAAAAATCCTCACCAGACAATTATTCCTAGGAATAACGAGGGAAGATTTATAGCTTTACGGACATGGTCATGTGCGCGTTGGGTCCTTGTCGTTTAAAAAATCTTGAACACTGTAGTAAGATTTCTTTAAAAGCATAGCTTTAATTGCCTTTTTAAAAGATGCCACAGGCAATTCCAATATGTCAGAAGGAAGTTTGTTGAACATTTTCAGGGATAGTCCCATAAAGGAGTTACTTACTTTACTAAGTCTCCACTTCGGTACGTTAAGTTTCTCCTTATTCCGAGTGTTAACAGTATGCCTATCACTAACTTTACTAAATTGGCCTATATTCTTTTTGGCATACATTAAATTCTCAAATATGTATTGGCAAGGGACAGTTAAAATGCCAATATCTTTAATTTTTTCGCGCAACGAATACCTCGACCTTAACATGTAAATAGATCGGATAGCTCGCTATTGTAAGACAAAAACTTTATGAACATCAGCCGCTTTACCCCATAATAAAATACCGTACGACATAATACTATGAAAATAACTGAAATAAACAATGCGAGCTGTTTCTATGTCTGCTATTTCTCTAATCTTACGCACGGCATACGCTGCTGAGCTCAGCCTTTTAGAAAGTGTTAGTATATGGGGTCCCCATTGCAACTTAGAATCGATTATTATCCCTAGGAATTTTGTCTCTTTCACTTATTCTACTTTTTCACCGTCAATAACAATATTGGCGTCAACTTGCCTAACATTCGGTGAAGTAAATTTAATACATTTAGTTTTTTTGGCATTCAAAACCAGGTTATTTACAGTAAACCAGTGCAATACGAGTGAGATAGCTTTATTTACGTCGTCAAGAGATGTAGAGAATCTCGCTACATTAAATATTAAAGATGTGTCATCAGCAAACATAACTATCTCAGAATACTTTTGTACCATAAATGGTAAATCATTAATATAAATCAGAAACAGTAATGGGCCAAGTATAGAACCTTGAGGAACGCCCATCTCTATTTCCGATCCTTTCGACGTGGTTCCATTAATATGCTCCTATTGGTCGCAGCGTGATGATATATAGCCTAAAACCTTCCTCAATAAATAGACTATCCAACACAAAAATATTTTTTCAATTTGATCGGGCAGTTCCTGAGATCCTAGCGTTCAAACAAACAAACTCTTCAGCTTTATAATATTAGTATAGATTATTATGTGAGGAACAGCAACTGAATTTAATAAACACTGTTGGTAATTAATTTAGATTTCGTGTTTTTATGTTCTTAGATATTATTTTCACGACGTTTGATAATACTTTTTTTATTGTTATTGGAGCCTATTGAAGCCATTAGCTGTTTGCATGATGACAGCGCCTCTAGTGGTTATGACTATGTCGGACTTGAGATCTGCGAGAATATACCATGAATATTCCAAGCATCTGGCATGTTTAAATACTAAATTTATTGATAGTACCTTGAAACTTTGTGTGTTTCACAATAAGAGACATTATTACTAAAAAACAATGTAAATAATTGTTATCGAATTTGTATTCACGATAAAAATATATTTCAAAAAGGTAAAAAACAATACAAAGGACAATAAAGTTTTAAGGACGGCTTGTGAAAGACGTTTAATAGCTTAAAATCAACAGTCGAAGGTTTTTATTTAAGGGTAGCAGACGAACGGCAGATGCATCCACAAACACGGAGCAGTCGCAATCTCATCACCAACATGGTTAGTTATCGACTATTCCTTCATCATCATCATTTGCACTCTCTTTGTAACTCCCTTCGTGGTATTAGGATGTAAGAATTGGATTGATTTACGTACTAATACTTCCGAACTTTTGATACCATTTTTATCAAATAATATTCTGAGGTATCACTTTATGTCTCGTCATTTTAATCATGTTTGTTAAGGGCCTCCCCGCATTTTGCAGCTATTGCGCTCACTCTTAAGTCAAATTTACTGAGAGTGACAGTAGTGACATAAATGTAGTTTATTTAGTTTTATTGAATAACTATAATGTTTAAGTGAAAAGTTAAACATCAAAGTTACAGATCTTAAAGCTACGCGTATATGGACACATAATGAGTTCACATGTATGTTATGCCAGTGGAGCCTATACGGTTTTTATGAAAACAAAGCATGTTCCAATTCAATTTTTTTCATCATATTTTTCAACAAATTATTAAAATGTTAAACATCAAATTTTAACACCATGAACTAAAAAAAAAAGCCACCGACCAAAAGACCGCTTCTGCAGCTTACTACGCGTACGCGCATTCCTGGCTGCGCTATGGGGTAATGCTGTGGGGGAGCAGCACTGATGTTGGGAAAGTTTTTATACTCCAAAAGAAGTGTATACGCATTTTGACCAATATAGATAGTACAACCAGTTGTAGAACTTATTTCAAGAAATATCGTATACTCACTCTCGCATCACTTTATATCCTAGAAATATGTATGTATGTAATAAATAATATTAATAGCTTTCCCATTTACTCGAGGCCAGCAAACTTAAGACCTCAAACCAGGCTCGCCATAGTTCAAACTAAATTAAAGATGGTTGACAACGGTCCGTTCTCGATGGCGGTCAAAGTATATAATGCGCTACCAGACAGTATAAAAAATGCTCAAAAGTCATTCAAAACGCAACTTATAAATTTTTTGGTCGTTAAGTGTTACTATACGTTGAATGAGTATTTTACTGACAAATAAATAATCGGATTTTTAGTAAATAATTAAAGAAGTATTTTTATTATATTATATTGCAATTACTAAATAATTTAATGATATATTTTTAATGTTTTATTGTATTTTTTTCATATTTTGTAAATAATTTTGTATTTTCTTTCTTATGTGTTGTAGAATAAGAATTTAGTTATTAAGTATTGTTGTTGTGCCCCAACGGGGTCTTGTTTGTCCTTGTCTTGTTTGTTAAGATCTTACCTGTAAAAAAAGAATGCAAATAAATGAATTGAATTGAATTAATCACCAACATATATTTTATTCATGTCATATCAATATCATCAAATCAGACTTTATAGAATTTCCAAACAATCAATATCAACCCATTTTTCCGGTGACGCCCTTAAGAAACATTGTTAAGATACACGGACCCATGACTACTACTTCTAACTACAATCAGCCTTATGGGGATGGAACTTTAAAAATTAAAACTTTCGTAAGTAGAACAAACACATGACTTCAGAATATAAAGTTTGGTTTTGGGCAAGCGTCCGAAGTATGAAAAATAAAAGAGCATGTATGAAAAGATTGATGGATGTAAACGAAGTTAGAGAGATTAAATTAACGGCGTGGGTAAATGTTTGTATTCTTTGGCCCAGTCAGCGTTCGCTACTACGCTTCTTTATAGTCCAAGATCCCAGAGCGATAAGACATAACTTATTTTCTAAAAGATGAAACTTTAAGTTCTCAGTAGTGTCTCATGTACTCTGTATACCTGCGTGTTTGTGAAGTTTGCACAGTGACACCTGGGCAGGTACCAGGTGCGAAAGGTGACTAAAAATAAGAGTAACTTTACTTAAATTTAGATGGCCGATTTTTAGATATATTTTAAAGAATATCATTCTCAAATAGTATCGCAAGTATCAGACACTTCTCTTGGGCCAAAACTTTTGTCAGACGCTTTAAAGCTCCACCAAAAATAAATGAACTTCACTTATTTTCTAATGTCTGATTTTTTTATATGTTATCAAGATAACTATTACAAAATTATATTTAGTCCGTCAGACAAATTGGAACGACCAAAAATCCACTAAACACAAAAATTATTCGGCCGTGAGTACGGACACGAGAGCATTATGCATGCGTTTCAGAGCGAGTGAGACGTCCATAGTAACCCGGTTCTCCTTCTTTAACTCACATTCTGTGTATGTGCGCGCAATGTATAATATAGATCTGATAATTTCAAGTCGGTAGATTTATGAATTCCCAAGTTAAGCTAATGCAAAGTTTCGCATTTTCGACACTGACTGACTCACTGATCATCAAAATAGAACTAGTACTTCCCATAGACCTACAGAGCTGAAATTTGGTACAGAGGTAGATTTTAACGCCCACATAAAGAAAAAACTATCAGAACAAGGTTTATGGAAGATCTGAAAGAAAACATAAGAGTACTTATTCAGACTTAACGCCTGAACAAATATTACGCAAAAATACCATCGCGAGAATAATTGCCGTCACCCGTACGTCAGGCGCTTAACATACATACATACATATACTCACGGCTATAAATCCCTTAATGGGGTAGCCAGAGCTTGGGAATGAGAAATTTCTCAGCCACTTTCGGAAGTTGATTGGGGAAAAGATGGTAATAATAAATATTATTGGTGACGGGTCTCCAACCACATCGCCCAAAAATCACTTAAAAATGCCCCTATACCCTTAGTCGCCTTTCACGATCACCCACGGGTAGAAATGGGGTAGTAATATTCTAAGCCGACACTAAACGGCAAATATTTTATCGAAAGCAGTAAGTACTTTTTGGAATATTTAAATTCTTCGCTCTGATAAACATGCGCATAGTGCTCTCGCGTTCGTACTCACGGCCGAATAATTTTTGTGTTTTGTGGATTTTTGGTCATTCCAATTTGTCTGACTGACTAAATATAATTTTGTAATAGTTATCTTGATAACATATAAAAAAATCAGACATTAGAAAATAAGTAAAGTTCATTTATTTTTGGTGGAGCTTTAAAGCGTCTGACAAAAGTTTTGGCCCAAGAAAAGTGTCTGATACTTGCGATACTATTTGAGAATGATATTCTTTAAAATATATCTAAAAATCAGCCATCTAAATTTAAGTAAAGTTACTCTTATTTTTAGTCACCTTTCGCACCTGGTACCTGCCCAGGTGTCACTGTGCAAACTTCACAAACACGCAGGTATACAGAGTACATGAGACACTACTGAGAACTTTAAGTTTCATCTTTTAGAAAATAAGTTATGTCTTATCGCTCTGGGATCTTACTCTATTACATTCGAAAGCGGGTTCATTTTTTTTTGTTTATATACATTAAACATAAATACTCACAGCTATAAATCCCAAGACGGGGTAGCCAGAGCTAAGGAATTAAAAATTCCTCAGCCACTTTTGGAAAGTTGAATGGGGAAAAGATGGTAAAATTATATTAATTATATTATATTATATTTTGAATTTATAATTCCTCAGCTCTGGCTATCCCTTCTAGGGATATATAGCCGTGAGTATATGTATGTATGTATGTATGTAATATTATAAATGTGAAAGTTTAGATGTTTGGATGTTTGTTTGTTTGAGGTGAAAAAGCTTCTCAATTATAAAAAGCATATGAATGAAATTTAGCAGAATGCTAGATAATGACCCCAATTATAGAATACTTTTTATCCCGGAAAAAATTGACCAATAAAATGATCACGCTTGGTTGAACCCAGAGTACTGGAAAACGCCTAAAGTTTGTCATAAGCAAATTTACAGTACGAAGTCTGTCGGGTCAGCTAGTAGTTTATATATTAATCTTGCCCTCTCTGACACTTCCCTTATTATCATTAAATTATTCAGCGTACTGAGCGTTTGATTATTTTTATATTATAAATAAATTATAATATATATACATATATAATTATCTATTTTTGTTTGTTTGATATAAATTACGAAATAAGCTATAACCATGTATGGAGTTAGGTTTCTTTCCTTTTTTCTTTTTATGAACCTATTATGTCCCACTGCTGGGCAAAGGTCTCTCCCTGGATTTTCCATTCATTCTTTGGGCCTGCTCTCTCCAATCTTTTCGAAATGAGTCCAGGTCATCCCGCTATCTCCTTCTTGGTCTGCCACTGCGCCGGCGGCCGTTGCTAGGAACCCATTGTTTCTTATTTTTGCTTTATGTATTAGTTAGGTGTCTTACGGTATTTTACTCTGGGGCAGAGCAGCTGATGTTGGTTCCATATTTATTCTCCAAAAGAGAGCAATTAGAGCTATATACAATTTGAGATCCCGAGATTCCCTGAGGGAATTGTTTAAAACAATAAATATAATGACGCTGCCATGTCAATATATTTATGAAAATATTATGTATGTAAGAAAGGATCAGGCCTCTTTTGTGAAAAATTGTGACAGACATATTCGAAACCTGTGAGACAACAATAAAATATCAGTACCAAAATACAGATAGTCAAAAGTAAATACATCTTTCATGGGGTTATGCGTAATATGTACAATAAAATACCTGAGGACATTTTAAATTTATCAGAAACAAAATTCAAAGCAGCAGTTAAAAGAAATCTTAGTTCGAAAGCCTATTACAATGTCAATGATTACATTAATGATGAAGTGGCTTGGTGTCATCAGGGCTCTGTGCAGAATGTTTCCGGGCTAACACCAAAATTGTAATGGACGTTAAAAAAAAATGTGTGTTGACGAGTTTCTTACGGGTTCTTCTCGCAACAAAACACCTTCCGAATCCGAAGTAAACCTAGTATTAAGTAAAAATTTGACGTTCAAAAAACAAAGATTTATCTTTTTATTTTGAAATAAATTATTATTTTATTTTTTATTTTATTTTATTTTAACCAGCGTACTCAGCGTTTGTGTCCTACGAGACTTGCGCTGGGTACATTTTATGCTGAGTCATGACCTTTTTGGTATCATTACATGTTGTATCTAATTGTTAAATACTGTCTGTAATTTTGTTTTTAATACCAAATAAACATTTTACTTACTTACTTACTACTTACTATTGTTAGAGATTTTTGAATCTATACAATTAGACTCCTTAGCTTATATGTCTGCCCACGGTATTTTGATTATAACGCAAACAACCGCAATAAAAGACCAACCAACTACTATACATCTTATGTAATTACTGCTGTTTTTTGTATCTTCTGTGGATATCTGTTATTGGCTCTTTCTTTGTATTTATCTAATTGTAACTTATATGTTTATGTGCTGTTTATGTCCCTAATAAAACTAAAATAAAATAACCTATCTTCGTTTTGTCTGAACCTAAGCAATACAATACAATTTCATTCCACGCTTATTTTAATTGTATCGTTAATGATGCACTGTTTCAGAGTGGCATACCAACTGAATGTTTCTCGCGGCGAACGAACTTAAAATCGAGAAACGCGACCAATGGTAGATTAAAAACGGAGCTCAGTTCTGGCATTTTTTCAGATGCCTCGTTTCAGCAAGGCTTTTGTTTGTGGAATGAAGTTCGCGGAATACAGTGTATGCTTTGTTGTATTTCATGCGAACTTATTTTCGTATGGCAAGAGTTCAGTGGACGGATATTTTGTTCGGGTTTTTAAAACTCAAATATTGGTTTGTCATGTCATGTATTAAGGGGGTAGGTAGAAACTTTTGATTGCCACTCTTTAGGATAACCGCAAACTTGTAGCACTTTATTTATATTCATCAATGTTTGCATACATGTTCTTATTAACACATTGGCCCTGTATATCTATTTAGCAATATAGTTTTAGAAAGAAATAAAGAAAGAAAGACGTTTATTCGCCATGTGTGGCACAAAAAACATACAAACAAAAAGTAATAATACAAATAATAACTATTAAAATAACTTAAAACTAACACAATATTAAATATGAAAAAGAGAGGAAAACAAACAACTTAACAAAAACAAACTAATTAATACTTATTCTAAGTCCTTTGCGCCACTGCAACAGCGAATTGGTACTGAATCGGCATTACGTTGTGAATAGTTTGACTCCCAACACTGATTTTCAGTCAGTACCATTGTAGAGTGACAACAAAGGCATCACACTAATACACTTCATTATTATTATTATTGAACTCACTAATACATATCATCACACTAATACACTTCATTATTATTATTATTTCAACAATACGCTCTTACTTCCAGCAAACGCCACCATCCATCTGTCACATTCACAAAAATCTAAATTACATAATTTTTAATAATAATTTAATAAGAATTTCCTATGCCCAACCGAGTCTTCTATGTAGAACCAAAATAAAATTTATAAACGAGCTTTGGATAATTAATGTTTAAATTCAATAAATAATTACGTATTAAGTATTAAAGATGTCTATTCTGTGTAGTGTCGGCTTAGAATAGCACTACTCCATTTTTTTCCGGTGGGTGTACGTAAGAGGTGATTAACGGTATTTGGGGTTTTTAAGGGATTTTTGGGCGATGCGGTTGGAGACCCATCACCAACAACCTTTATTTGAACATCTTTTCCCCACACAACTTTCCAAAAGTGGCTGAGGAATTTCTAATTCCTTAGCTCTGGCTACCCCTTCTAGGGATTTATAGCCGTGAGTATATGTATGTATGTATGTATGTCTATTCTATGAACCGGATCACAAGCCAAAAATAAAACCGTGTATCAAAACTTAACCCTACAATTAAAACAAACTTATGACGGTTATCCATAGCAATAAAAAGTAGGCGTCAGTGAGTGAATATAATCGTTTGAGTTATGTTAATGTATGAGCCAACCCTTGTGGGTCTTCCGGGAGCTTTTTACATTGCTAACAAGCAACATATTTCGATATTTATCTTGCTCTTGAGAGTCTGATATCGCCTTCCAAATTGGCATCGAATACAGATTACGTGGTGAAATACATCTGTTTTCTTTGCTCATTTCCTATATGATGAATTTTAATATATGTGTTAGACTGTGTCTGTTATTTTGCCAATTTAAAATATTATTTAAAATTAGCCTTAGTTATAAATACAAATACGAAATTTAATAATATCATTTTTTTGCAGAGTTACAAAATTTGTTATATTAATTGCAGTCACATGTACGGTTATAAAATTGTGTTATTAATTATCATTATACATACCTAACTAAATATGAAACCTTTATAAATACTCCTTTCGTTGTATTTCTAATAAACAAGATCTTTATTTACTCATACTCACACTCTTTATTTTAATGGGATGGAAAATATCGATCGCCATTTGACAAATCTCTCTTGCTTTCCTCATATTCATCATTGAGCAGTGTGGCAGCCACGTACTGCTACTATATACTATACTACTGATTTGCTAAATCATTACATATTATAAATTTACATATACTAAAACGATGAGTGAAAGTAAAGAAATTAAAAGACGTTTCCACCGTTTAGGGCAGTATTTTTCCAATTATTTTCCCTTAAATTAATATATTTATAAAAATGTGGAACAAATATCATATCTTACAATACTTGCAAAAGCTGCAAGTAAAACATGAAATGAATGTAAGGGCTGACGCACTTGAAAACGTGTAACATCTGCTAATACCAATGAATTAGGCATGACGATATGAATGGATTTTTCTATCCACCTCAAGAAGAAGAAATCCCAAACAGAAAACATCCTCAGCCATATAAATATCAAGATATAAAGAATTATGATGAAAATCCATTAGGATTCCCGTATGCGGTAGTAATTTCAGGCTTCATTTATGATGAATAGCGCGTGGTTGGGGTCAGTGACCGTAAGTACAAATTTTTTGGTAAATAAGATTAAGCTGAGGCTTAGTAAAGAACATTGCATCACTGAGCACGGTACGTATTATGTTTGTTGTTCCTTACTGTGTGCGTAATGCTCTTTAGGGATTTTCCAATTGACTGAAACTTGCAGGGATATTAGTGTGTACGTATATTACATACATACATATACTCACGCTATTAGTTCCCATTGGCTAGGCAGAGACTATCGATCGCCACTTCGTACGGTCCTGACAAACCTCTCAAGCTTCGTTTACATCCATCAATCTTTTCATACATGCTCTTTTATTCTAGATACTTCGGGCGCCAGCCTTTTTGAGCACACTCTCAATTTAGTCCAAGTGTGTTCTCCGTGGTCGTCCGTTACTAACATTATCATCCACACTGTACGTATATTAGTTACTTTTATAACTTATTGTATCGATCTTTTAATTTTTACAGTACATATATACTTACGTATACTTATAATCCCGGCTATGGATTCAGAAAGGGGGTAAACAGGTAACTTACTGTTTCGGCAATTATTTCGGTGTTGTTATTTTGTTAAGGTATTAATGATTTAAACTAGAGGGTTAGAAACGTTTACTTTGATCGAAAAAAATGACGATCGATAGTCTCTGCCTACCCCAAAAGGAAATAATGGCGTGAGTGTATGTATGTGAGATTAAGGTGCGGCTTAGTAGCGGTAGGTAGCAAATATTGCATCATTAAACACGGTATGTATTAAGTCTGTCGTACCTTACTGTGTGCGTAATGCTCTTTAGGGATTATTTTCCAATCGACTGAAACCAGCAGAGCAAGCACGAGCACTATTTTATCGACACGATAACGGTTACAATGAGATGGCAGTATACGATACTAAGTAAGTACGTAAAACTAGTTTAAACACGGCTCGTGCTTGTCCTTCAGGATAGCTAGTACGAGCGACCTTTTAAATAGATATCGCGTGATACAAAACAGCCATCTCTCTCGCACTTAGATCGTATCGTATATTGTCATCTCATTCTAACCGATATCGTGACAATAAAAAAGCGCTTCTGCCAGGCCTCCTGCAGGGATATCAATGTGGGTACCTATATTAGTCACTTTTATCTTATTGTATCAGTCTTTTAAATATATAAATACGTACGTATACATATAATTACGGCTACAAATTCTGATATGGGGTAGATAAAGAAAATTACTTAATTGGCAATGAGTTGCTGTGTAGTGTCGGCTTAGAATAACACTACCCCATTTCTTCCGGTGGGTGTACGTAAGAGGCGACTAACGGTATTGGGGCTTTTAAGGGATTTTTGGGCGATGTGGGGTATTTTACCATCTTTTCCCGACGCAACTTCCAAAAGTGGCTGAGGAACTTTAAGTTCCTTAGCTCTAGCTACCCCTTCTAGGGATTTATAGCCGTGAGTATATGTATGTATGTATGTATGTTGTTTTTTGATTAATGGATTGATGGATGCAAACTAGAGAGCTAGAGAGGTTTGCCAGGATCGCAAAAAGTGGCGATTGATAGTCTCTGTCTACCCCAATGTATGTATGTATGTGAAATTAAGCTGCGGCTTAGTAGCGGTAGGTAAGTATTGCAACACCGAACAAGGCTTGCTTTTTAAGGATTATATTCCAATTGACTGAAACTTTTCGGGATGATGTGTGTTTACGTATATATTAGTTACTTTTATCTTTTTGTGTCATTTTTTATATTACATACATTTGCCGTGTAGCGTCGGCTTAGAATAGCACTACCTCGTTTCTACCGATGGGTGTACGTAAGAGGCGACTAACGATATTCGGGCTTTTAAGGGATTATTATTTTTATTTTTTTTATAATTGTTTTTTGTTCCATTTTACTTATTTTTACTTTATTGCTAATTTTATTGAATCATATTATTGTTATTTTAATTTAATTGTACTTTATTTAGTTTTATAATTATTATTAATTTGGTGTAATTCTTTGGAGTTTTACTTATATTTATATTATTTGTTATTGTTTTGAGTAGCTTTGATAATAATATTATTCAAGAAGAAGAAAATTGCTAACGATAATAACCGATAATGTTGTGTGCACTTTTTTGGCATTGTAACAGAGCCGAATCAAAATTTTTGTAAAAAGGTAATGTTTGTTATAATGCTGTTTGTGTACGTATTAATTAAATAAATAAATAAATTTTTGGGCGATGCGGTTGGAGACCCATCACCAACAACCTTTACTTTACCATCCTTACCCCACTCAATTTTCCAAAGGTGGCAGAGGAATTTCTAATTCCTTAGCTCTGGCTACCCCTTCTAGGGATTTATAGCCGTAAGTATATGTATGTATGTATATATGTTTTATCTTTTTGTGTCATTTTTATTTTATATTACGTACATACTTATATGCTATGTAGTGAAGGCTTAGAACACTACCCCACCCACTACCCCATTTCTTCGTGTGGGTGTTCGTAAGAGGCAACTAAGGGTACTGCTTTTTAAGTGATATTTGGGCGACACGGGTGGTGACCCATCACCAACAACATTTATTTTAATCTAATCTTGTTCCCACTCAACTTCCAAAAGTGGCTGCGGATTTGCTGATTGTAATGGTTACCTCTTTTAGATATTTATAGCCGTCAGTTTATGTATGTATACATACTTACGTAGACATATAATCTCTGGTATAAATTCAAAAATAGGCGGCCAGAGAAAATGATCTAATTAGCTAAGAGTTGTTATTTCGGTTTAGGTAATCTGATTTTATGCTGTACGAATATCAAAAAAGGACACAAGAAATCTTTTTTCGGTTTCGTTTTTGTCATAAAGCTACCTTACAACTATTAATACCGAAAGAAATATTATAATAGGAAAGGAGAACCGAGCCGCGCCCGTTCGTGCCGCGCCGAAGACTGTTGGAGACGACGATGGATTTACCCTGGTTGGGAAAAAACCCAAACGTCGTGCTAACAACAGGAATAAGCGTGGTACCGTCCCAGCAGCCTCGTGCCCCTTGAAGGCTGCAACACCGGTACTGGATATTTATATATCACGAGTAGCTCCACAGATGACGCACAATGATATCTTGCGTCACATTGAGCAGACGAGCCTCGGTCCCATAACCGTGCTCAACATCTCACGTCTGGAGCCCAGTAGGCCTACTAACTTCAAATCCTACTGGCTCCAGGTTCCCGCAGTCCACGAGAAGTTTCTGCTAGGAGAGAATTTTTGGCCTGAGGGAATAGTGTTCCGGCGCTTCAGGGCTGCGCATCAGAAATCAAAGCCTCTGCCTACCAAGTTGTAAAATACTAACATAGACTAAGTTTACTAATATTATATGGACCTTGTTGTCTGAAAATAAATGATTTATCATATATTATTATTATTGGGTATGACATTTAGTTCCTCGCCTCTCCCATGGCCGAAAAAGAAAATATAAATTTTAAATGGGAGAGGCGGTACTCCCCGACAAGAGCACAGTCGGTCGGGGTCAGGGAGTCAGGTTCAAGAACCGACGGACGATCCGAGCCGTATCGAGCAGCACCGCTTTCTGCATCTGTGCTGGAACCGACACGCCACAGAAATCCAACCGCCTCAAGTTGGTCGCAAGGCTGGTTGGAATTAACCCGTTCGCGGACAAAACAATTGGGATTATTTCTGTCGAAGTCACACCCCACATGTCGGTGATCTCGTGAGCCAGATCGAGATATTTCCGACGCTTCTCGGTGTCGGCTTTCACGAGACCCTCGTCATGAGGGATAGTGACATCCACTAGAAATACCCTCGACTGCGACCGATCCCATACCACGATATCAGGCTTATTCGCTAGAATAGTCCTGTCCGTGATAACGGATCGGTCCCAATAGATTTTGGCACGGTCGTTTTCTAGGATTGGCTCCGGCAGATACTTGTAATACGGCAGCCTCTGTTGCAAGAGTCCGTATTTCAGAGCGAGCTCCTGATGCAGGATTTTGGCTGCTTGGTTGTGTCTGTGTAAGTACTCAGTGTTAGCAAGAGCCGAACAACCGGAAATAACATGCCTAAGTGACTCTCCGGGACGGCCACATGCTCGACAGATGTCTGTGGTACCGTCCTTTAGGATGTATTTCCGATAGTTCCGCGTCTTGATAACCTGGTCTTGTATTGCACAGACAAAACCTTCGGTTTCCCCAAAGAGGTCCCCGAAACGCAGCCAATGCAGGGAGGCTTTACGGTCCACGAAAGGTTCGTGAAGTACCTTGTAAAACCTCCCGTGCAGCTCCTTCTCTTTCCATACGGACTCCCGATCAGAGGTGCTAAGTACCTCCGGGGTTCGCCAATCCTGTGAGGCCAACGATAAGGGAGTCAGTCCTTTATCACTAGCGACCACCTCTCCCCGAATACTATCATCCGTCATCGTCAAAAAATAGTTTCTGAGGTTGCATACCTCGCGGTTGTGCATGGTTTTGGCACTCAAGAGGCCTCGACCACCACACTTCCGCGGGATATACAATCTCATAACCGACGACCTCGGATGATGCATTCGATGAGAGGTCATCATCGTGCGGACTCGTCTGTCCAGAGCGTCGAGTTCGATCTGAGTCCATCTGAGCACGCCAAATGTGTACATCAGTACAGGCATGACCCAGGAGTTAATGGCTCGGATCTTATTAACGCCTGACAAGTAGCTATTAAGCACACTTTTCAGGCGTTCACAAAACTCCTCGCAAACACCCTGTTTCACGTCTGCCACCTTCACACCGATGGTTTGTGACATGCCCAGATACCGGTATGTTTCAGCCTCGGAGAGTGCCCTCAAATAATTGGTGCCGACATCGACACCATCAGAGTGCACGACATGCTCCTTCTCAACATGGATGACCGCACACTTATCGACCCCGAGCTCTATCTTGACGGAACCACTGAAATCGTTAGTGATCGTCAGTAGCTCCGCCAATCTGTCAGCCGTGGGGGCGTAAAGCTTCAGGTCATCCATGTAAAGGAGATGAGGCAAGCGTGGTCCGCCTCTCCGAAACTGAAAGCCCGTCCCCGAATTCTCCAAGAGTGTACTTAGAGGATTCAGGGCCAAGCAAAACCAAACTGGACTCAGGCAATCGCCCTGGAAAATCCCTCGCCTTATATCAATTTGGTCATCCGCGTCCGTCATCCGCTGACCGTCTAAACTCAGGATCGTTCTCCAGCACCCCATACACTGCCCGAGGAAGTGTCGAACTGTACTATCAATTTTGTACAGCTCGAGGACCCTCATGAGCCATGTATGAGGTACCGAATCGAACGCCTTCCTGTAGTCTATCCAGCCAGCGGAGAAGTTCCGACGGTTGCGTTTGACCAGTTGGCCTACGACCGCGTCGATGAGGAGCAGCTCCTTGCTACCGCGACTACCGCCCCTACATCCGTTCTGAGCTCCAGAGATCACATTGTTATCAACAATGTGTTGAGTAATCTTGGAGCTCAGAACGGATGTCAAGGTCTTGTAAATTGTACAAAGACAAGTAATGGGACGGTATTGTGATGGATCCGCGGTAGCATCGCTCTTTAGAGCTAAATGAGTGACCCCAGTAGTTAAGAAGTTCGGGAGCGTCCTACTCTCGAGGGCGCTTTGGAACTGACGGGCGAGAGTAGCGTGACAGCGCGTGAACCCCTTCAACCAGTAATGGTGCAATCCGTCCGGCCCCGGACTTTTCCAGTTCGGAGCCTTACGGATCGCAGCCACCACATCCTCCTCGGATATGTTGACGGGGTTCATGGGCGCTATGGGCTCGCACGCTCCCTCGACCGCCTCGAACCATCGGCCCTCTTCGTGATCAACAGGCAGCGACCAAAGCCCACGCCAAAAGGCAACTACGTCGGCTTTTTCCGGTCGCTGACCCGTCGAAACCACATCAGGACGCTCCAAAGTTCTGTAGAACTTCTTCTGGTCACTCATGAAGAGACGATTCTGTTGGTACCTCTTTACCCTTTCAGAATATCGCCTAATTCGCTTACCCCAAGCAGCGATCTTCTGCTTCAGATCATCGATGCGCTCCACCAGTCTACAGGCAAACTCCGGTGAGTGGTTAAAGACATTCTCACCAGGGAATGCCTCCCTGACGAAGCGCATCACCCTCGGCCTATTGTTGCCTGATCTGAAGCTGGTCAGTTTGCCGATGAGGACCCTGGCCCTTGTGATACGGCTTTCAATCCGCCTCATCCAGGCTGGTCTAGTTCTAGTCCTGGGACTAGTACTGCCAGCCTGGCGGGAGCCACCAGCTCTTGTTGGCGGCATCCTGACGCCGACAAATTGACAAACTGTCATTGCGGCGCCAAAGAGAATTGAATCCGTATCCCAAAGGTCCATGCTGCTCTCTAAAAATGAGGGCAGCATGTTATTGACGGCCTCAACGACATCCCGAACCTTGATGCTGAGAGGAACTCGGGGCAGCCTTGGCCTCCTTTCGAGAGGCACTTGGCGATATTCCAGGATCGTCTCTTCGAGTGCGCTCCTCACCAAATCCAAATCCAGGGAGACTGTTCCCCAATCGCTTTCCGCACCACCCACATCCGGCAGGTTAGCAATTGGCTCCCTCCGTACTTCCCGTTCAGGGACTGGAGGGAGAACCTGCAAAGGTGGCTCTTCGTCTAGCGGGGGAACAGCCTCGCGTCGCAATTGTTCGAGTTCGGTAGTGTTAAAAAGTTCTGAGCGCTGTATGTACCGAACTCAATTATTATTATTAATACTAAACAGGTAAGAGATTCAGCATTTGAAATTACTCGGCTTGGAATGGCACTACCCCATTTCTTCCGGTTCCGATTGGATACGCAACACCAAAAACTTTTCCAAAAGTGGCTGAGGAAATTCGTATTCTACAGCTCTGGAAACCCCTTCAAGGGATTTATAGCCGTGAGTACGTGTATGTATGTATGTACGTTTGATAATTTTGTCTTGATAAGACTGCAACTCACCCATGAAGGGAGTCGTAGGAAGCAAAGAGATATATCGAGAGTAGAGTGTAAAATTTACGATCCAGAATCAAAACAAAAACATGTTACCTTTTTTTTACATACATACATATACTCACGGCTATAAATCCCTAAAAGGGGTAGCCAGAGCTGACAAATTAGAAATTCCTCAGCCACTTTTGGAAGTTGAGTGGGGAAAAGATGGTAGAATAAATGTAGTTGGTGATGGATGAGGCTCCAAACGCATCGCCCAAAAATCCCTTCAAAAGCCCAAAGTCCGTTAGTCGCCTCTCACGTACACCCACCGGAAGAAATAGGGTAGTGCTATTCTAAGCCGACACTACACGGCTTTTTTTTAAGCTTCTGTTAATTTCTATAACTCACATATGTGTAAAAATCAGTGCCATTTGTCTTATTAATCAAACTCTTTTCATCAATCAAAATTTTGCCTCTAGGAAAATATAAACATAAATATGTTTTTGGGAAATATAAGTCTGTCATTTTTAATTTTTCATTCAATAGTAACATATTCCTATTACTTACTTTTATTTATTATTCTCCTCCTCTCCTCTGCTACTGGCTGCTACTTCAAAATTCCCTGATTTTATCGCAACCTCAAACAAGTTGTATAGTTAATAATACAGTTAATATGCTGTGTAGTGTCGGCACAGAATAGCACTACCCCATTTCTTCCCATGGGTGATCGTAAGAGCCGACTAAGGGTATCGGGGCTTTTTAATTGATCTTTCGAAGTGATCCAAAGACCCATCACCAAAAACATTTATTTTAAAATCTTTTCCCCACTTCACTTCCAAAAGTGGCTGAAGAATTTTCTAATTCTGAAGCTCTGGCTACCCCTTTTAGGGATTTATAGCCGTGAGTATATGTATGTGTATGTGTGTAATACAGTTATAAAACTGTCGTTTATAATTCCCAGCACAATCATTCCAGTGCAAACATTCATACTATCGAAGTTTATGAAATCCATTCGAGCCAGAGCATGTAACCTGATTTACCGTGATTGAATGAAATTAATCAAAACAGCAGTTATTTCGATTAGGAATGCAATAAAATCCGTATGCAGTATGGCTGAGATAAGAATAAGTGAAATAAACATATTATAATGTGTTGGACCTGTTTAGATTTGATTATTACTGGATGGCAATCAGTGGTTTTATAAATAAATATATACATACATATACTCACGGCTGTAAATCCCTAAGAGGGGTAGCCAGAGCTAAGGAATTAGAAACTCCTCAGCCACTTTTGGAAATGTGAATGGGGAAAAGATGGTAAAAACAAAGGTTGTTGGTGATGGGTGTCCAACCGCATCGCCCAAAAATTCCCTTAAAAGCCCCAATACCGTTAGTCGCCTCTTACGTACACCCACCGGAAGAAATGGGGTAGTGCTATTCTAAGCCGACACTACACTGCACTTACATTAATAAAACTATATAATCTTCTACAATTCATATAAAATTCCAACAGGAAATATATAATATGACACATAAAATGAATCTCTTTACTCATTGAAATCTGTATGAAAGGGTGTTTAGAATCAGTTTCGGTTCTATTCTCTAAGAAATTAGGTTTTTAATCGCTTTTAACGCAACCAAAAGCGTATATTGCATTTCACACAACTCGTACGGTAATAAAACGTACTGACCCTCTATCAAATGTAATGAACCCAAACCAAACTGTAATGAAGTCCAGTCTCTTACCGCGAAACGCCAAGTCTATATCAGTATTAAAGTAAATTGCTTTCTTATGCACAGCGATGTAGAGCAACGAACCAAATAATTAAAATATTTTCAATAGTAATAAAAACTTATTTTTTGATAAGAATCTAATGCAAAATATCGAGTTAAATCCATTAAATCCATACAGTGCACTTGGCTTATCGCCTTTATGCAATGAACGGTTCGCTTACCTTTCAGCTGTTTCTAGTTTTTCAAACTTAGTTCAAACCGTATGTCCCCGAAGGATTCGCCAGAGTTACTTATACTTTTGAACATCACGTGACATTGTCACCTGGTTTTCCGAGAACCCACGGTTTTCTAAGACATAGCACACATGACAGGACGTAGGCCTATCCACATTTTTGTACGAATAGTTACAGTTTCACATGACTAAGTACAACGGTACAATATGCAGACAAAGCTCAAATACCTGGTCGAACCTACAGTAATTTATCTTTTCTAGAGTCGTGAGGTGGTGAGTAGTATGAAATACAAAATCAATTTAAGATAAATCCCATTTCAAGTTATAGAAAACAAATACATTAAGGATATAATAGTAAGCCAATTCAAATACCGAAAATTTCAACACATTTTACAGTATAGCTGTGTAGTGTTCGTAAGAGCTATCCACCTATAGTTACGTGAGCGATGTGACCCGTCAGCAAAAACGTTTTAGTGTACAATCTTTTCCCCAGTCAATTTCCAAAAGTGGGTTAGGATTTTGTTATTCTGAAGCTCTGGCTACCCTTTTTAGGGATTAATAGCCGTGAGTATAAATATGTATGTATAAACATAATACATGTTACGTTGTGGTCACGTTCTCAAGTGTTGTCTGAAACTTTATTTATTAAAACTCATTGACGAACCCTCGGAGAGACCTTCTAAAAACTTGTTAATGTGCTTGTCTTTCTAATTAGGATGAGGCTACTAATTTCAATCTCGACTAAAGCTACAAAAATATGACATACTGACGAGACGTCAAACAAATGTCTCTCTTATATACATACATACATATACTCACGGCGATAAATCCCACAAACAGGTAGCCAGAGCTTCAGAGCTAGAAATTCCTTAGCCACATTTGGAAGTTGATAGGGGACAAGATGGTAAACAAAAGGTATCGTTGGTGATGGGTCTCAAACCGCATCGCCAAAAAATCACTTGAAGAAGCCCTATACCCTTGGTCGCCTCTTACGATATCCCTGGGTAGAAAAGGGTAAATGGTATGGTATGGTGATAAAGAATGGGTAAAATTGAAATGACATTCTAAACCGGCACTACATAGCACTTTAACTTATACATATACATACGCCTTTTACTCTTAATCATAGCGTAATAAAGACGAAAGAACGGACGAGGCTATATTATGGTATTACTAAAATTGTTTTCAATCCAATTTCAAACCTCTAGTATTTAAAAAGAAATGAATGCAGTAATCGTAGCCTGCAAAAGATTTCTTCCCCAAGCCCATATTTTCTATAAAAAATAAAAAAAGCGGATAGACAAAAGTAAAGTGGCGCAAAAGACATATAGAGCCAATGTAGATGCTGTTGTTTGTAGACGATGGCCGCGTAAGTCGTTTGATGGTCTGATTAAAACCTTCCATACATAAAATATGAAAAACATACATACATACGCTCACGTTCATGAATTCCAAAAAGGGAAAGTCAGAGCTTCAGATCTGGGAACTCTTCATCCACATTTCATAGTAGTAGGGGACCAGATAGTAGTAGAAAGTATCGTTGAAGATGGGTCTCCAACCGCATCACCCAAAAACAACTTAAAAAGTTCCATAACCTTAGTCGCCTCTTACGACACCCGGGGGTAGAAAGGGATTGTGAACTTCTAAACAGGCACTACACGGCAAAACGTGTGAAGGAGATATCGAAAGAAGAGTGGAAATGGGTCCTGCAGCAAAATAGAGCTGTTAATAGTCTAATGACTAGGCATTCTATGTCCGAAAGGCAGAATATATTACTTTCTAAGTTTTACGCTTAAATATGGAAAGAAATGTTTGGTGAATGAAGCTAGAGAGGTTTGCCAGGATCGTACAAAGTGGCGATCGATAGTCTCTGCCTACCCCAATGGGAACTAACGGCGTGAGAATATGTATGTATGTATGTATGTAAATGTTTGGTGGGGCAGAGTGAATGCAGTAGAGATGAGGTTCCTCAGAAAAAATAATAATGCTCTATGTGATGGAGTGAGCAATAGTATAATTCGTGGTAGGTGAGGTGTGAAAAATGATATAATAAAATAATTAGAAAACAAAAAGTTAAGATCATTTAGGCACGTAGAGGGGTTGGATGTCGCATTGTCGTGGTGCCAGAGAAGGTGCCGGATTCCTGACTTCAGTCGCTTGTCACACCAAGCTGATATTACTGTTAGAGCACAAACTGTGACATACCATTCAAACTTCACCGTTCTTTCATTCTTTAGCACAACAGTAGCAATATGACCCGTTTTGCAGAAAAACGAGGCGACTATTTGTTTCTGTGTGCTTCGTGTACGGCGACATTTTGGTGGAGTTGGCTCGCCTTCAAAGCACCATACAGTCGACTGTCGCTTTGATTCGGGATCATAGTTATATAGCCATGTTTCGTCACCAGTCAGGATATCATATACATTTTTCATCATCTACATCTCGCCTCCGTTGAATTTATCTATCATGAATAGGCACCAATCCACCCGACGGCCTTTCTGCTCATCGGTAAGTTTGTGCGGCACCCATCTCGAATAACGTTTACGGAGAGAAAGGTGGTCGTGAATTATGGTTTGCATTGCTGCTGATCCAATTCCTAGTTCTCGCTCTAGCTCTACATATGTAATTCGTCGGTTTTCGCGAATAAGTTTTTCGACTGCACAAACGTTTTCTTGCGTGACCGCGGTTTGCGGCCGTCCTGTCTTCGCTTCATCTTCGAGGCATCCCCGCCCTCTTTTAAATTCAGCAAACCAATTGAATACTATTGCTCGGAGCAACAAGCAGACTCACCAAAAGTAGAAGCCAAAAGTTCAAAACATGATTTATTATGGCTTTAAACCTTTTTTAAAGTCAGCCAGACTCTCGGAAAAATGATGCTCATTCAAATAAAAAATAAATAAAAGAAGTGTGTTCTATATTCAAATATGTCACTACAAAACCAGCCTATAAGATGGTGTATAGCTTGCCAGTGTCCAAAAATGAGAAAACAGTATCTAACTTCTATTGGTATGCCCCTCACATATGTTTGTATGTAGGTATTAAAAATGTTCTTGCACAATCGGGATTCCGAAGTGAGAAACATAAAATAGCATACATAAGAGGACCAATGAATGAAGGGAAGCAAGAGAGATTTGTCAGGATCGTGCAAACCTGTGATTAATAGTCTCTGCCTATCTCAATGGGAATAAAGTGCGTTACTAAAAAACAACCAACACATTTTGTTTTTAATTGCTTTGTCTTGCAGTATTTACAGTTAAAGGAAGACCCAAAAGAAAGAAAATTGCGCTTTTTCCGCAACACTAACTCTGCCCCATTTTAATCTAACTTCTACCTTTTCGATGTACGTAAATAACAAATTGTAAATCAAGTTAGCTAGCCCCTCGGCCGATGCCGTTTATATTAGTTCCAACGCTTCTTAAATAAATGAAGTTTTTTTAAAACGGAATCCTGATGTTTTTATTTAGAAGATAGAACTTGGCGTAAAAACAAAACATTTATTTATTATTACCACCTTTTCCCCAATCAACTTCCAAAAGTGGCTGAGGAATTTCTAATTCCAAAGCTCTGGCTACCCCGTTAAGGGATTTATAGCCGTGAGTATATGTATGTATGTATGTAACTTGGCGTAAAATATATTTTAGGATATTCGTACATGTCGGAAATACATACATACATAATATGCTCACGCCAATATTTCTCATTGGGGTAGGCAGAGACTATTGATCGCCACTTTGTACGATCCTGGCAAACCTCTATAGCTTCGTTTACATACATTCATCTTTTCATACATGCTCTTTTTTTTCATATGATCCAGGTGTGTCCACCGTGGTCTTCCTCTACTTTCATTACCTTCCACATTGGTTCTATACATCTCTTTCACCAATTTACTGTCATCCAGGATGGAGAAATATATACATGAAATATTTTTATAACTTCGAATTAAATTATTTTATCATATATCTTTCACATACACATTTATACCTCACGGTTGTAATTTAAAAAAGGGTAGCCAAAGATTTCTTCTTAAAACTTCTAACATTTAAAATAATCATAGATAGAAAGTTAGGCTTCAATCGGATTCAGGATTTGAAGCAATTAAAAGCATTTATGGTCGAGCTCTCATGTTTCTTACAGAGGTACGGTTACCTGTATTGAGACTGTGTAGTTTAAATTAAGGCTGTTGAGAGCCGTTCTATATCTTGAACATGTGTATTTTGGTATATGGTTATATAAATGTTATAACCTTTGGCCTGATTCAGTCGAATAGTACTTACCAATTTCTTTCTCTGTGTATCAGGTCAGTGTAGTTGTAAACATTTTCAAAAGGATGTTTTTTTTTAACTCTCCGTTGCCGTGTAGTGCCGTAAATGTTTGACGTGTAGTGCCGGCTTAGAATGTCGCTACCTCTTTCTACCCACGGGCGTCGTAAGAGGCGACTAAGGGTATTGGGGCTTTTTATTGGATTTTTGGGCGATTCGGTTGTAGACCCATCACCAAAAACCTTTATTTTACCGCCTTTTCCCCACTCAACTTCCAAAAGTGGCTGAGGAATTTATAATTCCTTGGCTCTGGCTACCCCTTCTAGGGAATTATAGCCATGAGTGTATGTGCTTTTTTTTTAAATTCCGATGCCCTGGCTACCTCTTTTTGAGATTGATGACCGTGATACAAGCAAGGGAGGTTTTTCAGAATCTTGTATAATGGATGACAATTAGTAACGGCCTCCACTTATGGAAATATAAGGATTGATTAAATACATATTACTTCGATAAGTCCCAAAAAACGGTATCCTGATATTCAAAATTAGAAATCCTATAGCTTCTTTTCGAATTTGAATGGGGATGGTTGGCGATAGATATCCACATCTTCCAAAGATATCTGAAAAGGCCCCAAAACTCTAATGCGCCTCATTTGACACCGTCGGATTGTACTGGGTAAGTGCTATTCTTAACTGACACTACACTGTAATGACTGTCCCATAAATAACAAAAGACAAAATATACATAATTAAAAACTAAATCATGTAACCGACCCCCTAATAGTTCTATAAGACAAAGATAGAATGTGAAGGCTTTCCAGGAAATCAATTTGACTAGCAATAAAAGTCTGGGAGCTTTTTACAAATGCTGCAAACATTTGCTCTTATTACTTACGTGTTTAAGCTCTCGACCGAAATGAAGTTCAATGTCCATTTTGTTGTTTTTCAATCAATAAGCAGTACAAAAATACTATAGATAAATTTGAATTAAGTAACTCTACATGTACCTAACATGATTATAATTTATAAACCTTACCACCTAAGCGTTGTTTCAGTGAATTTGAATGGCTATTATTTTATTTAGTTGTTCATGCATATTCAGTCACATCGCCCAACGCTATCTCAAAAAGTCTCAAAACTTTCACGCTCCTCTTTTGTCAATTCTGGAAAAAATAGTTTAATGCTATTCTTAACCGACACAACGCAGTAACAACTGACCCATAGATAAAAAAACCAAATTTGTATAATTAAAAAAATAAAACATGAAACCAAATAGGTAGCTTCACCCTAATAGTTCTACGAGACACCAAACAGATAGGAAGTGAAGGCTTTCCAGGAAATCAATTAGTCTAGCAATTGAAAGTCTGGCCACGAACTTCTGGGAGCTTTTTACAAATGCTGCAAACATTTGCTCTTATTACTTACGTGTTTAAGCTCTCAACCGAATTGAAGTTTAATGTCCGTTTTGCTGTTTTTCAATCAATAAGAATAAAATAGTATGTGTTGATAAATTAAATAAAAGTAAAATCACATCTACCTAAAATTCCTCAGATGATAATAGTTTATTAACCTTACCATCTAAGGGTTGTTTTAATTGAATTTGAATATCGATTTTTTATTTAGTTGGTGATGCATATACAGCCGCAACCACATCGGCCATCCAAAGATAACTGAAAAAGCCTCAAAACTCGAATGCACCTCTTTTGTCAACCCTGAAAAGAAATATCATCATCATCATCATATACTCACGGCTATAAATCCCTAAAAGGGGTAGCCACAGCTAAGGAATTAGAAATTCATTAGCCACTTTTGGAAGTTGAGTGGGGAAAAGATGGTAGAATAAAGGTTGTTGGTGATGGGTCTCCAACCGCATCGCCCAAAAATCCCTTAAAAAGCCATAATTAAATAATGAAAAGAAATAGTTTAGTGTTATTCTAAACCCACACAACGCAGTAAGAACTGTCCCATATTAAAATAAAAATATGTAACCAAAAAGATAGCTGTGCCCTAATTGTTCTGCAGAGTTAACACCAAACCTTTCTTATTACTTACGTGTTTAAGCTCTCGACCGAATTGAAGTTTAATGCCCGTTTTGCTATTTTTCAATCAATAAGTGTAAAATAGTTTGTGGTGATAAATTAGATTGCACTAAAATTAATTGTTATAACATGATTACGGACATCTACCAAACATGATTATAATTTATTCAACGTACCACCCGAGGGTTGTCTGGAAGAGATTGCTTTAAGTGAAAAGACTGCAGATCGCAATTTTGCTTTTGTAAAACTGATTTAGTAAAAAATTCTTTTGTTTGTTTTTATAATGTTTTCGATTATTTTCCAAGTGCAAAAATCCATTCTAATTTTTAAATTAATTAAACATTGCGACTGTTTATAGTATTAAGCTGAATATTTCATAATAAAAGAATGCTTAACTTAAAAACAATAGATATATACGTTTAGCATTGAATCAGATAACACGAATAATTGTACATTGATGTAAAATAATTCATAACCCATATCTGTCATCCCCCATAGGGCTCGGCTCAGGCCTACCCAGGGATAAGGATAATTATCTATGAGTCGACAGCTGTTGTAATAGCAGCCGGAACAATCTGTTTACGTTAACATACATACATACATAGATATACTCACGACCATCTTAACATACATACATATACTCACGGCTATAAATCCCTAAAAGGGGTAGCCAGAGCTAAGGAATCAGAAATTCCTCAGCCACTTTTGGAAGTTGCGTGGGGATAAGATGGCAAAATAAAGGTTGTTGGCGATGGGTCTCCAACCGCATCGCCCAAAAATCCCTTAAAAGCCCCAATGCCGTTAGTCGCCTCTTACGTACACCCACCGGAAGAAATGGGGTAGTGCTATTCTAAGCCGACACTACACAGCAAAATACTACACACCATATTAAGTTTCAAATAATCAGTTTCAGCCTGATTAACAACCTTAATAGCTCAGTGGGAAGACCACTGGGATTTGAATCCTGAGTAAGGCTTACACCAATTTGCTGTCATGGGTTTGTTAATTTACCAAGGTAGTCAATGGTGAGGAAGAACATTCTGATAGAGGATATGAGGAAACCCAAATGGATGATATGTTATAGACGAATCGGCGAAAAGGTCCCCTATCACGTGAATACGTGCGTATACTCAAAGCACTAGGTGATAATAACGCCACGCGATTTTCAGAGGTCCCTCTGCATCCCCTTTGGGGATATACAGCATTACGATTAGTTTGAGCTACTTAGTCCGAAGATACATGAGCTGCTGTGTAGTGTTGGTTTAGTTGCTGTGTACCCCATTTCTTCCGGTGGGTGTACGTAAGAGGCGACTAAAGGTATTGGGGCTTTTAAGAGATTTTTGGGCGATGCGGTTGGAGACCCATCATCAACAACCTTTATTTTACCATCTTTTCCCCACTCAACTTTCCAAACGTGGCTAAGGAATTCTGAATTCCTTAGCTCTGGCTACCCCTTCTAGGGATTGAAAGCCGTGAGTATATGTATGTATATATATATATATATATGTATGTATACATGAGCGTAGTACGTAAGTACGAGTACACCGTCACACTCTACGTTACGTCTACTCGTTATATAGTTCATCAGGATGGTACAAAGTGGCAATTGATCTTCTCTGCAAACCCCAATCGTAAATAATTTAGTCAGTATATGTAGGTGTGTGTGTATAATATAGGCCCAAATCAACGCCACGATTAGCTCTAGATATTTTCCTCACGGTAAATAAATAACCTTGATAATAAAACAGCCCAATTTACCACTTCGCAGTGGGCAAAATGGTTCCCATTGACACGCATTCTTATATTACAAGGAAGCTGCAACCTGTAACACCAGCTTAACAACATTATATTACTTAATTCACAGTCTAATCAATCTTACTAACCCCTACTCAAAAGTTCACGCCGTATATCCCCGAATTGGTTGGCAGAGGTACCTACTAATAATTCTGAATATCACGTGGCATTGTCACCTGGTATTCAGAGTACCCACGTTTTGCTTGGACAGTGTACTCATGTGATTTTTGTGCGAATAATACACATACATATATATAATAATACATAATACACTGTCACATGACAGAGTACAACTTAGCCATGTGGGTTCCTCAAGATGTTTTCCCTCACAGCGAGAGGAAAAGAAACGGTTCTCTTCCAAAAAATCATTAGTTAAAATGCTGTGTAGTGTCGGCTTAAAATAGCAGTACCCCATTTCTTCCGGTGGGTGTACGTAAGAGGCGACTAACGGTATTGGGGCTTTTAAGGGATTTTTGGGCGATGAGGTTGGAGACTCATCACATCACCATCAATCTTTATTTTACCAACTTTTCCCCACACTTATTTCCAAAAGTGGCTGAGGAATTATCCAGGCTTCTTGGGACTTAAAGCCGTGAGTATATGTATGTATGTTAAAATTGGTGCCGAACCATATCACCGAAAAACACTATAATTTCCCCTCACCCTAGTCGGCTCAAAGGATGTATGAGACTAGTAAGAAAGAAGAGAAGATATACTGTTTTTCTAAATCTACTCTACACTGCAATTATTAAGATTTGAAGAGCAAATCTTTTTAATATGGTGCTATTACGCACTTATACTCTGATTCGTTCTGCAACGTCCTACAAAAGATAGACAGATACATACATACATACTTACATATACTCACGGCTATAAATCCTTTAATGGGGTAGCCAGAGCTTTGGAATGAGATATTGTTAGCCACTTTTGGAAGTTGATTGGGGAAAAGACGGTAATAATAAATGTTTTTTTGGAGACGGCTCTCCAACCGCATCGCCCAAAAACCACTTAAAAAGCCCCTATAAACTTAGTCGCCTCTTACGATCACCTACGGGTAGAAAGGGGTAGTGTTATTCTAAGCCGACACTACACGGCAAATCTTTATTATAATACAATGTGACATACGGTACTTAGCGCAGAACGTTTTGATCGGGACACTAAGTTTTGCAAAGTTTATTCTAAAAAAAAAAAAAAAAACAATTTTTTTTTTTTTACTAAAAATACAAATTTACAATTTAAGTTTACATTTGCCCTCGCACTAGGCTAAGCCTGTATCGCGAGGACCAATTTTACTTAACACATATAAAGTTTAAATTTAATAAAAATTAAAAACTATATTACAAATTTTAAAAAGGTTTTAAAACAAAATAAAAAGTTATAATTATAAGGTTAAACGTCATGCAGCTGTGCTATGTGTGTACGTGTGTGTGAGAGCGTATGAATGTGTGCGTGAGAGCGTATGTATGTGTGTGTGAGAGGGTATGTATGTGTGTGTGAGAGCGTATGTGTGTATGTGAGAAAAGGTTTAACTTGTTACTTTCAGCAGTGCCTCGCAGTCCTCGTAGCTCATGTCCAATAAAATTTTAAAAACTACTTTCTTACATTCATAAGCGCTTCCGCTTACCACAGTGTCCGTCAGTTTGGACAGTTTATTATAAATGAAGGGTGATAGAAACCTAAGGAAGCGTTGGCCAAAGGATGTATTCATTCTCGGGACAGTTACACTAAAGACGCGCTTCTTGCTGTTAAACTGTGATGTAATTGTTTTGTTGAATTCCCTGAATGAATACATTACCAGTCTTAAAACAAATAATTTGCGCACGCTTAGAACATTTGCTTCCATATACAGTTGCATTGTGGAGAATCTTCGAGGCTTACCTAAACAGGTCTTAAGGACTGCTCTCTGTGCTCTCTCCAAAATAATCATGTTAGAAGCCACACTCCCTCCCCATGCCAAAATGCAGTAGTCAAGTACAGACTGGCAAAGAGCCGCATAGACCATCTTGATTGTATCTCCATCGGCGAATTCACGTAAGCGTCTCATAGCATGGACCAATTTACGGGTTCGGGACGCAGAGCAACTTATGTGGAGTTTAAAGTTTAGATTCTCGTCAACAATCACACCAAGGTATTTGTAGCTAGGGGTCCTTACAAGACTCTCACACGAACACGATGTCGTTGGGTTATTGCGATATCGAGGACAGGACGTATCATGCGCTTTGATGGGCATCAAAGCACTGGGGGGAGCTGATGCCTTTGTTTTATGGAAGCAAATGTATTGA
Organism: Bedellia somnulentella; assembly: GCA_963576735.1. Lineage (NCBI taxonomy): Eukaryota > Metazoa > Arthropoda > Insecta > Lepidoptera > Bedelliidae > Bedellia > Bedellia somnulentella. The sequence continues at coordinate 2,009,000 of OY755176.1, forward strand.
GTTTTGGCTATGTTTAAAGTGAGTAAGTTAATGTGAAGCCAGTTTGTGATAATAGTCAAGCCCTGTTGCGCTAAGTCTCTAACATCAGGCCAGGATTTTCCGCTGAAGATAAGAGCTGTATCATCGGCGTAACATATGAGGTCAGCATTGGGTAAACCATTTAATGTGATATCGTTCACGTAAATAAGGAACAAAGTTGGGCCCAGGATGCTTCCCTGTGGAACACCGAAAGTGACAGTTCTTTCGTAGCTTCTATGACCATTGATATCAACAAACTGACTCCTGGAACTAAGGTAGCTTGTGAACCAATCTAAGGCCACACCCCTCACACCTATCGATTCCATTTTTTTGAGCAAAATTTGGATCGAGACAGTGTCGAATGCCTTAGCTAGGTCTAAGAAGATGCCCAGACATTTTAGTCCACAATCGAGGCTTCTAGACACTGTATCGATCAAAAGATTTACAGCATGTTGGGTTGATTTCCCCTGGCGAAAGCCGAATTGCTTATTGTGTAATAGACTATTGTTTTCCAAAAAACGTACTAACCTACTGTTTATTATACGCTCTAGAAGTTTAGAGCAAGCTGTGAGAAGGGATATGGGTCTGTAGTTATTAAGAACATCCTTAGGACCACCCTTGTGGATTGGCTTCACCAGAGCCTTTTTCCAGAGTATTGGGAAGCAGCCAGTGTAGATACTCCGGTTAAAAATATCAGCAAGGGGGCGGGAGATAGAGGGCGCAATTATTTTTAAAAGTTTATTGTTAATATAGTCCATTCCAGAGGCTTTATCGTTATCTAATGCTCTAATCAGGTTAAGGACTTCTTCGGGGTCTGTAGGTGCTATAAATAAAGAGTTAAGTGGGGAGTGATTTTTAATTTCTATTTTGCTTGCAAGGGATTGTTGGGTTTCTTTCAAGTTATTGAGGATAGTTTTTGCTAAATTGGGGCCAACATTAACAAAGTGGTCATTGACTATATTTACACACTCTTTCTCAGAATTTTTCCGTGAAATAAGATCATTTGACGATGGTTTCGGTTGTGATCTTTGTGTGATTTCATTAATTGTACGCCACAGTTTTTTAGGGGACTTTTTGCTATTTATCAGTTTTTTTTCGTAAAATTGGACTTTAATCTTCCTTACAAGAGTAATATAGAAGTTCCTGTAGCCAGTAAAAATTAATTTGGTTGTTGGGTTTTCTGGGTCATCGCGGAAGGCTTGATGTAACTTGTCTTTGTGTTTAGAACACCTTAAAAGACCGGGAGTCATCCAAGGTGTTAGAATTTGCTTAGACCGGGGAACCCTGATTGTTTTGCTGTGAGTTGCAATTACCTCCGAAATTGTGCTAGAAAAAATCTCGACAGCCTCATCTATGCTTTTATCAGCCAAAATTGAATCCCAGTCTAACAGTTTCAAATCATCCCTAACTGCTTCATAATCTAATTTATGTTTGGTGTGGTTTTGTATATTGCGGGTTTTTATAGGTACTGAAACTCCTACCATACAAAGATCATGATTCGTAAGATCTGAACTGCAGACTATTGACTCTGCCTGACAAGTTGAAGGGACAAATATGTGGTCAATGTTAGTTTTTATGTGAGTCGGTCTATTTATTGAGGAAATAAGTCCAAAGTTTGTCATGACACTAAGATATTCGGATGTGTGTGCAATCACGGCGGCTCCTTCATGGATGTCAATATTCATGTCCCCAGCAACAAACAAGAAAGGGTTACGTTTCGCTGAATTCAGGGATGACTCTAGAGAGTCTACAAAAGGTATTATATTTCTGAAAGAAGGTGAGCGGTAGATACCTACTACAGTTAACTCATCTCCTATGTTTACAAGAACACAGTTTGCATCTTCCACTTCGAGTTCACCACCTGTTGATGTTAATGTTTCGCTGACATAAACAACCACTCCGCCAGATTTATTAATGTATTTATTAGAGTGGTAAGAAGCATATCCATCAATAGTGGGAACAGTCGGAGATTCCTGGAGCCAGCATTCACTTAAAACTATAACGTCGTAATTTGTTTTCAGACGTCGCAATGTGATAAGAAACGAATCAAAATTTCTATTCAGGCTTCTTATGTTAATGTTTAACAATTTCATGTTATAATTATTTAAAATATGCCCACAGTTTTCAGGAGTACTAACAGAATGACAGGTGATTGAGAAGCTTTCATCAATTTCATTAAGTAAGTTTAGGGGAGCCATTGATAAATAAAGCAAAAAAATATAGTAATTGGTGATCCTAAGATTGAAAAACAGTGTATGAAAGCTAAATTCGTACTGTGGGAAGCCGTGATAGTATAAAAAGAGGAAAAGGCACGAGTAAGAAGGGTAATTGTTGAGGCGTCTGATAAATTGTGAACATAGACTGTTGGGTTGTGCGTAGAAAGTGTGAACATGTGTGAGTGGAAAGTAAGATATTTGTGTGTGCTGCATTTGGTTTTTACAGTAAAACTTACAATTAATAGCCAGTAGACAAATTTAAAATATAGATTCAGGCAAAGATTCGAACATACCAAAATATTTAAAAGAAAATTATGTACAAAATACCAGCTCATCGTGCTGAACAAATACAAAAGATAAACAAAAAAGGAATTGGCACTAACTGGAGGACGATAATGATACACCGATTCTGTTGTCAATGTCCGAATTCGTAGTGATTTTCATTTGGGTTCTGTTGTCTTCTTTACGTACGTATATATTACCTCCTTTGACCCAGCAGTATTTGAAGTTATGTTGGCGTGCTATTTTGATTTCGTTAATCTTTCGTTGATAAATATTTTGTTTGGAGTCCGGTCAGTGATACCTTCAGAGTTAAGGTTTCTTCTGCTTTTTGCAGCTTTGATGATTTCATCACGTTTTTTTTGCCGGAGAAATTTAACAACGATTGGTCTAGGTTTATGTTGTTCATTATCTTTGTCCATTTGCCTTTTTGCACCAACACGAAATACCTCTGCCAGATCTTGTTCAGCTATATCAGCGCCAATTTTCTTTGTAGCTAACAAAACTAGGTGTTCTAGGTTTTCGTTCGGAGACTCTGGAAGTCCAATTATTTCTATATCGTTTCTCATAGCTGTTTGATCCCTAAATTCTTCATTGGCTTCAAAAATGGCTATCTTAGATTTGAGCTCAAGAATTTCTTGAGCTTGTTTTTGGGATGCTTTTTGCAATTCATTCAGTTTAAGTGCAAAATTTGTATTGAGATCCTTAATCTCTTGACGAAGTTGGCGAATCTCGTTGAGAACTGAAGCTATTGAGCCAGTATCCAATTCCATTGATGTTTTTTTTGTTGTGCCTCTGTTGGTGTTTATGGTGTTTGTGCACGTATATGTGTCATCAAAGAGATTAAGACTGGTACCAGGACGGATAGGGGTTGAAGAGTTATCAGTCCTAGGTAAAGAGCATTTACACGAAGGGCAGAGCCAAGTACTTTTCTGCTGCTCATTTAATTTACTGAATAGTTCCTCATTTATATTAATGCATTGTAAATCAAACAAATTTGCACATTTAGAACACTCCATGTAGTTCAGAGTCTTAATGTGTTTACCGCATCCGTTGCACTTTGTAGGCATTTTAGAATTATTTACTATATAATCGAAACTATTGAGGAGTCGATTATATTATTCTTTATTGGCAACACTGAATCTGGTGATGGCCAATGGGATTGGATGCAACTTGAGAATGAATCAATCAAATGTCAGCCAGACTTTGAAGTTTGCTCGAGTTGACACAACTGTCAAATTATTATTTTTGTTGCGGTACTTGTGTAATAAACTCTTGCAATTTATTTTAAATACTTCAATGTTTACTTCTACTGAGCCGTTTGAAAATATGAATTTGAAAAATAACGAATATGTCTAAATACCTGGTGAACAGTAATAGGAATCAAAACATCCAAAATCCGTGGTTGATGTGATGTACTTAGAGATGGGATTTTGCCCGGGCATTTTGGGCGGATTGGATTTATGCCCAATAAATGTCCATAAATGCCGAATAAATGTCCATTACTTGGGCAGAAATCTTATTTAATTTTAATTTTTGAAATATCATTATTGTAAGAGTGTGGTTGATGTTATTAGTTAAAATCATCATAAAATGACATATTTTATTTAAATAATGAATAATACTTATAGGGTTCATGATAGGGATCATTAGCATAAAAGCCAATGGCTGCAATCCAACCCGTTTTATGAAGTTTTGCAGACAGAAACGCAAACATTTTTAAATGCAAGAATCTTATCATTCTTTTTATGATAATTCATTAATTTGTTACAATAAAATAGGGAAAAATTGTGATACTGTTTTAAACTTTTAATTTAAACAAACATTCTGGATGGTCATAGTCCAGATTATGATGATTTTCCACTATAAACGTATGATAATCTAACCCTATTTACGTTAGGCTCGTATCAAGTACAAATCGCGCGCTCCTATTGGACACTTTATATAATATAAAGTTGAGTATAATTATATAGAGTTGAGACCAAATTGACATTGACATTCTCCCGGATTCAATCTCGCTATTTTGTACCTAGGTTTTAAATTGCGTAGAATTCTGACAGCTGCCATTTTTTGACATGTCAGAGGTATTAAAATCTTAATCTAAATTAAATCTTTTTGACCAGGCTCATTTTTTTAAATTTATATTAAAGTATGAACATCCACGTCAACTCATTTTATTTGTTAGAATATAATATATAAATTTTATTATGTTCTACGCTGCAAATGCAAAAAGCGCATTCACGGTGAACAGAAAATTATAAAATATAACAGTTAATTATAAAAAATAATAGCAAATACCGAAAAGAAATGAGCGCATTTGAGTATTCAAAGAAGTCGAATGACATGGCATGACAAGACACACGCATAACGACAGCTAAGAGCGACATTGAATAAATAATACAGAGCGAGCGATTTGCTTTACGTTTTACATCCATCTACTTACGGCTACAAATCCCTAAAAGGGGTAGCCTGCTGTTCTGAATCTTAAAATTCTTTAGCCACTTGGAAGTTAAGTAGAGAAAGATTGTTATATTAATATTTTTGGTGATGGGTCTCCAACCGCATCGCCCAAATGTCGCTTAAAAAGCCCCGATACCCTTAGTCGCCTCTTACGATAACCCATGGGAAGAAATGGGGTAGCGCTATTTTAAACCGGCACTTAGCCGACACAGCAAAAAGGTTTACTAAACCTGGACTAACAAAGAAGGTGCCAGCTAAAATAATAAATAAGGTAATTAAAATTGAATTGATATCATGTTCGTAATATTGAAATATTATATAATATATAAATATTTTTTACTATTGTATAATTTTACTTAACTTAGGTTATATTTGCATTTGCCTTTAAAAAGGTAAGACACAACTTAACAAAAATCTAGCAGTGGATATACGCTCCCGTCGCTCTGCCAACTGAGCTATAGTATCAAGTGATCATGATCACTGGCGCGAAAATTGGTTTTTGCCTGTTTCTTTACATCTTTATTTGTGTCAACGCCATCTTCCGCCATATTATTACAACCTGGGAAGATGCGCCTTTTGTCATGAATAGTTCATGTCCTCTGTCAATATATGACATCGAAATCATTCGTGTCCGCTGTGATTTTTTTTCCATACATTGATGCTCATTGACCTTTACTAATTAAACACGATTTGTTTTTCAGTTTAAAACCCTAATACCTAAGTATTATTTCATCCCCATTGAGTATAAAAAGTAGCGTGAACGTGAGTATTATCACATTTTAAAATTCTGTTAGCGGAATATACCGTTACTACATGATGTTAATAATCTTGAAAAATAAAAATAAAATATATGTTTTTTTTCGCTTAGTTACTTTATAACATTATTCGTTATACTAAAGTTAATATCTTATAGCTTAAGCTACTCTATCGCTTGATATAATTGAATGTGTTTTTTTATTGTAAGGGTATAAATAATTATTATTATAATCGTTCAAAGTAAAAGTGGGTTAAGATTAAGAATTTAACATAACATAAACGTTCACGCCGTTTATCAGAGCCGGTTGGCAGAGCTACCAATGATGAACATCACGTGACAGCGCCACCTAGTGTCCAAAGTAGGTACCAATGTTTTGCTTAGACAGTGAACTCACGTGATAGTGGGCAGGCCTATTGCCGTTTTGTACGAATACGCTGTCATATGGCTAAGTACAACTCGGCCATGTGGTTTCCTCACGATGTTTTCCCTCACCATTGACAACCATGATAAATTAACCGCACATATGACATAAGAAAAGACCAATTGGTGTAGCCCCGACCCGGGATTTGAACTCACGACTGTCTGTTTACGGGCGGGCGTTCTACCCATTGGACTATAATGTCGTCTAAGTAAGAATTTAAAGTACTTATATGCCTATATTTGGCATATTGTAACTTTTTTTTTCTTCTTATTCCTTTATTCTGATGACGCTGATGTTTAAGTATAAGTTAAACACAATTAAAATAATGATCCACTTGTAGTTTAATTTTAAAGTAGAGTTTTGTTTTTCCGCCCAGCGATTGGGCATTTATCGGGCGTATATTCATTTTTGCCCATTTTAACCCAATACGTCCAATCTGCCCAATAAGTTTTTATGCCCTCGACCCATCTCTAGATGTACTTGATGTTCAAAATGTATCCTTTTTGTTTGTGATTGAGTTCAGATCCAATTCCAGCCAGTATTTGAAGTTCTACTTATAAATAATCGCAAAAAAGCACAGCGCTATGTTGACACTTTGAGAGTCGAGTCGAATGTTTTGAATTCTCAATCTCAACCTACTTGGGTTGAAAATGAATAAGGAAATCCACTGACCATTTTAACAAAACGATGCTCGTGGAGTTAATCATACAAGTATACAATACATTTATACATCATCCAGTAAACAATTCAAATTTGAATTTCGAACATTGCTGGTGAGTGGAACACTAATACTAAGCTTAATTTCGAGTCAATAAGCCTACCAACTAAAGGGTTCTAATTCTAACAAACTTTTGTAGATACCATTAAACGTATCAAAGTTTGGGTACACCTTCTTCCGTCCCGCTGTGTTTTGGGACCAATAACTTATTGAAACTTATGAACGGAACTGGGACACAGACTCAATCGACTCTCATTGAATAAGGAATTCAGGATGAACCTCAATCTATTATGTTCCCCCTAACGCACGTGCTCTCCGTTTAATTGAATAAATATCGTCCTCTTTTTATACGTTTATTGAAATTCATTTTGAAATGTTTTACTATACAGTAGCATTGGTGGCATCGCATCACTACCCAACATAGGCTAAACCAAAGTAATAGGTATAAAGAATCTTTTAAAATCTGACTATTTTACAATGATAGAGCACGTTGATGTGGACGAGAGCGGGGCGGGCGCCGCGGGCGCGGGGCGGGGCGAATTGCCGCGGCCTCTCAGTAAGTTTTGTACGCTCAGAGAATCCGGCGCGCGGCTTTGCAGCCGAGTACCTTTATCTTAAAATCCTTCGTTTATTTTTGTTTCTATGAGTTTCGTTCACAAGGAAGATCAGTCGACTATCATTACGTGTTAAAATTTACTTGGTACATAGTTGTAATTTTTCGTATGACCAGTTTATACACATTGTTTTGACTATCACGTGTTGTTGGAAACGTTTTGCCGGTTAAAAAGTTTAAATAGTGTTTATTTACGAATTTGACCTTCAGGTGCAAAGAAATAAATTTGGCGGGAAGACCAAATTATAATATTTTTTATTACCATCTCACGTAAGACAATAAGTTACGAATATTTCACGGTAGAGTCGTTCTAATATGAATCTTATAGCTTTGTGAAGTGTAAATTAAAGTGGTTTTCAAGGACCCATAACTTAAACTTAACCTTTTTGTAACCGGCGCGTGGGGTTTGAGCATGCGCACAGTGGTCCACAATAAAAGTTAATGATAGAGTGGTTCAAATATTTTTATAAAGGTAAAAGTGAAGTTTCAAAAGAAATAAAGTGTGGTTATATATTCCTATTGGATTGCTTTGAAAAATACCTGGGCTTCAATCAAATATTATTTTGATTGAGAACTGTACACCTGTAAGATTCCTGAATAGAGGCTGCGCGCGCACAACTATTTCTAAAAGGTACGTACTAACTAAAAGGTACCTGTAGCCTATGGATTAGAACTGTCAAATAAATTTGTTCGGATTTGAGTCTTAACGGATTCATTGGGGTTTGCAAAACCTTTCACAGTATTTCACTGTATTTCAGATAACAAGATCTCGTGTTAGTAAACCTAAACCATACACTCCAAGCGTGTTACGTAAAAAGTAAAGCTATTAAAAAGTTAATTGTATATAAAAATATTGGATTCTATTTTAGATCGTTGTTTTATATTGACAGAGTTGGATATATTTTGTATACCTACCTTTTGTGACTACAACCCCAGTTAAGGGATGGCCAGGTTTATGAATGGAATAAAGATGGTAATGCAGGATCACGAGCGATGGTTTTCCTACCACTTTGTCTATGTTCCTTTAGGACCCACGTGCTATTCTATATTTACACGATATGCAGTGTCGGCTTAGAATAGCACCAACCCATTTCTTCCCATCGACGACGTCGTTAAAAGTTATTAAGGGTATTGGAACATGTTTGTTTCTCGATGTATTTGAGGATCTATTACTGAACATGGTTTTTACTAAAGTTAATGAGGAACTGATGCTTCCGTTGCTTTGGCTGTAACATTCAATGGTGTACCAGTCACCAGTACAAATATGTATGTTTATTTATCATACTTGGTTTGAGAAAAGCTAGAGATATAAAATATGTACTTATGGTAGCGCAGCACAGATCATATGGTCCAATTATATTGTCGTCATTATCACTATTCCTTGCTATAATTTGTAATTCTTAGTTAGCCTGATTGAGGTTTTAACGTTTTAGGAAATCTTTATTACTGACTATTAATTTCAATGGCATATAATATTATTAGTCATTCATATAACAGAATGCATCTTACCGTAACGTAGTAAATTATGACAGCGTGCATCCGTGCCGTAGAAAAAAGTGGCGATAGGCATACCTCCTACCTATACTGTGATATGGCAGCATTGTCGAGACAAAAAGCGCGAATACATTGTATTTAAAAGTTAAGAACGAGTAACTGTGCCATTTGCCATCTATTTCACGATATGCAACGTGAATGCACTATATTAAAACTAGTTCGGAGTAAGACAAAAATGTAATATACTTCCCATATAAAACGGGTTTAATAAAGAAACGAAAGGCATAAAAATTCCTTAAAAGTACTATTACGTTCTCATCATAGATACGGGCCAGATAATCTCGCACTTGTATAAATGTACGTCTGTTCTTTTGACCTTGGTTTTTTTTTACTATAACCTGTTTGAGCTTTCGGCAGTTCTGTCATGGCTCGTACGTTGTATGCCGTCAGCGACGCGTGCCATCTCTTCACTCATTACTAAAACTGTCTTTCTATCTCCCTCACACTCAAATCAAGAACTAAGGATTCTAATTCATATTTTTCCGCTTATATTCAATAGATGATCAATTTTTCCTGTCTCATAAATTTATGAATGCTTCCTATTTAGACTGGAATTTTTAATTAACGCTCTCCGATTCTGAATACGACTGTCTTTGATCTCCAGAAGCTTCATCGATGAAATATTTTTAAACGTTTGTAGTCGAGAAAATTTGAACGATATAAAGAAATTTGGAATTTTATCAACGAATAACCTTGACCTACCTTTAAGATGCAAACTAACAGCAGGTTAGCGAAGAGAGCTGTTATCTTTAGTTAGTTACTGATAAACGTTGTTAAAACAACATTAATCGAGATGCAATCTAAGATAAAACAGAAAGTCATAAGAAGCTCGAATTATCTGTGTTGTTGGCTTAGAATAGCGCTAACACATTACTTCTCGCGCGCGGCGGACGAGGCCACCTACGATTTTTGGCGCTTTTGAAGTGATTTTCGCGTGATTCGGTTGGCCCTATATTATACTATTTTTTCGTATTATTTAAAACTGGCTAGTGGTTTGGAAATCCATGGCTCCAGAGCCTTTATGGGATTTATAGCGGTTAATAGGTATTGTACCTAGATAGGCAGGGTGTGTTTAATTAGTTAGTAAGTTATCAAAATTCAAGCCATGTTCATTCGGTGAAATGTATTTTCTTCTGTACTACTACACAAATGTTGGTACGGTATGGTAAGTGTGCGGTGTGCGTTCTCAAGCCTAAATATCGGAAATAGTACACTGCCTCTACATAAGGATTTCTTAATACGTGTGATCCATCGACCACCATGGGCTCGCGAAATGAAAGCTGGGGGTCCATTCAACAAAGAAAAAGATAGAAGGTTAAAGAGTAACAATCTGATCTTCTAATTGATCACACCATAACTTACTACTGGGGTTTTTAGAAGCAGAGGCTGTAGTAACTTTATACATTCCTGGCCAATCTCGTGCAACTCCTACACGTTCATATTTTTATTAGTGTCCGACCGAAAGTTCAATTTCGGTTTCGGTTTCGGCTGAGTTTCGGCCAAAAAACAAGTTTCGGCCTCGGTTTCGGTTTCGGCGAAAATGGGCCGAAACTTTTGCCGAAACCGAAACTTAATTGACAAGTTCAGTTCACGAGTATTTAATGCAACAGTGACAATTACTGATTTGATTTAAATGACTGATTTGACTAAAAACTTAATATCAAAAAAATTTAAAAATGTGTATCATATTTTTTATAGCATAAATGATTACACCAAACCTAATTAAGGCAAAATAATAGGTAAAATACACCAAATTTCAGTGTTTTAAGCAATTTTATAGGTACCACCACGTTAGTTTCGGTTTCGGCCGAAACTGAAGCAGAGGCCGAAAATTCGGTTTCGGTTTCGGCCGGAAAACCAGTTTCGGTCGGACACTAATTTTTATTCATACATACATATACTCACGTCATTAGTTCAAATTGGGGTAGGCAGAGTCTATCGATTGCCACGTTGTACGATCCTGACAACCTCTCTAGCTTCGTTTCATGTTCTTTTTATTCTATAGTCTATAGACTTTATAGTATATAGCTATACTTTAAAGGTTCCCATCGAAATGTCATAACAAAATGGAAGATTAGAAGTTCAGGTCCTATCATTTCTTACGCGGAACAAAAGTAGTCAAGTGATCGTAACTTGTTGATTCAGATGGGTCAGTCTGCGAACAACAATGGGCGATTATAATTTGATCTTCGTTTTCCGTTCCGACAATCATCTAATAGGAATAATAAAGGATTCAAGGAAACCATTATGCCGTCACATCGCTTGTTTAGTTGTTTGGATTATGAAATAGTATTACTGTGGCGTTTGCAATGATAAGCTTAGCTTAACATACATATTCATTAGATTCAGAATAAGAAATTCCTCAGCCAGTTTTGGAAACTTGAGTGGGGCAAAGATTATAAACTAAAGGTTATTGTTGATGGGCCGCAAACCGGACAACAACTTCCAACCAACAACTTCTTTTAAAGCCCCATTAAGCCTCTTACGACCACCCATGGTTAGAAATGTGGTAGTGCTATTCTAAGCCGATACTACACAAAAGACTAAGCTTTTTAATGTAGGGTAGGCAAAGACTATCCGTCGCCACTATATACAATCCAGGCTAACCTCACTAGCTTTACATACCTCCATCGGTCATATATCCCCGTTTATTTTTCATACTTAGGACGCCAGTCTTTGTCAGCACATTCTCTATTAGATCTAAACATTTCCTTTGAGGTCGTCCTCTACTGACATTACAGGATGGTACATTGGCTCATTTGATCTATACATTTCTTCCGAGGTCATCCTCTACTGAGATTACCATCCTCATTGGCTCTATAAATGTACAGTGACGTATTTATGCCATTCATGCAAAATCATCATGGGGCGAGGCAGATGATGATACTTGCGATGATTATCATTCACGTTTTGAATTGTAATGGAGACAACCATAGTCGAGTATATATAGAAATACAATAGAAAACTCTAAGTGTGCATCAGTATTAAAATATTTAACAGGCATTATGACTTTGAATAAAAATTTGGCAGTCTTATTACTTATAGCAATATCTTCAAGACCACCTTTATATCAATGCACATTCTATCTAATGACTAATCTAATGAGGTCAAGGTAGCGTCAAACTTGAAAGGGTCGACTCCTTTGTCTTTAAGTTTTTTGACAGTACACTCATTTCATAATTAAATAAAAAAAAAAATAAGACACAAATCATTTTGTTTGTAATGTAGAGCTAAGACAATATTTTAAGGAAATGGTATAAATGACGGGGGTACTCTGAATACCAGGTGAGACGTGATGTTCAGAAGTATTAGCACCTCTGCGAACCCCTTCGGGAATGTACGGCTTGAACGTTTGCGTTTGATATAAATAGAAACATTACTTCGATTTCGAAGATTACGCATAATCAACATTGGATAACAGCCCCACAGGATTGGCAATTCTTTCTTTGTAAATCACGATATCTTCTGCACACGTAATCGGACAAATATTTACATATGAACTCACAGGCCGACAGATCTCCTTTATTTACTTAAGTGGTTGGCCGAACAACATCCAAGGTTTCTACAGTTCAATAACACTATAGTTATATAGGTAGTTGTAAATGTAATTATTTCTCAGTTTATGTGGTTATTACACCACACGGTTCAAAGAGTACGGTTGAAAGCGAATGTGTACTACGTGTACTGCGATTATCTAAGGAAATGTTACCTTATCATACCGAGCGTTCACTTGCTACCGTTTTATTTGAGCCGTGTCGTGTGATACCCACTTTACCCTAAATTCCTGTACCATTTGGAAACAAATACTCAAAACCAATAACATAATATTTTATCGCAATGCACAACTGCAAAGCTATGGATGTTTTTTTGAATAATAGAAAGAATGATTACGAACGTTGAAAACATTTTTAATGGCTGTTAAGTGCTGTTGTAGAGATGCTATGGTAAGTCATTCCAAATGTGAAGTTGTGCTTAGTATTTATATAAATCACGTTCACAGTAGGCAATCAATAATTGTTTTGTTCAAAAGATAATGCTTGTCATCTTCAGGTAAATCCTTAGAAATGTTTAATTTGGGATACATTTTCCTTCTACTATATCATACGTTGCCGTGTAGTGCCGGCTTGAAATGTTACTACCCCTTTCTACCCACGGATGACGCAAGAGGCGACTAAGGGTATGGGTATATTTTTAAGTGAATTTTGGTGGCTGAGGAGTTTTTAGCTAAAGTTCTGGGTACCCCTGTTTGGGATATATGGCGGTGAGTACATGTATGTACAACATACGTAAGTACGCCAGTATTCTGTACGATCCAAACATCGGCTTCTTTATACTTTCAGTGTCGTATGCCTGATGTTTAGCAAATTCTTCATTTGCTCTAGTTGTTTCCTCGTGGTCGTCTTCTATTCACATTACCATCAGCATTGGCTCTATACATTACTTTCGTAACTTTGGTTTTAATCCATCCTTTCTATGTGCTCAAACTTATCATGCCATAAAGTTCTTAATACTATGACGTTCTGTTATATTATAATCTTGACAATACCCCTGGGATGTTAGCAACTGTATCGTGTACTTCTGCTGCGCAAGCACGAGCGCAATTTTATCGACACGATAACGGTTAGAATGAGATGGCAGTATACGATACTAAGTAAGTGCGTAAGAGATGGCTGCTTTATCCCACGCGATAACTAGTTTAAACACGGCTTGTGCTTGCTCTTCTGTTCAATTAACAATATTATACACGTTTCTAGTCCTGCGTTAAATAACACATCGATCAGAAATTTATAGGGAAATTATTAGTATTATTCCCAATATTTACAATTAGGATGGATAACGGTCGGTTAACATGCGTAGAAGGTCCAGCATCTTAAACACTCTATAGAGGATATATGCATGAAATGGCATTCGTTAAGGCCATTTTTATATTATTCCTACTATCAGATAATCTTCTACCCCTTGGTCCAGAATAATACAATGTGAGACTTATAGTCAATACAAGGAAGTTAAAATGAGGAAAGTTCTCAACGCTCGATGCGCGCTTATAATATCATCGGAAAGTTCTAAAATATTCGCCACGTTTTATGAATAAATCTAATCTTAAAACATTATGTTTTTATAAACTAGTCGGGGCTCAAGTAAACCCGCTTTTTATGACGAATTAAATTGCTTATTTTTCACATTTAGAAACAGGTTGGCCGTTGCTTATGTAAAACACAAATAAATCCTATTAAAATTATATTTTAAAATAAAAATAGCTCTTGTCTACAAATCTAAAGACCACACCTATTTTAAATTGAGATGAGTTCGCGACATAGTTTATTTGATTTATCATACATACATATACTCACGCCATTAGTTCCCATTGGGGTAGGCAGAGACTATTGATCGCCACTTCGCACGATCCTGACAAACCTCTCTAGCTTCGTTTACATCCATCAATCTTTTCATACATGCTCTTTTATTCTTCATACTTCGGACGCCAGCCTTTTTGAGCACACTCTCAATTTGGTCCAAGTGTGTTATTGATTTTATATTAAATAAATAAATAAAGAGCGTTTATTTCCACAAAAACAATAGTGGCAGTAAATTTTATAAGTGAGTGAGGAATTTGAATTCCTGAACCCGTCTTTATGGGGAAAGTCCTAAACCTAAACAAAAACTGTTGTCGTATCAAAATATCCTTATTTGTGCAACTAATCTAAAATTTGATACTCATTTAGAAATATAGTTGTTCTTTAAAAATATTTTTGGTTAGCGTAAAATCCGTAAAAATGTTGCATAACTTTATTCTAACTTAACGCGGGGAAAAAAGAAGTGACGGTAAATATGTCTCCTCTCAGGGAGCTAGCTTATTTCTTGGTAAATGGTATTCGGAAATTGTTAATTTGAAGTATATCTTCTTTTAACCGAATCGCGAAATTTGTGGGGCTAATTTGTATAAAAAGGTGACTTTTATTAACCAAATGTACTTTTCTCTGAAAAAATATTGCTGGTGTTTGGTGTTGCGTATTTAACTTTATCAACCACTTCTATCGCCTGTCAATCACAAAAGCTACCATCAGTTATCCAAATCTAAACTATCAGTTACTAAAAACATACAATTCTGTATTCAGCAATAATACTACCAAAGTAATCTTTAAAAAGTTACTAATGATCTCAGTATGTTGTGAAGTTTCGTCAAAGGAGGAAAGCGGTTGGCAATTCGGCGGCGGGCGTCTGAACAAAACTTTTACTCAAAACGAAGTTCATATTGCATTGTGAAAACTATTTTATATTATTATGGCGCGAAATGCGAATACTTCGACGTAAATATTCCAATATGCGACCAAGTTTTAGAGATGAATTTTAAGTTGCAGACTTTATTGAAATTCAAATATTCGTCATAACTCTTGCATATAATTTTAAGTTAGATTCTACTATTCCTATTTCTATATATATATATATATATATATATATATATATATATATAAATATAAAGGGTAGAGTAATTATATTCTTCTATTGACTATTTCATTCTGAAGACAACGTGGGGTTTTTATGGTTATTTAAGTGGTTGTTTGTTTTACTAATTAATAAAGAAAAGAAAAATGTCGACACAGGTGGGAATCGAACCCGCGACCTCGGGTATACGCCCTCGTCGCTCTGCCAATTGAGCTACCGTGTCAATGGCTGCCAGCGCGAAATTCTTCTATTTTTTTACACGTTTAAGTAGTGTTTGCGTTTCCTACCTCCGAATTTTTACTAATTCGGAAGGCCACTTGACTACCTTTTCAGATAGAATGCAAATGTTGAAAACGCCTAACTATCACATAATTTAATTCATTTTGTTCATGAAAACCTCATGTGGGAATTATTAATAATAAATAAAGGAAAGAAAAATGTCGACATAGGCGGGAATCGAACCCGCGACCTCGGGTATACGCCCCCGTCGCTCTGCCAATTGAGCTACCGTGTCAATGGCTGCCAGCGCGAAATTCTTCTATCGTCTGCGTCGACATTTTTCTTTCCTTTATTTATTAGTAATAATTCCCACATGAGGTTTTCATGAACAAAAAGATTTAAAAAATGGTTGTTTGTTTTGTTTTTGCGATGTGGTTGTATACTGATCGCCTGCGTCCCTTTCTTTACTCTGTCATTATTCCTTCCTTAAGTTCCAAAATGAAACTAAGTAGTTGTCTCCAAATCTCTTTTTTTTCGAAAATTTTCTTTTCAAGCAACTTCCATAGGATCTATAGCCGTGAGTAACCCATGATAGTAGTCCCATCTCACGTATACCTATGTATACGTAGAGCTGTATATATACGAGTATTTACCTGAACATACATACATACATACATATACTCACGGCTATAAATCCCTAGAATAGGTAGCCAGAGCTAAGGAATTAGAAATTCCTCACCCACTTTTGGAAGTTGTGTGGGGAAAAGATGGTAAAGTAAAGGTTGTTGGTGATGGGTCTCCAACGGCATTGCCCAAAAATCCCTTAAAAGCCCCAATACCGTTAGTCGCCTCTTACGTACACCCACCGGAAGAAAAGGGATAGTGCTATTCTAAGCCGACACTACACTACATATATGTACCTGAACCCTTTAGAAAAGGAAACTATATTTATTTTTAACTTTTTAGTACTGATTCATCTGAAATTATTTAATCCTGGTGACCCTAATCAGGATGATTCAGACAGTCCCTTATTCTTCATAACTGTGCAATGCAAATGTTAAATTAAATCGTTCCGTTTAAAGTGGGTCAATATCGAGCTTAAAGGAGTCGGTTACATACATATACAAACAGGTGAAGCTAATATAAAGCGTGTTAAAATAGGCACCGTTCAAGTTTATTGCATAAACAAAAACCAGCAAAGTCTTATAAACTAAATTTGACGCCCATTGGTTTATTTTTTACGACAGCCTTATTGAATGGTTCATTGTTTAAAAGTCTGATAACCCGATCCCATGCTAACCGGATGCTAAGTGCGTTCTGCTTGAACTTGATTTAGAATCATTGGATTCAAGGTTCTTCCTTCGATTGCTAACATTATCACGTCGAATCCGTATCGAATGGTGGAGGTCAGGATATTTATTGTGGTTATTAATTATCATACTTCTAAAAATTTTGAAGCAATAGGCTTGCCGTGAGTTTACTAGGTGAGTACACTGTCCAAGCCAAACATGGGTACTCTGAACACCAGGTGACAATGTCACTTGATGTTCAAAAGTATTAATACCTCTGCCAACCCCTTCGGGGATATGTGGCTTGAACGACTCCGAGTTGACTATTTTTGAATGATTCAACATGAACAGTGAAATTTGTCACTCCTCTTTATACTATTTATTAAAAATAAATAAAGGTAAATTATGGATTGATTGAAAGGCAAAAACGTTAATAAAACCAAACTTACTTTTTTTCTTAATATACAGTTAATTTTTGACAGTATTACAAACAGTATGTATGTAATTAATTTTTTATTTATCTCATAAGTCAAAAAAGAACAACTATTTACCAAACTTCACTTACCGTTAATAAGAACGCGACAAAGTTACTAACCTAACTAGAATACATTTATCCACAAACAGTCAACTGGGAAATCTACTAAGGATATCTTTTTCTTCTACCAATTGTAATTAATTCAAAATAAGATTGACGGCTAAACCCTTGAAACCTCGAATTAAAATTGGATAAGAAGAAAGGTTGTACATTTCAATTTCAACTCACTAAGATCAAAGTTGGAGCTATAACAAAACAATTTGCAAATTTTAATATTTTATTAAGTTATTGTAAGTACTGTAATGTAGAAGTAGAATAAGAGTTAAATTATGTAATACCCAAACGAATTATAAGTTGATGAGAAGTTAAAGTTTTAGACAAATACTGGCTGAGGGTTGAGTTAAGTATCCTTAGAGTTTATTCATATTTTAGTTTAAGTCTGATTAGTGTGTTAGAATATTTAATTAATGTTCTTATTATGCTGTGTAGTGTCGGCTTAGAATAACACTACCCCATTTCTTCCGGCGGGTGTACGTAAGAGGCGACTAACGGTATTGGGGCTTATAAGGGATTTTTGGGTGATGCATTTGGAGACCCATCACCAACAACCTTTATTTTACCATCTTTTCCCCACTAAACTTTCCAAAAGTGGCTGAGGAATTTCTAATTCCTTAGCTCTGGCTACCCCTTATAAGGATTTATAGCCGTGAGTATATGTATGTATGTATGTATGTTCTTATTAGTGCCGTAATCATTAGGATTTGACTTTGTATTTTTTTTTGAATCTAGGATGTAATGCGACTCACTATTTCACATGAATATATGTAAACAAAACACTTTTTTTTGTTATATCACCGTATTGTGTAACGAGGTTTCAGAACAAAACTACCCCGTTACTTCCCGTGGGTGGCATAAGAACCGACTAACGTATTATTCTTATTAGTTAGGGCCGGCGCCGACTGCCGGCACGGCACGGCGTGTCATGGCAAAGGATTTCGGTACTGATATACCCATTTTTAATCTTATAACCATTAGTATAGAATTCATGTTACTTTATTTTGACACAACGATGCCGAGGGAGGCCGCGGTAGGGCAGAACGTGCCTAAGCATGCCACGGGATGCCGCGGCGTACTGCTGCATCTCGCGAGACGCACGCGCATGACACGGGCCGCCAGTACGCGGCGCAGTCCGTTCGCCGCGCGGGGGGAGGGCAAGGGTACGAGTGTATAATACGTTAAATACTAAATCCCAGTCAATCATTATGAACACAAATAACTTTGAACATGCGCGGAGTTATTTGCCGTGTCATGCCACGGCATGCCGCGGAAGGCCGTGTTATCCTTCGGGATGCTGCAGCAGAACTTACCGTGCCATCCTGTGCCATGCCGGCAGTCAGCGCCGGCCCTTAAGAGTATTGTGATACTCGATCTCGTACATTCCATGGTTAATATGTAAGTCAAAATAACTACGGTCTAAACATAACAAAAAGAGGCGTAGAATAAACATTCTTCAGTCACTTGAAGCCTCAATAGTGATGTCCTTCAATTCTACAAACTTACGACATTAGCATCGATTAATGTTGATATTTCCACGAACTAATAAAACCAAATAGTATTCAAAGTCCTTATAACCTCATGTTTATGATAGGTTGAAAACTTATTACCAAAAAGCATTTACTTCACTACCTCTTTTCTGTGCTATTTACCAAAAGTAATCGTTGGTTCCTAAATCCTGGCTGCCCCTTTCCCTACAATCACTTTATAAACCCCAATATCCTTACGCTCGATATCTGAATTGAGTATTCCAGCTGAGAACAACTTAGTATCGTTCTGAGTAATGAGACAAAACGATACTTAAGTCGTTCTCAGTTTGAATACTCAATTCAGAAATCTGGCGTCGTTTCATACCAAGCTCAAGGAAAGTAAAACGTGAGTACTATTCTAAGCCGATACAGCTAATAAGTTAAAACAATATTTTTATTCCATAAAACCAATAAACGATGTAGGAACAACTTCGGCGCACATTTATCCAATGAGCTCATCTTTCACTGGCTATGAATGCTGTGATGAATGATTCACCACTAACAATTGATGACGCGCTCACCATAGCTAGTACAAGCGACATATAACTTGATATCGCGTGTTTTAAAACAGCCATCACTTTTGCACTCACCTAGCCTCGTGTACTGCCATCTCATTCTAGCAGATATCGTGATGATAAAATTTTGCTTGTGCTAGGCCTTCTGTATGAAACAATCCCAAATGCCAACTAACTTTTAACAAATAACCAACTAAATTTTTTCATGATAGACTGAACAATACACATACAAGTGGAAAATATTTTTTAAAAGAGAGGCCATTTATTACGATGATTTATAAACGGGGTGACGATTGAAGGAAATATAGTAGAAATGGTTTGTAATTAAAGTTTTTTAAAGCAGTCTTGCATGTCGTTCGCATGCAGTCTGTTGGTTATTTACATCTATGTCCATATGGCTCAGCTAAAAAACAAATAAAACCTTCTAGTTAAAGACGCTCAAATCACATGCGTTTATAATTTAAAAGGCGACGTTTAAAAATTACATTATAAATCTTAACCGCCCGCATTGTTTGAACAGATATAAACGGCTCATCGCGTAGTATTACAAAATCTATTAAAAATAAACTTTAATGCTGACATTCGTTGTAATAAAAATAGGATAGACGACCGGATCCGGGCTAGAGCGTTTGATTTGGATGTCGAGATTTTTTTTTGTTTGGGGACAGAGTTGTCTATGGATATTTTTTTGACATTTGTTTTTTGAATGAGAGGTTTTCCATTTTTTCTTTTTTTCTTCTTCCCGGTTCTCAGGATAGATGGCGCCAGACTTGCTATGTTACTGGTAGGAACGGAACGTTTTTCACACTTTGATGTAATGATATCGTAAAACGGAACGTACATAAAAACGTTCTGATTTGAAAGTCTAAATAAATATCAGTTTAAACCAAGATAGCTTAAAAGTAAATAAACAAAGACGATATTTATATTTAACATTCTTTTTGTTGTTTTCACTCGCCAAAAAGAAAATGTCCCTAGAAAAAAAGAAGAGGAGTCTGTGCCTTGTAGATTTATGTAAAAATGAAGGAATACATCTTTTTCCTAAAGATGAAAATCGTAAAGCGCAATGGGTACATGGTGATGTGACACATGTTTTTAAAGTTGACATTGGCGAAATTATTGTAGCAACACGACTGACGCCACGAAGAAAGTTTGAAGTAAGTAACGTAGTTACATCAACGTCATCTACAGAGCTCTAGGGAACTATGTTGTTTTTTTATTTCTCAAAAAGAAAACCTCTCATTGTATCGCATTGCTGTATTCAATAAAACGATAATTAAATTTGTATAGTGCACACATTACTGCTTAACTTAAATTAAAGAACATACATACATACATATACTCACGGCTATAAATCCCTTAACGGGGTAGCCAGAGCTTTGGATTGAGAAATTCCTCAGCCACTTTTGGAAGTTGATTGGGGAAAAGATGATAATAATTAACGCTTTTGGTGACGAGTCTCCAACCACATCGCTCAAAAATCACTTAAAAAGCCCCTATACCCTTAGTCGCCTCTTACGATCACCCACGGGTAGAAATGGGGTAGTGTTATTCTAAGCCGACACTACACACATTACTGCTTAACTTACATTAAAGTCTTGTTTCAAAAGTTAGAAATTTTCAAATTCTTTCGTATATTTTTAAGAATGGGCACCTGGCCACATTTATTCTTCACACTTTTTTATTAACGTAACGACATACATACATACATACATATACTCACGCCATTTATTCCCATTGGGGTAGGCAGAGACTATCGATCGCCACTTCGCACGATCCTGACAAACCTCTCTAGCTTCGTTCACATCCATCAATCTTTTCATACATGCTCTTTTATTCTTCATACTTCGGACGCCAGCCTTTTTGAGCACACTCTCAATTTGGTCCAAGTGTGTTCTCCGTGGTCGTCCTCTACTAACATTACCATCCACACTAGCTCTATAGATCCCTTTTACCAATTTTCTATCATCCATCCTCTCTATGTGCCCAAACCATCTCAACATTCCTTTTTCTATCTTTCTTACAATATCATCTTTCACACCACACTTTTCACGAATAACACTATTTCTCACTCGGTCACACAATTTAACATTACAAATTTTTCTGAGGGACCTCATCTCTACTGCATTCACTCTGCTCTCATGCTTCTTCTGCCACACCCAACATTCGCTTCCATACATAAGCGTAGGAACAAGAACAGCATCATGCACAGCCATTCGGGCCTTTTCAGACACCGATTGACTGATCATTAGGCTATTCATTGCTCCATTTACCGCATTACCCTTTTTCACTCTTCTTTCAATGTCTTCATCACATTTTCCATCCCTTGTAAACAAACTTCCCAGATATACAAACTCCTTCACCTGTTCCACATCCTTACCATCAATCGCAATCACGCATTCTGTCACATCTTCCTGTCTCTCAAAAACCATCGTTTTGGTCTTATCCACATTCACCCTCATTCCCTTTCTTACAAAAGACTCACATGCAATATTCATCATCTCTTGCAACTCTTCTGCCGATGATGCAAGTAGCACTTGATCGTCAGCATACAAGAGGCATTTAATGATGAATCCACCCATTCTTAGTCCATAATCACTTTCACGCAACTCTGTCAAACAGTCATCCATGAACAAATTGAAGAGCCACGGAGAAGCTACACATCCCTGTCGGACACCCCTAGAGATTCCAAACCAGTCAGTGTTTTCCCCGTTTACTCTTACACATGCACTAGAATCCTCATAGAGTGATACCAATGCACGTATAAGTTGACTCCCCAAACCGAACTTGGATAACACCTCCCATAAACACTTTCTTACCACCCTATCATACGCCTTCTCTAAATCAATGAAGGAGCAATACACCTTTTGGTTCTTAGCTAAGAACTTTTCGGTGATGCTCCTTAGAGAGAAGATTTGATCCATACATCCCATTCCTTTCCTAAATCCCGCTTGCACATCCCATATTTTCTCATCAGTTTCATTCATCACTCTTTCAATCAGTACCTTAGCATACAATTTACCAACAATGCTGAGTAACCTGATGCCGCGGTAGTTTTTAGCCTCTTGGTGTGACCCCTTTCCTTTATATAGAGGCACAATCACCGCCTTGCACCAGTCTCGAGGAACTTTGCCACTCGACCAGCATTTTTGGAAAAGGAAGTACAACCAAGAAGCCACCAACCCTTTACCAGCCCTCAGCATTTCGATAGTAATCCTATCATACCCTGCCGCCTTCCCTACTTTCATACTTTTCATTGCTTTCATTATTTCTTCCATACTAATCTCACTGTCACTGAAATCACCCATCTCTTCGTTCCAATCAACATTACTGTCGATTGGCGGAGAAATGGATGCATCCTCTTTTTCAAACAGTCCCTCAAAATAATTCTTCCATACCCGTTTCATGCTACTTTCATCCGTCGCCAATTCACCCTGTTCATCTCTTATTACACTCACTCTCGTGTTTTGGGAAACTCCCTTTTCCTTCCGGATATACTTCCAGAATAACTTTTGGTTATTCCGGAAATTATCAGAAAGTTTCCTCTCACACCACTCTTGCAAATCCCGCTTTTTCTTTTCTATTTTCTTCTTCACCTCATTCTTAACTCTCTTATATTCATCTTCACTTTTCTGCACTACATCGTCAGTTACACTCGCATTCATCCGTTTACTAG
This sequence comes from Bedellia somnulentella, assembly GCA_963576735.1. Taxonomy (NCBI): domain Eukaryota; kingdom Metazoa; phylum Arthropoda; class Insecta; order Lepidoptera; family Bedelliidae; genus Bedellia; species Bedellia somnulentella. The sequence goes on from OY755176.1 coordinate 2,032,297, forward strand.
CTTTAATCGCTAGTAAATCTAACCACGCTTTCTTCTTATCTCCAACCGCCTCTTTCACAACTTTATCCCACCAACTTGTTGGTGGTCTATTTGACCTTTTACACACTCCACAAACTTCCGTCGCACATTCAACCATTGTCGATTTGAGCACATCCCATACTTCTTCTATTTCCATTTCATCCTTCATCTCCACGCAACTTAGTCTATCATCCAATTTCCTCACGTATTCATCTCTGATATTTACATCTTCTTGCAGTTTTTCCACTTTTATTCTCGCAAAATCCGTTGTTGACACTTTAGGCCTGTGACGCCAACGCGTACACAGACCCCTTAATCGTGATATAACGAGAAAGTGATCTGTGCCAACGTTCGTGCCCCTATAGACCCTGGTGTCAACAACCTTTGCTCTCAGCCTTTCATCAACTATCACAAAATCAATCATACTTCTCTCGCTTCCCCTCTGTCTTGTATACATATGGATATCTTTGTGTTTAAACAACGTGTTTGTAACACAAAGATTCCTCTCCAAACATACCTCAATCAATTTCTCACCATTCTCATTCATCCTTTGATCGCCAAACTTTCCTAAAACTCTTTCGCAACCGTTGCGTGACACACCAACCCAGCCATTAAAATCTCCTAACATTATAAGTCTCTCATTCTGATCACACCCATTCACAACATCGTCTAACAGATTCCAAAACTCCTCCCTCTCGGATAGGGATTTAGACATGTCCGGAGCATAAACGCAAATTATGCGCATCCGGACTAGTCCCAATTTCACCTTAATCCACAGGAGCCTTGGACTCACACATTCGTAATCTTTCATACACTGAGCCATCCTTTCAGATATCAGAAGTCCCACTCCTTGGCTAGCTCGGTCATTGTCAGCGACTCCAGACCAGATTGCTGTGATGTTGCCAAGTTGTGAAACTTCCTTTCCCTTACGCTTCGTCTCATTTAAACATAGAAAATCCAGTTTTCTTTCATTCATAATCATACATACTTCATCTAATTTTTCAAACATTCCTCCACATACATTCATCGTACTGAAGCGGGTCTCTTTAGCCCACTTTTCGCCCCGTGAGAAACCATGGCGTGATGAGTGGCGAGCTACATCGCCGCCTCCGTGTTTATTATAATTGGAACACATATTGGACCCACGAGAAGCAAGGGAAGTAAACTGTCCACCTAGCCAGAGCCCCGCTTCACTAGGTAAGGTTATTTAGTACCCGGAGTGCACCAAGCTCCGGGACGGCGGCACGCTAGCGACCAGGCTCACCCCTGGCCATGCATCCCTCGGCGCGGCAGACCTTGGATTGGTGTAAGGGCGAAGATGGAAAAGCCCTAGTCCCTTAGTCGACTTCTACGACACCCACGGGAAGAGATGGGGTAGTGCTATTCGAAGCCGGCACTACACAGCAGAAGTGCCGGTAACGTAACGACTTTAATTAAAAATCATTACAAACCAAAATAAAACAAAGAAAACTTATAATAGCATTTCAAGTGATAGCGAAACCTTGATTTATCTTGTATACACAGAATAATTTTGAGTCTCATCAGATTTCGTGTTTAATAGAAGTCTGCATCGGACTGGTAATTAATTATATTTAACAAAAGGTATAAAAATGTTTGTACATAGTATTTGTTATAACATCGCGTTTCTCATTAAAATGTTAAAGAAGTATATACCTTATAGATAATATTATTTTAACTAATTCAGATGAAATTTTGCATACACATTCGATAGGTCTGAGAATAGGTTTGTAACAATTTTTTATACTCCCATGCGTGATAAGGATTTTATACCTGTAACGTTTTATTTTAATTTTATCGACTTTTTTATCCTTAAAATAACTTATATTGCAAAACAACGTTTGCCAGTTCAGCAAGTATACTTGTAAATTAGAGAAGAATATGAAATGCCGTGTAGTGTCGGCTTAGAATAACACTACCCCATTTCTACCCGTGGGTGATCGTAGGAGACGACTAAGGGTATAGGGGCTTTTTAAGTGATTTTTGGGCGATGTGGTTGGAGACCCGTCACCAAAAACATTAATTATTACCATCTTTTCCCCAATCAACTTCCAAAAATGGCTGAGGAATTTCTCATTCCAAAGCTCTGGCTACCCCGTTAAGGGATTTATAGCCATGAGTATATGTATGTATGTAATATGAAAGTAGAGAAAGAAGTATACATGGAGCCAATGTTAATGGTATTTTGAGGATAGACCGCCATGCAAGTCGTTTTAAAACCAGTTCTAACTTTGTTACAAATCCGGGGCATCAAACATACATACATACAACTCACGGCTATAAATCCCTGGAAGTGGTAGCCAGAGCTAAGGAATTAGAATTTCCTTGGCCATTGTTTGAAGTTAAGTGAGGAAAAGATGATAAAAATAAATGTTAATGGTATCAAACTGAATGGAATGAGAGCGGAGGAGAGAGAGAATAAAAGAGCATGTATGAGAAGAAAAATATATTTAAAGAAAGAAAGAAAGAGAGATTTGTTAGGATAGCGGCGGCAATCTTTAGTTTGTGCCGACCTCAATTGGAATAAAGTTTGAGCATAAACAAGTAAATGTAAAATTTTGAGGTTGAATTAAAACAATTTATTACCTCAAAACTATTTAAATTAAAATAGACTTTTGATGTGATAGGAGACATTATTGTATTTGCCATGGCACAGATGTCAGAATAATCATAGCACAATAAAATTGTTAAACAACTTTCCGTGACATTAAAAAAGGGTGACAACAAAAAACCGCGGGCGCAGGTAGCTTTTTTTTGTTATGGACCTTTTTACCCAAGATCCCATAGGATTCTACATTGCATGTATGTATCACATTTTTTATTCAAGAGCTTTTTTTATTAAGAGTCAAGGGCAACCAAACTAGTTTCGATCATGGAAACATTAACTCAGGGCTTTAATATTCGTGCTTTTAGAAAAGTACAACGCCTGAGAAAATTTTGGAATTTAAGCGAGGAAATAGGTTTATTGTTAATGGATATCATTCCCAGTAACAACTGATGGCTTTAAACGCCACCGATTAGAAAAAGTAGTGCTATGTTTTACCTGCACTAGTTCTCTAGCGGTGTAGAAGAAGAATCACCGTCACGGTACATATATATCCTCACCGAGGTGCTTGAGGCTATACTGAGGCTATACTTTAGTAGTCGGAATCCTATGGCTTAACGTGTTCTTCTAAGTACGAAATCATCGGAAATACGTGGTATTCAGTAAAACTATTTTGTTTTTGTAAAACCGCGTTATATCCAAATTTGTATGTTTTTAGTCAAAATTAATTAATAAAAAAAAACTTGATTGCCGATAATTTACCACCGACGTTGTATTTCGCTTGTGACATCATTCCTCCTAAACGACTGGATCGATCTCTACCAAACTTTGCATCATGGTCATAAACATCAAGTAGGCACCAGGTCGTGTAGTTTGAAAAAAAAACCATTTAGCAATAATCATCCTGAAAAGTTTCAGTAGTAAGTCCAAGGGATGTAAACAAAACTTCGCTGCAATATGTCATCGCGAAGCAATCATGTCCACCAAGAATAATGGTTTAAATCTCTCATCGAGACAACCGTTCTTGCTCTCGTTCTTGTTCTCGTTCTTACGTGCCCGTGGGTGTACGTAAGAGGCGACTAAGGGTACTGGGGTTTTTTAATGGATTTATGGGCGACGCGGTTCGAGACCCATCACCAACCTTTAATCATCTTTTCCCCGCTTAACTTCCAAAAGTGGCAAAGGAATTTCTAATTCCTTAGATCTGGTTACCCCTTCCAGGGATTTATAGTCGTGAGTATATTTATGTATGTATGCCAAACGAGGAAATATCATGAAAGAAGTATTGTTGCCAATGGCTTTATCTCAGAAGTAGACACACAAAATAATGACCATAAAATTAGCACAATATTTGACTAACACACACTGGAATTGCCTAAAACGTGTACCGTGTTTAGTAACATAACGTAATTACGGTAACAGAGTCAATGCCTCAAAAGTTGTGTTGTCCAAAAATAGACTCGTGTAGGAGTTAGTACAGTTGTGTTCGAGTTCCCTTATTTGTAAGCTGACTGACCTTGACCTCCACAGTCTATGGGATAGTTCGAAATAGTTCTTACTTTTCGTGCCTGTTAGTTTGGAATAGTTGCATTGTCGAACATTTTGTAAAATCGGCAATGATGCTTTCTTCAGTGATGATTGCAAAAACTGGCAAACATACGTTATGACATTTTGTTACGGCTATAAATAGAAGGTAGCAAGAGATTCAGAATAAGATATTCCTCAGGCACTTTTGGAAGTAAAGTGGGAAAAGTTTGTAAAATAGAGGTTTTTTCCAATCTCATCTAAAAGTATTATTCTTACCCGCCGCTACACAGTGCAAACTTGCATAGCTTCTTATAATGCTTATAAGAAGATAATTTAATCTTAGATGCTTATAAGATTAATCAATTGCTGTGTAGTGTCGGCTTAGAATAGCACTACCCCATTTCTTCCGGTGGGTGTACGTAAGAGGCGACTAACGGCATTTAAGGGATTTTTGGGCGATGCGGTTGGAGACCCATCACCAACAACCTTTATTTTTACCATCTTTTCCCCACTATCATTTCCAAAAGTGGCTGAGGAATTTCTAATTCCTTAGCTCTGGCTACCCCTTCTAGAATTTTACAGCCGTGAGTATATGTATGTATGTAAGAAGATAATATGCAACGTAGTTTAAGTAAGAGGGTGTTTGAAATATTTGTATTGGGTGTTTCTTATAAGAAGTTTAGTACTTGGGGTTTTACGAAATGTATTTCTGTTTGGTTTGAGGGTGAGTTTTTTGGTTATCTATTTTCGTACAATTGATCTTTACGCCTATTTTGCTTTGTGCTTCAACGCGTTACGAATTTATTGAATAGTGTTTATGAAGACTTTATCATATTATTGCCAAAATGTAGGGGCCGTTATGTATGCCACTTACTATTTTAATCCGAAAAAGGTGAAAATGATCAAATATCCTAAATTAATCCACTTTATTGCCAAAATAGTAAAGATGCTATATAGGGTCAAAACATGTACCGATCTTGTACTTTCATAAACCAAAAAATACAGACTAGAACTATTCCAACCCGACACAAGACGTCTTAATTCAACTAACTAATTAATTACAAAATCGGCACTGCGTTCAAATAGTTGTCATTCCGGAATCAACGAGCAAAAAACACGACACAAATTCGGGAACGAAAGTTTATATTGAACCGGAGTACTTTGGCTTGTCAACGGCAGCCTTAATTAATTGCAAATCGGAATCCCCACACCAGCGTATCCCATTTCGATTGGACAAACTAGGCGTGTTAATCAACGGAATGTAAATATTAGAGGTATAACTTTTGTTCAATATTTGGGCTATTTTAACTGTTGGTTTTGTAGTAGGAAGTACAGGCGGTTATAATCATAATAAATAAAGAATAAATAAAGGAAAGAAAAATTTCGACACAGGGGGGAATCGAACCCGCGACCTCGGGTATACGACCCCGTCGCTCTGCCAATTGAGCTACCGTGTCAATGGCTGCCATCGCGAAATTCTTCTATCCTTTATTTCTTTTACACGTTTAAGTAGTGTTTGCGTTTCCTACCTCCGAATTTTTACTAATTCGGAAGGCCACTTGTCTACCTTTTCAGATAGAATGCAAGTGTTGAAAACGCCTAACTATCACATAATTTAAATTAAATTTATTAGGGATAATCCCCACATGAGGTTTTCATGAACAAAAATATTTCAATTACGGTTATAATCATCCTTACAGTAGCCAGAGCTTTAGTCCTAGAAACTTCTCAACCACATTTGGTTATGATCATGTATGTAACTTTGCCGTGTAGTGTCGGCTTAGAATAGCACTACCCCATTTCTACCCGTGGGTGATCGTAAGAGGCGACTAAGGGTATAGTATTGTATTGTATAGTATAGTATTGTAGGCTTTTTAAGTGATTTTTGGGCGATGTGGTTGGAGACCCGTCACCAAAAACATTAATTATAACCATCTTTTCCCAATCATCTTCCAAAAGTGGCTGAGGAATTTTTCATTCCAAAGCTCTGGCTACCCCGTTAAGGGATTTATAGCCGTGAGTGTATGTATGGATGTATGTATGTAACTTTTCAGTTTTTTAATCGTAATTAACATAATTTCAATTTGAATTACCAACAATCTGTTAGGAGTAAAATGAATACGATGTCTACACTGAGATGCAAAACAAATTACTTGAACCTGAGACATCGGAGGAGCTAGACACTAACCGTGTTGGACCAAGAAGACAGTTCTAAGTATTAATAAAAATGCGTGTGCTAGAATTTAAACAAAATGATTGTACGTAAAAAGTAGCCATCTTTTTTTCATTTGGCATCCAAAAACAAGAACGACCGCTTTCCTCACTAAATGTAAAAGAACTTTCCTTAATTTATTTAATCTTCTGTCTTGAGAGATTAGGGACAATACCTTAAATATTTCAAAGCAACGTACAGCAAGGGCAAAAAAACGCTTATATTATTAAACAGTCGAGCAACATTTCAACAGAAATAAATCGTGACTTTCGTAAGTATAAATATTTCGACTTCTTAAAAATATTTAAACGTTAAATCTACATTTATTATCATCCGATTATCAGGGGACTTCTTTTTAAAGTTAGTAAGGGCGTCTTCGTTGCTGTCATTATGTCTTGTATGTTTTTTGTTATTTTTATTCTCTTAAAATAAAGAACATCGAAAGAATCTACTGTCTACGAATCTGTGTGCGGTATGTTTATTTTTTGTCAAAAGATTTGACATACCAATCTTTTTGCCTACCTTTTTTATGTATCAAATTACTCAATATATTTTTTTAAACAGTTTTCTTTTATTTAAAATACTCCAATATAGGGATTGATTGTAGTGAAATTTCACACCGTACCGTTCATCATGGAAATAAAATATATCAACATTTTTAAAATTTCAGTTGGAGTATGGTTTTCTCCATGTTCAAACAGTATCCGATAAATTCGTGAAAAGTTTTCAATCAATATTTAAAATAAATACAGGATATATTATATTACAAGTGGTGGCTTCATATGGTTAGTCTGTTTTTAGTGGTACTTTTTTCACTCTTTGTTCTGACAGATTCGATATCTGTTCAGCCCAGACGTCATTTAGTGCAATAATACTTAGAATTCTGAAAGTTGTAGATTACCATTGGCGAAAGATTTATAAAACGATTGAGTGGTTTCCGAGCCTGTTCATCACAAAGAAACACAAAGTCTTTCCTCTTATGGCATTCACATGCCAAATATATATATTCCAATACCCTATATTGTAATTATAATAAAGACTATTGATTTAAAGGCATACATATAGTATAATTACAATCGCACAAACAAAAAGCCTGAAGGCAAACTATAGATAAATAATAATCAAATTCCACTGCAAATCATCCGCAGAAAAAGGCATAAGCTTGTCCGGAAATACGATTCGAAATAAAACGCAAAAAGGGTACTTTTTCCGATGGAAATAGATAGGACTGTGCAGCAACAAAGTTGTACTGAATCCGGCGAACTCAATGGTATTGGTTCCAATAAATATAGCTAGCTGATATGCACACTGCTTAGGAATAAGAAGTTCTTTGTACCGGTAATCCGTGTGCATATTGGACGTTCGGGTTCATAAATCTTGTGCACATTAAATTTCTGCAGCTTTGGTCTTTAAACATTCTCGGGTTTACGTGTTAGAGGTATGTGTATTGGGGTTTTTGATTACTTTGTGTGGGGTTGAGGAACAAACTTCCATCATTGAGTAGTATTGAGTAGTCATATATGCGTAGTAAGAAAGATAGGAAAAGGAATGTTGAGATGGTGGATAGAGAGGGTGGATGATAGAAAATTGGTAAAAGGGATCTATAGAGCTAGAGTGGATGGTAATGTTAGTAGAGGACGACCACGGAGAACACACTTGGACCAAATTGAGAGTGTGCTCAAAAAGGCTGGCGTCCGAAGTATGAAGAATAAAAGAGCGTGTATGAAAAGATTGATGGATGTAAACGAAGCTAGAGAGGTTTGTCAGGATCGTACGAAGTGGAAATCAATAGTTTCTACCTACCGCAATGGGAACTAATGGCGTAAGTATATGTATGTATGTATGTGTATATGCGTAGTGACTATGAGGATTTTATATCCCTTAGAGATCGCCCATTGATTATAGTTTATAATTGTCTTAATGTAAATGTTGAAGGTAAAAAATAATAAGTCTTTTCTTAATTCGACCACAATAGCAATAATTAAAAAGTATATAATGTGCATGTATGTATGGTTGTGTGCTTAATGTTTTATTGATTTAATGTACTTATTGTGCACCCGTAAAAATATTATCGTCTCAAAATCGTCTACACATTGGATGTTACGTTTCGAAATCTGTATCCAAAAGTGATATACAGGGTGTCCAGGGGATCAACGTCCAAACGTAAGGGGGGCAGGCACCATGGTCTAAAAAGGTAAATTTTTTTTTAAATAAAATCTAAACAGCTAAATATGTTTCGTTAAAAATGTTCTTTAAAAAAAATATGTTTTGTGAATACTTGCCAGCTTCATTTCATACATTTTTTACACAGTGGAGCTCAGAAAAGTAGGTATAACAAATCTCTGAAAATTTTTTTTTTTCTAATTTTGTAATGTTTTTGCAAAAATTAATAATGTGTATTAAAAGTACTGTTAATTACCAGTAAATAACCGAAAAAAAATTTAAATCAATAAATATTTGCAGAATTGGCATACGAAACACTGCTGTAAGGTGGCAATTTTCAGTAATTTTAGAAATCGGCGCACAAATTCTATACTACCGCGCGCCGATTTTTACAATTTTTTTTTTACCTCTTAGACCATGGTGCCTGCCCCTCTTACGTTTGGACGTTGATCCCCTGGACACCCTGTATATTATCTTCTAGTCTATAATGTACTAAAATGCCACATATTAGAACACCTCTCAAAAGAACAAAAAGATATGAGAATTTTCAATACATACTTATACTCACGCCATTAGTTCCCATAAGGGTAGGCAAAGACTATCAATCGCATATTCATCATCATCATGCATATGTGGGAGCTTGTAATTGGCCTATTGTTGTCTAAGTAATAATCTCATATTGTAAATTTAGCAGTAAGCGCCCAAAAGATGATGAAACAAAATAAATAAATGAAAATGACCACTGGCAGACCTCTCGTGCTTCGTTTACATCCATCAATCTTTTCATACAATGCTCTTTTATCTTCGTATTTCGCTCGCCTTCCTTTTTGAAATTTTTAAAGTTAGCTAAATTATAAGATAAAGTTTAATGTTAAAGAAGCAATACTTTATTCAAAGAGTATTATTATTGACTAAATTACAAAGCTTTTAAATCAAGGTCTTCCGCAAGGCTTACCGTCAGCGAATATAAATAATTTATTTATTCCGACCGCCACCAAATATATTGAACTTCCTGCACTCTTCCAATTGCGAGCCTTATTCGATTGGATTTTTAGATTAAGGCTGTTAACATAACATGCTTAATACTTAGATCTATCAAATTATATGAATTGCGTTTTTGGAGTTATTGCGTAGGCCTTTCACGAGTCTGAAAGATTTGTTGGTGATATTTTCATATATAAATTATCGTAAGATTACCTTGCCTTATCGATTTTTATCAAAATTTGCGATTATGTTTAGTAGATCTGTGAAATAAGACGCAATCAATGCTTACCTCCTTAAATACTTTTTTTCAGTAATTTGTATTTTATTGCTAAGCAATGTTTTCCGGGTCAAGTAATAGACATTATAAAAACTGCAACAAGAGCATAAAGTATATCTCTGAAGTTTCTAGTTTTAAACTCGCTATTTGAAAGCTGAAGCTCTGTTTAAATTTTAAAACATTTTCATGATCTTAAAAGCGCAGTGTGGAGACATGCCGCCACGTTTGAAGTGGGATTGTCAGCCTAGTTCTAGTTTCCGAACAACAATACGATAAAACTCAATGAAAATTTCTTCTTAAGTATTTCTAAATATATATCTTGAGGTAGTGTGAATTGTGTTTTTATTAATATTTTAAACTTTGCCTGCCGTCATACTACATACATACTTATGCTCACGCCACTAGTTCCAAGATGCAGGCAGAGGATAATAAACGCAACTTTGTACGAGTACGATCTCCGAGAAGATAATTTTTAAACATTGTCCATATTAATAAATATTAAAGTTATTTTCAGAATTTTTGAATTAAACAAAGCAAAAAATGCTTGTTCTTGCTAATAAATAAAATAATTATACCACGTGTCCTTCTTTAGGTATCTTAGGAGGCGATTTAGATGTTGAAATGTTGAACTTTCTTCTCTATCTCTAAAAGTGTCTAAATATCACATAATTTAAATCTTTTTGTTCATGAAAACGTCATGTAGGGATTATTACTATTAAATAAAGAATAAATAAAGGAAAGAAAAATTTCGACACAGTTTCAGTTGGCAGAGCGTCGGGGCGTTTACCCGAGGTCGCGGGTTCGATCCCCGCCTGTGTCGAAATTTTTCTTTCCTTTATTTATTCTTTGTTTATTAGTAATAATCCCTACATGAGGTTTTCATGAACAAAAAGATTTAAATTATGTGATAGTTAGGCGTTTTCAACATTCGCATTCTATCTGAAAAGGTAGACAAGTGGCCTTTCGAATAAGTAATAATTCTGAGGTAGGAAACGCAAACACTACTCAAACGTGTAAAAGAAATTAAGGATAGAAGAATTTCGCACTGGCAGCCAATTGACACGGTAGCTCAGTTGGCAAAGCGTCGGGGCGTTTACCCGAGGTCGCGGGTTCGATCCCCGCCTGTGTCGAAATTTTTCTTTCCTTTATTTATTCTTTATTTATTAGTGTCTAAAGTATCAGTTTAACATACCTTTTATTGAGCATTATAAATTGCTCATATCAGTTGATTACGCAATTCCATAAATTATAATATAAGTAAAAAGTATAGTAAGGCTTAGAATAGCACTACCCCATTTCTTCCGATGGGTTTACGTAAGAGGCGACTAACGGTATTGGGGCTTTTAAGGGATTTTTGGGCGATGCGGTTGGAGACCCATCACCAACAACCTTTATTTTACCATCTTTTCCTTTCTAAACTTTCCAAAAGTGGCTAAGGAATTTCTAGTTCTATTGCTCTGGCTACCCCAACTAGGGATTTATAACCATGTGTATATTTATGTATGTATAAGTAAAAAAAATATGACATAAAACTACGAGTATGACTTTCCAATTCCAACTTCTATTCCCATGAAAAATCTAAACAGTGCAATGAGTTGAAAAATATTGTGGCTCCAGTTTCTTGGTTTCATGTAAGCTTTCGAATTTAGTTTCCTAGGAAATTCTCAGGAGTATTATTTTAAATTGCGTTTTCTTTCGCTTCTTGAATGAAAGTTATACTTGAACAGGCACAAATATTGGGCGGACTTTTTCATATCTTTTGACAGGTTAATCTAAAATAAAAGGAACTACGGTCGTTTGCAATAGAATCCAACAATCATGTAAACAAACCAAATTGTCACGATTACTCCGTAATCACATACACTTGACGATCAATTATGAACATAGTCTGATTTCAACGAACGCACCATTGTTTTCACATTATCTTCAACACGATTTAACTTGTATTTATAAGTTATATTTGTTAAAACATTTGCAACGTAAAAATTTCGAAGTATTTGACAAGCTGTCATCTTAGTTTTTTACTCATCGAACTCTATAAGTCATTGAAAAGTTAGTGTTGTTCGTAATCTGAAGTTATCTTTTATTTTAAATTTAATAAATTATTTTAATTTAATATTATTTCAATACAATAAAAAAAATTCTTCAAGAGCTTAATATAATTAACCAAAAGGGATTGTATCCTAAGCCATAAAAATAATGGTTAGTTTTTAAAAATTGATACTTTGACGAGCTCGCCGCATCGAAAGGAATAACTGTGCTTCGCCTTCCTCCCTACCACTGCGAACTCAACCCAATTGAGCTCATTTGGGCACAGGTTAAGTCGTATGTTGGGAGAAGTAACAAATCTTTTAAAATGGCGGAAATAAAAACTTTATTGAACGAAGGGTTGGCGAGAATCGGAGCCGAACAATGGTCGAAATGCGTAAGTCACGTCATAAAGGAAGAGGAAGAAATGAAAAAGCTCGACGGCATTTTAGACAAGGCAAGCGATGACACAGTGGTTCCATTTATAATTACGGTCACCGGTGACACTTCTGATAGTGATGATGACGAAGACGAAGATTTATTGTTTTAATAAACACTTTTTTCTATATAATCAGTTTTATTTTTTAGTCTATGGCTTATATATTTAATCTATTTAGTCAGTTTTATTTTAGTACCTATCCTACTATGGGCCATAGTCTATGACTTAAAATTAAAATAATTAGAAAAATAAATTTAATTAAAATTAAATTAGAACACTATGACATCACTATGGGCATAAACAATACGCTGTCAATGTCAGTCCGCCATATTTGTTTACATGATTGTTGGATTCTATTGCAAACAATTTTACATCTGATTTTGTTTATCGTGAGATGATTAAATTTAGATATTTTTATATTCATGTAACCGTAATTATTAGTATGATATATTTAAATATGTTTAAAGTTAATAATAAATACGTCTTTTTCTATTTATAACAAATGAACTAGTTTATTTTTTTATCTCAATTCTAACAGCTATTAAATTTCCTGTAATATTCAGCTAAGCCCCATTAAATCTTTTCTAAGCTAGCCAGCCAGCGTTTCTTATGGCTTTAATGGGTAATAAACTCATTTATATTATTCATAATATACATACATATACTCACGCCATTAGTTCCCATTGGGGTAGGCAGAGATTATCGATCGCTACTTTGTACGATCCTGAAAAATGCTGTCTTCATTGACATTAATAAATCTACTCATACATGCTCTTTTATTCTTCATACATCGAACGCCTGCTTTTTGAACACACTCGCTATTTGGTCCAAATATGTCCTCCGAGGTCGTCCTCTACTAACGTAACCACATATTGGGTCTATGAATCTCTTTTACCAATTTAATATCATCTATCCTATCTAGAACATTATATATAACTATAACATTGAATGTCTACTAATTGACCCATGAAGTTATTATAATAAATTCATTCATTTCATTGTAATAAAAGATGGGAGATTTAATATTAAACATTGTTGCTTATTTATATCCTTGAAAATTATGTAAATCATTTACATCCCAGAACTATTATATGATATTAAAAAGTAACATATGTTACTAATGCAAAAAAAATGATTTTTTTGCACCTGAATGTATTCATAAAACACTGATTTATTATATTTAGAGACAAAAATTACGCTATGTCCCCTTCATTATTCAGCTAAATATGAACAATTTCAAGAATGAAAATAATAAGCTCTGTTTCATTTTAAACAATGCGATATCTTGTCCGAATAGAAATAAAAACTCTTGTACCCGTCATTCAAAGTCAAACTCGGAAATGAAGCATCGGTTCTGATAAAAACATTAAAAATAGAAACGGGAAAGAGTTTCAAATATCAATTTTAATTTGGCGTAAAGTCTGCCAAATATTATATTGTTCTGCTAAAACATTGGCAACGCTCCAGCAATCAATTGACCACATTAACTCAACATTAACAAGATATTTTGTATTTCAACAGCTTTGTCTGAAAAAATATTGTAAATAACGTCGTTTTCGAAGTGGCGAGGAAGTATGTCCCCATAAAACATTTATAGCTCGAATCTGAGTGATATTGCGAAACAGTTGAGGCCAGATGCATCCTTGCAAATAACTTTGAATCACATTTCTAATAGGACGAATGGAAAAATATCGCATATCTTTTCATATGGCATTGAGTTTTCATGTTAACAATGACATTTATGATTATTATAGTGATTTGACAATATTTATCAGAATTTAATGGTTGCTATTTATAAAAGGAAATGTTTTTGCGGTAAGAAACATGTAGAGGTTATATGCGTATAGCCTCTAACGGATAAAGTTCTCAAGTAAAAGAATAAAGATAGATTAGAAAAGCAGAATTAGAAATAAAGCGAAGAATTAAGTAACGAAAATTATAATTAACAGAATAAATAAATTAGTTACAAAGAAGCAAGCACTCGCGAATTATATAAAAGATAGCTAATTGCGCGCGGTAGTTCTAGCGAATATTCGTAAGCCGACTGACTACGTGACTCTCCAAGCATACGATCGCTGCGGCCGTTACCACTCTTCCAAAACCAGTTTTCGGCAGCAACAGCGTCGGACGAGAGCGGTGGGGAAGCTCGAGTAGCGGGCGCGGGGCGGCGCTCTAGCGCGGCGAGCGCGCGGCGTTGACCAATAACTTGTCGCCCGATATTTATATTGAGTGGTGGGTAGAGCGACTATAAGTTGCGATAGTACGCCACATTACTCCCCGGCTAGACCGTAACTACGGTCGATAGAAATGAGTTTGTCGTATTACTCGGCCACTTCTCGTAGTTTGCTTGGGTGTAGAAGTAGAATTATAAGTAGTCGGAGTATCTCTTGTGGTGAAGGCTGGTTTCAATCTATCAATTGTTACGTTGTCTGATTTGCCTTGTATGTCAATTGTATAGTATTTTGGATACCTCTTCATCACTTTATAGGGTCCGGCATATGGAGTTTCAAGGGAACTGCGTACTCGGTCTTTTCGTATGAAAACATGCGTACAGTCGTGTAGAGCTTTCGGGATATAGAATGGCGAGTTGCTGTGCCAAGAGGTAGGTTTAGGCGTCAGCTTTGCCATGTGAGCTCGAAGACGAGTAGCATATTCGGTTATGTCTTCGACTGTGTAGTCATCTCTCGGTGATAAGAATTGTCCGGGCAGGCGGAGAGGTTCACCGTAGACTAGTTCAGCTGATGATGATTGTAAATCTTCTTTCCATGAGCTTCGCATACCAAGTAGAACAATGGGTAGAGACTCGGTCCAACGTGGATTGTCATGACACATGATAGCAGCTTTTAGTTGTCTATGAAGTCGCTCGATGATGCCGTTCGCTGATGGGTGGTAGGAAGTCGTGCGATAATGATGTGCACCGACGAGGTTGGTCAGCGTGTTAAATAGGCGGCTCTCGAACTGTCGGCCGCGGTCCGTGGTCACGCGGGCGGGGCAGCCGAACCGGGCTATCCAGCCAGAGACGAGGGCAACTGCGCACGTCTCAGCACTCATGTCTTTCATAGGGATCACCTCAGGCCATCGAGTGTAGCGGTCGATGATGGTAAGACAATATCTGTAATCATTAGAAATAGTTAGAGGTCCTACGATATCAAGGTGTATGTGAGAGAACCTTGATGATGGAGTGGGGAAAGGGGAAAGGGGGGAAATTGTATGTCGGGAAACTTTACTCTTTTGGCATGATATACATTGCCGAGCCCACTCTCTACAGTCCTTACGAATCCCTGGCCATACAAATCTCTGTGTCACCAGTCGCACTGTAGCTGACGTACCGGGGTGATTAAGGTTATGTAACATATCAAAGACCTGTTTTCTCATAGTTGGTGTTACATAAGGACGTGGTGTTTGTGTAGACATATCACAATAGATGGGCGCTTTACAGAATGTAGACGACACTTTTTTCAATTGTAAAGCACTTCCCTTACGTAAAAGCTCTTGTAGCTCTAAGTCTGTCTTCTGGGATAGTGCTAGAGAATTATAATCGATATTAATGGTTACTTCTTCTATGCGTGAAAGCGCGTCAGCCACAACATTGTCACCACCCGGTATATAGCAAATATCTGTGCTAAATTGTGCAATATAGTCAAGATATCTAAATTGGCGTGGCGAACACTTGTCTTTGTTTCCAACAAAAGCAAAAGTAAGAGGTTTATGATCAGTGTATATAGTAAAAGTTCTCGCTTCGATCATATGTTTGAAATACTTTATAGCTTCGTATATAGCTAACAACTCTCTATCATACGGGCTATATTTCTTTTGTGATGTACTCAGTTTGTGTGAATAGAATGATAATGGTTGCCAATTTTCATTTTTGTTCTCTCGTTGCTGCAGCACGGCGCCTATTGCTAAGTCGGACGAGAGCGGTGGGGAAGCTCGAGTAGCGGGCGCGGGGCGGCGCTCTAGCGCGGCGAGCGCGCGGCGTTGACCAATAACTTGTCGCCCGATATTTATATTGAGTGGTGGGTAGAGCGACTATAAGTTGCGATAGTACGCCACAAACACATGTACAGCATAACAATAATAATAATAATAATAATAGAGGGCACTCTCCGAGGCTGAAACATACCGGTATCTGGGCATGTCACAAACCATCGGTGTGAAGGTGGCAGACGTGAAACAGGGTGTTTGCGAGGAGTTTTGTGAACGCCTGAAAAGTGTGCTTAATAGCTACTTGTCGGGCGTTAATAAGATCCGAGCCATTAACTCCTGGGTCATGCCTGTACTGATGTACACGTTTGGCGTGCTCAGATGGACTCAGTCCGAACTAGACGCTCTGGACAGACGAGTCCGCACGACGATGACCTCTCATCGAATGCATCATCCGAGATCGTCGGTTATGAGATTGTATATCCCGCGGAAGTGTGGTGGTCGAGGCCTTTTGAGTGCCAAAACCATGCACAACCGCGAGGTATGCAACCTCAGAAACTATTTTTTGACGATGACGGATGATAGTATTCGGGGAGAGGTGGTCGCTAGTGATAAAGGACTGACTCCCTTATCGTTGGCCTCACAGGATTGGCGAACCCCGGAGGTACTTAGCACCTCTGATCGGGAGTCCGTGTGGAAAGAGAAGGAGCTGCACGGGAGGTTTTACAAGGTACTTCACGAACCTTTCGTGGACCGTAAAGCCTCCCTGCATTGGCTGCGTTTCGGGGACCTTTTTGGGGAAACCGAAGGTTTTGTCTGTGCAATACAAGACCAGGTTATCAAGACGCGGAACTATCGGAAATACATCCTAAAGGACGGTACCACAGACGTTTGTCGAGCATGTGGCCGTCCCGGAGAGTCACTTAGGCATGTTATTTCCGGTTGTTCGGCGCTTGCTAACACTGAGTACTTGCACAGACACAACCAAGCAGCCAAAATCCTGCATCAGGAGCTCGCTCTGAAATACGGACTCTTGCAACAGAGGCTGCCGTATTACAAGTATCTGCCGGAGCCAATCCTAGAAAACGACCGTGCCAAAATCTATTGGGACCGATCCGTTATCACGGACAGGACTATTCTAGCGAATAAGCCTGATATCGTGGTATGGGATCAGTCGCAGTCGAGGGTATTTCTAGTGGATGTCACTATCCCTCATGACGAGGGTCTCGTGAAAGCCGAAACCGAGAAGCGTCGGAAATATCTCGATCTGGCTCACGAGATCACCGACATGTGGGGTGTGACTTCGACAGAAATAATCCCAATTGTTTTGTCCGCGAACGGGTTAATTCCAACCAGCCTCGCGACCAACTTGAGGCGGTTGGATTTCTGTGGCGTGTCGGTTCCAGCACAAATGCAGAAAGCGGTGCTGCTCGATACGGCTCGGATCGTCCGTCGGTTCTTGAACCTGACTCCCTGACCCCGACCGACTGTGCTCTTGTCGGGGAATACCGCCTCTCCCATTTAAAATTCTAATTTTCTGTTTCGGCCATGGGAGAGGCGAGGAACTAAAAGTCGTGCCTATAATAATAATAATAATAATAAAACGTTTATTTAGCATTCAAACATAATACAATACACTTTGCTAGCGAGCCCCACACTAGGTAAAAACCTGTATTGCAGGAACTCTAACATAAATTATACAGTATTAATTAATTTAAGCTCTAATCAAATACAATTTACATCTTATTATTTTTTTGTTTAAAAAATTTTAATTACACTCTATAAAATTTAATTAATTACATATTATAATACAATGTTTTTTTTTTTTTACTGTCTGAATGTGCATGTGTGTGTGTGTATGTGTGTGTGTGTGTGTGTGTGTGTGTGTGAATGAGAATGTGCGTGTTTTGAATTTATCTTTGAACAACAAGCAATCCCTCGGCATCTTCGTAGTTTAGACTTTTAAGCCAGATCGTAAGAGCCCTCTTAGCTTCTTGTCGATTTAAGTCAACAATTTTTATCTTTTCATTAACTTTGTTATAAAGATAACCACCTAAGAAGCACGTGAACCTGCCAATGAAAGCCGTCTTAAAAATTGGATAATTAAACCTACAATAAAATATGAATAGAATTTTTTTTTTGATATTGTTTTTTATAATATATACTGACATACACCTTTTTTGTCACTGTTAACCTTGATAAATTTATTACACATGTGACTTAAGAAAAGAAAAATTGGTGTAGGCCCGACTCAGTTTAAACTACCGTCGCCTGAGAAGCGGTGGTTTTAATACAGCGTTTTAACTACAGCTTTACTATTCGAATGTTTTTGTTAATGAAAACCTCATGAGGTCATTATTACTAATAAATAAAGGAAAGAAAAATTTCGACACCGGCGATTTCGACACCGGCGATTTCGAACCCGCGACCTCGGGGTATACACCCTCGTTGCTCTGCCAATTGAGCTACAGTGTCAATGGCTTGAAGTGCGAAATTCTTCTATACTTTGTCGCGGGTTCGATCCCCACCGATGTCGAAATTTTTCTTTCTTTTATTTATTAGTAAAGCTTTACTATTTTCTGGCTTATTATATACTTACGGATGTAAATCGGAAAATGGAAACATAAGAAGGAAAAATAAAATCTGAAACCATTATTAGGGTTTCCATTCACAACACCAAGTATTTAAAAAGCCAAGCAAGGCTAGTACAGGAAGCTATGGGGAAGTTGTAATCTAAGCCTCTTTTATAAGACTCTCTTTTTAGCTATGAGTAAAACCAAAGGATAGTTTTTCTAGAAACTTGAATATAACTGTGGAAACAGCAAAGATATACTGGCCAGTACACCCTGCCGTGTACCAACTTATAATTTGTATCTATGCTTAACTCGAAAAACATTTACACTCCGCGATGTAGGAATATGAGTGAGACGCTGCTATGTGCGAGTGAGTCCGCAGTAGTGTGCGCTCTAACATGACTCCCACATACCATTTAAATATTTTTATAGTATTCCAACACAATATAACATACGTTTTAACAAACTCAGGTCTAAGCCGTCGAAGTCTATTCTGTTTTTCGATAAGTTCGTCGTTACCGGAATTCGAATCTGCGACATTCAAATCTAAAGGTTCCTATTCCAACGAAACCGTTAATTAAACTTTTTTATTTGTTTCAGGTAATCATCGCTCCTTAAGATTGGTGTTCAAAAAGAAGCAAGATAAGTATTTTTAAAAAAGTTCTTTTAAATTACAAAAAATATTATTTACTGTTTCGTGAACCAAAACAATGGTTTAGATTGTGAATCCTGATATCGTTAAACTTTACCCTTTCTTTGATAAAGTTTTATTTTTTGAAACAATAGAAGAATTTAAATGGGGCTATAAATGATATTGAACGACAAACCAAAAACTATAAAAGAAATAGCAGAGTTTAGTTCTTCCGACTTAACAATTACGAAAATTTAAGTAGATTAAAAAATGAGGGTTATATTTTGACTATATTTATATTACTTGATGTTCAGATATTTTGTTAGGAGATTGCTTGTGAATAAAATATAACCCGTGTGTCAGAAAATCAGATAGAGTTTTGTAATACAGAGACGCAGTTTAAATCTTAGGCTTAAAATATAAAACTATTTGATTAAGTTTTAATACTGTGATATTCTAAAACAGAAATTATCTTTTTTATTAGAAATAATGGGACTACTATTTTGTTTTATCACAAACAAAGTATATACCTAAAAATGCCATTCGAGTATCTTCGTGAAGTTACCCTCAGCACCTACAACCCTCATAAATTGGTAACAGAAAGCAATACAGAGATATAAGCTGGATTCATGATTATTTTTTTTGAGATTTGTCTCAGTGACACCAAGTTTTTTACTTTAAATAGTAATTTAACTTCCATTTATCGATATAATTGCATTAATGTTCACATTAGATCTTTCTAAAAACTTCAAATTATATCGTTCTTGTTGAAAAATCGTTTTATATTTTTGTCAAATTGCTACCAAATTTACGTATCCGACGTGAAAAATATGGCTTCATACATATTTGATCTCCAAATGTATTCAGCATACAAATCTGTTTTATCGAACAAGAGATAAAGTACGGTTTGATGAAAACGTTGTTATCGATAAAATTGACGTGTTGACAGGTTGTGATGTCGCCAACAATTTATCGTAGCACCGTGTGACTTTATCGATAACGATCGCGTATCATTTACTAAGTGCATTCAAATTGATTCAAACTCTTACTCTTGATCTGGAGTTTCGACATATGCATAAGATATTGTATGACGGTAATCGTACAGGGGGATACCAGACATATAGTTTTACCCTTGTAGTGATTTTATTAATTTATTAGATTAATTATCATGACTAAACTTCAGAATTGCAATTGAAGAATTACGAGCGACCTTTTACCTAGATAACGCGTGGTATAATACAGCCATCTCTTACGCGGTTCCAGACATATTGTATTTATTATCCTTGTAGAAATTTTATTAATTTATTAGATTAAATATTAGATTATGACTAAACTTCAGAATTGCAATTGAAATTGATTCAAACTCTTACTCTAAATCTGCCCGGCTAGTAAGAGCCAAGTTTAAACTAGTTATCGCGTGGGATAAAGCAGCCATCTCTTACTTCTTCTGAAGGGCAAGCACGAGCGCTATTTTATCGACACGATAACGGTTAGGATGAGATGGCAGTATACGATACTAAGTAAACACCGCTCGTGCTTGCCCTTCTGGAGTTGTTACATTTACATATGTATGAAGGTAATCGTAGAGGGCTATACCAGAAATAATTAGACTTCGTTGTACATGAAACCTCATGTGCGGATTATTTTACTTATCAATCAAAGAAATAAAATGTGGACACCAGCAGGACTTGAACCCGCGACATTACGGTCTACGGTTTACGTCTATTACTAATAATTAAAGAATAAATAAAGGAAAGAAAAATTTCGACGCAGGCCCCAGACAAAAATTTCATTCCCCGCCTGTGTCGAAATTTTTCTTTCCTTTATTTATTCTTTAATTATTAGTAATAATCCCCACATGAGGTTTTCATGAACAAAAAGATTTAAATTACGTCTATTGTATTATCCCTGTAGTGATTTTGATTTATACCTCTTGATTTAAGTACAAATTTAAGTTACAAATTGAAGACCTCATAGAATTTGTGCCAACAGCATTGCCAATTTATTTTGCCAACATCTTTTGCCCAAAGAACTTCCAAAAGTGGCTGAAAAATCCTACTCTATTTATTTATTAGGATTTATAACCGTGATTTTTTGTTTGCAATTCATAAGTAGTTTTAATCATAATTATTAACCTAAATTTGTCACATGTTCTTTATAAAAAAAATATTAAAAAAATGAAATTGTATGACAGACATAGCGAAGTCATAACAGATGAAATACTTAAACTCATCAAGAGAGCACAGTTCGTCGGTAATAGCGTAGTTTACTGCATTTGAATAACAAATTTTGATCTCCATAACCGTGACGTTTTTCAACGAGAAGCGAAATGGAACAAAGAATACAGATTTACGCATTTTCTATTGTTTTTTCTTCTCGGCACATCACTATTCCATTTTAAACTATCCGAAATGGGAATTTTTGGGTGGTTGAGACACATACCTCGGATGGATTAAATGGAAATGGCGACAGATAAATATAGAGCCAATGTGGATTATAAAGCTAGTGTGGTGCTACAAGGCGTATGACAATATTTAAAAAAAGTGTGAATCCGGAGTCAAGCATAAACAAACAGAATTAGAAAAATAAATGAACAAAGCAATATAGTCACTGACCTCCATTATACTATATAAGTACGCTGGACTAATTATAGGCCGGGTGACAGTGAAGCGATTTGATTTTCGCCATTTTAGCGCTTACGGCAGCAGTGAAGGAACAAGGAACTAATAAAAGAGATGGGACAGTAAGATAAAATATATCGATAAAATGTTTCTGCTTAAAGGAAAGGCTAAGTTTTATCGAAACGAAACTTTACAGCACTATTGATTTATAATTGTTTTTAAAAACCATAGATATATTATGCTTTATGGTAAAAAAACACTGGCCATTTTGCAGTTTACGTCGTATTTAGTTCCTCGTTCCTTCATTGGGGGCGCTTCAAATTGGCACAGTAAATAGCTGTCATTTTGATACGTATCGTTAGTCCAGCGTACTTATATAATATAATGGAGGTCAGTGAATATAGTTCTTTCATGATCGTACAAAAGGGCGATCAGTAGTCATTCTCCCCAAATACTGATCATTGACGTATTTTACGACATTCATTCTACTAAAATAATTCCATCCTGTTGTTTAGCCTACCGGTTAGAAACCAATTGTGAATAATGTATATAAAATTACAGCATATTCGTCACACCGAGGTGACAAAAACGTCTCGGTTCAGCAAATAGTAAAACTTCCTTCATGGATATAAAGACTAGGCATACACATATGGTATGAGGTCATTGCCCTCTTCGGACGCCATTACGTCATTAGATGGTCAATGGAACGAGTTCTGAATTTGAATCAAAAAAACATTGTTCATAGAAACCTTCTATTGGTATTTTAATTTTACATTCTCTAATACTTAGCGTATTATTATTCAAATGGTACTGAGTGGATAATTTATGAAACATTTATTTTAAGCATTTTTTGCGTCCAAAAGTCACTTGTCTCATGATAAGGAAGTTACGGGTAAAATTGTTACGTGTTGGCGCGAAATGAGACGTGATGTTCAATTGGTTTTAAAAGAGGTCCTATCTGCTTATATTTTTATTTATGTGCTCCTAAATTTGTTTTAACTACTAAGGGTACTAAGGGTAGGGTAGTCCAGTCACCAGTCAATATATTGTCTTACGTTATATTTTTAGTTATGTAATATTCATGCGAAATATTTAGATGTACGTGTGCGATTGACAATAAAATATTTGTTTTTCTTTCGTCATATTTTTTACACTTAGTTTTCAGAGTACCCACGTTTTGCTTGGATAGTCTATATTCTCGATAAAGTGTAGGCCTATCGAACCGCTTCGTACGAATACTGTCACATGACTATGCAAAACTCAACCGTGTGTGTTTCTTCACTTTGTGCCTCACCGTTGACCAACTTGCAGAATTAAACACGCATGTGACTTAAAAAAACACAAAGGTAAAGGCCCGTCTTAGGAGATAAGTCTTCTGCAGGAGATGAGTTGTTTTTCCCACTAAGCTATAACTTTTTTTTTATCTTTTACTGACTTATTCAGCCCTTTTCAACTAGAAACGCTTTGCTTAGCCGTATCATATAAGCATCGTCATCAAAGTTAAAGCAATAATCGTAGACTAAACAAAGCTGCGGACAGTACAACTTTATAATACCAATGCCTCGCGTCATAATAAAATGAAACTATACCAACACAATGCCGTATTGTAATACACCTCAGACAGTACCCTGCCTACTGAAAGTTGGTTCGTTCTGGGCTGGTTAATTGAATTTTCCACTCGCACGATCCGGAGTTAGTACGTTGCGGGAATGTTACAGTTATTTAGCTACGGTTTTTATTGATTGTGTTAATTTGTTATTTGCTAAGACCGTGTGTCTTCTATCTGTGTGAGTGTTCTTTGGCGTCAAGTGCTTTATTTACGCACTTTGAGTTTAGCGTAAACCTTTCTTACGTTTACGAATTTCAAAAAGGGGTAACTTTCAGATTTAGGTTTCCTATGGTTCTTTTATAGCTTGAGTTAATGTTGATGTTCGACCAACGGTAAAATAGCACCCAATAGCGTTATCAGACCCAAACGCCACCCTCAGAAAGGGTTGTTCTATTATTATTTAATATTAACTAACAACTAAACATGTATTTTGTATGAATAAACATTACTTAAATCTAGGTAAACTAAAACCCTAAAAAATGGTCTCTAAAGGAATGATGAACATTTTTAATCCGAATATATGTCACATCTGTAAATAAATTCTGTCCCAAGTTGAATTCTGAAAAGGTTGGTATTAGAAAGCTGGATTCCTGTTCTACAAAACAGGTTACTTGGTTTTCGAGTTTAAGTAGCAACATTCATAAAAAAAGACTTAAAATAGCATTAACCGAATTTTTAAGTTGGTAATTTAAATCTTTTTGTTCATGAAAACCTCATGTGGGGATTATTACTAATAAATAAAGAATAAATAAAGGAAAGAAAAATTTCGACACAGGCGGGAATCGAACCCGCGACCTCGGGTCGCGGTGTCGTGGCGTATACCCGAGGTCGCGGGTTCGATTCCCGCCTGTGTCGAAATTTTTCTTTCCTTTATTTATTCTTTATTTATTTTTAAGTTGGTGTTGAAGTAAGCAGCTCTGAGCTTTGCACCTCAGATTTCTTTAAGAATTATTAAAGTTTAAGGATAAAAATCAGTGAGCTAAAAACATAACTTCCACTCAAATTTAAAACCTATTTTTGTTATTGATTTATATGCTTTCAATCATAATTGGTACCAGTCTTGTAAAATAGGGGTACGTTAGAGGAAAATCTCTACCCAATTAGGTAAAGACCAATGTGTATATAAATACAAGATATCTATTAATTTCCAGCAACAATTGTACGTTATACGTATCAAACGGAAATCAATCCCCAAGCGTTTGGTTAATTTTGGTTTCTATCCATGCATAATAGATTTTCCCGTTGTGGTAGTTTAATAGTCGAACAGATTAGACTATTATGTACATACGTACGTGATTACAATTCATATTGTTTAGAAATATATATTTTTGTTACAATACAATTGTCAATTATTGTAATTTCAATCAAATGTTAAACTATTTGGAAAACTGGATCGGTTAACTAATTGAAAAAATAAAACAAACAGTGGTTATTATAAGTAAGCCCACCCTTTTCTAGTTAAGTAGTTAAAATTAAAAAAGAGAGGAATTTATACATACATACATATACTCACGGCTATAAATCCCGTAACGGGGTAGTCAGAGCTTTGGAATGAAAAATTCCTCAGCCACTTTTGGAAGTTGATTGGGAAAAGATGGTAATAATAAATGTTTTTGGTGACGGGTCTGCAACCACATCGCCCAAAAATCACTTAAAAAGCCCCTTAGTCGCCTCTTACGATCACCCACGGGTAGAAATGGGGTAGTGCTATTCTAAGCCGACACTACACGGCACAGGAATTTATAATCTCGATATTTTAATAAAGTTTCATAAAAAAAGGTTTAAGTGCTACCATTTTCCATCAAATGTGACATTTATGAAGTCTTCTTCAGAACACTCAATAAAACAGTAAGATATTGCTCTACATCCCATATAACGATATTGACATCTCAATATGCTAAGCAGTAAGTACATCGTTTAAAACAATCAGAAAAATCTTACAGAAATGAAGTTTTCTTAACGAAAGAGGAGTTTAACGTAAACGGAATAGAAACCAAAGAATTCGGTATTTGAGACCGAATGCAACAGTTCCAACCCTCTGAATATGTTCGCAGTCCCCAGCAATTTATATTCCGAACGAATACATTACACTAGCGCAATCTAAAAAGCATCTTAACACCTTTGCATTAAAGCTGAAGTTGAAAAGCGCAGAAGCCAAACAAATAAGCGAATTTTTTCGTTCCAACATATGCTTCGATTTGAAACCAATGTCTTTTAGAATGAGGTTCAAAATAGATTGCACAATTTCGGAGACTCTTTCAAATCGTCTCGTTCAAATGATGCTATGAATATGTTGGGTTTATAGAAGTATTACTGTCATAAGCAGTCATAAATTGACACCAATAAATAAACGTATCTTATTTTATCACGTTCTTTGAAACTAATTCTCGTATTTTTTTCATCATTAGCTGTATGATATGTTGTCAATTGCTTTTCATATTTTATATTACAGTTTAATGTGTACTGAAAGATGGAATACTGCTTGTAAAATGTACTCTTTTATCATGAGGAAGCATAGTGAGAAGTTAAATATCTAATAGTCTTAAACGACAGCCACTATAAGGACAGTGAGTCTAAAAAGCTTTTATCCAAATAGCACAAAATATTCGTACCGCAGTTTAGTATCTCATTTCTTCTCTGTATGATGAACATGGAATTTCGGGACGAAAGAGATGAAATATACAAATAGATGTATGTGTATGTATTTATCTAAAACTTACAATCGCATGGAGTATCAAATATATCAGCTACTGAACTCACCAGAGATTAAAAGCGTGATAAACAGACAATCTTGAATTTATTGATCAGTGCAGTGTGTATTGGCTGCCAAGAATAATATATTAAAAAAAATATACTAGATCCAGGTAACATTTATCAAAAGGAATTTAAGACCGATGGAGAGAAAATAATCTGGTTATTTCTAATTCCGAACACATACATCTTTTTAAATTACATTTTATTTTTATCTTAAACATATTATACAACCAAAATACTCACATTTATAAAAAAGCATAATAGTTTAATGTCACTATTTGAAAACCGACGCAAACACAGTTCTTGTTCGAGTAGTAAGCGATCGGCTGGGTGTGTAAAACGAAGCTGATAAGGGATAATCTCCCAGACGTTAATCCTACGACGTGGCACTAAATAGGATACGCCTTTGTCCTTTCAAAATCCATAACAGTTAACAATTCATCCATCAAAGTTCATATATGTCCTGAATAGGGTGATTAGGCCATAATCCACCACGTTGGCTTATTATATTGGATATAAACCAGTACTGTGGTGTAAGATGAGGCTTAGTAAACGTAACGTCTGTATCGCTGTGTAGTGTCGGTTTAGAATAGCAATTCACCATTTCTTCCGGTGAGTGTACGTAAGAGGCGACTAACGGTATTGGGGCTTTTTAAGGGATTTTTGGGCGATGCGGTTGGAGACCCATCACCAACATCCTTTATTTTGCCATCTTTTTTCCCACACAACTTCCGAAAGTGGCTGAGGAATTTTTAATTCCTTAGCTCTGGCTACCCCTTCTAGGGATTTATAGCCGTGAGTATATGTATGTATGTATGTATCCTCTAAAGAACGGAATCGAAACCTTTCAGGAAATCCAGTGAATCATTCGGCAATCTCTCAACCAAATTTGGATAAATCTTACACAGTTATTAAGTGATTATCTCCTTGGGATTCTAACACGGCTTCACTAGGACGAGCGTTATTTTATAGTTACTCTGTCGGTTAGAATGAGTTAAAAGTATATGATACTATGTAAGTGTGAAAGAGATGACTGTTTTTCAACACGCGTTATTTAGTTGGAAGGTCGCTCTTGCTAGCAATGCGGGTCGTGATCTTAACCCTTTAGTCTTTAGACAATTGGAGTGAATTACTAATTATCATAGATATTTTAAAACTTTATGGTATTCACAGATGTAGGCTGTAAAGAAAACACAAAATCAAATCATAATTGTTTTCTTTTCTGTTTCTACCGATGGGTGTACGTAAGAGGCGACTAACGGTATTGGGGCTTTTAAGGGATTTTTGGGCGATGCGGCTGGAGACCCATCACCAACAACCTTTACTGTACTATCCTTTCCCCACTCAATTTTCCAAATGTGGCTGAGGAATTTCTAATTCCTTAGCTCTGGCTACCCCTTCTAGGGATTTATAGCCGTGAGTATATGTATGTATGTAATTGTTTTATCTCCGTCAATCAAAAGCGGAAAATAAGACTTAACCCCTATCACTTTAGTATGCTGCCCTAGGTCAATATTTGATCCTGAAAATAGAATACGATTAGGCGTTAGTATTTCAGCCTAACCCTCTATGAATATTTAAACCTGCACTCTTTTTGTACCGAACTCAACTATTGTTTGAAATATTCAATATTCGCATGAATGCTGTAACGTAGCTTTTGCGCTCGCAACCGTAAAATTGAAATCAATTCTGTTGTAATGGTTATGGTTACATAAAACGTGTACTGTCTTTGGAATATTTTTTATGTCAAGACATCAGCCTGAGCAGTTTATTATGAAATGTTTTTGTGAGACTTCCTTACGTTTTGTTTGGGCGTATACTATATTTTACGTATAGTATAAAAATAAAAATATAGGAACGCATAAGAAAAGTGTATTGAAATGAAAACTAATTACCAAATAAGGAGCCATAAAAATACATAATTTTCCTTCCTTCATTTTATCTTACATAAAGTCATATACTCACGGTCATAAATCCCAAAAAGGGGTAGCCAGAGCTTTAGAGCTAAAAACTCCTCAGCCACATTTTGAAGTTGATGAAGATGATCTTTGGTGATGGGTCATCGCCCAAAACCACTTTAAATAAGCCTCGTACCAGTAGTAATAGTAGTATTAGTCGCCTCTTACGACTCCCGTAGGTAGAAAAGGGTAGTGACATTCTGAGCCGGCACTACACGGTTTTAGTATTGGTATTTTATTTCATTCCATATTCAGAACTGTCTGAATTTAACGTGTCTGGATTCTCACTTATAAAGCCTCTAATAAGTTTTTTTTAGGTCTTGAGTTCACTGCCCAGACTAATAAAGGTACAACTATTGATTTTCGGATATTTTAATCGCGTGTTATTATTATTACATTATTTTTAAAGCCCGACGTTTCGAAAACTTTTCAGTTATCATGGTCACGGGAAGACTGAGGTGTTATTTGTCATTATACAGTACTATAAAATTATTAATACTAACTACCTTCACAAAATTTTAAGTTACATTTGCGTTTAATATTTGCTATGTACAAAAAGAGCTAATGTTATCTGGAGTCTTGCTAGTGTTCTTCCCTTGCTTAGTTGTGCTTATTATCGGGTTCCAAGCAGGTGGTAATTGCCAACCATCATCTTAATTATAATGTGCAATCGTGAAAATCTTAGAAAATACTATAATAAAGGTACATTTACATTCGAGCGCGATTTGGTATAGTATAGTGACTGCCAATACTTTTAGTTGTGTGGCTGTAGGCTTTGAATAGCAGTACCACATTTCTTCGCGTGGGTCGACTGAGAGACTTGGGGCTAACAGCGTTGTGAGCTCGTTTCGCTGTGCAGAGGTTTTACCTTCTAAACATTATATTTGTATGTTTTTCCTTGTTTTCTAACTTTGATGAATAATATGTTGTATGTTTTTCTCTATTATTGTTATTTTTCCATGTTCTGTACAGCCACTAAATGTCTCTCTTTTTCTTTCTTTAATTTGAGCGATTATTTGTCGATGAATTTGGAGACCCGTCACCATCACCAACAACCTCGATTTTACAGTATTTTCCCCCACTATAATTCCAAAAGTGTATTAGGAATTTCTTATTCCAAAGCTTTGGCTACCCCTTCTAGGAATGTATAGCCGTATGTGTGTATGTCTATCTTTGAATTATACTATTTTAAACGTCGATATTCCAATACCAAAGATAAATTGTTCGACTCGTTTAAGTTATTCGATACAAAATTTTACGTGAATACTTCAATAAAATCGAATTTAGCGGCAACAATTTTGAGATGCGAAATAACTAATTGAATTCGTCAATCAAACTGTCGACAACTTTCTCGACTTGTAAAGGCTGCAAAATGCCGAAGTTCTGTACCAATTAAATAAGTATGTATTTTATATTATTTACTTTCAAAAGTTTCCGAGAAATTTCTTATTCTGGAGCTCTGGCTACCTGTTCTAGGGATTTAAAGCCGTGAGTATATGTCTTATGTATGTATGTATTTTTCTCCGTATTAAAGCCATTAAGTTATAAGATAATATTTCTATTTTTTGTGTCTTTTTGATGGTTTCTGGAATGCGCCCAGCCAGCCAGATTTGTCTCTACAAAGGCGAGTTTTATTTAAAATAATCATCAGATGTTACTGCAATATAAATTTACGCCATTAGTTCCCGTAGAGGTAGACAGAGACTATTGATAGTCACATTGTACGAGTCTTGTTAAGCCACTTGAACCCAATTTATTTTCATACAACCCTTTTATTCTTCACGTTTTGAAGGATGTGAAACGTTCGACAAGATTAGTTTGTTTTAACAGACCCAAATGAACATACATACATATAATCACGGCCATAAATCTCAAAAAGAGGTAGTCAGAGCTTTAGAGTTTAAAACTCTTCAGCCACATTTGGAAGTTGATAGGAGAGAGGATAATAGAATTAAAGTATCATTGGTGATGGGTCTCCAACCACATCGCCCAAAACCTACTTAAAAAGTCCCATACCCTTAGTCGCCTCTTACGGCACCCGTGGGTAGAAAGGGTTAGTGACATTCTAAGCCAGCAATACACGGCAAATTAACACATACAAACGTATATCCACGGCTGAGGGAATAGTGTTCCGGCGCTTCAGGGCTGCGCATCAGATGTCAAAGATGTCAATGCCTCTGCCTATTACTTTGTAAAATACTAACATAGGCTAAGTTTTACATACATACATATACTCACGGCTATATTTCCCTAGAAGGGGTAGCCAGAGCTAAGGAATTAAAAATTCCTCAGCCACTTTTGGAAGTTGAGTGGGGAAAAGATGGTAAAAATAAAGGTTTTTGGTGATGGGTCTCCAACTACATCGCCCAAAAATCCAATAAAACGCCCCAATACCCTTAGTCGCCTCTTGCGACACCCGTGGGTAGAAAGGGGTAGTGACATTCTAAGCCGGCACTACACGGCAAAGTTTTACTTATATTATATGGGCCTTATTGCCTGAATTAAATGGTTTATTATTATTATAAATCCCTAGAACAGGTAGCCAGAGCTTCAGAACAAGAAGTTGAGGGGGGAAAAGATAGAAAATGTTGTTGGTGATGGGTATCCAACACATCGCCCAAAAACACTTAATTAAATAGACACAATACCCTTAGTTGCCTCTTACATAAACACCCACAAAAAGAAATGGGGTAGTGCTATTCCAAGCTGACACTACAAAGCATACATCTGAAACGTTCACCAAAATATTTTTTTTAACAGACCAAAATCATTAAAAAAACTAGAAACGATAATAAGTTCCAAAAAACTCAGCAGGGGGTTGAAGATGTCCAAAAACTATTAATAAAATCGCCGCTCCGAGAAACCATAGAAGTACTGTCTCATGGACATATTAGATAGGAAGCATCTGGTGTTCTTTTAACATTTCTGAACCCACACGAAACGAATTGGTATCATTGATAATTGTATCTTGCTTGTATACTCGTAGAGGCACCCCCCGAAGTTATGATACTAAAGCCAGTACTATTAAATTTCTATCAGACTCCCTGCAGGGCAAGCACGAGCACTATTTCATCGACACGATAACGGTTAGAATGAGATGGCAGTATACAATACTACGTAAGTGCGTAAGAGATCGCTGCTTTATCCCACGCGATAACTAGTTTAAACACGGCTCGTACTAGCCGGGCAGGTCTTGTAAAAGTTTATATTAAAGCTTCATTTGCACTCATTATCATTTTAATGGTATTTGTCTTGTTCTCTAGTTACTTACCATCCACTTTGGATCTATGTATCTATTCTGTAAATGATGATGATGAACTTACAATGCCATATTACATTCGTATTATAATACTCTGTTCTTAGACAATCGGGCATAAGTCGTCGCTAGTAAATTAGTTCTAGTTATATAATTTGTTTCAATATTCATTTACCATGTAACGCCTGCCAAGTTTTGTAAACCCATTATTGAATGGCTAACGTTACATGCGCCTCGACAGTTCTAGTCCTACTGTTGATTGATTGTAGACTTTTAATTTCCTTTGCTCTATTTGATTTCATTTGTAACTGATACTTAAGACAGTAATTCAATAGCCTGCCCTTATAACTGAAACGGAGAAATAAGGTGAATTAAAATGCGTTTTAAGTAGAAAACAAATCGACGGCAACGTAGACCTATTACGTTTTATGTTACTCATAAGTTTTGATAGCGAAAGTAAAAAAGCAGTTATTTGCGACCGTGCCAAATTTCACTTAATTGTATTTCAGTAAGTACTGGCTACAGGCTCTGTAGGAAAGAAAGGGAAAGGTATAGGTTTACAAATTGTTTTTATTGATATCGAAGTGTGTTTTCAGATTGAGTGATACGGTCGAGGGGTTTAATAACACTATACTTAGTTTAGTAAACATTTTATTTGTACTTGGTTCCGTATAGATAGAGTAATAACATATTTTCTTGTTATTTTCCACGTGAATTCATCGACGTAAAAATATAATGATGTTATGAAACAGTCGTTTTTATTTATCGTGTGTTAAAAAGATTAAATTACTCGTAACATTTGTCGTGTTTAAGTCGTCATAACTTTTTATAGGAAAATAGACATTTAGTAGTATAAAGTAAACTTAATATTTTATTAGGATTAATTAATATTTTAATAGTCTCAATAAATCAGTCTCAGAGGTTAAGCTTCTATTAAATAATTGCAAATCATACACATTTTGTCTAAATAAAAGCATCTCGCCGGCTAGTACGAGCCGTGTTTAAACTAGTTATCGCGTGGGATAAAGCAGCCATCTCTTACGCACTTACTTAGTATCGTATTCTGCCATCTCATTCTAACGGTTATCGTGTCGATAAAATAGCGCTCGTGCTTGCCCTGAATTTAGTTCTATGGATAT
Source organism: Bedellia somnulentella (assembly GCA_963576735.1). Taxonomy (NCBI): domain Eukaryota; kingdom Metazoa; phylum Arthropoda; class Insecta; order Lepidoptera; family Bedelliidae; genus Bedellia; species Bedellia somnulentella. Next base: position 2,064,973 of record OY755176.1, read on the forward strand.
TTAAAGTAGCCAAATCGTTTGTTGTTTTTAATCAAAATATTATATTGAATAAAATATACTAGTGTAGTTCTGCAAAATTGTATATAAAAGGCATTTTTTTCTGTAAATTATTTTTATAGTTACATTGCCGTGTAGTGTCGGCTTAGAATAGCACTACCCCATTTCTTTCGGTGGGTGTACGTAAGCGGCGACTAACGGTATTGGGGCTTTTAAAGGATTTTTGGGCGATGCGGTTGGAGACCCATCACCAAACAACCTTTATTTTACCATCTTTTCCCCACTTAAATTTCCAAGTGGCTGAGGAACTTTTTATTCCTTACCTCTGGCTACCCCTTATAGGGATCTATAGCCGTGAGTATTATGTATGTATATAATTCAACTAAGGATCCCTAAAGCAATGTAGTGATGTATTAAGTATTCAGGACGTGAAGGCGAATCAATTTTATGAAATAGTTACTATGTAACTTACGTTTAAGTCGGAAATACGGACCAGGCTGTATTCGATCACAGTAAAACTTTATTTCAACGTAACACGTTCAGTATTATTATACTTACTTACTTATAGTGACGCCCATTATTCCCATTGGGGTAGGCAGAGACTATCCATCGCCACTTAGTACGATCTTGATAAACCTCTCTTGCCTCCCTTACATTCATTATTCTTCTCATACATGCTCTTTTATTCTACTCACAATTATTATATATTATATAATACATTATTATATAATAAATATTAATAATATAAGTTAGGTCCATAGATCCGATTAGTCCTATAGCAAAAAACATAATATTTGCGGTATAGCTTACAAACTCAACGATTTATTAGTAGGATTTAGGAATAGGAAGAAGTAAATATAATTCATCTCTATAAATAAATCGTTGTAAGCCCCCTAGACGTAGTAAAAATTCCGGCCTCCGCGATACAGGTTCGCCTAGTGTGGAGACCAATGGTAATGTTATTTTGCAGCAACATAACGAATATTATATTAAAATATTTGTAAGTTGTATTGTGCACTTTTATGGTAAATAAATGAATTTTGAATTTTTGAATTTTGATCTACATAAAAACCATGTTCCTTAACATTGTTAATAAGTTAGTTAACTTTCTTCACGTGTACTGAAAATAACTGTTTGACACAAATCGGCAATTAGTCGTTACAGGTTATAATTACTTACTTCGTTCACTTGTGTATCATCATGTACTATTTTATTACCATGCAAATTATTTTATGATAAAATACCTAATGAATTTCTAAATTTTTGTAAGAAAACCTGGACTAGCTACATGAAAACCTATGGCTTGGTGTTACCAAGGGCTTTTTGCAGGTCCCAGGGAAAACAACAAATATGTTTTGGTTCATTCAAAAACAAAAACACATAAATAGTTTAAAAATATGGTTGCAACCATATCAAAGGTATTGTCTAAGCTAGTAATGCGAATTAATACTGACTACCTACCCCGGCGGTGAATTAGTAAATACTTGCTCATGCCATAATTTCCCATGAGGCTTTCAAAATATGTTTTTATGACCACTATAAATTTTAGACCCATTTGCTCAGCATATATAACAGTTCATAAAGACACATGTCTCTACCATTTTAGACATAAGCTTATTTGTTTGCATAAAAATATGTTACAAAAAGTTTCATTGAAGATTCAGTCAGTTTTTTTGCGATTCAGTCATTTTTAGGGAACAAGAGACCATAACTTTAAGTTTTTTTTTAAATAGTCATTCAACACGATTGAGGAACTTTTCCAAATAAACTCAAATTTTTCTGAAAAGTCTTGTTATAACTTCACGTTTAGAAAACTTTTCTCGACAACGCAGAATAATATAGCCTACCTTGAAATTTTATTTACAATCTTTTAGGATCTTGTTTGCTCTCCCGTTTTATAAAAATTGGAATGTATGAAACACTGCGTTGTATTTTTTGTTTATTAACACTGTTTGTCGTACAAAGTGGCGATCGATATTCTCTGCCTACCCCAATGGGAACAATGGGCGTAAGTATAAGTAAGTCAGTAAGTAACACTGTTTTCCTTGCACCGGATATATTTTTCCAGGCATCTCATTAAAAAAAAAATTTTGATTATATTGAAAAATACTATCATAATCATAACCTCACGGAGTCATTTGTTTAAAAATATTTAGGAAATAAATCCAACCTATGTTGCAAAAAAAATTCTACACTTAAATATAATAAATCATTTGAAGAACAGCGATATGCGAGACTTAAAAGATTACGTTTCAGTATAAAAAAAGGTTATGCTGGTTTTGACAAAAAAGACATAGTGCCTAAGTCTTTTGTAACTTGATTGTATTCATTTATCGAAAGTAAATGATATTACTACAAGCAGTACAAAAATCCCGAAACAAAATTTTGTCTTATATTATTTCATACCACGTTTAAGTGTCACATAATGTTCTTGTCTCTTTCATTACAACTTATCAAAGCTCCGAAACAGGTGAAATGAAAGCTTAAATCATCAAATGAGAGTCCAGGCTGTCAGAAACGTCCAGGAGGTGCGGGGAGCGGGCGGGGTATCACTCGGTCATTATAGCTCGGAAATAGGCAGTTTTCCCGTCGTTAGCAACGCGCTGTCCTATCTGCAGCGAATTCTTCTATATACATGCTCTCCTAGTACTTGTGCCGTATTTTCGCTTCCTTTCACCTTGCCTTATCTTTTGTTGTATGAAAATGATGTAGTACTTGAAGCTGCTTTGTCGTTTTGATTGAAATTTGTATGACAGTTTATCGTCGTGCGCTGTGATAGATAGATAGATATTAGAAGGTAAATAGCTAGTATAAGGTTAGCTGACTATAAGTATTTGTGAGCTGTGTCGTGTTGGTTTAAAATGTCACTCACCACATAACTTTTACAAACTGAATGAAAAGGATTCGTAAAAGATATTCATAGTTGAATCTAGACATTGGTTTTCACCAATACTTATATACATACCTAAACTCACGATTGTAAATCCCAAAAAAGGAGTGATGAGTTGGGTATCCAGCCATATTGCCCAAAATATCGCTTTAAAAGGCCCATAAGTCTAAGCCGCCTCTAACAAAACCAGCGTTAAGAAATGGGATAGTACTATTCTAAGCCGACTCTTTACAGTGATTTTACGTCATACTGTCAACAGAAAAATATGAAAAAGAATCGTAGTTTCCAAATGATAGACGTAAGCTTCGCTTTGAGTGACGTGAAATTACTGAGATTTGATTCGAAAGCTCTTGGCCGTTCCTATCCTAGTACATGTACGTTTCTCAACTAAAAGCAATACCAAAAAAAAAAGATTTTTATGACCGAAATATATTTGATAAACCATTTGGTGTCAACTGGGAAATAACTGAAAAACTTGAGAGGTTTGCCAGGATCGTACAAAGTGGCGATCGAGAGTGTCTGCCTACCTCAATGGGAAATAATGGCGTGAGTTTATGTATGTATACACTAACGCAAATAACGAATCATTTTTCATATAAAACAAATAAAGCAGGTCATTTCATGAATTTTCAATAAGAAGGAAACATTATAAAATAAATTTTGGTTAGTGATGAGTTGTCAGCCTTCAAAAGCCCCAAAAATCTGAGTCGCCTCTTACAAATTAGGGTTTCCGAGGCAAAATAGTTCTGTACATCCGAAATAGAGACAGACTTTTAGATTTGTCCTAAAAGTCAATGGCCTCTGTTGTCTTGAACGGTAAGGAGCTTAAATACCAAACCCAAAAATAATAAGGTTTCACCCTCCTAAGTCAAAAACATATATTTTTCTAGATAGCATAAAACACTCTGTTATTGTTTGGCTTCTCTCTTTATTCCGAATTAATTAGGAAGCACCCTTTTGTGCAAAAGCTTAGCTTGTGGTAGGCTTTCAAAATAAGAAGTCTCATAATAAGGGCCTCTTAATAATGAGGAATAAAAATGTTATTCACTATAGGGACATAAATGCTTCTTTGAAGAGTTATCCCATTTATAACTTGTTAAGAATACGGAAGCGGTTAATGTACATACATACATACATGTACTCACGGCTATATTTCCCTAGAAGGGGTAACCAGAGCTAAGGAATTATAAATTCCTCAGCCACTTTTGGAAGTTGAGTGGGGAAAAGATGGTAAGAATAAAGGTTTTTGGTGATGGGTCTTCAACCGCATCGCCCAAAAATCCAATAAAAAGTCCCAATACCCTTAGTCGCCTCTTACGACACCCGTGGGTAGAAAGGGGTAGCGATAGCGACATTCTAATCTAAGCCGGCACTACACGGCAAATGTATAGCACGTTTTTTTAAAATGTCGTTTCGATTTGCTGTGTAGTGTCGGCTTAGTTGCTGTGTAGTGTCGGCTTAGAGTAGCACTACCCCATTTCTTCCGGTGGGTGTACGTAAGAGGCTACTAACGGTATTGGGGCTTTTAAGGGATTTTTGGGCGATACGGTTCATCACCAACTACTTCCAAAAGTTGCTGAAAAATTTCTGATTCCCTGGCTCTGGCTACCCCTTCAAGGGATTTATAGCCGTGAGTTTATGTTGTAAGTGAGTGAGTTAGCGTATGTAATTTCGATTAAAAGCAAATGCTATATAACTCAGGATTATATCCATCAGTGAAATTGTGTAGTAATTCAACTAATTATCTCGCGCCGTAAATCCTCGAAGGGGAGGCAGAGCTACTAATACTCCTGCTGTTCTACCCATGTTTTTCTTGTACAACGCATCCACGTGATAGGGGGCAGGACTATCGCCGTTTTGTATCAAATGGCAAACGTTTATTTGCAATATCATATAAGTTAACATTTGAATCCAATATTATAATACCAATGATGTTGCGAAAAAGCCGAAGTTCAGCTGAATGCCAAAGTCACAGACACCTTACCATAGTATTGAGATATTCCCTTTTCGTATGGTATGATCAATTACTAAGACTTGACATATAATATTTAACACAATTGTAAAAATGTTTTGTGTTATTCTTAACCAAATAAACGTAACAATAAAAATTTTGTAATGTAAAAACAAAACAAACAGTATTTGCATGAAAATACCATAATAACAACTTTAAACCGAATTTTGACATTCAGGATATCGACATCGGCATTTTGCAAAGGAATATGCGTTTAGAACTTTTGAACCAGTTTGTAAATGGTGAATATAAACCAAACTGCAATATGTAAATACATATGTAGCGGTCGTTTTAGTTTCTAGGTTCAAAGTAGCCTGAGTTTGAAAATGCTTAATTGTTCAACAAGACTTAAATTGAAAAAATGTCGCAAAATCTGCAAAAAAACTCTGTAGACAAGATGTCCATAATTTGAGTACAAGAAACGATTTCAAGGGCATAGGCAGAATAATATTCAAGAAAGAACCGTCTAAACTACTGAACACCTACTATGATTGTGTAGTCAAGGCAACCTCCCCCATCAATCAGACATGGTAGTAATGCAGTTGTTTTGATCAGATCAACCTTGAAAATTATTGAACATTAGTTCGCTTAGGCGTAGGCAATGAGTATCAATCGCCGCTTTTCTTTTACACTTCACACTTTTTGAGTAAATACCAATTTTTGAGTAGCATCAGGTGACAATGCCATGTGATGTTCAGAAGTATTAGTACCTCTGCCAACCCCTTCGGGGATGTACCGTGTAAACCTTTGAGTTTGATTATTTTTTGTATCTGAATGTGTCCTCCGTAGTCACTCCTTTCGACACAACCACAAGATTAAAAAAACACTATAGATTGTTTCATTATATGTACATGTACAATCATATTTGTAATGAAAAAAGTCCGCACGAAACAAAGTTTCTTTATCTCCCTCATTTTGTGAATTTATCCCGAACACAAATTTAAAAGCTTTGGCATTCAAAAAGGTTTAGATAGCGTTTTCCCTTAAATACTTTTTGTACTCGAATATTCGAAATACTTTGGAAACTTCTGGTTTTTTCGCACTCCGTGATGAAGAGTGACAGAAGTAATCGGGACATCCAAGGGTCAACTTTGGAAAAAAAAAAAATATTTGAGAAAATTTTATTTGTTTTCAAGTTTTACGACGAAAATTTCTTATTAACAGTTCAGATTTTAATGCAGACATTCTCTTTTGAAGTTCCTTTCCTATGTTATCTTTTCTCATGTAAACTTTCAAATTGCATGTATGTGTCAAAGGAAAGTATTTTGCATATACAAATAGATCTTTGCGCGGAGAGATGACTCAAATTTTGGAGCTGGCAGATACATATCACAAAATAGGCGACTGATTATTCTACTTCATATTGATACTGATATTTCAGTTTAAGTTGGCAAACGTGATAGCTCAGTGGGTAGAACACCGCTTATCGTGCTGACGATAAGGGTTCATATCTCGGATCAGGCCTACAACAATTTGTCTTTTCTAAATGTGTGGTTAATTTATCATGGTGGTTAATGTTGAGGGAAAACAGTGTGAGGAAACCCACATGGCTGAGTTTTACTTAGTTAGACAGTGTATTCGTACAATACGATAGGCCTGCCCCCCATCACGTTGTGCTGTGCTGTCCAAGCAAAACGTGGGTACTCTGAACACCGGGTGACAATGCCACGTGATGTTCAGAAGTATTAGTACTTCTGCCGATCCCTTCCGGGATATACAGCGTGATCGATTGAGTTTTGTTGGTTTTGAGTTTGAACACCTCGATTTCTTTCTGTTTCCGTTGTTGTAAACAATAAGGTCAGTTTTAAACACAGTTTTTGTATTGGTTCACTGCACCTTAATCTACTAATCGTGATTATATTAAAATATATATTTTTTAATTATTTACTACAATTTTTATACCTACCAAAGTAAATCGTTTGAGATTTCTACAAGTTGCTCGGATGTTAGTTGGAATGTAAGAGGGCAGGACTTGTATATTGGGCACATACCCTAAACCGAGAGTGATGAATTTCATGAAATTTTTCGTTTGTAGTGTAAGTACCGATATACTATATTTTTCTACTGCCATTGTCAATATGCTGTGTATTTTTTAAAAATAATTATAGTGTTTTAATATATATTGGCTAACGGTATGAATTTTGTTCGTCAAAAAGCGTTTTCTTGTTAGTAGTCTTGAGATTCCAAACTATGGTTTTTGATCTGAAGTGAGATCATATCTTTATAAACGTCTGTATTCTATAATGAAAAATCTATTACAGCAAGTATTACATAAATCTCATTACATTAACAGTATAACAAATAAATTTGAGACGCAAGCATGTCACATTAACTTCACGCTGGGCTGCGCAGGAGTGGCATCGGCCTTCACCTTAAGTTGCAAATAAATCAGCTTTGGACACGCTCACGAGCCTACTAAATATAGACTGAGTACGTTTGCTTGCTTGGAATTCGTGTGTACATTCTACGTTAATTGGTGTTTGTAATCAAGATCTGTATAATTATATCCATTGTAAGTTGCTTTAGATTTAGTTCAAATACTAAGTCTAATGACTTGACGGGCGAGTCACTCGAACGAGTGCTTACTATTATACATATTTACATAATCTTGCACAGATGGGTACTACTCACGTATCATAAGTTTATAAGCCAAGTAAAGTGAAAGTTGTTTATTTAACAAATTACACACACACGTCATGAACACATCTTATAGTTAAAAAAATAATTACAAACTGTACTGTTACTGTACCCATACTATGGTTTCTTTACCAGTCCCGATATTTGGCAAACCTATTCAGGGTAAACTTCCCATTGTGGACACATAGATACTGCCATTACAATTTAAACATTATAAAGCCTTTAAATCTGAATCCCATTATATCTATTCGTGATAGTTCAGTTCAGAATGAGTATGTATTGTACCGCATGAATGTATTGGCGTAATGATTACACTGCATTTGATTAACCAGTGTCAGTTTGTGGTTTTTACTCCACGGGGTATGGTTGAGCAGTATATAATTGAAGTACCTACAATTAAATGTGTAAAACCTTAATATAGTTATAAATTGGTTGATTGGTTCTATTAAGTAGAGAAGGATTTGAAGGTCTATAAAATAAGTGCTTAAATATTGATGTTAGTTTTATATTAGTAAAAAGATATATTTTGAAAGAAAGAAAGAAAAATAATTTATTTGGCAATAAAATAATAATATTACAATCGTTGGGTGAATTACAATGGTTGCCGAATCATATGTGCCTCAGCTGTGTATCTCGCAGGACACATCAGCTGAAGCACGCTTGCTGGTTTTCAGCCAGCACCAGTATTTTATAACATTATACGAATATTTAAATGAAATCAACAGTATTGTTGTAACATATTTTCAAACAAACAATATTATCATATATGCGTTTCTAAATCTTGCACAAATAAAATTGATTTTTTTATTGTTTTTCAAAACATTTAAATAGTTTGACTTAATCAATTACATATATATCGCTGACAGTGAAAGTGACAATATTGATATTTCGCACATCAGAGTTTTTTCTCCCTTTAATACATTTTACAAATTACAAATAATAATACCATGACAACAACAGAACAACACAAAACAATGAAACCTACTTATTTATCATGAATATCGTAAACAGATCCTTTAAAAATGGAAATAGCCTGTATATTTTTAGTTAATAAACTTCTTTTGAGTACATTTTCGTTGATATTCCCGTATATTTATAGTGTTTGATGGCAAATTAGTTCTCAATTTTACACGCCCACGATTGCCTAACTGAAACACTGAAGTTGGGGCTTACCAATAGCTTGTTTTAGAAGTACTCAATACGCCCAAACAATTTAGGTCGACAACCTCAGAAGGGCCGACATAACAAGATTAAAAATTTAATCATGTTATATTTCGGTATCAATTTTTCGGTAGGTTCTATTCTTTGTTGTCTGTTCTAATCTATACAAACAAATAAAGAAATATAAAGTGTACGTTTGATTTACATAACTGCTTTATTTAAATAACTATATACTTATGAATGTATGGACGGTACATAACCAAAGTATTCAGCCAGATCGGTTCATTTGTTTTCGAGTTATAAATCTCTAAAAAGTGTAACTAACATCACTTTCTTTTATATATATATGGATTATAAGCATAAATACTAAAATTTACTACACATATTTTAATCACTGTGTAATACTATACTAAACAATGTATAAACTTCCATACTCATCCGAGTATCCGAGGAACCTAATACAGTCTCTAGTCACCTTATCAACACACGACACTCACCGTTCCGGTCATTCTGCGAAGATAATGCCCCCGTCCACGTCCATACAGTATTTACTGCGTACACAGAACCGACTCGACTTTGTCTGGTTGGGGTTTCGTTGTTTCCTTATTTAATATTTTATGTAGATGGTAATATTCGAGGCGTGATATTTGTATCTTTTTTTTATTATAAGGTGTAATAAAATGTGCAACGATATATGAAAATCAGCGAGAAATATGCCAGAAACCAAATAACCACAAGTGCCTATCCTAATATTAAATTTCCGAGTAATATAAAAATTATCGACATAAGCTTTTAGCAGTCGAATGACTGAGTTATTTCGTAGCAAGCTAATTTACTGACTAATTAAAAATGATTTCTATCTTAAATGGGTAGAACTAACTTGACATAGTAACTGTATTCGTCATCTTATAGTCCCCATTTCATGTATTTAATACAACCGAGCACATACCTGCATGCATACATAACATCCAAACGGTTACGTTTCAAGATACAGATACAGCAAATCATACGGGTACATTGAATTGAAATTATTCAAAGGTGTTCCGAGTTTGACTTCTGAATAAAGGTGTATGATGGAATCACAAAGTATCTTGCGAACGCTGTGACGCTTAAGGAAGTTCCGTTTGAGAAACAATAGCTGCGTGATAACACGAAACTGTTCAATTAAACGTGACGACGAGGTAAGGATAGGGTTGACACGTTTGCATTTTTAAACGCTTGATTATGGAATTCAATTTTTAAATTATATTTCGAGCCTCATATTGTTACAGCTCAATGTGACGTCATAGCTCAATGGGTAGAACACCAGTTAATGTGCAAGCGACTAGTGTTCCAATCCCGGGTCGGGCCTACACCAATTTGTCTTTTCTAGAGACATATGTGTGGTTAATTTATCATGGTTGTTAACGGTGAGGAAAAACATCGTGAGGACACCCACATGGCTGAGATGTACTTAGTCATGTGACAGTGTATTCGTACAAAACGGCGATAGGCCTGCCCCCTATCACGTGAGTACACTGTCTTTGCAAAACTTGGGTACTCTGAACACCTGGTGACAAAGTGGTACCATCAGCACCTTGCCAACCCCTTTGGGGATATTCGGCGTGAACGTTTATGTCTTTCTCTTTATGTCATTTTGTTATATTTTTGTAAAGAACCAATGTTTATAAAGTATTGCAGTTTTCCACTAACATTATCTTTATGACGAAGATTTATATAGTCAAAAGTAAAACTATATTTTGCATATTTATTTTATTTTAAAAGTGACAGCCCTCAGTATAATTTTAATGTTTTGGTTATAAAACAAAAAGTATTTGTCAATAAAAAAAAATTTGATGTCTTATGCAATTTAAATGGTTATACAAAAATCTGACTCAACCCTAAATTGATTTTAATTGTTAAAATAAATCATCAAAAGCAAAGTTTCAACCCTATAATTGTCATAGGCGTATTGTGCGCTTGCGACGCGACAGCGGACGTCCGGCGCCGACTGTCAGGGACGAGGCGACGAACAACTCTATTCAGTGATCCGCGTTCTGAAAACGTGGCGCGTTCAGTAGGCGGATTGTAAGTTTAAATCGATTTTTTTTTTCGTACAAGGAAATTGTGTTATCGAGATCCATATATCTGAGTGAAAATAATAGCTGTGTCTCTTTTACTTCTGATGCTAAGCATAGCGTTACTATACTACGGCGTAAAGTAAACTTTTCGATAAAACTCGCAATCCACCTACTGACTTGTTAAGTGACAGTTTACGAAGTATTACCAAACTGAATAGTTATCATTACAGAAAATAAAAGTCATCTATAATATGATGCTTTTAACACCAACGCGACAAATAATGTCCTGCACTGAAAATGTACTGTGTACACACTAGTCAAGTGACTGATTTGCGGTGTTTTATCGACCTGAATAGCATTACTAAAAAAATTAACAATAACATGTTAATTAAGTTTTTAAATTAAATAAGAATATTAATCAGTTTTTGAGTTTTAATGTGAAATAGAAACCGCCTTGACGTATCTTGCAACCACGATTGAGTTGCAATGTTGTTATCATTTTGTACATTTTTTTCTTATTAAAGTATCATTCCTATAACTGTCACAGGCGTATTGTGCGCCTGCGACGGCGGAGAGCGTCGCGCGACAACGGACGTCCGGCGCTAACTGTCAGGAGGAGACGAGGAACAACTCGATTCAGTGATCCGCGTTCTGAGAACGTGTCGTTTTCACACTAATCAATTGACTTGATTTGCTGAGATTTAGCTTCATAAAGAGCTTCAATTGCAAATCCTTACAAAACATGAATATACCTTCCCTAACTCAATTCAAATCAGTCTTAAGGGGGAACGATTCCATTAATACCATTTTTGTTATAAAGCTTATGTGAGTAGGGAAAACTTCTTCTTTTGATTTTAGACGACATAATCGAAAACGCTTAAGCTCTTTCAACAAAAAATATGAGTCGTGTCATCTTCCTTATAAATTGCTCATCGATTTAATAAAATCCATTCTGTAATTGGATCGGGGTTTTCTGTACCATTAACATAATCGTTTGAATACAACTTTACTTCAGTATCCTATATCTATGTCGGGTTTCACAATTGAATAGGGCGTTCATTTTCAAGCGACATTTCTTTATCCTTATTTTTCTCTAGCATTCAATAGCTTTACAATATTCCGTGTGATGGGCACGCCAGGAATATCATTTCCTTTATGCTATTTATCTTAAGGTACATTTTCGCTTAAAGTGTACATTGTTGTGTAATTAAATTTAATTGATCGCTTCGCCAATATTACGAAATTATTTTGACGCAATATGTAGTAATTCTTCCTATGTCAGGAAAACTCTTTAAAGCTTACTTCCTGTAAGAAAAAATAGAACTATTGTTTAGATGTTAGAAGATTAAACGTATAAAATCGACAATATTTATTATAGAATATATAAAACCAACCCTTACTAACAATGCTTTATTCTATTGACTTATTACTATTAGTTAACTTCCAAAAGCGGCTAGTTTCTGAACCTCTATTAATACTTTTTTAACATATAAATATAATCATGACAGGATATAAGCATAGACATAATTATATTCAAATTGCTATAAAAAAAATAAGGATGTAGGAATTAAAATAGAATAAAAATCGCAAAATGAAGCAGATCGTTTCTTTAATGGATTAAAAATCATAGTGCCTGAATCGCTCTGACATAATCCAATTTCTTATTACCACACATTCTACAATGTACCTTATTGCTTGTCTATCGTTTGCCCACTATTTCTCTTGTATTTCCCGAGAGAACTAATTTATTTACAGCCATGCCTTTGTACATCTCGAACTGAGCCAAATTTGACTGTGATCGATAGCCTAGATGAGACGAGAAAATGGAACAAACTACGCGAATGTAGCTTTTAGTACAAAGTCTAGAATAAAACTGCATTAAGGTAATTAATCTCCTTACAGTCCATATATGTCCCCACCAAGGTGCTCGAGCCTACCCTATATATGTAACCTATATATGTAAAAGGCAGGTGTCCGCATTATGAAGAATAAAAGAGCATGTATGAAAAGATTGATGGATGTAAACGAAGCCAGAGAGGTTTGCCAGGATCGTACAAAGTGGCGATCGATAGTCTCTGCCTACCCCAATGGGAACTAACGGCGTGAGAATATGTATGTATGTATATTTACATATACATACATACATATACTCACGGCTATAAATCCCTAGATGGGGTAGCTAGAGCTAAGGAATGAGAAATTCCTCAGCCACCTTTGGAAAGTTGAGTGGGGAAAAGATGGTAAAATAAAGGTTGTTGGTGATGGGTCTCCAACCGCATCGCCCAATAATCCCTTTAAAGCCCCAATACCGTTAGTCGCCTTTTACGTACACCCACCGGAAGAAATGGGGTAGTGCTATTCTAAGCCGACAATACACAGCTATATATATATATATATATATATATATATATATACATACATACATATATGATTTGGCTACTACCGTAATAGTAGCCGGGACCGACGGCTTAACGTGCCCTCCGAAGCACGGAATCATCTTAATTTTCGGATAATCAGGTGATTCAAACCTGCAAGATCCTTCGAAATTGGGTAAAATGCTACAAATTAAATTTGTGTCTTCATCCCGCGAGGATCGAACCCGAGACCTTCGTACTTGAATCCTAGCGCCTAACCGCGAGACCACGAAGACAGGGCAGAAATATGACTGTGATCGATAGCCTAGATGAGGCGAGAAAATGGAACAAACTGCGCGAATGTAGCTGTTAGTACAATGCCTAGAATAAAACTGCATTATGGTGATTACTCAACTAAGAATTATTTAAACAGTGACGCTAAGTAACGGCGACTGTGCTACTTATATATGACATCTGAATATATTAAATGGGAAACATATGTTCTACAATATTTTGTAGCTGAAAACAGACGTATGAGTCAAAAACGCGGCTTGAACGTTATCATAAATGTGCCGTGTAGTGCCGGCATAGGATGTCACTATCACTACCCCTTTTCTACCTACGGATGTCGTATAAGACGACTAAAGGTATGGGGCATTTTTAAGTGGTTTTTGGGCGATGCGGTTGGAGAACCTAATCAACGAGACGTTATTTCTACCATCTTGTCCCCTATCAACTTCCAAATGTGGCTGAGGAGTTTCCAGCTCTGAAACTCTGGCTACCTCTTTTTGGGATTTATATGATTAGGCCTATATTGGATTTATATGAGTTTAGCTGTGTAGTGTCGGCTTAGAATAACACTACCCCATTTCTGCCGGTGGGTGTTGTACGTAAGAGGCGACTTACGGTATTGGGGATTTTAAGGGATTTTTGGGCGATGCGGTTGGAGACCCATCACCAACAACCTTTATTTTGCCATCTTTCCCCCACTCAACTTTCCAAAAGTGGCTGAGGAATTTCTAGTTCCTTAGCTCTGGCTACCCCTTCTAGGGATTTATAGCCGTGAGTATATGTATGTATGTATGATTGGGCCGTGAGTATTTGTAATACATGATGTATTTACATCTACATGTACTAAGTGTGAAACATATTTTCTACAATGCATCAAAAATGTTGTAGCTGAAAATAGTTGTATGACGCAAAAACACGATTTCCGCAGTGTAATAAGAGTAATTATTCCAGAGATTAAATTACCAGTTAAAAGTGTACGATCCGTTACATGGGCTGACCCAAATCAGATTAAATAGGGCGAACAAATTTTAGTTTAGTCTAGGTTATTCTAAAATATATTATAAACTATTACCAAAAGGAGTTATACTGTGAGGCGGTAATTAATCGCCTCACAGCCCATACATGTCCCCACCAAGGGGCTCGAGCCTACCCTTTATATAAATACCACCCTATATATTATATATATCTAGGTAAGAACCTAGACACGCAAAGCAAAAATCCTTAATAGTTAGCTTTTCAATTAATGATCCCTAGCCACTTTTGGAAGTTGAGACGCGAAAAGAATGTCGAATAATCACTTAGACGGCCTTATTCCTCCAAGATTTGTAAGACACGAAAAATGTTAGTATACCGCTATTAAAAACCGACGCTACACGATTTATTTGCACTTAGAAGAATAAAGGTGGTTTCTATTTTGATTGTGTTTAAAACAGCAGAACCGATGATATCAATTGCAAACTTATTTATACATTTCCTCAACGCCACAAAAAACGTTAAAACATGAATATTACCTATTTCAGTTTTGGCATTAGAAGCCGTACGTATCTTGTCAACCGCCCGCGCCCTCTGAACAGGGGTGAATGTAACTATTAAAATTTGAAACGGCCCATGTGTGCAGACAAGAATAGCCTCCCCACTTGTGTCGTAGTCAAAGTGGTGTAAGTGTCACTTGCGCATTTTTAAGCTGAGAGACAAAAGAGACTTGAAATTTTAAAGAGCCTTTTAGTTCTAAATGTTGAGTTGTTTATAGCGCGGCTAATTGGCATATCTGTGGAATACAGGAAGGGTTACGTTCGGATTCCTTGTTTGATGTTTTGTTCAGGATTAGGTATCAATTAACATTTTGATTTGCTGATAAACTAATTATTTTTGTATATACATATTTTTAGGGTTCCGTACGTCTGAATACAAAAACGGAACCCTTATAGGATCACGCGTGTGTTTGTCCGTCCGTCGCTTACAGTCAATTATCTCCGAATCTATTAGACCGATTAAGTTGAAATTTGGTACACATATCAATTCCTGTGACCCAAACACAGAGGTGTCACGTGAGCAGATGAAATCTGTATATGGGGGGTCATTTTTGGAGGGGAAGGCGAAAATTAAAAAAAAAACTGCATCGTGTGGCATATCAAATGAAAGGTCTTGTTGAGAAGATCTTAAATGTATTTTTTTGTAATTTTAAAATAAATAGTTTCCAAGTTATTCAAGAAAATAGACGAAAATTCCATTCCCCCCCTTATCTCCGAAACTACTGAACCTAAAACTTTGAAAAAAAAATATAGAAATTAGTTTCCTCCTTATAGATTATAGGAAAACCTATAAGAAGTCCATGATATTAAAATAACATGGTAAATCACTCAATATTGTGCGTACCAACTTACATTTGCAGCTGGAATGTGTGGGAGAACATATTTTTTAACTCCAATGTTAAGTTTTGTTGAATCGGTTTGTATCAGATAGGTAACATCGTACGGAACCCTCTTCACGCGAGTTCAACTCGCACTTTTTAACTCACATTGTCCTTATATAAATATGCTGTAATAGCATTGAATATAGTTTAATGTAAAACGATTTTTTTCGAAACTATGGCTATTTCTACACACTTCCATTATTACCTTTGTAAGCCTAACTCAATCGTATTTAGTGCTAACACTGGCAGTAATTGTGTAATATCTACTTTGGGGTCCACATAATAAGTAATTGCGGGTTTGATCCTCATAAATGCTCATGAATCGACCCTTTTAAAACTTTATTGGTTAATTCAGCTATCGTTACATTGATTGATGCCGTAATAAGGGAAGCAAAGGGAATATTGTAATTACGTATTTGTATTCAAATTTGGAGTATTTTTCTGGTTGTATTTCAGTTTGATTATATCCAGAGTATGTGTATGTGGATGAGATTTATTATGCACCAATTTGATTGAATGATGAATTGAATGATGAATGATGAATTTCGAAAATATGGACTGAGTAAAAAATAGATAATTGGACTTTTGACCTTTGACTCTAGAGTTCAGATTTTCCTAGTGTACTATTTTAAGTCGATAGCCGAAATCTAATTCAGATGGACAAGCACGAGCGCTATTTTATCGACACGATAACGGTTTGAATGAGATGGCAGTATACGATACTAAGTAAGTGCGTAAGAGATGGCTGCTTTATCCCACGCGATAACTAGTTTAAACACGGCTCGTGCTAGCCGGGCAGGTTAACGTTAAGTTTTCGACGAAGCATTGACAAAAAGACAAAATTACAACCAAATGATCACATCTAAACACATCAAATATAATATATCTATATCTATAAGTTATAATAATGTTGAAGTGTGCACTACATGCCGGCTTAGCATGTCACTACCCCTTTCTACCCACGTGTGTCGTACGAGAAGACTAACGGTATACGGCTTTGTAAGTGGTTTCTGGGCGATGAGGGAGACACATCACCAACAATACTTTATTTCTACCATCATGTCCCCTATCAACTTCCAAATTTGTTTAGGAGGTTCTAGCTCTGAAGCTTTGGCTACCTCTTTTTGGGATTTGTGGCCGTGAGTATATGCATGTATGGAGTAAAAAATACGACATGTTTTTTTTCCTTTTTCATAGGCAAATTTTGAAACATTTTACTAGTATTCCTTAGAGATTAGCGTGACACACTCGTAGGTACCGACATAGTATGTTAAACATTTCTTTGTTTGCTGTACGTAATATTACAATGTTACACAAAACTTAATTACAGTCCTTGTTGAACAATATTTGGGTGAAGTCGTGGTGGATAGCCTACTCCTTCAATAAGGTACATGTACTTTTCAATGGTATTTACTGTTTAGGATAGTACTACCGAATAGCTTTCCTTGGATATCGGATTTTTTTTATTTCTTTTCATATTTATTAAACATACATACAATACACTCACGGCTATAAATCCCTAGAAGGGGTAGCCTGAGCAATTGAATTAGAAATTCCTCAGCCAGTTTTGGAAAATTGAGTGGGGAAAAGATGGTAAAATAAAGGTTGTTGGTGATGGGTCTCCAACCGCATCGCCCAAAAATCCCTTAAAAGCCCCAATACCGTTAGTCGCCTATTACGTACACCCATCAGTAGAAACGGGGTAGTGCTACTCTTAGCCGACACTACACGGCGAATTTATTTTATTCAACTCATAGTAATAAGCTTTATTAACAATTAATATACATATGTATTTATATTTTCAGGTAAATTTTCTGTTTTAAACTTCTGGAATTTGACTGTAAGTATACAGAACAAAATATAATCAATTTCTATCTATCAAATATAAGAGCTTAGTGGCCCTTTAGTGGACAATCTGATAGTACGTTTTTTTCAGTGATTCATTACAATTCTGTTCTACATTCCGCTTTCCATCTTATTCAAAATATCTTTGCGACACATCAGGAGTAATTCAAATGGTATGCCAAACTAACTGCAGATCAGAACAATACTGATTATATTAGTTTAGTTTAAGTACGTAGTAGTAGTAGACCTTTGCACATCACAATATAAAGTCTATCTCTCTGGATGCTCACTCTCAGTACAGCTGAATAAAATAAAATTATCATTTATTTCAAAGTAAAAAGATAAATCTTTGTGTTTTAAGGAAAGAGAGTTTGACATCCTACAATTATACAAACATACAAAATCAAAAACTACATGTCTTTATGCTATTAAATATAATAATGTAATTATCACTCATCGTCACCTCACACAAAACAACAAAGGTGACGATGATAGCTATTTCATTAAAAACTTATATTTGATAAATGATCAAAAGAAGCATTTCTTAAAAATAACCGCATTATTCAGTATGAAATTCTTGAGAATTCCAGAAATTGGAACGGATGAAGTAAAAATAGGGTTACCTACCTGCAGTGGCGTGTACCGCCTTTTATTGGGAAATGGTAATCCATAATTCATTATGAACGATTAATACTTCAAAGATTCTTCAGTTAAACTAAAGTTGACACCTTTACTATTTGAAATACAGCATTTGAAGATATATTTAGTAGGACATTTTCGATTTCTAAATATGTTATATTTTGCGGCAGCGCTTAGAGTTATTTTTATATCATTTGGCGAGAGATGTTAAATTTTTAAAACACTAGTCCATAACGACATATAATTCTGGACCATGCTGAATAACAATCCAAGACGAGAAGCCCTAAAAAACAAATATGGTGTGGCAAATGTAGTTGGCAACCCTAAGTTAAATGACGTTCCTCACTGATCGTTTCACTAAAGAGTAATCAAAAAAAGTTTTAGGCCACAGAACTCTAAGAGACCAATATTTAAATTAAAAACGTTTACTTCTTATGATTCTTTAGTTTAGTTAGTTTGCCGTGTTGTGTCGGCTTAGAATAGCACTACCCCATTTCTTCCGGTGGGTGTACGTAAGAGGCGACTAACGGTATTGGGGCTTTTTAAGGGATTTTTGGGCGATGCGGTTGGAGACCCATCACCAACAACCTTTATTTTACCATCTTTTCCCCACGCAACTTCCAAAAGTGGCTGAGGAACTTTTAATTCCTTAGCTCTGGCTACCCCTTCTAGGGATTTATAGCCGTGAGTATATGTATGTACTTAATTCAAATCTATGTATTTTCAATGCATTATCTGAATAGTGTATAGTTCAGCTATGGGTTAATTTAATTTTCCTCAGTTGATAAAAAGATAAAACTTTATGCTTTTACGTTATAACTCAAACATGGGGAATCTTAAAACGTCATTTGCCTTTTAAGGACGCTGATGTTGCAGAACAACATGCACTTCTGTGACATTACTACTAGAATCATATTCTTTATGAAAACATCACAATATCTTTTCTTATATTATTAGTCTATACTTTATTCTGACTTAAGTTATAATGTGATGTAGTAATGCTAAAATCTAAACCTTGAAAAAGCGACCTTTTTAAAATAACTATCAAGGTTAATGACCGATCCACCCAAAATTTCCTGAGATGTTTAAGATTTAGGAAAGCGATTCCAAAATTATGTTTATTAGAACGACCTTTTATTCAGTAATATGCAAGGTGTGACAAGCATGCTCTACTCCCAAATAAACACGTTATGAATAAATTGAATTTTGATGCCGAAAGCAAAAGTGCCTTGAATACTAATATTCAAGCAAGGACCCGTTTCTACGAACGAAAATGGTTCATTCTCATACATCTTCAAAGTGCGGTTACAAGACAAATTACACAAAAAAGCTATTACGTCTGAATGTCGTTCGAATAACCACTGCTAAGGAAATATAATGGAAGACGGTCATTTTTTGTTCTCTAGTAATTATTGGTGATACGTTTTTATTATAAGTTTTGATTAGATTTGCTTCGGACTAATGAAATTGCCATTGTGTATCTATTAAACCACCAGAATTAATTTTGATTAAAAAGTTTTCGGTTTAATTTTTTAGGAATTGTTACCATATGCATTAATATAAGTGTGATGTCATAGAAAATGCATGTCTTGTCTTTTACAATAGCACGATGCATTTTTTTATTCGACTTTAAATCATTGTAATTTTCATATCCGCATAACAAGATAGGGCCCTTTCCAATCAACTCTAGTATAAATAATTACTAGTTACAGCTAGTAGAATAGTTAAATCAATAAATCGAAGCGGGGTTACTGTTAGTGAAGGTTGCCAAATAATAACTCAAACGTTCATTCCGTATACCCCCGAAGGGGTTGGCAGGGTACTAATACTTCCAAACATCACGTGATATTGTCACCTTGTGCTCAGAGTACCCACGTTTTGCTTGGACAGTGTACTCACGTGATAAGGAGCAGGCCTATCGCCGAATTGTACGAATACACTGTCACATGCCTAAGTACAACTTAGTCATATGGGTTTACTCACTATGTTTTCCCTTACCTTTATCAACCATGAAAATTAATTATAAAAAACCTTAATGATGATTATGTCACAATCGAGGGGCTCGAGCCTAGGGCGATTTGGTCATACTTTACTACATTGGACAAGTGTGGATTGAAGTTGACAATATTGAATGAAAGTTAAACAACTCAAAATATCAAAATGAAAATATGCAATAAAAAAACAGTTTGCATTTATTTATATTTATTTCACTTAGGATAGAAGCTACAAAAATCCTGAACTTGTTTTTTATTGAATAAAAACAATAATGTTTTATAAAATCTTTCAAAGCACTTTATTTTCCATATCCTCTGGAAACTAATAGTTCAAATTGAAGGAAAAAGTTAGTATAAGTATAACTAGGAAGCATTTGGAGGGTAACTAAAAAAATGCTCGTTCGATTTAGTAGTAATGGAGCGGTAAATGCTGTCAGGGGGCGGGCAGGATCATTTGTCAAACCGTGGCTCATTGCACGGTTTAGGATTTGTAAGTCCTCTTATCCTTGTACTTATGAGACTGTGGATGTATAACAGAGACATAAAGGAACTTACATACATACATACATATACTCACGGCTTTATTTCCCTAGAAGGGGTAACCAGAGATAAGGAATTATAAATTCCTCAGCCACTTTTGGAAGTTGAGTGGGGAAAAGATGGTAAAATAAAGGTTGTTGGTGATGGGTCTCCTACCGCATCGCCCAAAAATCCCTTAAAAAACCCCAGTACCGTTAGTCGCCTCTTACGTACACCCACCGGAAAAAAAGGGGTAGTGCTATTCTACGCCGACACTACACGGAACTTTTAGATATATTTTATGAGGCATCAAGCTACTTAAAACAATGTGCTTAGACTTTTTAGACGTAGAGAGAGCGCACTTTCAAAGTCAACCTTGGGTTTACTTACGTATATTCTGAAAGAAACTTATGTCACCAAAGTGCGCCTTCGATGGTCTGCCAGACATGATATATACGAATAAATAAAGAATAAATAAACGAAAGAAAAATTTTTACACAGGCGGGATTCGAACCCGCGACCTCAGGTATACGCCCCCGTCGCTCTTGTCAATTGAGCTACCGTGTCAATGGCTGCCAGCGCGAAATTCTTCTATCCTTTATTCAGTTCTAACAGCTCTGCGCGCAAACGTTGTTTCATGGTCTGAAGATTTTATTTAGTCCAAGGTTATAGGTGTATTTTACATGATGAAAATATTTAGGGTTTACCAAGAAGGCTTTTTTACGAAGCTATGCTTGAAATGATTCCAAAAAAGGCCGAGGTCTGATCTCCGGCTGGACTGTGCCTTGCCTACCATAACAGACTAATGGGTCAAGTAAAAGCATGATGTATTTATAACTATCAACTGTTTAAATATTTTACCTAATGATTTTCAGTTAGCCTTCTAGCTTCATAAACAGTCCGATTTTTCATGGCTCAGTTTAAAGCATCGATCACTTCTTCGAGTACAGTAGTCGCTAATTTACTTTCAGGAGCAGCAATTTGTTTCTATCTAAGTTAGTTGCCAACCGTCCTGTTTCGCCAGGACATATAGTTTTTTAGTATTGTCTTAGGTTTTAATGTGCAAAAGGTTGTTTTAAGAAACGTTATTATTATTCTTATACAATGTATAAATAATTTTAGTATATCATTTAACGTTTTTTTCAATTAGCATAATCACTTTAGCAAAATATCTCTGAACATATGGGATTTTAAAATATATTGAATTAATTTATTACTAGCACACGCGCATGCTTTATGCAACAAGAAATGGCGGCAAAATTGAAACAATGAATAATACTGCAGTAGCAAATTTAGATTATTATTATTAATTTCATTGCTGTGTAGTGTCGGCTTAGAATATCAGTACCCCATTTCTTCCGGTGGGTGTACGTAAGAGGCGACTAAAGGTATTGGGGCTTTTAAGGGATTTTTTGGGCGATGCGGTTGGAGACCCATCACCAACAACCTTTACTTTACCATCTTTTCAATTTCCAAATGTGACTGAGGAATTTCTAATTCCTTAGCTCTGGTTACCCCGTCTAGGTACTTATAGCCGTAAGTATATGTATATATGTAATTTCATTTTTAAAGTGTGGGGAAACTGCTAAACCGTTAGTTACATTCATTTCATATTTCATAAACATACATACATACATATACTCACGGCTATAAATCCCTAGAAGGGGTAGCCAGAGCTAGGGAATTAAAAATTCTTCAGCCACTTTTGGAAGTTGCGTGGGGAAAAGATGGTAAAATAGAGGTTGTTGGTGATAGGTCTCCAACCGCATCGACCAAAAATCCCTTATAAAGCCCCAAATATTTATTAAGTTAACTATTAATTCATAAACTAACGCTTTAAGAGATCTTGGTGTAAGCGGAGGCTAACAATAACCACGTACGATTATATGTTCATCGGTATTGTCAATTTCAGTTCACGCCGCATATCCCCGAAGGGGTTGGCAGAGGTACTAATACTTCTGAACATCACGTGACTTTGTCACCTGGTGTTCAGAGTACCCACGTTTTGCATGGACAGTGTACTCACGTGATAGGGGGCAGGCCTATCGCCGTTTTGTACGAATACACTGTCACATGACTAAGTACAACTCAGCCATGTGGGTTTCCTCACGATGTTTTCCCTCACCGTTAACAACCATGATAAATTAACCACACATATGTCTTTAGAAAAGACAAATTGCTGAAGGCCTGATCCAGGATTTGAACACTAGTCGTTTGCACGATAACCGAGTGTTCTACCCACTGGGCTATCACGGTTGCTATCATATCTAGTACATCTCATGTTTAGTAAATTTCTTATTTCAATCAAATATCGCCTCTGTGGTCATTCTCTGCTATCAGTTCCACCCATAATGCCAAATTAATTTTCAATTTTGACACTTGAACTAAATAAAAATAGTACTGAAGTGTGACGTCAAATTTTATGAGTTTTTGTATTCTCACCAATAAATGTGTTTGCAGCAAAAGAAAAACATATTTGTTTAGTATTTTCTGGCAATTCTACAAATCCATATAACTAAGTCAACGTTGAACTCTCTAAGAAAAAAGCTACTCAATAAAAAGCTGAACGAAATCCACTATTTTATAAATAGGTTACCATTCCCTGGAAATGACATTTTATAACTCTGTTTGCGTCTAAAAAAGTAAGATGGATACAATAAGTTATCTAATCATATAACTTAAGTTATAGTTTACGCTGTATATCACCATAGGGTTGGCAGAGGTGGTTTAAATAAATAAATAAATACCTCTTAACATCATGACTCATATTTTGTCAGCAGGTGTACAGAATCCTTTTTTAAAACTTAATTTTTATGTCAGATGTAAGCCTGACGCATTTTTTTTAACATGTCTCGTTATATGACTAATTTTATATTAGGCACATGCGTTTCTCTGTTTGAAGCCTTGATAAAATAATCCATCAAATGTCTTTTTGTAGCCCGATCCAGAATTTGATTGAACCCATACCTTTCCAATTTAGGCTCAGTGTGTTCCCAATGATTTACCAAGGCTGTGTACTTAAAACTTTGTGTGCCTTTGAAATTTTCATTATCTTTACTAAAATTAATGTAATTATCAAGGGTTTCTTTGTAAAATTAACTTTATGGAGCTGTTAGGCACTGTTAATAGTTTTTAAAGAGAACCCCTATAAATTCAATTCGTTTATGTTTTAGGTCCCTTGATTGCTTGGTCAGATTACTTAATTCAAGAATAAATTGTTTCTACGAAATGTTTAATTATTTTAAGAAGCGTTATTGATGTAGACACAAAGCTTCGTTTTGTGTGTTTTGGTAGAAAGATTTTCTTTTATCTGAGATTTGCCTGGTGTGAGCGAATGGAGCGGATGGATGATAGTAAAGTGGTAATGTATAAGGCTAATATGGAAAGTATTGTAGGCGGTGCTAGGCATAGCTTCAAAGATTTGCAAATTTTTCTGAAGAATCATATCTCTCATATCAATATGTACATATTGAAATTCTTCAAAGTACACTAATGCAGTCTTGAAGATATGATTCGAAAAAATACCTCACTATGATATATGATACATCCCTACGTCACCTTTTTAGGACACCCACGGAAACCAATGGAATAGTGCTAATCTAACAAATATAACACAGCTAATAAATATAAACAAACCATATCTTGAACCCTTTCTATAACCCCACTAAAAACGATAAAGTAATTCCAAACTGAATATACATGTCCAAACTCATAACTTCAAACTTTGCACGACCCCAGACATAAATATTACGACAACTTTCAATAAAATTGGTTATTGAGTGTGGCTTGTTAAAACAAAACCACTGAAAACGTTACCTACAAGGTGAAGTGGGCCAAGTGGGTTAACAACCCCACAAGAGTAATATAATTGGAGACAACCGAACGAAGCGTTAACGCCGGAGAGCCTCAAACATTATTTTCCCGTTCACGGAGTGAGTAAATAATGAGACATGTCAACAGTTTTTGTGGGAAGGCTGCGTTTGTTAGGTGTTCGTGGGGCGGAAAAGTGAGTTTATGGTGGTGTTTAATATTAGTAAAAAAAAACAATTAAATTTTTTAAAGCCTACTATCTACCCATGCCAAGAAACGCAATGTTTGTTTTTGAATTTTGGAGAGAAGCTAGTAATAAAAGATATTATATTTTTAGTCATGATTTTCTATAATAAGAAAGTCATCAAATCTAAGCCGAAAGTCAAAAGAAATGGAATGTGCTATTTTAGATTTCTTAGTTTGAATTTCACTACAATACATAACCACAATAAAACATGTACCTGGCAAAAAATAAACTGTATCATACGTTAACTAAGGCTTAGTTTAATCGCTATACAATCTTTCATAAATTTCAAACTGTTAAATCAAACATATTAACGTTTATTTCCCTCCCTTGCATGCAACAAATATTCGGATTTTGACATTTTGATGTGTATAGAACAAGCGCGCGCTTTCTAGTCGATGAAACAAACTACATCTTACTACTCACTTATTACATCAAAAATATCAAATTCCGTATATTCGTTTTGTGCGAGCGAGATAGAAATAAATTCGCTTCCATTAACCTTTCCTCATTCGTGCTGTTAGTTACATACAACTATTTAATAATGTGTACTACCACTATACACAATATTATCTACACTACAAAAGGTTGTATGGTTTTTATTTTATCCGCAACTAATAGTAGTGCTCGTAGCACAGATGCTTATTTTTGCTAGCAAATTAATTAGTCGGTAATTGGTGATGCATTAAAAGGGAACCGCACTCATTAACTTCATTATATTCCATGTTTTAGAGCAATGTGGAAATAGACTAGCCAAAATGGAATTTCTGACTGCCCAGGATTTTGTTATAACAATTCTCTCACACGATAATCCTGTTTACCTATCCAACTCACGACTATGAATCCTGAAAAGGGTATCCAGAATTATAAATATCGCAGGCATATTGTTTATTTATTGGGAAGAAGATAGATGCTGTTCCTACGCTTATGTTTGGCGTCGAATGTTCCGTATGGCAGATTAAGCATGAGAGTAGAGTAAATGAAGTAGAGACCAGGTCTCTAAAAAAACTAATTTAGGTAATGTAATCGAGTTTAAAGAGTCTGATTCATGAAAGGTGTAGTGTGTAAGATAATTTTGTAAAAGATAGAAAAACGAATGTTTATATGATTTGTATGCAGGAAAGTAAAGACTTACATACATATACTCACGGCTATAAACCCCTAAAGGGGTAGCCAGAGCTAAGGAATCAGAAATTACTCAGCCACTTTTGGAAGTTGTGTAGGGAAAAGATGGTAAAATAAAGAGTGTTGGTGATGGGTCTTCAACCGCATCGCCCAAAAATCCCTTAAAAGCCCCAGTACCGTTAGTCGCCTCTTACGTACACCCACCGGAAGAAATGGGGTAGTGCTATTCTAAGCCGACACTACACCGCAGACAGTAATTCCCTAAATGATGACAGATATTTTGAAGAGATTAACTTCCTCCTAGACCAAGTAAATTTTTAACAGTAAGACAAAGTAAACTCGGGCCAGACCAATAATGTTTGATATACGTTAATAAATTTCATAAATGTATTCATTATTGGAAGTCCGAAACCATTTCAGTACCGACCGCTTTCAAAGGCAAGCCCACAATGATGGCCGTTCCTAGAAGTTAATTTATTATGATACCATACAATATCAATCACATGACCAAATAAATAGACCAAACTCAATATGGCGACATCTAAATGACATTCCGAATTCAATAGCAAAAAGGTCAAACCTTGGTCGTAATAACATTGTATTGGGTATTCAATTTGTAACATTGATTTCATCCACCCGCCTAATATAATGAACAACTGTTACAATTAATTCTACGAGGGTCTTGCCGATTAAATTTATCAGCATGCAATCAACGCTTCGTTAGTAAATAGGAGATAATCTGATTAACACTACGATTCTCATTATGATGGTTTGTGACAAGATTTTGAATCGAGTATTTTGTAGTAGAGTAGGGAACCGCAATAAATACTTTTGTGTATGTATGCAGTAAGATGGACCAAGATGAACTATACATTTATGGTGTGAAAATGATCTGTTTTAACTATATTAAAATTGACTTTTTTTTCAAGTTTTTTTTGACGGTTTTAATTCAATCACAGCTCTTTGAAATATTCACCTTAAAAACATTAAGATTGAGAATGATTACATACAAATGAATCAAGAATGAAGTCCAAACTAAAAAGCAAAGAAAACTCAGGACGATCGACAGTCCAGATCGCAGTTAAAAAGGAATACTTAAAACAATGAATAAATCTGATCTAAATTGGTACATGCTTTTAACCTAGTTTGTGTCGAATAAACTTTGCTGTTTATCCTTCCACGGCAGATGAATAAACGCTTATTTCGCGCTGCTACTAGAACGAATACATGCAAGTGCCTTATTGGTGTGCGACTGACTACAAAGGTCATGGACTACTTACTGTTAGATGTTAGAGGTTAGAGTTATAAGTATGTGTTCTAAATCGAAAATTACTTAGCGTACCATTATTTTGCTATGTAGTGTCGGTGTGTAATTTATTCTGGTGGGTGTATGAAAAGGCGACTTACGGTATTGGGGCTTTTGAGAGATTATTGGGCGATGCGGTTGCAGACCCATCACCAACAACCTATATTTCACCATCTTTTCCCCACGCAACTTCCAAAAGTGGCTGAGGAATTTCTAATACCTTAGCTCTGGCTATCCCTTCTAGGGATTTATAACCGTGAGTGTAATTTTTGTTGCGCTAGGCAGTGATAATTTATCCCTATTTTGAACGTTCCTGACTAGTTTTTCATTTGTAATTTTTCTCAATCATGCTCTTTAGTATTTTCAAATAGTGCTTTCGCCAAACATTGCCTATTACACACAAATGATTGTTAAATCAAAACCCTAGTTAGTAGTAGTAGTTGCTGTGTACCGGCTTAGAATGTCACCGCCTCTACCCACGGGTGTCGTTAGAGGCGACATGGGGTATGGGGCTTTTTAAAGTGATTTTTGGGCGATGCGGCCGGAAACATATCAGCGACGATACTTTATTAACCGACTTCAAAAAAGGAGGTTCTCAGTTCGTATGTTTGTATGTATGTATGTATTTGTCTATTGTATGTATGTATCTATTTGGATGCGGTTTTCAGAACAGTATTTGTTACATTTAGGAGAAGGTTTTAGTGCCTTAACCGACCAAAAAAAGAAAGGAGGTTCTGTGTTTGACCTGTATGTATGTCTGTTGGTCCGCGATTATCTCACGTTTGGCTTAAGCTATTTGGATGCGGTTTCCAGAAAAGTATTCGTTACATTTAGAAGATGGGTTAAGTGATTTAACCGACTCTAAAAGAAAGGAGGTTCTGTGTTTGACCTGCATGTAAGTATGTTGGTCGGCGATTATCTCGCGTTTCGCTTAAGCTATTTGGATGCGATTTTCAGAAAACTACTTGTTACTTTCAGGACAAGGTTTTAGTGATCTAACCGTCTCAAAAAAGGAGTTTCTGATTTTCAACTATAAGTTTGTATGTAAGTTTGAAGGTTCTTAGTTATTATTAGACAAAGAGTTATCAGTTTATGTTATTACATTCAGGAGAAGGTTTAAGTTCTTTAACCAACTCGAAAAAAAAGGAGGTTTCTTAGTTTGAAATATAAGTATGTATGTAAAGTTATCAATACTAGACAGAGATTTATCAATATAATGTTAATAAAGTTTTGTTTATTAGTAATAAACAGAGTTACTAAATTATTAAACAAAATATTATATAAAAACATGAATAAATTACTCTTAATTATATTGAAGAAAAAAATATATATTGCAACATCATGTTTCTCGTTCTGGTCATTTCAATCAAGGCTCTTTCGTCATGGGGATGGTTAAGTAATTTCTTTGAATCTATATCACTTAAAGCCATCTCATCAAGGGATTTTACACGACTCAACGCTACATATATATAAGAGTGTTTCTTCGCATTTGTGATAGATGAACTTCTCTTTGCTCATCTGTTTCGGCAGCAAGAGCAGCACGCTGACGATCTCTCTCATTCTGAAGGGCAAGCACGAGTTATCGACACGATATCGGTTAGAATGAGATGGCAGTATACGATACTAAGTAAGTGCCTAAAAGATGGCTGCTTTATCCCACGCGATAACTAGTTTAAATACGGCTCGTGCTTGCCCTGCTGAAGTCTTTGTTTTTTTTCGATGGGTGTTTCGTTCTCCCTTACGCGACTTTTCCTTAAAGCATCCTTTGATTTTCTATCTAGGCCCGCAGGTAAACAAAATAGTAACAAGTAAGCTAAAGTCATTATAACAAATATTATAACTACCTGTTAATAAAACTATAAAATAAACGGACAGTAAAACTTGTCTCTAAAAAACTATCACTAATTCATTAAAAAAACTCAGAGTGATTTAAGAACTTATCACTAAAAAGTATAAAATAAAAAAGAAAAACAAAAACTTCAAATCAAAAACTAAAAAGAAAAATTAAATATTATTATTTTTTATTTAAAAAAGAACCGCCTTCAAAAATCCAACTGAAAAGTATAAAATAATTTTTATTTATTTTATTATGTACAAATATATTCAACTTCTTCTTTTTGAAGTCGGTGCCAAACAGACAAATCCAAAATGAAAATTGCTACATAGAGAAAACCATACGAATAACAAATCAATCGATAGTGCCTCAACAACAGTAGGTAACACAATCGCGCTCAAAAATCAAGAAATTTCATTCGCTTGCAACGACGTCGCTTTATAAAGGATGGAATTGGGGGACAGTGAGCGGTGCTTAGCCTGGTGCGCATGCGTCGCACTCCGCAGAGAAATTAACATAATATACATGTCACCGTAAAACTGTAAATACTAGTAAATTATAATTTTAGATAGATAGCGAGATAGTAAACTAACGTTAGGTTAGGTTATGTAAGATTATCAGATTTCAAACTAACGGAATTAACAATTCGACAGGGACATGCATGCACCGAGTCGGCACAACCAAAACTTATAACACTTTGTAAAAAGACGATCGAGAATCTAAATCACTACATAGTATAAAAAAGTCGCTTTCTCTATCCATGTCTGGGATATAGGGACATCCTTATGTATACTTTAATCTGTAAAACTACGAAATGAATTTTGATGCGAATTTTTTGATTAATTGATTAAAAAGGAAGGTTTATATAAGGATGATATACGCTGATGGGGTGGAGAACTCACTCAACTTGGGCTGCCCACTAATATTCGTTCTTCTTTGTCATGAAAATTGGTTTGGCACCGACTTCAAAAAGAAGAAGTTGAATATAGTTGTACATAATAAAATAAATAAAAAATATTTTATACTTTTCAGTTGGATTTTTGAAGGCGGTTCTTTTTTAAATAAAAAATAATAATATTTAATTTTTCTGTTTAGTTTTTAATTTGAAGTTTTTTTTCTATCATCTTGTCCCCTATCAACTTCCAAATGTGGCTGAGGAATTTCTAGCTCTGAAACTCTGGCTACCCCTTCTTGTGATTTATGACCGTGAGTTATGTACATATATATGATAAATAAAGGATGGTTGCTGTTGGGTCTGCGCATCGATCAAAATTCAACAAAATAGTTCCAAAACTTGTCTCGTACGACACGCACGAGAAAGAGTGGTGCTCTTTTAAACCTCAATAAGCATAGATATTTTAAGAACCGAAACATCTGTAGTCACCGTAGTCAGTGATCATGTTTATTGTCGCTCTAGTTACAGGATGTGGCGCTAAATTGGTTTAAATTGGCTATGACATGAACACGCCCCAGCGCTGCCTATACAATAGATGGTTTATGATCGATATAAAATTGGTAATTGATAGTAATGTGGCGGTTTGTCGGCATCACTTCTAATATTACTTAGTATCAAAGTAAAATGTGCTTATATTTTATAGGCAACTTTGTTGGGTTGAAACGCTTTGATGTTTAAGCTTGAAAGTTGTCATTTATTTTTTGATACTTTTTTGGTGGAAATTTTATTATTTACCGTATGACTTAGTCCTGCGTTCGTCGACCTACGGTTAGAAATTCTGTTTAAGAACCGGAGATCTCGGGTTCAATTTCCGGGAGTATAAAATACAATTATAAAAAAAAAACTAAAAGATACAAAAAAATACATTCCAATAATTAGTGTTAGCATGTAGGCTAGTACCACTTAAAAATCATCGTGTTTGACGGTGATATTGATTAAGTCAATAAAACAGAGCAAATAAAAACCCCCCTTCATTTACCGCTGAATCATGGGCTAGTCCCTTTGATTACTTTAATAGTCATATTAGAGGGCAACCCGCCATTATGGAAAGTCATCTCGGTTTTCTCTCCCTTGGATTTTGATAATGGAATGCCTTTTTAAATTACATATATGACACTTTACTCCAGCTGACGTCAACGTCATGGAAAAAACGACATTATTTATTCATTACTTTAAATTTAATATAGGCAAATATAATAAAAGTAAATATTTTTTCTTCAATTTTATACAAAAAATATCAAGTGGAGTAGTTTTTACATATATATTGAATCCGTCACAATTTACCTACTCAATTCTTCAAATTATTCTATTACCAAGTAGTTACAGTAGTTTATCATGGTTGCTAACGGTGAGGGAAAACATCGTGAGGAAACCCACATGGCTGAGTTGTACTTAGTCATGTGACAGTGTATTCGTACAAAACGGCGATAGGCCTGCCCCCTATCACGTGAATACACTGTCTAAGCAAAACGTGGGTACCTTCTCTGGAAACTAGATGGCGCTTGCCATGTGAGTTCAGGAGTATTGGTACCTCTGCCAACCCCTTCGGGGATAAACGGCGTGAACGTTTATGTTATGTTATAGCAAAAATAAAAATGCGGCGAGTTACAAAACGAGAAGATATATAATTTAAACTAACCTAAAAACTTTCGCGAACAATAGAATTTCCCAAAATTACAGGAAAAACTATGTTTTTGACGCTGGGCATTACAGAAAATTTATTTTATTATTGCTAAAATAAAACGTCGCGGCACGTTTCCACTGTGCCAAAACACTAAGCAGCTATATGTAAAAGTAATTTTATAGGCTCGTAAAAGTATAGAAAATACTGTTCCTTTACTGCTAGCTATAAATACTGTGTATGTTTAGAATATAACCCCAAATATATAAGTCTATTAACGTCTACGTGAATCCGAATAAATCCGCTCTTGTAATAGAATTTGAGAGAACAAACTATCTAGATTTGAGAATCTGATGTGCTGCGGGCATCGGCTTATCTAGTTTTATGGTTGTAAGGGATATATATGATAAATACATACATACATATACTCACGACTATAATTCCCTAAACGGGGTAGCCAGAGCGTTGGAATGAGAAATTCCTTAGCCACTTTTGGAAATTTGAGTGGGGAAAAGATAGTAAAAATAAAGGTTGTTGGTGATGGGTCTCCAACCGCATCGCCCAAAAATCCCTCAAAAGCCCCAAAACCGTTAGTCGCCTCTTACGTACACCCACCGGAAGAAATGGGGTAGCGCTATTCTAAGCCGACACTACACAGCAAACAAATAAAAAAAAATCATACCAAATTTGAAGGTTAAATAATTACTATATTATTAACATAGTGGTACAGAAACTAAGATTAAGAATAAAACATACATACATATGCTCACGGTTATATAATCGGAAAAGCCAGGTAGCCAGAGCATCATAGTTAGAAATTCCTCAGTCAGTTTGAAATTTAAGTGGGGAAAAGATTGAAACGGTGTAAACATACATACATACATACATATATTCACGGCTGTAAATCCCTAGAAGGGGTAGCCAGAGCTAAGGAATTAGAAATTCCTCAGCCACTTTTGGAAATGTGAGTGGGGAAAAGACGGTAAAAATAAAGGTTGTTGGTGATGGGTCTCCAACCGCATCTCCCAAAAATCCCTTAAAAGTCCCAATACCGTTAGTCGCCTCTTAGGGCCGGCGCTGACTGCCGGCATGGCATGGCATGGCATGGCAAAGGATTTCGGTACAGATATAGCATTTTTAATCTTATTACCATGTGTATAGAATTCATTTTGACAAAACGATGCCGAGGGAGGCCGCGGTAGGACAGCACGTCGGCATCGTTGTGTCAAAATAAAGTAAAATTAATTCTATACGCATGGTAATAAGATTAAAAATGCTATATCTGTACCGAAATCCTTTGCCATGCCATGCCGGCAGTCAGCGCCGGCCCTTACGTACACCCATCGGCAGATACGGGGTAGTGCTATTCTAAGCCGACACTATACGGCAAACATAAAAAGCCCTAATTGCTTTACTTTCGTTAAGTCGTCTTTAAAGACACGCACTGGAAGAAGTGGGTACGTGACGTGGTGTTCTTAGCAGAAAAAATAAATGGTATAGTCTTATTTTGAAAACCCACATGTAAAGAACATTACAAATACAATAGTTGGATTATTAAATAATCAAAAACATCGAACACTCTTAGCATTTATACGATTTCACATCTCGAAACTGCCAAAACAGGGTACCGACCTTCTATTTTCGTCCATAGACAAAACAAAGTAGTGACAACACAACGAGGTTACAAACATGAAATAAATCATTCGCAAATCAACTAGAATCTCAGTTTCAGTAAGAACAAAACAGATGCCAAGAAACGGTTGCACAATACAATTTAGAGCCTATGCACACCACATGTTTATATCGCGCCGTCGACGCGCGTTTTTCGCAAGTCAGACGCAGTCCATGCAATTGTCGCGCTCAGTAAGAGAAACAAATCTCATGTTGAGTAATACGTACATAGTTATGCACCAGACTAATTCCTAAAGCTGAAATTTAAATAACAGTAATATATAAAGTAATCTAAATTTAAACTAGCATTTTTTCTAATTACTTAGCTTCGTTTATAACTACTATGATAATGGTTTTTTATATGTATGTATATATGATATGATGTTACTAATATTTCCATGCCATTTCAAATGCGCTATATATGTTGGTTATGTTTTTAATGTCAGTATATATGTCGCAGGAAAATCGTCAAACTCGTTAACTTATAATTATAAGTTTCCTAGGAAACTTGTAAGTTCACGGAAATCCGTCAAACAGCAAACAAATTTACATCTTACCTGATAGGTTTTAGGAAACTTGTAAAATAACGAACTCACCTCAGGAAAATTGTAAGTAGGGATCATTTTTGACAAGTTTCCGAGTTTAACATTCTGTATTTTAGGAACTTTACAAGTTTCCTGAATCCCGCTAGGAAAATTGTCAATGCAGCGCTTACGGCGCGGAGAGGGGGATGTTAGTGAATGCGGATTGGCTGCCGGCGGTCACGTGACGTGACGAAATCGCGCGTCTTGTCAACTCGACAATCGAAACTAATATTTTCCTTGCCTTACTAATGCTAATCTATTAATTTGCTATTATTTGCTGTTACTGACATTGTTATGTCCTGGTCAGGTTGCAAATCAAACAATCGATGAAATAATATAACTTTATTTCTGTGCTAATCTAGCTTACGATTATTTTGTTTACAATGAGCAAAGTATTCGGAGAAGGCGTGATACACCAAGTGGTTGGATAGGAGGTCGGTTAGGAGGAGTTCTCGTGAGGTCGAGAGTCGATGAAGAAATGAATGAATGTTCCTGGATGTTCGGATATTTATACAGATAAGTAAACAACTTTTGGGGACGCGGAGCGACTCAAGTGTTCTACGAAAATGGATGGGAAAAATATCAAAGGGTACAGTTGAGGATTGATAATGTATACATTATGAGACATCTGCGTCGTCTTGATAAGCAGATGTTGATATGAATGATAAACAAGTGCCGACTAATGAAAGATTTGGGTTTGTTATGGTCGGCAACTTCCAATAAGTATTTCGTGGGATTTTACTTAAAGAATCATAAGTATGTCAACGCAGTGCAACTTATGATAAAGGGAATCATTTAAAAGGTCTCGAGAGTTTCAAGTGAAATGGTTTCTAAGTAAGTTAATACATTAGGGCAAAGCAATAAATGTGAAGTGGAAGTACATTAGGGTGTGGGAATAGTTACGTGGGAATAGGAGTAATGGTTAGGGTACATAACACCTCCCCGTTTAAAGTAAACAATGAGGGATGAATTGTTTACTATACAATTCGCTAAAGTTATACAATGAAAATACTGCTAAATTATTTGAAATTGAACAATACAAGGCAAACAATTCTTATTATAATAATTCTTGAGGTAAGATTACAGTTATATTATTTTTGTCTTTTTTTTTTTATCATTATATGCTTAATTGTTAATGTTACATAATTACTAATGCTTTAATTCTATAAACTTTCTAATGCTACGAAATCTGATGCTACAACTAACTAATGCTACGACATTTCTAACGCTACAGCTTGCTACTG
This sequence comes from Bedellia somnulentella, assembly GCA_963576735.1. Lineage (NCBI taxonomy): Eukaryota > Metazoa > Arthropoda > Insecta > Lepidoptera > Bedelliidae > Bedellia > Bedellia somnulentella. The sequence goes on from OY755176.1 coordinate 2,100,178, forward strand.
CTACGAATTTCCTAATGTTACAAAATTAATAATGCTACGAATTGCTTTTGCGATTTTCTTAATGCTACAAAAGTGATTTAGAAAATATTATAATTATTTTATTAAAATTAACATTACATTGTCCTTTATTTTGATATACTTTTGTATACAATTCAAATTGTTTTAATAGTTTTAACATTTGTCATAAAATTTGTCATTTTTCATTGTTACATCAATTGTCCAAATTATAGCTATACTTTGTTTTCATATCTGGTGACTTTGCACGTAAAGGTTGTCGGACTTCTAGGTCTTCTAAATTTTCCATAACTCTCATATGAACAGTAGGTTCAATTGTCTTTTTAGTATTACATTGATTATAAATTTGAATACAACAATTCTTATTATTGGGATCATTCCCGTCATTAAAACAGTTTAATAGTCTGAAAAGTCTATACAATTTGCAAAATTTAAACATTATATAGAGTAGAACAATAAAACATAAGGCATACACTAGCCATGATATATGTTGCTTTGGTATAAACATGTTATTAGAGTCAGAATCGATTTGCTTTTCTAAATTCTTTAATTTAATAGATGCTAAGTTGAGGTCATCTAATTGTACATTGTTCAATTGTAAAGGTATTAAACTATCTTTTGTTTTATTAACTTGGTTTTTATTACAACAATCATCTTGTGTTAAATCAAACGATATTGCTGGTGCTGACCAATTAGTTGCTAAGTTATCGGTAGCTATCAATTGAATAAGATTTGCATACGCTTTACAGTTGGGATCGAGTTGAATGATTCCTGTATTTACTAATTCGTATTCCTTTATTTCCTTTTGAGATGAGCAATCTACCGTTAATTTAGTTGGTTTAGAGTAAATATATATCCATTTATTATTTAAAAGTTTTTGCCAAATTTCAAAGTTTCCATATAGTAATTTCGTATGGCAGTCTGAAGGTAAAGTTCTAACAACTTTAGTTAAGAGTTGAGTTTCACATGATGGGTTTGATATAGTAGAATATTCATTTAAATTACTGCAAATGAAATGTTCTGGGGATAAATTTTTACAATCATTTAAGTCATCAAATTGTACGTATGATTGTCTGTTAGTAGTCATACCAAGAAATTTTCTGTTTGGCTGTACTAATGCAAAGACTTCATTATCATTAATATGAGGAGTTGGTAGAGGTAGAACATGGAATAGTTCGAATTCATTTAAACTTACTAATGGTATATTTAAAATGAAAACTAATTTGAAGTTAATGTAAAATACATTGAGAGTAGATATGTCGATGAGAAGATGGATATCTTCCATAGTTATTTGTAAAGGGAGTTCTTTATTTTGTTTGAGATAATGTCTATTATTAGACAGTTCATTAAAAACTTGAGAAGGGGTTATTATATATGGATGTAAAACATTTTGTTTTGCGAAGAGAATTGAATTTAAGAGTAAGGTTAAGTCATCGAAAACTTCTTCACTAACGCTGTTTAAAATTGAAAACTGAGTATTAAGAGTAGATTTAGCTTCAATCATGGATAAGTCAGTATTAGTACCATTCATGAAATTATCAAGCTTCTGAAAATTTTTTATTATGACCTGTTCGTTGTGGTTAAGTTTCTTAATCGTAGAATTAAAGTTTTGTATAGCTGATTGCGTGACTTGTACTTGATTTTTTAAAAGACTATAAATTTCCTTATCGTCTGTTATAGCTTTGTTAATTGCGCTATCATAATAAAGTGCGTCGTTGGCATCCATAGTTCCGAATATTGTTTTTAAGACTGAACCGATGCCATCGAACCATCCTCGTTTAGTTCTTTTGGCGCTTGTTAAGTGAGCTAAAGATGAATATAGAGATTCAATTTTTTCTATCTGTTTCTTTAATGGATCGAGTCTGCTCTTACATTTAATAGGGATTTGCTCTAACTTGTGACATTTATCAATTGTAGTATGATAGTTTTCCTGTAAGAATATAATAGATTTCGGTATAGCTGAAAAGTCCTTAAAAGTTACGAGTTTCCAGTAATCGACTAATGTTTTCAGTGTTCCTATACGATCGAAGTAAAGTCCGGCGCCTTTGTCAATAGGCGTAATCTTCATCGTCGCCGCGGTCGTAATGAATAACCTGAAATAGGAATTTCTTTTTCCTTTATCCTGCTCGGTTTAACTATATCGTTATTGTTAATATTTTTTGCTAGTTTGATTCTGTTAACATGAACTCTTAATAATTTTCCTCTCTCTGTTTTTATTATTACGTTAGCATTCGGTTTAACTGCTGTTATTTTATATGGTCCTTTCCAACTTGGGCTTAGTTTATTTACACTCCTGAAAGACAAATAAACTTCGTCGTCTATTTTGTACTTATGAACATTATGTTTTTCATCATATCGGATTTTAGATTTTTCTTTGCTCAATATTAAATTGTTTCTTGCAATACTTAAAGTTTTACTCATTTTATACTTGAGATTTTCTAAGTAATCATCATAATTAGGCTCTTTATCAAAGGTTTCGATAGAACTAGGTAAATTAGGCTTTTGACCAAATACTAATTCATGTGGTGTATATTTACTGCTACTGTGAATACTTGTATTATAGGCAAACATAGCAAGGGGTACATATTCGTCCCAATTGTTATGATCTTCGGATACATATTGTTTTAAATAATCTTTTAGAGTAGAATGACTTCTTTCTAATGCTCCATTTGTTTGTGGATGATAAGCTGTAGAAGTAAGTTTCTTAATTTTAAATATTTTAGCTACTTCTTTAAGAAGGTTTGACATGAACTCTTGTCCTTGATCGGTAAGTATTGTTTTTGGAATACCGAAATATGTCATAAATAAAATGAATTTTCCTGATACTGATTCTGCATCGTGTGACGGTATACTGAAAGCTTGTGAGAATTTAGTTAAATCATCCTGTAATGTCAGTATATACTTATTTCCGTTTCTTGTTTCAGGTAAGGGTCCTACAATATCTAAAGCTATTCTTTCAAATGCATGCGTAGAAGTAGTAGTTATGATCATAGGGGCTTTAATTTTCTTTCTGACTGTTTTATTTACTTGACATTGTTTACAGTTGTTAACGTAATTAATTATATCTTGTTTCATATTAGTCCAATTATAATTCTGTCTGATTCTAGCGTACATCTTAACAATACCATTGTGTCCTGATGATGTACTGTCATGGTTTTCCTTTAAAATAATAGGTATTTGGTTTTTGCTAGGAGTTATTATTTTATGATGACACATTCTAATTGAGATGTCTGAATTTCGAAACACGTAAAATATTATTTGTTTTATTTTATCTGGGTGTAATGAAGTAAAGGGGTCTTTAAAGTCTGGTAAGTATATTAATTTAATATTATCTTTAATTAAATTATTTCTTAAATTACGTAACGTATAAAATAAATCTTTTGTTGATAATGTATCATAATTATTATATTTGTATATACAATAGTAAATGTTTTGTTTATCTCGATTACTTTTGTATATTCCATATATATCCCTTTGTTCTGGTATATCGGTTTCAGAAAATAATTCTATTAAGTTTTTATCATCTTCCTCTAAAGAAATGTTAGTAAAATAAGCTATATTATTATGCTTTTCATGTAAAAGAGATTCATTAATTTCCTGAAAGTCTTTGATCGTGAACTCATTACTATTTACGAAAAAGTTTTGAAAGTCCGTATATGTTTCTAAGTTATTTTCAACGTTTAATGTATTAATTACAATTCTTGATAAACAATCCGCATTTGAATTTACTTTACCGGGTTTATGAATAATTTCGTAGTCAAATTCTTCTAACTGTAATCGCCATCTTACTAATTTACTACCGGGGTCTTTTACATTGAATAACCAGGTAAGTGGTCTATGGTCCGTTACAATTTTGAAATGTCTACCGTATAAATAAGGCCTGAAATGTTGTATTGCCCATTTAATGGCTAAAAGTTCTTTTTCAGTAGTATTGTAATTACCTTCTGCACTGTTAAGTGTTCTCGAGGCATAAGCTATTGGTAAATCTTTTCCTATTTCGCCTTGACTTAAAATGGCTCCTATAGCGTAGTTACTAGCGTCTGTGGTAAGTATAAATTCTTTAGAAAAATCGGGATATTTCAATATAACAGGTGAAACTAAAATATTTCGCATTTTATCGAAAGCTTCTTGTTGTTCGTTAGTCCAGTTAAACGGTGCGTCCTTTTTTAATAACTTCGTTAAAGGTTTGGTTAGTTTTGAAAAGTTTTCTATAAATTTCCTATAATAACCTACTAATCCTAAAAATGATTTAATATCTTTTTGATTTTTAGGTACGGGAAATTTAGTAATTGCTTTTGTTTTTTCAGGATCGGGAGAAACTCCTTGATCTGATATGACATGGCCTAAATAAGCTACTTCATGTCTCATAAATTCACATTTATCGGGTTGAAGTTTGAGGTTATGTTCTTTCAGTTTCTGAAACACAGATCTAAGTTTTGTTTCATGATCTAGAATAGAATGAGCATAGATCACAATATCGTCAAGGTATACAAAGCAATATAAGCCTTGTAGTCCGCTTAGTACATTGTTCATTAATCGCTGAAATGTAGCTGGTGCGTTCTTTAAACCAAAGGGCATTCGAGTATATTCATATAAACCTGTAGGGGTTGAGAAAGCTGTCTTTGGAATATCTCTTTCACTCATTTTTATCTGATGGAACCCGCTCGCTAAATCTAGGGTTGTAAAGTATTTTGAATGACCTAATTGGTCTAGAATATCATTAATATTAGGTAAGGGATAGGCATCGCCTATAGTGACATTATTGAGTTTTCGATAGTCAATTACGACTCTCCATTTGATTTTTCCGGAAGCGTCTTTCTTTTTAGGAACGACCCACAAGGGTGAAGACCATGGGCTGGTAGAAGGTCGTATAATTCCTTCTTGAAGCATCTTAGAAATCTGGGTATTAACTTCCGTTTTGTGAACTTCAGGGTACCTATAGGTTTTCGAAAGGATAGGGTTTTGCTGAGGTTCTGTATTGATTTCATGACATATAGAATTAGTGTAAGTTAAAGTATCTCCTTCTAAATGAAATATTTGATTATATTCGTCGCATATCCTATATAAAGATTGCTTTTCTTCGTGATTAAGGTGAGTAATACGTAATTCATTTTTTAATCTTTGCGATCTCGTGAAGACCGTATTTTTATTCATAGAGGAATTAGCGTCTCTATTATAATTATTTCTTTTAATATTTGTGGAGGAAATAACATCTCCTGAATAATTAAATATATTTTCATTCATTAAATTCGTGGAGGAAGTTTCATCTCTCACGTTATTTTCAATATTGGAGGAAAAATCATCTCCTAAATAATAAAATAAATTTTCATTCATATAACTCGTGGAGGAAGTTTCATCTCTCACGTTATTTTCAATATTGGAGGAAAAATCGTCTCCTAAATAATAAAATAATTTTTCATTCATACAACTCGTGGAGGAAGATTCATCTCTCACGTTACTTTTAATATTGGAGGAATTGTCATCTCCTATAGAATATAATTTAATTTTTAAATTTTTAATTTCAATATTTTTATCTGTACAATTTAAAATTGAGACGTAAGCTTCGTCGTTGCTATCCACTTTGGTAATGCAACTAGATAAGAAGACTCCGTCTGTAATTAATTGGTTTTCGACCAATCCTTCCCTTATTTCGGGGTTCGTAACTAAAGCTTTTAAAATAGTTTCCGTTCTCGGTTTGACAATGTAATTATAATTTTTCTTAAAAATATCTTTACAAAAAGGCAACCTTATATTTCCTACAACTAACATTTTATTCTCATAATCTATTTTAGCATTAAACTTAGACAAAAAGTCGTCACCTAATATTCCGTCATATTTTAATGTTGGTACACGTTTATAGTTTACTAAGTGAAAAATATGGTTAAATTTATGATCATTAATATTCAAGTTAATTTCTACATTACCCATTGTTTGACATGGTTCTTTTGATTCAGTAATACCTTGGATATTTACTTTAATTTTAGTATATACTGGTGTTTTAGGATGCAAGGATTCTGCTTTTATTATAGATATCCCTGCTCCTGTATCTATTAAGAAATTAAGGGGTTTACTTTCATGTGTTTCATCGATAGGTAACTGAACTGTTATTAGATTACATGTTTTAAATGTATATATAATATCTTTTAATTGTTCTGTGCCTGTAAGTATTCCACGCTCATTGGGTCGGCACTCTCCATGAGCTGGTGCTCGTTTAAATGTTGTTGAGCTTCAATGGGTGTTAACTCTACGGTAGGTCTACGAGTAAAGCTACGAGTAAGATAAGGACTACGCGTGAAGTTATTATTATTTTGATTACGATTATTTGGATTCGGTTGAATGTTTCTATTTTGTTCAACGCTTGGTCGTCTTACTGGTGCAGGGTTTCTAGTATAATTCCTCATTACTTGATTTTGGTTATTATAATTCGTTCTGTTATTATGTAAAAATCTAACAGGATAGTTTGGTATTTCCCTATTATTGTATGTTTTATTACAACATCTACAATAATTCTGTTCATTTATGTGAAAAAGAGGTTTATGATGATTATTACGATTGAAGTTATTATTAGTATGACGAGGTCCACTTCGACAATTCGCGGTAGTGTGACCGGTTCTATTACAATTTTTGCAAAACATTTTATGACGATTATTATCGTGTCTGTCATGCCTACTGGATTCTAATAAGGAAAACTTTTCTTCTTCTAAAGCCATATTAAATGCATCATTCAAGTCTTTTGGCTCTCTTGCTCTTAAGACTTGTGATAACTTTGGATTAATTCCTAACAAAAATGTATGCAATGCTAATTGATTCGTATTTTCTATCTGTCCAGGTAATAATAATGGGTTAATAGTTGATTGTTTAATAGTGCTAAGTAATCTTTTTAAACAACTTTCGAGGCGAGTTATATATTGAGCAACCGTTTCGTTCGGATATTGCTTACAATTTTGCAATTCTATTAGAAGATGCGTTTGATGCTTTCTATTTCCAAATCTAGCTTTTAAAAATTCTTTTAAGTCTTGCCAATTGTCAAAGACTGTATTGGAACAAGTGGATTGTGCTTTATCCACTAACTTATTTTGAACATATGCGAAAAGAATTCTCTCTTGGCTGTCCGAAGCCAATCTAAATGCTCTATCACATTTCTCTATCCATGAACTAAGATTGTCCCTATCACCGTCATATGGTTCGATAAATCTAAGTAAGGTATCAATCGACATAAAACAAATAGGATTAGAATTTCCTGCTACATCATGCGATGCAGTTGAAGATGATGGATTCTGCATTGTAATTATTTTTCGCTATTAACTTTATTAAGATTTATTAAATTTAAATTTCAAACGAAAGTTTAACTAATTGAATATACGAATTCAAATTATAAAACGTAGAGCTAATTAAATATACGAATTCAATTTATAAAACCTAGAGCTATAGATTATGAAAAATAAAATTGCCTTTTAATAGTAAAATCAATAAAAATAGTAAGAAATAAAGCAAAAATTTATAATTATTAAGACGTGGTAATTAAGACGTAAAGAAAAATATCCTATATCTATTTCTTTTCCGTATTATTAAAGTACGCGTAAGTTAAGTATTAAAACGTTTTAAGAAAAAATTCCTAGTTAATTTCGTAAGAAAGTTTAAAGTAAAAATTAGAGATGATTGTTATAATAATAAATGCGTAAAACAATATTAATCATGAAAATCCTATCATAAAAATCCTATCATAAAACTCCTAAAATTATCCTAATATTAAATTAAAATAAACTTACAGAACTAGATGATTCATTCTTCGGTGAACTGTTAACTGGATGGTGGACTGGTGTGCTGCTGCCGCTGGTTTTGATGATGATGCCTGTTTTGGTCTGCCGGAACCACTTGGCTTCTCCGCTGTTTCTTCAGAAACTAGTGCGAATGGTACGCCTTCACTTTACTTGCTGGTGGTCCAATCGCCGTTGACGCCGTTCTGGATCAATTCGTGCGATGATGACCGTTTCTTCTTTCTTACTCACGCCGTCGTCGCCGTCGAGGGCCAAAACCGTCGCGCTGAGTCTTGAAGATTCTTGCTTACTCACGCCGTCGTCGCCGTTGGGGGCCAAAACCGTCGCGCTGAGTCTTGAAGATTTTTTTCAGGAACTTGTTCGTTTCTATGCCAAAGTCTGGAGACTTCCCTGCTTCTGGGCTTCTGACGAAGATTCTTCTGACGAAGAGCAGGTGCACAGATCCCACTTCTGACACCAAAATTATGTTATGTCCTGGTCAGGTTGCAAATCAAACAATCGATGAAATAATATAACTTTATTTCTGTGCTAATCTAGCTTACGATTATTTTGTTTACAATGAGCAAAGTATTCGGAGAAGGCGTGATACACCAAGTGGTTGGATAGGAGGTCGGTTAGGAGGAGTTCTCGTGAGGTCGAGAGTCGATGAAGAAATGAATGAATGTTCCTGGATGTTCGGATATTTATACAGATAAGTAAACAACTTTTGGGGACGCGGAGCGACTCAAGTGTTCTACGAAAATGGATGGGAAAAATATCAAAGGGTACAGTTGAGGATTGATAATGTATACATTATGAGACATCTGCGTCGTCTTGATAAGCAGATGTTGATATGAATGATAAACAAGTGCCGACTAATGAAAGATTTGGGTTTGTTATGGTCGGCAACTTCCAATAAGTATTTCGTGGGATTTTACTTAAAGAATCATAAGTATGTCAACGCAGTGCAACTTATGATAAAGGGAATCATTTAAAAGGTCTCGAGAGTTTCAAGTGAAATGGTTTCTAAGTAAGTTAATACATTAGGGCAAAGCAATAAATGTGAAGTGGAAGTACATTAGGGTGTGGGAATAGTTACGTGGGAATAGGAGTAATGGTTAGGGTACATAACAGACATAAAATTTAAAAATTTAAGAGTTTTTATTAAATATAAATTACTGATATAATATAAGATACTATATTGTTTATTGTATTGTAATATAGAATCAATACCTTTTAGATCTTTTTTTAAAGAGCGTTTTTATACCGATACATACATACCTATACTTACGGCAATAAATCCCTAGAAAGGGTGGGTAGCCTCACTGTCGGAATAAGAAATTTCTTGGCTATTTTTGGAAGTTAAAGGGGAAAAGATTGTATTGTAATGTAAACATTATTGGAGATAGGTCTCCAACCGCATCGCCTCCAATGACATCCATTGTTATAGGTTACCGCCAGAAATATGTTAGTGCTATTCTTAACCGATGCTTGTAAGATTTTAAACTCTTACAAATTTACTGCATTCATAATATTTTATCCCGCGGGTGTCCTAAAAGGAAACTCAAGGGTTTTTAAGTGATTGTTAGGTGAAGTGGCCGCATACCCAGCGCCACCTTCTGATTTGAGTAGTAATTCGCTACTGTGATGTGAGTGTATGAAAAGCAAGTCAGAAGGTTGGTTGCTAAACGAATGGAAACTAGTGTAAAATTCCGTCATCGTAATAAATTATTCGTAGTTTTCGTTTATTATTACGTAAGACTAACGGCCAGGAAACCATTCTTGGTCCAGTTCCTCATTTATATTTGAAAATATCAAAACATTGTCATTACTTTAAATTAATGCTTTTTTCTTTACTCAACTCACTTCTTAACCTATCATCATAAGTAACTGGTTCAATTTACAATTTCACTAGCACCCATTAGGAGGCTTACAAATTTCCTAAATTATAAATTCAAAACTAGGAAACTTGTCAAAAATGATCCCCAGTTACAATTTTCCTGAGGTGAGTTCGTTATTTTACAAGTTTCCTAAAACCTATCAGGTAAGATGTAAATTCGCATGCTGTTTGACGGATTTCCGTCAACTTACAAGTTTCCTAGGAAACTTATAAGTTAACGAGTTTGACGATTTTCCTGCAACATATACACTTTATTTGTATTTTTTGGCTTACGGCACAGAAACGGGTGTCGGCGGCGGTGCGACTTTATGTCGTGGTGGGTAAAGGCCCTTAGAGTGCAAGCGGCGGCGCGTTCAAATATTTACGGAATCAAAACTAAACTAAACTTTGTTCACGCTACAAAATACTTTGCGAAGAAATATATATTGGAAAATTTGCGAATGGATTTGTGAACTGTATGCATTTAAGTCAAACAAATCGAAATAATACAAAGTGCTTTGTTTTTTCCGCGGAGGTAGATATTTTGGTTCAGTATGTAGAAACGGCGTATTGTAATTTCATGTGATGACTTATTGACTCATCGGTCATACCGTATATCCTGGAAGGTGTGGCAGTTGTAATAATATTCTGAACGTCCCTTGTCAGATGTTGTTAAGTGCCCATTTATCCACTTTATGCCTAGACAGCTCATCCACGTGATAAAGGGGAGACCCCTTGCCGCTTTTTACGCATTAAGTGTCACGTGTTAATGTATTAAACAGCAACTTTACAACAATAAAGTGAATCGATAGTTGCTCCGGAAACTTAGTCACATGGCTAAGTTGAGCTCAGACTTGTAAGTTTGCTAGAATTGTTTAACTTTGCTGCTAACAATCCTGTTGCATTAACAACCCATTTTACACAACTACGGTGAAGCTAAAAGGAGGTTTATATTCATATCAAGTTAATTTTATTTGCTAAATATAAGTAAGTAAAATGGTTACAATGTTATTCTTAAAAAGGTACCATCGTGCAAATGTAAGATGCAGCCGAGCCCAAAGGTAAGTAATTAAAGAGAATATGTGTGTATATATGTATGTTTAAAAGAAATGGCTAGCAACCTTGACACAAGACGTGTGACATAAAACATATGCGAGGCGTACAATTAATGCCACGATATTTCATTGTACTAAAGTTTATTACACAATACTTTCATGCTCATGTCATAAAACACATCATTTGTTTTAATATGACCTCGACATAACATTGAACTCACATACATCGCCTTGGAATGGAACGATATGATTTATATATAAACATGTGTGTGTTCAGACAACTTGGCCTAGCAACAAGTCGGTAAAATGAACAATGCTACTGAATGGAACACAATTAAAATTCTCAACGTTGCTTCACTGTGAATCACGACTCAAGAAATGCAACTGTACTATACACATAAATCACGCTGCGGAAATTGTCTTATTCAAAACTATGTAAGACCTTACGCAATTTAAAATCTAGTGCGTATTTAAATAAAGTCTTTTCCATGTTGCAACGTATTGCATTTCATAGTGAGTTTTCTTCACACGAAATGCGCTTTAAAAGTGTGGCAAGAAACATTATTATTGCTCGTAATATTTGTGGTGGGCTTTTGCAATGTGACAAATAGAACGCATGTCATGACAAACGGTGATCTGAATGATAAATGATTGTTTATTTTGCACGCATACATTTGTCTCGCACTCTGATGATTTTCAATTGACATCGTGGGAAGGCATTTACTTTATTCAATAACTGTATTTTAACGTTTGATTTGCGTTGGAACAATAGGTTTTGAATATAAATTATAATGTTGATGATGACGAAAATAATCGTCTCTAGAAAAAAACTCGATCTTAAACTTTTTTACTCGAAATAGTCTTAGGAAGTAGTAGTAGTAGATTGTTTATAAATTTTTTTAGGATTTAGAAAAGTTAGGACGTAAGATGGGATTCGTTATAGAAAAGAAAACCTTTCACATCGTGTCTTTAGGCCAAGGACAAGAATTAATGACTGAAAACGCTATGAGCCATGCTTTGGTTCACGGCCATTAGGTTATTTTACAAAATATTTACTTGGTCGCTCGGTGGCTTCCAGCATTAGAAAAGAAGATGGAAGAAGCCTACGAAAATCCTGCCGAGGATTATAGGTACAGTGTCTTTGATAATGTTATCTCTCCCTAAAATTCAACTTTATCCTCCCCGTTGATCTGTTTTAACCCACATACCATAAAATAACGATTACCTCATGAACACCTGTATCGTAACTACCCTAAGTTTTTCATTACTAGTATAATGAATTTGTGCATGGTATGGTATACTGAAAGGTCACTGTCAAAATTTCATTTTGAACATAATCTCAATTGAGCTTGAAAATTATAGACTATCTCCTAGTTTTAATATTTTATATTAAAAAAATTGTTGTGCACGTCAAACCGGGACCAACAGTTTTAACACGATGGACTAGTGCCTAAACAATATTCCCACATCAGCACTAGTAACATACGACTTGTGAGAGTCACTGTCACATGAGAAGTAAAAAACTGATAGATTACTCATACAAAATCTATCATTTCTCACATGACATACTCGCTCTCACACGCCTCATGCTACGGGGGCCGGTTAGGATTGCCGTGATGATGTTTTCAGTGCCATATTTATGTACCCATTTATCCACTTTATTTTACTATCTTTTCCCACACAACTTCCAAAAGTGGCTGAGGATTTTATAATTCCTTGGCTCTGGCTACCCCTTCTAGGGAATTACAGCCGTGAGTATATGTATGTATGTATGTATATTTATGTACACTGTGATAGCCCAAGAACAACACAAATCACTTTAGAAGTAACAAGCTTAGATAGACTAAAAAGTTAATCACTAATTAATTCCCTCCCGTTTGTACAAACAGCTCCTAAGTAGTACTGACCTCGTTAAGTTTTGAGTTTAGACCTCTTCGGAGAGTTATTGTTTAAAATTTGTGGTCTGGCGGTTTTGGAATACCTCTGTCATTTATCCTTCATTTGTCTGTTAGCGGTAGTCTTTAAAAATTCAGTTATTGTACAAGTGACGTCGTATAATTCTTTGTTTAATCTTAATGAGTTCTCCGTGTTATCTTTTGTAGACACTTCGGCTCTATTATTGAAATTTGGTTCATTTTACAATGCAGTCTTAATATTATTTGTATATGATGAAAACCATATATTTTGTTATCTCCCAGAGTATGAGCCCGTAAGACGCCCTGAATAATTAGTCTATTATTACTGACTGAAGCATAACGAATCAAATTAGGTTTCAGAAACTTTGTTATTATAAAGTCTTAAGATTCCCTCTAGTAAACAATTTCTGGTGTATGTGTGTTGCTCGCATTCCCATACAACGTATACAATTCATACATATAGATAGGTTAAGTTCCCTTTGTTTGAGAGTCACATGGCCGAGTAAAAACAAGAAAACTGATTCTTAAATAACGTTGCACTGTTATCAGAAACAGCCAGCGACTGTTTATAAAACAATACGCGGAAACTCAATTGAAAATTACAGTTTACGATAGTTTTGTTGGAAAAATTGTGTGTTGTAGCAGTTATGTAGGCTTTTATGTGGTAACCTATTTTTGGTACGATGAACTTGCTTTAATACCTACAGTATTCTTCTTCTTAAAGTGCCGCTCCATCACTGGAGGTTGGCAATCAGCTATTTGCAACGCTCTCTGTTCATGCTTGTTCTGAACAATACTTCCACGGTTTTTAAGCCGGTCCATTCTTTGATGTTGCACAACCATGACATCTTCCTTCTTCATGATGTGATGATGACACAGTTCACTCTACCGTTGATTGGCTATTTGTTATAAAAACGAAATAATGATATTTACATTCACAATCTTTCCATACGTGCTTTTTTACTATAAAATTCTGCAAAATAATTATTGGCCTTTATTTGTTTATTTGTTTATTTATTACGGATTGCCAACAGTGAAAATAGTACACAATCTTAGAAAATACTTAAATTTAAAGGACACTTATCAACTAAATACACCAATTATAGGCTAATCACATCATTCATTTTGGAAATCGAAATAATTCAAAACATTGCTAACGTTAATATAAAATTAAATTAACTGATTATTTAAAATCTTAAAACTAACTTAAATTAATAATCAAATTAAATTAATAAATAAAAATTAATCAAATTAAAGAAATAAAAATTAAATTAACTGATTTTATTGTGTCGTTCACATTTATACAATAGTATTATACTCTTCAAAGCGGTTTTTTTTAGATATATCTATTGTAAATAAATATTACACGTGAAATAAAAACTTAGGGCTAAAACTAAAACTTTAGGAAAACTAAGCGAATGGAGAAGATAAAAATTTGGCTCACTTACAATAATTAACCAAGGAAGACTTTTGCTGAAATAGTACATTAAACAATAAAAGAATAGCTGTGTAGTGTCGGCTTAGAATAACACTACCCCATTTCTACCCGTGGGTGATCGTAAGAGGCGACTAAGGGTCTTTTCAAGTGATTTTTGGGCGATGTGGTTAGAGACCCGTCACCAAAAACATTTATTATTACCATCATTTCCCCACTTTAGTTCCAAAAGTGGCTGAGGAATTTCTCATTCCAAAGCTCTGGCTACCCCGTTTAGGGAATTATAGCCGTGAGTATATGTATGTATGTACAATAAAAGAAATAATTTTGAACCCTGTTTGCCACTTGTCACTTCTATTATATGATTTATTAACATAGTACTCAAAAACGTGAATCAACACTTATTTTACACTGAGTGGTGGTAGAGAAAGTCATTACTAAAGTTGTTTTTACAAGCTCGTGCAAATTATATTTATAATACTCATTAACATATTTGTTTCAGGTACGCATTTTGACAAAGGTGCATTAGATAAAATCTAGTAAGTGTATATAAATATGATAAGTACATATTATATATAACCAATAAAGTTATACATTGTAAACTACAAAATATTTGGATAAATTAAGATATGATGAGCTGTGTAGTGTCGGCTTAGAATAGCACTACCCCATTTCTTCCGGTGGGTGTACGTAAGAGGCGACTAACGGTATTGGGGCTTTTAAGGGATTTTTGGGCGATGCGGTTGGAGACCCATCACCAACAACCTTTATTATACTATCTTTTCCCCACTCAACTTTCCAAACGTGGCTGAGGAATTTCTAATTCCTTAGCTCTGGCGACCCCTTCTATGGATTTATAGCCGTTATTATATGTATGTATGATGAGTAAAAGTGTAGTGCCGGCTGGGAATGTCACTACCCCTTTCTACCCACGGGTGGCGTAAGTTGCGATGCTGTTGGAGACCCATCACCGACGATCCTTTATTTCTACCATCATGTCCTCTATCAACTTCCAAATGTGGCTGAGGAGTTTCTAGCATTGAAGCTTTGGCTACCCCTTTTTAGGATTTATTGCCGTGAGTATATATGTATGAGTAAAATAAATATCATAGCAACTTGTATCTTCAATAAGTTAGTGCCTCAGAATGATATTAAGGTAATTAAGTACCCACTCACGTTGCTCTCGAACGTACGAGTGGTTTATCCAATGTTTTCATCGCCTACAGAAGCATTCAGAAGAAACAGAACTGCATACAACCTTATTTTGCTTTTTCGTAATGTGTGAGCAGTGTTAAGTTAAAAATACCCAAAAACTATACAAGATCGTACTAATTGGCGATTGATAGTCTCTGCCTACCCCAATGGGAATAATGGGCGTGAGTATAAGTAAGTAAGTAAGTAAGTAACTATAATGTATACTAACAATTCAACTCAGTCCGTTACTTTAAAAAAATATTAGAATATATATTTAGTGTAAAACGAAAGTGTATGTAGAAATAGTAATCACATTTTGAAATCCTCTCTTTATTTTTCGTAATTGGTTTTACTAAGTATTATTTCGGGATATAAAACAGTTTCACTATGACCCTATCATAATTGGCCACACCGCATATTAATAACCCACTGATCGGGGATTTCGACAATCAACTGATTGCACTTGTGACAATTACTTTGATATGGGCTCACAGTCTTTATTATTGTATTTAGGGTTACTATAACCCTACTAGTTTTTTAAAATTTGTCCAAATTATCGAAAAATACACTTAAACAAACAAAATAAAATTGGTGTTCTTATCACTAGAAGGATCTCTTCCAGACAATCTTCGGATGTAATTATAAATGTTCGGAAGATATTCCAATACTTAGTGAAAGAAATCTTTTGAAGTCTACTTAATCTGCTGTGTAGTGTCGGCATAGAATAGCACTACCCCATCTCGTCCCGTGGGTGTCGTAGAAGTCGACTAAGGGAAAAGGGCTTTTTCATCTTAGCCCCCACACCAATCCAAGGTCTGCCGTGCCGAGGGATGCGTGGCCAGGGGTGAGCCTGGTCGTTAGCGTGCCGCCGTCCCGGAGCCTGGTGAACTCCGGGTACTAAATAACCTTACCTAGTCAAGCGGGGCTCTGGCTAGGCGGACAGTATATTTCCCTTGCTTTTCGTGGGAACCGTATGTGTTTACAAACAATTAAACGCGGTGGCGGCGATGTGGCTCGCCACTCATCACGCCGTGGTTCCTCACGGGGCGAAAAGTGGGCTAAAGAGACCCGCTTTAGTACGATGAATGTGTGTGGAGGGATGCATGAAAAATTAGATGAAGTATGTTTGATTATGGAAGAAAGAAAACTAGATTTTCTTTGTGTAAATGAAACGAAGCGCAAGGGAAAAGAGGTTTCACAACTTGGCCCATTTACAGCTATCTGGTCAGGAGTTGCCGAGAGTGACAGAGCTTGCCAAGGCGTGGGACTTCTGTTATCTGAAAGGATGGCTAAGTGCATGAAAGATTATGCGTGTGTGAGTCCAAGGCTCCTATGGATAAAGGTGAAGGTAGGGCTTGTCCGGATGCGCATAATTTGCGTGTATGCTCCGGACATGTCTAGATCACTATCCGAGAGGGAGGAGTTTTGGAATTTGTTAGACGATGTTGCGAATGGGTGTGATGAAAATGAGAAAATTGTTATGTTAGGAGATTTTAATGGTTGGGTTGGTGTGTCACGCAACGGTTGTGAAAGAGTTTTAGGAAAGTTTGGTGATAAAAGAGTGAACGAGAATGGTGAGAAAGTGATTGATGTATGTTTGGAGAGGAATCTTTGTGTGACGAACACGTTGTTTGAACACAAAGATATCCATATGTATACTAGACAGAGAGGAAGCGAGAGAAGTATGATAGATTTTGTGATAGTGGATGAAAGGCTAAGAGCAAAGGTTGTTGACACCAGAGTCCATAGGGGCATTAACGTTGGCACAGATCACTTTCTCGTTATATCACGATTTAAGGGTCTGTGCACGCGTTGGCGTCACAGGCCTAAAGTGTCAACAACGGATTTTGCGAGAATAAAAGTGGAGAAATTGGAAGAGGATGAAAATATTAGAGATGAATATATGAAGAAATTGGACGACAGGCTAAGTTGCGTGGAGATGAAGGATGAATTGGAAATAGAAGAAGTATGGGATGTGCTCAAATCGTCAATGGTTGAATGTGCGACGGAAGTATGTGGATTGAGTAAAAGAACAAATAGACCACCAACAAGTTGGTGGGATAAAGATGTGAAAGAGGCAGTTGGAGATAAGAAGAAAGCTTGGTTAGATTTACTAGCGATTAAAGCTAGTAAACGAATGGATGCGAGAGTAACAGATGATGTAGTGAAGAATAGTGAAGATGAATATAAGAGAGTTAAGAATGAGGTTAAGAAGAAAATAGAAAAGAAAAAGCGTGATCTGATAGAATGGTGTGAGAGGAAACTCTCTGATAATTTCCGGAATAACCAAAAGTTGTTCTGGAAATATATCCGGAAAGAAAAGGGAGTTTCCCAAAACACGAGAGTGAATGTTGTGAGAGATGAACAGGGTGAATTGGCGACGGATGAAAGTAGCATAAGACGAGTATGGAAGAACTATTTTGAGGGACTCTTTGAAAAAGAGGATACATCCATTTCTTCGCCAATCGGCAGTAATGTTGATTGGAACGACGTTATGGGTGACTTTAGTGACAGTGTGATCAGCATGGAAGAAATAATGAAAGCAATGAAAAGTATGAAACTAGGAAAAGCGGCAGGGTATGACAGGATAAACACTGAAATGCTGAGGGCTGGTAAAGGGGTGGTGGCTTCCTGGTTGTACTTCCTTTTCCAAAAATGCTGGTCGAGTGGCAAAGTGCCACAAGACTGGTGCAAAGCGGTAATTGTGCCTTTATATAAAGGAAAGGGGTCACACCAGGAGGCTAGAAACTACCGTGGAATTAGCCTACTCAGCATTGTCGGTAAATTGTATGCAAAGGTTTTGATTGAAAGAGTGATGAATGAAACGGATGATAAAATTTGGGATGTGCAAGCAGGATTTAGAAAGGGAATGGGATGTATGGACCAAATCTTCTCTTTAAGGAGCATCACCGAAAAGTTCTTAGCTAAGAACCGAAAGGTGTATTGCTCCTTCATTGATTTAGAGAAGGCGTATGATAGGGTGGTAAGAAAGTGTTTATGGGAGGTGTTATCCAAGTTCGGTTTGGGGAGTCGACTTATACGTGCACTGGTATCACTCTATGAGGATTCCAGTGCATGTGTGAGAGTAAACGGGGAAAATACTGACTGGTTCGGGATCTCTCGGGGTGTCCGACAGGGTTGTGTAGCTTCCCCGTGGCTCTTCAATTTGTTCATGGATGACTGTTTAACAGAGTTGCGTGAAAGTGATTATGGATTGAGAATGGGTGGATTCATCATTAAATGCCTCTTATATGCCGACGATCAAGTGCTACTTGCATCATCGGTGGAAGAGCTGCAAGAGATGATGAATATTGCATGTGCGTCTTTTGAAAAAAAGGGAATGAGGGTGAATGTGGATAAAACAAAAACTATGGTTTTTGAGAGAGAGGTGAATATGACCGAATGCGTGATTGAGATTAATGGTAAGAAAGTGGAACAAGTGAAAGAGTTTGTATATTTGGGAAGTTTGTTTACTAGGGATGGAAAGTGTGATGAAGATATCGAGAGAAGAGTGAAAAAGGGTAATGCGGTAAATGGAGCACTGGATAGTCTAATGTCTAGTCAGTCGGTGTCTGCAAAGGCCCGAATGGCTGTGCATGATGCTGTCCTCGTTCCTACGCTTATGTATGGCAGTGAATGTTGGGTGTGGCAGAAGAAGCATGAAAGTAGAGTGAATGCAGTAGAAATGAGATCCCTCAGAAAAGTGTGTAATGTAAGGTTATGTGATCGTGTGAGGAATGATGTGATTCGTGAAAGGTGTGGTGTAAAAGATGATATTGTAAGAAAGATAGAAAAAGGAATGTTGAGATGGTTTGGGCACATAGAGAGGATGGATGACAGTAAATTGGTGAAAGAGATATATAGAGCCAATGTGGAAGGTAATGTTAGTAGAGGACGACCTCGGAGGACACATTTGGATCAAATAGAACATGTGCTCAAAAAGGCAGGTGTCCGCAGTATGAAGAATAAAAGAGCATGTATGAAAAGATTGATGGATGTAAACGAAGCCAGAGAGGTTTGCCAGGATCGTACAAAGTGGCGATCGATAGTCTCTGCCTACCCCAATGGGAACTAACGGCGTGAGAATATGTATGTATGTATGTATGTGTTAATCAAAAGAATAATTAATTAAGATGTAGTGATTGAAAAATATGATTCATTTGCAGGCATTATTTCAACAAAAAATGATAATTTACTTATCTGTGAAAAGCTTCAAAATTACATGCAACAAACAATATCAAGTCTGAGGTCCTTTAAATAAATAATTGCCCTGACTCTAAGCAGAAAAAAATACATTTGATTTTGAAATTTCTGGATACTTCTACTTATAAATCCAGGGTTACAAAGAATAGGGATGGCAACCCTATTGAAATTCATTTCACACTTGTATTGGTAGAACTTTGAGTTAAATTAATGTAATAAAAATAACTCTCAATAATTGTATTTACATGAAACAAATTTTTATGGTTTTTACGACCTATTGAAATCCTGTGCTTTCATTATATGGTTATTAAAACTTATTAATATGGGCGGCGACGACGACGTAATAGCTAAATGGGTAGAACACCGTTTATCGTGCAAACGACTAGTGTTCAAATCCCGGGTCGGGCCTACACCAATATGTCTTTTCGAAAGACATAGGTGTGGTTAATTTATCCTGGTTGTTAATGGTGAGGGAAAACATCGTGAGGAAACCCACATGGCTGAGTTGTACTTAGTCATGTGACAGTGTATTCGTACAAAACGGCGATAGGCCTGCCCCCTATCACGTGAGTACACTGTCCATGCAAAACGTGGGTACTCTGGTGACAAAGTCACGTGATGTTCAGAAGTATTAGTACCTCTGCCAAACCCTTTGGGGGATATTCGGCGTGAAAGTTTATGTTATGTTATGTAATATGGGCGGGTGTAAGAAGTGTTTAAATTAAAACTACAAAGGCATTGTTTTATTTGTGCAAAAAAGCGACGTGCATGTGATTTCTTGGTTGAAGGGCTAAAGTAATTGAGTATTCTATATCAAATTTATGTGTGCGAAGGAAATATCAGGTCACTAATTTATAACTTAATATATTTGGTTGACGTTTTTTCTATAATAGTCTTAGATCATGAACTTATAAAAATGAGGTGGAGGCGAGCACAGTCTTAGTGGTGATTTTTGTGCAAGTAAGGGTCGTTTAGTTTAAATAATTAAAAACTTCATTCTTTGAATATGAATAAGATATTCTATAGAAAAAAACTAACAGATTTTATAAAGGACTCTATTAGTTCCTGGCAGTTGCAATTACTTAAACTTTTTATACTAAAAACTATTTAATATGATTCCTATTTGTGAGTGTATATACACTGTATCTAGAAGTATCCTAATCGTACTAAAAGCATAATATTGACAAGCCATGAACTCCAGCAACAATAAACAACTAACTGCAAGACTATTATAATTAGTTCAATCTGAAATCAAAGTCTAAAGTTATTCTTTCCGACGGAGCTCGAAGCTATCGCCCGTTCCGCTTCTTGCAGAGATAAGATCAAGCTAACTCGCTTTGCGCGAACAAATTACTTGCCTGCACTTTGAATTAAATCTATCAAGTAGTTTGTAATTGGTTCGGCTGTTTACCTATGCTGCTTATTTCAACGGATGTTATTCAAAAACGGGTATTTAGAGAGAGGGAATCAACGATTCTCTAAGCACTTTTGGAAGGTATATGTAGATGCAAAGATGATAGAATAAAGGAGAGTGGATGTTGGGTTTCATAGTAAATAGTTCAACAATTTACTTAAAAGCCTCATTCGACTTTTCCAGGAGGAGTTAGGGTTATAATATCATACACCAACATTACACGCATTACTAACGAATTATCATATTTATCACGTGATACAAATACAACTCATTAAAGAGGCAGTTTATTAATATCAAATTATCACAAAGAAATAAACCTGTAAGAGACACAAGGTTTGCCTAGTGATGTCTGACAGTTTCTGCTCGAATGAACAAGCATCAAAGTACGAAGAATATTTCATATGATAATAAATCCGCTAAAATTGTATAAGCTACTTAGGGGTAATGTATATAAAGGTGTCCAACAATAAACAAAGGTATTCGAAGGTATACATTAAAGGTGTGGTGTCAGAGTTTTATCACTTTCTTTATAGCTCTGGTGGGAGCCGTAAATGACTATGAGATTCCAGTGCACGGAACTATTAGTGATGAGCCGTTATCGATATTTTACCACAACTTTATTGACTTATTTTATGATTTAAAGCGACTTTTGCAGTTTTATCATGAAAATTTTATTTCGCTATTAAAGACTGTATGCAAATATTTTTCATTTTCATTAAGTAGATAGATAGCTCTTTTTTCATGGTCAGTTATGTTTTTAAGGGTATTTATTCATCGCCATAATAAATAATATAAAAAATAAATTATTTGCTGAAAAAAGGTAAAAACACATCAAAATACAAGAAACCAGTCACAAATAGCTATAAATACATTCAAAATTCACTAAGGCATACAATTATATATCAAAATGTAGTCCTTAAATACTTACGTGGGGTAGGCAAAGACTATCGATTGATACTTTACACGATTCATCATCCATTTTATACGAGTAGATGATACATTACTCTTCTCTATTCGGACTCCTAATTTTAAGAAAGTTTGCAATCTGGTCTTCAAATAATATTTGTCTGGGTCATATAATGGGGAATCGTATGTTAAGCAACTAATTATATACGTTTCTTATGGTACCATATAAATAAATAAAATTGAAAACCCTCTTTACACATAAATATTTTAAAAAAACTTGAAAATTTGGTAATTAAAATTAATTAATAAAAACTTATCCAAGAACAAAAAAAGACAAAATTGTTATGAGCTGGTCTATTGGTATATTGTCATCTCAAAATTTCCGAAACGGTCCGTAGAATTATTGGTAAAAAAGCAGAATGTTAAAGATTATAGAAGCCGACACTGGTCGTTCTTTTAATCATGTCGGAGCTTTAAATTTTCATCTTCAATACAACTAAGTATGTACAATTCGGTTAAAACTTCAAAATTTTTAAGAAATCAATAGCCGATAAAAATTCTTCTTGGATCTCAATCAATCATCCAAATTACTTCTATAGAGTTAAAAAAGTGAGCTGAATATTTTATTAAATTCCTCGTTATATTTTACAATAAATTGGACAAAAAGTTAAAGCAGAGTCAAAAGACTGGAAAACGGAAGAACATTATCAGAACTGGGCTTACATTAGGGTTAACATACCGTATTGACATACAACAACCCATTTCCGCATTCACATGAAATATATTACGTACACTCCGCCAACAAATAGATACAAACAGTTCGTTGCATTATCGATTCAAAATGAAATCACGTCAGTGTTGGTCTCTGCATGAATTCACGGTATTATACGAGCCATACTGTTAATGCCCCAAACGATAATTAGTCTGCCATTACGCCACGTAGCTGCGATTTGATTAATGACTTGCGAGAGTTCTGTACGTACATACTGACACAAGTTAACGCTGCATAATGTCGTTATCGATATCAGTCAATTCATTGATGTCACATCACTAAATATTGAAGGATCTGCTTTCGAGGAGTAATTACATTTTGTATCTGCCTATTACGAATATCGCGCTTATTACAGAATATATGTTGATAGTCTTATTTAATGAAGAAGATAAACGTTGATGACATAATAAGATTTTGACGTGTGCAATGTATTTTGCCTTTTATTTTATTTCATCAAGAATAATTATTGCAACGTTTCAAGGAAGTTTACAAAAATAACGAAATTGGGTTAAATAAATTACAAAAAGTTAGCCTTAAAATAGCGTTAACGTTCAAAACTTATACAAGAGATATATTGTAATTACTATTTCCCCTTTTTTTCTAAGAAGGATGGCTGTATTTTACTACATACTGATTTTGATATTTAATTGTATTATATAAGTTATATCATTGATCGAATGTTTACTAGGGTAATCGTTTGGGGTCTTCGTCTAATAATTTCGAGAAATATTTAAATTTTTGAATAACTGGTACCTATCTCATCTCACAACCCATATACGTCCCGACCATGGGGCTCGAGGCTACCCAAGAAAGGGTGATTTGGCATTAGTCCACAACGCTGGCCGATAAACTTTATCATAAGTTTCAGATAAATGTTATAACAGTTTCAGTGTTCGTACCATTTTCTCTATCAGCAATTGATATTCGCTCCATGATATTTTTGTAACCGTTTCCCTTCTCAACGTTCCGAAGTGGCTAAGGAATTTCAATATTTTGTAACTGTGGCTCCCTCTTTTTGACTTGTAGCCGTGGTTATATTTAGGTAGGTATAATTTTGGTGCACTTTATCAGTGTTAGCCACCCCTTTTAATATGCCTTGAGTCCACCTGGGGCTCCACCAAACGCACATAAATTGGCAGTTCTATTGAGTAAACGGTTGTGCGAAACTTTTATAAGACATTAAAATAAAATTACTGGAAAAGTTTACGATTAAAACTTTGCCTAATTAATTAGCTGACTACGAAACGAGCCTAAAAAGGGTTTTTCTTTGAGGTCGTTTCGTGTTTTACCTGTTTAATGTACATTTTTTTGAGATTTCTCGGGCGTATCCCGTGATCGAAGTTTCGAATATTCTGCCGTAATTCTACAACTTTTAATAGGGTTTTCCGGTGATCGTTTGCAGCCGACCTTACTCTTACTTTTTTAAGTAGGTTTGTTGGTGTTTTCGTTTTGATGTGACATTTTCGAATTTAATGTTTTACCAAATTTTGAACTAAAGAACTTTGAATTTTACTTTTGTTTTTATTTTATTGAGAAAATCGAAATGATTTATATTAAATGCATAAATCTCAGAGGATTAAGGAATATTAGCAGAGCTGTTATTTTTCACCTGAAACATATTTAAGTTAATGAAGTAGTGAAGTAAACTTATTATTTAATTAATGACATGAAGTAAACTACTATACTGCATTTACCTATGTAAAATAGTTATGATATTTAATATTAACTATTATATGCTTACATTGCCAGACACATCATAGAATCCATCAACGTAAAAGGTCATTTTATTTGTACCCAAATAACAATGGTTGCAGCCTTGAATTTAGGCAACAATACTGAGGTTATTGCAGTCAAAGTCATTAGCGGTGTGAAGTTCGAACTTAATTTAGTTTTCGTTTAATATGTTCTGTTAACTTTATTGTATGGAACCGAGTTTTTTTCTTAATTACTCAACTCAAACGTTCACGACGTATATCCCTGAAGGAAGGATATATATCTAAATTACTTAACTATTATATTTTTGCTTGACATAGTATTGTATTTCTTTATGACTTACAAATTGTACAGCTATAGTTCATATTTGTTTGATGTTATTATAGCTTTAGTGCTTGTGGGTATGTTTCCCTTCAGTGTTATGTTGAATTTGCAAAACTTATATTTACGCCTATTATTCCCATCAGGGTTTCTGCATATAGAGACTTAGTAACTATTATTAAGTAATTTGCTAACAATAACGATCTTTGAATTATGCCCTGAATGGCCCTGATGCATGGAATATTTTTCTCCCTTACATAATGTATGGATGTATTAACTTCATTCATTCAGATGTATTAAATTATGGAAGTATTGTCTTCATTACTGACGTAGAGCTTACATCGAACTCGTAGACTACGTTCTGCTTTGATAAGAAGATCTCCAGTTCACATTTATACCAAATATAACAGTTTGCACTGAAAATTATATTTGTAGGGGTAAGCTCTATCCATTAATAATAACTGTACACGCTCGCTCCTCTGAAGTTCTGTAGAATAATTTATTAGCTAAATTTATATCACCACGCACAAGTTCCAAGTATCATATACTATGGGTTTAGCCACATTATGGATGATTTGGTTTCTACCCCTATTAGATTTCTCAGCATATGTTTCACTGCGATCATATGTTACATTATCTTTCCTTAGCTGTACCATGCTAATAATTTAGCTGTTACTAATAAATTAGGAATAAATAAAGGAAAGAAAAATTACGACACCGGCAGGAATCGAACCCGCGACCTCGGGTATACGCCCCCGACGCTCTGCCAATTGAAATTTTTCTTTCTTTTATTTACATACATACATATACTCACGGCTATAAATCCCTTAACGGGGTAGCCAGAGCTTTGGAATGATAAATTCCTCAGCCACTTTTGGAAGTTGGTTGGGGAAAAGATGATAATAATAAAAGTTTTTGGTGATGGGTCTCCAACCACATCGCCCAAAAATCACTTAAAAAGCCCCTATACCCTTAGTCGCCTCTTACGATCACCCACGGGTAGAAATGGGGTAGTGCTATTCTAAGCCGACACTACACAGCAATCTTTATTTATTAGTAATTATCCCCACATGAGGTTTTCATGAACAAAAACATTCAAATTTGGCTGTTGTTTAAAATAAATAATTTGTTTTCATAAGTTCTGTGTTGTGTCAGCTTAGAATAGCACTAGAGGCTTAGGCTTATGGTCACTTTAAGTAATTTTCCAAAAACGCCTTAGGAAAATATAATTCTGAAGCTCTAGGTATTATATTATTTTAAAACACATGTTTACGTTTCATTTATTTGCTGTGTAGTGTCGGCTTAGAATAGCACTACCCCATTTCTTCCGGTGGGTGTACGTAAGAGGCGACTAACGGTATTGGGGCTTTTAAGGGATTTTTGGGCGATGCGGTTGGAGACCCATCACCAACAACCTTTATTTTACCATCTTTTCCCCACTTAACTTTCCAAAAGTGGCTGAGGAATTTCTAATTCCTTAGCTCTGGCTACCCCTTCTAGGGATTTATAGCAGTGAGTATATGTATGTATGTCCATATTTACGAAAAATATACCTCAGTTCGTACTTATACAAAATCCCAACGTCTCTGTGGTTTCAAACGGATGTTTTACTTCGTTTTTGTCAGTCTCTTGATATTGAGCGTACACTCGTAAGTGAGCCATAATTTTTGGTACACATACATAGGTATGTATGTAGGCAAAATAGGTATATTCGAGGCTATAAATCGCAAAATGCAGTACCCCAAAATTCAGATTTTGGGATAAAGCTTCCCCATAAGTTCAAGTTTAGTGCTATTCTAAGACGATAATACACAACATACATACATATTCTCACGCCGTTAGTTCCCATTGGGGTAGGCAGAGACTATCGATCGCCACTTTGTACGATCCTGGCAAACCTCTCTAGCTTCATTCATATCCATCAATCTTTTCATACATGCTCTTTTATTCTTCGTACTACAGACACCTGGCTTTTTGAGTACATTTTACGATAATACCTACACAACTTTTTTTAAATACATTAAATACATATAATGTACACAAAACCAACGCAAAACACAACGTAATCAAATCTCCATCTCATAACTACATACATAGAACACAATTCTATAAAGAAAGCTCTGCATCTAGAAGCAATGAGGCGTTGCAGTTGTAAGCGGATTAAAGTTCGCCTTTAAGCTGTCCAAGAGCTGTTTGTATCGCTTGTTTTGTTCTGTTCGTGTTCCTGCGATTTCATTTGTATTTCATTAGCTTTTGAACGGGAATGAATTTTCAGCATTTTACTAGCAGATATTGTGTTCGGCCTACAAAAATGAGAACTTATGACGTAAGTTGCTTAGTATAGCAGTATGCTGCTGTATAGTGTCGGCTTAGAATAGCACTACCCCATTTCTTCCGGTGGGTGTACGTAAGAGGCGACTAACGGTATTGGGCCTTTTTAGGGATATTTGGGCGATGCGGTTGGAGACCCATCACCAACAACCTTTATTTTACCATCTTTTCCCCACTCAACTTTCCAAAAGTGGCTGAGAAATTTCTAATTCCTTAGCTCTGGCTACCCCTTCTTGGGATTTACAGCCGTGAGTATATGTATGTATAGCAGTAACTGAAGTCTTTCCGTGAATGCCGTAATAAGCGATTTCGGGTTTTGGGGCTTTTAAAGTGATTGTTGGGCTATGTGGCTGCAGACCCATTACCATACGTTCTTTATTTTCTTTCATTCTAGCTCCAAAATTTTCTTTTACCATAAAGCTCTCACCATGAGCCTTTCTGTTTTTTTTAGGTCTAGCAATGTGTCATTAAACATAAATATCCTACTCAAAGCTGACCCCAAACATTACTTAATCAAATCTCCATCTTATAACTAAATTCATATAAATTGAAAAATTGAATACAGGTCTATAAAGAAAAGCTCTGCATCTAGAAGCAATGAGACGTTGCAGTTGTAGGCGGATTAAAGTTCGCCTTTAAGCTGTCCAAGAGCTGTTTGTATCGCTTGTTTTGTTCGTGTTCCTGCGATTTCATTTGGATTTTATTAGCTTTTGAACGGGAATGGTTTGCTAGGATTGTAAAGCTGCGGTCTATAGTTTCTGCCTACCACAATGAGACTTAATAGTGGCAGTTTTACATATATTTATTATATAAAAGTCCATTAAAAACTTTATAGGAGTGATATGGTTCTCCTCGTTAACATAAAAATACGCCGCCACTAGTGCCAAATTAATATTTACTTAGGCCAAATTACAAATTAGAATAGCACTACCCCGTTTCTAAAGACTAAAGGTATTGGGGCTTTTTAAGTGATTTTGAGCGATGCGGTTGGAGACCTATCAATAAAACCTTTGTTTTACCAATCAACTTCAACTTCCTAAAGTGGCAGAGTGGAATTTCTTATTCCGTAGCTCTGGCTTCATCTTCTAGGGTTTTATAGACTTGAGTATATGTATGTTTGTATGTACTGATTCCTACTATTTTTATCGTCTACAATTCAACACTATATCGATAAAATAAGATTGTTTAAGCCTGGTTTAATACATGCTACAGTAATTGGCAAACGTTTAAAAATTCAACGCGTGTTTTTATTACGCTCTGTCAAATATAGAATTTAAACTGTTTTTCCAACACATGTTAGTAGATTAATTTATTACCAAAACATAGTTCGCTATTTTCTTTAAATAGTTCAAGATATGTTTAATGAGCCACTTTAGAACCTGTATATTGTTCATTCGAGTGTTCTTACTTAGTAAGTATCTACTCGTATTGTCCTGAATTTACAAAGGCAGCAAATAAGCTACACCAACACAATTTCTTTGTGAAAATAATGTTTTTTCTTTCAGCTCTAACATGTCAATCAACAACTACTAAATGCTCGTGTGTTACAAACCATCTGTCATCAAACTAGCACTCTGGTGTTTAAAAAGTTGTAATGTGTCTATCTATTTATGACATAGACGTATAGCTCAGTGGGTAGAACACCGGTTAACGTGTAAGCGACTAGTGTTCAAATCCCGGGTCGGGCCTACACCAACTTGTCTTTTATAAAAACATATGTGTGGTTAATTTATCACGGTTGTTAACGGTGAGGGAAAACATCGTGATGAAACCCACATGGCTGAGTTGCACTTAGTCATGTGACCGTGTAT
This sequence comes from Bedellia somnulentella, assembly GCA_963576735.1. NCBI lineage: Eukaryota > Metazoa > Arthropoda > Insecta > Lepidoptera > Bedelliidae > Bedellia > Bedellia somnulentella. Next base: position 2,128,900 of record OY755176.1, read on the forward strand.
ACGTACAAAACGGCGATAGGCCTGCCCCCTATTACGTGAGTACGCTGTCCATGCAAAACGTGGGTACTCTGAACACCAGGTGTCAATGTTACGTTATGTTCAGAAGTATAAGTACCTTTGTCAAGCCCTTCGGGGATATACTGCGTGAACGTTTCAGTTTGAGTATGAGTTTATCGTTATCGTTAGCCGTGTAGTGTCGGCTTAGAATAACACTACCCCATTTCTACCCGTGGGTGATCGTAAGAGGCGACTAAGGGTATAGGGGCTTATTAAGTGATTTTTGGGCGATGTGGTTGGAGACCCGTCGACAAAAACATTTATTATTACCATCTTTTCCCCAATCAACTTCCAAAAGTGGCTGAGGAATTTTTCATTCCAAAGCTCTGGCTACCCCGTTAAGGGATTTATAGCCGTGAGTATATGTATGTATGTATGTTTATCGTTATATATCTGAACTACGGTTACAAGCAAATCACACATATAAGTGATACCAATTACTTTTCCATCTAAGGTGATGTTATGTTACTTAACTGTGTAGATCACATGTGTTTTATCGAGTTTCCTTGCATATGCCATTAATGTGATTAATTTAATTAAAGAGGGATTGATATATTCATATTAGGTACTAGCTTTTTGCCCGCGACTACGTCCGCGTGGACTACATTTTTTGCATCCGGCTTACATCCAAATACCAAAACACTATCTTAAGTTCTGTATTTTTTTATATTTATATTCCCGTGGGCTTTGTAATAGATATAAAGAACATTGTGGCTTTTTAAGTGATTATTGGGCGATACAGTTTGAGACCCATTTGACTACCTTCTCCCCATTAAACTTTCAAAAGTGGATAAAGAATTACTATCTCTGAAGCTGTGGCTACCATTTTTGGGGTTTATAGCCTTTAGTATGTATATAAATACTCAAAATACATGCAATATACGTTCAATTATCTTGATTCATACATATTCGCATTGTTGCGTGAGAAAAAGAAGGAATATTGCTTCATATTATTCTAAGCTATCACAAACGAAAAAAAAACACAAAAAGATTGTGGTCCCTGAGATTCGAACCTGGGTCTTCCGTCCGCTTAGTATTAACCGCTACGCCACAAAGACATCGACGTTGGCATAATGAAACCCTAACTTTTTCCAAAACACTATTAGTGAAGAGTTTGATAAAGTCGTTCGATGAAAAAATAAATCGTTTAAATATGGAGAGCCATATAATATTAATGTTTTTTATGCTCCTGTGGAAACCCTTGCGAAATCCGGGATAAATGATATCCTATATTTTGGCCACTGGTATAAGCTACATTCATGCCAAATTTGATCAAGATCCGTCCGATAGAATTAACGTGATGACCGGACAATACAAAAATAGCAAATTTGGCTTCAGTATCGAAATAAGACATATTCCACCGGTTTTTATTTTTTTTTTCTTCAATGTACAGTTTTGACCTCGGTACAGTCTTATAATAGTATAGATAGATTTGCATATCTAGATGGGCTTAGCTATGGACCTCGTATTGTGTGCTATATTTTCTGCCTCGTATTGTGTGAATATGAACTATTTCTATTTATATTATATTTAAGCTGTGTAGTTTCGGTTTAGAATAGCACTACCCCATTTCTTCCGGTGGGTGTGCGTAAGCGGCGACTAACGGACTTGGGGCTTTTTAAGGGATCTTTGGGCGATGCGGTTGGAGACCCATCACCAACAACCTTTATTCTACCATCTTTTCCCCACTCAACTTCCAAAAGTGGCTGTGGAATTTCTAATTTCTCAGCTCTGGCTACCCCTTTTAGGGATTTATAGCCGTGAGTATATGTATGTATGTATGTATGAACTATTTCGTTGATCACATATACCGGTCAATATTTATTAGTTTGTGGGTAGACCACGTATTAGCACTGGCTGAAAATCAGCGTTGCCGTTGTTGTTCCAAACACATCGGTAGCATATGCTGAGTCAGTGACTAGTTCATAGTTAGGAGGCATAAGCTAAGTTATTTCCTATTTTTTATCAAAGCGCACCCAGTCTCTCGCTGCAAACAATCATTTGTATGAAGAATGTTTCTTAGTCTGGTATATCATTTAAATAATAATATAAAAGATATAGGATAAACTTATACTACAAGAACTTTTTATTATACATTATTTCACTTTTTATACCATTAATTTGTCCACCCTTTTGCAATTCATACACGTGAGTATATGTTTATAGTCGAGTTCGAATCCCTTTGCTCGAGTCATTACTGCACTTTTCTCAGACTTATCTAGAACTGTGTGCTTTATCTCAGTTATTTAATTTATATAATTTCGGTTCACATTGGGGTAGACGGAGCCTATCAATGGCCACCTTTTACGATCCTAGTAGACCTCTGTCGTTTTTTTCTTCAAAGTCTTCTCAAAATAAGTTTAGGATAATCCACAGACGTAATCTACTGGATTATAACCCATACTTTCTGAATAAAACTACACAAACAAAGGAACCAAATCGGTCTAGTCTCACTCATAAACCGATTCACAATCGCACGTGCTTTGGCAGCGCGGGAACGATTGGGCGGCGCATGTGTTGGCATCCGTTGACAATAAACTGGGGAATTATATCACTGTACTAGATATTGGGAGGATTCTGGCGGTTTAATTGTGACAAGAAACTGTTTCGGATGAAAAGTGGTTTTGTATATAGATTATTGTTAGATAGGAGTAATATTGATAGCTTAGTGGGAATACCTAGAGTTGAGTTCGAGTGAAAACTCCACCAGTTTTAATGCAAGAGACTGTAGTTTTAATTTCTACTCCTACAACTTCTTTCTTTACTTAAGTGTGGTTGTAAGTAATGTGTGGTTAATTTATCAGACTTATTAACGGTTAGGGAAAATATAGCGAAGAATCCCACATGACTGAGTTTTACGCTTAATCATGTGACAGTATAGTTTTACAAAGTGTCAAGAATGTCACCTGTTCAGAAGTAATCGTTCAACTACCACCCGTTCAGGGATGTGTAGAGTAATCGTTGAGAATCTGTGTTTAAAACAAAACCCAAATATAGATGTAATATTTCAAATATTCAACATAGTAATTTTAAATGATTGAATGCTAAAGTTTTCTATACTGTATCTATATTTTTACTTTTTTGGATCAATTATTTCAGTAATAAACTAAATTTCTATTACAACATCGCCGAGCTCCACGGAAGCATTAAAATATAATTTAAAACATCTGAGTTAAAACCAATAAAATTATTCTGAAACAGTTGGGCTTTTTGCCAAGAGCATCAGTTAACTTCGAGGTCATGCAGACCGCATGAACCCGATCTGGGATTTCAATTCTACTAATTGAAAGAAAATGGAGATATGGCTCATCTCCTATCAAAAACTGTATAGAAATTTTATGTTTTGTACGGAATATGCCAGATATGATAATACTCAGATATGACGCACTTTGCACAATTCTGTTATATTTACATACATACATATACTCACGCCATTAATTCCCATTGGGGTAGGCAGAGACTATCAATCGCCACTTCGTACGATCCTGACAAACCTCTCTAGCTTATATTTAATTATAAATAATATAATTCTAGATTTAGATGTTTTAATAAATAATATAATATAACCCACGATATGCGAGTCTAACCCACAGTTGGCCTAATATAAATAGTATATTTAATAGGAGCTTTTTTGGCGACTTAAATTATTAATATTTCAACGACCAAATGTAAGCCACTTACGGGTTCTTATTCTTCTCAGGTGGGTTGTTTCTTCTTCAATCTTCAAAGGTTATTTTGTACTCAAAATAATTCATGTTTCACAAATACATAGAAATATTGATCTAGTTATTCGTGAAATATGTAATAGGAATATGTGAAATCCTAAGCCAACCTCGCCATTTAGGCTAAACCCTGAAATAGCCAGTAATATGAACTAAAACCCGTATAGACAACTATTCGAATATACATAGTTGATGGTTTTTAGAGGAATTGCGACTCAGTTTCAAGTATCGAACACATTTGAATGGTACAGAACAGATACACCGATAACTACGGAACGTAGATTACCCATAGCTTTTCGATTGGGTGTTGCCAACTGTACAAAACACTCAGCAAATGGGAAACTATTTTTAAGATCAGCTGTGGCTCGCAGTTTTACTAGACTTTTTTTTTCTTTTCTATTTTCCGAGTCTGCTGTGTAGTGTCGGCTTAGAATAGCACTACCCCATTTCTTCCGGTGGGTGTACGTAAGAGACGACTAACGGTGTTCGGGCTTTTGAGGGATTTTTGGGTGATGCGGTTGTAGACCCATCACCAACAACCTTTATTTTACCATCTTTTCCCCATACAATTTTCCAAAAGTGGCTGAGAAATTTCTAATTCCTTAGCTCTGGCTACCCCTTCTAGGGATTAATCATTTGTGACGGTGATATTACGTTTTAAAGATAAAGTAGATAAAGACAGTCCATCCATCTATATAAAAATAAGTTTTTTGGTGTTTTTATATTTTATATAATTACAATAACCAATAATAGCAATATATTTTATAGATATCTAACACAAACTCAAGTTGGCAACACTAATTCATCTGGCTGATCACAAGTGTTTTCATTTGATCATATCGATTAGTTCTTGAAACTCGCACAGCGGTCTTAGTCAAGTATTTGTAATAAATACTAACTTATATGTTGCGTAAATGACGTGTTTTTCTAAGTATATGGAGACGTATACTCACGATATTAATCCCCATAGGGTAAGGTAGATCGCTATTTTGTACGCTGCTTTTTGTTGCATTTTCATTCATGAACCTTATAATAAAATCCCTTTTATACTTAATTCTTTCGATGCCTACGCTAGTTTTTCCTTACGGTATAGCTTACATTTCATGTGTCTCATAGCGTTGTTAAAACTTGGTTTACACAACGTTGGCGGCAGCCAAAATTTTGATCATTCATTTGAGATTCATTAGCGACTATGCGAAGTTAAGGGGGGAAAAGGTTATACAATAAAAATATCAATATAAATTTACACAAACTTGTATCGTTAATTTAGAGAAGCAAATTAGATATAATTATTTATAATAAGCCGTGTAGTGCCGGCTTGGAATGTAGTTACCCCTTTCTACCTACGGGTGTCGTAAGAGGCGACTAAGGGTATTGGAGCTTTTTATTGGATTTTTGGGCGTTGCGTTTGGAGACCCATCACCAACAACCTTTATTTTACCATCTTTTCCCCACACAACTTCCAAAAGTGGCTGAGGAATTTCTGATTCCTTAGCTCTAGCTACCCCTTCTAGGGATTTATAGCCGTGAGTATATGTATGTTGTATGTAATTTCCAAAAGTGGCAGAAGTATTTCTTATTCTGAAGCTCTAGCTACCCCTTTTAGGGATTTATAGCCATGAGTCGTATGTATGCTATCGATAATAAGCTCCATTCGGTTTGAAGTGGGTTCAAAGACTCTGCTTGATTCTATGTTACGGTTAAATCCATATACGTCTGTTTATAGTTTAAGCCGACTAATCTTAAGTTTATATTCATGTTCTAACCTATAAATGACGGAATCAAGGTAAAGCCACATTCAGATACAAACCGTAACATATATAGTTTATATCGTAGTTAGCTGTCATTATACTACCGTGATCTCCTCTCTCCGAGTTTCCCCACTAAGCAGTGGGGAGAACAACCGTCTAACAAGCAGAGAGAGACATGGGTTTAAAGCCAGATTCGGGCCTACATATATACATACATACATATACTCACGGCTATATTTCCCTAGAAGGGGTAGCCAGAACTAAGGAATCATAAATTCCTCAGCCACTTTTGGAAGTTGAGTGGGGAAAAGATGGTAAAAATAAAGGTTTTGGGTGATGGGCCTCCAACCGCATCGCCCAAAAATCCAAAAAAAAAAGCCCCAATACCCTTAGTCGCCTCTTACGAAACCCGTGGGTAGAAACGGGTAGCGACATTCTAAGCCGGCACTACACGGCAATGTGTATTTTCTGTTGTCATATTTGTGGTTAATTTATTATATTTAATAACGGTAAGGAATATCATTGTGAAAAAACCCTCATGGCTAAGTTTATTCAAGTGCTTACATAATGTGATAATGTGCTCTAAAAAAACGGTTATATCCCTACCCATGTCACGTGAGTACACCGTCCAAGTAGATCCTGGCTAATCTGAATACCAGATGATAATGTGGCATACACATGATGTTCAGAAGTATTAGTACCCCTGCTACCCCTTTGGGACGAGCAGCTTACGAGGAATGTTTGAGTAGAGTTGAGCTTGAAGGAATCAAAGAACGATGGGCCAGGAGAACAGGATTCCATGTGTATCACTTCGAAGTATTTTTTATATATTTTTTATTAAAGTTAAAAATATCGATAACTTTACCACACTTATGGCTGTATAAAATACATATTGGTGTAGGCCCGATTTAGAATGTGAACTCACGTCTCTGGCAACGAGAACCATCGCTTTTCTTCCACAGAGTTAACGTGGCTCTTTATTTCCTTCTTGAAATAAGTCACATTTTGTTCACGAATTAAACAAGCTAAAACATCTGCTTCATCTATTAGCAGTCAAACAATACTAGGCATTGCCCAAGAAACTCGTAAAATGAGTATTACGACCTTTTGGTATCATTAGCCAAATCGTTTGCCGCTACTGTAAAATGGTTTTATTGCGTACTAAACCTTAATTCATTATTATTGAATGAAAACTTATATCTGGCCTTTCTGAACTGTGAGGAACAATATACATATACTCTATATTAAATGAAGAACATACATACAAATACTCAATCCATTATTTCCCATTGAGGTAGGCAGAGACTATCGATCGCCAGTATGTGCGATCCTGGCAAACCTCTCTAGCTTCGTTTACATCCATCAATCTTTTGGATACATGCTCTGTTAGTCTTCATACTAATGTGAATAAAACCGCATGTATAAATGTATTTTTAATTATGAATAATTAAACAAATTGGTACAGTTACTTCGCTAAGATTACTACTACCATACCCAAACCTATCTCGTACTCGGGTGTCGTTTTTTTTTTTATGGGATTTTCAAATGATTATAGGCATTGCTGCTAGAAAGTCTTACTAGAAATCCTTTTTTACGAATTTCATCATCTTGCTTGTTGATATTTCTTTGGTAAACATCAAAAACTATAAAGATCTTTCGTCTAGCAAAACGGGTAACTAAATGTTTTACGATTGACTTATAAAATTATAAATAGACGTTATGTGTTTATCTTTCAGATGTTGGTTGGCGGTTTGATGGTTTGCGTTGAATGACTCGATTCTCGGGAAACTGTGTTTCATCATTAGATCAAAAACGATATTTCTCTTGTGCAATAGTTTCTATTTGCATTTTACTGGTCTGAGTAAATTTCGGTGCAGTAATGATTTGTTAGATGTTTTCAGAGTTGTGCTTTGATATACATACATACATATAATACATACATACATACACTCACGGCTGTAAATCCCTACAAGGGGTAGCCAGAGCTGAGGAACTAGAAGTTGCTCGGCCACTTTTGGAAAGTAGAGTGGGGAAAAGATGATAAAAATAAAGGTTGTTGGTGATGGGGCTCCAACCGCATCGCCCAAAAATCCCTTAATAGCCAGCCAATAATAAGATTTTTGGGCAATGCGGTTGGAGACACATCACCAACAACCTTTATTTTACCATCTTTTCCCCATACAACTTTCCAAAAGTGTCTGAAGAATTTCTAATTCCTTAGCTCTGGCTACCCCTTATAGGGATTTATAGCCGTGAGTATATATGTATGTACATACATACATACATACATATTCTCACGGCTATAAATCCCTAGAAGGGGTAGCCAGAGCTAAGGAATTAGAAATTCCTCAGCCACTTTTGGAAGTTGAGTGGGGGAAAGATGGTAAAATAAAGGTTTTTGGTGATGGGTCTCCAACCGCATCGCCCAAAAATCCAATAAAAAGCCCCAATACCGTTAGTCGCCTCTTACGACACCCGTGGGTAGAAAGGGGTAGCGACATTCTAAGCCGGCACTGCACGGCAAAATATGTATGTATGTATCTAAATCTAGTAATAAGTTTATGTATGTAACATAACATAACATAACATAAACGTTCACGCCGAATATCCCCGAAGGGGTTGGCAGAGGTACTAATACTTCTGAACATCACGTGACTTTGTCACCTGTTGTTCAGAGTACCCACGTTTTGCTTGGACAGTGTACTCACGTGATAGGGGGCAGGCCTATCGCCGTTTTGTACGAATACACTGTCACATGACTAAGTACAACTCAGCCATGTGGGTTTCCTCACGATGTTTTCCCTCACCGTTAACAACCATGATAAATTAACCACACATATGTCCTTAGAAAAGACAAATTGGTGTAGGCCCGACCCAGGATTTGAACACTAGTCGTTTGCACGATAACCGAGTGTTCTACCCACTGGGCTATCACGGTTGCTTTTTTGTATGTATGTAGGCATTTTAGATTTAATGTTAAATACATTCTTAAACACTCACTACAGATATCAAAGGCTTTAGAGACAGAGACCACACACCTAAAAGATCCATTTTCAAATTAGCCTCATCTAATTCTTAACACTCTACTACTCATTCTCTCTATTGAATTAACAGTAAAATGTACTCTCAACTCAATGAAAACTTTCACGCCGTATATCTCTTCTGAACGTCACATGACATTGTCACCTGGTGTTCAGAGTACCCACGTTTTGTTTGGACAGTATACTCACAGACATGCCTATCGCCGTTTTGTACGAGTACACTGTTACTTGACAAAGTACAACTTAAACATGTGGGTTTCTACACGTTGTTTTTTTCCTCACTGTTAACAACCATGATATATTCACCACACATATGACTTAAAGATAAATTGGTTTAGGCCCGACCCAGGATTTGATAGCCCATCGTCTGTACGATAAGCGGTATTCTACCCACTGGGCTTTCGCGGTTGCAATAGAATATAATAAGGGCGATACAAGTCCGATCCACGACGTCGCCTCATACATGTAGTTGGCCCAGCTAATGCCCAACAAATGTACTTTCCGAACTACCTCAAAGGGATTCGACACGGCTTCTAACAAAAACAAGCTCACAATGCCTTAAAGTGCTTTCCATAGTAGTCGGTGAACGAACAAGACAAATGCTCGAGTGATCGCCCAGTTGCGACTGCTCTCACTATTCAGCGCGGTTTTATTTTGGTTACTTATATGATATTTGCCGTGTAGTGTCGGCTTAGATTGTTTGTACCCCTTTCTTCTTAGGACTTTTTTAAGTGGTTTATCAGCGATGCTGTTGGAAACCCATCACAACGATACTTTATTTCTACCATCTTGTCCCCTATAAATTTCCAAATGTAGCTGAGGAGTTTCTAGCTCTAGTTACCCATTTTTGGGAGTTATGGTCGTGAATATATGTGTGTATGTATGTTTGATATAAAAAGTGTGGAATAGTTTAGGGTATCGTCGTAGTATAAAGCTATTGCGCTCATTCTTGTGTTAAATTTAGCGAGTTTAACAAAGACGACATTACAGCTTACAGTAAATCTAATTAATGTTGTTTTTCAGAAAAACTATAACATAACATGAAATACTTTGCGGATAATGAGAATATATCCTCCAATATCCTACCAAATTATGTTTGTGAGCTAACGCCTGGGAGTCGAACCCAATACACGCGGCTATTAAACCTGAACAGACCAAGCCAGAGCATACATTAATACATAAACTTACGACCATAATTCCTAAAAGGGGGTAGCCAGAGCTTTAGAGCTGGAAACTCCTCAGTCACATTTGGAAGTCGATATGGGACAAGATGATTGAAATAAAGTATCGTTGATGATGGGTTTCCAGCCGCATCGCCCAAAAACCACATTAAAAAGCCCCATACCCTTAGTCGCCTCTTACGACACCTGCGGGTAGAAAGGGGTAGTGACAATCTAGGCTGGCATTACACTACAAGCCAATTTTAGAAATATAAAAAAGGTGTCAAACAAATTAAATACAATAAAACCACACAAATTATCTAGACATCGTCATATATATAATCTCTTCGAATGTAAATCACGTACAAATTGCTTTGCTAGTAAGCCTAGTTATTCAAGCGAATTCTAAAAAGCGTTTCATTGACTTTTAAATATAAATAGGATACATTAAGATTCCGTTCTCTTGTCAAACCTAATGAAATAGATAGAAGCAGCTGTTCGTTGACGTTCCGAAATTTCAACATGGCCGACTTTAGTTTTTTTACAACATGAAAAATAGCATACATGATCTGTCTGTAAATAGTATACTTGTATGGTAGGCAGAGACAATATTGTTCACGGCTCACGCTAACGGCCATAAAATATAATACGAATAAATAATATAAAGCGAAAACTGTTGTACATCACAGAGTTAAAACATTTTACATGAATCATGCTATTCAATAAAAGCACAGCGTCCATCTGTCAAAAAAGCTGTCAAACTTTTATGCCGTATGCCGTACTCAAAATTCTTATAATTCGCAAAACTCATGCAAAATCTGAAAAATAAAATAATTCTCTATTTGTATTATTGTTGATACTAATACCGATAATTGCTCGTATAACAAATCAATATGTAGTAGCATAAAAGTAATTATTCTGTGTAGTGACGCAACGGGACGGTATTCAGCAGGAACTAATTGAGCGAAAATTACTTTGTAAATGAAAACGAAAGAGGAGACACCCGCCTGTGTTTGGTACGCTATCCGGGTTCGATCACTATTTGGTCAACCTGTTGGCGTTGTCGATCGATGTTTTTATCGCATGGATGTTCGCCATTTTGCGACGATTCTGTGCTGGAGTTACGGTGACTGTTCGTTATAAAGATATATATTTTATTTTACTTAGTATTTAAATAACACATAGCTATTTCCACGTTATTTTAGTTGAATATAAAAAATAATAAAACCTAATCAACTTATTACAACAATTGTGATAGTAAATAACATGTCCGTAGACAGCTCCTAACACTGTGGAATTCTTACTTGTTACCATTTCATCTTGGTTTGTTCGGGACGGTAGCCGATCACGAGTTAGTACTTTTTGTATCTTAGCTAGACCACCAGAAATAACTAACTAGAAACTGACTATTTATTTGCACAAATTTAACCCTATTTCAGAATTGACCATTATCAATACTTATCGAACGAGCACGAATAAGTAAGTAACCCTGATAGGTCTCTCAGAACCCAACGATTTCTCGTTAAGTCAACTAATGATGTAGTAATATGGGTTTTTAACACTGTGATTGAAAGAGCACGTTAAGACATAATTCTTTTGTCACCGTGATGAGTTTCTTTCTGTAAAAAATCTAATCTTTTTTATTGGTATGCGATTTAATATTGGCTTAGTATAGCACTACTATAGTTCTTGTCGAGCAGAGCAACTAAAATTACAAAGATATTTCCAGGAATTGCCTGCCATTATATTGGACTGAAAGGTTTTTGGACTTATTATTGCCTGTGGCGATGCGTCTACAACCGCAACGCCCAAAAAACACTTAGAAAGCCCCGATACCCTTAGTCGCCTCTTACGATCACCCATGGGAAGAAAGTGCTATTCTAAGCCGACACTACATCAAATACATATGATTTTATAAGTCCTGAAGATTAGAAGCATTTACTTTTAAGCAGTTATTGTTAAGATTTTGAATCTCCAATTGAATTCAGTAAATGTATTCTTCCTAAATTAGGAACTTTCCACGTATATTCTTGCCGTCAGCCAAAGCACTCATCCACTAACACACAAACCATAGTTTCATACTTAGTCATGTCAGTTACATAAGCTATTTCGATCCTATCAACTCTGAGAGCTAAAATTGCCCTCTGATTGTTAAAGTATTAGCCTATTGTTGTTACTTTGTACTGAATCAAAATGTCCTCGAAACTGTCAGTTGCAATTGGCAATTTTAAGTTGATTGAAGTCGACTGAAGCTTTATTGATCCTTGACACGATGAAGAGATTTCGATTGCCAATTACTTTCAAATGGTATGGTTCAAGAAGAATAGCTATATTTTTAGGCAGTATTTTTTATTTGTCCGCTTGAATTTTCAAATAGTAGATCGACATTTTCTTTCTCAGTTCTGGGATTATAGAATTGAGTTTAGATTGATAGCTACTTTTCATTAGACATATTATGTCATATATCTATTTATATACTATATTAAAACTATACCGGGATTAAATTTGTACATTCAATATGATATATTGTCGATACAGAAGCGATATACATATAAAGGCCAATTACGTAGGCTCTCCATTTAACTATCGTTTTATATACTCTTACTTCTCTAGAGATAACTATGCACCCTTATGAGTACGCTCAAAAAGTTTTCTTAACTTCCATGCAACATATACTCACAGCTATATTTCCCTAGATGGGGTAGCCAGAGCTAAGGAATTATAATTCCTCAGGCACTTTTGGAAGTTGAGTGGGGAAAAGATGGTAAAAATAAAGGTTTTTGGTGATGGGTCTCCAACCGCATCGCCCTAAAATCCAATAAAAAGCCGACACTACACAGCTAAGTTTTATACAAGTATAACCAAATTCGATTACTTGATGAAAACAGTACATACTTGCTTTGTACCTTGTATGAGATACAATATTAGTTTTGATACCCTTATAATACCCCAAAATTGTATCCGGCTTTTGTCTCTCATAATTGATTATTAGTCTGCATAACTGTGCTATAATAGTAACATAATTTATAACAAGACACGGCTAATGCGTATGCTATTGTTGGTTGTGATTAATTGATTATTAGAAGGTTAGTGAACTTATTTATGAGGTTTAATTGTTATTGACGATATACTAAGAGTTTGGTGAAAGTTGAATCATGAACCATCTTTCGATGCATACAAATAAAACGATATGAAGCGTTTATTTGAAATTTTTGTAAGGTACAAGGGACGGTGATAGTATGAGGACTTAGTAAAAATGTTTATACTTCTCCTCTTAATTTTTCCCTCATCTAATGTAACAATTGGCCAAGAAATCATTTATTATGTTTTATTAATTTTTGATTGACAATAAATAAACATGTTTGCATTATATAAGTTGTTGCTCAATAGCCAATGTTAATAAAGTTCGTTTATACCAATTAAAAATGCTCAGGGGGTTTTTCACAGCCAAATATGGGATCATCTGTACCTTGAATAAAATTGAACTTTTACGTTTCTTTGACTTTTACTTTGAATATTATCGATAAATAAATATCTGTATTTTTATAGTATAAATTTTGTACTGTTTAGTTTGGCAGATATAGCTTTTATTATTTATGACGTTTGTAACATTTAAAATTATTTTTATATTTATGCATTGAATTTTAGATGTTGTAATTACATAAGTACATACATATACTCACGCCAGTAATTCCCGTTTGGGTATGCAGAGACTATCGATTGCCACTTCCTACGATCCTGGCGAACCTCTCTAGCTTCGTTTACCTTTATCAATCTTTTCATACAAGCTTTTGTATTCTTCTAACTTCGGACGCCTGCCTTTTTGAGCACACTCTCGACGTAATAAGTAAACATTTTTCATTTGATTTGAACTTAAAGTAAATATTATTAGCAGTCTTTAATATTATTATCTAGTGTGTGTCTAGTGTGTCTTAGCGACAGAGTAATCCAAAATGCATTAAAGAAAGGATTAACGATAAATAGTTATAGCCGATTAGTACAAGATGTAAACTCCAGATTAACAAATAAAATAATGGCATCCTGGTTCATTGCACCATTAATAAATGACAAACAATTTGATATTGAAAGTTGGCACGTTTTTACATTACCATTTCGTTGAAATGTTTTCTATGAATAGACGCTGTTATAATCATTAGGAATAATCCACACTTTTGAGTAATTGACTTCCGCTGTTCTCAGTGACTGCATAATATTATTTTTGTGCTCACTGGCGAGTTTTTGATAAATTACGAATCGGAAACTTGATATTTGATAAAAAAAACTAAAAGGAAATTTTGACATCGTCTTTAACGTATCAAGATTTATTGTTGTTAATGAGACTTGAGCCAAATTAATTTATTAATAAATTGAGGGGCAAAGATGGTTAGAATCTTTAGTGATTGATTTTTAAAGACAGTGCCCGACAATCCCGTAAAAATTGCTAAAAGCCTTAATCCTTCCGTACGGAAAACACAGGATTATTCAATAGCCTTTCATCGATGTGCCTATAAGTTGAAAACCATTCAGGTAAAATACAAGGTCACAGGAACTAAAAAAGTATAATAGTTTTTTTAGATCTTTTACATAGAGTGAATCACAATCACAATCAAAATTTTGAATGAGCTCCGACTTCATTAATTATTTCATCTGCAAAGGATTCTATTGAAAAGTACCTACAATTTAAATAAAAAAAAACTTCGTACAAAGTAATATACCATTTCACATTGCATTACTAAGTTAACGATTATGCAACATACAACATTATATATTTATGAAAGGACTGAGCGAGCGTTGTCATCTACGGGTTAAGTGCTCCCTGAATGTGTATTTTTATTTTATAGAGGCAGATGCCTTCAAGTGCGTTTTCACTGCCAAGTTTACTGGAACGTGCGGTTGTCATACTCGGTTACCGCCATGAAATTTTAGCGCAGTAATGTTCGTACATGCTTGGTCGTTTAGCCAATGTATAATTATGCCGTAAACTATGTATGCTCATTTGATCCTTAAAGCATGTTTATCCCATTTTTTAGTTTCAAATAAATATATATAAGAAATTATTAGGTTTCCTGTAATAATATCTAATCTCAATTATCGTCATCATCATTTTCATCAGCCAATAGACATCAAAAGAAGGACATAGACCTATAGACATCAAAAGAAGGACATAGACCTCCCCCAAAGATCTCCAAAGGTAAAGGTCCTGAGCTAACCTCATCTATCTTCTTCTCGCGACCTCGAACAAATTGTCGGTCCCGGGAGGCCTACCACACTGCATCGTCCGGTACTTGGCCACATATGCTAATTATGATAATAATTTACCTGTTAATAATTTTGACACCATATGTATGATTGTATCCAACTATGTTCCACTGAAGCGGTTGAATTACTGAACCTAATTTAATAATGAAATGTTAAAAGATTGTATCCCATACAAAATTTATTATATCAAATCATTATGTTTTCGTACCTTCACTTTCTAATAAAGTCCATATAATTACGCTAAATATTTAACATAGGTAAATATATAACGTCGGCAGGGTAGATCGGCGTAGATTCATGATTCCTCAATCACAAATCAGACACAGAAATAAATAATCACAGCTATAATCAACTTCGCCACTATTCACAAATTAACTAAGTACAAATTATATTGCGTTAACACCGATTAGAAACGTATGACGGTTCCGAGCACAACCGATCCACTCTTTGTCCATCCTCAGAATGATCCTTGCCCGAACTCCATCAGAGGGCGCACGATTACCTCGTGACCACACCCTTCCGCTTCTTACCACTTAGTCAACTGAGTCAAATCAGCAACTCTATTAGGTATTACCGACACGTAGTCAATTCAGTAACTGTATTAGGTGCCGCCGACATGTAGTCAAATGAGCAGCCATATTAGGTGCCGCCGACATATATATCATGCGATTATTTGCCATTAGGGTAGGCAGATACTATTGATCGCCACTTTGTAGGATCCTGACAAAGTTCTCTAGCTTCGTTTACATCCATCAATCTTTTCATAAATGCTCTTTAATTCTGTATACTTCGGACGCCTGCCTTTTTAAACACATACTATATTGGATCCAAATCTACTCCGAGGCCGCCCTCTACTAACACTGCCATCCACATTAGCTCTATAAATCTTGTTTACCAATTTCTCATCATCCACCATCTCTAGGGGCTCAAATATATGCGTCAACATAGTGAATTACGGTGCCATTTCCTTTATACTTAATGTTGTTGAAGAATACTTATCATATCTCAATTATGAGTGCCCTAATATATCCCTGGTGGATTTTATTCGAGTTAACTTGACAAGTAGAACACAGCAGAACATTCCGCATAGTTTTCGGAATGCTACTTCCTAATGGTGGACGTCGTTTGAGTCGCCTGCGCCTAAAGTGTCAACATATTACATCTCGTCATAACCTCATTGACTAGTATTATATTTGAAGACTTCTTGTGGTATCTAAGCGTTGAGAATCTAAAGAAGCTTAGGAGAACTAGACTAGTCTAACTAAGGAGAACATAGAAGAACATTCCGCCGCCTGCATCGAATTCGTCAACATACTGAATCTTAATGCAAATTCCTTTACACTTAATTTTCTTAAACTTACTTGACGTATCTAAGCGTTATCTAAAGTTGCTTCAATTTACACAAACGTATCAAGTAAACTTGCCAAAATAAACGCAGCAGAGCATTCCGCAGGGTTTCCGCACCGCCACTTCCTAATGGCGGGCGGCGCGGTCGAGTCGGCTGCGCCTAAAGCGTCAACATATTGAATCTTGATATAATCTCGTTCACTAGTACTTTTGTGCCATCTTCACTTTATTTTTATTGCTTTGTATAGAAAACTTGTTGATAGTTAGAAAACGTATCGTATTTAATCTTTTATGTTTTTTCCATAAGGTTTTTAAATTTGAGGAAAAAATATTAGATGATTTGAATATTTTTATTATAATAGGGAATATGCATAAAATTTTAAATGCCCTAAAACTTTTTTTCACGAATACTTATTATCGTAATATAATAATAAAAAGGTTTTTTTTTAATTTACTTATTATTAAAACCCCTAAAATAATATTCAAAAAGTGCAAAATAAGGGTGCGAAATTCAAACTTCCAAAACGCGCCACCATCGGTTAAACGAAATATGACGTCATCTGACACGAAATTGTATTCAAAAGCATCGAAAACACTAAGGTAAACACCCACTGGACGTGTCATGTGACGTCACGTATAGCGCGCGTAAAATGGCGGCGTTTGAACTGCTTAAATTTTTAAAAAGTTTTAAATTTCAATTTTAAAAATATCTAGAGGATTTTGAAGCCCAGTAATATTTTTTTCTACGTTATAAAATAGTAAACTATTAATTTAAGACAAAAAAGAAAAACATGAATATTCCCTATATGATAGTATTATTGTTGTACATAAACACATAAACTGACGCGATTCCATCTTATTGGATCACGCAATAACTAGCAATTACTGCGTCATTTGACTTTCATAAAAAAAGGAAAATACATGAATTTATAAATAAAAGGTTTTTTTAAGTTATTATTATAGCAACCGTGATAGCCCAGTGGGTAGAACACTCGGTTATCGTGCAAACGACTAGTGTTCGAATCCTGGGTCGGGCCTACACCAATTTGTCTTTTCTAAAGTCGTATGTGTGGTTAATTAATCATGGTTGTTAACGGTGAGGGAAAACATCGTGAGGAAACCCACATGGCTGAGTTGTACTTAGTCATGTGACAGTGTATTCGTACAAAACGGCGATAGGCCTGCCCCCTATCACGTGATTACACTGTCCATGCAAAACGTGGGTACTCTGAACACCAGGTGACAAAGTCACGTGATGTTCAGAAGTATTAGTACCTCTGCCAACCCCTTCGGGGATATTCGGCGTGAACGTTTATGTTATTATGTTATGTTATTATAACCAACAAAAGTTATTGTACGCCTGAACAGAGTTATTAATTATGAAATAGTAGTAGTAGTAGGTATTCGTTGACCTGGGAACATTTCACTGGACAGCTCTCAAGCAAATTTAAATTATCTCCGGCAATAGCATAAAGCCGCACCATCTCTGTTCTTTGCTGGTTCGTGTACGCCATATTTACTCAACACAATTACAACACAAGATACTGAAACTGAACTCACACTCCGAAAATTAATGCGAAAAATCAAAGTGACATCCAATCATAAGCAACACAAAACACAATGAGCTACAAACAACTAACTTAGTACTAATACTGTTCCTTTGATGTGATGCCGACAAGCCCGCCCGACATGATACATGCAGATTTTGAAATTCGCGGCGATGTTTACGTATAATTTTTCTCTGAACATACTGCCGCTCCCAGTGCCTCAGCCTGAGGCCCTCAGGGCTCTTAGTCGCCTCGTATTCCAACGCAGTATTAACTATGAGGTAGTGTTATTCAAATTTATCACGTCAAATAATAACATGTAAAAAATAAGAAGATATTAGAAGCTAAGTTCGATTGATTACTTTACTGGCCTTGATTTGATTTGGCCACCGCTTAAGGGTCAGCGGGAGGGGGCGGCGGGTCGCAGCTGTCAGCTGAGTTGCATTTACGCATCACCCACACTCGCCCGCCTTGTCATCGCGTTTCACTCACACATTAAGCGTGTTGGTGTCAATACTTATATATAATACTTTCTTAGTGCAAATTTTAACAAAATTTGATATAAAATAAGTGTGTTTTTTTTCAACGAATTCTGACTCTATACGTGATAATTAATCATAATTTTCATTGAAACCAGTTCGTTACAATTACACCCTGTATTTTGAGTATTTATTTAATCAACAGTTATAAATCATACTACTACAATAAAGCTTAATGTACAATTTATTACTATAAAATATTTAGAGCAGATATTAAATTAAAGAATAGAATATTTTTTTTCAAAAGCGCTGCCACTAAGGGGTAGGGTTTATAAAGTAATTTTTTCGTTATCTTTACCCATTGCTAATTCGCTAGACCCTGTCTCTATTTAAATACATCAATCTTTTCATATATGCCCTTTTATTTTTCACACCTCCTCACGCCCGCCTTTTTATACGACTGAAAGGAAAGGTTTAATCTATTTGTGTGTGTTTGAATAATTCGGTTCAAGTCTGTTTTTGTGTGTCATAGATGTCGACTACTGATATTACTCTGTCCGATTATACATTTCAAAACGCCCTTCCGTTCCCACAGAGGAAATGACTATGGTTAACTAAATAATTGATGAATGACATCTATATTCACAGGCGCGTGTCATTCGATTCCTATGGGGTTAGGTTATCTATCATTATTGCGCAAACTGACTTTGTCTTTGTTTTCTGCGAGTTGTCAATAAAGTCAGTACACACAGTACGGCTGAGGAATTTATTGTTTCTCAGCTTTGGCTACCCCTTTTAGGGATTTATAGCCGTGAGTATATGTATGTATGTATGTCAATAAAGATTTGTGAGTATATCGGCTTATACGTTGGCGTTGGGTTTGAATAGCACTATCCCATTTTCACATGTAAGTCTATAAAGCTGCTTGGGGGTATTTAATGGATTTCTTGATTTTTTTATTTTTTTACTCTACCTCCAAAAAATACTGAATATCACAATCAATCTCATTAACAATATATTGCAAACTTGTTCTTAATAATCGACGGTACTTTTGGTATAATCCTTCAAGTTATAAGTTGAGCTTGGATAAAATCGGCCAAAATTATGGGCAAGAAGACTTTTGCTGTCTGTAGTTTTTATATTTCACTATAAGAATTAAATCAGCTTGGATTTTTCTTAAAGTAGAGCTTAAGGAGTATTGGCGCCTCTGCTACAACTTAGAGGACATTAGGTGTAAACGTTTTATAAAGTAAAAACATGTTAATAAACTGAAATTGTACAAACCATGTTTTGAAAAAATGAAAAAATGAGAATGTGAAGAGTTTCTTTGTTGCTTCTTCTCTCTACGAACACCTTCCGGAGGAACGGACTAATGATAAAATTAAAAAATTTGACGTTCAAAAAATGATAGTTTTTAACTTAATTTTGAAGAATAAACTTTTTGACTTTTGTCTTTTTTTTAACGATAAATATGAGCTAAACTATTCAATAAATTGATTTAACTTTACTACACCAAACTAGATAAAAGTATTACAGTGGTTTATAACATTTTTTATAGATAGTGTACAAGATAAGTGACAGAATAATCTCAGTTTGATTGACATGTTTGAACATGCGCAATGTAGTTCTACTGAAATTATACGAGAATAGTGCCCAGAGTCGGGACAGAGTGTTTACTTATTGTTCACTCTTAATCTTCTACTAATCTTAATCTTTTCGTAACGTACATGCATACATAAATCCCTAAAAGGGGTAGCCAGAGCTTCAGATTCAGAAAATTCTTCAGCCACTTTTGGAAGTTAGATGGGGTAAGGATTGTAAAATATATGTTTTTGGTCATGGGTATCCCTTAAAAATCCCCAATACCGTTAGACGCCTCTTACAATCACCCATGGGAAGAAATGGGGTAGTGCTATTCTAAGCCGACACTACACAGCAAAGCTTTTCGAAAATGCTCTTTTTTACACTCCCATTGCCTGCCTTCTCGAGCACAATACTATTTGATCGAAATGTGTTCTACGTGCTGTGTAGTGTCGGCTTAGAATAGCACTACCCCATTTCTTCCGGTGGGTGTGCGTAAGAAGCGACTAACAGTATTGGGGCTTTTAAGGGATTTTTTGGGCGATGCGGTTGGAAACCCATCACCAACAACCTTTATTTTACCATCTTTTCCCCATACAACTTTCCAAAACTGGCTGAGGAATTTCTAATTCCTTAGTTCTAGCTGCCCCTTCTAGGTATTTATAGCCGTGAGTATATGTATGTGTTCTCCGTGGTCAGCCTCTACTGCCGCAACCATAACATTGGCTCTTAAACTTTTATCAACAATTTACTTTCATCCATCTTCCTTGGCATCTAGTTTGTTTTCTATTAATGGCAAATTGAATGACCATTCATCATGTTTCGACAACGTTAACCAGCTAATCTCCATAGGGATATACCAAAATTGGTGTTACATTACGCAATTATGTATGACGAAATTGTTCTAGTGCATCCAGCATATTTAACTACAATGTCTAGATTTCGTACGATTCAGTAATAGGTTTTCAGTAGTTCCTAATTTCGAGTCTCTGGCTTACCCGTTTGGGATTATCATGAGAAGAATTTGAAAACATTATTTTTAAAATTTAATACTTAGTGGTTTTTCTAAACCGTTTTTTACTTAACATCTGAAAGTGTCAAAGGAGTTTCTAATTCTGATGCTCTCACTACCTCTTTTTCATTTTCTTTAGCCAATTATCCTAAACATAAACACCATCTATCTATCAGTAAGCCTTAAAGAAAACTAATAGTCATTCGAAACTGCATACAAAAAAATCAAGAAGCTTTGCGGCATCCAAATACAAGCATTATTTCGGTCCAACAACGTAGAAATGCACCAATTTGGTGAAGCTCAAAGCGGGAGCACAAACAGGACTATTATGTAGTGAAATCTCAAAGCTAATGGCACGTCTAAAACAAAGTGAACATGGGACTGACTCGAACAGAGAACAATATAAATCGTAGACTAACGAGTCAGTGTTGATGATTCAGTACACCGCTTTAATTTGGGATTATTGTTATCACTGTCATTTGCCGTGTAGTGTCGGCTTTGCCGTGTAGTGTCGGCTTAGAATAGCACTACCCCGTTTCTACCGATGGGTGTACGTAAGAGGCGACTAACGGTATTGGGGCTTTTAAGGGATTTGGGCGATGCGGCTGGAGACCCATCACCAACAACCTTTACTTTACCATCCTTTCTCCACTCAATTTTCCAAAAGTGGCTGAGGAATTTCTAATTCCTTAGCTCTGGCTACCCCTTCTAGGGATTTATAGCCGTGAGTATATGTTATGTTATGTTATCACTGGATTGTAGCTTTTTTTCATGATTATTATAATCAGATACATAACCTGCGTCACTTAATAATAAAATGTGTGTTGAAGAGTTTCTTACGGGTTCTTCTCTGAACAAAACACCTTCCGGATTCGAAGTAAACTTAGTATTAAGTTGCAATTTGACGTTCAAAAAACAAAGATGAATCTTCTTACTTTGGAATAACTGATTATTTTAAAAAACCTATCTATACTCAAGGCTAAGATATCCAAAAGTGGTTGTCTTAGCTTCAGAATTAGAATATCCTCAGCCACTTTTGGAAGCTAAGAGGAAAAACATTATTAGATGCCCCAGCAGTGTTCTGCAGATAATGTTGGGGACCAAGCTGAGGTTTTTTCGTCTTTGCTGCCAAGTGTATTTTTTAACAATAATTTTATATGTTGCTTTATGTTTGGTGACAAATAAATATCTTATCTTTTTATCTAAACAACTCTCTCTACCGACATCGTATAACACCAGTGGATAGAAATGTTTAGAGCTGTGTACTTTTCTAAGGGCTAACTTAATTTGTGTGCTATTTACGTACATATTTATTTATTTTGAATTAACTGTGACGTTCATTAAACTGTTTGGAAGTCCCTTCTACTATAATTCTATTCTGAGAGCTGTTTTGTGTCGGCTTAGAATAGCACTGCCCTATTTCTGCCCGTGGGTGATCGTAAAAGGGAACTTAGGGTTTTGAGGCTTCCAATCACAATCACACAATGAGGACCCATCACCAGGAAGCTCTAATTTACAATAATTCCCCACGCAACTTCCAAAAGTGGCTGACGAATGAATTATACTTAAGCTTTGGCTAACCCTGTTAGGGATTTATAGCCGTGAGTATATGCATGTATAAACTTAAAGTGATGTGTGATGCAAATAAATCAATAAATAAATAAAGTGAAGTACTGTCTGCGTCTTTCCAAAATAACTTTAATGGTCTGTAAGTATGGAATGACGTGTTTGACTTGTAGAAGAGAAAACTACAATTAACTTTTCTGTCATGTTCAGTTCTTTGAAACTTCCTCTATTACTTTAATAAGGTTTCTTGTAAAACTTCTAATTGACTGTTCTATTGAAATCCACCCAATCGGAAAATAAAAGACATGACATACTTTCACGTTGAATTAAATTAATTTTAGGCCGTCATCACGACCATGTCATGTCATTTTCAGATGTTAAAACCTCTACCAGACATTGGCGAAATTATTGTGGCAACACGATAGAAGCCACAAAGAAAAATAGAATAGAAACCCCTACCAGAGTGAACACTGAACAATGAGAGATAGGAGATAAATCTTAAATTAGCACTACAAAGTCTTGTTATTATTATGTTTGAAATAAAATGTATATTTTCATTTTTACAGGTAAATCATAAACATAACTGCGCGCTGCTTAGTTTCCATTGAACATCTTAAGGCAGGTACGTTTTTTGTATGAAAGACAGAAATAATTATATTTCTTACGATCATTTCAATTATTTAAAAAAAAAAATAACACAGCATAAGTTATAATAAAAACAAACAAAGAAGACTTTACAGTCTCCTTTATTCTGCTTCGTGCTACTTTAACAAAATCGAGAATAATTCTTATTTTCTAGCGATACCACGACTTAAAATCAGTTGTATTATAGGCTTGTAGGTTTAACAAATATGTTGCTCTCTGCCGCCGTGGCGCTGCTGTTACTAATTCAGATTCTGTCGGTTTAAACTGTTGCATGGTATACTACTGTAAAAGTATGAATGATATCCGATAGATGGCGCTAGTTGGCAAGTTTTCATCATTTTCATAATATTATCAAAGATATGTAGACGTATGTCGTTAATTTGTTATTTTGCTGCCTATGTTGATAAAATAAAGGATTCATATTTTTATTACTTCTCATATTGTGCGTTGCGACCTTCCGACACAACTTGTACGACACCACAGAAATCATGTTTTTTTTAATAAAACCAAGGTTGATAGATAATAAGATAATTTTCTATTTCATCTGTGACAATAAGTTGAGTTATGATTAGGTCTTTGAAATTTTCACTTTTTTTAAGTTTATTTAAAAATAATCTAGGCGTATAAATGTAATCAATTACTGAATATCATTATTTGTGTAGGCTACATATCACAGTATCAATAATCATTCCATTAACCAGCTAAAATAGTCTACCTGCTCTGTCTATTTAATGCTTTGATCTCGAAATCCGTTGTACATTTGGTCTTCATAAAATAATCACAGTCCGTCTGAGCTCAGAAAATAAAGAATCTTTAGATCAAGTGCTTTCTAAGAAAGAATAAAAAAATAATGAACCCCCATCTGAAAGGTCCGACTGACTCTTATACGATTTGTATTAAATATTCACCTTTTGTTTGATCATAGGACCTCGAAATTCTGTTTGCGCAAACACACACTCTATATCGTCATTGTAAACTTACGTGATGTGTAGTGTCGGCTTAGAATAGCACTACCTCATTTCTTCCGTTGGGTGTACGTAAGAGGCAACTAACGGTATTGTATGTATGTATGATACATACATATTTTCCCGGACATAAATCCCAAACAGGGGTAGCCAGAGCCTCGTTGGAAGTTGATACCTATCAATTGTCCTTGTTGTGGTGTCGTTTATCCATGGGGACAAAAGTCACATAGAAGATTACAATGGCTAAATGTAAATTTAGTAATTGTAGATTTATTTCGTTAAAATTGTCTGAGACACAAGACGGATACAGGATTTAGTTAATAATTATTGTCCTCACTGTTTCTCATCCTATTATAAGCCCGTTGAGAAGGCGACTCTTCATAGCATACTTCAATTTGAGGCTCTGATTTTATTACTCAAAGCAGTCTGTTTAAAAAACACCATTCCAAACTAAAAGTTACACATAAAGTACTCGTATTAAAATTCCACAACAGAATAAAAACAGCAATTATTTTACCAAATACAAATATTCAATATTATAATGAGCGTTGAGTAAATTGGATGTTTCTAGGAAATAAGCCTTCGAATATTTTATAAATATCCAACTGAAAATTACTTGGCTGCCTGGTATTACATTGCATCTCTCAAAATAAAGAAATGTACATACATACAGATATACTCACGGCTATAAATCCCTAAAAGGGGTAACTAGAACTTAGGAATAAAAAAATCTTAAGCCTCTTTGGTAAATTGAGTGGGGAAAAGACTACAAAATAAAATTTTTGGTGATGGGTCTCCAACCGGATAACCCAAAAATCACTTAAAAGCCCCTAGATCTTTAGTAGCCTCTTACGCTCATCCATAGGTTGAAATGGGGTAATGCTATTATAAGCCGTCACTACTCAGCTAAAAAAAATTGCCTTAAAGAACAAGGACTTAGAAAAGTATCAAATCCTTATTACGTATTAATGTCCTCAGTTGGAAATAGCTAGAAAAACATATTTTGATACAGTAAATATTTAACGTAGCATTATCCGTTTGTCCTTTCCTAAGCGTCGCAAGTGTTCTACAAATAACAATATTGTACTCAAACAAACTATCCTTTGGCTACAAAAACCTTTAGAGTCTTGTTTGTCGTGGTGGCTATACCCTTTGTTTTACTACTTACCAAAGGAGAACAAAGTAAATGCTCTTTTTTAGTTAACTCAAAGCTTTTCTAAAAAACAGCTGTTCTACAATGTATCGTAAGTAATATGTTTTGAAACAGAAATAGTAAACGCAACAGAGAATGTCACTTAGGTCACTTTAAAAGAGTTCCTATAGCTCACGCTTAAACTTAAGTCAAAGTATTTACAATTCTCGGTCTTAAATACAAAAAACAAGATCTTTTCTCTAAATATTATTACAAACAATATTTACTATTATTATTATTTCAACAAAAAAATAATAAGTAATTATTGCGACATAACTTCAATAATTATAATATTTATGCAATGTCACGAAGAATTAGTACCTCTGCCAACCCCTTCGGGGATATACAGCATGAATATTTGAGTTTGGGTAATGAAACCAAATTATTGCAGTTTTTAAGGCCCTGAACATTGTGAGGCCTACTGGCTCTACTAAAACTATTTATAGTCTCTAGATGTAATCAATCTGTTTTGCCAATAATGTGAGTGCTGCAAAATCCTTTGGCTATGTATTTCGATTTAACTATATTAAAATAGCTGTGTAGTGTCGGCTTAGAATAACACTACCCCATTTCTTACGGTGGTGTAGGGAGGGTGGGGTGGGGGGTTTTGGGCGATGCGGTTGGAGACCCATTACCAACAACCTTTATTCTACCATCTATTCCCCACTTAAATTTTCAAAAGTGGCTGAGGAATTCCTAATCCTTAAGCTCTGGCTACCCCTTCTAGGGATTTATAGCCGTGAGTATAATTTTGTATGTAGGTATATTAATATTGTCAGAGGCTCTAAAGCTACAACATCCACACAGGAAGCTTTATCTCTTACCACAATAATTGACGAAATACGTCAACTTCGACAGGAAGTTCATGAGCTTACAGCTAACTTCAATAAACGGTTGATCGACATCGAAAGTAAATCAAGCAAACAGGATCAAGAAATTCTGTCACTACGTGCAAGAGTATTGGAACTGGAGACCAGGTCCGAAATAAAAGACCAAGCTTGTCTGAGAAATCAAGTTGAAATTGTGGGTCTGCCAGAGGAGCCGAATGAAAACGTAGAACATCTTCTTTTGGCCGCAGCAAAGAAGTTAAATTGTGATATCTCATCTGAGGATATAGCAGACATATATCGTTCCGGTCCAGCTACCCGTTCCATATCAACTGTTGAACAGAAAACTAGACCGAGACCTATCGTAGTTAAATTTGTAAGGCAACAAAATCGTGACGGGTTTTTATCTGCTTAAAAAAATAGACGTAATACTACGTCGGAGGGCATTACTTTATCGTCACCTACCAGCATCTTATATTTTAATGAGCGTCTCACGAAATCAAGACAACTTTTATTTCGTGAAGCAAGGTCGAGAGCGCGACAGCATAATTTTAAGTTCTGTTGGATTAGAAACGGCAACATTTACACCCGCAAGGCAGAAAAGCAACCTCCAATTAAAATATCACATTTGTGTGATTTGGACCAACGTATCGGAGATTCTATGCCTGTACCAAGTGAAAATGTTAAGAGTTAATAAGGATAGTTTTCATAATTCCTTGTTCCTAGTTGTAATTGAAACATATTTCAGATTATCTCTTTTTAACGATTTTTTTACTGTTTTTAAATGTACAATAATATTCACTCAATACTTTACACACATCTACACTCTACTTACACTATATACACAATACTACAAACCTTGCAACAACCATTATCAGTTAAAGAGCAACTTCTTTTTAAAATATATAATTTATTTTTTATATGTTTTATATTCATTCACATTTTTTATTCTTTGCATCAATAGTTTGACCACAAAGTGTGATTATGTTTATTTATCTTTTCATTACACTTTACGTTCATGGCCACCATAGATCTTTTGGACCAAATTGATAATAAGTACGAAGTAAAGTGTCACTCTCTTGATGCACCGGATATATGCGGTAATATATTAAAAAAATATACATTCAAAACATTGCACGTCAATATAAGAAGCTTAAATAAAAATTTTGACCAACTGGTTCTTGCGCTTCAACGTTTAAACTTTAATTTAGACGCAGTAATCCTGAGTGAATGTTGGCTCCAAAAAACACCCACTATCCACGAGCTGAAAGGGTATACTAAATTTCACACTAATAAATATATTAATAAATCCGGTGGCGTGGTGATATACGTTCATGACTCATGGTCAGCTAGTGGTGTTGAGCTTAATGTTGATGAAGCTAACAGTATCCTTGGAAATGTTGGAGAAATCTTTTCTATTGTAGGAATTTATCGCCCTCCTTCCTACCGCGACCCAAGTACTTTTATTAACTCCTTAGAAATTAATTTAAAATCCTGTAAACATAATCCAAATCTTATTATTGGCGGAGATATGAACATCGATATATTGGGTCCAGCAGCAACCAGTAAACATGCTTTAGACTATTTCGATGTCATGACTGAAAAAGGTCTTGTATCAGGAATTGACAAACCTACTCACGGTAAGGCGTGTCTTGATCATTTCTTTGTTCCATCAACATGTCGAGCAGAGTCTATTGTCTGCTCCTCTGATCTTACTGACCATTTTCTATGCATGGTAGGAATCACATGTGACACCAAAGAACGCAGTAAAACTAAAAATAAAACTAGGATCAAAATAAATGTAGATTTAATTAAAAATGACCTTCAGAATACTGATTGGAGCACTATCTTAAACAGCGAAATGGATGACGCAGTCAAACTGTTCTCCTCAAAAATTCACTCTGTCGTAGATAAACATACGTCAATATTAGCAGTTTCTCGTAGAGATGTAATTCTAGCTCCATGGGTCACTCATGGACTTTTAAAGTGTTCAAAACAACGTGACAAACTACATATGGACTTTCGGAAGGATCCGGATAACCCTATCAAAAAACTTATTTTCACCAGGTATAGAAATTTTTATATTCAATTACTTAGGAAAATTAAATCGGAATACTATGCCAATAAACTGAATGAAAATAAAAAATGTACTAAAGGACTCTGGAAAACCATTAATTCCATAACACACAAGTCCGCTAACAAGGATGAAGCCGAAACCCTAATTTCACTAAAGGAATCCGAACTAAAGTCAGTTAATCATGTTAACGAATTTTTTCTCGGAGTCGGGCAAACATTAGCAGACAAAACTTTGTCATCACTTAATGAATCTGAAGAGTCACTAGCTTCCAAAATAAAAACTAATAATCACTCCCCACTCTTTTCGCTCTTTCTCACGCCGACTGATCCTGAGGAAATTATAGAACTTATACTTGCTTTGGAACCACAAAAAGCCCCGGGTTTAGATGGAATCAGTAATGAACTGACTAAATCTCTTGCCCCACTTATAGCCTTGCCTTTATCTAGCATCTTCAATAAAAGTATACTGAATGGTTCTTTTCCGAAACAGTGGAAGACTTCATTAGTGAAACCTATCTACAAATCTGGTGATAAACGTATACCTGGTAATTACCGTCCTATAAAAAGTCAAAAAAAAAAAAAAGTCAAAAAGTTTATTTTTCAAAATTAAGTTAAAAACTAACATTTTTTGAACGTCAAATTTTTTAAATTTATCATAAGTCCGTTGCTTCGGAAGGTGTTCGTAAAGAGAAGAAGCAACAAAGAAACTCTTTACATTCACATTTTTTCAAAACATGGTTTGTACAATTTCAGTTTATTAACATGTTTTTACTTTACAAAAGATTTTCTATGCGACAAAACCAAACGCTAGTTTGACATAATAAAAATAAATTGTCCATCACACAAAAAACCAATCACATAACGTGAGAAGAAGAAAAATCCTCACCAGACAATTATTCCTAGGAATAACGAGGGAAGATTTATAGCTTTACGGACACGGTCATGTGCGCGTTGGGTCCTTGTCGTTTAAAAAATCTTGAACACTGTAGTAAGATTTCTTTAAAAGCATGGCTTTTATTGAATATAATTAATGACATTTGCTCTAAAGTTATATTAAATGCAGACATTGTATGCTACGCTGATGATACTGTCATAATTTTTCAGGGGAACTCTTGGGAAGATGTACAAGTAACTGCACAGCTAGGTCTTTCGCAAATATCTAACTGGCTGAAAATAAATCTTTTAAGCCTTAACGTATCAAAAACGCACTCTTTGTGTTTTCACAAGACTAAGTCGTCAGCCCCACCTTCGAACCTAACCACTGTAAAAATCCACGATGTATTGTGCTCAAATGTCAATTCATCAACACATCCATGTACATGTGCTTCTATAAATAAAACTAAAAATGTCAAATATCTAGGAATTAACATTGATGAAAATTTAAATTTTAAGGAGCATATCTGCATCACTTCCTCTAGAGTACGAAAATTGATATTTGCTATGAAACTTCTTCGAGAGGTCACTGAGGGAAGGGTTCTCAAGATGGTGTATTATGCTTTGTGCCAATCCGTACTGAACTATTGCATTTTGATTTGGGGTGGATGTGCTGTTTCAGTCCTCATAATATTAGAAAGGGCCCAAAGGGCTGTGCTAAAAACCCTTCTCCGGAAACCTCGCAGATATTCCACATCACTTTTATTCGCAGATTCAGAAGTTCTAAGCGTACGCAAACTATTTATTTTGAAAGCAGTGTTGTATGCTCACCGTAATATAGCTCAAAGTCCATTATATAAAGAACTGTTGAAAAAACGAAAATTTACAATTCCTGTACCTTCTTTTATAACCAGTTTTGGCCAACGATTTAGAAATTTTTTGTCCCCTTTTATGTACAATAAATTAATTTCCAAATTTCCTGACTTAAAATCTTATGGTAACTGGGATTTTAAAAAGAAGGTATCTGCTATAATTATGGAAATCAGTTTTGATGAAGCGGAATCTTTGTTAAAAGTATTGAATTAATATTGCTCTTTAATAAACACACACACACACACTCACATACACACACACACTCACACACACTCTCACTCACACACACACGCGCGCGCGCGCACAAACACGCATCTCTCTCAGTTATTATAATATATAACTGTTTTTTCTTTTACCTTGTTTCTTTGTGGCAGTTAATATTATTTTCTATTATTATATTATTTTTTATGTTTTTGTAGTCTAACAATCTTAAAATTAAGTAAAATGTACAATTTTATTACTAAGATCTCTTTTTGTAAACAATTAATTAGTAAGCTTTTTTTGGTAGTTTTTGTTTTACCGATCCCTGCGATACAGGCTCCGCCTAGTGCAAGGATCATCAATTTACTATGTATCTGTAATTTTTGGTGTGTTAATAAACTGTTTTTTTTTTTTTTTTTAAATTAAAATATTATTTTTTAAGATAGATATAACTCAAACTCTACGAATACGTAATTTAAATCTTTTTCGTCATGAAAACCTCATGTGGGGATTATTACTAATAAATAAAGAATAAATAAAGGAAAGATCTACAATTACGTCTTAAATCACAGAAAGGGTGGAAGATCTATTAGACATCATGTGAAATTTTTCTTACCTTGTGTTCAGAGCACCCACACGTTTTGCTTGGATTGTGAGTTCATCTGACTTAGTACAATTCAGTCACGTGGGTTTCCAAAAGATATTTTTTCACACCGCTATCTTCATTGTTGAATTACTTACAAATAAGTCTTAAAAAGACACATTGGAGAAGGCTCGGCACAGGATTCAAATTCGAGCCTCCTGCATGAGGAGCGGTGGTTCTCTCACTGAGCTATCACTGAAATTTTACACTACTTAGCTAGCCTGTTTAGCAAGCACGAGCGCTATTTTATCGACACGATAACGGTTAGAATGAGATGGCAGTATACGATACTAAGTAAGTGCGTAAGAGATGGCTGCTTTATCCCACGCGATAACTAGTTTAAACACGGCTCGTGCTTGCCCTTCTGGTTCAATTATCTCAAAATTCACCAGTTATACCCACACGCTATGAACTCTCAAATTAGGATATCCGAGAACCAAGTAACAGAATATTAGACTCCGTTGTAATTATAGCGAAATGAAAGAATAATAGAGTCGAAAATTGTTTTAGACATTTTATTATCTACGCGCTTTATATCATGGAATCATTGTATATCTTTGTTTATTCCTGGTTTAATCAAAAATGGGCTCTAGTTTCATAATTTAACATAACATAACATAAACGTTCACGCCGAATATCCCGGAAGGGGTTGGCAGAGGTACTAATACTTCTGAACATCACGTGACTTTGTCACCTGGTGTTCAGAGTACCCACGTTTTGCATGGACAGTGCACTCGCGTGATAGGGGGCAGGTATATCGCCGTTTTGTACGAATACACTGTCACATGACTAAGTACAACTCAGCCATGTGGGTTTCCTCACGATGTTTTCCCTCACCGTTAACAACCGTGATAGATTAACCACACATATGTCTTTAGAAAAGACAAATTGGTGTAGGCCCAACCCAGGATTTTAACACTAGTCGTTTGCACGATAACCGAGTGTTCTACCCACTGGGCTATCACGGTTGCTTACATAATTTAATTAAAAATATAAAAAAGAATACATATGACCTAAACACACACAACATTAAATACTCAAACTCAAACGTTCACGACATTTATGCCCTAAGGGGTGGTAATGATTCTTTGTACACTAGACATTGTCACCTGGTGTTCAATGTACCCAAGTTATTCCTGAAAAGTGCACTCTCTTCATAGGGGTCAAGCCAATCGCCGTTTTTGTACGGATACACTGACTGACACAGACTATAGCATTATATTGGAAAGTCACCGCTACCGTGATAGCCCAGTGGGTAGAACACTCGGTTATCGTGCAAACGACTAGTGTTCAAATCCTGGGTCGGGCCTACACCAATTTGTCTTTTCTAAAGACATATGTGTGGTTAATTTATCATGGTTGTTAACGGTGAGGCAAAACATCGTGAGGAAACCCACATGGCTGAGTTGTACTTAGTCATGTGAAAGTGTATTCGTACAAAACGGCAATAGGCCTGCCCCCTATCACGTGAGTACACTGTCCATGCAAAACGTGGGTACTCTGAACACCAGGTGACAAAGTCACGTGATGTTCAGAAGTATTAGTACCTCTGCCAACCCCTTCGGGGATATTCGGCGTAAACGTTTATGTTTATGTTATGTTATGTTTATCACCGCTAAAATCCTTCAAATCGAAACTAATATTATCTATTCCACCGCTACCGCATAAAAATCAACTTTAAAACTAGCCCATCCATTTCCAACCTCAATTATTGTAAGTAATAAAAGGGTATAAAAGGCCCGTGACAAATCGTTCGCGTGGCAGCGTCTAGTTATTAAGTGATTGATTCACCCGAGTTTGCTAACAGGTGGCATCATTCGAAGTTGTGTGATTTGTTGGATCACTGACAGCGGTGACCCCGTATCGGGTACAGAAATTGATGATCCCCGTTGAGAGTTCTTTTCGATTGGAATGAAAGAGTTTGGGATTATCTTTTTGTTTTACTTAGATAGTATTAGGATTAGGGTATTTAGGGTACCGTGTAGTGCTGGCTTAGAATGTCACTACCCCTTTTTACCCACGGGTGTCGTTAAAGGCGACTAAGGGTATGGGGCTTTCTTATGTCGTTTTTGTGCGATGCGGTTTGAGACCCATCACCAACGACAACAACGGTACTTTATTTGAACCATTCTGTCCCCTACCAACTTCCAAATGTAGTTGAGGAGTTTTTAGCTCGGAAGCTCTGGCTACCCCTTTTTGGGATTTATGGCCATGATATCTCAGTGGGAAACACCATCATATCTAATTCAGAGAGGCGTGGGTCTGAATCCTGAGCCAACTCTTATTAGACTATTCTAAAGACATTCGTGAGGTTTAATTATTATAGATGTTAACGATGAGGAAAGTTGTGTGATTTGTTGGATCACTGACAGCGGTGACCCCGTATCGGGTACAGAAATTCATGATTCCCGCTGAGAGTTTTTTTCGATTGGAATGAAAGAGTTTGGGATTATGCTTTTGTTTTACTTGGAGGGTGTTAGGATTTACTTTCATCATTGTGTGATAGCGATAGTGATGCTGTGATAGCTACTGAGCTAGTGGGAAACACCACTGCCTCTCGTTAGGAGGTGTGGGTCAGAATCCTGAGCAAGCACTTCAATCTATGTCTAATGTGATGGTTTAATTATAATGGTTATTAAAAGCGAAGGAACACATTGATTGATTAATTGATTGTGTTTGAAAGAAGAGACGATAAGGCGCCTGCTTTTATAACAAATCAAAAAAAGTGTAATCTGAACACTAGACCAAAATGACACGAGGTGTTCTGAAGTATTGAATAGTTGTAGTTGGAGTGCCAACAAATTTATCGGAGAAAGAAGTGTTTCAGTGCATGTATGAACAAAATTTGGCCGATAAGTATCCAGACTCAACATTCGACAAATTTTTTAGCTCCATAAAACTTAGCCATAAAGGGGGTAAAAAACAGGGTAAATATTGCCACTACATAATTGAGGTCCCCGCAGGAATTCGCAAATGTCTCATGAATCAGAAGCGAATTTTCATTAACTGGACATCATGTAAAATAAGAGACTTCACCCTTGTGACCCGTTGTTTTAAATGTCAGCAATATGGACACTCAGCTAAGTTTTGTCGTGAGGCTGATCAGGTCTGTGGCCATTGTGGGGAGACTGGACACTCTATCAAAGAGTGTATTAAAAAATCTCAGGAACCAACCTGTGCCACCTGCAAGCGTTTTAAAAAAACGAGTAACCATCCTACAGGAGACCCTGAATGCCCAGCAAGGAAGAATGCAGAATTGAGGTATATAAATTCTATTAACTATGAAGGCGCCTAAGAGCGCCCGTATCTTCTTATTATCTATAAGCACTTATTAATTAAGTTTCTTTTCACATTTTTTACTTCTTTTTTAAATTTATTTTTAAACGTTCTTTAGTTTATTTATCAATGACACATCAAATTATCTATGACTTAGACAATATAAAATTTGGTGAATCTCACTCGTGTGATGTTGAATTGTGTAGCCAATTAATTTGTAATGAGAAAGGTACTCTTAAAATCTTAACCCAAAACATTCGTAGTATTCACAAAAATTTCGATGATTTTCTAATATTATTAACTCGATTTAATGTTCCTTTTGATATTATTATCTTGACTGAATGTTGGTTACAAAACCGAGCACATAGTTTACCCACCCTCACAGGGTACAAATTACACAGCTCAACTAAACTACATAACCAAAATGATGGCATTATAATATATGTACGAGATACGTTAAACTTTACCATAGAAGAAATTTGTGTTAATGAAAGTAATTGTCTAGGACTGATAAGTAAGGACTTAGTCATATTATCTTTTTACCGCTCTCCATCTTTTCGCAAACTTGATAATTTTTTACAATCCTTGAACAGTATACTACATGCTTTCGCCTCTACAAAAAACATTGTTTTAACTGGAGACTTGAATATTGACATTATAACAGAAAACAACGATTCTTCTATCCAGGAATACTTAAACATATGTGCTTTTCATGGAATATCACCCGCCCATACCTTTCCCACTCACAACAGCGGATCCTGTCTAGATCATGTTATGATAAAAACGAATTACCTGACACATACATTTGTTACTAACTCGACTATTACCGATCATCGCGCCGTGCTATTGACATTGAATTTAAAGCTGACTCATAACAAATGCCGCCGCAGCTATTCTAGTGTTAACATGCAAAACGTAAGACGTGATTTAATTCAAATAGAGTTCAGCACGGTTTGTAATAATACTGACGTAAACTTTTCCATGAATTACGTGACTAACTGTGTTCAAAATGCAATTGCGAAAAATACAAGCACGTTTCGTCAAAGCAGGAAGTACCAAATAATAAAACCTTGGATAACTCCAGGCTTAATCAGATGCATAAAACATAGAGATAAGTTGCACAAAAGGTATATGCTTGAGCCTACTAACAATACTATTACTCTTATTTACAAACGATATCGCAATTTTTGCAATAAAATTTTGAAAAATGTAAAATGTGAGTACGAGAAAAAAGAACTTCAATCTGCGGGAAGTAACAACAAATTAATTTGGAATTTCATTAAACAAAAGACTTGCACGACAAAACATAATGATATCCCTAACGAACTATTCAAGCTAAGGTCAACTCCCACACAGTCAGCAGAATTTATAAATAACTTTTTCATAAACATTGGTAAGAATTTATCTGAACAGGCAAATTTTGAAAAATACTATCAAGCTAATTCTAAACACCCTTCAAGGCTTAAATCGTTTGTTATGATCGATACAGACGTCTCTGAAGTAGAGGGTATTATAAATAACTTAAAAAGTAATAGTGCCCCCGGATGGGATAACATCTCATGTAAAGTTTTGAAATTTTGTAAGGATATACTAGCCCCTCCGTTAACTCTCATATTTCAAAATTGCTTGTCTCAAGGTATATTCCCCGAGTCATTAAAAAAAGCTGTGGTTATTCCGATTTATAAATCGGGGGATAAAAACCAACCAAATAATTACAGACCGATTTCTCTTCTTCCCACTTTCTCTAAAATTTTGGAAAAAATAATGAACAGTAGGTTAATAAAATATTTAGATGAAATATCCTTTCTCTCAAGTTGTCAATTTGGTTTCCGTAAAAAGTTATCTACTGATGACGCAGTCCATTGCCTTACAAATGAAATTGTGCAAAATTTGGACAAAGGTATGCATGTTATAGGGATTTTTCTCGACCTCAAAAAAGCCTTTGATACAATTTCAATTCCAATTTTATTGCGAAAATTAGAAAATATCGGCATTCGGGATACTCAGTTAAAATTATTTGAAAGTTATCTTAGTAATAGACTTCAGTGCCTAAAAATTGGAGACAATTATAGCACATTTTCAAAAAACCACCCCTATGGCGTCCCTCAGGGTAGTATCTTAGGACCCAGCCTATTTTTGATTTATATTAATGAGCTATGTAATCTCCAACTTAATAACGGCACCATAGTTTCATATGCAGATGACACAGCCTTACTTTTTTCTGCAAAAACAATAGACGAAGCTTATAAATTCGCTCAATTTGGCTTTAGTATTGTGAATGACTGGCTTTTTAATAATTTTCTGTCCTTGAACACTGATAAAACTATGTATATGATTTTCGCAAGGAACACTTCTACACCATTACTCGCTAATACCCCGCTTTATGCACATCACCGCACTTGCACTGATAGCGCACCATGCCCATGCTCAACTATCTCCAAAGCAATTAACATCAAATATCTTGGAATTACTCTCGATGTTACTTTAACTTTTAAGGTCCATATTAATGCACTCTGTAATAGAATTAGAAAACTTATAGTAATATTTAAAAAGTTGAGACACATATGTGACTACGCTTTAATAAAACAAATCTATCAAGCGCTTGGTCAATCCTTACTGACTTATTGCATAAAATCTTGGGGAGGTGCTGGCATTACCACTATGTTAAAACTGGAACGAGCTCAAAGAGCGCTACTTAAAGTAGCCACAGCGCGCCCTTTCTATTTCCCTACTACCGAACTATATAAACAATGCAAAGTGCTAACTGTGCGCCAGCTCTTTATTCTATTCACTGTTCTAAAGCAGCATGCCAGCTTACACTTCAACCCTGATACACTAAACAGGAGGCGAAAGGATATAGTATGTTTGAATACTTATAGTGCAAAATTTTCCATTACAAATAGATTCTTTATATTTTTAGGTTCATACTTATATAATAAAATTAATAGATTACTAGTATTATATAACTTAAACAACTTTGAATGCAAGAAAAAACTTCAATCGTGGCTTTTAAATCTTACATACACGGAATCAGAGGAATTGCTTAATATAATAAGTTAATATAAGATGTTTTTATTTTTTTATCATAATAATACAATTAGTTAGATACAATCGAGTCTGATAATAATTTATACACTACTTACCAATACCATTATATGAAAACTGATAGTTTAAGCCTTTTTTGTTTATTGTTGCCTGAAATACAGGTAAATTACCTAGCTCAGGAACAGGAAAATGTTATATTTTGTACTTTAAATAACTTACTAGGTTAAGACGAATATTATGTACTTTTGAAAACTGAATAAATTTTTATTATTTTTTTATTATTATTATTAGTACCTATGTCAACCCGTCAACGATATTGCGTTCTTTAGCGTTTGGTCCAATCTATTAATTGACTTCAATCAGAGGCTCATTAAGAGACAAGGCAAAGATTGGACGTCTTAAACAAATAAATTTTAATTAACTTAGAAAACTTATTAAACAATACGCGGCCCTATTGTGTCATAAAATCTAATTAAAACATAATTAAGTGGCTTCAATTGTCCTGTGATCATTTATGTTTCTTATATTAAATGATAATGATAATCACAACAATATTGCTGAGGCAGTCACCAGTTCATTGCTACGCAGGCATTTAAGTACGAGAAACTTTTAATGGATATCTCGTTTAAGTACAAGTAATATTATTTTAAATGTATATCTGTGTTTAATGTGCTGTATTCTATTGTTGATCTTCTTTTCCTTTGTAATATTTTTATTATTTTTTTATGAAATTTACGTTTACTTTCTTTATGTTGATTGTTTAGTGTTTCTTAATGTATGTGAGTGTAACTGTGCTTTTCTTTGTATGTAGCAATGAATAAATGTTTTCTTTCTTTCTTTCTATATTTTAGTGAAATGAAAATGAGGGTCTTTTTGTATGATTGGTTAAAACAATGGGTAGGTACGAGTTGCATTAAAGGCGAATTTAGAAAGATAACTGAATTAGTTTTCTTTGTTTCATAAAAAAAACTGCTACTTAACATAATCTGCATTTATATACTACACAAGATTAGTACATTCATTCAAACTTAGATATATATACTTATACTCACGCCCATTATTCCCATTGGGGTAGGCAGAGACTACCGATCGCGACTTAGCACGATCTCGACAAACCTCTCCTGCTTCCCTTACATTCATTATTCTTGTCATACATGATCTTTTATTCTTCTAATACAATATTCACTATTAATACCAAAAAGGGGTAGTCAAAGCTGAAGCTTCCTAAAGGATTTGAAAGCCCTCACCCGATTTTGGATGTTCAGAGGATATTGAAATAATGGATAGGTATCCAACCCGATTCCTAAAAATTCCTTAAAAGCCTAAATAGCCTTAGAGTCGGAAGAAACCACGGGGAAGCTATAACATAACATACATACATATACTCACGGCTATAAATCCCTAGAAAGGGGTAGCCAGAGCTAAGGAATTAAAAATTCCTCAGCCACTTTTGGAAGTTGCGTGGGGAATAGATGGTGAAATAAAGGTCTCCAACCGCATCGCCCAAAATCCCTTTAAAGCCCCCAATACCGTTAGTCGCCTATTACGTACCCACAAGAAATGGGGTAGTGCTATAACATAACATATGACCCTTATAATTATGTTTAGGTATATACTACACAAGGTAACTACATGAATACAAACCTATACATACTTACTTATACTGACGCCCATTATACCCATTGGGGTAGGCAGAAACTATCGATCGCCACTTTAGCACAATCTTGTCAAATCCCTTACATTCATTCTCATACATGCTCTTTTAGTCTTTCATAATCGCTATTAATACCAAAAAGGAATAGTAAAAGCTTTCGGATTTAAAAGTCCTCAGCCCATTTTGGATGTTTAGAGAATAGTGAAATAAAGGATAAGTGTCCAACCACGATTCCCAACTATCACTTATAAGCCTCAATAGCCTTAGTCGTGCGAAACCCACGGGAAAGCTATACATAACATATGACCTTAACAATTACGTGTATAGTTATAAGTTTTGTATTAACAATCATGTTCAATTTCATATTACTCTCTCCACTATTATTAATACTATTTCTAATACATTTCTGATTGATTCAATTCACTACATATAAATTTGTTATTACCTGGTTTCCTAAGTCACAGGCTTAGCCTTTTTAGGAACCCCTGTGTAATTGTTTTCATATCTAACTCAAAACATGTGTGTCAAAAAGTGAAATCAGATAATAGTTATTATTCCATTTCATCTTAACTATGTTCCAGCTTATTGTTATTATTTCTTTGTGTCACAATAAATAAACGTTTTTTTATTATTTTTTTTATAATACACAAGGTCCTTGTTAAACTGTGAAAACTTGAATATAAAATCTTTCCCAACAAACTTTGCTGTAAACTTTCATTTTGTTATAACTTTGGCGTGCTTAGGAACTATAAGTGCATAATAAATTAATAAGGAAGTGAATGCATTGTGTGAACATTAGCAGTCCATGCATTATATTCGAACTTGTGTTTACTTTTTAGTTAACTATATTTTTAACAACAATATTGAATAATTATATATTTATTTGAATAATTATTATATTTGCCGTGTAGTGCCGGCTTAGAATGTCGCTACCCCTTTCTATCCACGGGTGTTGTAAGAGGCGACTATTGGCGGTAGGCGGTATTGGGGCTTTTCATTGGATTTTTGGGCGATGCGGTTGGAAACCCATCACCAAAAACCTTTATTTTTACCATTTTTTCCCCACTCAACTTCCAAAAGTGGCTGAGGAATTTATAATTCCTTAGATCTGGCTACCCCTTCTGGGGAAATATAGCCGTGAGTATATGTATACATATGTATGTATTGAATTATTAAATACTATTGGGCTACCCTAGCTTCGAGCGGATAGTGTAGTTTTTAAAATATCTAAGGTTTCTTTAATTATTGCTCACCCCTTTTGAGATTTAGCGTGATAATGCGGAAGTGGTTTTGTAGTATATGCGAGGTAGACAATAAATAAACACAAAAACACACTTTATAATAAATATAGATAAATATAGTTTCAATGGCACAATAATATTATATTCTAGTTTGTTTTCATTGTAGGTATAACACCAGTGACCCTGCTTTCGTCTTCTTCTATAAATACTTTTGACAAAATATTTTTAAATGACTTAATTTACCCAAGTTACTCTTTAATATCAAAGTCTTCAATCATAAAAACTTT
Organism: Bedellia somnulentella; assembly: GCA_963576735.1. NCBI lineage: Eukaryota > Metazoa > Arthropoda > Insecta > Lepidoptera > Bedelliidae > Bedellia > Bedellia somnulentella. The sequence goes on from OY755176.1 coordinate 2,169,220, forward strand.
GTACCAAAGCATGAACTAACTACAACAATATCATATATTACAAATAAACATATTTTCCAATACAAACCATAATTTCCTTGACCTAATTGAGCCCCTCTATTGTCACAACCAGACAGCTGAAACGCAAAAGACCGCACAGCGTTTGCATCTTAACAAAATAAACTTGAATTCATTTTTCTTAATGTTCCAACCCTTAAAACGGTTGTATTTACAGAGCGGAGGAAATGTTGCACGGGTGACATTCTGCCTGCGGGGGTAAAGGGGAGGGGAAAAGGGTAAGGGGGGTAAAGGGGGAAGGGGGGAAGTACATCTGCATAAATAGGTAAAAGCGGTCACGTCCGGCCTTCCCGCGTTTACTTGTATCGACTGTGGTCTAATATGCCGTGTTCCAGTGTTCCAGTTAACTTGCCCTGTTTACAACACAATAGATTGCGTTTTATTTGTAAGCGTTTGTTTGCTGCAGTGAATGGGTGCCGTTGTGTGCGGATTTAGTTTTGTTTTTTTTTAGTGGGCTTAATGTTGTACGGGTTTTAAGGCACTTTTGTTTTAGCGTTTGTATACAATATTATGTCTTACGATTGACTTGGGGTTTATAATAGACAGCTAATATGCAGGGTTAGATTTTACAATTGGTATTTAAAATATTGAGAGACAAAATCGAGGGTTCATATTATACTGTGACAAGATTTACATTACAATCATCAAACTTATTTAATGTTTATCGCTTTAACACCAAAACATATATGAAGCGTTTCGGATCCATCACTTATTTTTGCAAGAATAAAAGAAATAAAGTACTGTTTTCTTGCCTTATCCCTTAACAACTCTAGGTTTCTAAACTGACAGCACTGAAAGTTCCGTTTTTATATATATATCTACTACAACATGCCATCTACTTGGCTACATTCAAAACCTGTCTTAAGTAATAGTCAAACTAGCACACGAAGGGTTCAATACCAGTATCTTGAAAAAGCAGTTACAAAATACATATGCTACGGTAATCCAGAGTAATATTTTCATTTTAAAAAGTTTTTTTATGTATTTTTTTTTATTAGTGAGTATGAATATATAATTTATTAGATATTATTTAATAGTAAAATTGGTTATTTGTAGGTTATTTGATAGTAAATTTATCATTGTTTTTATTTTTAGATATAATTTTATTTTTTGTATTGTAATTTGATATGGATATTAATTAGCCATTTATGTGTACTTAGTATATTTAAAAAATGTCGCATTGGTGTTCACTGTAATGGCATTTTTTTTGTAAATGTGAATAAATAAATAAATAAATAAATAAATCTTTCATATAAAAAAGTAAAAAACATAATTTATTAAGACAGCAGCAACAGAAATTCAGCATCTGTAAAAAAAAAACATTACGGTACCCCAATACCAATTACTTAAGGTATTTTTTTAATTCCAGTTAGCTTGCATAAAACATAATGAGGAAAGTAATGGCAACGTGTAGAGGTGTATTTATTTTCTATTTCCGAGCGGCGACGCGCAGCCTGAGACAAACACCAAGCTAATCGCCGGCCATCCCGCCTCCGGTAGGGATGGCCAACAGACCATTCTATCGATAAATGTAATTTTTAATTATTTTACATATGAACATACTTAGCACTAAACGATAATATAACTTTTAATGGTTTTATATATGAAGATACTTTTGATACTTCTTTTACAAAAACACTGTTATACCACAAACGTAGCTTATGTATTCACCTTTAAGTGGTAAAGCATTTGGTGCAAAAAGTATTTGTTTTATGTACCATTGTTTAAATAAGGGTTGAAGGAACTTTTGGTTTCGTGAAATGTTTATTCTGTTGCAATTCATTTGTGATCTTGTATATGCCTTGACAATTTTGCGTTTTAATTTGAAATGATAATTGACAGTAACTTTAGAGCCGTGTAGTGTCGGCTTAGAATAACACTACCCAATTTCTACCCGTGGGTGATCGTAAGAGGCGACTAAGGGTATAGGGGCTTATTAAGTGATTTTTGGGCGATGTGGTTGGAGACCCGTCACCAAAAACATTTATCATTACCCGCTTTTCCCCAATCAACTTACAAAAGTGGCTGAGGAATTTTTCATTACAAAGCTCTGGCTACCCCGTTAAGGGATTTATAGCCGTGAGTATATGAATGTATGATGTGTGTTGTTTTAAATGTGAATGTCTATCCATTATATGAGATAGGAAATAATAAGGTTACTAGAACTACAAACACCAAGGATATGATTAATCTCATAATTACTTTCTACTCTTGCTTTTCATCACCGTACGTTTCAAATACATCAAACATACAAGCCTAATTACATTATCAAGATAAACTCCATATTTCGATAAAAAAAAAAGTTATATATTAATCGATTGAATCCACAGGTGCAGCGTACCCATCACTAACTGTCTTGATGTGTCTCCAGTCGTAACGTGTTCTTTTAGTGGTTTGCCCTCTGTTTGTGGGACGTGCGGCGACTACCGGACTAGTTGTATAAGACCATATAATTCTTTTAGCGTCATACATTGTCGATATGAGAATCGAATGTGATGCGATTATTTGAGTGGTTTAGCGGTATGAACTTTGAGCGTTCCTTAGTTTGTTGTATTGTCGCTGGATTTTGCTCTGTAGTGTCGGCTTAGAACATCACTACTCCATTTCTTCCCGAGGTGTTCCTTAAGAGACGGCTTAGGGTTTGGGTCGTTTTAAGTAATTGTTGGACTAAGAAATATTATCCCCAAACAACTACAAAAAGTGCCTGAGGATTTTCTTGCTCCGAAGCTCTGGCTAACCTTTCTAGGGTTTTATAGCCGTGATTGTATATATATTAAATATGTTCTACCGGATACACTTTGGTGTATTTAAATATAATTGTATTGGTGTCATACATTGTCGATATGAGAATCGAATGTGATGCGATTATTGGAGCGGTTTAGCGGTATGAACTTTGAGCGTTCCTTAGTTTGTTATATTGTCGCTGGATTTTGCTGTGTAGTTTAGAATAGCACTTCCTCCCTATTTCTTTCCATGGGTGTTCGTATAAGGCGGTAAAGGGTTTGGAGCTTTTTAAGTAGTTGTTGGGCGATTCAATTGGAGAATCATAATCAAAAAACAATTGTTATGCAAACAACTTTCTAAAGTGGCTGAGGAATTTACTATTCCGAAGCTCTGGCTACCCTTTCTACGGATAAATAGCCGTGACTATGTAAGTATGCTTGTCGATGGATTAAATCATTTTAATTTTCATCATCATTCAATCATTAAAGAGTCTACTCTAGAATCTAATTAATTAGATTAGAATCTATTCAATCGTTGCCAGCTCAATTCACGGTAGCTCAATTTGCAGAGCGACGGGGGCGTATACCAGAGGTCGCGGGTTCGATTCCCGCCTATGTCGATATTTTTTTCTTTTTTTATTCCTTATTTATTAGTAATAATCCCCACATGAGGTTTTCATGAACAAAAATTCAAATTATGTGATAGTTGGGTGTTCTCAACATTTGCATTCTATCTGAATAGGTAGACAAGTGGCCTTCCGAATTTGTAAAAAATTCGGAGGTAGGTAACGCAAACACTACTTAAAAGTGTAAAAAGAAACAAAGGATAGAATTTCGCGCTTGCAGCCATTGACACGGTAGCTCAATTGGCAGAGCGACGGGGACGTATACCCGAGCTCGCGGGTTCGATTCCCGCCTGTGTCGAAACTTTTCTTTCCTTTATTTATTAGTAATAATCCCCACATGAGGTTTTCAAACAGAAACATTCAAAATATGATAAAGAGCATCATCATTAGGGCCTTTAACATCTTGTCAGATGATTTAAGCAGCGCTTATGATCAAGAGTATACTAGCAAAAAACTTACGAATTAATAAATATATTCCACCGGATACACTTTGGTAAAAGATCATATAATTCTGTTGGCGTCATACATCGTCGATATGAGAATCGATTGTGATGCGATTATTAGAACGGTTTAGCGGTATAAAGTTTGAGTGTAGCTTAAGTTTCTTATAGAGTCGACGGTTTTAGTTTCTTATAGATAAACTTTTTTGTTGAAGTGGGTGGGTAGATTGAGGGTACTAGTTTTTTTTAAATAAAAACTTATAGTTATATACTTTGTTTTAGAAGGGACTAAAAGGAAACCTATTTGATCAAATGAAGAAGGCACTGGAAGCCATATACAACCGTTTTTTATCACGAGATGATTGTAGCTTCTCTTATTGCATTTGAAATCGCAAACATTACAAAAAATCAAAATACAGGTGGGAAATCTTTATTGGATAAATCATACATTTGAGGAATATAGCATCTTGTTAGGAGCAGGAACGCTATTCAAAATTCAAATAATTTATTTCAGATAATAAAATCCATAGTTTACAATTTCAATCAATTAAATGTAAATGTCAAATAAAAACATCTAAAATTAATAAAACACAACATCAGATATAAATAGCTATGCGCTATGTGTTCTATTTGAGATTTTGATTGATTTATGATTTACGTACGTATAATTTTCTTACTAACTTCATTCATGAGTAAAAAAAATAAACGACGTCCTTTGCTCCAATAGTTGAAGCGATAGGCTCAAGACCCGGAATTCGATTTCCGGGGGTTATTTAACAGTCATCGTGTGGCATTCTTATCGTAGCTTATTTGGGCTATTAAGACTAAATTCTTCGGAGACCACATCAGTAGTCGCTAACGTTTTTCAATTCACACTATAAATAACATAAAAATTGAGGATATTAGTTCCCGTGTGGTAAGGCAAGGGCTTAGCGATCTGATATATAAACCAAAAAACAGTATTCAAATGAATACGTACTTTTTTGCCATGTAGTGTCAACGTGGAATAGCACTACCTCATTCTTCAACTTTGCGCTTTAGGGTTTTTAAAGTGATTTTGGTCAATTCCAAAAGTGGCTGAGGAACTTCTAGTTCCTTAGCTCTGGCTACCCCTTATTGGGATTTAGCCGTGAGTATATGTATGTATGTTTGGCCAATTGGACTTGTGGATTAAAAAGTTAGCTAATTTGGAATATATAGCAATGAGTTTGTTTTTGTAAGTGTTTATTTTCTATCACACTCAGATCAAGCCGTGTAGTGCCAGCTTAGAGTGGCACTACCCCTTACTACCGCCTTTCACACGGGTGTCGTAAGAGGCGACTAAGGGTATGGGACTTTATTAAGTGGTTTTTGGGTGATGCGGTTGGAGACCAATCACCACAGAAACTTTATTCTACCATCTGGACCTCTATCAACTTCCAAAACTGGCTGAGGAATTTCTTATTCCGAAGCACTGGCTACCCTTTCGAGGGATTTATAGCCGTGAGTATGTGTATGCATGTATAATTATCGTACGTATCGCAAAGCTATACCTCACGTTCCACAACGTTAACGCTCTGTCAAATATTATGTGTAAGTTAGAACATTCATCACACACATGTAAGCGGAGTTGGTCGTAGTTGTGATATATGTATCGGAGTGGGGCCTGTAAACTGTCGCACCTGGGACCCAACTCTAAATATTCGTCTCTTACTTGAAAACGTGTAACTTTTAAAAGGATTGCTAATTTATGATGCAAGTTTTTTGTTGTTGTTGTAGGCTGTTGAGTGAGCGGTGTTAAAATATGGTTTGTTGAGATCCTGACCTAATCTTTTATAAACATAAACGTTCACGGCGTTTATCCCCGAAGGGGTTGGCAGAGGTACCAATACTCCTGAACTCACATGGCAAGCGCCATCTAGTTTCCAGAGAAGGTACCCACGTTTTGCTTAGAGAGTGTACTCACGTAATAGGGGGCAGGCCTATCGCCGTTTTGTACGAATACACTATCACATGTCTAAGTACAACTCAGATGTTTTCCCTCACCGTTAGCAACCATGATAAATTTCTAACTAATCTTTTATACTTTGTTTTTATCATAAAGCTCATGAAGAAAGGTTTGCCAGGATTGTAAGGAGTGGTCGATAGTTCGTGCCTACCCCAATGGGAAATAATTGCGTGAGTATATGTATGTATATAGCTCATATATATTCATACCGATTGGTTTGAATCTTTAATTGTGGTCTAGCTGTAGTGCTCCAAGCTGTTTCACTGCAAGTTATACAAGTATTTTTATTCTTAACCGTCACATATATGTCTTTTGAAACATTATGTGGTCTTAAACTAATATTAAGAATGTATATTGCTGTGTAGTGTCGGCTTAGAATAGCACTACCCCATTTCTTCCGGTGGGTGCACGTAAGAGGCGACTAACGGTATCGGGGCTTTAAGGGATTTTTGGGCGATGCGGTTGGAGACCCATTACCAACAACCTTTATTTTACCATCTATTCCCCACTCAACTTTCCAAACGTGGCTGACGAATTTCGAATTCCTTAGCTCTGGCTACCCCTTCTAGGGATTTATAGCCGTGAGTATATGTATGTATGTATGTTTATTTAATAGGTAATGTATCTAAATATTCAATTATTACTTACAAAAAACTGGCCTGTTTCCAGGATAGAATTGTTACTCATTGTAACGAATACTTAGGTAAGACGTAATACCAACTAGTGAAAAAAGTAAGTTTATTCTATTCTGTCCTTAATAACTAAGACATATAAATAGCTTATGTTTCTCCTGAGCAATATTTGTGACAGGATTTGGTATATATTTTTGTTACAAGGACAAAATCTACGATGTATATCTGTCTATTTTTTGTTTAGAATAGTATTTTTACGACTTATCATATTTTTTTAACATAACATAAACGTTCACGCCGAATATCCCCGAAGGGGTTGGCAGAGGTACTAATACTTCTGAACATCACGTGATTTTGTCACCTGGTGTTCAGTGCACACACGGTGAGGGAAAACATCGTGAGGAAATCCACATGGCTGAGTTGTACTTAGTGTATTTCGTACAAAACGGCGATAGGCCTGCCCCCTTTCACGTGAGTCTTTTAGCAAAACTGTCTAAGCAAAACGTGGGCGTAGATGGCGCTGCCATGTGAGTTCAGAAATATTGGTAACCCCTCTGCCAACCCCTTCGGGGATAAACGGCGTGAACGTTTATGTTATGTTATGTTAATATATTAATAAGAAGTAAGAAAAAACCGACTTCATAGAAAAACAACCGAAAATAAACAATCTAGTACTAAAAAGTACGAAATAAGTTTTTTAATTGAATATGAGTGAGTACTGTGATTGATACCTTAGCAATTTCTTTATTCCACACGCGTCAGTTCAACCTACCTAAATATTACAATTCTCTTAAATTAATTTGTGAGCCGGTGCCAGCCTCGATGATTATTGATAATAAGAAGTGTGTATTTCGCACTTCATATACACGTAAAATGTAGGGTACCTTGTAGTTGTAGGGTAAATTGATTTTTGTACGATATAATATTTTTTAGATTGTAATAATCAGAGATAGATAGCAGGGTGAATTTACTTTTGTTTGTCTGGCACCGACTCAAAAATTAATTTAAGAGAATTGTAATATTTAGGTAGGTTAAACTGACGCGTGTGGAATAAAGAAATTGCTAAGGTATCAATCACAGTACTCACTCATATTCAATTAAAAAACTTATTTCGTACTTTTTAGTACTAGATTGTTTATTTTCGGTTGTTTTTCTATGATGTCGGTTTTCTTTTTGTTAAAAATTATATTTATTTTACGAGTTTTAGAGATGGGTAGACCTGGCAAAGATGCCTCTCGGATGAGGAAGCGACAATTACTGTATTATTCTTCGTATTTCCGGTATTTCTATTATAGTACGATATTAAATAGGCTCAACCATATGTAACCTTACATTGTTCTTAAAATCCTTCGAAAGGCGATGGTCTTCAATTCTACATCTCAAGAAAGACTCAAACGCTCACGCCGAATATCCCTGAAGGGGTTAGCAGAGGTAGTAATACTTCTGAATATCACGTGACATTGTCACCTGTTGTTCAGAGTACCCAAGATTTATTAGGCAGTGTTCTCACGTTATACAGGGCAGGCCTGTCGGCGTTTTGAACAAATACACTGTCACATAATTGTGAGTTTCGACAGTCCCCTCGATTTCCTGGGATGCCATCATCAGATCCTGGTCTCATGGTTCTTTCTCGGTAACAATAACATAACAAAAGAAATGTTTAGTGAACCTGTACTTCTCTTCATAAAAGCTACGAAGAGGAGTATAAATCTATGTAGGATGTGGAAAGAACTGTTTCCTAATACCTAGTGATTGAGGATCCACACCTTCTATCATCAGCTCAGCAGCATAACAATATGATTTTCAGAAGCAAATGCCAATATAAGTTCAGAAAATATGTAAAACGCGATACATTTGCCTATAAAATTTGAGGGTTCCCCTCGATTTCTCCAGGATCCCATCATCAGACCCTAATATCCTCATCATGGTACCAATCCGGGAGTATCTTCTTTCGAATAAAAAAATAATAATCAAAATCGGTTCATAAATGGCGAAGTAATCGGCGAACAAACATAAAAAAAAAAAAAAAAAAATAAAAAAATATACCGGTCGAATTGAGAACACTCCTTTTTTTGAAGTCGGTTAAAAAGAAAACTCAACTAACGCCGTCTAAACAATACGATGATATCAAAACTCAAAGCTTTCAATATACAATATAAATTCTAAATTTAAATACGCCGCACATAAAAGCTGCAGGTCGCTCCACCTGGCTGTTTCCTCGTCGCATCAATAAACGTGACCAACCCACCCATTCCAGCTTGTTTGCTTGAAGAGTCCGTCCATTACCTACGTTTGCACTGCCTTGCTTCCCTGTCTTTTATTTATGTGTACTTGTGTTTCGTTGCTTTCAATTTGTAAGGAAATATTTAAACTGTACTTGTATTTATCCATTGATATAGTATCTAGGTTCTTTTTAAAATAACTTTATCAATCATATGATTTTGGGCATCTTATATGCAGTTTATTGCTAAAAGGCTCACAAAGGCAGGTGTCCGAAGTACGAAGAATAAAAGAGCATGTATGAAAAGATTGCTGGATGTGAATGAAGCTAGAGAGGTTTGCCAGTATCGTACAAAGTGGCGATCGATATTCTCTGCCTACCTAATGGGAACTGATGGCGTGAGTATATGTATGTATAATTTTGCTAATGCGAACTCCTTCTTGGGTTGCAATTTTTGGTATTATGATAAAACACAATATTAACACACTTAATTTTTTTTTTGTTACGGATAACGTAATAAATATATCTATACCAGAATTTCTGAAAACAACAACAAATTGATTTCTAGGAAAGCTTTTTGGTCCCTTGTGACTTGAATGTGAATTTCTGAATCTGTCACAATCTGAATTTCATTCTCTTCGGGATTTCTGATGTGCGGTTACTTAAGAGAACTGGCGTAAAAGAGGCATATAGTATGATTTACAATAATATTCAGATTCAATAAAACCTAGTGTTTTCAGAATGTTTCTGCTATGTTTTCGAAAATCCTGCCGATAGCGTTGTCATAAAATATCTTTGCGTAATAATAAATCAGTCCCTCAAAAAGTAATATCAACCTCAATGTTCATAATTTCTATGTAACGAAGTATGATTTAAAAAAACATTTCTCGAAATAAAACAGCGGAAAACAAAGAGAAGACGCAATCTTTTTAAGCATAATAATTTCATTGAGAAAATGCCGTTTGAATGTTTTTGAGGGCATACCCCCGGGATATTTTTGAGGTTCAAATAAGGGATTCCAAGGGCCTCTGTCTTTTATCATTCCTCATACACATAGCCGAGGGATTAACTAATATTTATTGTATAATTTCACAAAGACCCGTTATGAATTGAATCCCTAATGAAGCGAGACTATAAAAGAAGTCTGACAAATTAATATGTATCCTTATTGTTTGATTTTTTGTTACTTTTCCTTTTATCTGATTTATATACCATGTTTTCCAGTTTGTGACTTTCGTATAACATATTTATATTTTGCTTTTGCTTCTATTATAATACTGTAAATATTTCTGTGCCCTGTGGTTATTACGCCAATAAGATATCTTCTTTTTTCCGTTCAAGTGGGTCTAGCTCTGTTTCCATGAAATTTACCTACTACTATACCTCTACTAACAGTTTTAGCCTTAGACTATAGCTAGAGCTTTGGTACCAATATTTTATAATGATAAGTATTAGAAAATGAGGAATGAATACAATCTAAAAAAATAATGTGTCAGCAATAAATTAGTCACTTAAACCATATATAGTAATAGGATACTAAATATAGTATGTAGGCATATTTATAAGCATTCATATCATGTGTAATATTGAGGGTAAACGTATATACATATATACATATACTCACGGCTATAAATCCCTAGAAGTGGAAGCCAGATCTAAGGAATTAGAAATTCCTCAGCCACTTTTGGAAAGTTGAGTGGGGAAGAGATGGTAAAGTAAAGGTTGTTGGTGATGGGTCTCCAACCTCATCGCCCAAAAATCCCTTACAAGCCCCAATACCGTTAGTCGCCTCTTACGTACACCCATCGGTAGAAACGGGGTAGTTCTATTCAGAGCCGACACTACACGGCACTGAGGGTAGACGTGTTAGTTCTATTAGACTCCTATCACCTGATATTCATATTATCTGTGAAACTCTGTCTACGAGATGAAAGCAGGACCGTTGTCGTTTCTTGCAGTACACTGTTACAAGATTAAGTAATTGTAACTTCATTTAAAGTTCCTAAAACGTTGAGAACAAAAGCACTTCAGGTAATAGGTTGAAACTATACAGCAATACATCAAAGCCCAAAAGATAAGCGCTTGTATCAATCATGTCTCAAGTCAGACCCACAGTAGGTGTTATATATTTATAATAATTGACAAACCTCTATCAACGCCAGCCCTACATAAATTACAGTGAGTGCTTTCGGCGAGCTTTCAAGTCAATATTAGTCGACTGGCATGAATATTTTATAATTTAGTGACAGTTTGGCTGTTTAATAAGAGGTGTGTATGTGTATTATGACAGTTTGATTTTGGTATTACTATTTTTGGTGGTATGATTTATTGATTTGTTACAAAATTAATGGGTTGGAACGATCAAACGGGGTGACAATGGGACACGTGTTGTTGTTGATATAACTACCTCCCTAGTTATACTCACAGTTATGAATCACAAAAAAGGTAGTAAAAGTTTCAGAATCAGACGTTTCTTAGCCATTTTGGAAAAGATAGTAATTGGCATTTGCTGTGTAGTGTCGGCATAGAATAACACTACCCCATTTCTTCCGGTGGGTGTACGTAAGAGGCGACTAACGGATTTGGAGCTTTTAAGGGATTTTTGGGCAACGGGGTTGGAGACCCATCACCGAAAACCTTTATTTTACCATCTTTTCCCCACTAAAATTTCCAAACATGGCTGAGGAATTTCTAATTCCTTAGCTCTGGCTACCCCTTCTAGGGATTTATAGCCGTGAGCATATGTATGTATGTATGTATGTAGTAATTGGCAATTTGTATCCCCATATCATCGTGAAAAGCACTAACGTTGGAGACCCAATTTCTAATTCTGAATCTCTAGCAAAACTTTTTGTAATGTTTTGTTATTTATGTCCGTGTTTCTTTTTGGCATCTAGTATTTAGAATATCCACGTTTCGATCGGACAGTACGATCAGAAGGGCAAGCACGAGCCGTGTTTAAACTAGTTATCGCGTGGGATAAAGCAGCCATCTCTTACGCACTTACTTAGTATCGTATACTGCCATCTCATTCTAACCGTTATCGTGTCGATATAATTGCGCTCGTGCTTGCCCAGCAGGTGGTAAGCTTGCCTTTTGGTATGAATACGCTGTCACATTACTTAGTGTAACTCAACCATGAAACATTTCCCCCCTCGTCGACTTGTTTGATTAGTTAATTACAAATATGATTTAGGAAAATACACATTGATATAGATCAGACTTATTATTTGAACGAAGTATTCCCAATTGAGTATCAACGTGGTCAATATGATAATGCGTAAATACATAATACTATTCAGCTTTTAGTATGTTTTGAGACAAAAGATGTGATACTAAACTATACGTAAATATCAAGCTATTGACACCCCGTACATACATACGTACAGAAAATCTATATTTGAATGCAGAGACAATCAAACTAATTACTTTTACTATGGTCTGAAGTTAGTAATCCTAAAGTTAAGATTTAAAGTACTCAAAGTTGAACTCTGAGAAATTTTATAACTTTTATACATACATATACTCACGGCTATAAATCCCTTAACGGGGTAGCCAGAACTTTGGAATAAGAAATTTTTCAGCCACTTTTGGAAGTTGATTGGGGAAAAGATGGTAATAATAAATGTTTTTGGTGACGGGTCTCCAACCACATCGCCCAAAAATCACTTAAAAAGCCCCTATACCCTTAGTCGCCTCTTACGACCACCCACGGGTAGAAATGAGGTAGTGTTATTCTAAGCCGACACTACACGGCAAAACTTAACTAATAAATAACTTTTATAATTGATAAAAATATAAAGTATTATTTTTTGAGTACAAACTTGTACTAGTCTCCACTCAAACATGTTATCATTAAGATCTTAAGTTAATAGTAAACAGTTCAGCAATCAAATATAGTAACATGTCTGTCAACAGGAGAGTGGGAATACTCCTCAGAAATTAATTAGATTAACACGACCGGTAATATGTTCTGTTTAATATTAATCTTGACATCACTTAGGGCAATTATCGATCCGTGTTGTCTGTAATTTTGTGTGTGAATGTAACTTTCGGTAAGGCTTAGTTATATCTGCAGTTTCTCTGTAAACTTAAACAGTACATACATACATACATATACTCACGGCTATAAATCCCTTAACGGGGTAACCAGAGCTTTGGAATGAAAAATTCCTTAGCCACTTTTGGAAGTTGATTAAGGAAAAGATGGTAATAATAAATGTTTTTGGTGACGGATCTCCAACCACATCGCCCAAAAATCACTTAATAAGCCTCTGTACCCTTAGTCGCCTCTTACGATCACCCACGGGTAGAAATGGGGTTGTGTAATTCTAAGCCGACACTACACGGCTACTTAAACAGTATACTAAAAAATAGCACTTATTCCTTTTAAGTCGCTTTAAGTTTGAGAAATTGGCACATTTTCTGTATTTTTAAGGCTTTGTACGTTGCGTGTAAATAAAAATATAATACATATTCTCTAGAGACTATCGATCGCCACTTTGTACAATCCTGGCAAACCTCTCTGGCTCATTCACATCCATCAATCTTAAAATAGTAGTAAAAAAACTAACATGTAACAAATGCGTTGCGTTAATTAAGCGATATGAGCACATTGTTTGTAAAAAAAAACAGTACCTTGCATAGCAGACAGTTAAAGACAGTTTAAAAATACAAGTGTCAGTCTGACGATCGTAAAATTCACAAGCAATAAATACGAACATTTCTTTCTTTGGACAAGAATACACACTTGCTCGATGTAGTTTATCTTAGACTCACATGTTTGCGTTGTTTATTCCCGAAAGGGTTGGCAGAGCTACTAATACTTCTGAAATTCACGTGACATTGTCACCTATTGTTCAGAGGGCAGGCCTATCACCATCTTGAAAGATAACAACGTCACATGACTAACTTAGTCATGTGGGTTTCCTCACGATGTTTTCCCTCAGCTTTAAAACCATGATATATTAACCACACATATGACTTTAGAAAAGACGAATTGGTGTAGGCCCGACCCAGGATTAGAACTCTCAACGTCTGCACGATAAGCGCGTATGTAGTTTATGTAACTACATATTCATTGCGTAAATACCGTGAAATAGATCTACCCTAACTATTAGAACTATTGTTAGTTGTTACTATTGTATACTGGGCATATATTCGTATCGTATTACAGCTATATGTAACTCAAATAGCATCTTAATTGTGCCGCCCTAATAGCCCTATCTGAATGCAATAGTATATACTGAATCTTTGTTCGATGGCTGTAGTATTGAATTGTCTGTATTATCATTTTGTGAAGATCAATTCATGGTGAGGGAGATTCCTTGCACTCACGCTAATTATGCTATTCAGTTATTAGGGTGATGTAAAATTCGTCATGACATGGGTAGAACACCCGCCCGAAAACAGAAGGGCGTGAGTTCCAATCCTGGGTCGGGCCTACAACAATTTGTCTTTTCTAAAGTCATATGTATGGTTAATTTATCATGGTTGTTAACGGTGAGGGAAAACATCGTGAGGAAACCCACATGGCTGAGTTGTACTTAGTCATGTGACAGTGTATTCGTACGAAACGGCGATAGACCTGCCCCCTATCACGTGAGTACACTGTCCATGCAAAACGTGGGTACTCTGAACACCAGATGACAAAGTCACGTGATGTTCAGAAGTATTAGTACCTCTGCCAACCCCTTCGGGGATATTCGGCGTGAACGTTTATGTTTTGTTTATGTAAGATAAATGTAATCGCGAGACAAGCAAGTGATATTTTTTTAGGATCTCGCGAAAGGTCGATATATCAATCGCTTCCTACCCCATGAAGAGCATGAGTGTAAGCAAGTTAATATGTAAGGGAAAAGATATGAATATAAAACAAGCGGTACAGTTAGTCGAATTGTATAGAAATGGCGCTTAAAAGTCTTTTCCTACCCCAAAGGTAATTTAACCTTTATTGAACGTTTTGAAAAAAAACCGTGTGTGTACCTTACCTCATAATTCGAAAACAAGCAGTGGGTTTTGAAGAAATAATGCCCAGTTGTGTCTTTTATTAGCTAAATACGTGATTCAGGATCAATATTGATAACAGTACTGTAAAATCACAACGTAGGTTAACTAATCTATCTCATAAATAGGTTTGCAAGAAAGAATTAACATACATACATACATATACTCACGGCTATAAATCCCTAGAAGGGGTAGCCAGAGCTAAGGAATTAGAAATTCCTCAGCCATATTTGGAAAATTGAGTGGAGAAAGGATGGTAAAGTAAAGGTTGTTGGTGATGCGTCTCCAGCCGCATCGCCCAAAAATCCATTAAAAGCCCCAATACCGTTAGTCGCCTCTTACGTACACCCATTGGTAGAAACGGGGTAGTGCTATTCTAGGCCGACACTACACGGCAATAAGAAAGAATTAAGAGCACTTAAAATGGAAAAGTATTTAATAACCTTAATTAAAACTATAGTCACGGCTCCTATCCTTAACAAGGATGCCAGAGTGTTCGATAAATTTGTCATCTACGTATAGAAGATGAGTGGGTCTAAAATAGTCAAAGAAAGAAATTCACAACAAACACTTAAAAATCCCACATCCTGCCACACGCATGTCCAAAGACAGGGTAGTGCTATTCTAACCAGACGGTACCCAGCTGTTCGTATTCTAACAAAATTAATATAACATTGTTCAAAAGGTACGTACACTTTATTTTACAACTTCTTTAAAGAGACAATCTTATTTTACGAGTAGTTCGGTTTATATAGATCATGTGAAAGTTTCACGAGTTGAATGGTTTTTCAGTTCGAACTAAAATGTGCCATCAAACAGTTTTCTTTGTTAATGGCGGCACTGCAGTGCTTCGCGAAGTAATTTCTGTGAATGCAGCTAAATCCTTGTTTATTACCTTTTGAATGAGCGTCCACAGACGGGTGGGCTAAAATCGTTCCGTTTGCGTATAAAACTATTCTACAAAACAAATAACAGAAATACGAAAAAATCTTTAAAAATAATAATAACCAGTGTCGTTATAGTAATCAAAAGTTTAAATATAAACACATTTAAATCTATGTTTTTTAATAAAAAAAGTGTGTTTAATATGTCTTTATATTTTACTCATGTGCATGTGATCATCGATGGGACCGAATTACGAATTAAAGCATTAAAAAAACAATGTTCAAAGTTGAGAATGAGTGTTCATTTTAAGTCCCATTTTAAATACAGTCATTAAAAACTGTCATAGCGAAATGTTTAAATTATGTAAAAATCGTCTAGAACCTCGACACTACGCGATCTTGTCCCTTTGTCTTCCTTGGAGATAGACATTTTCATTACTTTTGTAAGCGGCCGGTTACGGTAAAGGTAATATTTTTAAAACCTCTCCAACACTAAGCCTTGATTGTAGAGTTGTGAGTTTCATTTAATAAGTTTTTATTTTCTGTGTAGTGTCGGCTTAGAATAGCACTACCCCATTTCGTCCGGTGGGTGTACGTAAGAGGCGACTAACGGTATTGGGGCTATTAAGGGATTTTTGGGCGATGCGGTTGGAGACCCATCACCAACAACCTTTATTTCACCATCTTTACCCCACTCAACTTTCCAAAAGTGGCTGGGGAATTTCTAATTCCTTAGCTCTGGCTACCCCTTTTAGGGATTTATAGCCGTGAGTATATGTATGTATGTAATGTTATTTTTAACCGTGATAGCTCAGTAGGTAGAACACCGCTTATCGTGCAGACGATAAAGGTTCCAATCCCGGGTCGCGCCAATCTGTTTTTTCTAAAGTCACTTGTGTGGTTAGTTTATCATGGTGGTTATCGGTGAGAGAAGACATCAGAAGGAAACACACATGGCTAAGTTGTACTTAGTCATGTGACAGTGTATTCGTACAAAACGGGGCGATGTCCTGCCTCCTATCATGTAAGTACTCTGTCCAAGGAAAACATGGGTAAGCTGAACGCCAGGTGACAATGTCACGTGATGTTCAGAAGTTTTGCCCTCCTGGTCATACGCCTTCCCTAAATATCTTCTCAACGACTGGTCATCTGGTTCCACTACCTTCGCCAAGTCATCGGGTCCACTTTTGAAAGGCCTACCCACATTGCTTTGTCCAGTAAGTAGCTGCTAGGCAAAGTTGTTGAAATGGTAGGTACTGCCAATACACTTCTAGCTATAAGTTGTTATAATTCCTAACTGAATTTTCATTTTGAATAAAGAATAAATAAAGGAAAGAAAAATTTCGACACAGGCGGGATTCGAACCCGCAACCTCGGGTATACGCCCCCGTCGCTCTGCCAATTGAGCTACCGTGTCAATGGCTGCCAGCCTTCCGAATTAGTAAAAATTCGGAGGTAGGAAACGCAAACACTACTTAAACGTGTAAAAGAAATAAAGGATAGAAGAATTTCGCGCTGGCGCGCGTCGAAATTTTTCTTTCCTTTATTTATTATTTATAATACCCACATGAGGTTCTCATGAACAAACAGATTTAAATTTCATTTTGAATTCTAAATCGCGGCACTTAACAAACGATGCATGTATATAGTATACAAGATTTGGCGTGCATTGTTAACTTTCAAATAAACAGAGCCCAACCTACTGTGCAATAATAAAAACTCGATATGTCTATTCGATTAGAAAAAAAGTGTTCTGTATTGGCTAGTAAAAATATCCTATTCAGTCAGACTATGCATCGCAACTCTGTATAACCTCACTCGCTGTACTCATTGACCGTAAAAATATTTTCTATTTCATGAGATTGAATTTTCGCTAACATTGTTTGAACACCTTTTCGAATGATGCGCTGGATTTTGTACATGAAAATAGAAACTTCGGGAATAATGTGCGTTTGGATTTTGCTGGAATCGTTTTTACTAGAATTTTGTTATGTTTGTACTTCCATTTAGACAGAATCCTAGAAACCAAAATTTTAACATGTGAATAAATAATTATTCGTTAGTCATTTTTGGCAGTACAAAAAGGCAAAATTATGGTTTAATGTAGGATAGGATGTATCTTGAAATTATTTCAAAAGATGTGACAGCGTAGTATTCTATGCTGCTCTCCTCTAAAGCATTAACAAAACATATTGTTTAGCCCACCCCAATGGGAACTAATGGCGTGAGTATATGTATGTAACGTTTAGGACCTTAAAATTATCAGCCTTATATTGGCAAGTGTCCAATGATAATACATATTTATTTAAATAGTTATAATTTACATCCGTGGGCTAGTTGATACTATGCTTTGCTTTTGTGTCCGGAGGTCGCAGGTTTATCCTGCCAAGAACAAAATTTATACAACAAATACGGATGTTTTCTTTGTCTTCAGTGCAATTAAATATTTTATTGTATATTATTTTACAGCGAGACAGAGAGATACTGTCTCCCACAAGTCAATATTGTCCTTTTTAAGGGATTCAATTGGTCTATTTATTATGTCGATATTTACTTATTTATTCTTAGGTTATGTTTTATTTGAAATATTATATGTTATATTAAATATTCCTAGCTACTTCTTTATATTATCTTCATTCCACTGTTGGACAATACTTGACGATTTACTTAGCTTACTTAATTTGTGAGTTTACCCCCCCCCCCCGGGGATCGAACCCGAGACCTCCGTACTTGAATCCAAGCTCTTAACCGCGCAACCACGGAGGAAGTCATGCAATATATGATAGGATGCAAATAAGATGATAAATGGTGATAGCAAAATTAACGTATTAAAAGAGAGAAAGTTTTTCTGATGCATACAATCAAATTACATCTATAATACCTGAAATATATACTGCGTAATATATTCCTGTATATATTTATGTAAGTGTTATTTAACATTACGAATACTCTCCATTCGTATTAACGTGTATTGATCCAAACAAGATATTTCATTTCCTACATTTTTGATTTATTACTTTTCTGATAAAGGTCGGTGCAGTCGCAAGTTATATAAAGTTCTCAACAAAACCACGTCCGTATTCTCAAACACGGAATCCAATTCTGGTTTGTAATAAAATGAAAAGCGGATTGTAGTACCAGTAACGAGCTAAATAATAATATTTTTCCGACTACTGCTCGAGAGATTACAAAGTCTATCAGGAAATTATCTTTCTCTTTGATATTGTATTTGCGTTGAAATTTTATCAAAAGTTTAACTTTGAAGAAGTAATTGAACCGTTTCACCCATCGCTCCCCTTTTCGAATTCATAACTGACCGTCAAAACGTAACACAACAAATTTAATATTTCACAAAACAGTGCAAGCCAAAGTTTAATTAACTTTCGATATCGTGGACAGATTATTTACGAATTTAATTGTTCTCCTCATTTATTGTCATTTCAACTTGTAGGTGCGTTTTTGGTTTAAATTTTACATTGTTTTCCGGGTATTTTCAAGCAAAAACAATGATTTTGGCAATAAATTTTATATTATTATGTTCTGTGTATATTTTATTTAATAACTTGTAAATCGCATGTGAAAATAAACATAAAATAAATGACAATATATACATATTAATACGTACAAATATACTCAGATAAAATAAGCCCATTGAATAAAAAAATATAAAAATTAAAATATTGAAAAAAAAAAAAAAAAAAAGGCATTTATTTCACAAAATTAAGTAGTTTACAATGGATTGGTTTCGGTGTTTACCGCAGTAGGTTTCCCTGTGACGCAGCAAACAGGCTCTTTTAAATAACTAAGTAACATAACAATTATGTACTGATGGCCATTTTTAATTTTGTTTCAAGTACAAAGATACAAAAAAAAAACGTATTTGTAGAAATAGAAAAAAAAAATTAAAGAGAAAATAAATAAATAAAATAGTTCATTTTCTC
The DNA here is from genome assembly GCA_963576735.1 of Bedellia somnulentella. Lineage (NCBI taxonomy): Eukaryota > Metazoa > Arthropoda > Insecta > Lepidoptera > Bedelliidae > Bedellia > Bedellia somnulentella. The sequence goes on from OY755176.1 coordinate 2,188,737, forward strand.
ATAATTAATAGCTATAACAGATCAGAACTCGTATTATGTGTGTGTTTGTGAGTGTATGAGTCTATGTGCGTGTTCATGTGGGTGTGTGAGTGCGTGAGTGCGTGTGTGTGTGTGTGTGTGTGTGTTTGTGTGTGGGAGAGAGGGACATTATTTGTGCTTGTGGGTGTGTATGATATTGTACCTATACGTCAAATAGGTTTTTAATAGTAACTGCTCAACCTCGTTGTATGTTAACTCTTGTAACCAGTTTGTGATATAACGTTTTAGTTGGATTAACGTGTAACCTTTGACTTCTGAATTGTAGTAAGGTATACAATACACTAAGAAATAAACCTTAATATTTCCTATATAAACTATTACCCTCAGCGCAATTAGAACCTGTGACCTCAGGACTCAGGAGTATGTGAAACATAATTTTCAAAAGTATGAAAACCTCTGCCACTCTTTGTGGATATTACATACATACATATACTCACGGCTATAAATCCCAAGAAAGGGGTAGCCAGAGCTAAGGAATTAGGAATTCCTCAGCCACTTTTGGAAGGTGCATGGGGAATAGATGGTGAAATACTCGTAAAGGTTCTTGGTGATGGGTCTCCAACCACATCGCCCAAAAATCCCTTAAAAGCCCCAATACCGTTAGTCGCCTTTTACGTACACCCACCGGAAAAAATGGGGTAGTGCTTTTCTAAGCCGACACTACACAGCAATCTATCTTTGTGGATATTCTGCCCGAATAAGAACCTAATACACTCATAGATTTAATCTATGTTTATAAATAATACAATCTTATTGCAATGAACCTAACAAGCCCATTAATTTACCTAAGCGCAGAAATATCATTAATTAACTTATGATTCTGAAGTAGAGTGGCGAAATATTGTGAAATGTTGTTTAGTTAGTGATTAGTTTTCAGCTACATCGCCTATCAAGCACTTAAAACCCCATTTCCCTTGGTTATCTCATACGAAACCCACATGCAGGCAGAAACGGGTTAGTGCTTTTCTAAGCCGACACTAAACAGCTACAATATTCTAAGTATACGTAAAAAATCGCAACTCATTTACTAAACAAGATTTAAAACCGTATTTAACAGTGATTTAATAAAACCATAAGCTTACGTAAGCCAATCAACTGTTTATTAAAGTGAAATTCCTTGGCAACAAGCTTTGTAGAAGAAGCAGTTAGTTTTCAAGAAAAGCGATTACATTATTTGTTTCAAAACTGAACCGTAATAAATCTTCGACGGGAAGTACAGAGCGGTTGGTGACTCACCCTTGACAACTTGTATTGAAATTTAACAGTCTGTACATGATATTTAATGGCCTCCTAATGCACTGGGAGACTCGAATTTGTGTGTGAATTTGTTGCCTATTTTTTGTTAAGATAGTTATTGGGTAATAGAGATATCCTGTTTTATGCTAGCAACAATTACATATAATATATGTATGTATAGGCTATCGATCACAAAAAGGCAAACGAGAGTTTCGAAATTAAAATTTCTGTAGCCCCATTTGGAAGTTTAATTGGAAAGAGCAAGTAAAATAAAAATTGCTGATAATGAGTTTCTAATGGCATTGCCCAACAATCACTTCCTTCGTTTGGATTGCAAGTCAATATATTTAAAGTCATTAGAGTAGATGTGCAAAACATGTTCAAACAAATAATTTTGCTAAAATAATGTATTATATAAAAGTATTTTTTCGCCTAATGTTATTTAATAAATATTGTTACAACAACGGGGAAACTAACTTATTTCCATGATCAAGTACTTGGTATAAAACCTTTATTCAGTGGATTAAACTTTATTGATCTTTCGTTGAATTGTTTAATTTCCTCTTAGAAAATCATTTATTTTGAAACGGCAAATCTTTCCAACATTATACAAAAATCCATTGTTGTAATTGAATATCAATCGGTCTCGAATCGAATCCATTATATTATTAAATTAGAATTCAAAATTCGAATTTCAAAAAGGAGGTTTGTCCTGATAACGAGTCATTTCTTATGTTGCCTTTGAAATGGTGGATTGAAATGATAATAAGGGATTTAATAAGTGGCTTATTCAATATTTTAGATGATATTGTTATATCATCTCACGCACAATAGACCAGCTTTCACCGGAAACGATCCACAGAAAACCAAATTCACAATAGAATTTATATTTTCTCAAACACCTTAAGCTATATAATAAGCCATGCAAAACGTGGGTACTCTGAACACCAGGTGACAAAGTCACGTGATGTTCAGAAGTATTAGTACCTCTGCCTACCCCTTCGGGGATATTCGGCGTGAACGTTTATGTTATGTTATGTTATGTTACCTTAAGCTACTTGTGGCAAACATTTTGTACTGTTTCATTCTCAGTAATAGTTATTACAGAGCAAAATAAATGTATAATACTTTGTGCTGAAGATATGATTTCGTAATACTTCTGTGTTTAATATCATTTATTAACATTTTAGGGTTTCATAAATGAAATGTAGATGATAGAACTTACGCGAACACTTAGACTAGCGTATCTTGATATATTTTTATTTTAATGCTGTAAGATCTCTTTTTCACCGTTATTGGTAAAGTAACCGCAAGTATGACGTCAGAAATGACAAATTGTTGTAGGACCGACTCTGGATTCGAACTCACATTAGTATGTAAACAGTAAGTGTTATAAGCGGTGGTCTCCTAACTGACCTATTAAGCGTGTCTCTCTCACAAAACAAGATATAAGGCTCTTCTCACATTTATGGTTTAGATAGTAAATATATTTTTTAATTTGTCTTTACAAAGTTAAATAGATGAGATGCATAGGTATTTTCTAGTCGGTAATACTAATCGATTTCTACTCGTAATAATAAAATTACAATTCAATCAGTAAAAGAACGAATGAACGAAAATCAAAATGAAAAATACACTTCGACGTTTTGCAATTTCCCCTTTGCTTTTTAACTGAAGAAATAATCTTTAAATTGCATAAAATTCGTAACCCCAAACCCAGTTACAACAAACATTACTTTTTAATGAAACATTTCGGATGAATACCGGAGGTGCTTCAAAATAAAATCTCAGAAGCGATTTATTCGTCTTCCAAGTATTGCAGCAATTAAAATTTCTTATAGAAAAAGCGGTAGAATGCGTTGTCAACGGGGCGTCTTTATTGTACGGGGCCCACTAATCTTTTGTCAAGGAGGGATTACCCTCCCCTCTCACCGTACCCCTCCTTGTAACGAGGGTCGCGACAGGAAGTTCTGTCGAAATCCGCTGAAAAAGAATTTGTCTTAATGGACATGATCTTTCACTGGTCCTCTCTTTAATTCCGTTGGGAAGGATTAGAATGTTATTGAAAAGCTTTTTATCAACGATAGTTGTCCAGCCTAAGCGTCTTAAATAGGTTTATGTGATAAGATCACTCATATAGGATTTACACTGTGTACATATTTTATGTGAAAGCTTATTCCATACTCATAGGCCTACTACTGTGAAAATTCAATATTTATTTGTAGCAAACCTTTTCATATACTACTTATTATTATTAGCCAATTAGGATTTAGAATCTAGTCATCATGGTCGTTAATAAAATTTTCTGGTAATCTATAACTAAATTGGAATTTTGAACAAATATAATTTGTTAATGTACCCTTTTAAAAAATCGAACCTGAGACTCTCGAACTGTAAGCATTACGATCTAACTACGAAGGCAATATTATAATACAACAACTTTACTATGACAAAACCCCACATATATACGCAAAGGTTTCATTTTCAAAACAAGTTGTCTGAATGCGATATTCAAAAGCTTTTATCTAGAAAAGGCGACTCAAAGAATATGTTGGAGATGTGAGATACACATTTCTATCAAAGCTAGACGATCCCAAATCAGTTCTATTTACCTGTGGCGCCCTAACACGAGTAATACAGGTTCCGCTTTTCATCCCGAAATTAGGTTTTCTATTGTCGCGCCCGTTTCCCTGAGACATTTTAAATCGATATCCCAGCGCTTACAACCCATCGAATGCACAATACATCCAGCTACAATGCCTCTATTATGTCCGGAATTATGAACCAGCTTCTTATATAAAAGCTCGGGAATCTTTTCAGAACGGATCAAAAAATGCTAAATAATGTTATATTGTTGATCTGAAAATTATATTCGCATTGCATTGGCTGTTGGTGGGAACGGCAGGTGGCGGCGGCGGCGGCAGCGTATTTGTGTTAGATTTGGAAGGTAATGTATTGGAAGAAGTAATATTTTAGAATGCATGTGTTGGGAAATCATTTTCGGTTATATTTTGCTTTCTTTGTTGACTTTACAATTTAATATTTCTTGGTTGGTTTTTAAAGGCAAACTAAATAAAAAGGAACTTGAAGGGTGAAATTGAAGGATAACGAGTGGTAGTTCAAAAAGGCTTTTCTTATGGGCAAAGAAATGAAATAAAGTTGATGTCAAGGTCAAATATTCAATAATGACGTACAGATAGAAATTATCGATTTTTTTATTATAGTATGAATTATAAATATATCACGTGAGTACACTGTCCATGCAAAACGTGGGTACTCTGAACACAAGGTGACAAAGTCACGTGATGTTCAGAAGTATAAGTACCTCTGCCAACCCCTTCGGGGATATTCGTCGTGAACGTTTATTACGTAATTTTTATGTATGAATTATAAAGTAAGTTTACCTTTAAAATACTCACGCTAGTAATTCCCAAAATGAGTAGCCAGTGCTTCTAAATGTGTGTGTATTTCCGCACCTTTTGGAAGTTTAGTGCGGAAAAGTTTGTAATGTAAATACTAAACTAATGGTTAGTGATTGGTCACATCACCCAAAAAACACTTAACAAGCCCAATATCCTTCCTTAATCAAGCTATATTTCTAAGCTCACTGCTAAAAATCTCTGTAAACAACCATTTTTTTACGTCATTTCATTATCTCAGTTAATTGTGAGTATGAATACGTTAATTATCCTGCTGATTTTTATGTCCATTACCTGATATGAGTTTGGACATATTTCATGATAACAGGTGAAACGTACTATGATTAATTTCAAGGAAAATTATATCCAAAGTGACGTTTTGTAAGTTCATTATTTCTTAAATAGTAAATATTTTTAAATTACACAAACCTATTTCTTCTTCTCTAATACATTTTAAAGCATTTGCATTTTGCTAATAATTATAAATATTTTTACTACTTCAGCATGAAATACATATTTGTAGGAACTTTTACGATTCAAGTTCTTCTAGTGCGGGTTCAATCTTCGAAGTCAATCAGTAGTAGGTTTTTTTTAAAATGTTAATGAGAATTTATTCTCTGAGTAATGATAGTACTCTGCATATAAAACGCAAACGTTCACGCCTATATCCCCGAAGGGGTTGGTAGAAGTACAAATACTTCTGAACATCACATCACATTTTCACCTAGTATTCTATGTGCTTGGACAAGGACCAATTCACGTGGTAAGGGTACTCTGCATATCGGGTAGATAAAATCTACAATCTTAATCATTATGTTTAAATTGTCGGCTACTTTTTTTCTTTCTATAAACTAAAGAAAATCTAAATCCTGCTTGCAAAATAATATAATTTGTAAAACGTTCCATCGTAACATAACTCTGTTTTTATCCTTACATCTCAGCTGCTAATTGTTTCAGCGTCACAGAATCATGAGATCTCAGGACGCAACAAGTCAGCGAGACGAAAACCGTTAACTCATAAAGCAGAACAAAAGTGATGTAATAAAATTTGTGAGCTTTGCGTGATACGGCCACTTGAGCTTAAAACTACTAGCCGAGACGAGAACACAGACACTGGCTTGTGGATTTAGTTTTAGAAGATTATTGTATTAAATATCCTTTTTTTTAAATAAGGATTTATTTTTAAATGTATGTTAACAGAGATCGAAATTCGAACCTTAAATATAATTAAGACCATAGACCATTCCTTGTTATGGATAAAAAATAACAAGAAAAGTATTTGCTTGCGTGTCGAAGTGGTATTAGTCTGACGATTAAGCGCTCGACTTAAAATCCGGAATCGGAATCTCATAAATTCAATTTGTAGGATTCAACCCAGTTTGGTATGCAGGTATAACATGCTTTAATCTACTTTCATTTTTTTCCCTGCTTCAGAAAGTATTAGTGCTCATTTGCACGTAAAAGCTAATTTATTAACTACAACGTAATACAGTGTTTTATCTCGGGACAACCGAAGCTATGCGGCGCCCAAAACCCAATGAAAGTAACATAATTTGTAACATTCGCGTACTCACTCCTCCCTAACCTCTGGAGACATTAAATACTTCCTAAAACAGTTTGAATTTCCACTCTCTCTTTATGATTTTCATAATTTTTTTATTATACTGTTGTATGAAACATCTCATCATTTTATCTGGCTCATATTTAATTGCCTGATTTAGGTACATCAGTATTTAAAAAATCTACATTTTCAAGACTTGTACTGCCCGCATCTTTAAACTTTTTATGGATTTCCAAGTTGACGACGTGATAGCGGGTAGAACACCGGTTAACGTGTAAGCGACTAGTGTTCAAATCCCGGGTCGGGCCTACACCAATTTGTCTTTTCTAAAGACATATGTGTGGTTAATTTATCATGGTTGTTAACGGTGAGGGAAAAAATTGTGAGGAAACCCACATGGCTGAGTTGTACTTAGTCATGTGATAGTGTATTCGTACAAAACGGCGATAGGCCTGCCCCCTATCACGTGAGTACACTGTCCATGCAAAACGTGGGTACTCTGAACACCGGGTGACTAAGTCACGTGATGTTCAGAAGTAGTACCTCTGCCAACCCCTTCGGGGATATTCGGCGTGAACGTTTATGTTATTTTGTTTATGTTTCAAGTTAATCATGTCAATAAGACCATAGGACCTACAATACTTCAATCAAATATTTGACCGCTCATTTAAAACCACCGAAAGTAAAAAAAACTAAGTACGACATATATATTCTTGGCTCGTTTGACATGCGTTGTCTGGACACTTATTGCTATCACAACAACAATCTTAGTTGCATCAGCATTATTGGATGCAAACTGGAAATAGTTTATTGCTTTAATATTTAATTGTATCACTGATGTCAAATAATAAAATTGTTAACAGTTGCATCAAGCACCGGGAAAACTTACAAGCTTGGCGGCACGATACATATAATAAATTTTCAAAATAACAGAAATATTTTTGCATAATTTTGAATAGTACTACATTATTTTTAAGCAAAATTATGTATTAATCACTTAAATAATTATTTCGTCACCGTTTTGACAATCCATCACTCAAAGTCTTATCATTTTATGGTTAAAAACAAATTATTTGACATACTTGACCTTAAAATGTATGTATTTTGTAAACTTAAGTGAAATAAACGACTGAAAGTCTTGCAATCGAATCTGCGTACTAGGTCGTTAAGCGGTGTAGCAAATTGACTACGAAATCGTTGCTTCGTAGCAGCTCGTAGCCAACGCTACGAAGAGTCTGGCGTGACGCCAACCCACACATATTGAGGCTACCTGTTGTCATTCTTTTGGGCCTGTTGCATTTTCATGGCCCGAATTTACAAGATCTAAAAGTAAAATTTTCTTTTAGTATTAAAAATTAACACGTTGAACGCCATGGCAGACACCATTTATCTGCCAGTGTGTATTCTCAGTGGGCTTCATGAAATATTAAAAAACAGTCAAAATTTGTTAAGTAAAAAAATCCATATAACTTTAAAAAAAATGTTGACAGATTTAATTAGAAGCTTTAGTAAAATTTACTTAATTGCTTCTATTTAACTTATGAATTTAATGGCCTTAATCTTTTAAATCGTTTTTCCGGTGTAATACTCCATATTTAAATCATATTTGTACGGGATGTAATTGTGCTAATAATATATGGCAGTTTGTATAGAAAAATTGGTTCGTCACTGCAGGTGTACGACGGGTTCAATCTTATCCTGGATCTTAAATTTGTCTTAAGTCCACAAGCAAGGCTTGGTAGACTATGGCTAGCCATACATAAAATGTTTAATTAGTTGAAGAGCTGCGAGCAGTTGACAGCGCAATGATCAACGACATTAACTCCTAGTGCAATGTCCTGTGTAATGTCGGCTTAGAATAGCACTACCCCATTTCTTCCGATGGGTGTACGTAAGAGACGACTAACGGTATTGGGGCTTTTAAGGGATTTCTGGGCGATGAGGCTGGAGACCCATCACCAACAACCTTTATTTTACCATCTTTTCCCCACTTGACTTTCCAAAAGTGGCTGAGAATTTTTCTAATTCCTTAGCTCTGGCTACCCCATCTAGGGATTTATAGCCGTGAGTATTTGTATGTATGTATGTATGTATGTATGTATGCAATGTCCCAACGAAACTTGGATAAAACCAACAGAGTGATTGTGTAAACACGGAATAGGAACCTGGCACCTTTTGTTTTGAAGCTTACGCCTCGTAGACGGACTGTCTAAATATCGAAGAAATAAAGAATTTCACTATCCGCAAGGGGTTCAGTGTATTGGCACTGACTTACGCCCGATTTCTGAATTGAGTATATATATACGAGATACTTAAGTTGTTCTCAGCTGGAATACTCAATTAAGAAATCGGGCGTTAGCGAAGCAAATGTATGACTTACTAAAGTCAGAGCATTGAATCAACCAACCGTGATGCAGGGATAACTTATTTAGGCAATTCATTAGTAGCGCTTTTTGAGATTTTTGTACATACATACATACATATACTCACGGCTATAAATCCCTAGAAAGGGTAGCCAGAGCTAAGGAACTAGAAGTTCCTCAGCCACTTTTGGAAAGTTGAGTGGGGAAAAGATGGCAAAATAACGGATGTTGGTGATGGATCTCCAACCGCATCGCCCAATAATCCCTTAAAAGCCCCAATACCGTTAGTCGCCTCTTACGAACACCCACCCCTGCAGAAATGGGGTAGTGTTATTCTAAGCAGACACAGCAGATTTTTGTACTAAACAACATTTTAACTTCTCTATGTTACGCTCTAACCAGGGGGACAGATAAAGTTTTACAGTGCAGTTCCACTATCGCTTCATCAAACTCGCCGTTCTCAGCATGTTGGTCTCTGCATGCGCCCGGAAACAGAATCATATCACAATCAAAATCCATACGTATACTCACGGCCATATATCCAAAAAAGGGGTAGCAGAGATAAAAAACTACTCAGCATTTTGAAGTTGATAGGGACAAGACGGTAGAAATAAAGTATCGTTGGTGATGGGTCTCCAACCGTATCGCCAAAAAGCCCCTTAGAAATGGAAGTAACATTCTAAGCCGGCACTACACGGCAAAAATCAAATCAAAACCCCTTCAAATGATATAAAAACTTCAAATACCCACAACTAACAGCGGGGTTACAAAAAGCAGCAATAAAACTGACAGCATTATTGTTTCCCGCCAAGTGTTCTGTCTGCTCACAATTTCGTCGACTCTTATCTGTGGACAGAGTAGCAATCATGTTGTAGGCTGGCTCGATGCCAACGCCACCTGTTGACGGCGCGGGGAGCTGCCAACCCGCGGTAAGCCTCGACAAATTAAAAACTCAAGTGTTTTCCAAATAGCCGGGATCTGTAACGATTTAATCGGAATTAGAATTGAGGAATTGATAAATGCGTAAAGTTGTGGTTATTTTACATTTTAGCAGTTATTATGATGTTTACGGACTAAAATAGAAATGTTTAGAACTAAATAGCTTAAACAATCGTGGTAGCTCAGTGGGTAGAACTCTGCATATCGTGCAGGGTTAAAATCTCGGATCGGGCCTACACCAATTTGTCTTTTCTAAAGTCATATGTGTGGTTAATTTATCATGGCTGTTAACGGTGAGGGAATACGACGTGATTTATGGTTTCCCCACATGAATAAGTTGTAATTAGTCATGTGACAGTGTATTCGTACAAAACGGCGATAGGCCTGCCCCCTTTCAAGTGAGTACACTGTCCAAGCGAAAAGTGGGTACTCTTAACACCAGGTAACAAATGTCACGTGATGTTCAGAAGTATAAGTACCTCGGCCAACCCCTTCGGGGATATATGGCGTGAACGTTTGAGTTTACCTTAAAATAGCCAACAGATATTTTAATATCGTAGATTAATCAAATGGCTCTCGTTTCTAGAATACGGTTAGTTACATTAAATTTTTATAACTATTAAATCGAGCAATCTGGTTTTTTTTTAATTCAAACTATAGCAATAACTCACAGCCTTGTTAGTCTAGATTTTCTTGTATGATACGTTTACAGCTCGAACGCCCAAAAATCACTTAAAAAGCCCCAATATCTTTATTCGCCTCTCTCTACAGCCAGCGGGAATAAAGAGAGCAATGCAATCCTAGGGCTACCCAAACAACGAAGTATTATGTACAATACTTTAGTTTCGAAAGTCATAACCTGCTTACCCACATATACTCACGGCTATACATTCCATTAAGAGGTTGCGAAAGCTTCATAATTATTAATTCCTTAACAATTTTTGGAGGTAGAATGAGGTAAAGATTGTTCTTATACGCGGGTAGGCCACTTTTTTGTGATCGAACTCCTCTGGAACGACTCGACAGATTCCAACCAAATGGGCACAGTGGTCAAGTAGACATTGCTAAGTCTCATAATGGGTTGCATATCTTGATCGAACTGACCAATGAGGGATAATCATAGAATAACTATTTTCCTATTGAATGAATAGAAAAACTTAATGGTTTCTTATTTATAGCGCGGGTAAAGCTAAACAGAGGACACATTTGGATCAAATAGAAAATGTCCTCAAAAAACAGGTGTCCGCAGTATGAAGAATAAAAGAGCATGTATGAAAAGATTGATGGATGTAAACGAAGCCAGAGAGGTGTGCCAGGATCGTACAAAGTAGCGATCGATAGTCTCTGCCTACCCCAATGGGAACTAATGGCGTGAGAATATGTATGTATGTATGTAAAGCTAAACACTGACTGTACATATATTAAGAAGGTTGGGGTTGGAGTCACTCAGCTCAATTCACTTTAATCAAAATTTGTATTGAAGTCCTAGTACAATAATAAATGGTCGGGGATGAGTCTCCCTGCATATCACGCTATAACAATAAAATTTAAATAAAAGCAATTGATTCGTAATAGCTGTTATGTTGTTTCGGTACAGCATCTGAACAAAACATAAATGTTTTCTATATTATAATACAATATGATATTGTACTTTGTGCAGGCCTAACAAAGTAAATAAATAAATCACTTTAATAAGCCCAAAACTTGTTGAAAACTCATTACTTTATGAAACCAACAAAACTTGTTTGTATATTTTCGCTCATTATTAAAGCATATCGAAAATGATTAAAAGTCTGAGTACAAAAACCCGATCTCCATTCCAAAGTACTTATAGCATACTCCACACTGATATTTTATTTTACTATCAGATTTAATCAAACATGAAAATGATTAATTTCTCCTTTAACATTTTCATGTTTATTGGGGTTTTATATATGATGAAGCTAAATTAATTAGTAAAGAGGATTAAATACTAATTGTATGTGAGCTATCGCTGAAAACTTTGTTTATGTTAATGGTTTGATGCTGAAATTTATTCATGAATTCTCTTTGTTTCAGGTAAAATATGGGAGTATATTTTCCTGTTTCATCACGATTTGTCAAAGGTTTCAAAACGCATGCGTAATTGAATTAATAAAAGGAGTAAGTGCAAATTAGCTGACTATTTTTTTCGCAGATTACTGATTGGAAAATGTATTTTTTTTAATTTTCAGTGATACTAAAAAAATACGATTTGTGATGGTTCTTCAGCCACATCGCCCGACCATTAAAAATAACCCCATAACCTTAATGTGCTTCATTAGACTACTATGAAAGACATGAATGTGTGCAATTCCTACCTGGAACTACCGAGTGAGTTCAAATAAAAACTCTAATCTTATCTGTAATATTTTACGTCACGCGACCATTTATAATACCTTTGTAGTTTAAAAACATGTTCATTCATCTTCACTCTGTTATCAATATTTTATTACATCAATTTAACAGGAAATCAAAATAATTATATTTTTAAATTTTCAAATTGAAAATAATTAATCATTTAACAACTACTTCATTTTTGCTCAGACAGTATCTCTAAATATTTGCGAGCCCGCAGTTGTCAAAATCATTCGCCCTCTATTGGAGTAAGTAAATATGAGTTACAATTCCTTTGAGTGAAGAAATATCAAACTAAACTTAGAAACTTTTTAACTTTTTTGTCCTGTTGTTTTCTTTTTGTATAAAAATTGTTAGAACCTTCGATCATATATATGCCAAAGATGATGCACTCCATTCAAATTCAACGCACAAAAGTTGACCGCGAAAATTTCAAAACTGTTTGACAATCAAATATTTATTTTTCTACAAATATCGACCTTACTGAATTTTCTTATGAACTATTATTTGTTGCAAGATCTAACACGCGACTGTCACTGAAACAGTACTTACAATATAAAAAAGCACTGTTTGGCCGGGCCGTTTTTCGTGCTTTGTTTTTGTATCTTTGGTATGATCGACGGTTGAAACCCTATGGTAAACTAAGGCAATTTAAAAATTGAACAATTTGAGAGAGGTCTCCGTATTTAAATGTTTAACTATTCATACCATTATTTCCTACTTGGGACAGAGCCTATGGATAGTCGCTTCCTTCCTTCTTCTTCATAATATATGACATAACTTTAAATTGAAAATTGTTTTATACCGATTTTCCAAATTTTCATTACTTTAAGGAAACAATAACAGGAAAAAATGTACGCTTTTAATAAACGCTGTTATCCTGAAAAATCTAATTAAGAAACGACAGCTGTTGCTTTTTCTTATTCGAGACCTAAATATAGTTGTTCTGTCGAAAATTTGGCTAAAATTAACATTGTTTTCTTTGATGAAATTATTTGAAGTATTTTGTGATATCTAATCAGTATTATTTGTATTGTTGCCCTGTAGTGTCGGCTTAGAATAGCACTAATATATTTCTTCAGTTTTATTCTTTGTTTTTATAACGGGGGTCCGAACTGAGAAGAATAATCAATGTAAGGGAAGCTAGATCGTGCAAACTGGCGATCGCTAGTCTCTACCTACCCCAATGGGAATAATGGGCGTGAGAAAAAGTAAGTATTACCTCCCGTATTGTGTATTTTAACGAAAATGGACAAAAAGAAAAATGTAAAAAAAGTTATATCAAAATCTAATACTTTTATTTAAGGCGCCTATAAAACAGCCAGTAATTTAAACATACATACATACACTCATGGCTACAAATCCCTAAAAGGGGTAGCCAGAGCTGAGAAATTAGAAATTTCTCAGCCACTTTTGGAAGTTGAATGGGGAAAAGATGGTAGAATAAAGGTTGTTGGTGATGGGCCTCCAACCGCATCGCCCAAAAATCCCTTAAAAAGTCCCAATACCGTTAGTCGCATCTTACATACACTAACCGGAAGAAATGGGGTAGTGCTATTCTAAGCCGACACTACACAGCTTAATTTAAAGTACATAAAATGTATGAAAGTAAGTAAAATACGCTAACATAAACATGGTCACCTGACCACGAATATACTAAACCAGTTTACAATATACATTCCGTCGCGTGAAACACCCCTGATAATAAAACTTCGCATATGACTTGCAAAAATACATAAAACTGTAAACTTGGCAGGTCCATGAGGTTCCATATAAGAGTTTAAGTTGTATGCAACAAAACTGTCTTATTTCAGTTGTAACATTTTAGATACATTTGTGTAGTATTTCTTTTAAAATGCCTTACAAAGTGGTGATCGATAGTCTCTGCCTACCCCAATGGGAAAAATAGGCATGCGTATAAGTAACTTTTCCTTCCCGTGGGTGTGTGCTGAGTATTTAATTAGCGTAACTGAAGAATTAATTAAAAATATGTAAAAATAATAATGTACTTTGATATCAGTTTTAGAAATTGTTAATTACAAAAAAATCTAAGATTATTATTTGAGGCGCTTATTAAAACAAACCGCCAGTTATTATATAGTAGATAAAATGTATAAAGGTAAGTAAAATACGCTTACATAAACATTGTCACGTGTCCACGAATATACTAAAACAGTTTACAATAAACATTCCGTCGCGTGAAACACCCCTGATACTAAAACTTCGCATATGAATTGCAAAAATACATAAAACTGTAAACTCGGCAGGTCCATGAGGTTCCATGTAAGAGTATAAGTTGTATGCAACAAAACTGTCTTATTTTAGTTGTAACATTTTAAATACATTTGTATAGTATATCTGTTAAAATTTACATACATACATATACTCACGGTCATAAATCCGTAGAAACGTGGACCTCAGCCACTTTTTGAAATTGACATACATACACACATACATATACTTACGGGTATAAATCCCTTAACGGGTTAGCCAGAGCTTTGGAATGAGAAATTCCTCAGCCACTTTTGGAAGTTGATTGGGGAAAAGATGGTAATAATAAATGTGTTTGGTGACGGGTCTCCAACCACATCGCCCAAAAATCACTTAAAAAGCCCCTATACCCTTAGTCGCCTCTTACGATCATCCACGGGTAGAAATGGGGTAGTGTTATTCTAAGCCGACACTACACGGTTAAATTGAGTAGGGAAAATATTTGAATATAGAGGTTTTTGGTGATAGGGCTCCAACCGCATCGCCCAATGAACACTTAAAAAGCCCAATATCCATATTTGCCTCTAACGAGCATCCACGGGTCGAAATGTGGTAGTGTATTTTAAAGCCGACACTACACAGCAAAATTTTGTTTCTTTTAAACAAACGTTGATGGTGGTTTTTATGTTTTTGTATAATTATGTTTAATATACTAACTAAGGGAGGTTTACTTTATCAAATTTCTGGTGAGGTACTCAATTTTAATCCATAATGTCGCAAAAATTAGCTAGTGCTTCATTTTGTACTAGTGATGGGAAACAGAAAGAACGAAGTGTGAAATCGTGGGAAATATTTTTTTCCACCATTAAATAAAGGTATTTTAACAGTAAACGATGGACATTTACTCATCTGTACTTCAGTAATTTTTATGTAAGGCAACATTATACCTGCAGCCTCTGATATCACTAACAGGGCCTACGACCTAATGCACTATAGTCGTTTTCAATTCTTTTTTAACACTAATTCGCATGTTAAGTTTACCCTTAAAGCTTTCAAACTCAATCAATACTCTAAAAACATTAGTATTGAAAATTCACGCTTTGCATAAAATTGTTCATTTAATAATTAATTAAACAGATGAAACTCTCGTCAAATACTGATTATTACCCATCCCTTTTTCGTATCTTGTTAATTAAATCTACACAGCAGGAAGCCACCGGCTTTCTTAGGGCTGCTTTTACTTTTCACATAATTTTGTATTAATAAAGCTTTGTCATCATTCAATTTGACGTGGAACGATCTTGTCATAGATTTTTGGTGATGAGTTATTACATACAACTTAGCCTCGATTGATAAGGACATAAATCAATAAATATATAAGGACTTGCCGTGTAGTGCCGGCTTAGAATGTCGCTACCCCTTTCTACCCACGGGTGTCGTAAGAGGCGACTAAGGGTATTGGGGCTATTTATTGGATTTTAGGGCGATACGGTTGGAGACCCATCACCAAAAACCTTTATTTTACGATCTTGTCCCCCACTCAACTTCCAAAAGTGGCTGAGGAATTTATAATGGAATTGTAGCCGTGAGTATATGTGTGTATGTATGTAAAAAAAAGTAAAGTAAAAAAATATTTATTTTCTCTTCACCGTTTACATAATAAAACATAATTATTTTAACCAACAATAAAGTGAAAAGCTGGTGCCTGAAGTAGGTTATTCGCCTGTGGTACAGGTCACCAGGTCCTCCGCGTGAGTGCTAAACAATTTTGTCATTTTGTGTCTGTCTACGGTCTGAGTATAACAAATTAAATTTAAGAAAAACAAAGCAAGTAAGAAATAAATAACGGTTAAATTATTTGTACAAAATATAATAAAAGAATATAAAATAAAGGTGAAATTGGTCTTAGGTGCAAGTGTGTTTAAGTATGTGTGGTGGGCGTGTGTGTGTGTGTGTGTGTGTGTGTGTGTGTGTTAGTGTGTGTGTATATATGGACTTAGTAAAGTTCATCGATGTTTATTAATAAAATTTATACAATTTCAAGGTAACCCTGAAGTGTACTATTGATTTAACAAAATATAATACATTTATAAATAATATTTAAGATAAAGAAAATATCCATATTCAAATGTTGCTTCTAGCGGGGATAGAATCCTCGCCCCTCGTAGCATCCGAACATAATGAATGAATTCAAAAGGGTTTGCATTTATTACACGACATATTTTAACTATAAACACTAACTGAAATCGTACATATTAATCAAGTAGGTTCCATCTTCATCAAGACACTCAAAAACATAAATGTCCACGCCATCTATCTCCGAAGAGGTTGACAGAGGTACTAATACTTCTGAACATCACATGATATTGTCACTATTGTTCAAAGTACAATTCAGCCATGTGGGTTTCCTCACGATGTTTTCTCTCACCGTTTAACATTCATGATAAGTTAACCATACATCTGACTTTAGAAAAGGCAAATTGGTGTAGGTCTGACCCGGGATTTGAACCGTCATTGCTGCACGATAAGCGGGGTTCTACCCACTGAGCTATCACGACTGCTCGGAAATTAATAAATATGAGTTTAATCAACATACAAAGTTTTTTAACATCCGGTAGCAATTTGGCAAACGAATTCACATGATGAATGGAAACATCCGTTTGTTGTTAAAATTTCAGGACTCAAAAGTGCTGGAGTTATTTAAAAATAAAGTGAAAGAGGACAAACAGTTCGACGAGTATTTAATAATTCTGTGTGAGTTCACTTTTATGAAGTTTTTTAAGCTATTCAGATATTTTTCAATGATAAAAATGTATGGTATTTTATTTCAATTTATTATGCTTTGTTGCTTGCATTAATATTCGTGTTGGGTGTTGATTTTGAATAATACTACTATGTAGGTGTTGTGAAAGATGATAAGGGTATGGTATCATCAGAAGATGAAGATGGAAACTCATTACCAGCAATCCTCTTATTGTTATTAACTCTGCTCTTAATTTATTGATACTGAAGCTTTTGCTGACCTTTTTTGGTATTGCCAGTGTCAGAATGTACCATAGAAGATTTTTAGCTAAGCTCTCTATGGAATGTACAAACTGATATATATTCACGGCTATAAATCTCAAAAAGCGGTTACAGAGCTACAAACTTGGAAAATCCTCAGCCATTTAACAAACTATAGATATAATAATTACTAGCAGAGCGCCTCAGCTTCGCACAGTTAACAAGACGATTAAAAACAATCGGCTAATAAATAGCGACAAAATCGGTCCAGCCTTTAAATATTTTTTAGAAATTATCTCAAATTTAATACCAGCAACATCCAAAAAAATAAAGGTATTAAAAAATAAATAGTGTTTTAAATACCGTTGTTACACTCATATGCATCTAGTAAAAAAGTTTATTTTTATTACAAGCATACAATCATATTTTATTCAGTAAAGATGCATAGAAGATTATTAATTCCTGATAAACTACAGACAACAACGGGCATATAAAAAGCGGCAAATAGATTTCCCTTTGCTAAATCGGACAATTCATATATGGAAGGCAAGAAAACAAAAACTTAGATATGACTCCCCTGTCTGTTTGAATAGATTTGTATTTCCAAACGAACATGGTATTAGAAAACGACCAAAAAAGAGCGACTCGAGCACAAAGTGTACCGGAGTTGGCAGCTGTGAAAACATAACAGGTAAAGGACAGAGTGGAAAGCATTCTGGTTGTCTTTGATCAAGGGTTTTCAATAGCAGAGAGGCACAAAGGGCTTTGCGTCCTGTGTAGCTGAGGGCGGTGGCGTCACAACTTCCAATAATACAACTCAAGTAAATTACAATTTTTAAATACAAAGTACATAACATCGTTCTGAAGTCAGTTTGTTCGTATATATTTTCCTATGTTTGCATTAGTGGATGAGTATAGGTATATAATTGTATGTATCGTAGTCAAAATTTGTTAAAATGTCTTCGTCATATTTTATATTACATGAATCATCAAACAAATTAAAAGCAAAACGATTGTGGATTTCTTACTCTTAAAGTTCAGGGCTCATTTATGATACCGATATCTTAATAACTCATTGTAACTGAAATATTATTGAAAATGACGCTTCAAAAAGTAAAAACCCATTTCTCCCCGAGGATGTGTTGAAGCGACAATGGGTACATACATACATATACTCACGCCTTTAGTTCCCATTTGGGGTAGGCAGAGACTATCTATCGCCACGTTGCACGATCCTGACAAACCTCTCTAGGTAGATTTGTTCACATCTATAATTTTTTTATACATCCTCTTTTGTGTATGAAAAGATGGATGACGTAGGGTATTTGGGCTTACTAACTGGCGTATAATTTACAATCTATTCCTGATTACATTTCCAAAATTTTTTGAAGAATTTCTTATTCTGATTCTGCTCTATTTGCCGTGTAGTGTCGGTTTAGAATAGCACTACCCCATTTCTTCCGGTGGGTGTACGTAAGAGGCGACTAACGGTATGGGGCTATTAAGGGATTTTTGGGCGATGCGGTTGGAGACCTATCACCAACAACCTTTATTTTTACTATCTTTTCCCCACTCAAATTTCCAAAAGTGGCTGAGGGATTTCTTATTCTTTAGCTCTGGCTACCCCTTCCTGGGATTTATAGCCGTGAGTATATGTATGTATGTATGTATGTTCTTATTCTGAATCTCTGACTACTCGTTTTTGTGAGTGAAAGATTTGAGTATCTATATATGCCTGTTCTTATAGAATCCTTTTCGATCTAGGATAATTAGTTACATATACTCACGGCTATAAATCCCTAGAAGGGGTAGCCAGAGCTAAGGAATCAGAAATTCCTCAGCCACTTTTGGAAAGTTGATTGGGGAAAAGATGGCAAAATAAAGGTTGTTGGTGATGGGTCTCCAACCGCATCGCCCAAAAATCCCTTAAAAGCCCCAATACCGTTAGTCGCCTCTTACGTACACCCACCGGCAGAAATGGGGTAGTGTTATTCTAATCCGACACTACACAGTGTAATAATTAGTTGTATGACGCTTTGAACTTCAAGTTTGTGTTGATTTAATAATACGACATATTAATTGACTTATAGTATTATTGATAGCAAAGCACTCCATCAATTACTCTAGAATTAATATGAATGTGAAAGTTGAGTGAAACTCTCGGTAGAGTTTCTGCTTGTCATAAAATATGGCTTTATTCCTTTTTAAAAATCTCTTTAATTTGAATCCAACTTTTTAAATCATGGAGTTGAATATTTTTGTCGTCATATCAGTAATGTATCAGCTGTGTAGTGTCGGCTTAGAGTAACACTGACCCATTTCGTCCCGAGGGTTCTTGTAAGAGGCGACTTCGGTTTTTGGGGCTTTTACAGTGATTAATAAATAAAGAATAAATAAAGGTAGGAAAAATTTCGACACTGGCGGGAATCGAACCCGCGACCTCGGGTAGGTATACGCCCCCGTCGCTCTGCCAATTGAGCTACCGTGACAATGGCTGCCAGCGCAAATTTTTCTTTCCTTTATTTATTCTTTATAACATAACATAAAACATATAACATAAACGTTCACGCCGAATATCCCCGAAGGGGTTGGCAGAGGTACTAATACTTCTGAACATCACGTGACTTTGTCGCCTGGTGTTCAGAGTACCCACGTTTTGCATGGACAGTGTACTCACGTGATAGAGGGCAGGCCTATCGCCGTTTTGTACGAATACACTGTCACATGCCTAAGTACAACTCAGCCATGTGTGTTTCCTCACGATGTTTTCCCTCACCGTTAACAACCATGATAAATTAACCACACATATATGGCTTTAGAAAAGACAAATTGGTGTAGGCCCGATCCAGGATTTGAACACCAGTCGTTTGCACGATAACCGAGTGTTCAACCCACTGGGCTATCACGGTTGCACGGTTTATTCTTTATTTATTATTAATAATCCCCACATGAGGTTATCATGAACAAAAACATTTAAATTTTACAGTGATTGTTGAGCGATTTGGCTAGAGAGTCATCGCCAACTTTGTTTTATTGTATACTTACTCAACTGCCAAAATTGGCTACAGAATTTCTAATTCTGAAGTTCAGGCTGCGACTTTTTCGGATTCATAGCCGTTTATGTCTTATATCAGTATTTTATCTTATATTCTCGTGGCCTTTGTACGAGGTAATTAAGCTAACATACATACATATAATCACGGCTATAAATCCCTAGAAGGGGTAGCCAGAGCTAAGGAATTGAAAATTCCTCAGCCACTTTTGGAAAATTGAGTGGGGAAAAGATGGTAAAGTAAAGGTTGTTGGTGATGGGTCTCCAACCGCATCGCCCAAAAATCCCTTAAAAGCCCCAATACCGTTAGTCGCCTCTTACGTACACCCATCGGTAGAAACGGGGTAGTGCTATTCTAAGCCGACACTACACGGCGTTAATTAAGCTAAGAACTATTTAAGTGTTCGTTGGGCGTTACCACTTTTCACGAGTTATCTTTTATTAGATCATCATTTTCCCTTTAACTCCCAAAATCTATTCAGCGATCCCGGAAGTTATATGGAATCACGTATTACTCCTTTTTAGGATATTAGATAATTTTACTAGGCTAGCTTCTACGCCTTTTCTTTGATCCCAATTCCAAATCACTTTTCTCCTATTTTATCTCTATTTATGGTTCAAAACTGGTACTTTTATGGTACTATGGTATCTATTTATGGCACTGTCCATGCAAAACGTGGGTACTCTGAACACCGGGTGACTAAGTCACGTGATGTTCAGAAGTATTAGTCTGCTAACCCCTTCGGGTATATTCGGCGTGAACGTTTATGTTATGTTATATGTTATGGTTTAACTACCGATTGGTGTTTATAATAATCACACGTTATATTTTTTATTATGAAATAAAATTATAAGTGAAACATTTCGCATCATGCTCAGATAAATATTTTGCACAATTTATATACAAAACTAAAAGAATGAATTCTGCATTAGTCGTTAAAATACTGGTCTACCAAAGCTGAACTAAACAGTCTAGATATCAAGTAATTAATATATGATGGTTAAAGCCCCTAGTAGAATTGCGTTATTTCTTTAAAGAGTATTCAAATACGCGCTGTTGACTTGCGAATCAGAAATAAATCGATAAAGGAAAACTTTTTTAAAATAGAAAAGCAAACAGGATTTAAATATGAATGTCATCAAAACATAATCTATTTTCAAATATCATTATAAAAGAAGTTCAATACTCAGTTTGATTTATGACATACAACAGGAAACTAAAGTATGAAGGACATGGTTTGATACAAAATGAGGAAGGCCCACCACTGTGGATAAAGCGAAGCGCCTCCAGCCATTTCACTCCGGGATTAACCCTCCATTAGAAACGAGAATTTTACTTTTTTCCCGATGCTTCGAGAGGGAATCCAGTAAGGACATAGCGCACACTTTGTGTGTTTTCACTAAAAGATTACCGGCGTAGAAAAACATTCGTATTTACCTTACTCATTGACTAAGCTTAATGGAATCACGAAATAGTTGTGAAGAAAAAAGATAGATTTTATAGAGGCATAGAGAACTTACACAATTTTAGTACTAAATTATGATTTCCGCTCTATTTGGTTTTAAGTTCTCTATTTATATAGGTAACGTAGTTTCAAGGGTGGCTTAAAGCTCAAGTTTAAAGAACATTTTTTTTATCATAAGATTAAATAAAACTATTAGTGTAATGATTAATATATATATAAATAAACTATGATTAATGTTCATATAAAATTGCATGTAAGTTCCATGGGGAATTGACAATACAAAAACCATAATAAAACAAACAAAAACTGTCTGAAGCGCTAAATACAACTATATTTTTAGTTACTTTAAACGTGTCCAACTTTTTTAAAATAAAATAATAGTCACGAAAAACCAGCTAAATGCAAGTTGGACACGCGCTAAGGATTCTAAATAAAATGCGAGAGTAAACATTTACACCCGTAAATAAATAGCGTAATTATATTATGAAGTGCAACGCTAGTCTTCTTTTGTGAGGACATTTTTTATTTGAGTATTTTTACCAGGAACGCAAATAATAATTATTTTGCCGTGGTGTGCCGGCTTAGAATGAAGCTACCCCTTTCTACGTTACCTTACGTCGTAAAAGGCGACTAAGGGTATTGGGGCTTTTTATTGGATTTTTGGGCGATGAGGTTGGAGACCCATCACCAAAAACCTTTATTTTTACCATCTTTTCCCCACTCAACTTCCAAAAGTGGCTGAGGAATTTATAATTCCTTAAAATAAAATAAAATAAAATAAAATAATCATTTATTTCAAAATAAAAAGATAAATCTTTGTTTTTTGAACGTCAAATTTTAACTTAATACTAAGTTTACTTCGGATTCGGAAGGTGTTTTGTTGAGAGAAGAACCCGTAAGAAACTCGTCAACACACATCTTTTTTTAACGTCCATTACAATTTTGGTGTTAGCCCGGAAACATCCTGCACAGAGCCCTGATGACACCAAGCCACTTCATCATTAATGTAATCATTGACATTGTAATAGGCTTTCGAACTAAGATTTCTTTTAACTGCTGCTTTGAATTTTGTTTCTGTTAAATTTAAAATGTCCTCAGGTATTTTATTATACATTTTTACGCATAACCCCATGAAAGATGTATTTACTTTTGACAATCTGTATTTTGGTACTGATATTTTATTGTTGTCTCTCAGGTTTCGAATATGTCTGTCACAATTTTTCACAAAAGAGGCCTGATTCTTTCTTACATACATAATATTTTCATAAATATATTGACATGGCAGTGTCATTATATTTATTGTTTTAAACAATTCCCTCAGGGAATCTCGGGATCTCAAATTGTATATAGCTCTTATTGCTCTCTTTTGGAGAATAAATATGGAACCAACATCAGCTGCTCTGCCCCAGAGTAAAATACCGTAAGACATTACACTATGAAAATAGCTGTAATAAACTAATCGAGCTGTCTGTACATCTGTCAAATGTCTTATTTTCCTAACGGCATATGCAGCACTACTTAGCCTGCCTGCTAGTGAGCTAATGTGGGGTCCCCATTGGAGCTTGGAGTCCAGAGTTATCCCTAAGAAAACTGTGTTATCCGAAAATACTAACTTTTCATTATTTAAAATTATTTCGTTATCAACGCACCTAACATTAGGTAATACAAATTTAATGCATTTGGTTTTTTTACCATTCAGTACAAGATTATTGGAAGCAAACCATGTTTGAATCTGTGAAACCGTGTTATTCACCTCGTCAATATTCTGATTATTTCTTTCAACGTCAAATACTAAAGAAGTATCATCAGCAAATAACACTATCTCGGACATTTTCTCGACCATGAACGGCAAATCATTAATATAAACTAAAAATAAAAATGGGCCCAAAATAGAACCCTGCGGAACACCCATTTTTACATGAGTTCCAGGTGATATTGCATTATTGATTTGCACTTTCTGTATCCGATCCGAAAAGTAAGACTTTATTAATTTAAGTGCGTCACCTTGTATGCCATAATGTTCTAATTTAATAAAAAGGATTTCATGATCTGCACAATCAAATGCCTTCGTAAGATCGCAAAACAAACCAATAGCATCATTTTTGCGTTCCCACGAATCAAAAATGTGTTTCATTAAGGCAACGCCTGCATCGGTGGTAGAGCGGCCCTTCGTAAAGCCAAATTGTTTTGGATGAAACAATTTGTTTGAAGCGAAATGCAAAAGCATTTGATTGAACATTAGTTTTTCGAATATTTTACTTAAAACTGGCAGAATTGATATTGGTCTATAACCATCAGGACTAATTTTATCTCCTCCGGATTTAAGAAGTGGTACAATTTTACTATGCTTCATGAGATTTGGAAAGATTTTATTTCTTATACATTCATTAAATATATCTGCTAAATATGGAGCCAAAGTTACAATAAAATTATGGCAAACTTTCACTGTCATACCCCAAATGTCTTCAGAACTTTTTAGTTTAAATGATTTAAAACATTTTTCGATATCTGTAGGGCTGACATCTTTAAAACAAAACAAAGTTTCGCACCTATCAACATTTTGTTGTAACAAGTGTTGAGCTTTTATAACCGATGTGTTTAAATATTCAGTTGTTTTTGATGGTATGCCAGTAAAATATTTTTCAAAAATACAAGCGATTTCCTCATTAGAGGTAGTCAGACCTTTATCAGATCGAACACAGAACTCCTGATCACATGGTTTACCTCGGCCTGTTTGGGTGTTGATAATATTCCACACTGTTTTAACTTTATTATCGGATGTTCGGATACGTCGGCTTAGGTATCTGGCTTTAGCCTCTTTACATACTTTATTAAATATTTTTGAGTATTTTTTTACATATTCACTCAATTCATTATTATTACTATAAGCTTTTTGATCATATAAATCGAAGAGTTTTTCTCTTGATCTATAAATACTTGGTGTTGCCCACTCACAAAACTTAAATTTACTGGTAATAGTTACATTTTTTACATTAAAAATTTCATTAAACTCATTTATCAGAACATTATAAAAGATATCATAGCTAGTATTTGAGTTTTTATTAATTGTACATGTGGGCAACTTAGAGCTTATTATATTTATATATTTTTCTACTTTACTGGCAGTAATATGCCTTTTTTTAATAACAATTTTTGGTTCTGGTATCTCTAGAGGAAAGCTAACAAAAAGGCCGCTGTGATCAGACTTTAGTTTATTTATAACACTTTTACTTGAAAAATCTGCATTAGTAAATACATTATCTAAGCATGTTTTGATTCTAGTCGGTTCCAAGAATAAATTTTCTAAATTGAACGATTGGAATAAACTCATCAATCGTGTTTTAAGATGACTGTCTTGTAGGAGATCCACATTGAAGTCTCCACATATTATTATACGTTTTTTATTCCTGAAAACTTTGCCTAATACATCTTCCATTACATTTTCGAATTTATCATAATTTTGGTTATAAGGGGGTCGATACACACATATTAAGAAATAGTTTTTTAACTCTATGCAGGATAACTCCACGACTTGCTCAACGCTTAACTGTACAATATCATTACGAATTTTTGATTTAATATTATTTTTTAAAAATATAGCGGAGCCACCACAGGCTTTAGAATTGCGGCAGTAGTTGCTAGCTAAATAATAGTTTTCAAAACCAAATATGAGTTCGCAATTCTTAAGCCAGTGTTCAGTAACACATAAACAATCTATTTCATATTTTTCCAAAAATAATTCTATTTCTAATTCTTTACAAGAAAACCCCTGAGTATTTTGACATACAAGTTTAAACTGGGAGACTCCTTGTAAAGTATTCTTTTTAGTTAAATTGCCAGAAGAACCTCCTTCCTTGTTTACAATATTGATATTAGGTGACGACTTAAGGACGACAGGAGGCTCTTCCATTGTCACTCTTAAAAGTTTAAATTATGGCTTCCACCATCGCATACTAGAAGTAAGTTTCCCCTTATATTAAATATATGGGGGTCAGATATATTATATGCTAATAATTTAGCAATGATCCGCTTTTGATTTAAGGGTATGTATACAGTACCCAGTCGAGAATTTGAATAAGGTAAAAACTTATTCAAATCCAAACAAAATAAATTGTCGCTTTGACAACATGTCACGTGACATATTAGATTATTCATAATATGAATATTGTCATTCTGCTTATCCATATTAAGTAAGTATGGAAAGGTACAAAATATAAATTTACATTTATATATTTTTTGTATTTCCAAAAGTTTATTTAAACTTTTATTCAATAAATACTTATTTAATCCTATACTATTGCCGACCAGTACGACAATCGTTGTATATTCGTCATAAGTGCCTAATAATATTCGTTCTACTATATAATTAAAGTTTGCACCCGTATAGCAATGGTTAATGACCTGCTGATTAAGATACTTCGATAGTATTTCGCCAAAACCTACGGCCATGCCATCCGAAAATACTAATGTTCTGTTTGCCGGCGGCGCCGGCGGCGTGCTAACAGTTGGTAATGTAATCCCATTAATTGGTTGGGGTGATTGAGATATAACGCTATTTGAGGAAATATGACTATTCAGAGTAACCGTCTCTTTGTCTATAAGACTGCCGATATGTTTGTATCTTAAATGCAGATCTTCCTGACTAACAATCAGCTCACTCAGTTTATCATTCAAACTATCTATTTGGTTTAGTAAATCAATTTTTCTGTAAGACTTGTTTATGAATTTTATACTATTTTTCATACTTATAAGACTTTTGTTTGTGTTGTATATACGTTTTTTAACTAATTTATATTTTTTACACTGTTTACGACTGAAAGTTTTTGAATATTTAAAAGAGGTCATAGAAGATAATGATTCTGCCTCAAGTTCGGCACATAAAGAAACTGCGTGAGAGTCTTCGTGAATATTCTTTATTCTATGGAATTCCGCCAATTGAGCGTGTGCCTCTGCCAACTGCTCATTCAGAATATGAATTCGCTCTAAAGCTACTTCATGCTTTGCGCACTGATCCTCATGCTTTAATATTAATATCTGCTGGTTTTCTAATTCCACTTGAGAAATGTCGTAAGATTCACGAAGCAACACAATTTTTTCTAAAAGATTACTATTTTTCAACTTTAAATTACGAATAGCTAAAACGTTTTCGTCCCGTTCTTCTAAAAGCCTATTTTTTAATTGTTCTGCATCATTTAACTCTCTTTTTAATTTTTCATATTTTTGTTCGGCAGCCATTCTACGAGTTGTAATCGAGTCCATTTTACGAAACGAACAGTCTTAATATTATATACTAGTTTAAAGCGTTACTATAGCGAACGATAATCCTAATACTAAAATATTTCGATCCACACAAGCGCCTACTTACAACAAAGATATAAAGTTATTATTTATCGTTTGTTTTCTATTAACTAAACAATATAATCATAAATGTAACACTCAAAATATGACACCGAGTGTTATCACTACCCTAATTTAGTTTTAAATATTAACGTTTTACTATTTATTATATCCTTTACGACAAACAATTTGTACTCACAAATTCTAATAAGTACCTAATATTATAATAAGTGAAGGAATGCGATTAAATAGCTCAGTAGAAAAAGATTTTTATATGATAAATTCACTTAATATAAAGAAAAGAAAAGTATATATAATTATAAACTATAATAATTAATAACGGGAATCGAACCCGTGTTTGAAAGATAGTAAGTAATAAGAAACCAGCTATTTGTCTCACTCTTACTTAGTTGAAGCGGTGATCAAATGAAGACCGTTGTTTTATAACTAATATAGGATTTTTATTAAATTGAAATACCTATTATTGTTCAAAAATACATAAATTTACTTAGCTGGTTTACTCGGCAAGGGTTTTCCTATCTAGCGATGTTTTCCTTTGTTTGGTTTCAGCCGTTAAAACGTCACAAACTTTAATCACTTATTTTGTCACATTCACTTAATATTACTCTAAGATAACACTTGTGTGGATGAAATACGCACTTTACAACAATTTACAACCATTTATGGTTTATTTCTATGCTTTTTAACAATTATAGCGAAAATTAAATAGCTAAGCACGAATTAGATCAGCTAAGCACGAATTAGATCCCTAGCTCTGGTTACCCCTTCTAGGGAAATATAGCCGTGAGTATATGTATGTAACGCAAATAAAATTAGTCTAACTCATTTGTCATCATTGCACATTGTGATTTATGGACGAATAAAACAATTTGACTGTCATACCTATGATGTGATGATTTAAAATAAGAAGTATGAGTTATCAATTGGTTGTGTTAGAAAAAGAATTAGAATAAAGTTCAACGAGTGGATATCAGTTGTGCGAAAAAGACACGGGCATGTTTATTTGAAGAACAAAACTTAATTCTGATAAAATCATTGTAATCCAGCAAATAGTCTTAAATACTTACTCTCGTAATTATTTAAGACTATTTTACGTAATTTAAGGAGCATTTTTCATGAAGTCTGCTTTTAAGGACGTTAGGAACCATCAATGCATAGAAACATACATTAATATCGACAAAATACACAAAGAAAGACTACTTTTTATCTACATATCCTTGATACATATCTACGACGTGATAGCTCAATGGGTAGAACACCGGTTCACGTGCAAGCGACTAGTGTTCAAATCCTGGGTCGGGCCTACACCAATTTGTATTTTCTAAAGACATATGTGTGGTTAATTTATCACGGTTGTTAACGGTGAGGGAAAACATCGTGAGGAAAACCATATGGCTGAGTTGTACTTATTCATGTGACAGTGTATTCGTACAAAACGGCGATAGGCCTGCCCCCTATCACGTGAGTACACTGTCCATGCCAAACGTGGGTACTCTGAACACCAGGTGACAAAGTCACGCGATGTTCAGAAGTATTAATACCTCTGCCAACCCCTTCGGGGATATTCGGCGTGAACGTTTATGTTATAACCTTGTAGACCAGAGACAGTCATTCATCACAATCAATAGGCGACAAAGTCACAGGCTTTTCCCAATATCTGAATAGTGATTCCCTTTGTCCATCAAAACATACATCTACATTCAGTTCCAAACTCCATCTCTTTGACGAGTGATTACTTTAATCAGTGTATCAAATAGCATTGCAAACATGAAACAGAACTTATAGTATTCAACAAGTACTGATCTATTGATGAAACAGTTCGGAACATCACAGACGTTAGAGACTAATAGTTACTCTGAACTTGACGTTCCAAGTTACAATAACACGGGTTTATGTAGATATAACATTGCCTTAAGCTATCTCATACTGCATTAACTTAGTCTGTTTGACGCTCGGTTTAGAAGGCCACGTTTATAGTTGACTCAAGACTGGAATTAAGTGTGTTTGGGTAAACGTGTTAGTCTTTAGGCTGATTTGTAGTCGAGCGATGGTTAATCTAGGTTTCAAGATATAATTTCCATTCATATAAACATATATTTTATTATTTACTTTAAAGTGTATGGTGGTATAAATAAAAGATCAATATTATTTACCCTATAGCAGACATACATATACTCACGGCTGTAAATCCCTTAACAGGGTAGCCAGAGCTTCAGAATAAGAAATTTCTTAGACACTTTTGGAAGTTGAATGGGGGAAAAGATGAATGAGTAGTGAAAATATATTCATATCTTGTACTTTAAGTTAACATTTCCTTCTAATGTTTATTACATATTTTATACATACATATACTCACGGCTATAAATCCCTTGAAGGGGTAGCCAGAACTAGGGAATTATTAATTCCTCAGCCACTTTTGGAAGTTGCGTGGGGAAAAGATGGTGAAATAAAGGTTGTTGGTGATGGGTCTTCAACCGCATCGCCCAAAAAATCCCTTAAAAGCCCCAATACCGTTAGTCGCCTTTTACGTACACCCACCGGAAGAAATGGGGTAGTGCTATTCTAAGCCGGCACTACACAGCGATATTATTTTTTACCTAGTGAGTATTGGTCAATAAATTGGCGGTTACAATGTTCCAATCTGAACAATTAAACTGTTTTACTTTCCGACCTTAATTCATTTATCTTTGTCAGTTTTAGTGTGGGTCATAAACTTTGAAGCTGGTTGGACATTAAATTCTTATTAGAGCTAGAATTAGTGGGCACCTAGTGATAGGGTGACAACATTGTGTGGACTTTATAAAGTTTTCGAGTAAAATGACGATAGCACTTTGGTTTTATATGATGTGTACTTCGGTTAGAATCTTTATTCATATAGTCTGTGTACTAACTCTATGACGTAAATTACTTTGCAACTAAAGTTTCCACTCAGTCGCAAACGTTCCCCACTTTGTCAGCGGATAACAACAAATATTGAGACATGTAAAAGTTTGTAAGTTTTGTTACTTCCTTGTACGTTTTATACACATCCGTTGCCAGTTATTTCAAGATTTTCAAAGAATTTGTTTTAAACTTATTTATGAAATAGTAGAATAAGATTATTTCATACCAATAGTGTTGGACCTAACCGAACCTATATTCACGGCTATAAATCCGAAAAGTGTTATTAATTTATAAATAGTTTTGGAAGTGGTTTGGGCAGCAGCAAGTAAATATATGGCAATAACTAAAAAAATAACACTCACAAAAAATCTGGAACAGTGCTTTCTCAAGCTAACACTTCACAACACTTTTTTGTTTTGCAATTCAGATTATGCCTATACATACATTAACGAATTACAATAGAGTTCTTTTTTAGTATTGTTAAAAATTTAATTTAGTCTATACTTTAAATAGCATTGAATCAAAGTCTTATTTCAGCGCCAACAACTTTCCTAACCACAGACAAACATCAAACAACTATTCAAAAACATACATACATACATATACTCACGGCTATATTTCCCTAGAAGGGGTAGCCAGAGCTAAGGAATTATAAATTCCTCAGCCACTTTTGGAAGTTGAGTGGGGAAAAGATCGTTAAATAATGGTTTTTGGTGATGGGTCTCCAACCGCATCGCCCAAAAATCCAATAAAAAGCCCCAATCAATACCCTTAGTCGCCTCTTACGACACCCGTGGGTAGAAAGGGGTAGCGACATACTAAGCCGGCACTACACGGCAGAACAAAAAACAAAACCATTAAAATTATTCATCAAACTTGCCAGCACAATATCTATTCCGCAAAACGCGTCGTACGTCAGATAGTGAGATGCAACGTAAAAGGGTCTCGTAGAATTCACAATTGAATAATGCTAAAAATGGCTCGATGGATAGGAAGGCAGGTAAATTGTTTTTCTCCCCTCACCGGGGTCGGGCCAAATGAAAAGATCTTCCATCAACCTCTTGACACGCGATTGGCGTTGGAGTTATCGCGAGAAATACGCGGAGCAATATAAATATCATTGTGGCTTATTTTGTTTGGCGATTGATTTGGATCGTTGTATCAAAGTTGGTTTTCATTAAGGGTTTGTTGTATAGAAGATATTGAAATAAAAAATCTTGGACTTATGTTTATAATATTACAAAGATTCCTTTTTTATTTATTTTTTATTATATAGCTTTTGTATCAACAATCCCTCAGTCACTTTTGGAAGTTTAAAGAGGTGAAATTGTCAATTAACTTCATCGCCCAATAATACGCACTAGTCACATAAAATACTGGATAGATGTTTCTACTCTGAAAATGACTAAAGAAGACTGAAGCATATCTATGGATTATTCTATATTATGTTCCTTTTGATTTATATAATTATTTATTCTCAATTCACTGACTAAAAACCGATTTCTGAATTGAATATTCCAGCTGAGAACAACTTAAGTATCGTTCTGTCGCATTGAAATCTTAACAACTGAATGAGACAAAACGCTACTTAAGTCGTTCTCAGCTTGAATACCCAATTCAGAAATCGGGCGTAAGTCTAAGGTGGGAATTGTTTACATGATCCTCATGTCTATTCCCACTAAGAAAACATAAACTTTAATATTATAACTTCCACAGTATTTTCTCCCTACTTATTTCACTATCAATTATTTTCTAGTTCACTTCACTGTGTCATAAAAACCTGGATTACGTAGCAGTTTTTATGAACTACCTACTTAACTAGCGACGGGAAAATTCGAAAAGCATTTCTGAGTACAATGGGTTGTTGTTATTTTGAGAATGGATACTCTTTGTTAAAATCATTCTTACATTTCACTATTATCCAATCAATCACTGCATGTATGGAGGGAACAAAGCCACAGGTTACGGGGTTGTGCGCGGTACAACCTATTTTAGTAGTCGGATTTTAGAGAATTACCTATATTCTAGTTATATTTCGAATATTTTCAAACATAAACATAACATAAACATAAACGTTCACGCCGAATATCCCCGAAGGGGTTGGCAGAGGTACTAATACTTCTGAACATCACGTGACTTTGTCACCTGGTGTTCAGAGTACCCACGTTTTGCATGGACAGTGTACTCACGTGATAGGGGGCAGGCCTATCGCCGTTTTGTACGAATACACTGTCACATGACTAAGTACAACTCAGCCATGTGGGTTTCCTAACGATGTTTTCCCTCACCGTTAACAACCATGATAAATTAACCACACATATGTCTTTAGAAAAGACAAATTGGTGTAGGCCCGACCCAGGATTTGAACACTAGTCGCTTGCACGATAACCGAGTGTTCTACCCGCTGGGCTATCACGGTTGAATATTTTCAAAGGTAATTCAAATCTTTTTGTTCATGAAAACCTCATGTGGGGATTATTACTAATAAATAAAGAATAAATAAAGGAAAGAAAAATTTCGACAAAGGCGGGATTCGAACCCGCGACCTCGGATATACGCCCCTGTCGCTCTTGCCAATTGAGCTACCGTGTCAATGGCTGCCAGCGCGAAATTCTTCTATCCTTTATTTCTTTTGCAAGTTTTCTTTCCTTTATTTATTAGTATTTTCGAAGGTTTCAAGTATTTCAAAAGTTAACGCCCAAAAATGATACAGTTTCGTCCTGTTTTTCTGTTAGTTTGATATATGTCATAGCAATTGTTTTGTGATTATTTTATAGTTTCGTAGTTTACATTAAACGTATACCTACACGTGTGCGTGTAAGTACGCCAATGGGAACCTATGTATAAATGTATTATGTATATATGCTTAATAATCTACCGAAAACTATTGTAACGAAACTGCAAAATAAAAATAAAACTCAGGTTTTATCTATATTAAAAAATCATTTTTCTAAATGCTGTGATGTATAAATGCACATGTCTTTCTTCTATTTATTTAATGTTTTGTTTTTAGAATATAAGCATACGTAAATATGTATTTAAATAAAAAGCCGAGCTCACAGTGTAATAAAAACCTAAAAGGTTTTCAGACTGTCTGGTCAAGTGTTGTAAATATTTTTTAAAATAAACAGTGTTAATTTTTTTTTATTTTTTTTTATTTATTTATTTATTACGGATTGCCAACAGTGAAAGTAGTTAACAATCTTAAAAAGTATTAGAATTGAAATGACACATATCAACTAAACACATCAATTATAAGCTAATCACATCATTCATTTATTCAAAACTTCATGCTGATTTCATCCTTTTACATAAAATATAGGTAAGGACTCTTTCTATCAAAAAACGAATAACCAACTCATAACCCAGCACCTCTTACCTCAATTTGACTGCTAACGCGATGTTGATCGAAATTGGAGGCACGGCTATACCAGAGCGCATATACCCGAGATTGCGGCTATTGACGTGCCGGTCGAGGAGAGGTGTGTGTGGAATGTGTTCGTGATTAATCAAGCGAGCCTCTATGGAAATCTGTTAAGGCTTGCTCTAGCTATAGTAATGCTCTAGAGCTTCTACAATGCTTTTCAAGATTTGCGGCAGCGTGCATAGTGGAAATGTGAAATGGGATTTGGGAACTTGCATCACATATCCTGGCTGTTACTTCAAAGAAGTAGATAGAGGCTATGAATCACTTATTACTTTGTTACTTTTGGAAGCTAATAACATGAAATAGAGGATGATTACTTTTCTAAAAACCATTAAAAAAACCATTTATTTAGTCGTAAATGTGGGTGAACATACCAATCCAATCATATAAAACACTGAAAAAGTCGGATATAATTATATATAATTTGAGTTGAATAATATTCAACTCAACATGGATTTATCAATTTCATTCTATAACTATTATACCTGTAAAGATATTTCTTTATTTGAGCTTGTTTTGTCTTTTAGATGAAAATGACTTAAAGCAAACAATATTGTTTAGGCTAGAATATCTTATTTGCGTTTTCTCATTAAGCTCAAAGATTATAAAGAAATAAGTAAATGTATACAATGCCTGAGGGCACGATACAAAGAAAATAACTTAGTAGTTAAGTAAAATGAGACAAAAAAATATACAAAAATATGGACAGATTATAGGATATACTCGCGTATACCTACACAGATTTAATTAATATTTGTATGTAATACAGACATATTTTTACGAAGAAAAATATATATACGCATCGAACTGATGACCGACTTCCTTTTTCGTCGATTTAAAACTGATCAGATACAGCAAATTTAAGATTAAGTACTATTTTTCAAAACTAAGGTGTAAAATTGCACAATATATAAAATTCTAACCTAAAACTAGAAAAACCAAGCTGCCTCACTCTATTTCCAAGACTTGAATACCCCGACTCAATATTCACAGCATCAATAGAGTACGGTGTAAAAATTAAATTTTTATTTCGCGCCAATATTTACCTAGCTTCTTTGCGAATAAGCTCAGGTTAATCTATCAAACGTGTAGAGGAACAAAAGCCGTTCACTTCCTTCCAATATTATGGCAGATTGAATTACAATGAAAATGCTAATACACTGCACAATGGCGTCGTAGCGTTTTATTTATTACTTGTCACGGACTAGCCAATATTTTTAAGTATTTTTACCGTAACATTTCACGTACCGTTTATGCAAGCATCTAAGCAATTATTTTTATTTACTATTGGTTCTACAAAATATCTTTTGTTCATAAAGAATATAATTTAAATTTGATTTTTAACACACATGCTTATGAAGTCTCTTTTATCGCATTGAATTTAGGCAGGTAAAATAGGTTTTGACCAATCTGTGACTTTTGTTTATTATTACGCATGACCACAGTTTGATGCGAGGTTTTATGAAAAAAAATAATTAAATTTATCCATACATTGTAGAATTTACTATTAAATACAAACAGAACAAAACAGTTTCACAGAATCACATAATATGCAACTTTGTTAGTGATAGTAAAATTTTGTGTCACTTTTTAAACACTCGTTTCCTATTTATAAGAAAAGTATAAGATTGACATAGAAGATTGTATATTATTGGTTATACTTTTTGTTATTAATTTTACTAAAACTTGTAAGTTGTGGTTCAATAAGATGTGTTGAATTAAGATTTCATTTACTTCATGCTACTTAAATTGTGCGAATATAAATGTCCAAATATTTTATTTTTATCTTTGTCATGAATAACAATACTATTACAAAGGCATTTTATACAGAAATAGAACAAACCGAGTTTACAAACAATAACGCAGAGACCCAACTTTTTTTATTACAATTTCGCAAATGTTATTAGTGTATGGAATAAAATATGGGCGTTGGAAGAAAAGAAATAAAGACAAAGACGGTAGGCAAATTAAGAAAACGTCACACACAGTAAGCTTTAGAATTGAAAAAAAAAACCATCGAGAAATTCGTCGGCCGCAATACAACTTACCAAATTAATTTATGACGTAACGAGATTTGAAAGAGAAAAGGAAAGACATTTTCTTGTATTTTTACGACGAATATTCGTTTCATTATTTGAAATGAAAAGACGGTATACGTACCCGTAGCAACTCTTATTAAGTACTGTTGCCGGAATGAATTCAAATTATTATATTTTGACGTGTAGTGTCGGTGACGATAGCACTACTCCATGTTTGATGAGTACTAATAGTAACAAAAGGATCTAGAAATTTTGTTGCTGACCATTTTTACCATTTCTCTAACACATACAAACAATTACTCAAGGCTATAAATTCAGAATTAGAAATTGCTCAGCCACTTGTGAAAGTTGAGTAGAAAAAAGTGTGTAAATTAAGAATTTTATTATTTTTCTAAAAATATTTCGTTCATATACATCTGGGTACCCCTTATTAACCAAAACAGCCAATCAACATATATAAATCTTAAAAAAAACATAACTTACATAATATATCACTCATTCAATAGTAACAAAACGAAGAACGATAACACAACAATCATTTTTCAAGTAATAGTCTCAAGTTAATAGGATCTAAATGTTTCATTTATCTTAGAACAAAACTTGGAGCATTACAAACAATCTTATTACCAAGTGAAGTACCTACAGTCAGAGGAAATAACTTCGAAGGCAATTCCTAGCTTTGCAGAAGTTCAATCCGATTGCAGGCCGCTTGTTTGCAATAACTTAGAAATTACATGCAACTTTATAAAGTGCACTATGCTAATTAAAACTTAATGCTAACTTAGGTGGGCTTAGTGCATCCAACTTGTTACAGTTTGTATTATATTGTATCTGTCGCTAACTTAAGTTGAACACTTATTTGTTGTCACAATTTTGTATTTTGTCGGAGTTTCTCGTTATTATTTCGTAATCGCTTAACATATAAAACATACATAAACATAAACGTTCACGCCGTTTATCCCCGAAGGGGTTGGCAGAGGTACCAATACTTCTGAACTCACATGGCAAGCGCCATCTAGTTTCCAGAGAAGGCACCCACGTTTTGCTTAGACAGTGTACTCACGTGATAGGGGGCAGGCCTATCGCCGTTTTGTACGAATACACTGTCACATGACTAAGTACAACTCAGCCATGTGGGTTTCCTCATATTTCTAAAGTCATATGTGTGGTTAATTTATCATGGTTGTTAACGGTGAGGGAAAACATCGTAATCGCTTAACATTTTGATGTATTGTATATATGTCATAGACAATGTGTGTAATCTGGCATTGTATACAATAAATACCTAGAAATTGTATACATTGCCTAAAACGCCCAGGTAATGTGTCAAATAAGATTCATTTCGTACATTGCCTAGGCATTGTATATGTCGCAGCCAACTGGTTAAATCAGCCAGCTGACAAAGCAGCTAGCCGCTTCATTAAACGCCGGCTGCTTTTCTTTTTGTAATCATACATACATACATACATATACTCACGGCTATAAATCCCTAGACGGGGTAGCCAGACCTAAGGAATTAGAAATTCCTCAGCCACTTTTGGAAAGTAAGTGGGGAAAAGATGGTAAAATAAAGGTTTTTGGTGATGGGTCTCCATCCGATTTTTGTAATCACTATCATTTTTATCATACTTGCCGACTTCCGTTAATTAGATACTGATTAAAAAAACTGCTTAAACTAGTATCTATTGCCACACTCATGCCCAGTATTCCCATTAGGGTAGGCAGAGACCATCGATTACCTCTTAGCACGATCTTGACAAAAATATCATGCTTCCCTTACATTCATTATCTTCACGAACATACTTTTTATTCTTCTGTCTATTTAAAGCTATTAAAATGTTTTTTTTAAAAAACTGTTTAGCTGTGTAGTGTCGACCTAGAATAGCACTACATTGTCATTTCATTCAGTCATTTCTTCCGGTGAGTGTACGTAAGAGGCGACTAACGATATTGGGGCTCTTAAGGGCTTTTTGGGCGATGCGGTTGGAGACCCATCACCAACAACCTTTATTTCATCATCTTTTCCCCACGCAACTTCCAAAAGTGGCTGAGGAATTTCTAATTCCCTAGCTCTGGCTGCCTCTTTAAGGGATTTATAGCCGTGAGTATGTTTATGCATAGTTTTCCGCCCGCTTTAGCATGATAAGTTGCCATCAATTGCTTTTCTAGGTAAAACTGTGTTAAATTACTTAAAAGTAATCATAAAAACTTATTTTATGTAAACGACGCAAAAGTTTATAACTTAAAGTATGTCATATTGTTAGAAAAGCGATTTCAAATTTGGATATGATTTGAAACAAAGTATTTTCTATCAAGAATTCGGAATATTTAAAGTGTAGCGTATCAGACTTATTTAGATGCAGTTTGGGAATCGATAAAAATATTCTTAATATAATTAAAATATCTTTGCTGTGTAGTGTCGGCTTAGAATAGCACTACCCCATTTCTGCCGGTGGGTATACGTAAGAGGCGACTAACGGTATTGGGGCATTCAAGGGATTTTTGGGCGATGCGCTTGGAGACCCATCTCCAACAACCTTTATTTTACCATCTTTACCCCACTCAACTTTCCAAACGTGGCTGAGAAATTTCGAATTCCTTAGCTCTGGCTACCCCTTCTAGGGATTTATAGCCGTGAGTATACGTATGTATGTATGTAAAAATATTCATATAACCCATTATATTTTATAACCGTTTACGCTACATACATACATTCATATACTCACGGCTATAAATCCCTAGAAGGGGTAGCCAGAGCTAAGGAACTAGAAGTTCCTCAGCCACTTTTGGAAAGTTGAGCGGGGAAAAGATGGCACAATAAAGGTTTTTGATGATGGGTCTCCAACCGCATCGCCCAAAGATCCCTTAAAAGCCCCAATACCGTTAGTCGCACACCCACCGGCAGAAATGGGGTAGTGTTATTCTAAGCCGACACAACACAGCAAACAACATACATTACGCTAGTAATCAGTATGGTTGAGTCTTGATTAAAATAACTTCCTCATTGGTATGACAACTGGTCTGATAATATATTTTACAACTTTTTCTTGAAAGAGGCAGTAATGTATAATTTTTATCAGCAACACCTTTTCGGAATAATCCAATGATAATAGTTATGCTAAAAATATACTTATCAACTCAACTCAAACGTTCACGCCGTATATCCCCGAAGGGGTCGGCAGAGGTACTAAGACTTCAGAGTACCCACGTTTTGCTTGAACAGTATACTCACGTCATAGGAGGCCTATCGCCGCTTTGTATGAATACGTTCTTTCCTAACGATATTTTTCCTCACCGTTAACAACAATGATAAATTAGCCACACTAACAACCGATTTCTGAATTAAGTATTCCAGCTGAGAACAACTTAAGTATCGTTCTGTCGCATTGAAATCTTAACAACTGAATGAGACAAAACGGTACTTAAGTCGTTCTCAGCTTCAATACTCAATTCAGAAATCGGGCGATAAAACTTTAGAAAAGACAAATTGGTGTAGGCACTACTCGGTATATGAACCTTCATATTCTGCACGATAAACAGTGTTCTACCCACCGAGCTATCACGGTTGCTGTCTACTTTATAAGAATGTTCAAACGACCCCGAGTAAGATATTTGAATTATGATACGTGAGTTGTCGAGTGCAAGGTGTTCCGCAACATTACTTTGTGATAGAGTTACTTATTTTGTTAGCCAGAATTTGCAACGTCGACGCTCACCCTCGGGGACCTTCAGTCTTTGTTACCAAAATCATGTAGCAGTTTCTGATTTCATTTCCCGAAAATGAGCGCACTATTTCATATCAATCTAACAAATGTATTTAGGACTCTAGTACGAGGATTTTATGTTCAAATTCAGTTGCATTTGTTCTGTTATAATATCAATGATATAAAAGAGTTTCAAAGTGAAACCTTTATTTTTTTTAAAAGATAAGAATTTTTATTCTACGTCACAGTTTGGATTTGGCGTAAATTTGACAGTGTCGTACTTATTTATCGGTTTCCAAATGAATTCATTTTTAAAAGGAGATCATCGAATAAATCGTATAGTAAAAGACCTAAGAATATGAAATATATAAAACTTACTAACACTATAGTAACATTCGTCCTGAACAGAACTTGAACCTGTGAACTTTAAATTTTAGCTATTAAATTACGCAATGATAAACCTGAGAGACTCAATTAAAAAATACTTATTCATAAACCAATGATCATTACTAATACTTTTGAAATTTTCTTCTGTCACTTCTCTCACATTTATCAATTACTTTTACTTTTAAACGAATATTTGAACTCTTCTTATGTATGTACTTCATATAACGGACACCGATTTTACTTAGCTCATTCAATATGTGACCTAAATTCACCCTTTAAAGTCCACATACGCTCTATACATAACTTTCCCAACTCGTCATCCATCCATTATTTTTTTTGTACCATTCATAAACCATCTAATTAAAAGAAACTCTTTATTCTGAATCCCTTTAGATATTGAAGTGTTATCATAGCGCGCTGCGGTGGGAGGGCCGGGAAGCATAGTTTGTTAACTCCATTAATTACATTAATGAAATGAAAGCGACTTGCTCCTAAATAGTTGCGCTGCGGTTTTTCCTAAAGGTATACAGAGCTATAGCATCGTAGGGTTGAAGCTCTACTCGTTATTTTTAGTGAATAGCGTTCGAGTGTATTTAAAATATGGTTCGTTTTGTGATCTTATGATTTTATATTTATTTTGTGTTGTTAATGTTTGTGTTCAAATGATTTTTGTGTAATGAGCACCTTATAAATAATGTTCAGGAATAATCGTTTTGTCACTGCCACAGCTCTGTAGTGTCGGATTAGAATAGCTCTAACTACTAACCAATTTGTTTTCTAGGTATTGTACGAGGCGACTTTGTATTGGGCCATTTAATGTGATTTTTGTGCGATGCGGCTGGACGCTCATTACCATTTTTTATTTATTTTACAATCTGTTTCTCTTTCAATTTCCAAAAGCAGCCAAAAATCTTATATTCAGATGATCTGGCTTCCCCATATTAGGATTTACAGGATTGATTGTATGTTTGCTTTTTTAAACACTTTAATTTCTAATAAATAAATAATAAATAAAGGAAAGAAAAATTTCGACACAGGCGGGCATCGAACCCGCGACCTCGGGTATACGCTCCGACGCTCTGCCAATTGAGCCACCGTGTCAATGGCTGCCAGCGCGAAATTCTTCTATCCTTTCCATTTAACAAAAGATTTAACTTTAATTTCTTCCCCATAGTATAGTATAGTTATTGAAAATCTTTTAACATAGTTATTGATAGTCTTTCAATGAGTTTTATCTATTTTGGACTAAAAAAGAATTTGTTTATCTTAACCTAAATTAAATCTGAAATAAATGACAATAGAGTCACGGTTACGGTTTTCCGACTAAGACACAAAACACAAAATATTTATTTGAGATTTATACCAGTTTGTTTTAAAAAATAACATCTTTCAAGAATAAGTAATATGTTTGTGATGAAAAATATTCTTTATAGAAAAAATACTATTTATTATTAGGACTGGACCGCAAAATCTTTTAAAACAAAAATTTAATTACCCAATACATTTTCAGCTATTCTCGTTTCATTATTTAATGGAAAGTCACTAAATAGCGTGGGACAGTTCGATTGATTTGGATAGATTAGAGAGATTACCTTATCCATTTAGGTATGCAAAGTTTAGCGCATTCGACCGTCCAAATAATTTCGAACCCAGTAAACAGAATTCCTATCATCAAAGCCGCTCGTCGAAGCTTCAAACGAGCAATAAATAACAAATTCGGTGCATAATTTGATTATTTTATGCAACACTATGAACACATAGACTCAACTTACGGACAACTATGTGACAGTGTTCAGTCAGTTCTAAAATTAATCAGTCTTATGTAGCAATGCATTGATATCGGTTTTCAAATAGACTGAAATAGATTTACCTTAATTACCATTAGGTATGTGATTTGCCGCGGAATGCCGGCTTAGAATGTCACTACCCCTTTCTACTCACGGGTATCGTAAGAGGCGACTAAGGTTAGGGGGTTTAATTTTAAAGTGGTTTTTATACGATGCGGATAGAGACACATCACTAACGATATTTCTTCCATCTTGTCCCTTTTCAGCTTCCAAATTTAGCTGAAGAGTTTCTACCTCTGAAGTTTTGGCTACCCCTTTTTTGTATTTATGGCAGTGAGTGTGTGTAAGTACAATGATGTCATGGTAAAAAATAAATGTAAAGTAACATGATTAGTTAATCCATATTTTTTTTATTAATTTTAATATATTCTTACAAGAATACACATACTCACCGTTATTTTCTCCATGAGATAATCAACAACAATCGATTACTATTGTGTAAGGTCCAGAGTAATCTCTCGCGTTTCATCAACATGGCGGAGGTAATAATTCTTCTGAACATCACGTCAATTTGTCACCTGGTGCTCAGAGTACCGACGTTTTGCATCAACAGTGTACTCACGTGATATGCCCCCTATCACGTCAGTACACTGTCCAGGCCTATCGCCGTTTTGTACGAATAGTCTGTCACATGATTAAGTACAACTCATCCATGTGGGGTTCTTCACGATGTTTTCCTTCACCGTTAACAACCATGATAAATTATCCAAACATATGTGTTTAGAAAAGACAAATTGGTGTAGGTGCGACCTGAGATTTGAATCCTCATCTTGTGTTCGATAAGCGGTTTTCCTACCCACTGAGCTATCATTCTCATTCTCACAGCCCATATATGTCCCCACCAAGGGGCTCGAGCCTACCCTATATAGGGCGATTTGGCCATAGTCCACCACACTGGCCAATTGCGGGTTGGCAGACTAACGACTACTACCGTAATAGTAGCTGGGACCGACGGCTTAACGTGCCCTCCGAAGCACGAAATTATCTTAATTTTCGGATAATCAGGTGATTCAAGCCTGAATATCCTTCCAAACTGGGTTAAATCTTACAAATTAAATTTGTAAGGTTACCATCCCTCGGGAATCGAACCCAAGACCTCCGTACTTGAAACCAAGCGCTTAACCGCTAGACCACGGAGGCAGTCAACTGAGCTATCACGGTTTCATATTTTTATATATTTTTTTGTCCTTAGGTGGCGCAGAAATGATGTCTTGTCCGTTACCATTGCCGCTGTTGTCTACTCTCCACCCGCAGCCAGCTCTAGCCTCGGATTTCCCCATCCACATAGGAATTAAGGTAAAACTTTATTTTTTACTTTTTGGTATTGGTTTAGAATAGAGATCTATAGAGCTCAATTGGAAGGTAATATTGGTAGAAGACGACCACGGAGGACACAATTAGATAATATAGAGAGTGTGGCGAAGTGTGAAGAAAATAAAAGTATGTTTAAAAAAATTCATGTATTTAAAAGAAGTTAGAGAGGTTTGCTAGGATCGTGCAAAGTGGCGATCGATAGTCTCTGCCTACCCCAATAAGAACAACTGGCATGATATTAGTAACGTAAGGTACTTTTTAGTATTGGCTTAGAATAGCACTAAAGAAGCGTTATAAGAGGTCGTTTAATTGAGTAATTAGTAAAGTGTTGCTGTATAGTGTCGGCTTCGAATAGCACTACCCCATTTCTTCCGATGGGTGTTCGTAAGAGGCGCCTAACAGTATTGGAGCGCTTAAGAGATTTTTGGGCGATACGGTTGGACACCCATCACCAACAACCTTTATTTAACCATCTTTTCCCCACAATTTTTTTCAAATGTGGCTGAGTAGTTTCTAATTCCTTAGCTCTGGCTACACCTTCTAGGGCTTTATAGTCGTGAGTATATGTATGTATGTTAATTGAGTAATGGGCGATGTGGGTGCTCCCAGATGGGTGTCTCAAAATGTCAAGAATTATATTTTCTTCCCTAATGATCTACAAGTATCCAGTGCCCGAGATATTTCTTATTTTGGTTCTGGCTTTTGGTATTTATAACTATGAGTTAATGTTTGGAGATATATACATACATATACTCACGGCTATAAATCCCTAGAAAGGGTAGCCAGAGCTAAGCAACTAAAAGTTCCTCAACCACTTTTGGAAAGTTTAGTGAGGAAAGATGGCAAAATAAAGGTTGTTGTGATGGGTCTCCAAACGCATCGCCCAAAAACCCTTTAAAAGCCCCCATACCGTTAGTCGATTCTTACGTACACCCACCGACAGAAATTGGGTAGTGTTATGCTAAGCCGACACTACACAGCAATTTGGAGATATATATATTGTTTTATATATAAAAATATGTATTAATGAACTATGGGATTATGTAATGATTTGATGATCAGCTATTATTTCTAATACAAGTGATTTTGTACCAGTGAGTGAGTGAGTACCAATAATTGCAGTGTAGTGACGGCTCAGAATGACACTATTCCTTTCAACCCACGGGTGTTGTTAGAGGCTACTAAGTGTATGGGGCTTTTCTGAGTGGTTTTTAGGCGATGCGGTTGTAGACCCATCACAAACGATACTTTATTTTGACCATCTTGTACCCTATCAAATTCCAAATGTGGCTGAAGAGTTTCTAGCTGTAAAGCCCTGGCTACCCCTTTTTGGGATTTATGGCCGTGATATATTTTTGTTTACAATCTACCCCTACTTCCCCTATTTGTCGTTCATACTTCTTAAGGATTGAAGTGTTTCGCAACTTCATGAAATGCTTAAAAAATGAATTTTTATTCAGCATTCATTTATTTAAAAATTAATTAACAAATAAAATACAAATATACCAATTTTCCATTACGGTTGTAGTAAGCTTTTGAATGGCACATTTGCCTTCAGGCTTTTGGCTCGTTTCAATGCTCTCTGATATTTGTATTTCAGCAGGAAAAGGTATAAAATACTTTAATTTCATTATGGAATAACATGAATTTACTTCTTGTTTAATAGATTTTTATTACAATGGCATTAAATTATTATTATTTTTATTTAATTTCGGCCGAAACTTATTTGCCCGAAATTCACCCCATATACCTAGAAATCTTCTGGATTAGATTTAAATGTATCTGACAACTCTCATCTCTCAGTTCAACTGAACTTTCGTGCCGTAATCTACATACAAGCAGATTTACGCAACATTTCGTAGCATTTTTGTCAAATGGTGTTCAAAGTACCCTATCGTTGATTTGACAGTGCATCAATGTGGTAGGAGGCCGGTCGGGGACTATCACAGACCAAGTTCAACTCAGCCCTTTGGGTTTTATACACAT
Source organism: Bedellia somnulentella (assembly GCA_963576735.1). Taxonomy (NCBI): domain Eukaryota; kingdom Metazoa; phylum Arthropoda; class Insecta; order Lepidoptera; family Bedelliidae; genus Bedellia; species Bedellia somnulentella. The sequence goes on from OY755176.1 coordinate 2,233,347, forward strand.
TTGTCCCTCTCCCTGAACAACCTTGATAAATTTATCATACCCACAACTTTACAAAAAGAAATTGATGCTCGTCTGACTCAGGATTTTTCTTCATGTCTCCTCCATAAAAATCCGTGGACTGAGCTGTGAATGTTGTGGACAGGAACATATTAAAACTAAATAAGAATAAAAAAAAAAAAAATTGTAATAATTTTCTTGAACGAACCCACCCGTAGTAAAAATACTAACCCACCGAAATTATGGAGGGACAACACCTTGTGGGCTTCAACATCCAGCTTATGGGTCTACAATGGTATAGAGAGTGTACAGTCACAAGCGAACTGAATGCCCGTATTACATAAAACATACTCACGCCATTAGTTCCCATTGGTAGGCAGATACTATCGATCGCCACTTCGTACGATCCTGGCAAACCTCTCTCTAGATTTGTTTACATCCATCAATCTTTTCATTCATATTTTTTTATTATTTAGTGTCTATATATTCTTTATTTACGTACACCCACCGGAAGAAATGGGGTAGTGCTATTCTAAGCCGCCACTACACAGCAACGACTAACGGTATTGGGGCTTTTAAGGGATTTTTGGGCGATGCGGTTGGAGACCCATCACCAAGAACCTTTATTTCACCATCTATTCCCCACGCATCTTCCAAAAGTGGCTGAGGAATTTCTAATTCCTTAGCTCTGGCTACCCCTCTTGGGATTTATAGCCGTGAGTATATGTATGTATGTATGTATATTCTTTATTATTATGTAAGGTTTTCAATAGTTTAATCAAATGATCTATTCTGGTTTTCAATATTGCTAATAGTGGAGTACTAACTGTTCCATGCAGCTTCGAATGCGTAAGAACCGATGTTTTTTATGATACGTTCCAGTTTACGCGAGTAATGCGACGACGTGATAGCTCAATGGGTAAAACACTGGTTATCGTGCGAACGACTAGTGTTCAATTATTGCTTTGTTCACATAAGCCTCAACGTGATAAAATAACGGCTTTAGCGTTTCTTAAAAAAACTAATAATTGAGTAGCAATGGTGGTAGCGCGTCCAAGAAAATAACTTTCATGATAATAATATGTTTTATATTGACAGTACCGTGATACCCGTAGGTAAATAAAAAACATCAATATTGCTCCGAAATAAATTAAAACAAAATAAAAACATCAGAAAACAAACATCTAAATAAAAAAAAAACAGAGAATATTTATTCCACTCTCAAGTAAAACTGTACTTCCGCTATAGTTGGCTAAAATAAATAGCAGATATTTAGTGTAGCTCCGGCATTATTCGGTCGCTTCTCGTTACGCCAGATGAAAGGATTCTGATGTCTGGTATTATTTTCACCTGTAATATTGTTTTTTCTGACGTAAGTAATTGAAAAGGATTACTTGCCTACTGTGCGACAAATGCTACCCGCTACGACGAAATATAAAGCTTTATTTATCCGCGCATTTTATTTCGTGGGAAAGTCACAATTATATCCCATTGTCAACTGTAATGAGATATCAGAAATTCACTTTATAAAGTTCAATATTGCTATTTCTCATTAATTTACTTTGAATTTGTTCTTGTTATTCCAATTCCTTGTATCAGTGTTTCACATATCCATTTCAACTCTTTGAGACCTTATTTTTCATTTACAGATAAAATATCTTTAAATACTCTTTTTATATTCTTATTATATGCAAAACGTGGGTACTCTGAACACCAGGTGACAAAGTCACGTGATGTTCAGAAGTATTAGTACCTCTGCCAACCCCTTCGGGGATATTCGGCGTGAACGTTTATGTTATTATGTTATGTTATGTTTATATTCAGGGCTATAATCCCATAACGTATTAGCTAGACCTTCTTAATCAACTCTTACCCATTTTTAGAATTTGATGATGTAATATGTCAAATGTATGGTCAAAAGACACAATCGTAGCAATAATGTAAATTGCAAATCATTGAATCCGTATTTGAGTTATAATGTATGGTAGTTGTTTCAAAGGCTACGTAACCGTAGCCGGGGACGACTACGGCGTAGGCCGGGCGGCGTAGTTCGTAGTAGCGGCATATCACCTAATGAGGGCGGAGATATCGCACTCAGCGCTCGCCCGAGAGCTCTATAAATTGGTTTCATGCATATTTATTTATTCAAATATTATGTATGAATTGAAATCTCGGTCGTGACTACTGAAATATGGCCGCCTCGGGGGTGTGAAAATTGAATCAACGGGGTAAATAACTCTATGAGACAAAAGTGTTTATGGCTGGAAATGGTTTTATCTTTGATTACTACGTATGATATGACAGGTGTAATGAATACCAAATCATTTAAATTTCTATCGCGAGGTATAAATGAATAAGAAAGTATCCGATTTGGCATCAAACATATAAAAAAAAATACCTTCAAAACAATTGATAATTGTAGGTCTCCAACCTACAATTATTCTTATTCTTATAAAACAAAATTAATTAATCGTGATATCTTCTGAAAATAATAAATTACTCTTTACCTTAGTTTATTTTTCATTCGTATGTTTCAGTCGACTTAGCGCAAAATATTCATGTGCCATTAGTAACTTAAAACTTTATTACGAATTCAATATTTTTTTATTAAACCAAAAACGCGTGGCTTTATAACATGTTGAGTTCTGATGACTCAGCTATAGAGTATTGCAGTTTATGATAATGCACTTTAGCTAAAGTGCACGCGGCGTGTTAAAAGTTTCGGTTTAATAGTTTTTTGATGACTTCGCGATGGAAAGCTAAACAGCCTTCACAGTTTAAACAAAGTCCAACCTGTTCGTGTTCCGGGTATTAATATCTCATTAATTCACTGTACAACATTTCGTTATCTTTATCTTTGTTCTAAATCTGTGAAATTTATTGAATACCTGACGTTTTTGCAAGGCAAGTTAGTTTCTTAAAAACCATAGACCATAAATTGTGAGTTTTATGACAACGAAGGGATTGTACAGATTATTCTGCGTTAGTACACAGATTGAACTGAACTGTAGATAAAAGTTTTGAAACGGAAGAAGAATCAATCGCAGTATGAGAACTAAGTAATTTCGAGTAATTCACAAAACTCGATCAACAGCCTCTACCAATTCCAAAACAATATTATAAAATACATTTCTAAAATTTTCATAAAAAAAATTGAGCCCTCAATTGGAGTGATGCCCTGTGCTATCCATCTTTGACGCTTCTTCATGTTATCTTTTATTTTTTCATTATCAATTTACAAACTTAATCAACTTGTCAACAAATAAATAATTCTAAAGCTTAAACGCTAATAACATTTTAATATACCCATCACTTCCGTGAAAGATAAGTACTATATTAAGAAATATATTCCACAGCTATTTCCCTCACAACATTGTAGTAAAGGATAATATTTTAGCTGTAAAAAACGGCACATCAGTTAACCTCGCGTCACGGTATGAACTGCTGCGTGCTGCTGACTGACACGTTGACGCAACACTACGGGAAAATGTAGATAAGTCAGTTCGTGAAAAACTATAAAATATAATTTTCCGGCACATCACTAGTGCTCGGAAATTATTATAAAACGTTTGAGGGTAGTGCGTCATGCTACCCACTTATTCTTTGTCACTTGCGTACGATTCTTGTTACTGTTAACATTATTTCGGCCACGGTGTAATTATTAATCAATACACACAATATATCCTAGAGTCAGATATTTTATTACTATTACCATCCATACAATCCATACATAGTTCCTGAAGGATTGAACATATATTATTTGTCTACTAGAAGCAATACTCACGGCTAGGAATCCCTAAAAGTATATGTAGTCGGAATATGTAATTCCTTAGCCACTTTTGGAACTTGGATAGGGAAAAGATTATACAACTTTAGGATGTTGTGTAGGTGATGGGTCTCCAATCGCATCGCTCAAAAATCATTTAAAAAGCCCCTATACCTTATGTCGTCTCTTACGATCATCTACAGGTACCTACAGATAGAAATAAGGTGCTATTCTAAGCAGACACGGCACAGCTTATTACTAATATTGATTTGTAATCGTTTTTTTAAACAAGTTAATCCAAGAAATAATAATCCATAATTGTGTTAAAGAGATTAATAACCGATAATTCTGTAGTAACAAATAAAATATAATATTCCATTTTATAAATGAAAAAAGATTTTCTATTGATTTATAATTATCTGACCAGTTCCATCATTCTCATTTACTAACAACATTTCTTACATAAAATTTCGTTAATATGTTAATCAATCAGTATAATTTTAATATGAAATATGTTCGAAAAGTCGTCTACAATATTTTCTTATGTCATTGTGCATGTAGCCAATGTTAGTGTCGCGCTGAGCTCACAAAGCAAAGGCTTTAACCGATCATGCCTGTCACCACGTCATAAGGTAAAGCTTTGGGAACTAACGATACAAACGAAAATTTAAGTGAACACCTGCTTTTGAAGGTAACTTTAAAAATATACAACAAACTGTTCTCTTCTTTACTTATCACAAGATTTTTCATAAAAGAATTATACCCAGCTTTTCGTTGAGGTTTTAAAATATATTTTATAACACATGATTTACATTTGATGTTACTCAAACTGAAACTCAAACGTTCATGCCATATATCCCCGAAAGGATTGGCAGAGGTACTAAACTTTTTAACATCACGTGACATTGTTACCTGGTGTTCAGTGTAACCATGTTTTGCTTGGACAGTTTACTCACATCATAGGGGGCAGGCCTATAGCCGTTTTGAACGAATATACTGACACATATCATAACATAACATAAACGTTCACGCCGAATATCCCCGAAGGGGTTGGCAGAGGTACTAATACTTCTGAACATCACGTGACTTTGTCACCTGGTGTTCAGAGTACCCACGTTTTGCATGGACAGTGTACTCACGTGATAGGGGGCAGGCCTACTGACACATAGCAAAGTAAAAGTTAAATTTAGCCATAAGGGTTTCCTCACGTTGTGCTCTCCCTGCTAACAACGATGATAAATTAGCCACTCACATGTCTTTGGGAATGACAAATTGGTGTAGGCCCGACACGGACTTTGAACCTGCATCGGCTGCACGATGAGCGTTGTTCTACACTGAGCTATCACGGTTCCTTTGGTTGACTTGATGTTACTTTGGATATGTTTGTCGGGACACAACTAATATCATATAATGTTCAGGTTCCCACATTTCTTGATACAGAGCACTATAACATACTTTTATCATATCGATTTATATGCTGCGATAATCTTAAGTTTTTACTCTTCCCTTTTTTTGTTCTTACTACCAATGTTGGTTAGAAATAGTAAATGAAAAATATGTTTTTATATTTAATCGAATATTATCCACATTTTTAAAAATCGAAAGTTCAATAAACTTACCGATAGTTTTCAAATGACTGAAAAAACACTACAATAAACATTACATTCACGTTTCCAAAATAGTTACACTGGATGTAGTAATGTCCTGAATTACCACAAGTATTTAGGTACTAAGACCCCAACCAAGAATTTCGGAGAGACAAGACTTCTCAAGACCTTAATTACGAAAACTACAATAGTTTAACATCCCCATTCTTTTTGACAGTACAATTTCGGTTCACATTTCGGTAAAAGTATTTAATCAAGGAATTGTTTCTGTTGACCGTTCCGTCTTATTTGTACCACGTAGAGGTTGTTTATTTTTTTTCGCAGATAACGTTGGCAAAGTTTTCCAATAAAAGGCCTCTTAATAACTTGGGTGCGTCGTTGTCGTTTATAATGGAGCTGCCTTTATCTCAGCCGCACAGTTCCCAATACACGGACAACTTTTGTATAGAAAAGTGACTTAGTTGAGGTGTACACATAATTATATCATCTGTTATGTTAAAGGCACCAAAAGCCACCAAAAAAAGACTATTTTCCATCTTATGAGATAAATTTACGTAAATGTGTGTATTTAAGATTTTTTTTAAATTTATTTTTTCATTGACCACCATCAGCGAACACAACAAACATGGCACAGAGCATACAATTATTTTACAAAGCCAATTACAGGTGATCACAGTTACCATTTACAAAACAAAAAAAGAACGAATTTAAGGCGATTGCCCGTGATTGATCGATCGATTGAAAAACAGCAAGTACATTAGAAAAAACAAACAAAAAGTATTATAAAGAATGTACCAAACATTATAAAACAGGTCCAGTAGAACACGGAAAGAAAGAAAAAAATAATAACAAAACCAAAAAATAGACCATAAATAATGATATTGAGATGATAATGAATTTAATGTATATTGGTATGTAAGTGTGCGTGTGTGTGTTTGTGTTCATGTATGTGTGTTTGTATGTTTTTATTTATGCTTTTACTGTTTAATTTTCACTCGCTTTAAATGTTTCTTTAATATTGTTACGAAATTTAAATCTGTTTGAAAAAAAAGGGGTCCAAATCACTAAAGTTGTTGTTGAATTGAATTAATAGATAGAGTACATTTCTAGAATTATCCCTAACATTGAGTAATATGCAATAAATAGTATTAGCAAAAATAAGAATACACACTCTAAGGCAATAGACGCGAATAAAGTTTTAGAGGCTCTTTAAGTTATTTTTGGGTCATGCGGTTGGAGAACCATCACCAATAACTTACAATCTTCTCCTCACTCTTTTAATTCGAATTCCTAGGGATTTATATCCGTGACTTTATGTATGATTAGGATATGACTCTGATCACATGCGTCCTTTAAAATGTCTGACCCTTTGACATTGAGCTCCTAATGTTTTTATAAATGTTGTATGTAGCGTTAAAATCGCGTGACAACGATTGTCAACTCATTTTCAATCTTGATGAAAGTGGTTTTTTATTTTCGTGTTTCATTATTTCAATGTTTGAAACGTTTAATAACAAAGTGACAGGTGTATTAAATCTATTTTTGTGTTTTAAAACATATGTTTTGTTTACAAGCCAAAGCTTGAAAACGAATTTAAATACCATTTTTAAAAATTGTTCTGTATTGTTCTGAAGTTCTTTCGAAATTTGTCTTAATTTGTAAAGGCGATTTATTTTTTCGAACAAAATTTTATACTACGATGTATATACTCGTATACAACAAGGGAAATCAGAATTTTCCTCCGGGCTATAACTTACTTCCACAACCAATGGTGACCTAACTTTTTTCCTTCATATCAAAATAAAAACAACTACATACTAATACTTATACTAGTTACCCAGAACTTTAGAATCAGAAACTTTTTCAGCCACTTTTGGATAAGATATAATAAATGGTTTGATGATGGATCTCCAACCGCATCGCCCAAAATTCATATTAAAAGCCCCGATATATAAGCTAATCGTAGCTTAGTCGCCTATTACGATCACCTATGAGAAGAAATGCGGTACTGCTATTTTAAGCTGATATTGCACAGAAATACATAATATTGACAACATATAATAAAATGTACTTAAAGCAGAAGGCTTTCAAACTTCAATAACCCCACAAAGGTTTTCTCGTTGCTAATAAATAAGTAATCTCAACACAACCAGTCGAAACTAAGCCAATACGCCCACTGTGCATTACCGGAAGTTATGGCAGCCAAGTGTTCCGGTGGCAGCTCCGGTTGAAACCGACGCTTTCACCACTTCCGTTGTGGCAACAGCTCGATCCTTCATCGTTGACACAACTACAACCACCTTCTATTATTAATGGTTTTTGTTTACCTGCAAAATAGAGTTTTCATTTTGATTAAGTTGCGACCAAGCTAAGACTAGATGGAATTTTTCAATAAAGTTTCGCGGAGCTAAAACGTTATATTACTATTACGTTTTATAGTAAGAGAGAAATGCTGTGTGTCTTAAGAAACGTAGAGTAGGATCTTGTCTTGGGATTTGAAACCTTATTTATTTACAGTCTTAATTAAACAATAATGGACTAACAAAATTAACAATAATTTCCTTTCTTCACTGTCAAAATCTGTTTTGTAATATATTTTTAGTCGTATGATATAAGTAAGCAAGCAAACACACAATACTAGAAACGATTATGTAATATAATATAATGTCTTTAATGTTTTCAGGAAATATATTTATATTATTATTATTATATAATTTAATTTCTTTAATGTTTTCAGGAAATATATCATCATAGAAAATATTCTAAATTATTTACTTACACTCTACTACTATCGAGAGGATGGATGATAGGAAATTGGTAAAAGGTATCTATAGAGCTAATGTGGAAGGTAATGTTAGTAGAGGACGGCCACGAAAGACACACTTGGACCAAATTGAAAGTGTGCTCAAAAAGGCAGGCGTCCGAAGAATAAAAGAGCAGGTATGAAAAGATTGATAGATGTAGACAAGTAAGAGAGGTTTGCCAGGATCGTACGAAATGGCGATCAATAGTCTCTGCCTATCCCAATGGGAATTAACGGCGTGAGTATATGTATGTACTCTACTACTACTATATACTTAGGCCGAGACAATAGTCCGCCAACTTGTTCGATCCTTACAAATCTCTCTTGTTTCTATCAAATTCACCTTTCTTCTCATACAAGCTCTTTTATTCTTTTCTCTACTGACTTTCGCCTCCGTAAAATTGAAGCCTTAAACATATACAATGAACATAATTGTTTTGCGATTTAACATTTTGGTTTAGCAATTTAACTTATACTTTCAACATATGTCTTATCAAAATCACGTGATGTTCAGAAGTATTAGTGAACATTTATGTTATGTTATATGTCTTATGCGATTTCACACGAAAAACTTCACAATATTACATGAAACTCACATATCCACAATTTTGTTGCCCATTCAATATAAACCGAAACCTCATATCAGAATCCGGCTATCAAGAAGAATAATTTTAATTTTATAAGCGCAACTCCTCTTGGTCGTATAGAGAAGGCAGTAAACAATTTTGTATTATGCTAACTTCTCAAACTATGTAACTATTTGTTCATGTTTACGACACCGTCTTCAAATATTGTCGAGATGGGAACAACGATATTCATGATACTCAAAAATTCAGAACCTCAGACAAGATGATAGTAAAATGTTGAAGTAGATCCTGTGTTCTTCAATAAAGTATGAATGTATAATTTTGAATATTGGTTACTTGTTTGTAAGATAACTCAAATAATGCAATATGTATATGTATTAAATCGTGTTTAACAAAACAGTGATTACATTGTATTTAACATAATAATATCGTTCTTAGAATAAATGAATACTCCAATGTGTAACATATATTCGAAAACAATAGTAAAACTTTTTTAAAACCTGTAAATTTATCCATTCAAATCCAGCAAAAATCATCACTTGAACAGATTTTGAAGATTATAGATTAAATAAGAACATACAAAAAACTACACAAATAAAATATTCGAATTATATGTATATATATATATATATATATATATATATATATATAAATGTACATATAAAAACAACCTAAATTTAATTTATTTCATACTATTTATATGACATTCTTAAAGAACAAAAGATAAAACATAACAGTAGAAAATATACCATATATATTTGCCGTGTAGTGCCGGCTTAGAATGTCGCTGCCCCTTTCTGCCCACGGGTGTCGTAAGAGGCGACTAAGGGTATTGGAACTTTTAGTTGGATTTTTGGACGATGCGGTTGGAGACCCATCACCAAAAACCTTTAATTTACCGCCCTTTCCCCACTCAGCTTCCAAAAGTGGCTGAGGAATTTATGATCCCTTGGCTCTGGCTACCCCTTCTAGGGAATTATAGCCGTGAGTATATGTATGTATGTAGAAAATATACATAGGAAAAGAAAACTCAAATATCACTAATAGAGCTCTTTACAAAATGTCTTAAGATTTATTTCGTATCATTAAATTGTAAACAGAGAAAATTCTCCTAAGTTGCTGAACACTAGAATATAAATTTACTCCTACAATTTTCCACTACCACCGGATGAAGGCGTAGATCGACCGGAAACAATCTTATCGTTTGATTTTAAACAGAATCATTACAGATAAACCCTGTGATTCCAACTCTTTCCAACCTTAGAGGTTGGAAATTGTTTTAGAAATCTTCCAATGATTTTAAAAGACAAGTAGGAAAGTATGTGTTTAAAATTCGGCGTTCAAATACATCGGTACATTTGACAAAACTAGCGAAAAACCCAGTTAAAGAAGCGATACAGCAATTACGTTTCGGTGGGACGGGCGATGTTCTGTTGATTCGCTTGCTCGATATAAAATTCAGTAGATATTGGAAGTTGTTTACGGAATGCGCTCGCTATCGGAAGCCACCGCTTAACTTCTTTAGAGCATATCCGATCAAATGTTCAACGTAAACTAATTCTCCGGAGTAAACTCCAGTTGCGTCGAGACTCACGGAAAAAATCCGTCAAGCATGAACCATCCGATTTCAGCCGAGGGTTTTGTACATGTTTCCCTTTATTCATCAATAGGATTGAATACGTTTGACTATGATCGAGTAAGCGATTTCATATCTCCATGTGAACACGACAATGAATTTAACGTTATCGCGTTTATATTGAAGATTTGGATGTGTGATGTTGTAATCTGAAAAGATGGAATCATATTTGTGTTCGCAGTTGTGTCTTCAATATTTTATATAGGTGCCAAAATTAAATGCGTTTATATTTCTGAGGGACCCTAATAGGTGGGGTAGAATATCTTTTAGGAGGGAAGCAAATTGGTTGTCGATTACTCTGTCGATTTAACCGCTGCACCGCGGGTAATCTGAGAGCGGAAGAGTTTTAACGAAACACTTAAAGGCGGGCGGGAGGTTTGAGCAATTTGTGCAGCGCCGAGCCCAGTTATTGGAAAAAATCCTATTTAAATGTCTCTGACGGAATAACAAATCTAAATTCACCGTGGAAATACTGTTACTAGTTCGAAACGAACCCTTTTGAAAGAGAACGGAGCTAAATAAACAACAAAACTAATTACTGCCGGTTGATTTGGATAGCAAACAGAAATAATAACTTGGAATATTGATTCCAGGATCTCTCTTCCTGACTTCATAGCGAAGACTTCAAGTGATAAGACTTTGTAGTGTTAGTGGTACCGAGTGTAAAGTGCTGACTGGGCATCCGGCCGCCGGGTCTTCTTGCATCCTAATATGGTCAAGGTATGGCCGTGTTTTTTAGCCCATCCATACTCACTATCACCAAGGGTGCTTCATTACTTTCTTAATGCAAAGTATTATAACAATTCACTTAGCAACTTAGTTTTCATACGGAAAGTATATAACACGTAATACTTGTATTTGAATGTAAAAGTTAGCAAGTTCTTACATAATTTATTATTTTAACGTAGAAATGTTTCACCTTTGTTTTAGCAATTTGGTAACCCCAATCACCCTTTAACTAATTAAAATGTTAATGACTTGAAAAGTTCTTTGGTACTTTGTTGGAAGTTTTTTTTTTCTTTTTCATCATTATATGTTCATTTGTGGCCGCTTTTAATGTAAGCACTACTGAAACATAATTTAATGTTTTTTGACATGAATTCCTCATGTAGGGATTATTACTCATAAATAAAAGATGTTATTAAAGGAAAGAAAAATTTCGACACTGGCGGGGTTCGAACCCGCGACCTTCGGGTATACGCCCCCGTCGCTCTGCCAACTGAGCTACAGTGTCAGTGCTGACACATATTTTAAAATTTCTATTTCATTACTAACTAAGTGTCATTGGGACTTTCTTATATTAATTTATATATATTTATTTTGTTGTGATTTTTAATTTTTTCTATTTATTTTTATGATTAAGTTGTAGTGAATAAATATCATCATATTCATAGGTTCAATTTGTAGACTATTAAGCTTAGATGAAAATAAATACACGTTTATTAAGGTGACCATGATAAAAATTTGGCGATAGTTTTGTCATAATTAATCAAAACATAGTTAGCATAGCATAGTTTAACATATGACAGCGCAAATAGTTATTACTGTGAAAATTCAACTTCTTGAGGGAAAAAGTATGATGATAAATAAAGATTTAAAGATGACAGCCGTGGCTGAGTGGATAGGTGACTAGCTACTCAGTCCGGAGTGTGCGGGTTCAATCCCCGCTGAAAGCATAATTTATGTGACGATAAATAATTGTTTCTTAGCTTTAAATGTTATTTATATGTGTTTAATACAATATTAAATATATCGTTGAGTTGGTATCCCATTCCATATTACAAGTCTTACTTAGTTTGGGGCTAACTTGATCTATGTCCGTATATACGCAAAAATATAGCTTTTTAAGCAAAGTTATCTCTACTTTACTTATCGCAATATTGTCTTTCTCGCATCCCTAAGAGTTATCACACAATAACCCATAAAAAGTAAAAAGGTATCGTCACACCGATTCAAACAAAACATTTTTAACAATCCCTCGTTCAATATTTTCCCAAAACCTCGCTGGAAGTAGGAACTTTGCCGTGTATTTTAATTAATTTCAGCTTCGCAACGTAAATGTTAAATAATTATGATAAAATTAATAACCTGTAGCAATACTGGTAACGGGTAACCGATACAAAATCATTACAAACTCGAGTCTGAGAGTCATGTTATTACAGAGCCGGATTTAAATGCAAAAATAACCTTTACGGGCTCTGTAATTACTGAATGCTATTCGATCTTGATCGCTCACGTAATAGTCTTCGATGTACATCATTAGAAGTTTGCAAGCATTGTTATTTTTGTGATAGTGAAGACTGGAAACTGCGAGTATGTTAAACAATTACGGATGAAAAGTAGTGTAGAGTTAGTATTTTCTAAGATTTTCACGATTGCACGTTGTGTGTTAGAGGTCCTTCTCTCCGATATCAAAATAGTCATAGGAACTTTCTATCGACCCCATTCACTAAATACCACCAAAGCCATAGACAGTCTGCAAGACTCCTTAACAGTCTTTGGGCCGAAATATGACAACATTTTTCTTCTAGGAGATTTCAATGTTAATTGTCTCTTGGGTGACTGTAAGAACACTTTTGTTCCCTTATGTTTTGAGCCGGTAATCTCTGCGCATAGACTTGTACAAATAGTAAATCAACCAACTCGTATTACTCCTACAAGCACCACGCTTCTAGATGTGATATTCACAAGGGAAAACTGTAAGCCGATCTCAATTAATGTGATCCATAACGATGCTCTCAGTGATCACGGCATGGTTATTGCTCAGTTCTCATTTAAATTAAAAAAATCGCCGCCACGCGTTGTTATGTATCGTCCAATTGCTGATAACATAGAGTTAATTTCACACGCAGCTCAGTACACACCCTGGGACCTAATTCAGGATTATAAAAATATAAACGATATGGTGGCTATGTTCAATTGGCTAATCATTGATTTGTACGATCACTTTGCCCCCATTCGCCGTAAAGTCTTTAGGTCTCCTCCTGTCCCTTGGATGACCTACAATATAAGGCAAATGAGGAAAATCCGTGACGAAGCTAATGAGGTAGCGAAAAAGAATAAAACGGAAAGTTCATATAGGTACTATCGGGATATCCGTAACTTAGTTAATTCGGCAATGAAGTCAGAAAAGCACCATTATTTTGAGACTTATGTAAATAAAAATTCTTCGAACCCAAAAAAAATGTGGCAACATTTAAATAGAGTTATAAAACCAACTTGTAGGTCAATAATACCACAACATTTATCGAATCCGGATATAGTCAATCGCTTCTTTTTAGATAGTGTTCCCCCCATTGACGTGTCGATATCTGAGACGGCTGAAACGAGTGAGAGAGTTAGGATTAACACCATTAGTAGCACACCAGAATTCTGTTTTGTTGAGGCATCTGAATCAGAGGTATCCCGCCATATCGAAAGATGTCTCTCTGGGTCTGAGGGTGCAGATCAAATCTCGATTAACATGTTAAAACTGACTTTACCTTACTCTCTACACGCGATTACGACAATAATAAACAAATCCTTGATAGAAAGTACTTTCCCCGAGGCTTGGAAATGCTCGGTTGTCACCCCAATACCTAAAAAGAGCACCATTGATCAACTTAAGGACCTTAGACCAATAGGTATACTTCCGGCTATTTCAAAAATTCTGGAAAAGATAGTTTTAAAGCAGATTTTGAAACACTTAGAACTATTTAATGTAATTCCGTCAATGCAATCAGGTTTCCGTACAGGACATAGCACTACCACTTCTCTTCTGAATATTGTTGATGATGTACTCTCCGCTTCAGATGGAGGTGACGCTTCTATATTGGTACTACTCGATAATTCGCGCGCTTTTGATAGTATATTTCCCCCCCTCTTAGTTTCGAAATTGCGAGCCTCTGGTTTCTCACAGGCAGCTTGTGGTTGGTTTACCTCGTATTTCTCTTGTAGAACACAAGTAGTTAAAACCATGGATGCGAGTGGCAATACCAAATATTCAAAACCACTGCCTGTATCACGTGGAGTAGTCCAGGGATCCATACTTGGTCCGACTCTTTTTTCTGTTTATACGGCCAGCATAACGAAGGTGATTAAAAACTCTCAATACCACTTGTATGCTGATGATACTCAAATATACGTTCACCTTTCTACAAATAGTGAGGGACTGATTAGCGGTTTAAATAGGTTGAACAGAGACCTGGAATGTATCGTCAATTGGTCCAAACAACATCACCTCATCATTAACCCCCACAAAACTGTGGCTTTAATTTGTGGCACAGCTAATCAGGTGGAAAAAATCAAAAACCTTAACCCTTCCATTATAGTTGATGGTACTGATGTTCCGTTTCAGAACTGTGTTAGAAACCTAGGTTTATATATGGATGAATGTTTAAACTTTAATAAGCACATAGATTTAAAAATATCCAAAAGTTTTGCAGCGCTTAGTAGTCTGTATAAGATACGATCTTTCATTAGTCCTGCCATCCGATTCAGATTATGTGAAAGTTTAGTGTTGTCGCAGCTAGGCTACTGTGATACCGTATATGGCCCGTGTTTACAGAAAAAAACCGAGAAGCAAATACAACGCGTGCAAAATGCTTGTATGCGTTATTGCTATAATATACCTAGAAGGAAACATATAACACCTTATTTAATAGAGAAAGACATTCTAAATATGAAATACACAAGAAAACTCAGGCTCTCTTGTTGTATATATAATATTATTAAAAGAGAAATGCCGAAATATTTATATAATAAACTTATATTTTCCAATCGACAGCGTCATAACAATATGCTACTACCGAAACACAACCTTACCAAGACAAAGGGCTGCTTTAAACTGGCAGCATCCAAGTGTTGGAACGACATACCACCGCCAGTAAGAGACGCCCAAACAATTCATACTTTTAAAAACAAGTTGCGGAGATGGCTCATTGTCTCGCAAAAAAAAGAATTAGGAATTATGTATGGTTGTGTTTCTCCCTAATACACTATTTTATTTATTTTTTTAACTTCCTGTTATTTATTATAAATAATTACATTAAGTTCTGCTGTATATCTCAAGTAAGTATCATATCATATTCTACGCACTTTATGTAAGTATTTTCTTGTATGAGGTTATTAATTAGTTTATATATTATTTTTCATACTTATGTATATAATATCTATATATATATATTATATATAAATATTATACTATTTATAGAAGTTCTCCCTCATATTTCACATTTCATATTTTATTTTTAATTGCTGATTGTAAATATGTATACTATGCTCATTCGTTTGATCTATACCCTTTATTGAATTAAAGTAAAACTGTTCATATTTGCTAGCTGTTATGCTTTTGTTATATATTTTAGATATGAATATTTAACTTGTTTATACAATGTGTTATTACACATATTTTATGTGTGCTAGTTATAAGTTAGATTTAAGTTTTTTTTTAGTATATAGTAGGTCGGAGCTGAAAATCGAAGCTATCTACTTGCTGTGGATAGACCGAGCTCCGAACCTTTTTGTCTTATGTAAATATTCATTGTCGTTATTACATTTCATGTCATGTGTGTAAAAGAGACAAATAAATGCTTTTATTATTATTATTATTATTATTATTGTAATTGAAACGACTATTGATTTTCGAATATTTTAATCGCGTGTTATTACATTTTTTTTAAAGTCCGACGCAAATGTAACTTAAAATTTTGTGAAGGTAGTTAATATTAATAATTTTATAGTACTGTATAATGACAAATAACACCTCAGTCTTCCCGTGACCATGATAACTGAAAAGTTTTCGAAACGTCGGGCTTTAAAAATAATGTAATAACAATAACACGCGATTAAAATATCCGAAAATCAATAGTCGTTTCAATTAGTGTAGAGTTAGTTTAGAATATCACTCACACTCCGCACTGAGGTGACTTACGTGGCGACTGACAGATCTGGGGCTTTTAAGTACTTGGTTCACAATTTAGAAACGGTGAGGGGTAGAGGGAATACGTGAAAAATATATAAAGAAACATGCCTTACTTATACTAAGTTTTGTACAGTTTGTTCGTACAAAACGGTAATAAGTACTCTCTATATCACGTGAATAGACTGTACGAGCAAACGTATTCTGAACAGCACATGACAAATCAATTGTGCCATATTTACAGGTATTGGTACGAAGTAGCCCACTTCAGTGATGTAATCCATGAACAGTAGATCAAGCCATGTAGAACAAAGTGAATCATTAAGTATTTCACGTAAAGTCCATACAATATTTTCATGAAAATAATCAACCTACAAATTAATCATATTTCCAGTTATTTGCCGAAAAGTATTTAAAAGCTGATCAAAATTAAAATATGCCCTCAAATTCGAAGTATTTGCTTCGCTCCCAGGCTTTTCATGTTTAAACATTTTTTTAGCATGAAAGCCTTTAAATGTAATTATATTAACGTGCATGGCTGTACTCTCGAACAACGCATGTAATTAAGCGGTAAAACGAATATTGTTTCATTTGTGTTTTTGTAAAGTTATTAAAGCGAACATCCATGTCAATTTGAATTTCATTTTATATTAAAAATAGCGTTTACCTGCACCAGTGTTTTCGTGGTTCGCAGCACAATATAAATATTGTTGTTGTAATTAACTGATAATGTTTTTTAAAGCATATGGTTTATTTTTATTTGAAGGTAGAAAATGTGTCTTATACATATTGAAAAACATTTAATTTCTATATAAAAAACCTTTTCGTAACGATTTTCATTGATTCATTTTTTTACTTTTATCCTTCTGTCACTCATCGTTTAAGTAATATAGTCGGTTTGAAAAGAAAAAATATACGAATATTATAATGTCATAAATATAATTTTCGTCTGGGTAATCTGTTCATAGCTATAGCTAACTTTAGGATATAACTAAGATAAAATTCTTGCATTTAAATACTATCATCTTCTTCATATTTAAATACACCAAGATATCTTTTCCCATAAAAACTCATCAGAAGTTCATTCAAATAAGCAGGTAAACATAAAATTGTAGCCGCAAATGAGTGTTTCGAAGTCGGAAAAACTGCAGTGGCAGTAAAACTTTCATGAGTACATTTAACTTGGCTCCCAGTTTAGCAATCCGTGGTTTACTTGCACTCACCTCACTATCGCTACAGAAAACAGGAACGAAAAGATCTTTTCAAACTCATCATAGTTTATTCAAGTTTTAATTAACATCATGTTTTGTAAATACAAAAAAATATACTTCGTAATCCTTAATATCTTTTCTTAGGGTTCATTGTATATTTATGTATTGCCGGGAATTTGTAAGCAGTCGTTTGATTTATTTATTCTAGGAAATTATATACCAAATTATTTTATAATGTTGCATGAAACCGATTTAAAAAAAAAACAATATAAAAAGCTTTTGACTTGACTTTCTCTATAGCTTTTGGAAGAAAGACAATGTAAACATGCAAAGAGTTGAAACGGCTTTTACATCATATACTCTCAAAGGGGTCGGTAGTGGTTTTTATTTCTCTTATCACAGTGTTTTAAGGTAAACAATAATACATCTTAATCTTATTGCAATCTATATATTATGATTTCCAAAATTAAGAATTAAAAACATATGACACACATCTAATTGCCACCTATCTACCATCAAATCGTTTCAATAAACCAAATATAATCCAACCCAATTCTAATCCAAACAATATCTTCACTATTTAAAACTCAAATAAAACTGCGCCGATACAAAAGGTAACAAGCGACATCAGTTCTATGACGTCACTCGAAGCCACGCCCTGCCGCCCCTCGGTATTCTTCCTCGGCATCAGCTCGCAAACGTTCTTTATCCAATTATCCGAGGATAAATCTCACCTGTGACTGCCGACGAAATAAGCGTTGCGAAATATTAGATTGGATGAAAGTGCAATGATGGAATTGATAGACGTTGTTACTGTTTGAATATATGTTTATTACTGACTAAAGACTTACAACTAACATACAATATATGAAGGGAATATGTGTGCGTACCACACTACACCTCCCCCCTTTGAAAATAAAAAAATGAAAGTTATTATTTTATATTTTGAGTACACATTTTCCTATATATTAAACTTAAAACTATAATATAATTAAAATCTAATAGTCAAATCCGGGAAATATTGAAACAAATCGTTGGCCAAACAATTTGCCGCGTAATCACAATCAAGTAACATTTTAGAGACATGTCATGGTACTGTTACCACATATATTTATTTTTTATACATTTCACCTTCACCATAGTCATTAACTTTATTATATTTCGTTTATTTTTTATAGTATTCACTCTTATATTTTTATCATATATTTAAAATAGCTGTGGACAACCATGCTTCCTTCTCAAGTCATATTTTTTATATATTCTTCATCTCTTATTAAGGTACACTAATATTGTTATTGGGTCGACCGCCTTTTTACACATTTATTATTCACTTATTTTACTTCATCTCAAGGTACAAATATTTTTTATTACATTACATGCGCATTTATATACTTATACTACAGTCTCTCTCTTTTAGCACTCTTTTGGTGTCCCATTTTCTTCACGAAGGGTATTCAACCGCGTCATGATCAGATAAAAAGGATTCAGAGATCTGCTTTGTACCTTGGTGTACCTTTATGACTTTTTATACTGCATTCAAAAACCTTCCGTTATTCTTACATTCCATATTTAGTTATCAATTGGTAAATAATCGAAATAACATTTGAGTGATCAAGTCAAATGTACATCAAAAACTTATCAATTGTAACTACCTTTCTACAAATTGCATTTCATAAACTTTTAAGTCCATCATACTAACTTTGGCTACATTCCATTACCTTTTTTAATCATAACAATCACATCACCTTACCAGCTCAATCATGCCACACACAGCGATGACTTCATAGAATTCTTCACGCCATATATGTATGCAACGCTATCTCTTCCATCGCCGTACCAAAACATACGCAAATATTAGCCTAGCAACAAACATCATTTCAACTCAATACTCTTATTTTCGCCATTCTATGAACCTTTTGCTTAAATTCATTTATAAACTATTTAATTCATTCGTCTTTACTCTCATATTTCTTTTCATATTTTTTTACCATCCGAATACATAGTTTCCTTTTTGAAATAACATTTCTGTTTACAAATTACATTATAATATTGAAATCAACTTGTTCTCATGATGCTTTATATAAACTTAATGTTTAATATTCATGTTATTTTTTTCATAAATAGTCCATAAACACGACAATTTCGTAACATGTTAAATGAAAATCATTTTTAAAGAGAATCGTACATGTTATACACCAGACATAATTGATTTATTTATTAAGTTACTACATAGTTCAGTACTAATATTAATTAGCGCTAATACATAAGTATACCAATTGAATGTTATCCTAAATTTTAATTAAATTGGTAAATATATTTAAATGTCTTTACTATAAAATATTATTAACCTAAATCCATAAAAATCAGGAGCACTAATTTAACGTTTCATTGTTTCATTGTCATTTCAAACTTGCTAATCATTTTTAAATACACAAATATTATTATAATTACGCACCGTACCACTGATTGTCATTTCCAGTCACTCAACATGATTAAATTTTTGCACATAACATTTTCAAGGTGATATCCACGTCCTCAGACCACTCAATAGAAAGCAAGCTGGTCCCATATTTCGGTCCTGGGTATTTCCGTTTAGGTTAAAGTATTGGTTCTTTAGGTTTGACTATTTTAAACATTCTTCAAATTTCTATTATCTAGTTCCAATTATTATCGTGTCAATCTTGTAAAATTTTATTTCTTTGTTTGTGTTTAATTTAAACATTTGTATTTCACCAATTTGCACTGTTCTTCAAAAAAAAAACTTGTTCCCGTGTTCAGCTTACTAACACTTTTTATTTTTAATGTTATTGTACATTCACTTCAACACTCAATAAAAAAAATGTTTTGTACTCGTGCGCAGCGCAGCCGCGTGGCCGCACTGGCAGGGTCGCCATGCAATGTAAGTAATAAAGAGGCGTGTTTACTGGTTGAATATAGGTTTATTACTGCTAAAGACTTACAACTAACATACAATATATGAAGGGAATATGTGTGCGTACCACACTACAAAAGTTATACTTTCATAAATCCCTTTATTTTTACGCCAAACCACCTCTCGGCGGGCGGTGCTAATTTCGCACTAATTGTCTCGTGTGTTACGGTTGTTAATGCAATCTTATTGGCTTGTTAGCTTAAGACGATTTTTGTTGCTTTTGCTATTGAGTATTAAATAAGTTCTAAAGCACTCTTTCGTATTTATGTGCAGTCTTGGCTCAGAATAGTACAACACATTAATTCCCATGCTTTTTACTTTGTATTTGGGCGATTTCACTTAAGCGCTAACATTCTTTATTTTAAATTTTGTCCCCTCTCAACTTTCGACCATGGCTGAAGAATTTATAATTCATAACATTACATAACATAACATAAACGTTCAGGCTGAATATCCCCGAAGGGGTTGGCAGAGGTACTAATACTTCTGAACATCACGTGACTTTGTCACCTGGTGTTCAGAGTACCCACGTTTTGCATGGACAGTGAGCTCACGTCATAGGGAGCACGTCATTTTCATTTTCTTATTCGTTTTTACCATTACATTATAAGTACATTTATTTTAATTAAATTTTAAAATAAGTAGCCTCGAAACAATAACACATCTAAATACATTTAGTAAGCCTTATCTTACCCAAACGTGGTCTTGGTGGCGGTGGTGGTCTTAAGCTTTGGAAAATTTCCATATCTAGTCGTCTACATGAGTAGAGGATTCAAAAAATTAAGCTTCTATCTTTACTTGTTATCAAACAGGCATAACTATTTATACATACATACATACAAATACTCACAGGTATAATTCCCTAGAAGGGGTAGCCAGAGCTAAGCTAAAAAAATTAAAACATGTGAATGTAAAGAGTTTCTTTGTTGCCTCTTCTCTTTACGAACACCTTCCGAAGCAACGGACTAATGATAAATTTAAAAACTTTGACGTTCAAAAAATGATAGTTTTAACTTAATTTTAAAAAATAAACTTTTTGACTTTTTTTTTAGGAATTATAAATTCCTCAGCCACTTTTGGAAGTTGAGTGGGGAAAAGATCGTAAAATAAAGGTTTTAGGTGATGGGTCTCCAACCGCATCGCCCAAAAATCCAATAAAAAGCCCCAATACCCTTAGTCGCCTCTTACAACACCCGTGGGTAGAAAGGGGTAGCGACATTCTAAGCCGGCACTACATGGCAAATTATAATATTACGATAATGCAAAATATAAGTACATATTAAAGTAACCTCAAAACAATTACGCATCTAAATACATTAAGTAAGCAAAATTCAATTTAGCGTCGGATAATCCGGACCCGGTAATCCGGTCTCACTCGAACCGGCTCATGACTCTGGGTCTGCCTATGACGGATCCTCCTAACACGTTCATACAAATTTGAAAACCGCCTTATCTTTTACTGACGAATCAATCGACTTATTTATGTTCGTTTTGAGAAAACTCATATAATAAAATTTATACTCATATTTTCCAGTATAATGGTGAAATCATCTTTGCGGAACCGAAATTATTTAAAGTACCTATCTATTAAAAATGAAGAATAATTTTTAGGATCATAATTTGAAAACGTTACTTGACTAAAGTTACGCATGATCACAGTTGACGAATTCCCATCATTAGGTTTTTTCATAAAATTTCGGTAATCGTAAATTATTTGTTTAACTGAAACAGCTTTAAATTACATAATAAAATTTGGATTTGAGCATTATTAAGCCAAAAATGTTTTATTGCATATAAACGATTTCTAATTCATATTAATCAACAAGGAATCTGCTTCACAGACGTAAATGTTTCGGCCTTTGCTTTTTAATTCATTTTTAATACTGAAAAAAGATTTATCCGTTTTTGAAGAACTTTCAGTGTATTAATGCATACAAACCTGTATTCAATTAAACCACACTAACATTGTTTCAATAGCTCAAATTGAAACATATTAAATACCGATGAAAAGCATTTCGAACGAATTCAATATAGAACAAGCATCTGACAAATTTGATAATAACATTCGATTCCGATAGAAAACATTACACTGTAACATCCCTATTGCAATGAAAGAAAAATAGATGAAGTCAAAACAGGACTTGGTATTACGTTTATTTTACATTAGGTTATCGATCAATGTTTAATAAATTCGAATACGGGAATGGCAACCCGATCTCATTTCCTCTCAAAAACATCAAAGTGGGACTTCAATCTTGCTCGAGTTGGCGAAATGTTGAGCCACTAGTCGCGTTTCGTTTATACTTCCTTGGATTACTTCTACTAACAACTTGCAAATTAATCTTCTAAACGGTATTTAGTTGGCAAACGAACTAATCTAAACCTGTATAACATGAACTTGGTGATTAGTTCATTCTTTGATTAGCGTTACTTACGTCCGATTTCTGAATTGAGTATTCAAGCTGAGAACGACTTAAGTATCGTTTTGTCTCATTCAGTTGGTAATATTTCAATGCGACAGAACGATACTTAAGTTGTTTTCAGCTGGAATACTCAATTCAGAAATCAGTCGTTAGTGGAGTTAGATATTTAACAAGATCAAAATTGTTGCCGTGTAGTGCCGGCTTAGGATGTCGCTACCCCTTTCTACCCACGGGTGTCGTAAGAGGCGACTAAGGGTATTGGGGCTTTTTATTGGATTTTCGGGCGATGCGGTTGGAGACCCATCACCAAGAACCTTTGTTTTACCACCTTTTCCCCACTCAGCTTCCAAAAGTGGCTGAGGAATTTATAATTCCTTGGATCTGGCTACCCCTTCTATTAAATTATAGCCGTGAGTAAATGTATGTATCAAAATTGTAAACATACATACTCACGGCTATAAATCCTAAAATGAGGTAGCCCGAACTTCAGAAATTTTTAAAAACCTTTTGTAAGCTCTGGTACATACAACGCGAGACAAATAGTGTTAGTAATTGAAACAACTATTGATTTTCGGATATTTTAATCGCGTGTTATTACATTATTTTTAAAGCCCGACGTTTCGAAAACTTTTCAGTTATCATGGTCACGGGAAGACTGAGGTGTTATTTGTCATTATACAGTACTATAAAATTATTAATACTAACTACCTTCACAAAATTTTAAGTTACATTTGCGTTGTAAACGAAAATGTTGTTTATAAATTTATAGACTTTATTTTATCACTACAAATTGCTACTATAAACCTTGGGATATGAAGTTTGAGACAAATTATTTATTTACTATGCTTCATAATATGTATTCACTACATACAGGTAGCCAGAGCAGGTATACATATACATACATACAGGTAGCCAGAGCTTTAGAGGTACTAACTTCTCTGCCACATTTGAAAGTTGATAGGGGACAAGATGGTAGAAATAAAGTATCGTTGAGAATGGGTTTCCAACCGAATCGCTCAAAAACCACTTAAATAAGCCTATACCCTTAGTTGCCTCTTTCGACACCCGTGGGTAGAAAGGGGTAGTAATATTCTAAGCCGGCACTACACGGCAACGTTTTTACAATGTAACAGTTTCAACCTTTTGTTACTAGCAATGTAAGTCCTGTAAAAATATTAATTAAGCTCATTTCATAGAAAAATAAAGAGTAAAAATGCCGACATGTATTCACCAGCGAGCCGACCGCGAAAAGATCTGGAATAAACGTGAAATTTTGAAAATCTATTTAAAAGCCAAAACAAAGGGCTAAAGGCTATTGTGAGGAGCACAATGAACGAGTATTTGCTTGGCAGAAGTTAAATTAGACGTCGAACAATTTCGTCAATTGTTTACTTTTATGTATGAGTTGCTGCGGACGCGAGTGAAACTTTTAAATTATATATTGTACCGAAATTACTCCCATCGAAAACTTTTTTTAATTTTGTTGAAATTGATTGGTCAAAAGATGTTATTAAAGGAAAGAAAATCTTCGACACTGGCGGGGTTCGAACCCGCGACCTTCGGGTAAACGCCCCCGTCGCTCTGCCAACTGAGCTACAGTGTCAGTTGGCATCCAGCGCGAAATTTCTCTATCCTTTGTTTCTTTTTTACACGTTCAAGTAGTGTTTGCGTTTCCTACCTCCGAATTTTAACTAATTCGGACGGCCACTTGTCTACCTTTTCAGATAGAATGCAAATGTTGGAAACGCCTAACTATCACATAATTTAATGTTTTTTGACATGAATTCCTCATGTGGGGATTATTACTCATAAATAAAAGATGTTATTAAAGGAAAGAAAATCTTCGACACTGGCGGGGTTCGAACCCCGCCAGTGTCGAAGATTTTCTTTCCTTTAATAACATCTTTTAATTATGAGTAATAATCCCCACATGAGGAATTCATGTCAAAAAACATTAAATTATTGATTGGTCAAGTTAGGAGAGCGAGTTGTTTTAGGTGACATTGATGGCTATACAGAGTCAGCTTAGAATAACACTAACCCAATTCCTTCCGCGGGTTTTGTAATGGCAGCCATCAGAATGATCGCGTTCAATTTGTAGCAAAACACAAATTTTTGAGGATTCTTCTCCGCGCCAATTTTCTACCGCCCATGCGGCTACTCCTATTGTATAAAGTGTGTTAAAGAATTGCCAGAAAAACATCGCCCGGAGAATATTCGGTTGCTTTATAAGTGATTTTTGCGTTATGTGACTGGACACCCATCTGTAAGGATGTAGCTAGAGGAGAGGAGTGAAACACGCGAGTACTGAGTAGATACTGATTTATTAGTCACTAGTGGATCGTCCCAGCTTCGCACGGGAAGCGTTGTTTTTTTAAATATCTGAGGTTTCTTTCTTCAGTCACTGCTCAAGCATTGTGAAATTCAGCGCAATGTTTTCCATTTATTAAATTTATAGCACTCCCTAAACAGTGTAGTTTGGTGATTTTGAATGCGCTTTAATGAACGGTTCAGTATTTCCGTTTAATAGCAATTATATTTCAATGTTACATCCTCAAGATTTAGTAAACCATGTAGTCCGATTCAGGATACACTGCATGGTCACACCGTTTCAGAGCGAAAATAACGATTTTTCAACTCATTCCGTTCATCAATCGGTCTCTCGTCCCCCAATCTCGTTCCTATGTTCGGTTCTTCATTCTTTTTAGGTGTGCTGCATTGGAAACACGTCTCGTCTCCGTAAAATAGAAATTGTTACAATCATATATTTTCAGCTTTTCAGCTAGAAAATACCAGTGTATAATGACTGTTCAAGTAAATATATGAATTGACAAGGACCTACCTCCGAAATACTATATATGTAAATTCATTTTTGATAGTTGGCGGCAAAAATGGCGGTGAGTAATATAATCATTTTATGTTCTTAAGCCCCTTAATGAGTTATTATACTTATTATACAGTTTTTTCTTCAATCCACTTTTTTAAGTGATGGTGCGATACTGCGCAGAAAGTGACATAATTCTAATTAACTTTATCAATGACCCACTTTTTAGTATTATTAAAGTGATAATAAGTAATGTAATATTACCCAGAAGATTGACGTAATGTATATCTAAAGTGGTTTTACCTACGCGATACAGCGTAGAAAGTGTCATGAATCATAAAAACAGTAAAGATGTTCAATATTAAAATTTTCTTAAAGAGATAATAAGGAATATTAACCAGAACATTGATTGTCATAATGTATTTTCTTGAACTGGTTTTACAAGATATCCCCCAAAAGGTGACATGATTAATATGTATAACCAACTACTAAAATTTCAAAACTTCCCAGAAAGTAGCTTTATTCATTTCAGCATTATCATCAATCAGTACATAGTTACTACATGTATATTAAATAATACAATGTGCACCTACCGTACGTTGTCATAATGAATAACATTATACATCGACAACTTTTTAATCTTCTTAAAGAGGTAATACGAGTTGTTATCCAGAAGATCAATTGGCATGCGCTTTCCTAAAGTGGTTGTACGAGATACTTACCAGAAAGTAGCTTTATTCATTTCAGCATTATTGTCATTCAGTACATAGTTACTAAATGTATATCAAATAATACGGTGTGCACCTACCGTACGTTATCACAATGAATAACATTAAACATCGACAACTTTTTAATCTTCCTAAAGAGGTAATACGAGTTGTTATCCAGAAGATCAATTGGCATGCGCCTTCCTAAAGTGGTTGTACGAGATACTTCCCAGAAAGTAGCTTTATTCATTTCAGCATAATCGTCATTCAGAACATAGTTACTTCATGTATATCAAATAATACGGTGTGCACCTACCGTACGTTATCATAATGAATAATATTATACATCGACAACTTTTTAATCTTCTTAAAGAGGTAATACGAGTTATTATCCAGAAGATCAATTGGCATGCGCTTTCCTAAAGTGGTTGTACGAGATACTTCCCAGAAAGTAGCTTTATTCATTTCAGCATTATCATCAATCAGTAAATAGTTACTACATGTATATTAAATAATACGGTGTGCACCGACCGTAAGTTTTTACTATAAAAACGTTGAGTTGTCGGAAAATAATGTGTCATACGAACCAGTACGAATGACATACCCAAGCAAGAACAACCTAAAGGTCGAGACGACCATAGTTCCCATCACTGACGAGTTCTCTGAACATTGGGGTTATATATCCCAGCAGGATTAACATGAAACAGTATGATGGTAAGTATATCGACTGGTACCTGATAATTTACTCAGTGAATTTCACTTGTTGTGCTGACTTTGCCGTAATAATAGTTTGGAAAAATCACAAACACAATATCAGCTTTGATTGCCTTTTGGCTCTTAGTTACATATCCAATAACCTTGTTATGGATAAATCAACATCATTGTTTTGAATAATCACATGGTAATAATGTTTTTCATTATTACTCTCATATGAAAATTAAAATAGTTTTCATTATTACCCACATACGAAAAACGACAGACTATCTTGCTGTCTAATTATGATGCCCACATGGCATTACAAGACCGCCGCCGCAACTGTCCCCGCTCGCTACGGTTGTGCTTGTACCTGCCGTGATGAAGACCGTGATGGACATGTCACGTCACTGCCGCCGCCGCCACCGCCGCCGGCCGCCACCTGCTAGACGCTCACAGGTACACTCAGTGTTGTCACAATGCACATAGGTGCTGATGATGCTGATGATCCATTCATATCTTTGTAAATTATAACGTTGTAGAAGGGGGTAAGATTTTTTTTCCATAAAATTCATTATGTCAACTAATTTTTGAAATTTTTGAGGGCCACGTACGAGAAACGTTTTATTCATGTGTTGTAAATAAAATATATGTATTATATACAAATATTCATACATGTGTGATTGAGATTGTAGATTAGTTCTTAAACCGAGAAATTCATTCAGAGATCATACGGGAATCATCTCGAATAACACAATAGATTCAAAGGAATCTTACATTTTGTTTCTTTTAGCAATTGTACGTATGCCTTTACCAAAGGTAAAGAACACGAAAAAATTCAGTTTTCACAAACTTGACTAATTTTATCGTTTTCCTTCTAGACCATTACCTTTACCGTTTATCTTTACGAACGTCTCTGTTGGTATTTAGTAAATACAGGGCTCCAATAGCATAACTGGCACAATTGAAACCTCTCCATCGCAAAACCACTTACGTGTTTGCAATTGCCAACATACAAATTTGAATTTGTTACTTGTTCATATATTTTTACATATTTAAATAAAGAATTTTCTAATATAAAAATTATATATAAAAAGCAGTTGGTCTTTGGAAGTTTTTACACTAAACTTATATCATTACATTTTATCTGAATCGCCTTTTGCAGAACGTATTTATAACTGCTTATGGATCCGCATGCAAGGGCGGTTATTTTTATGTCTATGGTCTTGTCATGGTTATACGAGGAAAACGAACTGAAGATAGTTCCCTTTTATTGGGTTTGAATCTAGTTGGTTTTAGAAATATTACTATTGTAATAAAACTCAGCTGCAACTGTACTTATTATTTTATTTTCCAACAATACACTTGATCTCCTTTACAGTCTACTTCTTCCTTCTACAACCGATTGAATGTGAATGATCGCCGATAACCGAATGAACTGTCTTTTATAACAAAACTACGCAGTGTTGCCAGTTATTACTGACAAATTAAACCGATGGCATCAATGAAATACAATATTAGTCTAGTTCAGCTACAAAACCCTACACTCGGCTGTCCTGACGCATGTGTATGTCCCCATACACAAGCCAGGCGGCAACCCTACACTCGGTTATCAGCTTTACAAAATTTTGATAAATTTTAGTTTGCTTACTACTACAAAACATGTCAAAAATAAAAACTATTCAATTAGACAAAACATAACAAATGCAGATTCCATAATTAATAAAACATAACAAAAATAAAACTTAAAAGGACTAAAGAATTTACAATTTGACAAAATACGAGTAGTTAATATGATTAGAGTATTTATTTCAATTTTTTTAAATGTTATATTTCAAAATATTAAATAATTTGTCAACAAAAATTTGCTTCAATGAAACTAAAGTCTATAAATATTTAAAAGGAAATAATGATACAAAACTACAATACAATTTATTTATACATATTATAATGTGTTTATTTATTCATTATCAATATTCTTATATAACTATCTTATATAACTCAATATATAACTTACATCTATTTACATACACAATTAATAAATATGATTTAATGATCAAAACAATGAAAACAATGTTGTCCAGTAGTTAGATTAAGTAAATCAATGGAAAGAAAACAATTTAAATTCAATTATCTCATTTATAACATCTATCTTTGAAGAAAACTATATCTTTTTTTTTTTGTTGTTTGTTTTCGATTATTTTACCACGTACTTTTAATTTGGCGATAATAATTTGTGAATTGTTTGTATTTTGTCATAGTTGTGCCCTTAGGCAATGAATAAATACTATCTTTCTTTCTTCCTTTCTATATTTTTTTAAATAAACTAGAGGTGAATCTATCAGTCTTACTTAATTTGGAATAGTTATTTCTTGTTATATTTTTGCTATTTGTTATCTTGGGGCATATCAACTACTTTTGTACAAGGTAACATTTTCTTGTTTGAGATAGAAAGCTGTTCTGCTTCTGGACTCTCTAATCAACTAATTCATCGAAATTATTACTCTACATTCTTTTAAAAACTACTAAATCAAATGGCGAGTCAATCAGTGCTAACCAAACACTTGTCGCACTTATTTATATTTTACAAGTTAATGCGAATCAATTATTGCGCGCTCTAATCCACAAGTATAAATATATAGGGATCATTAAATATATACGTCCGTAGGTATATAACACAAATCAAGTTAAGCACTAAAAGTAAGTTCCACCTAATGACTATATAACCTATGGGATACTAACTCAACGAAATATTTAACATGATTTAATACACATATAAATAGCATCCAAGACTATTAATAATTTATGCTCGTCACATAAATATTGTTCTCAGCGGGTATCGAACCCGCAACCTCCGGACCGAGAAGCTAGTCATCTAACCACTTGACCACAGACGTCGTCAAAAGTATAAGTTAATGCAAACCAATCATTGCTCACTCTTTTATCCATAAATACAAGTAAATTCTAACAAATTATTCTCGCTATTCTAACTTTAAGTATAAGTAAATACGAACCAATCATTTCTCGCAAACTTACGGCAATTTCTTTCGGGAGGAGAACCGTGAACCAATCGATTCTCACGTTGTACTGGATATTCTTTTCGCAGATTAAACGCCAACCAATCAATTCCGACGTTTAACTGCATCATCTTTCGGCAAATGAAACTCACATTTCATTGCATATTCTTTCGACAGATTAAACGCCAACCAATCAATTCTGACGTTTAACTGTATCATCTTTTGGCAGATGAAACGCGAACCAATCAATTCTCACGTTTCACCTGAAACATAAAAAAAACATCTGTACATAACTTTTTAATCTGAGTCAGTTTTGTAATCAAGATCCGATTCCATATCCTCAATCAATTGTAATACGGCTATGTGAACCTAAGGGAACATTCGATCAGCAGGGGCCACTATACTAGTTTGTTATAATGGAATTAATGAAGAAAAGATATCTTATACCTATATTGTCCCACTACTTGGATCATCATGAAAAATTCTTTGCTCTTTCTATTATTGTTAAATGATTCATGCCCTTCGCTTTCGGTCGTAATTCAGTTTATCAACGTCAGTAAGTAATTTAATTTAACCAGGAACAAACTGAGAATAGTGAAATTGTATTTTTCCCGTGGCATTTCAGATTTGACACAACATTTTAAGATATGCTCAATTCCTTTATCATAATAGTAAAACAACTTCCTCTATCAATTTATAAATGCATCAATTACTACTTAAAGATATAAATTACACTTTTTCGATCTGACCGACATGATCGATATGCACCATGTGTTCTGGTAGTTCTACTAATACTAAGTTCTGAATCACCTATTGCAACGTGTGAAGCAAATCATCACTACTTATATTCGTTACATATATTTTCTTTACTATTTATTTATATCTTTATTTTCTTACTTGGGAAAATCTAATCACTTTTTACCCAACAAATATACCCAAATTTTTCCCAAATATTGTATTTCTGCTAATGTTTCTAGTTATCTATATTTACTCGCATAAAAACTCCTGTCATAATTATATCAAGAATACTGTTCTATGTATATAATCATAACAAGTACAAGTATAATTTTTATTGGTACACCTAACTGTGGCAAAAGCTTACTTCGTATATTTTATTTAAAGTAAATTAATGGTGGTAGAATTTTATATTACCTTAAGAATATAACGCCAAATAAAATTAATTTAACGTGACAAATCATTATGCCCAAAGTGTATCACTTGAGATAAAAGTTTAAGCCATACAAAGTTTAAACAAACAAGTGTTATGTTATGACAAAATAAATTAAGATTATATTTATTAAGCGATTAAAAGTGCTCCTGTTTCTAATTCCTATTAATTGTAGTAACCTTCTTCAGGAGAAGTTTGTTGACTGCATAGATATATAATTACGAAGATTGGAATTAAGTAACAAACGTCATAGTATAAAAATCAAAAGAAGACAGGACCTCTCACGGACACGATAACGGCCTACAACGGTTTTGGCATCATAAATGTACGAAAATAATTGTCTTATTTTGCTTTTTGTGATAAAGTTATTAATAATTAATAGTACATAATCTAAATGTAATACAAATTCTCTTGCAAACATGGAATTTTTGTAGCTATTCAAGTCTACACAAGACTGTGATATTAATCGGTCTATATGCTTTATTTTAGATCTTTAACAAAAGTTTTCAATGCAAATATCTGAAAAAAATATCTTTTATCATCATTATATTACAACTACTGTAAACTTTACAAATTGGCGGAAATAACAAATACGTGATTTTTTATCAATGATAATGGGGCTAATACAGAATCCGACATACTAATGTCACGCACTCATTCATTTACGCACACCGTTGTACTTCTTATTTGTCTCGCCTGTCGTCTTTGTATTGCCAATCTATATACGTAAGTATAGCATACTAAAACTATGGTCTTAAATGTGTCTGATTAAGTATGCAACCCTGTTTTGGCATCGCGATCATAAATAGCTAATATGGGGCTATGCTCACGAATCCAGCGCCATGGGCAATATGAATATAGAATAAAAGTGTTAAAGGTGCAGCTAAACAAATTCATTTTTTTTTTATTGACTCAATATAATAACATAGGTAGTCAATTCTAAAATTTACCTAACGTTCTAAATAAATTGTGCCCGCTTGTATTTTGTTATCTCCCAGGCGTATTCCTAAATAACTGATTTCAAAGCAGAGATAATCGATATTAGATCAGTGGTTTTTCTTTATATAATTTATTATCAGATAAGTCTTCTACAAGTGTTACTTAAGCTCAACCAATCTTTTAAACATCGGCACACACCCTCACTGTACATAGGAACAGCATCAACATAAGCCGTAGCTTTAGGTAAACGTGATTAAGTGCTCACAGTGCTCTGTTATTGGCACTTCGTATTACCAAAATGCCAGATCCAAGGTTATCGAACGAGACTGTCCTGACAACTTACTTTCATCTCCTATGACAGGCATAAGATACATTTCCTTTAACGAAACTAACTTCAACATTCTATAGTCAACTCACATTCCAATAGTGTTATCCTTTTTTTTATCTGTGCACCCTAAATTCTAGAGTTTATTTGCAAAACAATGACTACACTGGTTTAACCCTAACGGATACTAGATGACCTTTTTTAGCAGGACATCATAAACGTCAGCCTCAATGGGTAAGTAAAGCATGTTTTTTTTTTTTAAATAATAGTAAACCTATATTTGTTCCTTTTGAACATTTCTTCTAGAACTTGACCATAGTTTTGAGCGCAAGGAAAGGACTCTGAAATATGGTGAGTAAATGGGCATGTATGAAAATATTAATCTATGTAAACGCAGCTAGAGAGAGATCTGTCAGGATCGTAAAAAGTGGCGACTGAAAGGTTCTGCTCACTCCAATGGGAATTAATGGTGTGAGTGTATGTTTGAATATAGTAAGGCATATAATAACAAATGTTGCCATTCTTCCCAAGTGTGTAAATATTACTTAAATAAATATACCAGATCCTGGCCAAGATCTGCAGTTTTGCCATAGCCAAATGCATGGTAGTTTTATTTTCACAGCCGCAAAACCGTAGCGTATTTATTAACTCTACATAGCCAACTTGCTGATTTTTGCAGAACGATCATAATCATATAGGTATATATTTGAAGTTTTACGTTTTTGTGGTTTATGACTGAGACTAATAGCATGTATAAAATGACTTTGGCCACATAGTTTATAAAGAAAGAAGTACTTAACTTTTTCTGCTGACCGCCATCGGCGGCGGCAAGGTGCGCACTGATTATGAGCGCAAACTGTCAGCTCATTTCGTGATCTAGCTGCACTTCCACTTCAAGGGTTTGTGACCGTTCTATTGACATTGTATCTCAAGCTTTCCATCAATCAAATATCTCATGTTGCTGGATTTCGACTTCATGCGGCACTACGATGGGTACCGTTAGATCATCGTCTGTAGCGAGCCTGGTAGCGTTCTGGTGTTGGTTATCTTTGTTTGCATCACCCGCCACAACCTGAAAAGTCTCGGAACTCGAGACAACATGACAGTATTAGAACAAACTCAAGAATGGATTGGCTTAGCACAACTTAATTATTTAATGACATTTTTTTTTTTTTACTATTCTCATATACCTAAGTTAATTATTAATTGCATCTGATTTAATATTTTGTCTATCATATATTGATAATATTTTAGTATCTATTTTTGTGTTTTAAATATTCAGAATAAATAAAGCAAAGTTCACGAAATGATCTGTAACCTAACAACTTTTAAATATTATGTTTATGTTCTCAATAAGAATTACAAATGATAGTCCTATCACTTAAAGTAATCTCTTACTTCATGCAATGGAGTAATAAGTATTTGCAATAATAATTATTGGTTAAAATTCCATTACCAATAATTAAACAATTCGTATCTTACTGCCGATGTCATGCGAAGTAACACGCGGGCGCCTTCTTTCGCGCCGCGGCATTTTCTAGAGGTCTGGTAATAGTGTTAATGCATTCGAATCGTGACACGACCCGACCCGACAGTAAAAATATTTACAATCATATTAAAAGAGATTTTAGCAAATGGCATAGCAATAGCATGCCTCATCCTGAATCTCATAAATTTGCATGCTAATTAAATTGTTAAAATTTCTGGGTAGATGAACAACCAAAACACAGAAATATAAAGGTAATTATGTTTGGCTGCTAAAGAAACAAAACTAAACTAATTACCGAGTAACAGCTATATAACATCGATACTTTTAATCAAATATGTTCTATACTGTTGACACTCGTTTTTTCCCGTTCTGACTACCTCTTTTATGTGGTTTAATCCGAAGATTTGCATTTTTGAAATAAATTCCCTGTAACTACAATCGCAGACTACTGCTATTCTAGTTATTATTAACTTTCCATACATATCGTCAAAACACGTTATTTGAATTCGACAAAACACGTTATAACTCGAGAACCGTAACTCCAATTGCAAAAATAATCATTTTTTTCATCCCCTATACATCACCCCGTGGCTCCTGAAGTGGATTTTACATAGGACCTTAGGGTCAAGGTCATAAATTTTATTCAAATTTACTCCATGGACGACATATTTAACTTCGGGTGTAAATCCTTCTTATGTACGTTACAAATAAAAAAAACATTTTCCAAAACAATGTGGAACGCCAAACAATATACTTAGTTTAGCTCATAAACATTGTATAAGTCAAGTGGAAAAGGATAGAAAAATATAACAGAAACTAAAATAAAATGGCGGAGGACCTGGTTCTAGGAAAATATATCAATACACATTGGTTATGTGAATTTTCTAATCTTAATTGAAAGAGATTTATTCTACAGCAAACGACAGTGACTATTTTCGTTAAATATCTTATCTCGATGGCAGGTCTAGCTAGGTTATTCTTACTACACAACACAACACACCACACGAAACGTTACTAAAGAAAATGTATATATGTTTCTTTTAGCATTTTAACTTTTAACCCGTTATGCTAGGATACGAACTCATATGACTAGGACTTTTCTAAATGTAACATGTGGTAATGAAATCTTTCAGAATTATTTTCTTTTCCCATTTCAAGAAACAGTAACATACATGGTATACAGTAAAATTAATTGTGGGTACTTACGTTTATCGCACTTCTGAATTGTAATAAAACTCAGCTGCAACTGTACTTATTATTTTATTTTCCAACAATACACTTGATCTCCTTTACAGTCTACTTCTTCCTTCTACAACCGATTGAATGTGAATGATCGCCGATAACCGAATGAACTGTCTTTTATAACAAAACTACGCAGTGTTGCCAGTTATTACTGACAAATTAAACCGATGGCATCAATGAAATACAATATTAGTCTAGTTCAGCTACAAAACCCTACACTATACAAAAGCATATCGCGGGTATGTAGCAGGGTAGGTATGAAATTCCCTTATATTTCTTACGTTAATAATTTACTTTTATTTAATTGGATAGTACGATCAGGAGCATGCGATCGTTTTTTGTTTTGTATGTATACATGCAATCATATCTCACGCCATTGGTTCCCGTTTGGGTGTGCAGTGACTGTCGATCGCCGCTTTGTTCAACCGAACAATATTTTCGTATAATTAAAGGAAAATACTGATACAGGCCAAGATATGGTTTTCTTTTTAAACACATATTCTGTCAAGGCGAGTCATAAATATACCTATTTACATCACAAGCAAAACATATTGTACAATATTCATACATATGTTATATTTAATTTTATTACAGAAATATTCTTGATTGCAACATGATCTTCATGCTTATAATATTTTTTCATTCCTTTTGTACCTTGGAACTGCAATTCTCAATGTTTCCTTTTTTGAACATTCGACATATATTAAATAAAGGTGTAGAAATACAGACTTTTTTTTTTGGCCTTAACAAATTCAAAGGCTCTCTTTTTTTTTTTATTTATTAAGTCAGAAAATATCTTTAAGAAAATCTTATAAACTTTAAAGATATTATAATAATGTCTATTACATAAAGTTTAACAAAAAAAAGCATTGTTAATTCTATCTTGTTCTGATTATTTTTCCAGTCGAATTAGTTAAGCAGTTTCTACTGAAATCGTCTAAAATATTGTTAGCTATGGTATGGTCATATATATATACATGTATATATGGTTGGCAATAGTAAGTACTATTATACCTCTATAGGTATGGTGTATCAAATACAGAGTGCACTGATTAATAAGTTTTATGTCTTAAATTAATCAACCAACAACAGTTTGGCGGTTTTTTGTGAAATATAAATGGGTGTTAGTTTTGTACCTAACTTATGAATATTGATTTATATGCATAGAACGCAAATTCAAATCAAACCTTTCCTCTTGGTTTGGACTTATTCCTAAGCATATAAATATAATTGTATTTTAATCTCGGGAGTATAAGTAATTTATAAATATTATTCTTAAAAATAAAATTAAGAAAGCATTCTTATCTTCTTGTATAGATCTCAAGATATAGTTGCTACATGTATTTTAATTCTTCTTTAAAAATTCTTTGGCTACAAAGATTCATCTTTCTATTTTGAAAGAAATTTTCGTTAATCATTTTACATTTACAATGATATAAACACTTTTTGGCTGCGTACTGATCAGGGATGCCCATTGGTAGTTTAAGAAAGCAAGTAGATAGACTGGCTAGTCGACCTGTTTGGTATAGCTTTATTTTTTATCATCCTATATGTGATAAACAAAATATGTATTTTGACTTTTGGTATTATACTAGTTTTAGTAGTAAATGACAGTTTTTAAATACTTTGAAATTTAATGGGAAATGGTCTTTCACCAATACCTTTAATTGTAATAATTTTATTGTTTGCAATAATTTATTTAACCAAATACATGTTATCATTTGCAACCAGAACTCTAAACATCTACATGGTTTACTAAATCTTGAGGATGTAACATTGAAATATAATTTATGGTTAAAAGAACTTACCTAAGTGAATTTCTACCAAAATTATATGAAATGTTACATCCGAAGAGATTTAGTACCCACCCTAACCCAGAGAAAGGTGAACCTATCTAACCCTTCAGTTGCAAATTCACAGCTAAGATACCTCTAAAATAAATGAAGAACCGAACATAGGAACGAGATTGGGGGACGAGAGACCGATTGATGAACGGAATGAGTTGAAAAATCGTTATTTTCGCTCTGAAACGGTGTGACCATGCAGTGTATCCTGAATCGGACTACATGGTTTACTAAATCTCTTCGGATGTAACATTTCATATAATTTTGGTAGAAATTCACTTAGGTAAGTTCTTTTAACCATAAAATTTTTGGAATAAAACGCTATGAAGTATTTATAACAATCTAAAAAATAAATCATTACGTGATGTAGTTGCAACTACTGGCGCCATCTAGTATGTTATATGTAAATTAGTAAAGATTTGGTTTTGGTCACGGGCGCGATGGCTTGTTTTCTGTATAATTTCGGTGTTTCTCTACCGATTTCTATGATTCTTTTTTTATTGAATAGGTAATAATGTTACCTTTTTTAAATTGGGGATGAGTGAGAGGTTTACAAACGTAAGAGTAAACAAATATAATCAGAATGTTCCGAACTGCTAAGCTATCAGGAATTACACGTGTTATTGTGAGTCAACCGTAAAAGATAGACATAAACTGTTGAGGATTTTTTTTTAGATAATTTTATGAAGAATATTTCCGTCATACATGATTTCTATGTAAGTTTAACCATTAAGGCTGCACACGCGACGGAAGCTTAAAAAATGGAGTAACTTTACCGTTTTCCCAAAATTTTCCAGAATTCCCCTTTACTACTCTGCTTGAAAGTATACAAAAACCTGCCCAGGAGTATGAAGAATAATTGTACCAAGTTTCGTTAAAATCCGTCGAGTAGTTTTTGTTTCCATAAGGAACATACAAACCGACAGACAGACAGACAGACAGACAGACAGATAGAGAGACAGACAGACAGACAAAAATTTTACTGATTGCATTTTTGGCATCAGTATCGATCCCTAATCACCACCTCATAGTTATTTTGAAAATATATTTCATGTACAAAATTGACCTCTCTACAGATTTATTATAAGTATAGATAAGGTTACATACGTGCGCACGAATAATATAGATATAGGTAGATAATATATGTATTAGTTACTAAGTAGATCTTATAACTAGGTTTACACCACACATCATTTGATTATTTATTTTGCCATCTTTGCCCACTGAACGTCCTAAAATGGCTAAGCAGTTCCAAATTCTGCGACTCAGGCTACCCCTATTTAGGATTTGTAGACATTAGTATGTGCATGTCACTCTTAGAATTAAAAACAAGGTATTCATCATAAATTATAATTTCATTATTCAATGCATAATCATTATTCTATATCTTGAGACGGCTTGCGCCGTAGGCCCGCAATTCGTCCGGTCTAAGTCCCAACATTTATAATACTTCAGTGGAGAGAAAACCTGACTTGTAAATTATTTCTAAACTAGTGTATACATTGTATATAATAGTGATACAATGTATAAAGGCGCACCATTAAATTTCGTGTTTTAGTTAACTTAAAATTAAAGACCAAAAAAATATATATTTTAGAATGTTTTTTTTCGCTCATGAAAACCTCATGTGGGGAATTTATTTCTAAAAGTTTAATCCCTGCTGGTGTCAAAATTTTTCTTTCCTTTATTTATACGGTATAGTTTATTGAAAGTTAATATTTAAATGATTTTTATATACAGACTAAGAATATTGGTACATTTCATCAAAATTTTTCTTTCGTGGTCATACTAGTAATATCATCACCATAAAGGCGTCATAAAACATTCCATCTGCACAAGTACCCAAGATTTTCCTTTCTTATTTTTATTACAATATGATAATAACAACAGTTTTAATTTTATTACAATGGGGAAGGTAAAATAAGAGGACGATCTCGGAGGACTCATTTAAACCAAATAGATAATGTGCTCAAAAAGGCAGGTGTCTGAAGTATGAAGAATAAAAGAGCATCTATGAAAAGATTGATGAATATGAACGAAGCTAGAGAGGTTTTTTAGGATCGTTCAAAGTGGTAATTGAAATTCTCTGCCTACCCCAATGGGAACTAACGGAGTGAGTGCCTATATGTATGTACAAGTTTTTGTGTAGATATAGAACCTGATAGATATAGAATGAGGAAATAACCGAAATCCTATAAATTTAATTTAGATATTCCTACAAGGTACCGAAATATTATATCAAGACTTCCTAAAACTCAATGCAACAAGAAAACTTGCTCATTTCAAAGCTATGCGGGTCGGCCCGAATCCGTTTTGATTAAAGATTTCAACAACTGACAAGTACCTTTCATGGAGGTAGATATAGATAGGACGGAATTATGAGGACTTTAACTATCTAACTTAATTAGTCTCCCCGTCTTGCGTCGCTTTGTGCTCAATCGGCTAAATTGAAAATTTATTTATTTATGTTTGAAACACAAAGGATTGCAGGGATTCCGTAAAGTGCGCTTATTAGTCGACTTATAAATTAACGATGACTGGTTTTGAGCGAAATTAATTAATACAACAATTGTCTGCTAATGTTTGAAGTAACAAAATATGATTTCAAGTACTACTTACCTACTTTTATTACCAACCTTAATGGGTTACTTACAATATACTTGTAATTGGTCTTTGCTTCTCATACACTTTTAATTCTCTCTCACTGCGACAAAACGAATTAGTGATTGATACGAAAACTTAAAGTAATATACTGGAAATATTTGCGTCTTCATTTTAAGTACTTACTTATACTCACGCCCGTTGTTCCCATTGGGTTAGGCAGAGACTATAGATCGCTACTTTGTACGATCCAGGCAAATCTCTCTTGCTTCTGTCACATTCATCATTCTTCTCAAACATGCCTTCGTAATACCGTTTTCAATTTGGGTTTCATTTTTAATATAAATAAATAATTTAATATCCTTAATTTAAGTACCAAGGAACTATAAAAACAAGGAAACTTGCTACGCAATTGCAACAATACCCCTTCGTAATAAGATCCGTGTAATTCCGAGAATCGCAAAGGGCACAGCGATTACATCATTAGTGACATCTGCTGGAGCCATCACAGGCTCCAGTGAAATGTAAATTATGTTTGATCTTGTCTGTAACTATCGTACTATTACAGGTGTAAGGGAGTCACTGGAAATGACAGTGCCTGTGTTCTGACTTGGTAATTGATTAAAATCTTGATGTGTAATTTGGGTTCAATTGTTTTCGTGTGATATGGGAGTAAGGGAATTTAATACTTATATACATATATTCATACCAGTGGGATGGCAATATACTGATAAACCTCTCTAGTTTTGTTGTTTCCATCAATCTTTTCATACATGCTCTTTTATTCATCATACATCGGACGCCTGCCTCTTTACATACTAAAATA
The DNA here is from genome assembly GCA_963576735.1 of Bedellia somnulentella. Classification (NCBI taxonomy): domain Eukaryota; kingdom Metazoa; phylum Arthropoda; class Insecta; order Lepidoptera; family Bedelliidae; genus Bedellia; species Bedellia somnulentella. The sequence continues at coordinate 2,273,883 of OY755176.1, forward strand.
TTGCATTCAAAAAACGAAACCAGAAAAAAACCAGATAAAATCTGAAAAATAAGCCTTATGTAAGTAAAAAAACAATTATCCACCGATTACAAGCCCACACGTCGCAAGGTGAGCGGAGGGCGGGCGGCGGCGAAAATCTTTTCTTGAGCAAACCTTTTGTTTCAATGTTTGCCGGGGCCGCCTCAACGCCGAACTGAGCGCTCTACAAACACAGAGATTCCACTTATTCGGACTCGTTCTTTAATCTCTTGCAAACACAGTCTTATAGTTTTGTGGCTATTTTCTTAGATTTTATTGTGATCAAAATCAATTGGGAAATGCAGCTTAAAGCAGCGGAAACCGAAAAGTTGACAAACTCTTATAAATATGAGATGTTGGTGATGTTAAATACATATTTATTCACACACTTTTACACACAATTTTACGTATCTACTTACAGATACTCATTCTCTATATATCAATGTACTTCCATCCTATTTTTAACAAGAAAAAAATGTGTCGGCATATGATTTATAAATTAGTTATGGATACAACAAAACAGATAAAGTAATAGCACAAATATTGACACATAAAAAAAACATTTATTTCACAAAAGTAAGTAATTTACAATGAGTTGGTTTCGGTGTTTACCGCAGTAGGTTTCCCTGTGACCTGTAAATCAGCAAACAGGCTCTTTCAAATAATATAACAATTATGTGCTGATGGCCATTCTTTATTTGTTTCAAGTACAAAAATGCAAGAATTTTTTCGTTTATGTAGAATAGAAAACTAAGAAGTTTATAAAGAAAAGTCAAATAGTACATTTTTTCATGATAAATAATGTACATCCATTAGTGTTGTCTAGTGTCGGCTTAGAATAACACTTACCTTCCCTTAATACCCTTACCAACGGCTGCCGTGACATAGGATTAAAGGGCTTTCTACGTGATTGTTGAGCGATGTGGTTGAAGACCAGTCTCCAATTATCCTTTATTCTAAAATCAGTTCCTCATTCAACCCAACCAGATCTGTAAAACGTTTATGTAATCGTTATAAACCTTTGTATGTACCATTAGCTCATTTCGAGCATTAATTCTTACAGCCAAAAACGGCTGAGGAATTTCTTCTATGTTGTCCCGTATCAACTTCCGAATGTGGTTGAGGAGTTTCTAGGTCTGGCTACCCCTTTAAAGGATTTATAGCCGTGAGTATATGTATGTATTTAATTACAAAAAGATTTTATAACACCAAATTAATTTAAGTTAATATGAAACACAAACGAGTAGGTAGAAATCAAAATATGAGGCGAACACAAAAGCGTAGGTAGAAATTAAAATACTGCGAACTAAAACGAATCTTCAACAGGTATGAATTTTCCCCGAACGAGGCCAAATACGGTGGGGTTTATTCACGGAATTGTTGTTTGCTCGGCGAATGTCATATTGTTTCACTTGTCTCTGCTGAAAATTGGTTTCGTTGTTTGATTTTCAAAAACTAAATCACTTTATTAAACAGCCTTATTTCATGTTTGTTTCAGGTAAAGCTTGTAACCGAGTTGTCTCACTGATTTGAAAGATAAGTAAAATTTTGGTCGGATATTTAAGACTGCTTGAAATCGGTACGGTACTGTAATTATCAAATTATTAAGTATAAAATATTTGTGGTTTGCTGAGAAATTAAATGAGCAAATCGTAGTTTCTAGTGTGGCGTGATAGACATAGATACATACTGACCAAGTCGAATTGCAAGCATAATTTATTTTATTTAAAATAATAATGGCTGCAAAACCTTCAATAAAAAACCTTATTTAGTGCTTACTCAATTTAAAAATAAGATCGTAAAATACCCGTAGCTACTTTTTAAAATTGATAACCGTGACGGCAAAAGCTAAATATATGTTCAAACGAAACCCGACCACGTAAATAGATAAAGGTTAATTATCGGAAACATCAAAACATGCAATGAGATATAATCTGTAAATGAAGCGTTTTATACGCCCGAGGCGCAACGGTTATTTCAATTTACAAAAAGCGAAACTTACAATAGAGTTTCCACCAATAGCACAGCCGCTGTCCGAAACAGCCTCCGCGGTCGACAATAAACATAATCCACCACATATTTTCAACTGGCAACATTATTCGAGCAATAATAATTAGTTTCTGCATTAACCGCTGAATCGACTATTTAGATAACTCATTTGACTAGCAAACCGTTGTACCTTTTCCGCAGGTAATAAATATTTAAACGTTGCGGTGTGTGGCTATTCATGTGCGTTGTCTGAATCAACCATTTTTGTGACAATGCTTAATTGGAACGTTTTGTTTTGTATGGTTCGTGCATAATTAATTAATTATGACCAAATCCTAGTTCAATAGAAATACTAAAAAAAAGGCTTCAAATGCAATATTTTCCGATATTTATATAAAAAATTATTTATTCATTATCATCTTCATCTTCAGTTTTGCAAAACCATGGGCAGGGCACATTGCATGCAGAACCGACGGCTGTTGGGGCTCGAAAGTTCTGGAGTGGCAGGCCACGTACCGGACGACGCAGTATAGGTAGGCCTCCCACAAGATGGACTGACGACTTGGTCAAGATCACAGGAAGCTAATGGATGAGGGATATGGATCGTTTTAGAGATCATTGGGGGAGGCCTATGTCCAGCAGTGGAAGTCTATAGGCTGATGATGATGATGATATCTTCATCACAGCACATTCATTTTTCCGTGAAGACTAGAAACTTACTATAGTTATGGTCGTAAATCTATGCGTAGTGCGAGTTAAGTTAGTTTGATTATTACTGTTAAAAGAAAGCAAATTTCAAACAGTCTTTCAGACAAATCAGTCTAAAATTCACTTATTAAAGAATTAAATCTTAAAAGTAACTCATTCAAACTTAGTCATATGACAGAATATTAGTACAAAACTGCGAAAGACCTGCCTATAATCTGGTGGCCTGTCCTGGTAATAGTATCTATATGGAGAAGAATATAATATATGGAGAAGTAATAGTATCTCTACCACTTTTTTGAGGATTTACGGTTCAAACGTTGAGTTGAGTATAGTAAAAAGTGTCTTTGGGATTCTAACCTGGGACATAGAATAAGGCTTTGAGCCTAAAGATCTAACTGGTACAGTAGGGCGTGGTGGCAGTTAAAAGTAGTCCAAGAATTAAATACAAAACAATAACTTTGTCAAGAGAAACTAATTGTTTTCCCTTAAACAGTATCCTATAAGGAAATAAAGGAAATAATTAAAAGGGCGCCGATCTTTGACTATCTATTAAAGCTGATTAATTTGGACAATTTTCTCTTTAAGAATTAACAAAACAGAAGCTTTAATTTACGGTGTAATTATGACGTCATCGGAGATGGGCTTAATTAAAGGTCGTGCTAAAGCCGCGTGTAATGGTTGGTCGATAAGCCTCTGTTCGAAGTATGAGGTATTTGTTTTACGGGCAAGTTGGTCGGTCATGAAATACAAGTAACTAAACGGTCTGTCTGTGTACTGTGTTTAGTTGGTAATGCGTTTTGTCTTCACGAACGGATTTAAGATATTTTTTGTTTATATCAGGTGGGAGTGGCTCTCACTCACTGAGTATTATTAATTTGTGTTATTGATTTAGCTTGAGAGTTATAGAATACATAAATTGTCGAGATTGGTTATATCATCTATGAGATATAAATTATCCCATCATCTATTTTAAGGTTTAAACTAATCTTTTAATAATGGTTCCTGAAGGGCAAGCACGAGCGCTATTTTATCGACACAATAACGGTTAGAACGAGATGGCAGTATACGGTACTAAGTAAGTTCGTAAGAGATGGCTGCTTTATCCCACGCGATAACTAATTTAAACACCGCTCGTACTAGTCGGGCTGATCCGCAAATGCGTGATGAAGTAGCATCACTTTGGAATTCCTATCATTATTTAAGACAAGAGACACGTTTTCTAAATTACTGTTTTTACATCAAAGAGGTGTCCTTGGCGGCCGCGGTCCAACTTGTTAATTTGGAACGGAAGAATAGTATTGATGCCTTCAAAGTACTTAATTTTATATTCTGATTACATACATACATACATATACTCACGGCCATATTTCCCTAGAAGGGGTAGCCAGAGCTAAGGAATTATAAATTCCTCAGCCACTTTTGGAAGTTGAGTGGGGAAAAGATGGTAAAAATAAAGGTTTTTGGTGATGGGTCTCCAACCGCATCGCCCAAAAATCCAAAAAAAGACCCAATACCCTTAGTCGCCTCTTACGACACCCGTGGGTAAAAAGTGGATAGCGACATTCTAAGCCGGTACTAGACGGCTTCTGATTCAGGATTTGTAAGACGAGTCTAGATGACAATTGTGACGTAGATACTGCTTCTTACACTGTGAGCCGCATAATTTTGTACTGATAATTATTGCTTTACATCCATTAAGTGATCAAAAGCAGACCAGTCATTGTATCCCAGTATTCTAGAACTATCTCAGCAATTCAACTTGCTGTTAGTTTTAGAATCTCGGCGAAAGTTCGCTACAATCCGATCGCACTAAGTTTGCTGGTCAATGTCCCCCCGCCCCCCGAACCGCAATATCGCCTTCTTAGTACTGTTAGCAACTTAGTTTGCTTTCATGACGTCATTGTTAGGTTATTTAGTCTGTGTAGTGTAGGTATGCTATTTAGGACTTAAGTAGACAGTGCAGAAACCAAATATAATTCAGTACGAAAATTGTTGAAAAGTTGAATAAATACTAAGTAATTTTGTAATTCTAAGTCATTTGACGTGTAGTGTCGGCTTAGAATAGCACTACTCCGTTTCTACCGATGGGTGTACGTAAGAGGCGACTAACGGTATAGGGGCTTTTAAGGGACTTTCGGGCGATGTGGTTGGAGACCCATCACCAACAACCTTTACTTTTACCATCTTTTCCCCACTCACATCCCAAAAGTGGCTGAGGAATTTATAATTCCTTAGCTCTGGCTACCCCTTTTAGGGATTTATAGCCGTAAGTAAATGTATGTATGTATGTATGTGTGATTCGTGTGGCCGGGTCATACGTACTTTTTGTGATCAATTATAAATTTTATACGAGGTCCTAATCCTAAAGCTCTGGAATACCCCTTTTTACGATTAAAGCTGTGAGTATAGGTAAATTATACTTTTTTAACACGCTCATATTAGCTTTACCTGTATGAGTGTATGTATATGTAACTAACTCATTTTAAACAAACCGATTTAATTCAAAATTTGTACACTTATCGAGAATCGGAGACAATTTAATAATAAATTTCAGTTTTTTTAAACTATTTTTTTTTATGTGGCTAATTATTATTGCCAACAATAGGTCGGGTCAGGCAATTTAAGAAGTGTAAAAGGTAATGCATTAAACGCCATAGCAAACACGCAAAAAATAGCATAGCATTTAGAATTTTCAAGATCTAAGTTTCTCTGAAAATGTATTGTACATTAAACAAAAATTAAATAGTAAAAACAACATTCGCTACAAACAAAGTGGAGTTTGAATCCTCAGATTACATACCAACTGGCGACGGCGTACTTTCAACAAATGCAAGTTCATACAAAGCCACGCAACTTACATTGAAAAGCTGAGTTTCAATTCAATTAGCCTCAACTGCCATAGTCTTGTGCTTTCAGGGTTAATGTAGAATGCATTTAGAAAACATTTATGCACCGTTGAGTTGTATTTAAATATCATAATTCTATTTACAAGCGCTTGCTTTTTACAATTATGTTTATAGATACATAAATGCATATCCTCACGGTCATAAATCTCAAAAAGGGGTAGCCAGGGCTTCAGAGCTAGAACCTCCTCAGCTACATTTGGAAGTTGATAGATAATTTCAATTAAACATTAAAATCTATGCTAATAATACTACTGTAAAGAGAATGCCTTACAATTTACTTTCAGTCTACTTAAAAAAGAAGGTTTTGTCTTCGAATGAACGTTTTTTTATCGAAAGTTTTATTCTAAAAAGTATCTATAAGAACGATCTATTCATTATAACACCACCATTTTTCTTTCCTCCAAAAACACGTAACCTACGGCTAATATGTCATTATATTTATTGTTTAAATATGTATCCACACTAAAATCCCAGTTTCTGAGAATAAGTATTGTACATTAAAACAAAAATTAAATAGTAAAAACAACATTCGCTACAAACAAAGTGGAGTTTAAATCCTCAGATTACGTACTAACTGGTGACGGCGTACTTTCAACAAACGCAAGTTCATACAAAGCCACGCAACTTACATTGAAAAGCTGAGTTTCAATTCAATTAGCCTCAACTGCCATAGTCTTGTGCTTTCAGGGTTAACGGAGAATGCTTTTAGAAAACATTTATGCACCGTTTAGTTGTATTAAAATATCATAATTCTTTTTACAAGCGCATTCATTGTTTTTAAGTTATATGAATAGATATAGCCAATCGAATTAAAAAATGTAATCGCAATGCTTTACTTACAATTTCAATCGATTCTTAGAAACGTTTGGATTGTAAAAGGTTGTATGCTGTTAAGTAACTTCCAAGAGCGGCTAATAATGTTCTAATTCTGATGCTCTGGTTACCCCTCTATGGGTTATATACCCGTGAGTATAGCTAAGGAAGATGAAAGAAAATGCCTCACAAGGCGATGCCAGATAACCGAATGAAATTGAAATCATAAAGGAGGGAGCAATCCTCAACGCACTGAGGTTTACCATCTGATATTAAAATCGTTTCTTTTCGCCCCATTCGACGTACTCGTCTTACCGCACCCCGCGGATCCTGGTTTAATTAAAAATATATGAAAATGTTCACGTGACCTTCTTGTCTTCCGAGATTACTTAAAACATTTGCGATTGCGTTATTACGAAAATCCACCTTCATCTAATATTAAAAAGGTTCGTGTCTTCATGAAATTAAGTGATGGGAAATGTATTTAACTTTCGAATATTCTATGCTGCTTGTAAGCTGGAACATATATTTTAAAACAGCTTTATATCTTTTAATATGAGACTCTTTTTGTATGATTATATTATTTGTAGTTCAACTCTTGTAACAAGCCTGAATTTCGAATTTATATCCAGAAACAGGCATATTTGACTAATGACTAATTACTGAATATTATCATATTATAATTTTTGATCATGTTTCCTTTTGTGTGTGTTTTAATAATCATACTTACGAATTATAACAAATAAAACGGCTATTTAGTTCGGAATTCAATTAAAAGAATCGTTACAATTTAAAGTCATGGGCAATGAAATCAAATGTTTCAGGTCGCCGATATTTACGTGAAATCGACGGTGAATGTAAGTTGATTGTGGGACTCGGCCCGTGGTTAGGGTGGCCTTAGTTTGTGGAAACTGTGAGACATATCCATATGTAACTTGGTTCTGGTTAAATCATGTGTACGAAAACATAATTTCTATTAAAGATTTGCAATAGTTAAAACCTACGTTGATAATTTTGGAATGATATTTTTTAGGACTAGACAAGTCGAGATTTCGGAATAAGTAATTGCATTCGGCTTGCTTGATAATCTTGGCACTATAGAAAGAAATGGTCTATACTATTTCTTATATTCAAGCCAAGTTGGTTTAGCTAATAATGTGTAATATACTAATTTAATATAGTATTTTTTTATTTATAGGTTTTATTGGTCCTCTTAGTTAATAAAGTATTTATATTATGATAAATTTGATAGGCCCTTCTCAAGCATGGTTACCCTACCCGATCAACAATCAATGCATGAATTTAATTGTACGCCCGTTAGTTTTTATAGCGCAAATGCACTCAATACAGTTTAATTTTTGTAAAAAGGCTTGCGTTGCATTGTTTGCTTTATCTGTAAATATTATTCCGGGAAAACTCATTATTGGAACAGATTCATTTTACTCATTGAACAAGCGGCCATGGCCATCATGAAAAAATAATTTACTTGATAGCAGATTAAAGTTATAAAAAATCATGTTTGTATTATGGAAATGTAAAACGAAATTCTGATTTTCTTTTTGTATGCAGAATGATGTTTTGAGTACAAGTAATATCCTCGTTTTATTCTTATACTTCTAAAACTTTTAACCAAAACAATTTAATGCAAATGTGCTCCTAAAATACCATAATGTTTGACATATTTAAGGCTTATATTGATATTATGAGTGGATAGGTGACTAGCTTCTCGGTCAGGAGGTCGCGGGTTCGATCCCCGCTGAGGGCAACATTTATGTGATGAGCATAAATGATTGTTCTTTAGTCTTGGATGTTATTTATATGTGTATTATATAAAATTAAATATATCGTTGAGTTAGTATCCCATAATACAAGTTATACTTAGACTGGGGCTAACTTGATCTGTGTATAATATGTCCGTATATATTTATTTTATACAGAATCGTTGGTAATAATATGATATTAACAACGGAAACAAAAAGGAAAACTTGTAAAGCTGAAATGAAACTACAAGACACAAAAGACAATACATACATACAAATCCCTGGAAGGGGTAGCCAGAGCTAAGGAATTAGAAATGACAATCTATAATATTATTAACGCAAATCTAAAAATCTAAGCTAAAATCTGTATTTAAAACACATCTTTTGTTTTTAAAATTGATCGTTTGTTACTACGAAGTCCTACGTAGGCCATCATCACGCTAAATTTAATATGTAGTAATCAGTAATTGAAGAGTCCCTATATAGATAAGGTCTGAAGATAGGTAATTGAAAACTAACTCTACCTGCATAGCTTGGGCGATCCAATATTATTTTATAATATAAACATGTTGTAAGAAACTTAATTAACTCCTTGATTTTAAACCGCTTTGTACTCTGGAGAAATAAAAATCTTCTCCTTATAAAAATGTCCGACGGCCATTGCTCGAATTTACTTTACTCCAAACTAAGTTAAGTCTAAAGCAAGCAGAGAAGCTTTTGAGCATCTACATAATTTAATGTACAAAAAATCCAGAATAACATTACCTTGTGATTTTTCTTGAGCTTTAGTTTCGTTATGAAATTGTTTTAATAGTTTTTGTAATACTATTTTACTGTTATACTGACAACAGCCGTATGAAAAGTATGGCTTGCTATTTTTTAAGGAAGGTAGAAAGGTATGGGATATAAAAAAGTATGATTACTGCCGCTAAAGTTTTGTTAGTGCCGTTTATTAGAAACTAACAATATCAAACCCGTTTTAACTAATTTCCCGTGTAACTAAAACTATAAAGAAATCCTCTAGAAAATAAATTAAAATTAAAATTGGCTTAAAATTCACGAGAATCACTTTTTATTATTCAAAATTTATGCTGTAATTGATTACATCAGTAATTAAAAAGAGCGTTGATTAACGTAAGCAGTTGGTCAACAACAACGATGTCGGTTATAAAACTGACTATTCAAACCTTGCAAAGAAATCTTATATCTTTTTGTTAGGAAACTTCTTTGAAGCAAAGTTTCAGAGTACATTGGCAACTTTTGCAGAGTATATTAATTAGCGTTATCAATTTGTATGTGGATTTTGTTAAGGCACAGTTTTTGAACATTGCTTAATTGTATAGCTATATAGTGCTGTGTAGTGTCGGCTTAGAATAGCACTACCCCATTCCTTACGGTGGGTGTTCGTAAGAGGCGACTAACGGTATTGGGGCTTTTAAGGGATTTTTAGGCGATGCGGTTGGATACCCATCACCAACAACCTTTATTTCACCATCTTTTCCCCACTCAACTTCCAAAATTGGCTGAGGAATTTCCAATTCCCTAGCTCTGGGTACCCGTTTAAGGGATTTATAGCCGTGAGTATATGTATGTATGTATGTTTATTGTTTAACACTGGTGATTTTTCCTGTGTGACTCGGGTACCCACCCGACGATTGATTATAGTGATCATATATATCACTTGTCACTTAGGTTGTATAGTTTTCTACTTACTTTTATTCAAGCCCGTTGTTCCCATTGGGGAAGGCAGATATTATCTATTGCCATTTTATACGGTCCCTATCTATCAAATCAAATCTATCTTGCTTCTGTCACATTCATCTCTCTCTCTTTTATTCTTTTCACTACGGACTTTTGCCTTGTTTGATTAGCTACTAAATTAATATAGTTTTCGACCAGGGCGTAATAGTTTTCAAACTTCCCACAAATATACAATATAAATTTATATATTGCTATTCATTATAGCTGTGTAGTGTCGGCTTAGAATAGCACTACCCCATTTCTTCCGGTGGGTGTACGTAAGAGGCGACTAACGGATTTGGGGCTTTTTAAGGGATTCTTGGGCGATGCGGTTGGAGACCCATCACCAACAACCTTTATTCTACCATCTTTTCCCCACTCAACTTCCAAAAGTGGCTGTGGAATTTCTAATTTCTCAGCTCTGGCTACCCCTTTTAGGGATTTATAGCCGTGAGTATCTGTATGATGTATGTATGTATGTTATTCATTAGCGAAATTTATTATTAGTTTGTTTAAACGTCGATTTTTATTAATAAGATTCTAATAGTCTAAAGAAATCGTATTGTGACAGCATAGAGTACGCACATTAAATACACCTGTATAAAATATGACTGACAACACTACAATACAAAAGCAGGATCTCCTTTAAAATTAACGATGTGTGGAGAGCATTAACCAGAAAGTCTTGGTAAATTTCCATCACTTGTATTCTATCTATACGTACACATCAAATATTACAGGTAGTCCTTAAGCCCTCATAGGCAACTTTGTTTATATAAGTTTGTTTAGCAAGTTCGAGCATTGCGGTTTAAATTATCTAATATTAAACGCAAGCTCAGGCTGGTATTAATTAAGGATTCCCGGTACGCAACGTAATGCCTTCAGTGTATCCTGAAAATTCTACACGGCCGCCACCGCCGGCAAGCTTCTGCGATCGTTTAGAAAATTATGTTTTAGACGAAAGTATGCATTTTATCTTGATCGCATTAGATTTTAAAAAGCTCTTTGAATTGCAATAACGTAGTTTTGCTGGATTTTATTTAGCTATTAGAAAATTAAATTATTGTTATATGTAAAATGCAACGAGTGTGGTTTTTATTTCGTCAGTCAAAATAACTTTGTAGAGAAAGAGTTTTTTTTACTATTATGAATATATATAATATCAAGCGTTTTTCAACCCTTATTTTATATTTAAAAAAATATACATAATCATTATAAACCGCGAGTGTTTAAAACATGTATCCATACCAATAATTACGTTACGCAATTTGTTGCAAATAAATAAATCACCTAAAAGGGAATGATGCTTGTTTAGAACTACATATGCAATAAACAAACATACATACATACATATACTCACGGCTATAAATCCCTTAACGGGGTAGCCAGAGCTTTGGAATGATAAATTCCTCAGCCACTTTTGGAAATGTGAGTGGGGAAAAGATGGTAAAAATAAAAGTTGTTGGTGATGGGTCTCCAACCGCATCGCCCAAAAATCCCCTAAAAGCCCCAATACCGATAGTCGCCTGTTACGTACACCCACCGGAAGAAATGGGGTAGTGCTATTCTAAGCCGACAGTACACAGCTATATGCAATAACCTACATAGATATTTAAAGTATACAGATTTCTGATTATTCTCATCGATCTACGATGAATGAATATGAAATCCACCACATTTTGATAACTCATGTGACAGATACGAAATCCGTGATATGGATACATCCTATCAAATAGTAAATTTGCAAAGTAAATAAAAGGGTTGGTTTCATACACATTGTTAGTTGTAAATATCCAACCCCTTTGAATGTATATACTGTCTTAATAATGCCCTTCTATTACTCGTCAGACTGTTTGGGAGTTTTTTTATATTAATAAATAAAGAATAAATAAAGGAAAGAAAAAATTCGACCCAGGCGGGAATCGAACCCGCGACCTCGGGTATACCCCCCTGAATAAAAAAATTGCAAGAAATAAAGGATAGAAGAATTTCGCGCTGGCAGCCATTGACATGGTAGCTCAATTGGCAGAGTGACGGGGGCGTATACCCGAGGTCGCGGGTTCGATTCCCGCCTGTGTCGAAATTTTTCTTTCTTTTATTTATTCTTTATTTATTAGTAATAATCCCCACATGAGGTTTTCATGAACAAAAAGATTTAAAAAGTTTATTAATATGCCCTATAATTTTTCAGTTTCCAATGAAGGGTAGAGAGTGGATGTTAGTACTGTGGTAGTATACTATACTACGGCAGTATTAAAACTTACTCGTAGTAATTTTAGAACCTTATCAGTTAGCCGTGTAATGCCGGCTTAGAATGTCACTACCCCTTTCTACCCACGGGTGTCGTAAGAGGCCACTGAGGGTATGAGGCCTTTGGTTCTTGTGCGATGCGGTTGAAGACCCAGCATCAACGATACTTTATATTTCTACTATCTTCTCTACTATCAACGTCCAAATGTTGTTTATGAGTTTCTAGCTCTGAAGTTCTGGATACCGTTTTTGGGATTTATGGTCGTGAGTATATGTTTGTGTTATTAGTAAGCTACAATTAATAAAATATCATAGGCTTTCAAAACAACAAATAAATAAACAAGATTATCAAACTAAAAAAAAAGGTTCTTAAGTACAAAATATTGCTACGCCATCTTAAATCCTTGCTGATCACTGCGACATTTAATCTCAGCACAACAGAAATGCAAAGCCGCCGAGGCATCTGAAAAACAGGCCGAATGAACCTCGAAGAAGCACTTTGTACGAATCAAATGACCGCAATCTCTTCGGGTTAATCCTGCGTGTCGGCCCGTAGCCTTCTTAATCTGCCCTTTTCAGCATTCCCCGCTGTTCGTCGACGCAGTGATGTATTTACAGGGAGGAACTTATGTTCGCAATCGCACCCTTTTAAAAATTGGCTATCGTTTCTTTCTTTGTCGTGTTTTGGAACACCTGTTAAAAGTCAAAGCCATTATTTTGGCAATAGTTAAATGTATAAAAAATATTTTCTTACAGATTAGACATAGACTTAAGGAAAAAATATAAGTCATTTTATTAGCTTTAAAATCTCTTTGCATGCCCTACAACATATGGCTGAAACAGGAATTATAGATCGTTCTAAGTGGCGATCGATAGTCGGCCTACCCCAATGGGAATAAGGGGCGTGAGTATAAGTAAGTAAGGGATTATAGAGACTCTAATATAACTCTAGCATTCTAATAATTCATTAAAAGTAATGAGTATATGTAAGCCTCCGGTAAGCTTATCCGTCTTACGATTGACGTTTTGTTAAGCCGATCGTTTAATTAATGAAGTCTGACTTGGCAGTCCCATTGAGTTAATTGTCGCTAGCTGTAGACACATTTGCGACGTCACTTGTTGCTGTCGCTTGGAATGCAAGGCACGTCCGTACGGCACGACAGTTGAACATCAACTGAGCGTCTGAGTGTCACGTGACCGCGCGAAACGTGTGGGTAGTTAAATAAAGAGTGGAAAATTGAATCGTTGGGACGTCACGCACGGAACCTCAGCACTTTCGTACATTCGCTAAATCATAATACTTACTTTCTTCTACTGTTAAATAAAATGACTTAATTAATTTGTGTCTAAAATACGTGCGCTGAAGTTTCTTATTACCACTAACCATTTTCTTTTCGCAGTTGTCGTTTGAGGCAGCTAAGAGTATTTGATATTTTGGGTGGTGGGTTTGCAAAAATATCATCATCGGTCGTGATTGGCTTTTGTTTCCTTATAAATCCAGACCGGCTTGTGAGTCCCGAGGTCTGGATTTCTTTTCTTGAGATTCATAACATAACTTTTATCAAACAACGTTGAGCCAGGAAGTTGGCTTGGTAATATCTACACTCGGAAAAAAACATATTGAGTGCGATTATTCTTAGTTTTTTCAATTGTCGGAAAAATATATTTTTTGTACATAGTGCGTAAAATGAAACAGGATATATATTTCTTGGATTTTTAGCTATTTATCTCAATATTAATTAAGAATGTAGTACAATTTAGTTGTGTGTTGTTGTGCTTTTACAACTAATTTTCATGTCCGGAATTTTAGAAAACTAGATGATATATTCCAGACGTAAGACTACAATGAAAGGCAACGGTCTTTCTTATTTCAAAGTCCTAAAAAGCAAGTTCAGCATACATTGTCAGTGTTGGGTGATAAAAGTTAATTCGTGAGCACATTAGCCTGTTAGATTGTACAATGTAGTCGGGACTTGGTCGGGGCTTGTTGTTTATTTACTTTTATGTCGATCCAAGCAATCGGACGGACCATAGATTTAGGAACTCTTCGATATTACCTATCTACTTATGATTGTAGATATAATTCCAAAAAGGGTAGCCAGTGCTTTGTATCACTAACTTCAACTACTTTGAGATGGGATAAAATTTATATTTACATTACATACATAAATACTAACATATACTCACTCCATTAGTTCCTATTAAGGTTAAGAGAGACTGTGGATCGCCAGTTTTTACGATCCTGGCAAACCTCTCCAGCTTCGTTTACATCCATCAATCATTTCATATATGCTCGTATTCTTCATACTACGGACGCCTGCCTTTTGTTCACATGCTACAAATCTCGAAAAGGGGTATCCATAGCTACAGAACTACAAATTTCTCAGACACTGTTGCATGTTGACTGGGTAAGTAAACTAATGTAGAATTGGTGATGGATCAGTCGCATTGCCCATCAATCATTTTAACATCCTAAAAACCATATTCGCCTCTTACGAAACCCATGGGAGAAATGGGTGATTGATATCCTAAACCTATCCTGTAGCAAAATTTTAATATATTTAATATGGTGACCTCTAGACAGCGGACTCAATCGCATACTAGGAAACGTCATTCGTCATTAAAAATTCTACATCGCGGTATCGGAATGTTTCTTTTACTAAGTAAAAATACAAATTATAAGTTCGTACACAGCAGGGTGTACTGACCATTATATATTATATTATATACTAGCTGAACCGGCAGAAATTGTTTTGCCATTTAAATTATTTGTAGGCAATTTTAAATCGATAAAATAAATATAAAATGTTAGGGATGTACAATTCTTATCACTAAAAAGTATAAAAAAATGTTATAAACCTATTCTCAGTCTTACCGAATGTGTATGCAAAATTTCATTTAAATTGGTTGAGTCGTTTTGGTTTATGATAAACACTGTGACACGTGAATTTTATATTTCAGATATTTATATATAAAAATGTCAATTCTTATCGTTTCATAAGTCCAGTTGCCATCATATGAACGGTGAAGTCAACTGCCCTGGGGTTGAAATAAACTAGCAACTTCCACTGCAATTCTAAGGTCACTAACGAAATATGCTCCCGTTTCTAATTACTTTCATTGTATGCTCTGAACCACATAACGGGAATACTGTTAGATGATGTAGGTGAAATTGTTATTAAATGTAAGAAATAACTGTTTTTTTTTATTCTATGCGGTTGGTTTTATACTTAGAATTGCGTTTTTCCAGAGCTCCTTCTTAAATATGGGCTAACTTTAATTATATAAGTAGGTCCGTAGAACGATGTGTAGTGTCGGCTTAAAATAACACTACCCCATTTCTTCCGGTGGGTGTACGTAAGAGCCGACTAACGGTATTAGGGCTTTTAATTGGTTTTTGGGCGATGCGGTTGGAGACCGATGGTGATGACCAACAACCTTTATTTTACCATCTTTTCCCCACTCAACTTTCCAAAAGTGGCGGAAGAATTTCTAATTCCTTAGCTGCGGCTACCCCTTCTAGGGTGTTTTAGCCCTGAGTATATGTATGTTTGTCCATAAAAATCATATAAATCAAATAGGGAAAAAATTGAGACAAATTTTTAAGGTACTCTAACCACCAGGTGGCACCGGGAGGGTCAGAAGTATTAGTTCCTCTACTAACCCCTTCGGGGATGTACACTGTGTGAACGTTTTGGTTTGAGACGTTTTTTACGTTTAGTAATTACAACTTGACTACAAAAAGTAAAACGATGTTGAAACTAAGAATAATTTCCGTTTGTTTCTTATACATATCCGGTTTAAACAACAAACAAAACAAACATGCCTTTTCAACAACCTATACCCTTAACAAATAAAGGATAAATAAAGGAAAAAAAAATCGACACAGGCGGGAATAGAACCCGCGACCTCAGGTATACGCCCCCGTCGCTCTGCCAATTTAGCTACCGTGTCAATGGCTGCCAGTGCGAAATTCTTCTACCCTTTGTTCATTTTACACTTTTAAGTAGTGTTTGCGTTCCCTACCTCCGATTTCTTCACAAATTCGGAAGGCCACTTGTCTACCTTTTCAGATAGAATGCAAATGTTGAGAACGCCTATCACATAATTTGAATGTTTTTGTTCATGAAAACCTCATGTGGGGATTATTACTGATAAATAAATTATTTATCCTTTATTTATTAGTAATAATCCCCACATGAGATTTCATAAACAAAAACATTCAAATTATACCCTTAACAACCTATTTTATAATCCATTCCCCACTAAACTTCCAAAAGTGGCTGATGAACTTGTTAATCTGAAGCTCTGGCTACTCCTTTTAGGGATTCATAGCCGTGAGTATTTATGTATTAAGCTTAAAAGTACGGTTTAATAAAAAATAAGGTTTATGATATAATATTACAGAACACAGTGACAACACGAAATAAAATGAGAAATTATGAAAGCCTAAATTCTGATTATATGAAACAAGTTCCCCTTACTCATAATTCGTCCGTCCGAGCCCAGCTAAAAGGAATTTGCGATATTTGATACAGCTAGAGAAAACTTTATCATGCTTTGTGAACTAATCCACAAAGGCCACTTTTCTGAAAAATAATTATATCCATTATCGGAATCAAAGACACAATGATTTAATTTTAATGCTACAATGCAATAACCAAACATACATACATATACTCACGGCAATAAATCCCTAGAAGGGTAGCCAGAGCTAAGGAATTAGAAATCCCTCAGCCACTTTTGGAAGTTGCGTGGGGAAAAGGTGGTAAAAATAAAGGTTGTTGGTGATGGGTCTCCAACCGCATCGCCCAAAAATCCCTTAAAATGCCCCAATACCGTTAGTCGCCTCTTACGACACCCGTGGGTAGAAAGGGGTAGCGACATTCTAAGCCGGCACTACACGGGGCTTTTTAAGTGATTTTTGGGCGATGCGGTTGGAGACCCATCACCAAAACCCTTTATTTTACGATCTTTTCCCCACTCAACTTCCAAAAGTGGCTGAGGAATTTATAATTCCTTAGCTCTGGCTACCCCTTCCAGGAAATTATAGCCGTGAGTATATGATGTAACAACCAAGATAGCTCAGTGGTTATAACATACGCTTATCATGCAGAGAGGCGTTTGGTTCGAATTGGGCCTACACCATAGTGACTTTCTGATGTCATATGTGGGGTTAATTTATTTTGGCTCTTAACGATAAGGGAAAACATCTCGAGGAAACCCACATTCGAGGGTATACGGCTTAAATGTTTGATTGTGTTTAAAAGCTTATTAGATTACTATTAATTACATACATACATACATATTCTCACGCTGTTAGTTCCCATTGGGGTAGACAGAGACTATCGATCGCCACTTTGTACGATCCTGGCAAACCTCTCTAGCTTCATTCACATCCATCAATCTTTTCATACATGCTCTTTTATTCTTCGTACTACGGACACCTACCTTTTTGAGGTCGTCCTCTACTAACATTACCTTCCACATTGGCTCTATAGATCTCATTTACCAATTTACTGTCATCCATCCTCTCTATATGCCCAAACCATCTCAATATATACTATTAATTACATACTTGTAAAATGGCATGGTGTAACCGGAGCCTGAATATATGTATATATTAAGTAACTATGTATACAAATGAAGTATAAATACCTTGATATAAGCAAAAACAACTGCCTCTTAAACATATATTGTCGGAAATCAGAACAGGCCAAATTCAATGTATAAAAGATCAAGGAATTATTCCACCAAATTGACTTTCGAGCGCTTGTCGGTTTAAATGAGCCTTGACAACGGAACAGAACAATCTGAGCATTCGCGAACGAATGGGATAAAGAAAATTAGATTGGTAAACCGCGATACATTTCAGATTTATAATATAAGTACGATTCTGATATTCCCGTTATTTTGATTTATTTCCACACGTTAAGTTTTCTTACTTTATTTATTATAGCCGCGTAGTGTCGGCTTAGAATAGCACTACCCCCTTCCGGTGGGTGTACGTAAGAGGCGACTAACGGTATTGGGACTTTTAAGGAATTTTTGGGCGATGCGGTTGGAGACCCATCCCCAACAACCTTTATTTTTACGATCTTTTCCCCATGCAGCTTCCAAAAGTGGCTTAGGAATTCCTAACTCCCTAGCTCGGGCTACCCCTTTAAGGGATTTATAGCCGTGAATATATGTATGTATGAATTTATTTATATTTTCATAGTTTATCGATTGCCGCTCTATGATAAACCTTTTGTTTATTATAACATATAAAGTTTTAAATATATTTATTAAACTTTTATTAATAATATTAATAATATTTATATATTTAAAAAATATTTACATTGATAGTATAAAAATTAAAAATTAAATTATAGCCAAATATGTATATATTACAAACGAAAAATTTCGTGAAATTCATCGTTCTCGGTGTAGGGTAACGTGCCCAATATGCTAGCAGCATTTCCTCTTTGGATGGCCAATTTAATGCGTTGGCCGAGGTAGCTGCCAGCTCTGGGATCACCACACACTTCCACGAGGCGAGCGGACAGTTCTTTAAAGAAAAGCCGCGCCTCGTTGCCCCACGGGCCGAGAGTTTCAACGGCGAAAGGTATAAAATGATAGTCATTTGATAAAACTGAGTATTTACGCCGTTTGAAACTCTCGGCGTTGGCAGCAGCAGTACCTGCCCGTGCTGCCGACCCGGATAAATGGCAAGGCGCCAGAGTGTCGACACAGGTTGCATCCCATATCAGCGCCCTGCCATTCCTCCAAGGCAACAAAGTCATACCATCGGGTCTCCTGCCATCGTCCCGCATTAAACCAGGAGGTTCCAAGGTCGCTGGCACGTGGGCGCTGACAAGAGCCCGACGGATGATATCATTTAGGGCAGCGTGTCGTGACAGGCGACCTGCACTGCGGGGGCATGAAAGTCCGTGGTGGCCCCATTGGTCAACCTGTACTCCACAGCGACAACGATGAATTTCATTGATTCTGGCACCAACTCTCAAACATACTCCTAAACAAAAAGTCGACCTGTCCAGTAACGTACCAATCGCCTCAGAAGGTAATGCATTCAACCAGTATCCCGACTCAGGTTCCATAGAGGCCATGAGACGAGCACGCTGTGCAGGATCAGAAGCAGAGTTCAAGAGGTTTAATTGAATCCGCCCGCACAGTATGTCATCCCAAGACCTCTGAGAAGCCATGTTTGTCGGAACACTCGAATCTGGACCAAGCAAAGCAATCCATGCAGTCTTGGCATCGTCCATTCCACTGATATCTGTGTCACCTAAAGAGGCACTGACAATTTTTTGGTACAGATCAATTGTAGAATGTACTGATGACAAGAAAGCAGGTAAAGCCACGTCAGATGGTTTGCGTACGCCCAAACCTCCATACCGAACTGGTAGGGTAGCCTGATCCCAGCTTTGGTCATCAAATTTACAATTTAGAATTTTGCATAACGTATCTCGTATAATATTGTCTAAATCCTTCAAAGCCGAAACAAGCCTCCAAGTGTCGCAACATCTTAAAAAATATGTGAATTTGGGGACGAACAAACAGAATTTTATAATTGTATAGGCCAAATTAAGTTTTAATGCCTTTGAATATTGATTTAGAATCATTCGCGATGTAGGACTTCGATTGAAAATAGGTTGCATAACTCTTTTAATTACCGAAAAATATTCTTTGACACTTTTCAGCAAGAAAAGTAGTGTTATTTGAAATAACCGTGACACAGTTTGTAAATATTTCATAAAGAAGAAGCATAAAAGTGCAATTAATGCAGAAGAAATGAGGTCCCTCAAAAAAGTTCGTAATGTTAAGCTATGTGATCGAATGAGAAACAGCGTGATTCTTGAAAGGTGTGAAGTAAAAAATAATATTGTAAAGAGTATAGAAAAAGTAGTGATTAAATGGGGCATAAAGAGAGGGTGGATGACAGTAAATTGGTGAAAGAGATCTATTGAGTAAAGTAGAAGGTAATGATAGTAGAGGACGACCACGGAGGACACATTAAGACCAAATATAGAGTGTGTTTAAAAAGTCAGGCGTCCGAAGTATGGATGAAAAGATTGATGGATGCGTATCGATAGTCTCTGCCTACCCCAATGGAAACAAACGGCGTGAGTATTTATTTATTTTATATATATACGAGTATGTATTCTTCCAATAACTCAGCTATGCGATACCAACTCTCAAAAACACAAAAATCCATCCATAAGACCAAAGCATTAGTAATACCAAATTAATTCATACTAAAAACAGTTATTTACACGAACGTAGCTATGTAGTATAAATAAATATCTATTTAGCATGTGGGGCGTACGTTTTAGTGGCGCTGCCGGCTGGTGCACTCCCAGGAGCATGATGCATCGAGATTATTTCGCCATTTACCCGCTTCTACATCGCTCGGGCTGATTCTGGTTAATTTGGGTGTATGTATTTTTTTGTTTGTTGGTTATAATTATTTGTTGCAGTAATGTGGTGAATATAACCTTACATTATAATCTTGAGTGCCCTCAGTGCCTACGTTAAACAAATGGACCATGTACATTACTGGAGAAATGATGTACAGTTTCTCTCTTTTCTTACGCCATTTAGTTATTGTACTTTTCATAGGTAATGAGGTGATCTTTTACACCGCCTATTATATATTATCTTTGTTAAATGCACTGGTGCAAGTGACATATAATTTAAATAGGTTCATAACTGTCTAAACTGTTTATTTAGCAAGTATCTTTAAACACTGAACTACCCACCTTCAAATCTGCGGGGGTTTAAATTTTAATTAATTCATTTTTGCGATTGTAGAAGTTTTGGGTTCCAAAACTGGAGTGAACTTGCACGTTCCGAAAACGTCACAGAATCAAACAATGTAACTTGAACGGGGAATAAATCAGGGAATTTTTCGCAAATAAAATTTCAAGTTGTGCAATGAAACAGCATTGGTTGAATTGAAATAGTTTTGATTAATTACTTCCCTGGGGTTGGCTCGGGCGGGCGGCCAACTTTCGCGTTTTATGCAACTTTGATCGACTTATCATCAATGGCTAGTTAGCCATTTTTCAATTTGCCACTTTTATTTATGTTCACAAAGCGTGGCTACTCTGAACACCAGGTAACGAGTTCTCGTGATATTCAGCAGTATTAGTACCTCTGCCGAACCCTTCAAGGATATAAGACGCGACCGCTTGAGTCTTGAGATTTATGTTATGAGCTTGGAGTGTGCTGAAATCTAACTAATTTTTGTGTACGATCTTTAAACATCGGAATTGTATGCTGTTTTGATATTGTACTTAAAAAAGCAACAAAACTTTTACTTTAACTTAAGTTGTATATTTTAAGAGTAACTATTCTGAACCATAAAGTAAATATTAGAATAGAATAGAATAGAATAGAAAACTCTTTATTGTACATCAAATATGGAAAAACAGTTACAAATACACAGAATGAATTAACAAAAGTACAATTGGCGGTCTTATCACTAAAAGCGATCTCTTCCAGACAACCTTTGAATGGAGAGGTCAATAAATTAGAGTCATGTGAGATAGATGTACAACAACATGGTGAAACTGATCACTATGCGTTAATCTGCACAAACAAGAGTGGCGCTAGCTCTGCAATTGTAAACAACTGCTCCGTGTAAATAAAACCAAATATTACCAAAAAGTGGATAGTTCCTAGAATAATGTGTCTAAATGTGAAGATAAAGTAACGACTCACCTATACAAGTGTTATTAGAACAATCGCTTTGTGCCTTTTTAAATAATTGCCATTATTATCCTGGGACCATCTCAAAAATTATAAGTGCAAATAACTAAAACTAAATAAGTGAAATATCATACAAAGCCTATTTGAACTAAAATAATATCGTGAACTAAAACTATATCGAAATATTAACTTGAAAAGTGCCAAATAAATATTATTTGTGAAAATACCTATGGTTTAATAAAAGTGTCTGTTTAAATTCACCCGCCATAAAAATATAAATTTGGATCGTTACACGTAGATGCTAAAACTGGGTACTAGTGACATCTATACTCAATAAGTGAAATCACTTAAAACACTGCCATCTTGTAATGAGTAGCTGAACTACAAAGACTTCTACTTCTATTTAACACTAATTGAGTCTAGTAACCAAAAATTGACTTTATTACTACTGTTTATCATTAGTGTACGCTAGAGGGTGCTTTAAAACAAAAACAAACATGAGGAATTGTGCTGCGTGCTCGAATCACATAAATGTGAGTGACGATTTGGTTTGCTCGAAATGTCAAAAGCACTATCACTACCAGTGTTTGAGTTACACGAAAGATTATGTAATAGCAAATAAAGACGTCTTAGAAAGAAGCTGGAACTGCCCGGAATGTGATCGATACATATCACGAGCACATAGAAGAGATGAAACACCAATAAAACAGCATATGGATTCTTCTTCAAAACAACAGTTGGATTTGTCAACTGCGGATACAAGTAACATAACATACAGAAAAATACAAACCAAATATACTGGAGATGTCGTTACAAATTTATCATACAACTTAAACGACTCTGAGATATCTGAAAGCCAAAATATACTAGGAGATACATTGCCCGTAGTAAACGCTACTAAATATTCTACTTCAACACCATTGATATCACTGGAACAAATGAGCGAATTACTGGATAAGAAGTTAGAATCTCAGAAGATAGATATACTAGGAAAAATTCGAGCAGACGTAAGAATAATGATACAAGAAGAACTACGATACTCACTTTCCCAATACAAACAAGAAGTTAAAGTAGAACTTAATAGCTTCTACAAAAAACACGAACAGCTCCATTCTGAAGTAGAAAATCTGGATAAAAAAATTTGTAACCTAAATAAGGAAAACTCAACGTTAAAACAAGAAATAAAAAACCTACAACAATATATAACAAGTAAACCGCCTAATCCTGTCTATCGCAATGATACAAACAAAAAAATTGTCGTTTATGGCCTTGATGAGATATCGTGGGAATCTGAAAGTGAACTCTTTACACGAGTAAGGAATATTTTCTGTGATATTATGAATATTGACTTAGATGGGTACATAGAGGATATGAAAAGACTTGGGAAAAGAGGATATCGCAGACCACTACTAATCGAACTACTCAGTAAGCGGATGACAAATCATGTGTTATGGAATCGTCGAAGTTTTACTGGATCTGGATTGGGAATTTCAGAACTGCTAGATGGGGATCAAATCCGTGAGCGAAATCATCTAAAAGACATACTAAAAGAATCTAGACGAGAGGGAAAACACGCTGTCTTCCGAGGAAACAAGCTTATAATCAACGGCAAAGAATATAAACACAAAGTACAAAGCGAAGAAGAAACAGAAGAAAAAACTCCACTGATGAACCACAACCCCCGGTATCACAGAGATCTTGACTACCCAGAACATAGTTCTTTGAATCCTGATCTGCAACAATATGATAATACATTTCGTACCTAAAGATAGTGAACTAATGACATTAAACCAAAATGTACAAAGCTTATACAATAAAATTCATTTACTAGAAGTACTAATTGATGAGAAACCAAAAATAAATATCTTGTGTATAACCGAGACATGGCTATCTTTAGAAAAACAGAAATTAGTAACTATTAATGAATTTACAACAGGATCATCATATTGCCGAGAAGAACACAATGGAGGTGGTGTGTGCATTTTTGTTAAAAATGGTCTAGAATATTATGAACGTCTAGATATATGTGCTATGTCAATAGAAATGGTATTCGAAATATGTGCAGTAGAATTAAATTTAAAACCAAACGTAATAATTGTAAATCTGTATTGGCCAAATAGTAGTCGAGAAATTGAAGTATTTTATACGAGACTGGAAGAGACACTAAAATTAATTCAAAAAAAGGATAAAAATGTAATATTAGTAGGAGATTTTAACATTGACTTTCTAGATGAAAAAGAAAAAAGTAGGATATGTGAACTAATGTTAACTTTCAATTTACATCAAAAGGTTACGGAACCCACTCGCATAACAAAAACAAGCGCAAGGTGCATAGATCTAGTTTTTACTAATTTCAATCTAAAGAATTCAGTGACTATTGTATCAGAGTTTGGTTTTTCCGACCACAAAGGAGTGTTATTTACCACACCTCTAAACGAAAAAAATATAACATACTATATACAAGAAAAACGAATATTCAATGACCGTAATATGATTATATTTAAAAATATGTTATCTAAAGTAAATTGGGAAAAAGAACTAAAGCATAATAAAAACATAAATGAAAATTATAATACATTTAACAGCATCGTACAAAAAATCCTAAATAAGTGCATTCCGAGATTAAATGTAAAACAAAACATTAAACAAAAGAATAAATATTTAACACCAGGCCTAAAAAAATCATGCCGAAATAAAAGATTGCTAAAAATATTGGTATCACAAACAAACAATAAAATTTTGCGAGACTATTATAAAAAATATTGCAAACTAATTAAAATAGTAGTTAAGAAATCGAAAAAAATTAGTAATAAACGTAAATTTACTGCGTCTGAAAATAAAATACGGTGTATGTGGAATATAATAAAAAATGAAATAAATAGAGGTTACAGCTCCCAAAAAAACAATATAAGGTTAAAAATATTAACTGAGACTACCAATAATCCAAAGATTATAGCAAACGCATTTAATAATTTCTTTACATCTTTAGGTAATTCAAAAACTAACTCGGCAACAACATACCCAACTACTTCTAATATTATACTTAATTCATTTTTTTTAAGCCCCGTTGAACCGTCAGAAATAAATAAAATCATTAAAAACCTCAAAAATAAAAGCTCTTTTGGAATAGACGAACTTCCTCCAAAACTCATTAGAAAATGTGCTGATATTCTAACCACTCCCTATACTAAAATGATTAATCAATCTTTTACCGAGGGTATTTTCCCAGATTCCTTGAAAATGTCTATAATTAAGCCAACCCATAAAAAAGGGCCTACAACAGAAGTAAATAATTATCGTCCTGTAGCACTTTTACCAACATCTTCTAAAATATTTGAAAAAGCCATTGCAAAACGCTTAAATAAATTTCTAGAAAAATTTAAACTACTCAACGAAAATCAATATGGATTTAGACAGCATCGATCTACAACTTTGGCAGTTTATAAATACGTTAAAAAAATTTACGAAATCATAAATGATAAGAAATACGCAGTAGGGCTCTTACTAGACATGAGCAAGGCATACGATAGAGTTCGACACGACATCCTACTAGATAATTTGTTTAATCTGGGAATAAGAGGAGTAGCTCATAAATGGTTAAAATCATACCTTGAAAACCGCATACAATGTGTAGAAATTAAAAACGCAAATTTCGAAACTGGAAGGATAGAGTATGTAAGATCTTCTAAAATTGTCTCAAATGGTTCCATACCGCAAGGTAGTGTGTTAGGATGTTTACTTTTCCTTGTCTACATAAACAGTCTCCCACCCATTATTAATGAAGAGTGTGTTATCTTTGCCGACGATATATCTATCATATTCACTTGCACAAATAATAAAGAATTAGAGGATAAACTAAATACTACATTAAATACCATAGTAACTTGGTTAACAAATAATAATCTGGAATTAAATTTAAAGAAAACTAAAATCATTCAATTCAAACCTGCTCAAAAGACCTCTTTACCAATATCGTGTGCCTTTAATAATACTTTGTTAGAAACTGTAAATACTAGTAACCTTCTGGGGATAGACCTCGATATGAACATGACTTGGAAACCACATATACAAACCTTAAAGAAGAAAATGTCGTCTTTTATCTATGCCCTCTACCAGCTAAAGCGTACTACGGATCTGAACACCGCATTAACGGCATATTATGCATATGCTCATTCAAGACTGACATATGGTATCATAATATGGGGCAACTCCTGCGACGTAGGAGAAATATTCGTACTTCAAAAATAGTGTTTAAGAATACTCATGAATATTAAACAAACAATATCCTGCAGACCGTATTTCATGAAATATCAAATATTGACCCTAACATCTATCTACATTCTTGAGTCATGTAAATTCGTAAGAAAAAATTCAGATTTTTATACACCAATGGACAATATAAATAAAAGAAATAATCGAAATCAAAATAAATTCATAATACCGGCAACAAGTATGACATTAGTAGCGAATAGTCCACACCATATGATGATAAAGATATATAACCATCTTCCTAATAATATAAGAAATATTGAAAAAACTAACGTATTCGAAAGCAAATTAAAAACATTTCTTATAAACAAATGTTACTACAATATCACTGAATTCTTAAATGAAAATACAGGTGATTAGAGTTCATATACAAATTATAATATTGTTTTAAGCTAATTATTATCTTAAGTCTTTATATTATTATGTTTTAATATCTCAATAGGTTTTAAGTGTTTTCTTCTTAAGTTGTACATACATATTTAAGTAATAGCAACTAGTTGCCCTCATGTTTGCTGTGCCCTAGCAGGGCGTCACTTGTACTATATCACTTTGTACCATCTACTTCACTTGTGACTTGCAATAAATTTCTATTCTATTCTATTCTATTCAATACAACAATCCAGTCATACTTAAATCTAGTTATAAAATAATAAACTATTAACAAACATATAAATACTATGATACAATAAATTAAAACTTATAATACATATAAATATTATGATACATATTTTTATTTATATACTTAATATATATAATTTAATTTGCAACAGTATTATAGCGTAAATATTGTAACGTCAATTATACAGCTTAAAATAAAACTAACGCCAAATATAACACCAGACAAAGATATAATAAAAATCAATTTCACAATACTACTTTGATGAAAAAAGACTTCTTAAAGAATGACGAAAGAAGTCTTCCTATGACAAGTATAACTGTTTTTTTTTTCGAAACTTCGGGTGTTGAAAACCATGTAATAACACGCGATTAAATATCCGAAAGTCAAAAGTTGTTTTAATTGTAATGTGCAATCGTGAAAGTCTTAGAAAATACTATGTTACATTTATGTTAGTTAACTCTTTACGTTGCTTTATGCCGAAGATATAATACTCTTTCTAAGAGTATGCAAAGCAGGTTGGCCCTGACTCTTTAGGGGATATCCACAACTCTGTTTTATGAAGTCACGCTTCGTCGAACGAAACAAGAAAATTACTCTTTGCATCAATGTGCATACAAAAAAAGAGTACTAGGGGAATGCATAATTTATGCTTACATACATACATATACTCACGGCTATAAATCCCTAGGAGGGGTAGCCAGAGCTAAGGAATTCGAAATTCCTCAGCCACGTTTGGAAAGTTGAGTGGGGAAAAGATGGCAAAATAAAGGTTGTTGGTGATGGGTCTCCAACCGCATCGCCCAAAAATCCCTTAAAAGCCCCAATACCGTTAGTCGCCTCTTACGTACACCCACCGGAAGAAATGGGGTAGTGCTATTCTAAGCCGACACTACACAGCAACATACACACTACACGACATAAATATACTCACGGCCATAAATACCTACAAGCTTCAGAATAATTTGAGTAGAGGTGGACCACGGAGGACACACCTGGACCAAATAAAGAGTGTGCTCAAAAAGGCAGGCGCCCGAAATATGTATGTATTGTATTAAAAATATATATATATTTGCAAAAGAAGTCCAATGCTAGACCGTGCTAAGTGATTGTCACCGATCGACACCGTCATCCACTTTTTGAAGAAAATCTTATTTATTTATTTATTTATTTATTTATTTATTATATAAGGATCATCAACAGCAACACATATTATATAGTAAGTTGAAACAGTACAGTAAATAAGGCCAATAACAGATGATCACAAGTTAAAACAAGATACACACACAGTTAATTCATAAGAAAAAATAATAATAATAAACTTAACTATCTAAAGACATAATGAGTAACAACAGAAAAAGAAAAATATATATATATATATGTAAAAATGCTAAACAATTGAGAAAAGAATAAAATTTAATATTATTGATAATTGATGATACTTGAATGATAATGTGTGTGGTGTGTGTAATGTGTGTTATGATGTGTGAGTGTGTATATGAGAATGTGAGTGTCTGTATGTGAATGTGATTGTATTGATATGCATAAACGTTATATAATAGTAAAAACCTTATTTAAATAATATGACATAGAAATGGTTAGATCTACCTAAACAACTATAGCGTCTAGAACCAAGCGTTTGAAAATAGACTTGCTATGTGCAAACGGATCGAGGGAATAAAAATATTTGTTGTACTCATCTAAAATTCGTTGAATGGGCGCGTTATGAGCATAGTTGGTTCTAGCAAAAGGTAGGTGAAACAATTTTCTAAAAGTATGGCGAGTTCTGAGCGCAGGCGTGTTTAGTCCAATTTGGGAAACTACGTTGGGACAATCCATCCGACCACTCAAAACATCATGCAGAACTAACATGTCTAAAAGAATGCGGCGCTGGTCAAGTTGTAATATTTTGTGATGTTTGCATGACGTTTCGTAGGTGCAGTCCCATCGTTTAGTTCTGAAGTCCAAGTGACGTATAAATATGCGCTGTATCGACTCAATCATTTGAATATACTTTAGATAATGCGGGGACCAAATAGAAGAAGCGAATTCTAGAACACTACTTATTTAAAAAGAAGCGTTTTCTATCTACGACCCCCGCGCGGATTCAAAGCTATTATATATTATACCTACTCATTGTTAATATGCCTTTTTTGAGCCTTAGAGGTTTTTTCAAATACTAAGGAGGAATGAAGTTGCTGCGTCGGTGCTAAATCGTGGTCAATATTTCTAAATGTATGATTTAAGAGTAATTAAGGTTCATACATACATATACTCACGGCTATAAATCCCCAAAAGGGGTAGCCAGAGCTTTAGCTAGTGGCTCCTCAGCCACATTTAAGCCACAAGATGGCAAAAATAAAGTATCGTTGGTCTCCACCCATATCGCCCAAAAACCACTTAAAAAGTCCCCAAGCCCTTAGTCGCCTCTTACGACACCCGTGGGTAAAAAGAGTTAGTGACATTCTAAGGCGATATTTCCAAATGTATTGAAGGTAATGAAGATTTCATGCCTTAATCAATACATGAGAGATAAGTTATGCTTGTAACGGAATCGTCAATACACATCAAATCAAATTAAACCTTGTCTTCTCGATAATAAGTAACTTATTGCCATTGTACTACATAGAAAGCTAATGCTGACATGAATATTAATTACTCGAGTTGTCACAAGTTGTGTAAATTCAATATAAGGGATCGCCCTAATGAATTGACTGCAGGATTCTGAATCTATTATCAGTGACGTATTGTAATCAGCACTTACTAGCCAGATGAGAATGGAATGGAACAGAGAAGACTCAATGATTTTAGCTATCAAACTTTTTATGTCGAAGCAATCAAACACAACTTTACGCTTAATGTCATTTGAAGAATTCAGTTGTCCTGATTTAAATAAAGCAGATTTTCGTCCGCTTAGAAAAGCATCTTTATCCGTGGATGTAATTGCGTTTTCTCATAGTAAAACTGTATTAATTTAATTTAATGTTTTTTGACATGAATTCCTCATGTGGGGATTATTACTCATAAATAAAAGATGTTATTAAAGGAAAGAAACATTTCGACACTGGCGGGGTTTGAACCCGCGACTTTCGGGTATACGCCCCCGTCGCTCTGCCAACTGACACTGTAGCTCAGTTGGCAGAGCGACGGGGGCGTATACCCGAAGGTCGCGGGTTCAAACCCCGCCAGTGTCGAAATTTTTCTTTCCTTTAATAACATCTTTTATTTATGACTGTATTAATTTGTTGGAATAGATGGGAAAACTTAAAAGAGCGACTTATTTATTTATGCTGCGCTGATAGCTCTGTGTACGCTTTGAATCATACATACATACATACATATACTCACGGCTATAAATCCCTTAACGGGGTAGCCAGAGCTTTGGAATGATAAATTCCTCAGCCAATTTTGGAAGTTGATTGGGGAAAAGATGATAATAATAAACGTTTTTGGTGATGGGTCTCCAACCACATCGCCCAAAAATCACTTAAAAGCCCCTATACCCTTAGTCGCCTCTTACGATCACCCACGGGTAGAAATGGGGTAGTGCTATTCTAAGCCGACATTACACGGCAAATCATACTAATCAATTTTTATTCGAAAGAGGTAAATTAGAGTTTTGGGGCTTATTAAGTGATTCTTGGGCGATGTGGCTGAAGGTGAGTCTCATCACCAACCATACTTGATTTTAAAACCTCATCTGAAAAGTCATAGAGACATTTATGATTCAAAAGCTCTGGCTACCCCTATTTGAGATATAGTCGTGAGTACAAATACGAATTTTTTTATTAAAATTAAATTAAAAATATATTTATTTGCCTTTAGTAATACATTTGAAATATATATAAATTATATATAACACAATTCATATTTGGAATTTGGCGACTTTTTACAATCATTTTTGTCGTGTCTCCCAAACTAGATTTAACTGTACTATGGGAGACAGTACTTGTAATATCCTCACATAAAATGTAACAATAACTCATAATGAAACCATCATTATACGTTACCAGATCCGTTTGATTGTGTTTAATTAAGGAATTTCGTTTGAAACAACTCAATTAATACCAAAGAGCATTTACGAAATTTGTTTTTCTTTGTTACAGGTATGGTTTACTTTGAGTTCTTTGCTGTCGAAGGAATACGACCTCCGACCCGGGGGTGAGCGGTCCTTATGAAGCTTTAATAAGCTTCCGCCGGAGGCCAGGCCTAAGTAAACGCATAAGTTAGGCCTAGAAACCGCCACAAAGTCGCTTCGCAATCGTCCAGCCTTTCTGCTGACGACTCATGACAAATATTCATATTTAATGCGGTCCAAACTTCGACTTATTTACTTATAACTGAAGGGACGTTTGATGACACGTTTCTCAGTGAATTTCCATTGTGATTTTGTGTTTCAAATATGGCCTCAAACAGAACTTCTTGTTTGTTAATTATGTGGGACATAAGTACCGACTTAAAAAATAAACATTATTATAGCTTATATTTTTTTGACGACGTGATAGCTCAATGGGTAGAACACCAGTTAACGTAAGCGACTAGTGTTCAAATCCCGGGTCGGGCCTACACCAATTTGTCTTTTCTAAAGACATATGTGTGGTTAATTTATCATGGTTGTTAACGGTGAGGGTAAACATCGTGAGGAAACCCACATGGCTGAGTTGTACTTAGTCATGTGACAGTGTATTCGTACAAAACGGCGATAAGCCTGCCCCTTATCACGTGAGTACACTGTCCATGCAAAACGTGGGTACTTTGAACACCAGGTGACAAAGTCACGTGATGTTCAGAAGTATTAGTACCTCTGCCAACCCCTTCGGGGATATTCGGCGTGAACGTTTATTATTATGTTATGTTAGAAAATATATAGCTTATTTTTTTTAAGCTTTGTAACCGGCTTGGTAGCAGTAGAGTTCAGTATTAAATGCGAAAAAAAGTGTGAGCCAAATCTTGCCCTGTGATTATTTCCGTACTGGAAAAATGCGTTTATATATAAGTGCATAGCACTGGTGGCAAATATTCGTGTCGTTGTTTTGTTTTAGTCAGTGAATTAAACAGTCGCTTAGACGGCGCTGTCTCTAGTTCATTGATATGTTTAAATCACATTAAGAAATAACTTTTTTTCTTCAATATATTTAAGATACTATCAGTAATAAAGATGGTATTTGAGAAAACATAATATAAATTTCTTTTTATTCGATTTTTGGGCGATGCGGTATGAGACCCATCACCAAAAACCTTTATTTTACCGCCTTTTCCCCACTCAACTTCAAAAAGTGGCTGAGGCATTTATAATTCCTTGGCTCTGGCTACCTCTTCTAGGGAATTATAGCCGTGAGTATATGTATGTATGTATGTATAATATTTTTTTATATTTAAAATTAAATATAAAAAAATATTACTCGAGAAGCAAAAATTGCTATGATAGCCGAAGTTTCTCCCGGTAGCCATTTATGAGAAATAATTATTATTATATATATTTTTTTATTGTATGTACACATAATTTTGGTTTATTATATTTAAAAAAAACTAATACATCTCTATTGTGTTGCAATTAGCTGTTAATTTTATTAATTTAGTTTATCGTTTTAAAATAAAATAATATTTAAAACAGTTATACCATATATACTATATTTATTTTAATTAATATCTATTACAATTAAAACTATTAATATTTATTCTTTACATTCTTACAGTGTGAAAATATTTAAAATAAAACTTAAATATTAATTGTATGTTGTAACTGATTTGTGATTTTGCTGATTCAATGTGTGTAAATTTAATTGTGTGTGTGTCATTTTAAATATATGAAAAATAACATGTTAAGTTCAGTCGTGTCGACAAAGGGAGCGGCAGAATAACAGCGTCTGCACTTCATAGGGCAGGCACTATGCTGAGCCGTACCCTTTTTTCAGTTTTCTGCATCTCATATAGTAAATGTTAAATGTATATTTGTTTTGTGTAGCAGTTAATGGAAATAAATGTATTTTCTTCTTCTTCTTCTTCATAGACATTTCTTACAATTTTGGATAAGATAGTGCGCGTAACAATTAAACAAAATACCAAGCGAAATGTCACATATTATAACACCAATACGTAGAAAGGCTAATGCTAATTTAGTTTTCTGTTTGTGTCAACACCAGTATATCCGCAACCCACCGTCAGGTATACTCGTGGTGTTAAATATTTAATGCTGCTTATAATAAATTCCGTTTTTAATTTCATCTGTGCTCGCCAAAGAGGGATGAGTTTCTGTCAGAGTACTAGTGATGTCCGTTGTGTTTTGTGTGTATGTATTTTTATCGATGGAATTGAAGTGGGTAGGTTAGGCTTCTGGAGGAGGGTTGCAGGTTTGATTTCCGCTTTGTATAATGTTTTTTTAAGTAATTTTGATGTTATTTACTGCAGTTAATCTCCTATATCATTTATCATATTCAAATTACTTTGAACCTAACTAGCTCTGTGTATTATTAATTTTAAATAAGTTATTTCTTAATTTTAGATTTTCTTTCATCATCGTCATTCTTTAAATACAGACAAGAGGGCAAAAACTTCTTGTTTGTAACCATCACTGAATTATTTTGTAACGATAAATACATACATACATATTCTCACGCCGTTAGTTCCCATTGGGGTAGGCAGAGACTATCGATCGCCACTTTGTACGATCCTGGCAAACCTCTCTGGCTTCGTTTACATCCATCAATCTTTTCATACATGCTCTTTTATTCTTCATACTGCGGACACCTGCCTTATTGAGCACATTTTCTATTTGATCCAAATGTGTCCTCCGAGGTCGTCCTCTACTAACATTACCTTCCACATTGGCTCTATATATCTCTTTCACCAATTAACTGTCATCCATCCTCTCTATGTGCCCAAACCATCTCAACATTCCTTTTTCTATCTTTCTTACAATATCATCTTTTTACACCACACCTTTCACGAATCACATCATTCCTCACACGATCACATAACCTTACATTACACACTTTTCTGAGGGATCTCATTTCTACTGCATTCACTATACTTTCATGCTTCTTCTGCCACACCCAACATTCACTGCCATACATAAGCGTAGGAACGAGGACAGCATCATGCACAGCCATTCGGGCCTTTTCAGACACCGACTGACTAGACATTAGACTATCCAGTGCTCCATTTACCGCATTACCCTTTTTCACTCTTCTCTCGATATCTTCATCACACTTTCCATCCCTAGTAAACAAACTTCCCAAATATACAAACTCTTTCACTTGTTCCACTTTCTTACCATTAATCTCAATCACGCATTCGGTCATATTCACCTCTCTCAAAAACCATAGTTTTTGTTTTATCCACATTCACCCTCATTCCCTTTTTTTCAAAAGACGCACATGCAATATTCATCATCTCTTGCAGCTCTTCCACCGATGATGCAAGTAGCACTTGATCGTCGGCATATAAGAGGCATAACGATAAATGTAGTCGATATATTAAGAAATAATTGTGTCAGTCAATCCTTACTTCTCTCTGTAACAAAGTTAACACCACATACACAGAATATGGCATCAAAGCCCATGCAACAAACATTGGGGTAATGCAAACACTCCCTCACTTTAAATCCTTTGATGGACAACCGCTCATATTCAAGGTGTTTCCAAAATATTAATGCGAAAGATTGCCATAGAGCATCACATTATGGAAATCCAGAAGGAATGTAGTGTTATAATAACCTTGATATATTAACCACACAGACGACTTTTAGATAAGACACATCGGTGTAATGTTAGGCTATATGTGATCGAGTGAGAAATAGAGTGATTGGTGAAAAGTGTAGTGTGAAAGATGATATTGTAAAAAAACAAGACAAAGGAATGTTGAGAGGGTTTGGGCACATTGAGAAGATGGATGTTAGTAAATTGGTGGAAAAGAGAAATATTAATTGGGGAAAAAGATATATAAACCAAATGTGTGAGCTATGTCGGCTGTTTGCACATATAAAATAAGACAAAATAGGGTTAAGGTATTATATACAGGATGGCCAATCGGGTGACGTTATGTTTTTTTAGATAGCCTGTACCGAGACCCATTTAAAACACCCCCATGTATGTTCAGCGATTATTGATAGTTTTCAAGTTATGTTTTTTTTTTGAAAATTTAGAGATTATCAAGATTTTTCAAGAAATCGTCAAAAAAAGAAATTAAAATGATTTCTGGCTTTTATTTTTTCCGTAATTATACTCAATATTAAGCCCGATTGGCCACCCTATATAACCGGAAGTTATTGATTAGTCACTATCTCATCGCCTTAACTCCGTTGAATGCCTTTAATGTCCCTTGTAACCATGCTATTGTAAACCAACACAATGGGGCTAGTATTAGTAGATAGTCGACTAGCTTGGAAGACGTTATACACTCATTCTCATCATTACTTTCGAAACTTTATTTCTATCTTCTCATCTATCAACTTCCAAGTATGGCTGAGGAGGTTCTCGGTTAGGGATTTATAGCCATGATTATATTTATGTAAATATGTTTGGTCCCACTTATATGAATAATACGTATCTCATCAGAACCCTATTATTCATATGCAGCGAATATATGTATCTGTCTCATCTCAACACGATCTTGATGTCTTTCTTAGTCTTGCCCAATTCAAACATAAGCTTAAACATATCTCGTACAATATATAATTCATTATTTACTATATATTATAATTATTATGTATACAATATTGTATGTGTTTATTTTCTTTAGTATGTTAAGTAACATGTAAATAGACGATGGTAGATTTAGTAATAAGTTAAATAATTGTGCAAGTTGTCAACACATCTAGTAGGGTGGTTTTCATATATTTTATTAAAAAAAATGTTTTTACGTGTATTGTTAACTGCCTGTTGTGTGATGCATATAAATAAATAAACAAAGTATAAATTTCTTTATTACTTTAAACTTAGTTTGGTTTTTTCTCAAACACATAACTGGAGTCTTTCAATAACCAATATAAGTAGACCATTATTGGTATGATTGAAGACCAAAACAACGGGTCAAATTTATATTCGACTCAATATATATGTGTAATGTTACTGCGAATTCGTTAATAAAAATTAACCGGCTAAAAATTTACATTTGTACCTAATAGTACTACTTTACAGCCTGAAAAGTAAAGCTCTTTAACATAATATAAAATGAGCTTGCTTTGTTCTAGAATAAATTCACAAATAGCGGTCGTAACGAATGTGAATAGTCAAAAGCTGACTAATTAAGTATAAATTTTGTACATTCTAGTTTCGACATTGTTCATAGTAGTAGCGGTTCTATGATATCCTCTTGTTAAATGAAATGGGAGTTCGTACAGCATTTGTGGTTTCCAGTAATGAGGATTAAGTCAATTTTGTAATATATGCCGTGTACAGTATAGTGTTCGGTTTTGTTAGGAGCTACGCTATTAATTTAAACGAGAGGTCTTACAGAATCAGATTTAATGATGATGGTTGAGGTATTTTCGACAGGAAACCAGGGAACATTATACTGATGAATCTGGTGTAGAAGTATATTTAAAACTTATAATCCAGTTCCTCATCTGAATGGAACAACTTTAACAGAGAGATATCGTATTTTGGGAATAAGTTTTTAGTTCCGTGTAGTGCCGGCTTGGAATGTCACTACTTCTCTCCATCCACGGGGGTCGTAAGAGGCGACTAAGGGTATGGGTCTTATTTAAGTGGATTTCTGGCGATGCAGTTGGAAACCCATCACCAATGATACTTTATCAACTTCCAAATGTGGCTGACGTGTTTCCAGCTCTGAAGCTCTGCCTACCCCTTTTTGGGATTTATGGCCGTGAGTATATATATGTATGTTCTTAGTTCCATCCATACAGAGATATTTATTTCATTTTCGCTGTTAAACAGTTCTTATATAATATTTCGTATTCACATAGTAATTGGTAAACAAAAGTTAAATGCCACGGACAACTTGCGAGGTGTTCGACGATAGTTTTTGTACTTATTAATTTACTACAACGAACAAATCAACGAGAAGAATAAGAATGCAGTCATTTTTATGTTGTAGTTTTGTTTATAGCGTACGTATTAGGAGTTTTAAAGGCAAATTTCTGAAAGATATTTTATCGAAGACCAATTATTATCAAGATTATTTCAAACCTTAACTGACTGTTTTTATTAGTTTATTGACTGTGTGTTTAGCTAAATACAAAAACACCTTTACGTTATCTGCGCTTTATTTATCTTTATCATATTTATTTATCTATTTAGAATACAGTTTATTTTATTTACTGGTTCATTTAATATTTTAGAGATTGAATAAAGGAGTAGCAAAGACGTTTTATCAAATTATCAGTCGATCCTAAGAATCAAAACTTAAGACACAACAAACCCAACTAAGTGAAAAACTCTACTCATCGAAAGATATTTTTTTTTATTTTGAAGTGGTAAGTAGGTATAGGGCAAATAATTTACAATTCTATAAGAGGGTTTATATTGTGTTCACCTTTAGAATTTAATAGTAGTTATTTCTTACAATGTTTCCTTGTAATACAAACTATTCTTCACACATTATTATTAAACCCTTGTGTATTATTTTTAATCTTTGTTACTTCTTTTATGTAACCGTCAAGTAGTCAACCAAATTAAACTTATCTCCTTAAATTTTATAACATACATACATACATATACTCACGGCTGTAATTCCCTAGAAGGGGTAGCCAGAGCCAAGGAATTATAAATTCCTCAGCCACTTTTGGACGTTGTGTGGGGAAAAGATAGTAAAATAAAGGTTTTTGGTGATGGGTCTCCAACCGCATAGCCCAAAAATCCAATAAAAAGCCCCAATACCCTTAGTCGCTTCTTACGACACCCGTGGGTAGGAAGGGGTAGCGACATTCTAAGCCGGCACTACACGGAAAATTTTATAAAAAAGACATTAACTAACTTACTCCAGATTCTATCCGATTATCTTGCTCGTTGTGTTCGGTTGTATCTAGTTCGCAAATTCCTCGGCTGAGTATCTCCAATATACACTTTATCTTTTGTTTTATGTTTCTCTTTTACCGTCCGTTATTTTGAATTTTTCATTTGCATTATTGGTACGTGCGCTCGCTGTCAATACTGCTCCTACCATTTACATTTCTACTTTGTTCCTTTTGAATTCAAGAAATATAGCTTTAGGAAATCGAAGTTTGATTTGAATTTCAAACTGGATTCGTGTCCGATTTCAAGAGATTTCTTTGAGGAGTCATGACATGACCGAGTAATGATTGGGTTATAAAGGACGTTGTTACTTATTAGATTTATGATGAAATGGTCTGGGAGTTTTCATAAGCTTACCTTTTGTGCTGTTATTAATACTGCTTAATAAATTTAATAAGTTAATAAGCCAATTTTGTACCTGTTATGATAGTTTTGTGATTTCAATATAATATTTATAGTTTGGTATTTACCTATTTCAAATAGCGAATTTTCCGTAGTATGAATATGAAACCCAAGCCGGTGCACAGTGCGAAATACTAGCCAGCATATACTCGTATATTTGCCATACCCAAAAATATCACAAATTTCTGGGAAATTCTGTGAAATATGTTTTGGATCACAGATGTACTAATAAAACTTGGGTTTTTAGTACCTACATCTATGTTGTGGATTTAAGCAATATTGAGCATCGTTAACATTTTATAATATCTACTCATAAAATAACAATATTTGAGCCTCTAAACCCGTAAAAGGGGATGGTTTAGTTTTGATTTTTCTAAATATTTCTTTAGATTTTGTAAGTTGCTCACCAGAAAAGACACTTGTTTTTGATATTCTTTCTTGATATGATAACATTTATTAAATCCTTTTCACCACACGTATTTATTGCTTCCCATGATCTTAGCACATTTTCTTACATCTTATTGTTCCAAATATAAATACAAACAAAATATAATCTCTATTTAAAGTAGGACAATCTGCCATAAACAAGGAAAACAATCCCTCATATCCGTTCATTGTTAATTCCACTGATTTTCGCTTCAAAAAGCTCCCAAAACAAAATACTACCAATAGGCTACATTTAAACAAGTGCTCAAGGCTACCAAATATGAGTAAGGTTGTCATTGACACCTCCCACAGTGTGAAGGTCACACGCATGCGCGTTACATAATAGCGTAGTAGACGGCATGGCGCATGCGCGCATGGCGGCGTGAGCGCAGGGTCGATGACCGGGGCCGGAGGGACCTGTACTTTTCTCTGTATAGCTTTGATTTAAACAGTCATAGGAGATTCGCGATTGGTTAAACGGTTTTGTAGTTAGAGTTTTATTATGTATTTTGTATGAATGTACTATTGAGTAGGTGTGTTGATGACCTTAAAACTTAAAGTAACTTAGAAATCCAATGGGAAATGAAAAATCTAGGCGACAATAGGGCAAGAAAAGGGCTTGAAAAATAATGTTTCAGAAACTACTCCGAAAAAAAAAATACTATTACACGTAGCCTCATAAATATGAGGAAACATTTGTAACAACCAACAATAATTTAGCTTTTAATTTCCTAGGTAACTTTTCGTTACCTCTGTTTCTGTATTCAGGATTTAAGTAAAATTAATCCATTCTTCGGATTATCATGTCTTATTTTGTTATATTAAAAAAACAGTACAATAACAAATCCTCACATATTCCTATTACTAGTTTTACCAGCGACAACGTAGCAAAAACCGATAGACATTATATTACTTAATATGAAGTATCAAATACAATTTTCCTTCTTATTCCATAGATAAAAATTCGCTACGTATCGCGCTGCTCCTGATTTAGATCATAGACTAGCGTCATGGAATTCGCATAATTTATGGCTCTGGTAGGCTCATAGACTTGTTCTTAGGTGTATTAAAATGGTTGTACTTGTATAGTCGGTACACGGAGCGTCACGAAACATAGATATACGACCGATTTCTGAATTGAGTATTCCAGCTGAGAACAACTTAAGTATCGTTGTGTCGCATTGAAATCTTAACAACTGAACGAGACAAAACGATACTTAAGTCGTTCTCAGCTTCAATACTCAATTCAGAAATCGGGCGATAATCTCATAATAACTGAGACATAACTTGGTTAATCTAATATAAATTTGGTACGTAAATCATGGCTTTAAAACTGTGTTATATTTAGTTCACGTTAGAAATAGGTGGATTTTTTTGATACTTTCGTTGATTGCGATTTTTGCTTACGAAATGCATACATACATAATATATTCACGGTTAAACATAAACATAAACGTTCACGCCGAATATCCCCGAAGGGGTTGGCAGAGGTACTAATACTTCTGAACATCACGTGACTTTGTCACCTGGTGTTCAGAGTACCCACGTTTTGCATGAACAGTGTACTCACGTGATAGGGGGCAGGCCTATCGCCGTTTTTGTACGAATACACTGTCACATGACTAAATACAACTCAGCCATGTGGGTTTCCTCACGATGTTTTCCCTCACCGTTAACAACCATGATAAATTAACCACACATATGTCTTTAGAAAAGACAAATTGGTGTAGGCCCGACCCAGGATTTGAACACTAGTCGCTTGCACGATAACCGAGTGTTCTACCCACTGGGCTATCACGGTTGATTCACGGTTAAATAATTCTAGAAGAGGTAGCCAGAGCATAAGAATAAAACATCCTCAGCCACTTTTAGAAGTTAAGTGGGGAAAAGATAACTATGTGATTATTAAATAGTCACTGCGAAATAATCAATAAACAGATGTTTTAAACGGTGACGATAAGCCTTATCGTCTAACTCAGGTCTTGGACAGTCCCCTTATTTACGCAAAACGTCAAACGAATGTTTATATTATTTTACTGTCCGACAATACTCAACCTCGAACATTCACGCCGTATATCCCCGAAGGGATTGGCAGAGGTACTAATACTTCTGAACATCACGTGACATTGTTATCTGGTGTACCCACGTTTTGCTTTGACCGTGTACTCACGGGATTTCTACCCACTGACCTATCACGGTTGTTTTTATATATAAGGTAATCTCCCACTGCACTTGAAAAAGTAAATTTATTGCGTTATTATTGCACAAAAAGATTTGATAGTCAAGTCAATCTTTTTGTGCAATAATAACTTATATTTCTTACCGTTTATCATCGTTGTTTGAACATACAAAAGTATGAATTTAAACCCCATTCTGTCTCACTTCCAATTCGCTAAACAATTTCTCTCCAGACATGAGATATTCGAAACAACCATTCAATAGGGAAGGTATTATAACGAGTATTTAATCGAGAACAAGATGAATGAAGCCTCCTCAAAGCATTTGACATGCTAACATCTTACTCGTAACATGATACACATGTTGACATTGAAGGTTACATATATACATACATATACTCACGGCTATGAATACCTTGAAGGGGTAGCCAGAGCTAGGGAATCAGAAATTCCTCAGCCACTTTTGGAAGTTACGTGGGGAAAAGATGGTGGAATAAAGGTTGTTGGTAATGGGTCTCCAACCGCATCGCCCAAAAATCCCTTAAAAGCCCCAACACCGTTAGTCGCCTCTTACGTACACCCACCGGAAGAAATGGAGTAGTGTTATTCTAAGCCGACAGCCGAGCTTACTTATTATTACTTATTGAAGGTTACTATATTAAATTTGTATGTCATTTGGGTCCCGCGAAACCTAACTATATTCTTGTTAGTGTCTATAGTCCTAATTAATTTTCGACACTGTTCAATGAGAACGTCGTGATGTAATTACCAACGTCTGCTTTGGAATTAGGATTAGCTTAAGTCTGAAGAAGATTTTGATATGAATTTTAAAATATGTTTTGTGACTTAAGTTATTTTGCTATTATGGTGAGTGGGATAAGAGCTCTACTCGCGTCAAGAACTTAAAAAAGTCATATTAATATTTTTTAAATGTTTTTTGGGCGATGCAATTAGAGACCCGTTGCCGTGTAGTGTCGGCTTAGAATAGCACTACCCCGTTTCTACCGATGGGTGTACGTAAGAGGCGACTAACGGTATTTGGGCTTTTAAGGGATTTTTGGGCGATGCGGTTGGAGACCCATCACCAACAACCTTTACTTTACCATCTTTACCCCACTCAATTTTCCAAAGGAGGCTGAGGAATTTCTAATTCCTTAGCTCTGGCTACTCCTTCTAGGGATTTATAGCCGTGAGTATATGTATGTATGTATGTATTAGAGACCCATCACCAACGATACTTTATCTCTATCATATTGTCCTCTATCAACTTTCAAACGTGTCTGAGAAGTTTCTAGCTCTGAAGCTCTGGTTACACCTTTTTTGGGATTTATGGCCGTGATTATATGTATGTATGAGTGGAAAAAGTGGTTTACTCGCGTGTGGAATTTAATAAGGCAGGCGTCAAAAGTATGAAGAATAAAAGAGCATCTATGAAAATATTTTCTGGGTGAAAACAAATCTAGAGCGGTTTGCCAGGATTGCACAAAGTGCCGATCGTCTCTGCCTACCCCAATGGGAAATAATGGCGTGAATATATGTCTGTAAAAATTTCAAAAAGAATCAGATTCACAATCAAATTATCGAGTATATGGCAGTCTTATCATACACTTTTAATCTCACCCAATTATATCTTTGCCATAAATTTCATTAAGTTCAAAGTACGTTATTAAGTTGATACTTATCAAAAAACCTCAACCATCGACTTTTACATTTCCTCATTGTGTGACTTTCATAGAACGTAAATGTTTATCCTACACATGTTTTCTAACTTGGACCTTTACAAACAATAAAAACGGAATTTTCTCTTACACTTCTTAAGTTTAAACTGGATTTTATGAGACGCCTGCTACAAAAATTTCATTTCCGTAGTATATGAACTTTATGTGCGTATAAAGTACTCGTGTCCAAGGAAGGCTGTTTCTCGTGCAACAAAGATATTCTGGAAAACATGTCGATTCCATTTATCCCTAGTGATGGACATGGATCGGACTACCCCTTAACAAGTCCCCTTCCTTCACGCCACTCTTTATTCGAAGACTTAGATGTAAAATACTCCTGTGTAATATTCATATTTCTTTGTAACTTTGACGGGTGGCTTTTCGGCATAATGGTCTCAGTTTTACAATTAGGCTTATTGTTACAATTAAGGTTGATCATCGAAATAAAACTCTGACTAGTAAAGTTAGTTACTGCGGGAAAACACTTCTGAAGGAATTGTGAGAAAACCGTAAAAAATACATACATACATACATATACTCACGGCTATAAATCCCTTAACGAAGTAGCCAGAGCTTTGGAATGAGAAACTCCTAAGCCAAGTTTGGAAGTGTTATTCTAAGCCGACACTACACGGCTAAACCGTAAAAAAATAAAATAAAAAAAAACATCATCAGGTCGTTTGTCAATTGTATCTTTTTGATTTAGAGAGCTCTACAATAAAAGTTTGCGAATCATTGTTGCATTTCATTGCTTACATTGTATAGTCAGGTGATCATGTTTGTGCACTTCCAAAAACTATAATACCATACTTGTATAACTTTTTTCTAAAATATGTAATATTTTTTATTCTATTCCTAAGAATATGATATGGCAATGGCAACTTAAAAAGTACAAGTGATGAGCGTACTCTTTAAATTCAGCGAACATCGCGAGGCAATCTAAATCTAACTAAAAACTGAATGTTTCGTCTTAATATGCCCCATATGTGTTTATGACGTCCAATGCGTACAGCTTTTACTGCCATACTCATATCCAGTTCAGAACCTTAAGGACTGTTTGAAATTACTCTGCGAGCTATAGCACTGGAAGACGTGACTTGCTGGTATAGGTAAAGTTTTATTGTCAGGATAGTTACGTCAGTAAAACTGCTATGGTCTTAAGCTAGAATACTATTGTTATGCTAGATTTATTCTTTAGGAATAGAACTTCGCAATGAACTGGATAAGAAGGTGTGAAACTATTGACTGTTACATAGACTGGTTAATAATTATTTTGTTGAAAGTGCCAATAGAAAACTCAGTTAGGTCATGGAAATGTTTTTAATATGCGATAAATTCGTTTTTGTACAATATTGATTTTTCTATGAAACGCAAATTTAAATGGAAAACTTTTCGAAAAGTTAAACTAATTTCCACTCGCAGAATTTAAACATA
Organism: Bedellia somnulentella; assembly: GCA_963576735.1. NCBI lineage: Eukaryota > Metazoa > Arthropoda > Insecta > Lepidoptera > Bedelliidae > Bedellia > Bedellia somnulentella. The sequence goes on from OY755176.1 coordinate 2,317,796, forward strand.
ACATGAATGGGCTAAAACCATTTTTTATCGCTTATTAGATTTCGCGCGATTTTGAAAAGTTTTTGCATGCATCGGAAAACTTTTCTCCGTTGGCGCAGTGTATACGAATTGTGGGAGCATTGTGTATGTTAGTTAGCCGGTTTTATCAGCTTCCCAAATATGTAAAAGTAAGCACTAGGTACAGAAAGATCTAAGTACTAGTGGAGATATGGTGGCGCAGGGCGCAGGCGCCAGGTGAGTCTGCTCCGCCCCGCCCTCCCGGCGCCCGCCGCCCGCACACCTTCACCTGCGAGCGAGAGAATCTCTCAGTCCCGCTCCGCGCGTTGTCCTCGTTGCACGTCTGTGCTAGCTGATGCCGCGCTGCTAGCCCCGCGGGGCAAGTCGCCACGCTGTTCCCGGCGTCGTGCGCGTGTTGTGCGCCTCTGCAGCCGCGACTGATTCCTCAGCCCTACTACTTAGAACCGCAATTTATCAAATATCATCGGCTCCTGATCTCTAACATGGTGAGTAACCCGACTGCCGCTCTCCCACCCCCCATTATCTTCATCGAGTTCGCGCAAACTTTTATAACTTGTTTGTTTGGCCGTTTTCGTAAAATTTTCGTGTTTATACGCACGCGGCTTGTGTAAACTTTTGTCGGAATTCGTAAAGTACAGGAAAGTGACTGCGATCGTAGGTGCTTTGGTGTTTAATGTACAAAGTTGCAAGTTTCGTTGCCGCGATAGAGTTGTAAAGTTATAAATCTTATTGGAATATGATATTTTCAGCTGAAAGTTTGTCGGTCGAGTTTTTCCGGTGTTGTAAAGGGTGTTGGAAAGTTAAATCTATTTGGCGTGAAACACAATGTAACAAATCCGGCGGTTGTCGTTTTGTGGGCCAGAGGCGGGCGAGAACAATTCAGTTTCAAAGAAAGCTCTGTTTCTGTGAAGGCGGCCGCTTTGTGCCCGTCGGAATACGGGCTCGGGACACAGTGCGGTGACTCTTTATTATTTCGTAGCTTATTAATGCTATTATATGGAATGTAATAGACGCCAGTCAATTACCGCTGTCCCGGCCCGTGAAAGTGAACCTTGATGACAGAAGTTCTATCTAAATTGAAGTCTTTGCGAACTTTTCTCGTTAAGTCCGTCGGCTTTAAGCTTCATCCCTATTATTTTCTACTTATTTTTTATTTATCGCAGAGGATTAAACGGTTCTTAATGTAACACTTTACATATAACTACTAATGAACATAGGAAAATTTACTTATTTAATTAAGCGGATATAAGTTACAATTTGAATAGGTTGAAGTATTTATTTTATTATTAAATAATTTCCAAATTTACGATAACGACCGCTTGATTAATTTATTTATACATATACAAGGCTATGAATCCCAAAATTGGGTAGCCAGAGCTTTTTGTCCACCCAACATCACTTCAAAAGCCCCACACTTAGTTTCCCCCCTTATCTTACGACACCAGTGGGAATAAATGACTTAGAGCTATGCTATTCTATACCGATACGATACAGCAAGTAATTCTTATATAGTAATTCTTATACTCACGGCTATAAATTCCTGGAAGGGGTAGCCTGAGCAGAGCTAGAAAGTTTTCAGCCACTTTTGGAAGTTCAGTGGGAAAGAGATGGTAAAATAAAGGTTGTTAGAGATGGGTCTCCAACCGCATCGCCCAAAAATCCCTTGTAAAGGCCCAAATACCCTAAGTCGCCTCTAACGTACACCCACTGGAAAAAATGTTGTTTTGCTATTCTAAGCCGACACTACACAGCAATTAATCTGTTCATTGTATAAAATTTTGCACACTTTATATTCTTACATGTTTATTTTACTATTTCGTACATCCATTTCCAAGTCAGAGAAAGCCCAGGTAGTGAGAGTTTCACGGAATAAATATTCCCAACAGATAATTTTAAATTATATGGGCGGGGCACATAGGTTTTTTGTAAAAAGATAATTTAAATATTCGTTGTTTGAAAATTCCCTTCTAGTCATCATCATCATATACTCACTGCTATAAATCCTTAGAAGGGGTAGCCAGAGCTTAGAAATTAGAAATTTCTTAGCCACTTTTAAAAATGTGAGTGGGGAAAAAATGGTGAAAATAAAGGTTGTTGGTGATGGGTCTCCAACCACATCGCCCAACAATCCCTTAAAAACCCCAAATCCGTTAGTCGCCTCTTACGTACACCCACCGGAAGAAATGGGGTAGTGCTATTCTAAGCCGACACTACACAGCATACATACATACTAAATAGGTTTTTTGTAAAAAGATAATTTAAATATTCGTTGTTTGTAAGTTCCCTACTAGTATCGTTCTAAAAAGGGGTAGCCAGAGCTTCAGACTACCATATAGCTCAGGTGCGTTTGGATGTCGAGTAGGGGATTGTAAATTAAAGGATGGTTAATGATAGGTCTCCAGCCACATCACTCAACAATCATTTTACACGCCCAATAGTCCATAGTCACTTCGTGTAACATCCCCAGGAACAAATGGGTTAGTACCATTCTAAGCCGACACTACACAACTAACGTAAGTTACCGCATAGCTTTGTTCCAATTTGTTCTCTGTGCATCCTTATAAATATAACAATACTTCCTAGCATACATCAACGAGGGTATCAGAATTGCATCATGCACTACCAATTCACCGCAATTCCCTTTTTAACTCTTACGTAAATATGTTCCTCACAATTAAGGTCCCTTTTCCCCAGATAAAATAATTATAGATTAAAGATAGAATCTTTGATATTTAGAAGAAAAAAAAAAGGGCTAGTTAGGGTTCGGAAAATTTATGGTAAAAATTATTGATGGTAGATATTTTATAATATCGACCACCCAAGATTAGCTCATGGAGCCTCGTAAAAAAATCTACATGATTAAGATACAGCTATTCGAATCAGACACAGAGTCAATCCGAATAAATATATTTTTTTGCCAGATAGCACGACAAAACATTTTCGTTTCGTTTTCATGTAAAGTTGTTTCCCTAATTGCAAACGTTTGGACAAAGCGTCGTATTTTATACAAAAATACATTTCGCTTTACGTTTAACGATTCTCTTTAGACGTTTTTCTAACAATTACCTACAAAGAGTACAACCGCAATGTAAAAAAATTAATAAGGCTTACAACTTGGGCGGAACAAGCTTGAAATACAACCAGCAATTCATTATATAAATGTTGAGTGAATGTCTAAATTTTCCAAAATTTGCTAAAACACTCTTGACATGTTTTCTATCTTTAATATCCGTTGACCGTTTCATGAAAAAAATCTATGGTTCAGTGGTCAGAGATTTAGCTTGTGGATCCGGAGATTGCAGATTCCATTCCCGCTCAGAGACATATTTATATGATGAAAATTGTGAAAATCTTATTTATACGCATACCACATTTATTTTCAGAACACAGTTTCATCTGTGTAATTGAGAATTGTGTGTAAGTCTGTGGGTACTGTTTTATAATTATAGCTTTGTAGTGTCGGTTTGGAATAGTATTCATTCATTCAATTCGGTCAGCCTTAAACATAACATAACATATACTCACGGCTATAAATCCCTAGAAGGGGTAGCCAGAGCTAAGGAATTAGAAATTCCTCAGCCACTTTTGGAAATTGAGTGGGGAAAAGATGGTAAAGTAAAGGTTGTTGGTGATGAGTCTCCAGCCGCATCGCCCAAAAAATCCCTTAAAAGCCCCAATACCGTTAGTCGCCTCTTACGTACACCCATCGGTAGAAACGGGGTAGTGCTATTCTAAGCCGACACTTAACACGGCAAGCCTTAATTTTTCAAAACTGGCTGTTTTTTTCATCCTGTAGTATATGGAATTTATGATTTGTCTATCAATTTAGAATAGCATGACTCCGTTTTCACTTATTTCCAAATAATGGTTAATGAGTTATTAGGTTGACATTTATTGATTATATTATTTTAAACATATTTTCCACTACTAACCTAACCTAACCTAAAGTTTTCAAAGCTACGGAGATAGTGTTAACTTTCAAAGTATAGAGGTAGAGGGCATTTTTTTATAATAAGCGCAACTAAAATAACCTTTTATGGATATCAGTCCTAAACACTAACATATTTAATATAACTCTTTAATTGTCTCCAAATGTTGCGGAAGAAAACAACTTTAAGGATTAACAGCGTGTGTGTCTTTTTGTATAAGGATCTAATCCTCGCTTATTTAAACTTGAATAGAAACAGTTTAATCACACCTTCGTAAAGGGAAGGTAGGACGATTAGTGACCTTAAAGTCCCTAATAAAGATTATCCTCCCTGGATCTGATTGTGTGTCTCAGTAGTATGTTACGTTTCTGCTTAAATATAAGCAAAATGAAAAGGACAACGCTTAAATGAATTATTTTCGATAGTCACATCATTATTTAAAAAGGTTAAGTTGATTCGGAATCAAAAAATCCTGAACTATTAAGAGTTGAGATAGGAAAAGCCCTCAATTAAAAATCTCTAGATTCCCAAGTCTTTCTTTACGAGCTTTGCTTTTCTAAACCTACACACACAACAAAGAACACACACAAATCGTGACGTAATTACAATCTGCTATCATCTCCCATTTGCTTATTAGACTATGACATCTATATTCATCCAATACACATACCTGTGATATAGCAATTAGTATTTTCTTTTCCACCGCATGTCTCGAGAAAGCGGGTGCATTCGCGCGAGAACTCCCGCTCCCGCTAGGCGGACGCGTGGCGCGGTAATTATCTGACTGATCGTCAATATTGTATGAAATCGCGTGCCTTCACGACGCCAAACCGTTGCATCTCCTGGCTCGAACGTTCCTATCTTCTTACTGTTGTGTCTTTGTGTGGTGGTCAGGTGTTAAGTTTTCCGTATTAGTTCTTGATTGTTGGTATAATGGTAAGTGATGTGGAAGTCTTACTAATAATAAATTAACCATATCGCATTTTTCTTCTTTTATTATCTAAAATTAAATCTCAATTTTGATGCTAGTGTTAGTAATTTGAAGGTTGTTAAGTTTTGGTCAGATTCAGGTGAATTTTTTTGGTGTCTCTTTAAATACAACAATACTCTTACTAAATTTTATTGATTATAAAATTTTTCATACATTTTATAAGCTAAATAAATTATGGATTTAACATGTGTAGCATTCATATTAAAATCTAATATTTTGTCAGTTGGTATCCAAGACGAAAAACCACATTATAAATTTATTTAAATATGGTTTTTCTTACATATTTTAAAGTTTATAATGTGGCTAAATTTATAAATTGATTTGTTTGCGTTAAAAATATTAAAGTGTGCAGTACCTATATATATTTTTGTAGTATACTAGAATAAAAAGTAGTCGAATTAATAAGCACTACTTTCCCTAAAACAACCAGATTTAGGCATCTTCTATGTGTATTCTTGTTATTATTTGATTAACATTAAATGGTAGCTCTGCATTGCACTTCCATCATCATATTTCAGAGAAGCAGGTGCAAGTACTATATTCAGTAATTAAATTCAGTCGGAAATTCTAGAATAATTGTGTTTGTAGCAATTGCAAACCCCATACATATTTCAATTTAATATCAAATATCTAGTGCATATTTAACTGGGAATTTCCAATTTCGGTTGAATCAATTTACGCCCTTTATACCTCTAATATAACGGCTTGAAATTCTAAAACATAGGTAGTTAGAGCTTCTTTATTATAAATTTATCAGATCATTAGTGATGGTGACCAGTCTCAAATTCCTAAAAAGACGCGATTTCCTTTATCCATGGTAGGAATGGGGTATGGCTATTCAAAGATGTCAGCAATGAGCATTAATCGATTTCACACACAAAATAAAAGTTATACTAGGATATATACGCAAGGGTACCATGTCGGGTTCCAAATTAATATATATTTTTTTACTCAAGCCGAATCGCAGTTGCCTGTTATATTTTTCAGCGGAACTATTTTTAGTTTTGATAAAATTAATTAATTCATTGTAGCTTATAATAAAAGGCAAACACTCTATTACATACATATCGTCGATAAATTTTAAACTTATTTTGACTCAGAACACCACAATTTGTTCTCGTACTTTTTAGCCTATTCATACTCTCTTTTACTATTTATTCTCTTGCTCACCGAAATAATTCTTTCATCTGATATACCTTCTATGCGCTACTTAAACTATTCCCATCTTGTCAGGCTTTTTTCATAGCAATAAAACCGTCTTTACCTAATTGAAGTAACCTTTAGAAGACTCGGATCGACAGATGTTTGGTCCTAAATGTCAATAACAGTGTACAGTGAAGTATTAGCAGACGGCCAAAGACCCTAAATTTGTTTAGCTCGCACATGGCTCGAACTGAGTTGCTTAGGACACTAGATTACTAGTGTCAATCGCCGGAATAGAAAATTCATATCCTTGTTACTATATAAAAGAAGCTTACTGACGAATAACTCGGTACATCATATATGAATGGATACTAATACTTTTTGCGTTATTAAAGATATTCCATTTTTTTTTTGCTCAAAAAACAGGTTGCTTACAACAAGATAACAAATTCAATCTATACATTTCATAGCAACATGCGCATTGTAGAACCTAAAAACTTAAAGTTAATAAGCTTAATTACAAAACAGTTCAATTTCTAAAGCAACAGATATCGTATTTCAAAGCCTAATTTAATTACTTTTAGTAAACTAAAGTAATTTAATGAATACATAAAATAATTTTGTACTAGTCAAGAACGAAAAGTTAATATAAAACAAGGTTTATTATTTTCAACTAGTTTGTATAAAGTTTTTGTGTTGTTATAGCAGTGTCTTATATAACCTATCAAACTAATAAAACTTACTATCCTGACATTTTTTTTAAATATTTTAATGAAAATAACTGTCATAGTTCTACCTATGCATATGCATGCTAAGTTTTAAAGCAGTTCTGAAAAAGCTACTTAAACTCTCCAAACATTTGATTTAAAATATATACTCTGTTCGATATCAAAAATATACAATTTAACTGAGACTTAGTGTAGTGTCGGCTTAGAATAACACTACCCCATTTCTAACCGAGGGTGATCGTAAGAGGCGACTAAGGGTATAGGGGCTTTTTAAGTGATTTCTGGGCGATGTGGTTGGAGACCCGTCACCAAAATCATTTATTATTATTATTACCATCTTTTTCCCCAATCAAGTTCCAAAAGTGGCTGAGGAATTTCTCATTCCAAAGCTCTGGTTACCCCGTTTAGGGATTTATAGCCGTGAGTATATGTATGTATGTTAACTGAGACTAAAGCATGTACCTATGTGCGATAAGATTAGCACAGATTTTTATACAAAGTAGGTTCTCAAGGTCAATCATTTACGAATTCGCGCATAATGTTTTTGAACTCGTTTGCTCACTTATAGTTGAACAAAACAACATAGTTTAAGTAGTACCTACTATGGTAAGTAAGGTATGTGTTATTTTAAATAACCATTGTTGGAGATATGCGTCGTACATTTTTTTCCTACGCCAATCTTAAGGTCATCGCGCGGCCTCCGAACCGGAAGCATAAAGCGAGTTACTATAGTACATATTGTTGATAACACTTGCACAAAAAATACCTATTAATTTGGCAGTAAAATATAAAGCATCAGTTGGTTGTAAAATACACATGTTCACGGCTATAAATCCCAAAAAAGAATGGGCTGAGCTTCAGAATTTTAATTTCCTTATTAACGTACATACATACATATACTCACGACTCACAAATCTCTAGAAGGGGTAGCCAGAGCTAGGGAATTTGAAATTCCTCAGCCACTTTTGGAAGTTGCGTGGGGAAAAGATGGTAAAATAAAGGTTGTTAGTGATGGGTCTCGAACCGCAACGCCTAAACATCCCTAAAAAGCCCCAATACCGTTAGTCGCCTCTTACGTACACCCACTGGAAGAAATGGGGTAGTGCTATTCTAAGCCGACACTACACAGCAAAAGGAAGGAAGAAATAGGTAAGTGCTATTCTAAGTTGAAACGATTCAGCTTATTTCATTTGGTAAAAAGAACGTTGCATTCGCAAATAAACTTAACCCCGTAGAAAATAACGCAAAAACAGACATGACTGAGCGCCACAAAACGAAACAAAGCGAGGAACATGAAAAATATTCAAATGGACACTCAGCCCGACAAAGCTAAACATCCTCATATTTGTCCGTTTAGACGCTACACATTACACAAGAAAGCTTAAATTTAAACTGTTGCATTCTGTATGCGAACAAAACAATTCCATTTGTTTCGCGTGATGGAAGATTATATTTGTCATCGTTGTATAAAAGCGTCTACAAACGGGTTGCATTTTGAACCGCAGGGACGAATTTTTCTTTCTAATTACCGACTGAGCAGTGCACGACTTGGGCGATAAAGCGACGACTTCGGGACGCCCCTGACGTTCATTAATAGGCTCTTTCTAAGTGCAATTTCTCTAAATGGAACCTCGTTCTCCGCGGAATTATTAATGCCGAAATAAATTTAAATGATACCATTATAGTTAATAATTTGTTTGCATTGTCGGTTAGCCGGGGGAGCAACAATGCCATAATGCTTATCATAAAAACGATCCTGAAACCAAGCTATATTTCGTTTGTAAATAAATAAAAGATTGCGTTTCTAAAATATTATACTTTTCAACCTAGTTTCTTGACAATATACAAAGGTAATCAAGCATATAAAGATCTTACATATAAACCGTTAGGAATTACAAAGTTCGTGTGGAATGGACATCTAAAAACCTGGGCTAAATTGACAAACTATACAATTAGGGCATAATATTCAATAAGTATGTTACAGATATCAGTGCAATAAAATTTAATCCATTTATTTAATTCAAATATTATTTTTCACTAATTGTGACATGACTAACGTGACATTGTGACTTCTTGTCAATAGAGTCTACCACTGTCTACTAAACTCATTCAATCGTTTAATCGAATACATGAGAACGAAAATATAATTATAAATGTCTTTTTAGCCTTTTGCATCTAACAATTCCACTCTGTTGCTGTGCTTAGATTTGCGCAGACGTTGTCAAAGCGAATTCCCTAACAAGGCTTAGACATTTCATAAAATAACCACGTTTAACATTTTTTTGTATGAAAGGAATTGTTCCGGACGACAATCCGTTTTGTTTACAATAAAAAGCAAAAACTGTTTTAACTTAAAAGATAATTCTCATTCAACGTAAGTTTCTTTTGCAGAAGACATTTCCGCTTATTTCAGTACAATAGCGGTACGTTCATTATGAAAATTTTCTTCGCTGTAATAAAATGTTAGAAAAAGTGAAATACGCTTGTCGGGGGCGGGAAGGGGTGGCGGGATGAAACTGATGTTAATGCCTATTTGTGATGTAAGTAATGGAAAATGGACGTTTCCACGTGGCACGGACGTCTAATAAGCTTATTAGCTTGAGCGATTTTTCTTATTTTCTCGTTCCGGAGAAATACTGAGCCTCGGCGAGGTGAGTTTAACGGAGGAAGTAATATCTTTCCTGATTGTTTTTTCTTGTTTAACATGGTGTATCGTTACTCTATTGTAAGCCGTAGTCACTGAATCGAGAATATTATTTCATTCCAATTATGGAATTGAACAGAAAGCACATAAAGCGATGATCTGTTTTCAGTGATGAAATGATTATTTTTGTCATCGTTTTGGTGATTTTTCGAGTAAATGCTGCTTGAACGTTGCATTTACGCTCTGGATAAGTTTGTACCCTTTTTCAAAGCATTATAACCTTACAACAAGGTATGCTTCCTTTTTTGTACGCTATAAAGGATAGTTAAATTTGATTGAAGCCTTGAATAAGCTATCATAACTCATTATATCATGACTGTATCCAAAATAGCTTGAATCTACAGATTCCTGTTGCTCAATTTCTGTCACAGTTTTTATCATACAAACGTTTTTTGAAAATATTTTGGATAAATTGACAAGATCAACATAGTTTCAGGACTTACTTATTCTTTAGCTTTACAATACAATGCAGTGAACAATAGCTATTAACGGGTTATAGTAACAACTGAAACTGACATAAACCTTGAAATCTTTATATATTATTTCTGTAAGCCTCTTTCTTGCCCGGAAGCCTGTGACGCGATGAGTTAAGCTAGAAATTTGGTTCAGGTATCGTTTTGTACAGTTCGCGGCCGTGGTGTGCACAAAATTCAGACATCTGATGTAACTGGATTAAGTTAATTGTTACAGAATTCCAAAGTTTCGATTTTGGCCCATAAACTTTGCTTGAGTGTCATAAGCGCGCGCAAACTTTAGTCGATCAGAGATGCGCTGTGATTGGTCGGATTTTTTTTAAACCGGCCAATCAGAAAAAATCACTAGAAATTCAAAAGAGCTGCGCTGTGATTGGTCGGAAAATTTCAAAATAAACTCATTTTATTGGACGCGACGTAGTCGCGCCAGGGTTACCCACTAGTTAACGCTTAATCTTAAAACAGCACTAACATATTTCTTACTGCGGGTGTCGTAAAAGGCGACTTAGAGATTTGTGGCTTTTCAATGTATTTTTGGGTAATATTGTTGGAGCCCCAACACCACTCTTCCTTGACTTCGCCATCTTATCCCCACTCAAATAAAAATAAACTTTCTGAAGAAGTCTAATTCTGAGTTTCTGGCTACCCTTTTTTGAAATAGTATGTATACGTTAATATGTGTTTTTTCGATGTTGTACAAAACTTTGGTATTTAAAACATCCGATTGAATTTTGTAGCGCACTGTTTGTTTTCTGACCGGCTATTTTTAGCTAGTAGCCTTTACAATCACGTCAGTCGAGTTCACTTATGTTGGAGGATAATCAAGGCTTTAATTTTGAATTTATATGGAAGGCTATAGCTGAGCTAATTATGATATATAATATATGATTGATTAATCTGCTCAAATATAATAAGTATTCGTCTATGTATATATTTATATATCAAAGTTACGTTCGTTGTATGGAGGAGTTCCTAGTATTGTTTTTGCTATTTATGCTGGTATTTTACGCTGTGAAAATTTCAGTTTTTTAAGCATCACAGTCCACGTCATAGATAGTGACGGACAGACGAACAGACGGCGATTTTTTAGTAATAGGGCCCCCTTAACTTTTTTCCTTCTCAATTTTAAAAATACGAGTTAAGCTCAGACTAAAAATAGTAAAAATTTCATGAATATAATTTCATATTAATTTGCGTTTTACAGTTCCACAAGTTATTCAAATTATTGCATGTTTTGGCCAGGCGTGTCGTTTATGTATTGGGTAATTAGCCGCTGAAGCCTAATGCGAGCCAATTGAGCCGAACCTGCGCCCGTCGCTACTGTCATGAGATAAGCGCTTAAAAGCTTAACAGGGTGCTTTCGCTGATGATTACCTCCCTTAGATGGTTTGTGGTCACTTCAAAGCTTTTTGCATTTTTTCTTTTTCGGTCATACAAGAAACATATTGAGATTGTTTACTCGATTGTCTTTAACAATGAAACTATAATAAATAGAAGTCAAAAAACAGTGACAACAAGATAAAGATAATATGTTTTTACTATACATCGTAAGTTCCATACCAAGATATTTGTAGACAACCGCTTTCAGTCGTGATAAATATACGAGATATTTCACGGGACGGGATCGCTCTGATATTTTGACAATAAAACCACTGCAATTCGCACTAATCCGCGAAGTTCACCGTTGCAAAAACTTATTTAAGATTCTTATTTTCATCATCAATTATTATTTATATTTAGAGACTAGAGACCGCTTCCTTAACTTTGGTATCCTGAGGTTTTGTAAGTGTAGTTAGTAGGTCCTGCCTGAGTAATTTAAAAAAAATGTAGCGATCATCGCAAAATTATTTCTTCTTACTGACCCATACAGAAGGTCTCACTCATACTTTCAAATAAGATGTTTTGTATAACATGGTTTTTAGTCATTAAGAATATTTAAAATCTCATATAGACAACTTTAAAATGATTCAATAACAATGTTCACACAAAAGTGTCGCTTCAAAACAATGTTGCTATAATAAATTTTTCATAAATAAGAAGAAAATAATAGTAATAGATAAGATCAATGTTCAACCGAACCCTGCCATCCAAGCATAGAAACTTCACAAGGGATTTGCAAGTAGAAACCGAACGAGAAACATAGCTGCAAAGTCCTTACATTGTAATTCAGTTCAATTTATACGGCAACAAAAGTTGGAGTAAACGAAAACTTCGATACATCCCGAGTATTCAAAGTTGGATTCGTATTGAGTGTATTTGTTTCGAGTCGAGAGCATGAGGACTGTCAAGGTTCCGCGGGGCGAGAGGGGGGGCGGTGCATAAAGAGCAATGCAGCATTTGCACCGGCCAGGAAGACACTGACCATGAGAAGTGCGGACTATGTAGGATTATAAAAGTGGATTAGGCTTGCTTTGTGGATTTTAATGGTATTGGGAAGGAAGAAGTATATAAAGAAAGACGTTTGCTGATAACTTACTGATTAAATAAATTGGGTTATTTAAAATATTCCAAGATGTACGAACATTATGCACATACTTTATGTATAAAATAACTGTTTTGGATGAAACAACATTTATGTTAGAAGGCCTCAATGTGCTGGCGAAGAGGGTTGGTCTACTAGCAAAATCTCCCATAACATACATACTAAACGTGTAGAAAGCTAAATATCTTTAGCAAACATACATCTTTACCGCAGTGTAAATTAATAAATGTTCACCTAATCATCCGTTGGTCAACAACCTACACCTTTCTAACAGCATACTTTCCGCTTTTGTATTTAGTTACACAATTCGCCAAATATTTACCGCCAAATATCACAATAGTTCATGCAATTAAAACATGTAATTCCTAATCAGTTTAGTTCCTAGTATTAAAGGAGGAAGCATAGTTATTACGCTGAGTGGTAGTTGTGAGGAAGCACGACGGAATGCAGTCTTACGAGCGAAGTGGAGGGGAGAGGTCAGTGCTCTGTGCGCCCGCGCAACCGCCCATTCAGACCACTACGGCCTTTAACTATTATAGCTCATTTCAACTCGTAAATTTTACTTCGATCTGTAATTTTTGCCGTTTCCGAATACGAGATGTACGCAGCCAGAATATTTGCGTTTCTTATAGTTCAATACTCAATAATACTAAGAAGAAATGCGTCCATACATGGTCAATTAAAGGATGATATGTGTGTTCAAGTAAAATTTTGTATCAAAGATATGTAGAGAAATATATAGTGTTATCTACGACTAAGTGTTCTTCGTTGATAATATTCCTTTTGCAACTTATCCTACCTGCGCAGCATTGAACTAACTTCCCGATGATCTAAAGATTCCTGTGAGTTTTTACTTACAAAACTACTTTTGGATATTTGTTAATTACATACATATACTCAATTACTCACGCCATTGTTTCCCATTGGGGTAGGCAGAGACTATCTATCGCCGCCTGGTACGATCTTGGCATACCTCTCGAGCTTCATCTAAATTCTTCAATCTTTTGAGATTTGTTTTAGTTTAATTAGAACACTATGATAGGCTAAATTGCTTGACTGTAAAATACACACATAAATGAAATCCAATACCAAAAAAAAGATGTATTCGTAATACAAATTATTGTCTTCGACGAGGATCAAACTCGTGACCTCCGGATCGAGAACCAAGTCTTATAAACAGTGGGCCAGGGAATTCATCACTCTTCATAATCAATTATGTTCTCACCAATTTGCGCTAGGCCATAGTGGTGGTTTAGGCCTAATTGCCGTCTTCAGGGTACGCCGCCGTTAGGGACATATGTGTTCTTTAATCATACATGCATATACTCACGGCCACAAATCACTAGAAGGGATAGCCAGAGCTAAGGAATTACAAAGTCCTCAACCACTTTTGGAAAGTTGAGCAAGGAAAATATAGCAAAACAAAGGTTGTTGGTAATGGGTTTCCAACCGCATCGCCCAAAAATCCCTTAAAAGCCCCAACACCGTTAGTCGCCTCTTACGTACACCCACCAAAAGAAATGGGATAGTGCTTTTCTAAGCCGACACTACACAGCAACCAAGTCATAATAATTATTTGATTGTATGGATGAAACCATTATATTAATGATTGTGTTTTTTCTTTTACAGGTACGTGCATGTTGTTAGAGAAAATTGTTGTTTGTAGTGTTCCGTAAGTACTGCTTACTTTTCTTTTCTCTCTCATACAATATCCAACCGTACTGAGAAATCACTCTTGAAAAATTTCGCAATCTCAAAAAACTTACTTATTTGAACCGATAAATTACTTTATCTATTAAAAACCATGTCAATTTTAAGTAAGAGTGGTTTATTGTTACGGCTGTAAACTTCTTTTCTACTACCCTTTGCCTATTGTCTTGTGATATTGCAAAAAAAACGAAAGTGAGTACAGGTTATTTTTAGATTTGCAGCAAATATATATTTAGCAGTACACTCCATGAACAATTCAAGTTTGTGTATATAAAATTCGCGAAGATAAGGTTTTCAATTATGATACCAAGATGGTGTCAAGCTTATCTTTTAAACTACAAATCTCGTGGTTTAAAACAGGTACAAAAATAGCATTAAGTTCTCTGAGACGACTATTAATCGTTACTTCCTTCGATCATGTATCCATCATTTCAACTTTTTTTTTCTGTGCGCTTCATTCGGTTTAGAAAAGTGTAGTAATGAATATGTGATAGTAAGTGTGTAGAAAACAACAATGTAGAACCAGCAGTAACCGATTCCAAACAGTTTTACTGGCCATATCTAGATGTAGCTAAACTTAGCTTTTAACCGTACCATACTCTCATATGTTATGCCCGAAGCTACTCACCTTCAAGGAGAATCTAAGTAACAAAATAATTTAGTAGCTCTCTCGTCTGCTCATCGAAAACCCAATGTTATATTGTAATAAAACTAAAATACAATGTAGGCATACTATCTCTCGAGCTTAACTACCCTCGTTTAGTGTCTCAGTTGTTTCCGTATAGATAGAACGAGAGGCTATATTGGCATTATCAAACTCTGTTTTCAGAGTGAGGGTGTGCTCAGGTGTTCAATGACACAACTTAACTAATGCAGGGCTTGAACCAGCTGCGAGTTACTGTATCCTTCGTTATACGGAATTGTCATTTGCGCCTATTTCGAAACATCTTAAGATTCGATTCACAAACCGTCCAAGCATAAGTGGATAGCTCAATCTGATATTTGAGGATTATAATGGTATTTTAAGGCAACTGTTCCGGAGTGTAATTAAACAGTATGTATGAAAGTAAACAAATCAGCTGTGTAGTGTCGGCTTAGAATAGCACTACCCCATGTCTTCCGGTGGGTGTACGTAAGAGGCGACTAACGGTATTGGGGCATTTTAAGGGATTTTTGGGCGATGCGGTTGGAGACCCATCACCAACAACCTTTATTTTTACCACCTTTTCCCCACGCAACTTCCAAAAGTGGCTGAGGGATTTCTAATTCCTTCTCTCTCTCTCTGGCTCTGGCTACCCCTTCTAGGGATTTATAGCCGTGAGTATATGTATATGTATGTATGTATGTATGAAAGTGTTTATAGGGCTAGAATTACGTGTGAAAGGTTCGACAGAGTTGTATATCCCTGATCACCCTAATGAAAAGTAATAGCGTCAGTATATGTATTTAAGTTCAATAAGACCTCCCCACTTATACAATGACTATCATGGATGGTTCCTTAGTCACCGCTTTCGGAATCCATAGAAACATTATATATGTAATACTACAGGGCATGGTTTTCTTTCAGTCTAATAAAATCCTTCTACATACATACATATACTCACGGCTATATTTCCCTAGAAGGGGTAACCAGAGCTAAGAGTTATAAATTCCTCAGCCACTTTTGGAAGTTGAGTGGGGAAGAGATGGTAAAAATAAAGATTTTGGTGATGGGTCTCCAACCGCATCGCCCAAAAATCCAATAAAAAGCCTCAATACCCTTAGTCGCCTCTTACGACACCCGTGGGTAGAAAGGGGTAGCGACATTCTAAGCCGGCAAAATCCTTCTGCTATTCGTTTTTCTATGCGATACTTTAACTCATCTTAGAGAAAATTGGTAATATCCGAGTTTATTTATATATATACAAAAGACATATTTGTTTGGGACCCTAAGACAAGCTATCCGCTTTGAACACAGTCTTAGTACGCGTAATCTATAAAACGTTCTTAAGAGGTTTATGAAAGACAAAAATTATACTTCTAAGAAAATGTCTAAACTTCTGGCTGTAATCTTTTCTTACTACAAGTTAATCCTGGACATGGGCTGAACTTTATTTTTGGACCACTTAAGTTATTTAGGAATAAAGATGAATTCAGGTTTCTTGAGCCATAAAATAAGAAATAATGTCCTGAGTCTAACTTGTCTTAATGCATACTACATCACATATCCTTATCGATGTTTAAATTCTATTTTTTCTTATAGTTTGTCACATATGCAGCAAACTACATAAGAACATATAGTGCATACTAGTGGCTGTCGTACTAAACAATATATTTTAAAATTTAAAATAATGAGCACATTTCATATAGTTGTCAACTCTATATGCCGTCTCATATAGCCGTGTAGTGCCGGCTTAGAATGTCGCTACCCCTTTCTGCTGATTTTTGGGCGATGCGGTTGGAGACCCATCACCAAAAACCTTTATTTTACCGCCTTCCCCATTCAACTTCCAAAAGTGGCTGAGGAATTTCTATTTCCTTAGCTCTGGTTACCCCTTCTAGGGAATTATAGCCGTGAGTATATGTATGTATGTATGTTGTCAACTCTATAAATACCATCGAACCAAATATTACTCTATCAATTGCATTGTACTTATATTCCAGAACTTACGACTGCTTTATCATAATTCCGATGTATAAATAGCGATTTTCTATTTTGTCATTCCTATAAAAGACCTTAAAACCTATTATTGCAATAACGTTATAAAATTGACTGATCTCTATTCAAACTACTGATTTTTACCGATACTCGTAACAATACTCCAACATGAAACATTGATCCATATAACTTGAATACCTGTATGTCATGTCCCGATCATCGCATTCGTCATTGATAGTGATTTCTGGTGTAATCGCAGAGCCTGCTAATGCACACGCGTGTTCAACGCTAACACAGGTAATAAAGGACATACTACCATTATACGACATATTCACCGACCACTAAAACCTGGTTCACATTCCTTATCAGGCTATTAACACGAATATCATTTGACTGCAGCTTTCATAGTTTCCATACACGAATCTGTAGCAATTTACATTCATACATACGGCTGTGTAGTGTCGGCTTAGAATAACACTACCCCATTTCTTCCGGTGGGTGTACGTAAGAGGCGACTAACGGTATTGGGGCTATTAAGGGATTTTTGGGCGATGCGGTTGGAGACCCATCACCAACAACCATTATTTTCACCATATTTTCCCCACTCTACTTTCCAAAAGTGGCCGAGGAACTTCTAGTTCCTCAGCTCTGGCTACTCCTTGTAGGGATTTCCAGCCGTGAGTATATGTATGTATGTATGTATACGGCTATATATCCCGAAAAGGGATAGCCAGGCTTCAGAATCAGAAAATTATTTAGCCAATTTTGGAAGTTAAGCGGGGAAAAGATTGTAAAATAAATGTTGGTAATGGGCTTCCAAACGCATCGCCAAAAAATCACTTAAAACCCCAAACACTTTTAGTCGCCTCTTGCGATCACCTCTGGGAAGAAATGGGGTAGTGCTATTCTAAGCCAAGACTACTCAGAATCTGTAGCAATTTATATGTTCGTTTTCTTTTAGTTAGCTAAGATGTTGCATTTATTTATGGCTTTGTATGCCCATTCCAAAGAAATGCGTATTTATTTATTCATTTTACCGTTTCGCAACGGTAAACTTATATAGGTCATGGAAAAAACAACTAACGAATTGCAACTCAATAATGATTTGTTTACTATTTTAAAATTTATGACTTCTAGCAACTGTTATACTATTGATAGTAATTTTTTTTCTGAGATTTCCCAAAATGACTTTATAAATTACAAAAGTTATATCCACCATAAATTAGCATAATTCACTTAAATGCCTATAAACAACAAAAATAAGGGCATAAATAAAATTAGGATTATTCGTGGCATAATTAGGCATAATCCAGTTTAAAATTACAGCGAAGTTATTTAAGTAAATAAATCAAGTCGAGGCAAAGGTAAGGAGTGTAAGGTCGAGCTTTCGGCCTCATGTGCAGTACCTCAGTTAATTCGATTGAAATCTGCCGAAGCTCCCAGGGGACTGAGGCTCGCCAATAAATCGCGCGGCTCACTCGCCCGGGATTTATTTGGCAACTCTTTGCCAGTTCACACACACTCCGATTCACCCTTATTCTTGTTCGTTTTTTTATTAGTTTTTTGTCTGTTGGAGTCTGAGCATTTGTTTTCCTATAGCGTTAACAATGCACCTAGATTCTAATGACTATAGATTCCAAAACCATAGTAGTTTAAGCTACTGATTTAGTGATTCGACAAGATGGTTGAACCCCAATAACACTTTAATTACATTGTACATTAATTCATATACTTTTGTGAAAATTATCACCGCTTGTTATAGGCAAATAGTTATTTAAACTAATATTTAACATAGCATTTATCTGCTTCCTAAACGTAGTAATTATCTAGTCAACCCACAAAAAACAATTCGACAAAACAATCATGCACCAAAAAATTGTGACAGCTCATAATTGAATAAACGAACCAGAGTAAGTAAGTCGGACCGCAATCGTAATTCACCTCGCGGGAGGTGTTCGTAGCCGTGTTTAAACAGGGACTAAATTTGTAACCTTAAGTAGGGGGTAATAGTGAAACTTTGGCGGGAACCTTATGTAATCGAACCGTCTCGTTCCCAAAGTTTTATCACAAAGTTTCGCCGCCCCTTACTCTAGATATATCTTATTTGCTCGCTCTCTTACACATGTTTACCTTAAAGAGATTTTCACCTAGTCGCATAAAAGACTACTTCTAAAGCTATTATAGATGAGCTTTAACCATTTCGCTCTTATTTTAAAGTTTACTACGTGGAAACTGGCAACTAGCAGATTATTTTGTCAGTTTAAAAGCAGAATTTTCTAAGAAGATTTCCTACGGTTTTGTTGAGCGTTTTAAAACTTGTACTTTGTACCGTACGTAACGTAAGTACTTATGCGATAAAACAAAATTAACAAAGTTTAAGCGATTGAGTCTTAGTCGAATCTGAAAAGTGGCTGAGTATAATTTTTCGGTAAATATTGTATTCGTTATCTCATGGTAATATTGAGTTACATTACAAGATAATTTTGTTCTTACGAGCTGTTTTGATCATTTTAGTTGTTGGAAAAATGAGGTTTTATCAAACTCAGCACTCCTAATATAGTCACATGAAAATATAAGTTCAAGTAGTAATTTAATTTGTAAATGTTTTCATTAAAATTTCAAAATATTTATAACACTCGTACTCAGCCTGTCTGCCGTCAATGGAGGATATTGCATATCAGTATATAATTGTATTAAATAACAATACTTTAGTACTCAATAAACAGTGTCTTTTTTATATAATATTTTTTTTTGTAATTTTTGGACCGTCCCATCTTTGCGCGGGGTAGTGTTATTTTTGCACATGCTAAATCGTACATTAAATTTTGTGTGATGTTAAATAACCTAATGTAAATAAACTAAACTAATGTGAATGGTCTATGTTACTTCTGAAGGTTTTGGGATTCTATTAATAAGTAAGATAAAATCACTTATTTAATTATTTTCTTTACATATACATACATATACTCACGGCTATAAATCCCAAGAAGGGGTAGCCAGAGCTAAGGAACTAGAAGTTCCTCAGCCACTTTTGGAAAGTTGAGTGGGGAAAATATGGCAAAATAAGGGTTGTTGGTGATGGGTCTCCAACCGCATCGCCCAAAATTCCCTTAAAAGCCCCAACACCGTTAGTCGCCTCTTAAATACACCCTGCACCGGCAGAAATGAGGTAGTGTTATTCTAAGCCGACACTACACAGCAGAATTTATATTTATTTTTTTCGTTACTATTTCACATATGCATAGCAGCTACTTAAATACATCAATACATGAATCACCTCCATTGATAAATAATAAATATCAAAACTCCATTGTGAAACATATTAATACAAGTAAATTCAACTGTCCTAATGTTATTAAGTGTCAGTGAGTTCCATCAGATAAGTCGACCCCAATATTATTTCCGACGTGTTTTATTGATTATCACATTGTGATTTTTATTTATACACTCCATTCTTCTTTTTATGATGATACCAATATTTTATATCTGTTAGGAGTTGGTTAAGTATAGCAGTAACCCATTTCTTCTACTAAGTGTTAGCTGGGCAAGGTTTTTTGAGACTCAAACATCCTTTAATTTACATTTTTCCTTACTTAATTACCGAAATTGCATGAGGAATTTTTGATTCCGAAGTTCGTTTTTATTTATAAAAAAAAATACTTCATATTTGATTAAATCTTATTGAATTCTAAATTCCTGTTTTCTTTCAATTTATTATTCGTAACTCTCATTATCTAGTGAGTTGTACAATAGCAAAAAAATACAAAACTGAAAAATAACTCACACACACTCAAAACAATTTCATCCCAAAAACTGCATAAATAACAAAATTAAATGGTTTGCATCCCTCAGCTCGTCACAGGTCGACCTTGTCTTGGATACATTTTGTAAATCAGTCTGAGCTTAGTTCATTCCCCCGAGGTTCCCGGCGACGGTGAATCGAAGTATTCTGCATACACCAGCAACCCGCTATCTTCACCCACCATTTGTTTAGTTAGGATATACCCCATCCAGAGCACCGATAAACACCACCATTTTTACATAATTGCTTATTAAATTCGTACTTTGACCCCGTCGTTGTTTGGACAAATTTAAACTGAATTAAAAAGTTTACGCGAACAGTTAATTACCTCACGTTGTAGGCTTTCGAGGAGTATTCGGTTATTAATACGGCTTATTGATTTTCGGGATTGCTGGAGCTTTTACTCGTGAAATCATGATTTTTATATAATATGGTATTACGTGATCATTATTATTGTTTTTTACTTTATTTTTTTATTCGTTTTAACAGTCGGCAGGAATATGAAAATACGGAGACGGAGTTGTTTTCGTTGTTTGAGAATAAAATGATTCAATGACTGGTTCCGATCCAATCAATTAAAGAGCAAAGATCTTAATTAAAAATTTATCAGAATAATGCTTTCGTAACAGGTTCCCTGCCACATCGCCCAATAATCACTAAAAGTCAAAGAAAGAGCAAATGGGCAGTCAGTTTTTATGTTAATAAACCCTATCTTAACTTCATCAAAAGACCTTTTATGCGCTATTGTTTGGTACGCTCCATTCATTTACTACACATTCACAATTTTGCACAATTCAGAAATCCAAACAATATTTACGAAGCCACAGGATAAAGGCACGAATACAATTAGTACAATTTTTGCTGTTCTCTCATTCAATTGTTTACCAATAAAATCGTCAGTTTTGTCAATACCATAACAGCATTCGTGTGTACTCAATAACTATATTCGGCGGCAAATAAATTTATACAGAGCAAATTTTACGAGCTCTGTAGTGAGACACCTGTGGGGAATATCGCATTTGTTGTTGTAACATTTACACTTTTTACATATTCAATATCTGACGCATGTGTTGCTAACTGCTCTGTACCATGGAGATATTGGAAGCATAAAGTTACGAACACTTTTTATAGGTCATAGTCTCTGTCTTATTTCTTTCATATATTTATAAATAATTTCTGTCTTATTTTGTTATAAGTCACAGTTAGATTCTTGTTTCTATTCCTCACAGCATTTATGTCCCCAAGAAGGGGCTCGAGCCTACCGTATACAGGATGATTTTGCCTTAGCCCACCACGCTGGCCAATTGCGGGTCGGCAGACTAACGACTACTACCGTAATAGTTTTTCTATTATATATTTATAACTAGGACCTGTTGTCTTTGGCCATGTAAGTCGTAAAAGGCGACTATCGTGGTTTTTCAAGTGATTTTTGGGCGATGCGGTTGGAGAACTATCACAAAAACATTTATTTTACAATCTTTGCCCACTTAACTTCCAAAAGTGGCTGAAGAATTTTCCGATTCTGAAAATCTCGCTATCCCTTTTGGGGGTTTAAAACTTATATATATATATATGTACGTACATTGTAAAAAACAATTTAAATCATCAGATAAAATAAAGACCATAAAAACATAAACTTCATCTACAACAATCGATCCCAGTTCCGAGCTTCATACCTTGTCTTTACTTACCATTTAATCCATAAGCATCTTGGAATGGCATGTCATGTGTTTGTATGACTAAATTCAATTAAGGCATCATTTGGAGGCTTATCAAATTTCGTGTGTATGTGAACTCATCGTGCACAAAGCAATTCACGTGTGTATCAACTAAATTGCATTGTCTCAGTTGAAAGGGTAATTACCAGTTCTGTGAATGTCGTATTGTTCGTGACTTGCTTCGCCATTTAGGCTTTCTGTGTTACCATCAAATTTGTCAATATGTTTGGGGGAATTATTCGGTTTAGAAGCAAAATCGCGTAAAATTAGATTTTTGGAGCTCTTTTATATAAAGTTGACATTGGCATGCCATACATAATTATACTCATGCCTTTAGTTCCCATTGGGGTAGGCACAGACTATCGATTGCTACTTTATACAATTCAGGCAAACCTAGAGCATCATTTACATCCAACAACTACTCCCGCCTTTTTTATGAATAAGAATAAGTGCAATATGTACCAGTACCTCGTGTTCATAGTCAACGTACCCAATTTTGCATAGACTTTGAAGTCAAGTTGCAAAGAAGAATTAATGTACTATCACATCAATATGACTGAGTCATTTGGGTTTCGTAACGACGTTTCTTCTAGAACCTTGATATAGGTTATATAGATTTACTTTATATAGATTCTAGAATGATAGAAAATCTTCCAAACATACTTAATATACAAGAATAATACAAACTAAACAAACAATACAGATATCATACGAATCATTATCTTTCACCAATATTAAAATACCCCTTGCATTTCCATGTAAAAGGATACAGCAATTAAAATAGCATCTTTTAAAGACAAGTCTAGATTTAAATAAATGTTTTATCGGTAGAGTTTCTCGGAACAGTTTAATATCCGATTCTATAACAAAATAAGTCCGTAGCAAGTCGGGATCAGCAAATGATCGAACCTATTAAAGGTTACACGGCTGTTAATTGGCAGCGATACTTGATATCCTCTATTCATCACGGGAAACGTATTTCCTACCTTATATTTTTCTGTCAATATTTTTCTAACATTAATAAAATATATTGCTGTGTAGTGTCGGCTTAAAATGGCACTACCCCATTTCTTCCGGTGGGTGTTCGTAAGAGGCGACTAACGGTATTGGGGCTTTTAAGGGATTTTTGGGCGATGCGGTTGGAGACCCATCACCAACAACCTTTATTTTACCATATTTTCCCCACGCAACTTCCAAAAGCTCTGGCTACCCATTTTAGGGATTTATAGCCGTGATGTATGTATGTAATAGAATATACCGCGACGTTTCGGATTCTGATTTAGGGTTAAGATTTTATTTTCTATCTTGTGGTTTTGGGAACATTTTATAATCGTCGCCGATATTTAACTACAATGTGGCTACAACTCTACCTTTTTTGTCCCAATAATGGCTACCGGTTCTATATGCTGTGAAGTATTTTGGAACATCAATATAATTGTTATGGAAAACGCCATCAATCGGGAAAACACTGTATTATAAATACCTTGTTTAAATTAAAAAGAAAGAAATATAACATATTTTTCGACATCTTAATATGGAGAAAGCCTATCAGTCTAACTTTTTATTTTCTCATGCATAAATGTTAAAAATTCTGTGTAATAAGAAAAAAACATAACTTACGTTTAAAATTTTATTATTAAAATATTTGATAGTAAAATGAAGAACTTGAAATTGAAGTAGATTAAAAGAAACCCTTGTATTACTTGATTATTCGCAAATGTAAGAAAATACGAGCAGCACTATGCTTTCAAATTAACCGGAAATTCAAACATATGATATCCTGCTAAAGTTAGTTACCAGCCATTCTTTTTTACAAACTTAAAAATCCTTCAACTGCCAGGAAATATATTCCGAATTATTTACTTAAATACATTTCTTGGTACAATGAAAGGATGAAATGAGAAAAAAAAACACCTGAAGCCTTCTGATCGAAATACGTGGCTCTTTTGTGTCGGTATTAGAATTTTCTATGAAATTGTTTCAGCATGTTCTTTGTGCTAAAGAATACTTTTTAGAAATTTTTGCCTTGCACAAAGAAATTGCAGTCTTTCCTTTGGTTTCAGTATTAGCTATAAATCAATACTAATTTCTATATAACAAAAGGCCTAAAGATACAGCTTTTGAAAAGTCTCTCACAATATAAATATTCGCTTATTGAAATATTATCAATTTCATTCGTAAATTAGTTTATTAATTAAATTGTTTAAGTATTTATTAAATATTTTATTAAATCTTGTTCTTATTCCTTATTTCTACATTATATATCATTACATAAATAAAATCTATAAAGTTATTGCTGTTTAACCCTTGGCTTCAAATGTCAGTTCAACATAATAGTTAGTTACTCCCCAACAACAAACATTTCTAAGCCTATCAAAGTTTCGGTATATAATCAGAGAGCACAAACTAAAATCAATTTATCAATTGATTAAACCAGCGCCGAGTGACGGCGATACAGTCAGTTAATCTTTCGTCACTGAATTAATAAGCTGTTATGAAGATCAAAGGAAGCCAGTTGGCAAGTTGTGGATCAGTGGCGATATACCGCCCGAGCCTCCCCGTCGCCGCTACAGCCTAACTTTGCTGAGATCCCTTCTACATATACTGTGATGTCAATCTCGCTCGCAGTTTATTATAAGGCCATTTGAGCCGTCAATCACCAGCTCGCACCAAACTTTGTCTCGACCCGAACAATCCCAGACCTTACGCAAACAATTGATAGCGAACGGAGGCTCATGCTGTCAATAAGTAATCTCTTCAACAAGTATTAAGGATTAATGTTAATTAGTTGGTTTGTTACTTCGTTCGCTATATTAATATTTGTTCGGATCGCTCTGCTATCGGCTCACAGTTTATTTAAACCGTTAAATACGTTAATTATCTCTACGGAGTGTTTACTCTCAAAGCGAGAATCGTCTCCGTTCGGCAAATATTTTCACTGGTAACAATAGGCGCTCTGCCGCTGCGTATAATTATTTGCGAGTCGATCTTCTCTTGCCGTCAAATACATTATCTTCTTTGTGAAAATTCATACTTAAAATTGTTTGGCGGCGAAGTTCTTAAGCATTGCAGGTTTAATTTCAATTTATATAGATACTGGATATGTAAATTCAGTTGGAATCTGAAATATGAAAATATTGTTTAAATGCATTTATCGTTACAGAAAATATACGCGTAGAGATGTTTTTAAACCAGTTATTTAAAGCTCGATAGGTTCACTAGGATCGTAAATAATGGCGATCGTTCGTCTCTGATCTATGGGAACTTATAGCGTGAGTAAATGTATGTTTGTATGTGATGAAGAAAAATAATCACCATTTGACGCTAAAGTACTAATAAGTTGTTAAACCTCTTTACATCTTATCCTTAGATCAATTATGTGAGTTATTAAACAACGATCTCCTCAATATTCATATTAATGTGTTCAAAGTATCTAGCCGCTACAATGTCTCATTGACCGACAAATATTGTATTGAATACTCAGTTCTGAAGACTCACATTTTAAGAAACCTTCTTAACATTTCTTCAATATTAATCATGAGGTATACTTAGTCACTATCTAAACTAAACTACGAGTATACATCAGTAACAGTAAAACATAGTTGTAAGTTTACCTGAACAACCCCGTAGTATGTTCCCGTGACAGCCTGAGCGTCTAAATTAGCGGCATTTCCTGAAGTCGGGCCAAATACCCTTAGAACAAACATTTTCACGCACTAATTCGTTTCCGCTGACTCGCTAAGCAATCTATTTTCCACTCTTTGACTTTTGACGACTCTACTCTAATCACTTTGTAATGTACTGCTTTTGGATAGAACTATGTTTTTTTTTACTTTTGTTGTGACAACTTTTTAGAAGATTCATAGGAGCTCAAAAGTTATGGAAATGATAAACAAATCGAGCATTTTAATCATTTTTTTTTTACAATCGATACCTCTGTTTAACCATTTTGGATAAATCTTTTAGTAACTTCAAGACATTTTGTTATAGCTCTCATTATGATTTACCGCTACCTGATCAGTTAAGTTATATCGTAAGAGAAACGTGCTCTATCAGTGCTTAAAATTACAGTAAAAACAAAAATCTTTAACATTTCATATCTCCGCTGCAAAAATCTACACGAAAATTCAAAAGCTACGTATGAAAATAAGTAACATTTTAGCGGAATACATATCTGAATTGGATCGCAAATAGTGTAAGCACAGCTAACCAATCACCTATAGAGTTCCGTGAGCCAGTCACGGAGTGACGTCTCATATTGTCACTCCAATATCTTCCCTCGGCAATTTTATTTGCATAGCGACATTTTTCCCATCCTCTCTCCCGGATATTGAGGCACGTAATCTCAGGCGCTTGGATCCTCCATCCGCAATTTATCGAACGATGAATGGCCCCACCATAATTTCCAACCCTTAACCTCGTCTCCTATTAATATCTACGTAATTTATTGTAAATTGCATTTTACGATACGTCCCGTGTCGCTTGCCGCACCTATCGAATTTACGACACTTTTTGCCGTGACGCGATTTCAATTTCATTTTTTTAAATTATGGGCTGAACATTCACGTAATACGCACATTTAGTAGTATAAAAGTTTTTGCTTCATATTGAAGAAACTGGGTTTTTTGGGATAAGTTTATAAATGACAATATACAGAGTATTTTAATTTAGTAGTACCGAATCCCGTTTTCCTTTATTACATATATATATGAACGTCTATAAATCTTATTACGGGGTAGCCAGAGCTTCAGAATTAAAGATTCCTCAATCATAGCTTTCGTTCAATGTTAATATCGATGAAAAATACATACATACATACATATACTCACGGCTATAAATCCCTTAACGGGGTAGCCAGAGCTTTGGAATGAGAAATTCCTCAGCCACTTTTGGAAGTTGTTTTTGGTGACGGGTCTCCAACCACATCGCCCAAAAATCACTTAAAAAGCCTCTATACCCTTAGTCGCCTCTTACGATCACGCACGCGTAGAAATGGGGTAGTGTTATTCTAAGCCGACACTACACGATGAAAAATATTCTCAACAATTTGATCGCATCAGGGCAACGCAACAAATCTATAAATATTTTAGGTGTATGCTATGAATACATTTGAATTTACTGTGTTGAATGACGATTAACAGAAGTGGTTCTTTTAATAGTTGCTAGTACATTTTCTATTTCGATTCATAACATAACATAACATAAACGTTCACGCCGAATATCCCCGAAGGGGTTGGCAGAGGTACTAATACTTCTGAACATCACGTGACTTTGTCACCTGGTGTTCAGAGTACCCACGTTTTGCATGGACAGTCTACTCACGTGATAGGGGGCAGGCCTATCGCCGTTTTGTACGAATACACTGTCACATGACTAAGTACAACTCAGCCATGTGGGTTTCCTCACGATGTTTTCCCTCACCGTTAACAACCATGATAAATTAACCACACATATGTCTTTAGAAAAGACAAATTGGTGTAGGCCCGACCCAGGATTTGAACACTAGTCGTTTGCACGACAACCGAGTGTTCTACCCACTGGGCTATCACGGTTTTCATTCATGATTCATGATTCATATTTCGATTCATGATTCATATTTCTATGGTTAGTGAGAAGCTTCTAATGATTTGGGATTAATAACCTGTACCAACATACATACATATACTCATGGCTATTAATACTAGAAAAGGATTGCCAGAGCTTCATTAAAATCCCTCAGCCATTTTTGGAAGTTTAGTGAGGAAAGGAGTAAATATAGGTTCTTAGTAATGGTTCGTAGTTTGCTGTGTAGTGTCGGCTTAGAATAGCACTACCCCTTTTCTTCCGGTGGGTGTACGTAAGAGGCGACTAACGGTATTGGGGCTTTTAAGGGATTTTTGGGGATGCGGTTGGACACCCATAAACCATATTTTCCCCTCGCAACTACCAAAAGTGGCTGAGGAATATCTAATTCCTTAGCTCTGGCTACCCCTTCAAGGGATTTATATAAAGATAGTAATGGGTCTCCAACCGCATCGCCCAAAAATCACTAAAAACCCTTGTCTCTGACGATCACTCACGGTAGTAAATGAGATAGTACTATTCTTAGCCGACCCTACACATATTTTCATACTTTTTAATAATTTTATAATAGTGACATTCAAAGTTCAAGATCACAAATCAACCCCAAATTACAAAAAATCAGAACCGTCTTTTTATTTGCTCAAAACCCTTAATTCGAATTGCATTCAAAACAGCTGAGTTGAAACAAGAGGCTCTCAAACATACATTTGCCTTCACGTCGATTCCTTCAAAATCTGATTCTTATATCGTTATCCTAATTATCTGAAAATGTAAAGAGTTCGGTCCCAGGTGCAAGTCTCGTGTTTGTTTTTCCTATTTCAGCGCTCGTCCCCATCTTGAGGGTCCCAAATACATCATTAAATATGCACAAGCAGTTCTTCGGATCCTCAAGAGGATAAGACACATGAGTTTTTTTGAGTTACGATTATGACCGTGTAATATATTTTATTAATAAATGTTCTGGCTCACGTAATTTGATCGTTGTTTCTTTGATTATTTTATTAAAATGATAAATAGAGTAGATGGTAATGGCTTTAGAGGACATTCACGCAGGATGCATTCAGATCAACTAGTACCACGTGATTGATGTTAATAAAGCTGGAGAGGTTGGCCAGGATCGTTAATAATCTCTGCCAACTTTAATGGGATGTCGTTATTATATGCAGTTGTGGTATTAAGTATAGATGAAATAATGCAATAGAAGAGATTAAAAATAAATAGTACGGTATTAATAACTAATTGTCTACGATTTCAACATATATTAATTGTGCAAAATATAGTAAAAGAAAATATGGTAATAAACTTCTTAACATATCATCACGCCATAGGCATAGCAAACATTAGTTTAAAAGCCCTCCACAATATAATAATAAATCAATCACCAATTACTGCCCAATATTTCCTCAAACGACAATCCGTGATATCCCACCCAATTCCACTCCGAAATAAAACAGAACATACATCCAGAAACAATTCTTGCTCTTGACCGTGTCTCCGAGCATTCTGTTCCCTAATTTATCGCCAAAGGTTTTGTCTTGATGCGACCACCCTATGTATTATCTTTTAATTCCGATTTTCCTCTTGGAAGCCTTTGGGATTGATCATTACTATTTTCTCGCAGGTAATTGAACCGTATCCGTGGCTCAACGCTAGCTTCGGCTAATCTTTAGATTACTCGTTATCTTTGCCAATGAGGACCCGATTTTTCTTTACATTATTCCGTCTTGATTATTTGGTACGACAAAGAGATATTAACATTTAGTTTTAGTGTGTAACTCAAAGATAATTTTCTCCTTATTTTGATGGTTTATCTTTTGCAGTTTCTTTTATATGGCAAACAAGTCTTTATTTTGGATGCACTAACTTAGTCTTTACTTCTTGAGTACGTGTGCAAAAAGAATGATTAAAAACTTTACCTCGAGTGTTTAGTATTTCTAAAGATCGAATTTTAGGTATCCTTATCCTTAACGTTACTTTAGTAAAGCTAAATAATATGAGTTCTCATCTTGCATTTGCGAAGTAAGACTCTCAAATGATGTACCGTTTGCAATCTGCGTGTGTATCCGTTTCCGTACAAAATTAATTGGTCCGTAACGCGGAAGGACGACGCACAGTGGGGCGACGCACCGTCTAACGCGGCCTAATCGCGAAGTGTCGCGCAACATCTTAAGATTTACGTCGCATTTACGCTGTCAAATTAACGTAATAACGGCGGACAGACGTAATAAAAGAATATTCTTTTTCACGATAAAACTGAATTGTTTGGACCATTCCCTTAAATTGTTGCGAAACACCTCACCTGTTCCTCAAAACAATGGGATGTATCATAAGACCATGTTTCAATAACTCCTTTGTTTATCTTACAATTTGGTGTAATTAACCCTAGACACGAATCCAAATGTGTTGGCCGACGAGTTACGGAAGCTCCCGATGCAAGGGACTTTGAACGTAATGTTGATTTAATAAGATCAAAGGTCGGATGCGGCCCAGCTCATTAGTATTCAACGTGCGCCCGCGATTCAACGCTCCCGAATAAAGCATCTGTTAAATGTCTCGAACTGACTAAAACTTACTCGTAATTATCTGTTAACATCGCGAACTTTGTTTGACCTGGCAGTCCCGCGTTTTCTACGGCTAGCTGTATCGCCTTCCAGAGATCAGAAATTGAGGTGCTTTGGAGTGAAAAAATAAGCACACCTTGTTAAAGTATTCCTTATATTTCCTTTTTTTTTATTGGTTTATTATCTTATTTTTCAGTTAGTCTCTTATTTATAAAATAAAAAAACATTACAATTATTGAATTTTAATACAGCCCGAGCGAATGCAAAGCCTTTATTAAAATTTCCGACTGATTAGCCCTTATACCAAAATCAATGAAGATAAACAGTAAATTACAGGATCGTTTTTGAAAGCCAGCACAGTTCGTCAATTAGAGTTTTTAGCGAGTCAGCGCGGGGCGTGCTGCGTCATACAGTCTGTACATAAATCACGAGAACAGAGGCTCTGATTAACATTATCATTTGAAGGCGACTTTTTGACGAATGCGACGAGGTGTAAGCCCCGCATCGATTACTCATTTATCATCCTAAAACACTCTGTGCGACGTGTAGATATCAAACGATGTATTAAAATTAGTGAGTCCGGTTTTTTAGAGAATTTTCAGTGTGTGTAACGGCAATATAACGCTCTTTAGAACTTTATTGAAAGTGCTCCATCGTATAACAATGTCTTATAATGAACGCTTATAACATAAAATAATACCATAACGAAATTTGTGTGGGTAACTTAAGTTTATTTATAACTCAGATTTCGACCGCAAACTTTTTAAGATTACCAGTATTAACCCTGGAATTAATAAAACATCAAACTGTTAGACAGCGTGTGATAAGCTAACGCATTTGACGTTAATAATCGAAGTTAGGTTGTTTATCCCTAAGTCTGGAGGTTTTAGAGTTAAACTCGTATTAAGAAAAGTATATTTATTTTGAAAACTTGATCTTTAGTCTGCAAAGTTTATGTAGTCGCATGAGTAACTCTTTGAAATCTTATAATATAGTAGTCGCTTTTATTTTATTTCATGTTATATTTTTCAATCGAATTCTCATTAAAGAAAGCTCAATGAAAGATATTAGACTACTATTTAAAACCATAATTTAAAACTGCAGTTTGCTCTAGAAGAAATATAAAAGAGATGTCGTCAAAAAAAACACAGTCTGATATTGCAGAAAGGGGTTTCGTTTGAATCATAACTCTTCTCACCGCAGATTTTCAACTTTCTCCGACTTGAAATTTTACGGTCGATTGCCCCCGCGATTTCAGAACCCCGATTTAATTCCGGCGATGATGCATTAATTTTTAACACAAAAGTGTAATAGCGGAAATTTAAGGCTCCGAATGTTTGTTGGCTTACGATTCTTAAAGTACCTCTGTTCTCTGTAACTGTTTTTATTTTGTGATTCATTTGTTTGGGTTTTCAAGTCTATCCGATTGGAATGTTCAAGACTTGTTTAAAATAATATAAATTTGATGTAGTACTTTACCGAAGCAAGGAAATTAATAACTTGCATATTTTCAAAATATATTCCATCTTAATCGGTGTCTGAAAAGGCCCGAATGGCTGTGCATGATGCTGTTCTTGTTCCTACGCTTATGTATGGAAGCGAATGTTGGGTGTGGCAGAAGAAGCATGAGAGCAGAGTGAATGCAGTAGAGATGAGGTCCCTCAGAAAAATTTGTAATGTTAGATTGTGTGACCGAGTGAGAAATAGCGTTATTCGTGAAAAGTGTGGTGTGAAAGATGATATTGTAAGAAAGATAGAAAAAGGAATGTTGAGATGGTTTGGGCACATAGAGAGGATGGATGATAGAAAATTGGTAAAAGGGATCTATAGAGCTAGTGTGGATGGTAATGTTAGTAGAGGACGACCACGGAGAACACACTTGGACCAAATTGAGAGTGTGCTCAAAAAGGCTGGCGTCCGAAGTATGAAGAATAAAAGAGCATGTATGAAAAGATTGATGGATGTGAACGAAGCTAGAGAGGTTTGTCAGGATCGTACGAAGTGGCGATCGATAGTCTCTGCCTACCCCAATGGGAATTAATGGCGTGAGTATATGTATGTATGTATGTATGTATATTCCATCTTCTACATTTCATCACCTTTAAAATCACAACTCCAAACGGTACTACAGCAACTTTACCGGCACTTGCAATGCTATTTTTAAATATAAATTATGCTTAGGTATTTTAAAACTTTGGCTACCACATTTTGATATAGCCGTGAGTAAAGTTACATAAAATATATCAAACACAAAATCTTGCATGAATTACATTAAAATCTTCTTAATCTTGTCTTGTGAAAACCTAAAAAGTTCAAGCCGAAGGCTAGCGAAATGTAATTAAAAAGAGTACTCCGAAAAATCCATACTCTTTTGAGAGTTCCTCCAGAGTTATTGTATCAGATTTTCACACGTTCGCTTCGTACCCGCTGCACTGACGTTTATTTGGTGAAAACGAGTATTAAAAGCTGTCTGTAGCGGAAACTACGAAAGAGCTGTACAGTCAATATGTTAATAAACATTGAACATGGTTTGAATGGCTTCGGCTATCCAAACTTTTTTCTCGTGCACCTATCCACATCACACCGTTTATCATCCCCTCATCTAGTTTCGAGCTGCCCCAAAGTTTTTTTCGTACTTTTTGTGTAATAATTTTCTCGGTTTTGTTTCGGAGGTAAATTGAAAGACTTTTTACATGGAAACATTTAGTTTTATTGCTTAGAAGTGTTTCAGGTATTTAGTTTATATAATATATTTTTAGAGACTTTTGTTAAAATATTGATATAGATTTCTGTATGCTAGGACGGTGCCTTCAGTAAATTAAAAATATTTTACATACATATATATACTCACGGCTATAAATCCCTAAAAGGGGTAGCCAGAGCTGAGAAATAATAAATTCCTCAGCCACTTTTGGAAGTTGAGTGGGGAAAAGATGGTATAAAGGTTGTTGGTGATGGGTCTCCAACCGCATCGCCCAAAAATCCCTTAAAAGCCCCAATACCGTTAGTCGCCTCTTACGTACACCCACCGGAAGAAATGGGGTAGTGCTATTCTAAGCCGACACTACACTGCAAAATTAATTTTAAAAATACGTATTTGTTATTACTTCTTTTATGATTAAACTATTACAAAGAAACGAAAATACTGTCAGTTAAACTGCATTTTACAGCTAATAGTTAAGTCCTACGTACATACATGTCTTTCCGAATGTTCATTGCTCTTATTACTGTACACTGCACTCACGTCGTGTGCTTTAATATGACTTAGGATTTACGAAACCTTATGAAGTACCTTTGGGATATGGATCGCATCTTCGCTTCATACGAGTAAACTCTCTCTATGATATTATTTATTTGCTGAACCCTTTTTTCGATGATTATTTTTGACCAAAGGATTTCGTAATATCTGAGCATTCATATTTTCAATGTTTATTTTAAAATAACTTTACTTGCTGTACCAATATATTTATAATTTTATTTAATTTTCGATCTCGTAATCATTATTTTTAAATATTTTAATCGATCTGTGCTGTCTTATAAATATTTGAGTCCATACTGACTAGATTAATATATTATATGTTACTAAATTAATATGTTATATTTTCTCGTTTTTTACTTTACTTTTCAAATTTTCAATACATATATCAAACCAAACTTCTCACAGCACAAAATATGATGTATGATTAATATAAAATATATTCGTGGAAGTGAGTCTCAATGACCGCTAGATTTGAGTAGTTTACGAGCACATATGGTGTTCATTACTGCTCACATTGTGCGCACGATACGCAGTAATTCTGGTCTATTTTTGTGCGTTTCCTTGCTTGCCGCTTATAGTTCCTCTTGTTTACACAAAACACTGTTTCTAGTTACCGGAATGGTAGCCACTGCGGTTCACCAATAATTACTGATAAATTTTGATTCTCCGCACATCGTATTTGCTTGCCGGAGCTCAGTGTTCTCTAGCCTCGCCACGGGCTAATAATTCTCTATTTTCCCCTGCAACGTACCGATTTTATAATAAGAGGCGTGCTGGTTTACCAGGTTAATTATTATGAAATACTATTTTCACAGCGTTAGACCCTTTAGCTATTATAAAAGTGAAGATGCTTTTAAAATTATTTATGACATACACTTTGCTTTATTAAATTTGCCGCTGCGTTGCCGAGGCAGGTCGCCGGTCGCCACCGCTCCGCACCGCTTCACTTTATGGCTCAATTTAAAAATGTACAACATTGCCTGTAAAGGTAAATTATAAGATTCATTCTTTTTTCAGATAACCTTTTAAGTATTGAATAAAGATGCAATTTGTAAATCTCTAGACGTTTTCTTTACGAGTAGCCGAATTCATTTGTTTCCGAAGTTATTTCTCGAAATTTCTTTGATTATCGTCGACAAGGAGCGAGATATTTTCATGGGTTGAGCAAGTTTGGCGGGCCTCTGTGCCGTCGCAAATTGTTTGAGTTTACGAAGAGATAATTTGGCAAATCAAAATGTTTCAAGAGCCGGTAAAGGGTGATCGTTTAGTTTTGAAATCATTTCAATGTTTACGGACCACACAATTTTTGTATTGAGTTTGTTTTATTTTTTAATGAATTTTCTTGCGGTTATTTTGGCTTCTAATTTAGTAAATTATTAAAATATCTTTTTAACAGGTTTACAATGTAAGTATCGACGTTTTATTTTACGAACATAATGTTTAAATTGAGTATGAAAAATATAAACATGAGAGAGAAAAATCATTTATTTTACGTTAAGGTAAGCTTTGCGACGTCGTCTCCTATTTAATACCGAAAATTGTTACCTAAACTTAAGAATCAGCAATTTTCTCAATGATTGATTGGAATTCAATTATTGGAAGAATATTTAAACAAAACATACTTAATATATACCAAAAGGATATAATATCAACTAAAAATCTCCTTATTATGTTCAAATAATTCGGACAATCATCTTTTAAGTTGTTCACTATATTACCCAATGCTGAACAAAAAATATTTTGTCGCGTCCCTTCCGAAAATCTTCAGTCACAATTTGTTAGGTCAAGAATCCACACTTTAGCGTTCCGAACTAATAAAACTAGTAGTGAACCGAGAAATTGCGAACTTTGTTAACTTCGTTTTAAGGAATTAGACATTAGTCTCTATTCGAATGTTCGGGAGGTATAATCTTCGTTGCGAGTCTATGATATTGAACTTACATACATATACCCAAGCCTATTAATCCCTAGAAAGAGTACCCAGAGACATAAAATAATATATATTTATAACAATAATATATTATTTTAATATAAATAATATATTCTCCTGCTATTTTTGAAAGTAATGTGGAGAAAAGAGTGAAAAATTGTGTTCATTATGGGTCTTCAACAGCATCGTCCCACAACTGCTTTAATGTCCGAAAACCCTTAGACACTTCTTGAGAGCACCCACCACGGTTAACAACGGTAAGTTAAAAATGGGGTAGAGCTATTCTAAGCCGGCACTAGGTAGCTATTGAACTTAATTCAGTAGTGAAGTATCTTAGGGACTAACAGATTTATTCCCGTGGGTTTTGTGTGGGACTTGTTGACTAAGAAATGAAGTTGTAGAAGTGATCGGTGGGCGATGCATGAAGCGTATAGTAAGGGTAATTTATAATATCATTTTCTCAAATTTCGAGTCTTTAGTTCTGCATCTTTGTATTGTCAGTATACTACACATTTCTTTCCGCGAAGGTCGTCAGGAGTGCCTAAGGGTATTGAGGTAAGGGCCTTGCTGGAGACCCATCATCCTTCATTTTATAATCTTTTCACTCTCAACTTAAAAAAAATACGTAACATCGATGTCTAACCCCTTTTTGGAATTTATAGCCGTACAATTATGTGTGTGTGTTTAGCATACGAGTATATGAATGTTGATGATTTTAGTCACAATTAAAGGTAAGTTATATTATTCTTTAATGTATTTTTCTTGTGATGTTCTGTTATTGGCTTTACGTATTGTATTTGTATGTTTTTGTAGTATTTGTGGTTATACTATCCTGGAGTGTATCTACAGTTAGCCAAGAGACCTTCGCGGTTTTCAGGAATATGCCTAATAATCCCGAGGTATGAACTAATGAACTAAATGTCATGGTTTTTTTGTGAGTGTGGAAATGATCTGGGATATTAAGATATAGTTGTCGTCAGTTCTTTACGTAATTTCCAAATGAAGATAAGTAATTTTTGATACCTAAATTTGTTAATAAAAAAACAAATGTCAAAATTTCAAATTCAACTAAAAGAAATCACAAGTGGCTTTCCAGATTTCCGTATTGTGTTGTGTGTCGTGAATGTAAAAGAGCATTCGGCGGTAGGCCGGCGGCGGCGTGCGGTGAACACCCGCCTTAATAGCGGGGCAAGTTTCCACCCGCTTGTAGTTGGCAAGTTCTGACATCGCATTCTCTCCGCTATTGTTGCGAGTTTGCCAAGTTTGCCAAGGAACACGACTTAAGTCGACAGTGGCTAATGAACGCTACATGGAAATCGGTTTCGACAAAATATCTTCTTCGACTAGTTTGCGTTTGGAATCGTGTCATTAACAGAATTGGGAGGCGGCGGATTCCGGAACACAGGAGCACGATGTGAGTGGTGTATTGAATTGGTCAGTAGGGTTAGTGGGTTGTATGTTAGATAAAACATCTAAAAATTTTGAAAGTTTAGAATAAGGTGGCCTGTATTTTTTTTAAACGATATCACAAAAGATATAAATTATTTTATTTAATTAATTTGATATATATATCAGCTTCAAAATTGGTTCCCTTTGATGAAAATATTTTATAATGAGTAATGGTGTCGAATCACAACGCC
This sequence comes from Bedellia somnulentella, assembly GCA_963576735.1. Lineage (NCBI taxonomy): Eukaryota > Metazoa > Arthropoda > Insecta > Lepidoptera > Bedelliidae > Bedellia > Bedellia somnulentella. The sequence continues at coordinate 2,355,084 of OY755176.1, forward strand.
CAATAATAATTAAAATCGCTGCAACACCCTTAGTCGTCTCGTACGGTTAAAAATAGGATATTGTTATAAAAAGCCGACTTTACTGTATTTGTTTATCTAAAACTTTTAAATATACAAAGTCAAACTATAAATCTATCTCTAGTATAACTTTCAGAAATATCTTATATTATGTGAACTTTATCGAACTACAACAACTTAACACGATATTTGAACGTGAGTGAAATTCTCCCTATCATATTTGAGCGTTTAGAACTTAAACAAATCTTACTATGCATACATTTATGAGTAACCTTTCAAAAATATACATACATATATATACTCACGCCATTAGTTCCGACTGGGGTAGGCAGAGACTATCGATCGCCACTTCGTACGATCCTGACAAACCTCATCAATCTTGTTATACATGCTCTTTTATTCTTCATACTTTAGACGCCTGCCTTTTGAGCACACTTGTTTTTGGTCCAAATGTATCCTCCAAGGTCGTCCCCTTCTAACATTACCATAACAACCTGTATCACTGTAAGTATTAGTAAATCTAAGTATTATAAGTATATATAAGTACTTTTCCTTTACACTTTTCATCCGTATTGAAGACACGACACCGTAGCTTTGACGCCACACGTGCTAGGAAATCTTTTTATTCACGCTTCGGTTCACATAAAAACTTGGATCTACAAACAATCTGATATACTAAGAGGTGCCATGTTACGTTGCATAAGAAATATGCTTCAAAGTTGATAGTTTTTAGTTCTTTTTACACCTATATTGACTTATACTCACGGCTATAAATTACAAACGGGCAGGCAGAACTTCGGAACATTTATGCAACCGATTTTAAAAGATGCTTGTGGAAAGGATATTTCAAGTAAAGTATCGTTGCTGACGAGTCTTAAGCCACATAGCCGAATAAACACAGAAATCAAGCAACCAAATTTCTTGTATCCAACACTTTTTTAATTAAAAATATTTATATTTCGATTCAGTAAAATAGTGTCATTTTTATAAGTTTCAACTGATTGTGTTTTAAGAATAAATAGTTATACTTTGTAGAAAACTCTTAGCCTTTCTGTGCGCATCGCTTACATGCTTATTCCACCCCCATCATGCCTATCTTCTAAATAAACCCTCGAAGATGTTAGTATCAGTATAGTACACTCAGAATCCGATTATAAAATGTACGCAATATCACAAATACGACCATCGCATTTGCATTTCTAAAGCCCGCTGCTGGCAGCTCTGGTTCTCCGAAATTCTCATTTGATACTTTAGTATATTTGTCTACCTGGAAAGTATTACTATTTCCCCGAATCATCCTAGTACGATTGGGTTCACAGTGTGTTTGGTTCACATGCATGTACTTCTTATATCCGCTTAAAGTTTAGGACAGCGCGCGACTGAATACATAACCCATATAAACACTAAAACCTCACCTGTATTTCAGCGAAAACCACCTTTGTTTCCTAATGAACTATTGTGTTGTTATTCATTTTTCCGATGCAAAAAGCTTGTTCTCAACTCGCATAAAACAGAATACAATGTAGCAAAGTTAGTGATTCAAAAACAATTCTCATATAGTCTAGATAACAGTGATACAGCGGCGTTGAGTTGTAACTTCCATTTGTGTTGTTGAAAAGTTGAACACATAGCTAATTGTTGGAGCAGCGCCGCAGTGTTTGCACTAAGAATGACGAATGTTGATTTACCCAGAATTTAACTTCCTACTCACGAGATTAAAATGTGGGAACAACGGAATATGAAAGTCAAATGAGGAGGTACTTATTGAAGAATTTCAGGTTTGACGTATATTGCTTTTCATTTGTTCTCGCCCCTTTATTGTTTCGTGCGGCTTCAAGTGGTTTTGATTTATATTTGGAACAGGTGTTAATTTCTTGAACATGCTGATACGGTTTTGTTAAGGAATCATCGTAAAAAAGAGCATTATTTTACGACTTATGAACACGAAATATTATATGTGACTCATATATTTTTATGGCGTCCAGAGATCAAACATAATAATAATTAAATATGTTAAATTTCGTGGCTATTACGACGTAAGCCGATATCAGTGTTTTCTTAATTTTCTGTTTAACTTGCTTTTTTTAATTTACGATTATATATATACATACATACATATACTGCTATAAATCCCTAGATGGGGTAGCCAGAGCTAAGGTATTAGAAATTCCTCAGCCACTTTTGGAAGTTGCGTGGGGAAAAGATGGTAAAATCAAGGTTGTTGGTGATGGGTCTCCAACCGCATCGGCCAAAAATCCCTTAAAAAGCCCCAATACCGTTAGTCGCCTTTTACGTACACCCACCGGAAGAAATGGGGTAGTGCTATTCTAAGCCGGCACTACACAGCAGTGATTATATATATTTATAATTTATGATTTTTTTGTTGGTTTAGTTTAGAGATGTTTAAATCACCCTTTCAGTATTGTCAGGATTACCCTAATTCCCATTGTTTCAAATTCGCATCTACTGAAGACTCGTTGTTCCAGCTAAGCCATGAAGTCTTTTAGATTATCATATCATAGAGTGAATTTTAGTCAAAACATCTCCAATATACAAGGCGGGCCATCGAACGTTGATGGGGTATTTTCAAGTGAACTTAACGCCGAACGGTCAGTCAAGTCTGCGATGAATACATAACTAGAGAGCCTTTTGTGGGGCCGAAACAGCCATTGTGTGCACTAACTATCAATTTTCCATGTAATTAAATCTGTTCTGTCGAGTGTTTGGTGAATGATCTTGCTACGGACAATTTGTTTCAAAGCTGCCGATCATGGTTCGAATAGTTTGGTTTATATTATGGACTACGTTATTTAGCATATAAAACTAGGCCAACATATATTTGCTTGTATTTTTAACAGTTTGCGCTAATTACTAAAGAATATATAAAAAAAAAAGAGAGAAAAACATTTAGGTAACTTAATCTATACTTATAATAAATCTGTAGAGAGGTCAATTCTGTACATGAAATATATTTTCAAAATAACTATCAGGTGGTGATTAGGGATCGATACTGATGCCAAAAATGCAATCAGTAAAATTTTTGTATGTCTGTCTGTCTGTCTGTCTGTTTGTATGTTCCTTATGGAAACAAAAACTACTCGACGGATTTTAACGAAACTTGGTACAATTATTCTCCATACTCCTGGGCAGGTTTTTGTATACTTTCCAGCAGAGTAGTAAAGGGGAATTTTGGGAAATTTTGGAAAAACGGGAGAAGTTACTTCATTTTTTATGCTTCCGTCGCGTGTGCAGCCTTAATGGTTAAACTAACATAGAAATCATGTATGACGGAAATATTCTTCATAAAATTTTCTAAAAAAAATTTCTTGACAGTTTATGTCTATCTTTTACGGTTGACTCACAATAACACGTGTAATTCCTGATAGCTTAGCAGTTCGGAACATTCTGATTATATTTGCTTACTCTTACGTTTGTAAACCTCTCACTCATCCCTAATTTAAAAAAGATAACATTATTACCTATTCAATAAAAAAAGAATCATAGAAATCGCTAGCGAAACACCAAAATTATACATAAAATAAGCCATCGCGCCCGTGACCAAAACCGAATCGTTACTAATTTACATATAACATACTAGATGGCGCCAGTAGTTGCATCCTACAACACGTAATGATTTATTTTTTAGATTGTTATAAATACTTCATAGCGTTTTATGCCAAAATTTGCTATTAAACGGAAATACTGAACCGTTCATTAAAGCGCATTAAAAATCACCAAACTACACTGTTGAGGGAGTGCTATAAATTTAATAAATTGAAAACATTACGCTGAATTTCACAATGCTTGAACAGTGACTAAAGAAAGAAACCTCAGATATTTAAAAAACAACGCTACACGTGCGAAGCTGGGACGATCCACTAGTGTTAAATAAAAGATTTTGGGCAATGTCGCTGGAAATCCATTTCTAACAACCCTTTATTCTCACATCTTATCTCTACTTAACTCTTGATAGTTGCTCTGACTAAAATATGTAGGTATTACAGCGCAGTGCGGTTAGAATAGCATTGTAAGGCGATGCGGTTGGAGACCCATCACTAACATTCTTATTTTACAATATTTTCAAAAGTGGATGAGGAATTTCTTATTTTGCTTTAAACAAATGTTTTTGGTGACGGGTCTCCAACCACATCGCCCAAAAATCACTTAAAAAGCCCCTATACCCTTAGTCGCCTCTTACGATCACCCACGGGTAGAACTGGGGCAGTGTTATTCTAAGCCGACACTATACGGCAACTCTTTCCTAAATTATAATCATTTGCTGTGTAGTGTTGGCTTAGAATAGCACTACCCCATTTCTTCCGGTGGGTGTACGTAAGAGGCGACTAACGGTATTGGGGCCTTAAGGGATTGTTGGGCGATGCGGTTGGAGACCCATCACCAACAACCTTTATTTTTACCATCTTTTCCCCACTCACTTTTCTAAAAGTGGCTGAGGAATTTCGAATTCCTTAGCTCTGGCAATTCCTTCTAGGGATTTATAGCCGTGAGTATATGTATGTATGTATGAATTTCTTATTCTGAAGCTCTGGCTACCCTTCCATAAGTAAAATAAACGTACTTACATAAAAAGTTACTTAAGCTTATCAAAGCAATATTCCAAACAGAATTCATTCATAACAGCATATTCTGTACGCTGCAGCACACATAATTAAATATTCCCTATTGTCTAAACTTCTCGGACCAAACTGAAACTAAAACGGCTTAAAGTATTTGCCTTTATCAACGAAGATGGATACTTAAGTCTCGCAACGCTTAAGAGTTTGGGTCCTGTGAAAAGAAAACAGTCTGAGCTCGGACCGTAATCAGTTTTCAATGGTAGAGTCGATCTTATTTGCATGTCTAACTATCTGGCATTTTCGAATGCAATTCGAGCTCAGTGTATGGTATTTTCTTACGTTGTTTTTACTTGTGCATTTATTTAAGCGGATTTGCAGAAATATGGTATATGAAATTTTAATCTTAATGATATATTATTCTTCTAATGATTATAATTTAGAAAAGAGATGCCGTATAGTGTCGGCTTAGAATAACACTACCCCAGTTCTACCCATGGGTGATCGTAAGAGGCGACTAAGGGTATAGGGGCTTTTTAAGTGATTTTTGGGAACATTTATTATTACCATCTTTTCCCCAATCAACTTCCAAAAGTGGCTGAGGAATTCCTCATTCCAAAGCTCTGGCTACCCCGTTAAGGGATTTATAACCGTGAGTATATGTATGTTAGGAAAGAGTTCAAATTTAATGTAGATATTACAAGAAAATGTATATTTAAATCCAACTATCTGGCATTTTCGACCGCAATTTGAGTTGAGTGCATTATTTAGTATTTTCTTACGTTGTTTTTCCTCGTGCATTTAATCGCTTATTTATTCAGACGGATTTGCTAAAATATGGATTCTTAACCCTAATGAGAAGAGATATTTATTTATTTATTATGATATGAGATATTCTTGTTTTTTAATTATTGTAATTTTTAGGAAATAGTTCATCAGATATTTAAATCTATCTCTCTAGCATTTTCGACCGCAATTCGAGTTCAGTGCATTATCTCTTATTTTCTTACGCTGTTTTTACTTGTGCATTTATTCAAACAGATTTGCAGAAATATGGAACTTGAGATTTTAATCCTAATGAGAAGAGATATGAGATATACTCTAGTTTACTAATGATTATAATGTAGGAAAGAGTTCAAATTTAATGTAGAATTTTAAATTTATGATTTAGAGATATATAGATCTTGGATCACTATTTAAATTACTTGGAGTATTCAAATGAGCACAAAAATATATTTTTGGTGTTTGAACGGATTTATAGAAATATGGAATTTTAAATTTTAATGCTTATGATAAGAGATAGTTTATACATTGTTAGTTTCTGCACATAATAATTTAGGAATGAGATCGAATTTAATGTAGAAATTAACAATATTTAAAATTCTTGGAATATTAAAATCAGCACCAAATTATATTTTAGGTATGATAATTAAATTTGTAGGATGTTTCCTAGATTAAAAGTGTATTTATGCCACTGAAATAAAGCATACGTTTTTGGCGTTTTAGTTCTAATAAATTTTGAAAGATTTATCTGTATCATACAAAGAATTAATGGTAACTACAAACGAGAAGAGGTTAGATGAATAAATAACCCATTAAAAAATTAAAAATAAAAACATACATACATATACTCACGGCTATAAATCCCTTAACGGGGTAGCCAAAGCTAAGGAATTAGAAATTCCTCAGCCACTTTTGTAAGTTGATTGGGGAAAAGATAATAATAATAAACGTTTTTTGGGTGACGGGTCTCCAACCACATCGCCCAAAAATCACTTAAGAAGCCCCTATACTCTTAGTCGCCTCTTACGATCACCCACGGGTAGAAATGGGGTAGTGTTATTCTAAGCCGACACTACACGGTGAAAAATAAAAACTTACCAACAAGACAAAAAAAACATCATTTCCATAAAAGTGTAGATTTGGTTTTCCAAGATGTTGTGAAAACCAAAATACCACACTCTCCGTGTTTACTGCAGCCTGAAATATCAATACAAAGACTACTATTGCCTTAACTCAAAAGAACCCGTTGAAACATCTCCCTCCCATCTCCTATAAAAAGCTATGACCAATAAACAACATCCTATCCAAACAGTTTAGTCTCGAGCTTACAAATACGAACACATCGCAACTATTTTGAATATCCAAAAATATCCAGTTAGTAGTTGTATGTGTTCGAATAACGTTAGCGACTGTTGAAGCGTGGTCAACAATGGGAGCGTTTAGCAATTCGCTCTTATAATGGAGTTAGAGAGATTGCGGACCACAGTTTGCTTCCCCTATGAGAGAGGGCAAGCCGCTAAAACGGCCGTTCGGACCTAATCACATTCACTATTGTGTCCGTTATATTGGTAAAGTGATTGAATTGACGATTGATGGATCGCTAACGTTGTTGGGCCTAAAAATGTTATTGTTGCGTTGGGAAAGGACTTCGACACTGTTTTTCATTTTACTGGGTTTGTGATCTCTTTAGGGTTGGGAAATTGTTATGTTTTTATTAAGTATGTTGTTTTGAAATTGATAAATTTAAACTGTGACGTATTTAGTTTCATGTTAAATTTACACAGCCTTACTCTTCCTTCTCAGTGTGTTAAACTTGACAAATATAGTGGTAGTATTTTCACATACAAATGTCAACATACTCAATCTATCCGTTGACTGCTTTAACACCAAAGAGGTTACCAGAGCATCAAAACTGGTGATTTGGATTCAATTAACTAAATAGAAAAAACTTGGGCTTAATTAAATGTTAATTTACTTTACTCAGGTTGTCTTCTAATAACTTCAATAGCGTCTTTTTCACATTATCAATTCGAAGTACCTAGTAATTCATCAGTTCAAATGGGAGTTGAGTAATGATCATTCAGCCTAGCTTCTTAAGTCTATGTAGTTATTCCAAGCCCAACTCCCAGGAAGTGTGAACATTGGAGCTGGCGAGACGATGTGGTTCGAGTGTGGTCGATTGACTTATTAGGTTTTAGATACTTAGCCACTCTAATAAATACTATGATACAATATTAAAATACATACATACATATACTCACGGCTATATTTCCCTTGAAGGGGTAACCAGAGCTAAGGAATTATAAATTCCTCAGCCACTTTTGGAAGTTGAGTGGGGAAAAGATGGTAAAAATAAAGGTTTTTGGTGATGGGTCTCCAACCGCATCGCCCAAAAATCCAATAAAAATCCCCAATACCCTTAGTCGCCTCTTACGACACCCGTGGGTAGAAAGGGGTAGCGACATTCTAAGCCGGCACTACACGGCACTATTAAAATACATAGCTTTAAATTAGGTAGTTCTATTTTAGAGTGTCACTACACATGTTGATTAGAAAGTATCATTCGCGTGTTTAAAATTGTCATTCAGAATTTTAACTCCAACTTTGAAATCTATAGCAATTACCAGTTCACATTGGAGTCAAGTAATAATCATTTAGCCTAGCTCCCTAAGTCTATTCCAAACCCAACTCCTCCCAGGAAGTGTGAACATTGGTGGCGAGACGATGTGCTTCGAGTGTGGCCGATTGACTTATTTGCTCTCAGCGACTTCGCCACTCTCACTGTTTGCTCTGCACACACACGATTCCTATTCAATTTAGCCACGAATCAATGTTGTGTGTGGACTTATTTACTTATCCGACGCGTAAATCCGGATCGATTATAAAGCTAATTTCTTTGCATTCAATTACTGTGTGGTTTGATTACTTGTGTTTTATTGGTAATGTTAGTAGAGGACGACCACGGAGAACACACTTGGACCAAATTGAGAGTGTGCTCAAAAAGGCTGGCGTCCGAAGTATGAAGAATAAAAGAGCATGTATGAAAAGATTGATGGATGTAAACGAAGCTAGAGAGGTTTGTCAAGATCGTACGAAGTGGCGATCAATAGTCTCTGCCTACCCCAATGGGAACTAATGGCGTGAGTATATGTATTTATTGGATTAACTATTATTTAAACACCAAACAGATTGCAATGCTTGAAAATACGTGTTTTTTCTTAATTTAGTATTACACTTTTTAGAAAAGACGACTGTATATATTTTTCGTTTATTTTAAAATGATTCTATTAATGGTTCTAGAAATTTACTTAATCACTTACCAAAATCACCATAAATATTAGACATACATACATACATATACTCACGGCTATACTTCCCTAGAAGGGGTAGCCAGAGCTAAGGCATTATAAATTCCTCAGCCACTTTTGGAAGTTGAGTGGGGAAAAGATGGTAAAAATAAAGGTTTTTGGTGATGGGTCTCCAACCGCATCGCCCAAAAATCCCTTAAAAGCCCCAATACCGTTAGTCGCCTCTTACGTACACCCACCGGCAGAAATGGGGTAGTGCTATTCTAAGCCGACATTACACAGCAAAGAAGATATTAATTGTGATCAATTCAATTATTCCAGTAAAACCTTAATACTTGTTACAGACAAGTCAACACAAGTCTAGTAATATGTAGTGACCTTTCGTAATATACCGATATGATATAAAACTAGTTAGGGCTGTCCAGTCCTGACCCGTCCAAGGCTATCATAGGCGAATGAACACTGTATTTTTAAAATAAGTGCTCTCAAAATAGGGTTGATTGATTTGACCTTTCAGTTCTTGTACGGGCTATTTTAAATATCAGCCAGAGATAACTTTATGCTCTATACTACATACATTCTATATACATATATTCTCGCCATTATTTCTCATTGGCGTAGACAGAACTATGCTGGCAAACCTTTCAAGCATCTCTTGCATTAGAGTTCCGAGATGCCAAAAATTCGACTGAATCGCCCTAATCAGGTGGACTGAGGCCACAATAAAACATGATAAAATAATGAAAATATAATTAATTAATAACATCATTATCATACGTCTAAAGACGTCTACAGGACATAAGCCTTCCCCACATATCTCAACAACGATATGCAACAATATATATGCTACCCTCATCGTCGGTGCACCGCGTGGGAGGACTACTGTCTCAACTAATGTACAATAATATTATTTAACATACATGCATATACTCACGGCTATAAATCCCTAGATGGGGTAGCCAGAGCTAAGGAATTAGAAATTTCTCAGCCACTTTTGGAAAGTAAGTGGGGAAAAGATGGTAAAATAAAGGTTTTTGGTGATGGGTCTCCATCCGCATCGCCCAAAATCCCTTAAAAGCCCAATACCGTTAGTCGCCTTTTACGTACACCCACCGGAAGAAATGGGGTAGTGCTATTCTGAGCCGACACTACACAGCAAATATTATTTAACGTTAATTTTTTTACAACCGTGATAGCTCAATGGGTAGAACACCGGTTATCGTGCAGACGACTAGTGTTCAAATCTTGGGTCGGGCCTACACCAATTTGTCTTTTCACAGACATATGTGTGGGTAATTTATCATAGTTGTGAACGGTGAGGGAATACATCGTGAGATTTCCTCACATGGCTGAGTTGTACTTATGTGTGTATTCGTAAAAAACGGCGATAGGCCTGCCCCTTATCACGTGAGTATACTGTCCATGCAAAACGTGGGTACTCTGAACACCAGGTGACAAAGTCACTTGAAGTATTAGTACCTCTGCCATTCTATTCTCTGCCTCTGCTATTCAGCGTGAACGCTTATGTTATGTTATTTTTTTCTTTTCAGGTGAGTCCGACTTCACTACTTGACTGCAGCAACGGGCGCTGCGCAACCGACCCGGTGAGTCCTATTATATAGTTTCCACTATTATATGACATACGGTATAGACAACATGGCGATAGGCCTGCCCCCTATCACGTGAGTACACTGTCCAAGCAAAACGTGGTTACTCTGAACACCAGGTGACAATGTCACGTGATGTTCAGAAGTATCACTACCTCTGCCCCCTCTCCCCTCTCTTGTGTCTAGAGTGTCTTTGACAACGCAAATATTGCCAATTAATAACTCGAATATGTACTAAAGCGGAAAGTCGTCCAGTTTGCTTGAAATCTTCCACTTTTATACCAAAGGTTTTTCTGTTGATTCACTCCTGTATTTTCACCACCCTCTCTCGGCTGTTAGTGTGGCGCATCACATTTTACCTTTTTTTTTGAGTCAGCTTTTACTTTGAAAGTCAAGCGGCTTTGCGTTTTTTTGGTCTGTAAATTTTAAGAGGCAACTATTTATCGAAGAAGGGTTGTAATTTACATTAGTTACTGTAGAAAATTGATGTTTGATTATGCTTATTAGAGCGTGGAGACAAATGTCAACGTATTCGTAATTTGGTAATAGATTTGTCTATTAGTAGGTGCTAGTTCTTTGAATGATTTGGAAATTAATAATAAATGACAACCAGGTTTAATATTTACATTAAAACTTGTAAAACTTGAAAAATATGTATGTGTGATATACTTATAAAACGGTGCAGAACTAGAAACATTTTTAGATTTCTGGCATTGCCATCTTTCCAAGAAAATGAGGCTTCAGTCTGCTATGCCTTTTTAGCATCCTTAAAAAGGTAGTTATTTCAGAAAAACCACCCTTTCGGTTCTTTGATATCTTTAAAATGTTCAACCAACTTAAAATGCGACAGTCACAAAAACGAAGTATTTCTTTATACTCTCAAAAAGTAAGAGGACTACAGAGGTACAAGTAACAAGCAAAAAATGAAAACCAAATGACGCCGTGAGAAGCTCGAACGAAGAGTGATGGCTTCCTAAACCAGCATTGGAATCGGAAGCACTCTTTTACTCTTTGACGTCTTTCAAGAATTTTGCTGAAGCATTTTTGTTTGATTGTTCTGCTATTTTAGCTACTTTACTTATTCATATTTTAAAGGAGACGGTATTTGTGTTTAATAAATATTTGGTGTAAGTTACTTGTGACGATTTCGCTCGGACAGTCGGGATGTTTATGATTTTTTATGATTTTATAGTTGATGTAGACTTAAAAATTAAATGGGCCATCAAGCCAGAATTACCTATATGTAAATATATATCTAAATGAAAACATCTAATATTCCTCTTTTAATCATTGCGTTATCTTTTGAACTTTTACACATAAAAACGATTTTATACATAAAGCTTGTATAGGATTCGGTTCATTGTTGAACGCCGGAATAGCTATTTCGTAACTTTTCAGTAAATTGAAGTCAGTCAAACAGATACTATACTATATATTATTTATTGTATTATATTATTAAAATGTTATAAAAATACATATAACTCAACAAAAACTACATAAATAGCATAATTCATAATCTTCTTCAATAAATAGTGAAGTAATACAAAACTGTTAAAATATTACTTCGTTATTAAAATCTCCAAATTAACAACTCATCCTTTGATTCATAATCAAAGAACACATAATAAATTAGTTCAAAATTTACTTAACCCTTTGTGGATATTCAAGATAAATTTAATTAGAAATACACCAATGAGTAAAATTATAAATGCAACATAAAATAACTTTGAAAGTTGTTCGAAACTTGATTGAAATAACAAAATTAATTCATTAAAACTACTTTAGCGTCGAAGTCTTAGAAGTCCAATTTCAATTTCAAATCCAAGCTTCTCTGTTTGTCTTTCGCTCTCTAGCTGTAGTTTAAATTATAAATCATGACTTTGAGCTTCAACACTTTGATATCTTTTTGAGTTCGGTAAATTATACTCGAGTCTTTGCGGGAGGCTAATATTTAGAAACGCCGATGATGAGTGCTCGAGGCTCGCCGGTGAAGGCTCACCTCACTTTCTTCCCATTGTTCACGGTTTGGTTCCCGACTAATTACGGCCCAGTTTTAACTCTACCGCACTTTAGTAGAGCACTCGATACAACGCCCGCGTCAAAATCAACTTTACACCCTACTTTTTAAAGATCATTATTCCTTGTCACACCACTACCAATTCTCTACGGAATGCTAAATAGAAATGTAACACAATTGTTTTAAGGTCCATTTTATAAGTTATTAAAGTTAACGTGGAAAAGGAAAATTGGCGGGGTTTCGTTTTATACCTTATTTTGATGGTGACAGAATTTAAATTGGAATATTTGTGGTTCAGGTGCATTTTCGAGGCTGGGGACTTCTCGAAGCACGAGAAACTCAAGTTGATAATGACTAATTACCGCAATTATTTTTAAATTTTCTTTAATGCACTTTGTAATTACTTTGTCGTTCACGTTCAACTCTAAACTTTAATATGAATAATTATTTCTATACTTGCTTTCTTCGTGCACATTACATAATGAATAAAAAGCTAAAATTACACCCGAACAACGGTGTTCGCCTACAAAAAATATAAATGCCATTGTTTTGACGTATGCGTTTTTTATTTCTCTTTGATATAATTACTAAAACATTTGCTTGAATATAACTTAACGTGACGTAACATAAGCTGTAGATAAATTTCACTGCTATTTATCATTAATGAGACCAAGAAAATAGTAATAATGTGTATAATGAAATATAATCAACCATTTCGGAGTCTTAAAGACGTATCGCAGTTTCACATGTTAATCATGAAAATCCTTGAATACAGTACACCGCTAATGCAAACGTTGACAATTTATGAGAACACAACCGAATCGTTTGTTAGACAAATCGGAATTTCATTTAAAAATCTCGCAATAGTTCGAGTTGCCGCTGGTTCTGTGCAATGTTTACCAATTAGTGAAGAGAGTTAGCCGATCCCAGTACGGATATCGGTTCGCCTGTACACTCTCAGTTTTTCTCCCTAATTGATATTTGATGCAGGCTTTGTTATCATTGAAACAGGTTCGTACCTCCTATCCTTTGGAGGATTGTCTGCTCCATGCCACCCTTCGGCTGAACAATGCACACTCATACATATTCGAGAAACCTTTTATGATCGTAAATTAATAAGCGCAAATCGAAGTTGATGTCGAAAAAAGCTGCATTTCGTTTCAGTTAAAATACTCGGAGCAATGTTATTTACAATCTCCGTTGAGAACAGCAGTGAGTTGAAGTGAATATTTTCAAATGTTGTAAAAAAGGTTCGCAAGCCGTGGCTGTAGCAACAACCGCGCAGATAGTAGTCTCAATTGCAGCCTCCCCGCGGCCCGCTCTGCCCGCGACGAGATTTTGAATTTTTAAATTACTCATTGTACCGTGAGATGCAACACAACACATTAAGAATATATTACCACAAAACGAACTTTCAAATATGCACCTTAACCCTTAGGTCTTAACCTTCAAACTACCACTTCACGGTCTCTGCCATAACACCTTCGACTGCGAGCAATCTCTGCGGTGTCGACGCGTTCAAGAATCATCTGTATTTTTGTTAACTTAAAATCGTCCTTAAAAGCTTTGTGATAAAGTTCTTTATTATTTGGAATATTGGTTCGGGTCATTTCATACAGACTTAGATTTAGTACTTGAAAATGATCTGTATTGAAACTGGAAGACTGGCTGCGGTCTCGAGCGCGGGTGTATCAATACGAACAAAAGTTGCGTATAGTAAGGACCCTGGAACGGTAATAGAGTAATAAAATGACTGTTGTATGACTGAATTACGTCTATTCTTATTCATTTCTGAGAGCAGCCGTCTTTCAAACATTGTTGCAATACATGAATTCATATATTTCTAGTCATTAAAACTCAGTTAGCCGTAAAATGTAGTCGAGATATTGGAAACTGAGTGCTCTCGACCGTAAACAATACATTTCAGATTTACTTCCGACTATCAAATTTAGTAGTTGCAGCTAACGATGCTTTTATGTCTTAAATTGTGTAGAAAGAAACCTCCGCTGCATTCGTCTTGTTATTATAATATGCATTCATCATTTCAACTTCATATTCTTGTTATTCATGAACTTAACGAGCACGAAAATTAGGGTTTAATCCCATCAAGAAAAACTCATCTCACTCATCGTACATGACTGCAAATCTCAGAGAGAATAGATTTTTCGAAATCATAATGACTCAGTCTGGTTTGGCAAAAAGATGGCAAAATGTGATAAAAATTACGAATTAATCATAACTTGCAAATTCCATAGTCGCTTTGATTTCTTTAAGAAAATAAATCGGTAGCTTTGTCATTCTAAACTAAACCATAAAACTCTTACTCGTTCAAAAATCAAACCAATCCATTGTATTTTAAAATTTCCGTATAACTCTTATAAAGAACATTCCGTTTTCGCATAGAACTTCGAAACCAAAAAGCCTCAAAACCGCACATATAGAGATTAGAAACACGAAATCACAAGCATCTTAAAATGTTGTTGCGGTATTGAATACTAGAATAATGCTCAAGTCGTCTATTACAATTGTAAAGAGTTTAATAGCAACAGTGGTCGGAGTCATCGACATAACCCGTTCCAGGCCGCCGGCGCAGCGCTGCAGTGCTATTACTTTAGTGAAGAAAGAAAGAGATGGTAATAGGATATATGGCTTAGACAGAATGGGATAGACGCGGCCGCGAGGGTCAGCGAAAGTGCATTGGCACGACTGCGAAGCGCCCGGTGGGAAAGTACATTCTGGATGCTAGCGCTCTAAATGTGTAATTTCCGACGCGACGTAAAACCTCTCCGCAAATTGAACTTAAATCTTGCTCATTGCATCACATGTAGGAATTGCGTATTTCCAATTAGAATGCGATCGATAGTCATAAATAAATGTTTGAAGTTTAATACGTTTTGGAACGTTCAGCTTTCAAATGTTGGTTTAATTACAGCATTCGCAAGACAGCACACATCGTACAAAAGAGGAAACAACCCAGTTTCGATTTTAAGGGAACAGGTAAAAACGTGTCAAGAGGTGTTCGGTACTCTTCAGTGGCAAGGGTCTGGAACAAAGAGAACAATTCAGGAGTGACTCGCCTTTTAACAACTCGCAAAACACCTGAGATCACGACTCCGCCGCTGTCCGCGATCACTTCGCCAAAGTGCCTGTTTATTTTGGGACTGTACTGCCCAATTTACGTAAAAACTCTACTTAAACCTTTGAAGTTTATATTTATGGAGTTTGTGCTCATATTTTTCTTCCTTCGCTAGAAGCTTGCATCATCATAAATTCGTTTAAATAATCGGTACATTGAGTCTCCAGCCAACCAAATAGCGCTTCATTCTTCATGCGCCGGTTTTTCAAGAACTCTGTATGTACTTGCTTTGCTATGATATGACCGACATCACTAGTTGGAGCTCAACTAAATATTCCTTTACAAATCGTCATACATTTTATCGAATTTCGCCGTAGGGTAAGTAACTTGAAGAGAGCTCCGCAAGATAAACGTGACGTCAAAGGTTCGCTTTCATGACATATTTGGTTAGCAAAGGTAATTCTCATACCACAGTGAAACGGAGTAAGGCAGATTCTAGATTACATTGCTTTGCAGCTGTAGTTTAATATGCAACGAATTTAATAGTTAATGCTGGAGCGACGAGGCTGTGCTCGCAATTACTCCGCACTTATTCCCTTAAGGGAGGCGAGTGCTAAGATAGGCGTGTTAAGTTGTACGCCGTAGTACATAGACGTCTTACGTCCTTGCAACACCCTTCGCAGAAAACGACAACTGCCATCGCTAAAATCTTTATGATACTCGAGAATCACTTTCCAGACGAAACGTTGGGTAACTCATGCGAAAGTATCTCTTTGCGACTCATGGTTATATGCGAGCAAGAAAAAGCTCCTTATTATAATGAAAATCATTTCTGATTGTGAAACACAGTCAAAGTAAACACGAGCTAAGAGTATGCCTGCCCTAACTTGTTTTAAATGTAACGACGCCCATAAAACAGTTTGAAATTCATGACATACTTCATCCATTAAAATACAAAGTCGTGAAGCCGAAAGCCTATCCAAAATTGTTATACTTTTTACGTAGAAAGTGCTAAAGTATTTGAGCGCCGTGGGTGACTTTAAAAAATTTAATAGATGCGTAAAAATTTCATCAGCAGAGCCTAATTGAATACTTGACGGCGTCGGTAGGGAGCGGGGCGGCGCGGCGGCCAGGGCGGGCGGCGCTACATTTTTACGTTAAATCATTTTAGGAGACCGCGTGACACAGATCACCTTAATTATCCCAGTTTAGCGAGAACTTTCATAAAACAGAGAGGCATATCTGCATATTTTTAAAGGGTTATAAAGTATAGGTATTAATAAAAAAAATTTTTTTGACTATTGACCTTTTACACTAGTTACAAATTTTAGATTTTTTTGTTTAAATTATTTATTCATTATAAAGACAAAATACATTATACAATGGTTATATCGTGGTCACTTAATCCTCTTCTAAGGTTTAATTGTGACCACCGTCCCCCACTCTTACATTGTAAATCACAGTTGATTGTATTGCGTCTTAGTGACGTTCTCTATTTAAGAAATATGAATATAAATATAATTTACTTATAAATTTATAGATATGCCTACTCTTCATTGTATTATGGTTATACTAATAACTTTGCCCAGTAGAATAAGCTTACTTCAGATGCAACTAAACAATATAAATAACTGCCTTTTCTATCACCTTACACGTTTATAGAACTTTAAAGCTTAAGCCTTCTCATACCACCTATTATTTAAAACCAAAATCATTTTAAATTTAAAATCTCCTGCGAATATAAAAAAAAATATTTTGTCTAAATTAGCACCTCCATTATTTGATTCGCTAAAAAAATATAACATGAAAGAAGGTAGATCTTCGTTGTAAACGTATTTTGTGTTTAATATATTTTACTCCCAAGTCATTTTTTGGAAAGTATTTTCATTAAAACTTGAAACAACTTTCCCCGGAAAGACGGCCTGTCGCCAGAATTATTTCTGAATTGACTGATCAACTTTCGAATTTTTACTGAAACTTACATAATATTAGCCGAACGCTTATCGACCGACTAATCTAACCTTTAATTAATAATAAATAATTAATTAAAATTCAAAGTTAAATTTTTAACAACTCAATATAATAAAAGATTTATTTTTAACCAAGACTTTGGTCTCAATAATAAAAATGATATGAAATAAATATGAACGGTAATATCATATAGATAAAATTGGTCCTTAGATAGGTATTTTATGGCCTTTGCTTAGGGATATTATCTCGCCCGTGTATTTAATAATATATCATACTCATATAATTAGCATTTAAGATTTAAATGCACGCATCCATATTCATCATATAAATGCAACTGCTGGATTCAAATCAAACTCGCGACCGCCGGACCCAGAAGCCAACTAGATCGCCGCATTATCTACGGCTATGTATGTTAGTAAGAATTTTCAGAAATATTTAAGTACATAGTTACATCAATTAGTCAATAATATCAAACATAACCTGCCTACATAAATACATACATATACTCACGGCTATAAATCCCTAAAAGGGGTAGCTAGAGCTGAGAAATTATAAATTCCTCAGCCACTTTTGGAAGTTGATTGGGGAAAAGATGGTAGAATAAAGGTTGTTGGTGATGGGTCTCCACCGCATCGCCCAAAAATCCCTTAAAAAGCCCCAAGTTCGTTAGTCCTCTCTTACGTACACTCACCGGAAGAAATGGGGTAGTGCTATTTTAAGCCGACACTACACAGCTACCTACCTAAACAAGCTAAATTGTTATTTTTTAAAATGTCAAACAAGTCACTTAGAAAACGTTTCTTTAGTACGGTTACATATCCACGTCAATGGAGGCTAAATGTCTAAGTATATTTTACGTCTGTTTTAAGATTAACAGTATAATGGATTTCCCGGCATACAGATTACGAGTATAAATGAATTTAACCAAAAGCACGAGCAAGCAAGTCGGGGATCTAATTAGATTTTACTGTATCTCTGTACTACGGTGACTGGTTTCAGGGAGACATTTTTGTATACACTTATAAATAATGCATTGCTAAGATTTTTTAAGATCTTCTGGTATCCTAGTAACTAGGTTTACTTTTAAAGGTGGTGTTCACTTTTTTTTTCTTAATGTTGGGACCTAAGTGTTAATTTAAATATTTTTGTTCATGGAAACCTCGTGTGGGGATTATCACTAATAAATAAATAATAAATAAAGGAAAGAAAAATGTATAAGGCGTATACCCGAGGTCGCGGGTTCGATTCCTGCCTGTGTTGAAATTTTTCTTTCCTTTATTTATTACCTAAGTGTTAAATTAAAATAAACACCGCCTAGAATCTACTCGTAGAACAAGGTATTTGTAGAGAAAACAAATATTGAGATACATCGAAATGAGTTTTATTTTTGTATTAATTGCCGTGTAGTGCCGGCTTAGAATGACACCTTTCTACCCGTCGTAAGAGGCGCCTAAGAGAGTCAATGAAAATGGTCATAGCTAGCCGTTATTTCAGTATTTATTTTATTTGACGAACAAATTTCAAAACCTGCGCCCGAAACAAACAATGCTATTTCTTAATGCTCTCCAAATCAACATATCAATATTAACATTCATACCGTATGCAATTCATGAAAACCTCGCAATGTTGAAAAAAACATAAATTTTCCAAATGTTGCAGTCGCCGAGACAGCTGTGATGACGTCATTAAGAAGTAGTTCATTTCTCGTCGCGAGAAAAATGTTTTCATACTATTGTTCGCTCGCGGCTTTCATTTGTCAAAATGTCCGCGATGTGATTCGCTTGGCGCAGTCTGACACAGACTTCAATAGCTTCAAAGCTTTTGGCTTCTTTAGTGTTGACTCCTTGCGTGGTGTAATGGGTAGACAACGATTTGGTAGTCTTGGGTTCGATTACTAGAGTATCCGCATATAGGAGTTAGTTTGACTAAGTCAACGAAAATAAAGATGTATTCAAACTTCGGAAGTACGCAATGTAGTTGGTTCCGGAGTAGAAGTGTTAGTAACTCTTCCAATCCTTCGGGAACGGGGTAACCATTAAGTTTGAGTTTTTAGTAAAGTATAAAAAGTAATATTATGATTTGGCATAAGCACACGTGCGCTTATAAAGGTTTTTTTATTTCAGTACAATATTATTTTTCAGTATAATTTATCATGGTTGTTAACGGTGAGGGAAAACATCGTGAGGAAACCCACAGCTGAGTTGTACTTAGTCATGTGGCAGTGTATTCGTACAAAAACAGCGATAGGCCTGCCCCCTATCACGTGAGTACACTGTCCATGCAAAACGTGGGTACTCTGAACACCAGGTGACAAAGTCACGTGATGTTCAGAAGTATTAGTACCTCTGCCAACCCCTTCGGGGATATTCGTCGTGAACGTTTATGTTATGTTATTTATGTTACAATATTATTATTGCCGGGGCGTTGTTCAACTGAGAAAATATATATATATAAGAACACAAAATTAGATTTTCGAAAAATCCCTTAACTAAATGTAATAAAATAACGTTTCATTGATAAGCACAATCAAACATGAATTCTCATCTTTTCTAATTTTATTCAAACTTTAAATATTTTACAATAATCCCCGGCCCACAGAGTGGGAAGACGTGTTTATTATTAATCTATGTCATTTCTCCTTTCCCCGCACGTGTGTGATATTCCCAGGAACTTCCCTACTAAATTGTGTTTTCGTGTTCGGCCAAGTTATCTTATAAATATTGTTATTACGTCTGTTTGACAGCTGGTAATGGTATCTAACTTGAATGTAGAATTTCATAAACGTTTACGTCTGTATCATTTGGCACTCAAAGTTGAACTCCTAAGAGCCAAGTTGTATGGAATGAAGAGTAATATTTTTAACATCATTTGGAAGCAACATTATTTATTTACGACAGAACATAACAGCCGTCTGTGTTGAATTTTGTATGTTTTTACTGTCTTTTTTCTGAAAAATATTGTGAAAAGTGACTTATAATATAGCTCATAACTGTTTCGAGTTGGCAGAGGCTTATAATTCTAAAACTAAAATATTGAATTTTATTTATTTTAACTAATATCGGAGACATGCTTTGAACAATCATAAAACTTAATCAAACTTCTTACAATGCATTTTTTAAGTTTCCAAGTCACAATAACAAATAAACAAAATTGTGCAAAGAAACTCCGCGTTAATTAAAGGGTGTGAGTAGGACAGCCACATCCTCTATTTCACCTGCTAGGGTTTACAAAACATTGTTCCGTTTTCCGCGGGTAACAAGTTCAACATTGCGGTAAAACAAAGCCGGTGGATATGGCGAGGCAATTTGAATCACTTGTTCAGCAAATGCGGGCCAACATTCGGTAAACAGCGTCGGTCTTAACGGCGATTAGCTAACAAAGGATTATCGCGCGGTAACATCCCCCAACTGCTACTCTACTGCGAGTACTTGCTCTGTGGTTTCATGGACGTTTCTAGTTTTTGGACTAGATTTTTGAGCATGATATTTTTAAAATGAATACTTCCCTTTTGATATTCGTAAATGCATTAATTTAGGCTTTAAATTCCGTATAAACTTTTAAGTTAAATAAGATAATTATTCAGAAGTAAATCGATATTAAATGTATATGTATTGACGAAGTAACTACATTTGATTTTTCACTTGGTGTCCGCACTAGAACCATATCGCGGAGTCCCACACACGTCTTACCGAAACAAAACGTCACTATCATAAACCAATTTATACTCCAAATAACAAAGAGCGCCTATAAAATCCCACACACATAACCAAATCAAGTGAAATCTGAAGAACACATACCCTCGCTACAGCGAACAAAGCAGGAAGCCGCCGGAATATTTGCAGGTTGTTACCGAGGCTCGCCTCATCTAGCACGAGCCTTAACGAGCATCAACGAAGATTAATCGCCGGCACAGAACATCCCTGATGAACTCTATTCATTTGTAAAATGGGTTATATTTGCGTGTTACGGTTAGTGCGGTCACTCGCGCCCCTGTGCCTAGCCGTTGATGTACTGTTTCGCTATTTAGGTTGGGATCCTTACGGGATCTGAATACCTGGTATGGATGCTTTATTTGTACTTTGATTGGCCACTTAATCGGTTAGGAGTTTTATATTAGTGATATAGTTAAAAAAGTGGAACAAATGAAAGGGTTTATATTTGGGAAGTTTATTTCCTAGAGATGGAAAGTGTGATAAAAAAATTGGGGTGATGCAAGTTTTATATTTATAAAGAGAGAAAAGAAAACAACATATTTATTCACTGCTGCATAAAGATCAATTTAATAAACTTATTTTTAATACCCTTCTACGTACTCTTACTAAACTGGCGATATAAACAATAATATACCACTGTAATTATGATACATACTCACATACACATACCATTAGGTCCCCATTATGATTTATGTATATCCTCAAGTTATTTTGCAATTGAAACCTTTGCCTTTCACAAATCCCGACCGCCTATAATTCAATATAACAAAGATAACAAGCTACATTCGTAATAGGACCAAGTTTTTGTTTCTGGATACAAATTTTACACGTGTGTTCTTTTACGAAAAATAATGTTGTGTAGCCGAGTGCCTTACATTATTATAAGTGCTTCTAAGTTCATATGGTTTCCAGACCTTATTATGGGTTTGTTTGTCTATTTCAATACAAGATAGAATATTTCCTTAATAAGTTAACCGCCAAATATGTAAAAAAAGAATAGATGAAGCTGAAAGATTTTCCATGATGTTAGTAGGAAGTGATCAATAGTCCAAATGCTGAGGGCATTGTGTATATGAATGTATGTTTAGATTATTTTCAGAATTCTTTATATGAAGTGTTTATTCTACATTCTATAGTTCTGAGAGATGATAGTAACTTGATTAAGCTTTAATATACATTATTTTCTTCTTAGTTGACAAATGTTTGCGCGTAAAATAGGGAGTTCCCGATCCCAGGGGCGCCATTGAGACTAATTACTAGTAAGGCCCCTTTTAACCTTTTTTAGTTAAAATCTTAATCTTATATAAATACTATCATATTCACTATTGCTGTGTAGTGTCGGCTTAGAATAGCACTACCCCATTTCTTCCGGTGGGTGTACGTAAGAGGCGACTAACGGTTTTGGGGCTATTAAGGGATTTCTGGGCGATGAGGCTGGAGACCCATCACCAACAACCTTTATTTTACCATCTTTTTCCCACTTAACTTTCCAAAAGTGGCTGAGGAATTTCTAATTCCTTAGCTCTGGCTACCCCATCTAGGGATTTATAGCCGTGAGTATATGTATGTATGTATGTACTATCAACTTATTCCTGCTACTACACATACTATGGTACTATACTTAACATATGTCATGAAACCTATTAACATACATACTCTCGTATACGTATACTAACAACATTAATTGCCATTGGGGAAGGCAGATACTATCCATCTCCACTTATACGATCCTGTCAAACCTTTCAGGCTTTATGTACTCTTAAATCTTTTTGTATTTGTCCTTTTATTCTTTACACTTCAAACGTCTGTTTTGTCTTAGATGGTCGTCCTCTACTGACATAACATACATCCATACATATACTTACGGCTGTAAATACCTAGAAGGGGTAGCTAGAGCCAAGGAATTATAAACTTTTGGAAGTTGCGTGGGGAAAAGATGGTGAAATAAAGGTTTTTGGTGATGGGTCTCCAATCGCATCGCCCAAAAATCCCTTAAAAGCCCCAATACCGTTAGTCGCCTCTTACGATCACCCACGGGTAGAAATAGGGTAGTGTTATTCTAAGCCGCCACTACACGGCAAATACTGACATAACCATATAATTAATCTCTTTCACTGATTGACTTTTACCCATCCTCTCTATTAACCTTTTACGGGTTATGTTTCCACTTATATACAACCAATATTCCTAAAGAAGAACCATCCAAACCCTTGGTTAAATAAATTCTGAATAATATGATTGGTCGGTCATCCCAGTGAAACGTACAGGGTTAATGACAGGGTTACATAAAGGAAACGATGCGGGTTCTATTCCGCCCCGCTCATCTCACTGACGACCCCTTATGGCCAGCCATTTACCTCATTTTAGTTGTCTTTTGATTCTTTGTGTTTTACCCGTTTTGTCATAATGTTGGGGCGCTGTCTATTTTATATGTGATCGTAAATTCGGAGCGCATCACTTTTTGCAATTGAAGGTATTAAGTGTTTTAAATTATTACTTTTGTCGTTTAGTTGTTATGCTTTCT
This sequence comes from Bedellia somnulentella, assembly GCA_963576735.1. Lineage (NCBI taxonomy): Eukaryota > Metazoa > Arthropoda > Insecta > Lepidoptera > Bedelliidae > Bedellia > Bedellia somnulentella. The sequence goes on from OY755176.1 coordinate 2,378,675, forward strand.
TTTTATGTTGGCTTATAACTAATTAAAATAAAATAGGAAACTTGGCAAAAATAATCATTTTCATTTTTAAACCGGGTGTAAATAAACCAGCGCCTAGCTAGGTTTAGTCCTATTGTGTTTTTTTACGTATAACGCACTGACTTAAAAGTTGTGGTTTGCATTTCGCAAAAAGTTTCTTATATTATTTTATTTACATAAAATGAATTGAATTGAAGTTAATTTGTACCTAAAAACTATATAAATTGTAAACGTCCAATTTCTGAAACTATGATTTGATCATTTCTAAAGAATCACAAAAATAATATGAAGTGTAAAACTTCTAATGCCAAACATAACATCATACGTTGTTACCCTCTACCTACCCAAAAAGAAATAATTGACTAAGTATGTAACTGTGTAGTGTCGGCTTAGAATAGCACTACCCCATTTCTTCCGGTGGGTGTACGTAAGAGGCGACTAACGGTATTGGGGCTTTTAAGGGATTTTTGGGCGATGCGGTTGGAGACCCATCACCAACAACCTTTATTCTACCATCTTCCAAAAGAGGCTGAGAAATTTCTAATTTCTCAGCTCTGGCTACCCCTTTTAGGGATTTATAGCCGTGAGTATATGTATGTAAGTATGTAACTACAAAACTTTTAGTATTTCAAAAATACCTGATGTATTTAAAAACTGCGCCAGTACACCTACGTGATAATGGACTAGCAGCATTCCCATTCCCTGATCCCGTCACAAAACACGTAAGCGTTTCCGAATTGTACGTCGAGTTTTAAAATTTAAACCAACCAAAGTACAGGGATTTCAGTTTTTTTCCTCATTTAATATTATTGCGTTCACGAGTATTAAACTTGCTGGCCTGAATTTTATTTGCAGTTTGGCTAAATTGAAAAGCCGTGTCGAAACGTACCTTCGCTCGTAGCAATAACCCCTGTCGAGAGCTGGCCAAACAGACAGACTTGTTGCATTTATAGTAATTAATACTTCGCTTTCTAGATAAAATAGCGAGCCAGGAGGGACCTCATCTTATGCATTCTCAAGAGCTTTGCGAGTTTTCATTTTATTCTATTATCTTCAAGTATTTACAGGGAAAGTTGTTTCAATAAAAATCAAAAAGATTAGCGCCGGGTCAGTGGAAACGTGGTTCATAGTTAGTTGTTTGAAAGTCGCTCTAAGTTGATATTTATCGGGTGAAGTTGAGTCGGGTAGGCCAACTCTAGCTTCTGTTGTCCCCTTTATTAAAGCTTAAGTAAACGTTGTTTTCGAACAATAACAGCTTATCTATGATTTTAGTAGAGAGTAGGAATTTTACTTTTTTATTGGCCTAAAATATGTTATTATTTGTATACGGTTTTTTTTATTTCCATCAATTCAGCTTACGCCTATACATCCCAAAAATATATAGAGTGAGTTTCTGTTTGAAAAATTTCCAGCCATTTTAGGGATTAAAATATGGACAACAATGTGAATTAAATAATAATTTAAGCCACCTTTAAATTAATTATCTTTATTTTTACATACATACACACATATACATATACTAACGCCATAACTTATTTTTTGTGTATCATTAATTGAACAATACCATTGAAAATGGTAATGTGTATAAACGGCAATCACAAAAACATTCAGACGAAATAGATAATGTGCTCTAAAATTGTAAAAGACTGTAAAAAAATATGATGAAGATTGAGGAATGTGAATAAAGCGTAAGAGGTTTGCCTGGGTCGTTAAACGTGGCGATCGATAATCTCTACCTACCCCATTCATACTCACGGCTATAAATACCCACCTACCCCAGCGAAAAGTAGAAGCTTATAATATATAGTATTTATAACATGACTCATTTCCCATGTTGTAATCAACTATCAGGAAACTCAATAAAGTAAACTGTAGCTGTTTAAATAGTGAAAAGAAGCTCATTCTGCCGTCTCAATCCGCAATCTCTGGGGAGAGAGGCGCGGAGCAGAGAAACACTGAGACAAGAGAATGAAATTCGCGACGTAATTTATGCTTACCAACCAACATAAGCAGTCATTTCCATTCGCATTCACTCGAATATATTGTGGTAGATACGGAAGCGTGGGGCCGGATTTGTCATTGATTTTGGGAACGTCCATTGGATTGTAATAGATAATTTTATTAAGGGTACATTAAGTGTTTTATATAAATAAGAATTCCCTTTATTTAGGGTAAGCTTGAACCCCTTGGAGGAGGCATATATAGGCTGTGATGATGAGATAAAAAAATTAAGGACAGAAATTGACTACTACCTTGAATGCCGACATATTAAGGCTTGCCGTTGAAAGCAATTTTAGTTGCAACATTTTTTTTTCATTACAGTTCTTGTTAAAGTTTATGTAAATATAGGATAAGTTATAAATCGGGACTTGAGCGACTTACATAAAATGTTTTGTGTAAAATATCATAAAACCCAAAAAGCAATTTTTATCGTCACCAAATTTACCAAAAATCTGAATATTTTACCTCATTGAAACGTTTATTTACCTTATATAAAATGGGGTAACGTTTTGAAACGACAACTCAAACCGCATCACAAAACTACTACACACCAATTAAATCATTAGCACAACACTACAACTTCAATTGTCTAATTCATGATTCAACTTCCTCTCCCATACAGATGTTGGTTAGTTTAAAAAGCTATCAACATTTCCAAGTAGATGTTACCTGAAGTTTTCAGTGTTTCAGCATTGTTCTGTAGAATGATAGTCGTTTGGAAGTTGATAAATCGTTCCACCGGGTGAAGCGTCTCGGACCACTCTTGTTTCCTGTTGGACCGCAGAAGAATGACGTCGTTTTAAAATGAAAATGTTATACCACTTTGAGTTATTAGCAATATTATTACTGTGGTTTTTGATTTAAATATTAAACCTAACTATGTGTTTTGTTCTTATATCTCAAGAACAGACCTATAATTTCTTCTGAGTCTACAGTTAAATTTCAGTCATTTGAGGCTTTAACGACAAGTTAATAAAAATTGAATGATAATTATCTCTATCATCCAAATATTATATATTACAGTTTTAATCAGTTATTTATTTATGTTGAGCATTCTTTACTTCCAACAACTCAAATAAACTTCAGTAAAGCTTCTATCCACCCTCCAAGGGCGAAGATGTCAATTTAAACTAAGCATTTACATATTCGAACGAAGCCGAATACCGACGGCATATTATAGGCGATAATTTTAACTGTACCTAAGGAGTTGCCGGTGATATGTGACGTTGGAATTCCCCCCCAGCCCGACCTCCTTCCGCCGTATGACGTATAGAGGTAATTAGCAAGAGTACGTATGAAATACTTGACTTTACGTCGTCGCACTTTGATGTGGATGCAAATCTGAGAACCAACGGCTTAAATTCAACACTTTAATTGTGCTTTCTATTCCTTGTTGTACCAGTATTCGTTACTTGTTTTTGTTCAAAGTTTGCGGTTGAGCTTCTAAGATATTTTAAGTTCAAATGAAAAACCTCGTCAGGACTAGTTAACTGTGTGTAACTTTTCAGTTTTCCAATCCTTTTGTCCGTTTATTCGTAAGTATCGCGATCGAGAAAACTCTTCTACTTTGTTACAAAAGTATCTAACTGTATTGTATTTTCCGTTCGCACCTGAACTCTGAGGTTTTCCTGTTTCGTAAAACCAACAATGTTGGGACCGCGAACTTTATAACGAAGTTAGAGCTGCTTAAAAACTAGTGAACGAGTATTATGCAAACAAAAGTGATATTTTAATAAGGACACAAAAGATAATCACGAACATTGCTCAGTAAAAACTTTACAACGAATTTCATTGAGCGTAAACCGCGGTTTGAGAACTTTAAATGTTCGCAGTGGTGGAGGACAGGATATTTAAATTTGTAAGTTTACCGTGCGGCGACGGCGGTGGCGGCTCATTCAATTACAACTAATAGCCTGATTCACGCTTGTATCGCTAATTAGTCGCTGTAAGTTTGTCAGACGCCCGCCGGAGTTCCTCGCTGTCAATAGATTGTTCTTGTTTTGAATCCGTTTGTTTGTTAAACAGCGTTCAAGTGGCGCGTGCTTTTTCTTGTTTGCAATCCGCTCGCACCGCGACTCATTGTTCCCAAATTTACGACTCGGCAATCTGTCATACCCTTAATTTCATGCCAAGTTACGCGATGGTTTGTCGACGTCGAGATATTTCCCATTTCATTCTCTTTAATTTCATTTCCTTTGTTATTATTGCAAATTTTACGCTCCGCGGAAACTCCGCGAGTGTTTCGATGATTAAATGATATCATAATTTTCATTTTTGCTCGACCCGCGCCGGACCTCACAGCCATATTGTTTATACAAAATATTAATGTTTCCGGAAAGATAATAAATTACGGTTTATTAGTTGAATGTTTCTTCCGAAGTAGATGGGCCATAGCTGAAATACTAAGTGGCTTATTAGAGGAGAGGTGGTGGAGTAGGCTGTGCACGTAGAAGGTATCAGCCGCAGAGCAAACCGCAACAGGCAGCTTGTAGGCCGCACACAAAACTTTGGAAAGCTCTGGTCGCTCGACCGCACGCGCCGGACACATCAATTGAGAAACACTGAATACCGAGGGTGATCTTTTACGTTATTGGTATTCTATATTGTTGGAATCAACGTATAATAGTATTTTCTTCGACTAGTCTATTTAGTTTTGATGAAGCGGGCGGGGCATATCTAATTATAAAATGAATTAATAAAACTCAGCCAGTTTTTGATGCAGCCTCCAACAAACACGATTACATGATTTTCAATATACGAGTAAAGTACATTAAAAAGAAATAACTTTGCCCTTATAATGCTGTTATAAAAACAAATATAATACTGGGTTATATATTTTTTTTTAAATTACCTTATGGATTAAGTTTTTATTAAAGGATTGTGTGTAAAATAATAAAAAGGCCTGTAAAACAGATTACCCAGAATCGTAAGAAGTGGCAATCGATAGTCTGCCTACCCTTTACCGTTACTAACGGCGGCGTGAGCGTATATTTGTGTGGGTAAAAATTGTACTATTGATTGTTAGACCGAGTTGGGTAGTGCTTTTAGTGAATTTAATATTAGATATGCCGTAATAAATTAGGATTTCATATAATGCACTCATTAATTTTGCAAATAATTCATTATTTTGTATGTTAGTTTACTTTTGAATTAAAGTGTGGTTTATTAAACTGATTTATTTCAAATTCGTTATAAATTTGACTTGGAATTTTTGCAAATGCTATGTTGTCTTAAAATAACACTAATCAATTCACTACTTACCTGCGGGTATTGTTCGATGCGTCTAAGCGTATCGGAGCTTTTTAGTTAATTATTGGGCGATGTCGCTAGTAGCCCAACACTAATCATCCCTTATTTTACAATCTTTTCCCTCACTACTGAATTTCCAAAAGTGGCTAAGCAATTTCTAATTTAAAAGCTCTGGGTAACCTTTTGGGAATATATCGCTTATATAAGTTTATGTAAGTATTCATTTATGTTTTTACGCACAATCGATTTGAATAACCAGATCTCGAAACTAGATTGCTATGGTGGGTTTGTTGGAACCTAAGAATCATAAGTTTATCTCAAGTAATTTCATTATTTTAGCATACTTTGTACTAGCGATTTACCCTAAAAGCCTAGTCAGGCTGATATAGTCATATCAACTCTCGCCTTACACACAAAATAATAGGAATGCTTAGTGCAAAATATTTCACATTCAAAATAACTGCATTAAGTACATTAGAAATGAATTTGTCTCTCTTTTACTCCTAAATGTTAGGTTAGTCTTCCTCATGTTCCATTTTTAGATATTTTACAAAAAAAAACAATGCTTTATACCAGACATATTAATACATAACATACATAACATAACATAAACGTTCACGCCGAATATCCCCGAAGGGGTTGGCAGAGGTACTAATACTTCTGAAGATCACGTGACTTTGTCACCTGGTGTTCAGAGTACCCACGTTTTGCATGGACAGTGTACTCACGTGACAGGGGGCAGGCCTATCGCCGGCATATTAATTACATATTAATAATAGTTACTTATTAACGTTGTCATTGCTAATTCCAGTCACTGTTCAAACACTGCAAGCTTTTCTTAATATTTCACAGCTCAGCAAGCAAACGTTACCCTTTGCTATAATTATTATACAAAGTTCTTATGACTTGAAAGGAAACGCATTTAATTAATGATGTAGAAATACTACGAGCTTATCGAAGGAGTAAAAAACTAGTTTTTTAGCTCGTTTAACGGCTGTATTATAATTTTTCTATTGGCTCAGTGACTGCAGGTGTTTTGTGATATAAGAATTTTAAACGTCATAGATATATTTTTTTTAATACTAGGTTATAGTTTTTAAAGTTGTCTTAGTGTAAATAGTTTATATTTAACTAATACATTAGGATCTCTCATAAGCTTAATATATCGCATCACCAACATATCATTAAAATAATTTGTGGACTAGTTTTACAAAGATTCAAATTGAAAATCACATTTTTTCCATTATAATTCTAAGTAAATACATACATACATACATATATACTCACGGCTATAAATTCCTAGAAGGGGTAGCCACAGCCAAGGAATTAGAAATTCCTTAGCCACTTTTGGAAATGTGGGTGGGGAAAAGGTAAAGTAAAGGTTGTATTGGTGATGGGTCTCCATCCGCATCGCCCAAAAAGCCCCAATACCATTAGTCGCCTCTTACGTACACCCACCGGAAGAAATGGGGTAGTACTATTCTAGGCCGACACTGCACAGCAAATCTCCTCAATATTTTTCATTGCTGGCCAAGCGATCACATATTTCTATAATCAAATACCCACTCGCGCTAATCTCTCTACACGCGCATAGAATAGGTTAGAGAAACAACTCTACGCAATTAAGAGTAATTACGCATTCTTGAAATATGCTTTGCGCTAAATTTCTCAATGATCAGCGCGTCAATTGAAGCGTAAAAGTAAACTGAACAAAACACATTGCACATTTTTAATTACTGTTTAGCTTCGTAGTTGTACAGAACTCGCTCCGGTCCGTTACCGCTTCACCCCCTCTCTGTCGCCTCAGAAACTTTTTGCAGCCACATTCGAACATAAGTTGTATAGTTTTGCTAACAGATAATACGGGTGTTTTGTGAACTCGCTCGAAGAATATCAAAACAAGTGCCTATTGTTCAGTTTTGTGTGTGTTTATTAATTCTGTTTTGTTCAACGACTTTTCGAGATGGTAAGTCGCAGCTTTACTTTTCTGTCGTTTGTGCTTTTGTTGGGTTTATTGAAGATTGTTTTTGTATTCGTACTTATAGTTTGTTGTTCGTCATATTTTGTTTGCATAGTTCGGTGGGAATTGGACTAGTGAGTTCTGAATCTAGTTTGGGGTTTTGCATATAGCTAGAATACTCAGATCATTCAAGTCTCACTGAGATCTTGATTTTGATAAGCCAGTTTTCCGCCTGCGACTAGACTAGATTAGAGTAAGTTTAGTAGGGATTTTTTCATATTAATACGATTACACGATATTTTTAAAAATATGATTGGTTTAATTTTTCATTCAATATGTATGTTTTAATTTATTTTGCTTTCAAATAATGTTATTTGTTAACTTCTTTCGTTGAGAATATATTTCAAAAGTATTAGTGAATATTTTCTTCTAGTTTATTTTCCTAACAACATATACATATATTTACATACATATATTCACGGCTATAAATCCCTAGAAGGGGTAGCCAGAGCTAGGGAATTAGAAATTCCTCAGCCACTTTTAGAAGTTGCGTGGGAAAAAGATGGTGAAATAAAGGTTTTTGGTGATGGGTCTCCAACCGCATCGCCCAAAAATCCCTCAATAGCCCCGATACCGTTAGTCGCCTCTTACGTACACCCACCGGAAGAAATGGGGAAATCCTAACAAACCCATTTCAATAACAAAACCATTATTACCCTTCCAGTATTTCCCACAAAGCCGTCGCCTATTGAATCCAAAACGCCTTTGAAAGCGAAAAAGACCGTCGAAGCAATATTTTCATTGAAAGAAAATAATCTGTGTTGTCCATAACGAAACCCGAACATTTCATGTCTTTTTATTTTACGTTCCATTACCTCTGTGCCTTTGATTTTAATTCCACCTGTTGTCGGATAGAAAGGCCCTACACATGACAATAGGCCGGCAAAGTGACATCCACGGCGGGAAACAAAGGCCGAACGAGGGTGCTCGAACGAGCGTGCTGATAAAATGAACCGGACTCAATATTTTATAGTCAACAGTTATCGAGAACAATGAGCCAAGGCTTGGAAATTCACGCTGCGTCCAGTTCCAACTTCGTGCGGCACTTTTATTGGATCCAGTTTTTACTGTAACTATGTTTGTGGACCGAGCTATGGCGACCTGGTCAGTTCCTCCTTTATCCCAGAGGTTTCAAGTCCAAATCGTAGGGAAAACACGCAACATTTTTTTTGTACTGAAATTATAAGTTAATATTCATTGAATATTAGAAAGTGCGCTCGCTGTCTCAAATACTCAGACTCAAGAGACATAAGTAAGAAATCAAAGCTATTTTGAAACCAAGCTACATATTTGTTTTTCTAAATATACCTACATACGAGGTTTATTGATAACGGTTGTTAATGGTCAAGGAACAGATACTCTAAAGATCGAAAATTTTGTCAAGCGATGCAAGTGTTACCTGTCTTAAGATAATCTCAACTAGAAAAACGTATTAAAAGATTCCCCATTGAACGCATAAAGTATTACGAAATCGATATACGTGACGTATAACCCGACCATCCCGACCACACCTTATACTGAAGTCATAAAGATCTAAATATGTCTTTAAACTTTCTTTATGTGTGAGTGTGTCGTATAGTTACAAGGACGGAGCGCCACCTGTTGCTCTGAACTATTTTATTGCCTGCGTTCGGATATGGCGACTTATTCTTTACGGGCTTGTCGAGTATTGTCACCGAGCCAAGTGCTCATTCCACTAAATTACAATCGGGAATACTGGGATTCTATTCGATTTCCTCTTCCATAATTCTATGGGCCTGTTGCTGGTTTTATGTGGGGCTGTGAAACGGGGTTTATGTATAAATGATTTCCCATTGGGTCAGGCAGAATATCGGTTGCCAATTTGTGCGATGGGGCATATCCTTCGAGCTTAATTTAAATATATTAATGTTCTCTTAAGATGATGCTAATGTCAGTACACACGGCAACGAAAGACTTATTTAAATGTGATTTGATTTTTAGGCGATGACCAACACTCATAAACAACCATACGTTTTCGTTTCAAACTTTTAGCCACTCATCTTCTACAGTTGATAAATAAATATTGTTTTTTGAGGTTGGATTACCCCTTTTTTGGAATAATAGCCGTGAGTATAGGTTAATGATAGATTGTATGCTTACATTTCTTTAATGAGGGCTAATTATTTAAATTCTAATGCAGAGAATAGTCGCGTGAGATTTTGTCAATTGATATTCAGATAACGTACTTTTTGTAAGGATCACGTATAGAGGCAAGGAGTCAGTGTTTTTGCTGTATTAGGTTTAGGCTCTTGTTATAAATTATCTCATCTGTGATACTTTTCAGTTCAGTAACATTACCTTTAAGGTTTTAAATCTCAAACAGGGGTAGGCAGAGCTAATTATAATTTCTTCTGCATTTTAAAAGATGAGTGGGAAAAGTTCTTTAAAAAAAGATGGTTGGTGATGGGTCTCCAGCAACAAATTCGAACAATCTCTTAAAACCCCCCAACATCCTAACTTACATCTTACGACACCCGAGGAAAGTAATGTGTAGTGCTAATCTAAACCCACACCAAACCGATTCTATAAAAATCAAATTAACTAAAGAGTAAGCTTACAACATTTTTTGTTTGCAGCTCACTGTTTTGCAATCCAATACGCAATCACTTACTCGAAAATGCTAACTGAATAAAATGATTGACCAACTTTCCATCAGTGAAAATTGACCTCGCAATCCATACAAGAGTGTTTCACTGGAAATGTTTGCGCATCCTCCTATTACAAGTATTTTGTGTATGGAAAGCCGTTATTTGATCTTTTGATGCTATATACAAAGGCTATGAAAACATGTTAATTAATTACGTTAACTATCTTCATAGTATTCATTTAATCAAACTGATTGAGTAACGTACACCGGGTAATTCTATCAGCCACAATGTTGCCAACATTTTCGATATACTGCGTAATGAAATTAAATGGTTTCGCGTCATTTGTTACACGTATATTTTTGGTGGTTTATTCATACATACACACATTTTTGGGAATATAGATCGCAACTTTGTATAGTTATTGGGCACCTACTGCACTTCGTCAATACTTTACATACATACATACATACATATACTCACGGCCATAAATCCCTAGAAGGTGTAGCCAGAGCTAAGGAATTAGAAATTCCTCAGCCACTTTTGGAAGTTGCGTGGGGAAAAGATGGTAAAATAAAGGTTGTTGGTGATAGGTCTCCAACCGCATCGCCCAAAAATCCCTTAAACAGCCCCAATACCGTTAGTCGCCTCTTACGTACACCCACCGGAAGAAATGGGGCCGTGCTATTCTAAGCCGACACTACACAGCTTTCTTAGTTTTCAAACTTTAAATATTTTATTGCGTGTTGTATATCAATGCCCTGATGGTTTTGAATAGCACTGTCTTACCTCTGTATGTGCGTGTAAAACAAGACTCAGATGTTTACGGGTCTGTTTAACGATTGCGATGGGGTTGGGCTCACATCACCAATTTTCATTTATTTCGTCAGTTTTCCTCCTAATAAAAAAATTACCTTAACTTAGAGTTTAGTTTACATCCTTCATACGTATAAGTAAGACTTAGTTAATTACACACTTTCATGGATTATGATATGATGTGAATATGATCACTTTTCTAAACAATTTTATACACATACATACGTATACTCACGCCATTATTTCCCATTGGGGTAGGTAGAGACTATCCATCGCCACTTTGTAAGATCCTGGTAAACCTATCTAGTAATTTTATATAGAATATAAAAAGTTAAAGCAAAATGAAAATACGATTTTGTAAGAAAAGAAACAAAATGCACGCCTCCATAAATAGAAGTATGAATATTTCCGCAAACCTGGGAATAGCTAAAACGCATACTAGTTGATAAGAGTAAGATTTATGAATCGTGTTGTTGTCAATACGACGGTGACAAATCTTGGCGGTACCACAAATAGAAGGCTTTATGTCCTCTACGGAATTTCCCTCCGGGTTCAGTCGGCAAAAAACCCGCCCCAACCCTCGGAGGCTTTGTCAGTCTATTTTTCAATTTCTCTCCTGAAAGTATAAATGTGGAAAGTTTGGGTAAATAACGCGACGGTGTACCCGATATTTTTGTACGTACAACTGAAATCGAAAGTTTTTGACTATATGCTGTAAACGTTAATTCAGGACATTGATTTCAGAAACAATCACAACTATTATGGCAAAAATAATAAAATATTATGATGCAATTTTTTTACGCTATGATTTCCACTTGCTATGGTTATAATTATGTTTATTCACATACATACATACATGTACTCACGGCTGTAATTCCCTAGAAGGGGTAGCCAGAGCCAAGGAATTATAAATTCCTCAGCCACTTTTGGAAGTTGCGTGGGGAAAAGATGGTGAAATAAAGGTTTTTGGTGATGGGTCTCCAACCGCATCACCCAAAAATCCTTTAAAAGCCCCAATACCGTTAGTCGCCGCTTACGATCACCCACGGGTAGAAATGGGGTAGTGTTATTCTAAGCCGACACTACACGGCTAATATATGTTTATTCCTACAGCTAAAAATCTCAAAAAGTTAGCCAAAATTACAGAATTCAAAATACCTCATCAACTTATTTAAGTTGATTATTATGCATTAATAAATGGTAACTATCGGTCATTCAATCTTGATTTCAATTTTACCATCTAATAAGATAAGCAAGAACCGAATTTCACATAAAAAACTTATTGAAATGGCCTTTTCCTTTTTCATGTCATTATTCAACTGCAATATTAAGTATAAGCTAATCTAAATTTGGAATGTGCTGCATGTTGAAAACTTAAAACAATATCACTTGTTCAAGTTGTTGGCACTTTCCAAGTAGTTTAACCCTAAATTCGAGCTAAATGCTGGCAAGTTAGCTTGTAATGATTGTTTTAACTTAATTCCATACTGTAGACGACAAAGTGATGATAACACACTTTGCGCTTAGCACTCTGATGTATTTACTACCATGTAGACCACGAGAAGCATAATGAGCATTAGAAACACATTTGCGAAAAAGTTGCATCAAGTTTTTGTAGAAATAGTTTTTGGTGTTTTGGCAAACAGCGTATAATAATGACATACATACATACATATTACATACATATTCTCACGCCGTTAGTTCCCATTGGGGTAGGCAGAGACTATCGATCGCCACTTTGTACAATCCTGGCAAACCTCTCTAGCTTCATTCACATCCATCAATCTTTTCATACATGCTCTTTTATTCTTCGTACTTCGGACACCTGCCTTTACATACATACATACTTATACTCACGGCCATATTTCCCTTGAAGGGGTAACCAGAGCTAAGGAATTACAAATTCCTCAGCCACTTTTGTAAGTTGAGTGGGGAAAAGATGGTAAAAATAAAGGTTTTTGGTGATGGGTCTCCAACCGCATCGCCCAAAAATCCAGTAAAAAGCCCCAATACCCTTAGTCGCCTCTTGCGACACCCGTGGGTAGAAAGGGGTAGCGACATTGTAAGCCGGCACTACACAGCAAATAATATAGCGTATAATAATGACTTAACTTATAATTACTCAATATCTGACATTTGTCTAACTTACTTAAATATTGATGAATGTGAACGAAGCTAGAGAGGTGAGAGCATACAAAGTGGTGATCGATAGTCTCTGCCTACCCCAATGGGAACTAATGGCGTGAGTATATGTATGTATGTTACTTGAAAGACATTTATTCTCGAGTTGACACAATGTTTAAGGATCACAATGAACTAAGATAAAAGCCGTTATTTTTGTGCTTAAATATATTTAAATTTCATAACCCTGATCCTTTTTAGTTTTGCATTTCTCAAAGTTTAATCTCAGCAGGAATGTAAAAGATTTAATAAGAAATTAAATTGCATTATCCAAGCTATTCACGCAGACTTCTATCCGCCTTTCAAACAGAGCTATCAAAGATCGCGAACCGCTGCGAATTTCTTTATATTTAAGTAAGTAATGCTCGTCTTAGCCGAGCTCAGCCCCAGAGCTTTGCTCAAGAAGCTGTAAAGAAATCGTGAAAACCACGAAACACGTAGCCGCAGACCCGTCCTATTAATTACTTAAACTTAAAACAGATCCCTTTAAACTCAACGGATTTATATAAACACTTCAAAATGAAGTAATAAGCTTAATTAATCGTCCCATGGCTATGCTATTTTAAATCTCAGATAATGTAATTTGAAGGACCGTTATTTACAGAATCTAATTGAATCCAAATTCTATTGCGTGTAATCTAAATTCGAGCGGATTACGAAAGATTGTTCAGACGTGAATCGTGTTGCGGGAAACAGGTGTTTCAAAGCCGGCTCACAATGCACTTGCGTAATGCATTATGATGTTCGAGTATGGATCTTAACATTATAAGGTCCATTACACAATAGTAGTAGAGATAATCCCCTTGCTCGCCCGCGCCGGAACGCAACTGCATCTCCGCAGAATTGCATTGTCATCACATTTCACAGGCGGGAACGTGACCTCGTTAACTATAATCCTTGGACACCTTCATTTTATAGCTTCACCTCGGCAGCCCGTATGTTCTAGCACGTTCTAATTGGCTATTATAAATGGCGCGCGATAAAAAGTCGATGTGTGGAGATTAATAAGCATAAAGCGTGGCCAGTGAGCGTGGCGTATTCAACAAAAAGTGCTAACTCAGCGGCCCGTTGAAACTATTCTCCCGTTTTATAAATAGGGGCTTTCATCGGATGAAAAAACGGATGGGCGCACGGCATATCGCGTGACTGGAGTGCGCGGGCGGAGATGAGTATGCAGCGTTGGACGGGACTGCCGTCTTCTGTATTGTAGAGACGCGGACCTCCGTGTCACCTGTGACAGATTGCACAGCAACGAAACAACTAAGAAACGACAGGAATCTTTATTTGACAAAAAAACCGCATGAGGATTGTCGTTAGAAAGAAACATATTTATTTATTGACCCATCGTATAACTAGAAAACAAAACAACACGATAGTAAAATGCAAATAAATATTCGTTATATTCATACAGCATGCAGCAACAGCAATTTGTGTATTTAGGTTATTATATCACTGTACTTATCCCATATAGAATATGACGAGCTAATTAGTAAATTTTAGAACGAAACACATTTTTATCTATTTACGTGATATTTATGATTTTCGATTAGATTGGCTTTCTTTTATAAAGACAAAGAAAGACAACATATGTTATATTTTATATATGAGTAAAATAAATACGTCACTAATGGCCAATGGCCTAAATTAGACAAAATTAAACCCTTGAGGGTAATTTGCTTAGGGATAGAGTCAAACAAAGCACATCGTTATTATTATTGACATGTATAGTTACTAAATATCACAATACCTTCACATCCGCATGAATTCCGAACTATAAAATATTCTCCATATCATCGAATATGTACCCTTTGATGTATGTATAGAAAAAATATTATCGTCTACATGACTAATGGCGTGTATATTATGTTTGACTGACAAGTTTTGACAGGAACGCTGAAAATAAATCAAAGGGACGAAAGAATTTTAAACAAACATAAATCTGACTTTTTTATTGCATAACCTTTTAAATTAACATTCCTAATTAATGTTGTTTATGTACATTTACTGCCGTAATATATGATTTTAGTGCCGCAATTGAATAATGATTTCATTAGCATGAGTGCACTTAGTAATTCAACGTCTGTAGTGTATAGAAAATTGATGTACTGCTTAGATCTTCTCTTGTTAATACATACATAGATCCACACATATACTCACGGCTATAAATCCCAAGAAGGGGTAGCCAGAGCATGGAACAAGAAATTCCTTAGCCACTTTTTAAAGTTGAGTGGGGAAAAGATTTTAGGTTGTTGGTGATGGGTCTCCAACCGCATCGCCGAAAATCCCTTAAAAAGCCGCAATACCCTTAGTCGCCTCTTACTTTACACCCACGGTTAGAAATGGGGTAGTTCTACTCTAAACTGACACTACACAGCAATATTACTTATTAATATAATTTTAAATTACTACTTTAGTACTTGCACAGTTTCCAATGTCTAATCAAAAGTTAATTTCGCAAAGTGCATTCATCCAATACAAAAGCTGTTTACCCTCTAAAGGAATAGATAACGAAACGTTGTGTGATGCTTTAATCTGCATAATTGGAACCCGGCAAAGGAAATTACTAGCGCTCGACGACAACTTTCCGCGTCATTTCCGACATTCAGATGACCGGATGCATAATACTAGCACTATTCGACTGCTAAGAAACCTTTTAATACAACCTCTGTGCTATTAAAATATATGCCACAGGGGTTCATCTTCGTTTATATATTGGTACTTTTAAAGTACGGCTTGGGACTATCATTTGATTATTTATTTGGAAGTTATTTGGGTTTGCAAATATAACCTAACTGTTTAATTTAAGATATTAAGGTTTTTAGTTTGATCTTACTGTAAAAGTACATTTACATAAAACATAAACGTAAACGTTCACGCCGTTTATCCCCGAAGGGGTTGGCAGAGGTACCAATACTCCTGAACTCACATGGCAAACGCCATCTAGTTTCCAGAGAAGGTACCCACATTTGAATAAGATTATAAATAAACACATTTCTTGTGTTGTTTAAAATATGTTACTATGAAAATATGAACACTATAAAATCCCGGTACACATAAAATCATAATAAATCCGACTTCTAGGAAGCTTTTACCACGCCATAAGTCCTGAAACATTGATGAATAACAACTGAAAAACCAAAAAGCATGTACGTAAAACTTTCCCGAATCGAGTATTGAGTGAATTTGTTGATTGTTTTCGGCTCAGCGTGTCGGTGAATGATAAACCACCATTACGAACGCGACTGCTCCGCATAATATTAATCTTTTAATTCGTACGTATTACTTACAGATTAATTTTGTACCGTTCGATTCCTATTTGTTTTACACAATGAGTTTTTATGTACGGTGATCTAATTCGTGGTTAATTAATGACAAAAAACATATTGTTTCCATGTTGTTGGGTTTATTCACTATTAGGGAAACAGTTGATTAAATATTAATTTATTTTACTTTAAAAAATGGCAACGTTATGGCTCTATTATTATAAACTGTTAGTAATTTTCTAAACCAACTTCAATTAAAAACACATTCTAGCATTGTTCCCAATATTTAACCCCCCGACAAACAACCCCAGCAAACAACAAGCATTTTAAGTCTTCTATTAGCAATATCGCAGTAGTTCATTAATGTAAAATGCAAGCAATATCGTATAAAGTAGTTGCAATATGCGCCCAATAAGACGTTCAGTGAACAGGCAAGTGTACGCGGCTATCTACATAAACAGAAGTCAGGGGTTATTGCGGAGCGGCTGCCCGCCGGAACATTGCTCCTGTATTCACTCGGTTCGACTAAGGATTGTCGATGTGGGATTAATATGTGATCAGTTTGTTGGTAATAATTTTTGGTTAAGAAAAGGGGTAGTTGGGTGGAAGAAAATTGATTGGATTTAATTATAGTTCATCAGAATTAGGATATTGTTTTTTCTATTTGCATTCCAGTGAATGTATGTAGGCATCCTTAGTGGCCATAAATTTAGATATCATATATTTAGGTACAAGCTTAAGAAATTACAGAGTGTGTACCATTTAAATCCAGCAATGTAGTTGTCTGCGTTTATTTTAAATTCTAATCGTGATTCTAGAAATTTTCTTAATCACTTTCGCTGTTGAAAAGTATAAAAGAAAGCAGTAATTGAAATACTAGGGTATGAACTATTGCCGACGAGAAGTATTCATTATCCTTCATCATAAGGTTCATTTGACAGATGCCGAACCTATCAATCGCTTTCTAATATTAATATTCTTTATCGCTCACATAAAAAGGTTGATATTCCGCACCGGTGCAAAACGCTAATTAATTTAATAGCGTTTTCATCTCGATTTAATTAAAATTTATACTGTCTAATAACGCAACGTTAAGCGTCGCGGAGCTCGAATAGGGGTACAATTTCTCGGTCCACTTGTTTCAGTATTATTATGGAACAAGCCGACTGCCATATCGGTACACATTCGATACATAACTGTTTAGTTTCATGGCGGAACGACGGTACTCGATTACTTTTTATCTGTACATTATACTTAGACTACCTGCCACTGATGTTGTCCTGGTACTGTATGTTGGAATGAAGTTTTTATTTGATCTAGGTAACTTAGTAATAAAAAAACACTTTGGCACTATTGATTGGGTTTGAAAAAAAACTTGTGACCTAAATGTGTAGCGGTTATCCTAGAAAGTGTAAATTTGAAACTTTTTCAAAGCCACTTTTGCCGCTTTGATGTAGAGTATGAAAACTTTATATAGGATCGGTCGCGAAAGGTTAGCCATCATCCAAAAATCATTTAAAGTTTAGCTCAGATATCTTGTACAAGAACTATGAAAAATAATTGATTAGCGCTGTTTTGAGCCGGAACAACTGATCAAAATTACAAAGTATATGGCAGCAAAAAGACGCGAGCAACGCAAAAAGATGATGATGACATTGTAAAAAATATAGGAAAAGGAATGTTAAGTTGAAAACTAACAATCAACAAAAATGGATATAAATAAATTGGTAAAGACATATTTAGACCAATTAAATAACGTGCAGCCGTCAGAAGTATGAAGAATGAAAGGCCATGTAAGACAATATTAATGAACGTAGACGTATTTCGAGAGGTTTGCTAGGATTGTAAAAAGTGGCAACTGATAGTCTCTGCCTACCCACATGGGAACAAATGGCATTTTTAGTTTCTTCATAAATAGACATACGCACACCTATGCATATAGAAATATTATTACCTCCTTTAGAAATAATGTTACAATGTAATATAAATTATAATTTATAAGCCCACGGCTGACTTCTTTAGTTGGGTTGATCTAATCATACGCCAGTGTGGTCTAATAAAAGTATTATATCTATTAGAGCCTTCTTATGCTGTATCTTGGAATCGAAACGATCCGTTAGGCTAAACACGGCTTGAGCTTTTTTTTAATATACTTCTCTGGCAAACTAGGTTTATAAAGTCTAAGTACTCTTTAGAAGATTTTCATAAATTGTGTAAAAGAAATTCCTTCTCGTTGAAGTTACGTACAATATTTTGATGGACTAATAAAGCATTTTTTATTTTTATTTCTGAGAAATTATCTGTTAGACTAACAAAATTTGTTTGTAGTTTTCTTGATATTAAGGCAGTTCTCAGAATCGCAAGTCATTACAAAAGCTACCTAGTTGGTATTTAAACATACTTTTACTAATTTTTGCAAGCAACAATTTTTTGAACCCTCTTTTATTACTCACTAGTATTATTATAGTCTATATTTATTGCTATTTTAGGTAGTAAAATCTTCTGATTTCGTATTTCAACTGGTCAATTTAATTCGGTAATGAGATCATATGTAGAATTTAACTCTTCAGCGTTGTAATTCTGATCCTTATGTGCTCTAATACATTATTTCTATAATTTTATTTAAAAATTCATTCAACAAATTCTCTCTATATTTGTAGTACAGCACAGAGCCGTGTTAATATCATAATGATTCCACAAAGCTATTGCGATGCTATTGGCAGCTCCTGGCATTTCCTACTTAGAAGCAGGTGGGAAGTAATATTCTAGCTCTCTATCACTGCAGATTTTCAAGTTATTTTACGTATTGGTGCGAAGATCAAACGGAAAACTTTTATTTGTATCGTTATTTAATGCATTACTATGAAATTCTGTTCAATTTGACAATGTAATCATAATTAATATCCATATGAAATTTTATGTAATCTTCTAATATTACAAGCTTAAGAGTTCCCTGGAAGAGGTAGCCAGGAGTTCAGAATTATAAATTCTTTAGCCTATTTTGGAAGTTTTTGCGATCTGTCTCCAATCACATCGCCCAAAAATAACGTACTAAGTCTCAAAAACCTAAGCCGCTACTCAGGACACCCGCAAGAAAAAAAAGGTTTGTGTTATGCCAAGCCGATTCTTACAAAACCAAATGCGTCAATCCATTTCGAGATACGTGGAATACACCACCATTCCATCCAATAACTTATCCTAAAACTCCACACTTAGGCCACCAGCAAAAAACGCGCAACGTACGACCGATTATAATTAATACTCTTTCAATCCCGATTCAGTAGCCAAATGGCTCTGATCTTCGCCCATTGAATTTGATAGAGTTAAAGAGAGTCTGCGTTGAATCTGAATAGGTGTGTTATGGCGCGGTCACGTCCACATCGGTCCGTGACGATTAGTGCACGCTCACACGCTTCAGGCGGCTAGCTTTTAATACTCTTAACATTTTTCCAAAAGCATTAGCATTCGACGCCGGTACCACAAATCGACGATTTATGTTTATAACTAGACGTTTTAGTTTAAAATGTTGAATTGACTGATGTGTTTGTGTTTAATAATTCAATCTTACCCATTTTGACAGTTTTGTATGAATATAAAATAATAGGGAACAACAAAATGCCATTTTTCTCATAACAACCTTGTAGATTGGTACGACATTGGGGTTGCGTAATAGATTTGAAAATACGAGGTGCCTTTTTATTTTTCGGGTTTTTGAGGAAGACAAAATGCATATTTTTTTCGTCTCCATCTTTGAGACTTTTGTCGAAATGAGAATAATTAATAATCATTAGTAGTTCAGTCTTAAAGGTACAACTAGAAAAAATACAGTTTTAGATACTAAAACACCCAAAAAAGCGGGGGTTAAAATTAACTCATTATGTTTCAACGTCCCAAAAACATCATGTATTAAAAGAAACCATCCTCACAAACAAAAAAACAGAAAACTATACCATATTTAATATCAATCATATAAAATATCTCTAGTATTCCCTTAGCAAATATGAGCGGTAAAATTTTTAGTTAAAAAGTCACCAAAGGAGTTTATTTAGTAAAGTATCGAGCGGCAAGGCCCCAGCTCGCTATGAGATGTATCATTGAAACTTCCCGGGGCGCCTTCAATAACCAACTTCCGAAACTAACATAAAAATGCACCTGAACTTACCAGTTCCTTATTCGTTTTATAACAAACATTTTACTTTAGTTACGCTACGAGTTTCGTCAAACTGTTTTGCGTTTTGTTCACGATAAGTTTTAGATAAAAATGAATATGTTAATAGATCTTGTTAATTCTCTTTTTATGTTCTTAAGTGATAATTGTGTGTTTGTATCTTTTCTGAACAACATACATACATATACTCACGGCTATAAATCCCTAGAAGCGGTAGCCAGAGCTAAGGAATTCGAAATTCCTCAGCCACGTTTGGATAGTTGAGTGGGGAGAAGGTGGTAAAATAAAGGTTGTTGATAATGGGTCTCCAACCGCATCGCCCAAAAATTCCTTAAAAGTCCCATTACCGTTAGTCACCTCTTACGTACACCCACCGGAAGAAATGGGGTAGTGCTTTTCCAAACAAATGCTCTTTAAAATTATTAATTAACATCCTTTTTAACTTATTCACTGTTAATGAACCAAAAACATTAAGGGTGACCCGGATACGAATAAAAGCCGGAATAAAATATCATTTGTTCACTTAACTGACCAATTACCGTTCGCCGTCGCAGATCAAGTTTCAGATCCTTGGCTCACCCCTGACACCGTCCCAAGTCAACTGACACATTCCGACCTCGTGCCCTCACTCACTTTAACATCAGGCCATTATTTTATAGGCATCTAATATTTCATCGATTTTGATGATTCAATTTTATTCTTTCCTCGATTATATCGCTGACAAATCATCCAGCAATTTTTCAATCGTTAGACTTAGAAAAACGTTCAGACTAGGTATTAAGCGTTTCAGTTATCGAATCGCACTAGAAACTGTTTGATGTTTTCGATCATAGAAAATAACATCGGACGTTGCTAACACGTCTTTTCTCTCCAGACGGTCTTCGCTGAGGTAATAATGCAATAAAGCCTCGAGAACCGATCGAGTTTTCTCAAAACGAAAAGGAGTCCTCCCCCGCGAGCCAAGATTGGTGCATTTCGATTTAAAACTATCCTTGGGTGGTTTCAGTCAGTGCTTACCTCGGTTTGTCGTTTTACCGTTCACGTCGCACCATTCGTTTATTCTGCGGTCCTATCCCGTGCAGCGGGTTGGTGTTTCGAATGTATCGCAACATCGGTTGTTAGCGAGTTCCGAGTTTGTCTGGGAGTAGAATAGGGTTGTCTGACCGCACGGACCTGCCACACTTTCTGTAATTGAAAACTGCTGCGCATTTGTACCGGCCGCACTCTGCACACGTCCACAAATAAATCTCTCACCGCTCGCCGGCCGTCGGCCGCCTTTACTATTTTTATGAGCTTTGAATCGTGCGGTAAATGTTCCACGTCCCTTAAATTAGAAACGTTCGAAAAGTTATTATTTTTAACTGTTTATTTAAAATGGTGCTTATTTCTATAATGTTGAAGTATCATTTTCAGAGTAGTCTTATCTTGTTGACTTATACAAAATCTTAGGAAAACATCACCTCAGAAAAGAAGACTCCTTAATTAAACCCGCCCTTTGTCAACTGTTCGTTTAATTTTGATGAATAAAGAAAATTATTTATTTAGCGGCGCCCGCGTCCCGCTAACGTTGATTTATTTTCCGAGTTAACAGACGTTAATAAGGCCGCGCCACCTTGGGGGAATTTCTTTACAATTTGCGATCCTGCAACCTGCACCCACCGGCGGGCGCGGGGCGCTGCCATCATTATGACACGATATCTCACTGAAACACGATATTTCGCAATTTTCCCATTAGCTCTCTTATTATTCATATTTTCAAAATGCATTACTAAAATTCGTTTTTCTGTTACAGGTACGTAACAACAATGTCTTTGAATGCGATTAAGGTGGTGGTAAGTGGAATCTCCCCGCAACGTGATAAATTAATTTGTAACTTCTTGTAAACTACGAGAAATGCACAAAATTTCGACAAGTTCCTCAAAGAAAAACCGCGACGCAACCATTTAAAGTTGAGACGACTAAACTGGCGAAGCACTCGCATAGTAAGTGGCGTAGCTATAGCATCTCGTAGTCGCTGCTACGGCGTAGTAGATCTCTTTGAGTGCAGCAGAGTTGTATTTCAAATATAAATGCATGTAAGTAAGCCGGTTTAATCTCCTTGCAGTGGTTTAACGTCATAAATTTGACATTGAGTCTATTGCGATATTCGTAAACGTGTCCTCCCGGTCCCGGCGGCGTGATAAAATCGTGTTTTATGGATGGCCGCCCGTCAGTTCATTATTTCATTTTATCGATTAAAACTGACATCCCGGGGCGAGTTTCACGACAGTGAAAAATGTATTCGTCCAATAAAAATTGCGATTCCAGCTCCGATTTCAACCGTAAACAATTTAAAACAAAGCAGCACAAGAAATCGATGCTAGCGTTATGAATTTACAAAACGATCGCGTATTGAATAAGTTATGGTTGCTCTTAAAAGGCGCATGCGAAGTGAAAGAGTAGGAGGGAGCTATTATAATACAAAAATGTTTGTTAAATGGACAAAAGGTCTTGGGTTAAAATTTCAGTGTTATTTGAATAGATTGGGGCGGGCGGGAGTGAATACACTGATAGCATCCATCCGGGCGCACCGCACCTCTCATCTATAGCTACTAATTGAAAACATTGCGAATGAGGACTTCACTTATCTTTTGAACATTTCATATTCGCGTTCTATTCGTTATGGTACGAAAATACATTTTTGATTACATCTAAATCATTGTGGGCAATATAATAACTAATATTTAAATTAAATCTAATATTTAGAAAGATTGTTTTTCATTAATGTTTTTGTTCGTTTTACGTAAATTATTACGCTTTCTTTAAAATTACAGTTTACTTTAAAAACTTATAATACAGACAATAACTGATACACTAGTTTACATAATGATTTTCAAAATTTATAATATCTATAAAAAACGTAAAACTGTGACTACAACTTTGCAAATTATAATTTTAAAAGAAAAAACTTTAAAAAGTCTTTTCAAAATCAGCCAGTGATTTTCTTTTTCACATAGCCGTTTCATTCACAAGTCGGAACTTTCTCAATCCACTTATATCAGCTGTGAACCGTTAAGCGAATACAAAAACTTTGCTATGTTTAATCTGCTCCCCTGAAGATATTCATTCGAGTTCCGGAAGTCGTTTTAAATAATCCGACCTGTTTGAAATCATATTTTTATTCGATTCAAAGTTGGTGGAGTTTTTTCATGGTATCATCTCCTTTTCTGAATATTATATTTTTATGAGGCAATCATTTTTTGAATGAATAAAGTTGGTATTTGACTTTGATTCGATAACTATTTTTCAAAATAAAAGTTGTCATAACGGTAATCAAACTGGGCTCAAATCTCGTATAGATTGCAACGTTATAGTACGCTATTAAAAATAAGTTACAAATAAGTACGTTATTAAAGAATGTGATCGTTTCGATTAAGTCTGATTAAGCCTTTTGCATAAATTAAATATTATATTATTTTTACCGATACATAAATAAAAATAATAAGGGTATATAAAATGTGTAGATAAAAACTTGGTTAATGGATAATATATGAATTGATAACTGAGGACGCATTATGTACTTAGTGACTAATTATTTACGAATGTATATACAAGTGATTTGATATTATTTCAGCATACAACGCTTGGAATTTATTCGAATATTTGTTTTGGAATATATATTTATGATAGCAGAGATTTTCAACGTTATCGTGAACGAAAAAAATGCACGAAATTTTATGATATCAAATGTACTCACAGTTAAACGAAGTTTCAAAAAATAATGTCACGTGTTGAGCGAAAGTACCTGGCCACGCCTTCAGCGAAGTATAAAGTGAACGTTGAGTTGTGTTAACTGAAATTAATTATATTATTTGATTCAGAATTTTTTGATATTTTATAGTAATATTTTATTTATGTCCACGTTCAGACATATATTATAATTATTAAAGACTAAATATTAGATGATTCCCGCATTTCTGCATATGACTTTGACTTTGGTATTTGAACTACTGATATAGCTGATTTTTAAACGCCCAACTAATGTCATTGTGTTAAGGCTCGATCCCGAAGAAAGAAATATAAAGAAAGCTTGTATGAAAAGATTAATGAATATGAGGGAAACAAAAGAGATTTGTCAAGATAAAATTGGCGCGATTGATAGTCTCTGCTTGCTCCAATGGGAATAATTTGTATGAGTTTAAGTAAAGTCATCAATCCCTTAATACTTAAGGCCATCAATCCCAAAAAGGGGTAGCCAGATCTTTAGAGCTAGAAACTCCTCAGCCACATTTGGAAGTTAATAAGGGACAAGATGGTAGTGGAAGGGGTAGTGACATTATAAGGTGGCACTACACGGCAATGCTGTGTAGTGTCGGCTTAGAATAGCACTACCCCATTTCTTCCGGTGGGTGTACGTAAGAAGCGACTAACGGTATTGGGGCTTTTAAGGGATTTTTGGGCGATGCGGTTGGAGACCCATCACCAACAACCTTTACTTTTACCATCTTTTCCCCACTATCATTTCCAAAAGTGGCTGAGGAATTTCTAATTCCTTAGCTCTGGCTACCCCTTCTAGGGATTTACAGCCGTGAGTATATGTATGTATGTATGTACTACACGGCAATAATATGTATGAGTTTAGGTAAGTAACTTGAAATATTGATGAATTTGTTGCCAAGCTAGAATTAGGTAAATAATTTAGTTTAATGAAATCCCTTCCGCCTTCAGACAGTCACATGAATTAGATCTTCACAATAATGTGGTTAGAGCCTTAGACCCAGTTCGTTACTAATAGCCCATAGATTTAGCTTTGATTTCCGTTAGGGTGAAATTAAACGGGCTCTTTACATATTTATAGACGGTTGAAGGTGTGTTTTATTTACATTATAAGCACTTTTGGTAAAGTAGTATTGATGGCAATTAAGTCAAAGTATTGTTTTTCATTTCCT
Source organism: Bedellia somnulentella (assembly GCA_963576735.1). Taxonomy (NCBI): domain Eukaryota; kingdom Metazoa; phylum Arthropoda; class Insecta; order Lepidoptera; family Bedelliidae; genus Bedellia; species Bedellia somnulentella. The sequence goes on from OY755176.1 coordinate 2,403,925, forward strand.
TTCACAGCCCAATTTACAAAATAATTCATTCATTCAATTACAGTTTGTGGATTCTTGGTTTAAATTCCTGCATTGTATTATATAATAACGATTTATGAAGTTTTTAATTTTTTATTAAGAGCAGCAATAGTTTTGCCTTGATATTGCTTCTACTATTTTCTGTCTACCCCATAAGACGTTTCTATGCATGTACAAGTATAATTAACATAAAATAAATTAGAATATTAATTAATTTATATTTTTCCGTTGCCTAATGGCTATACGTTAACCTTGCCACCTATATGTTCCGAATTCAATCTCTGGTGTGGGTACACAAATCAAAATCACTATGTGAAATTTATTCCAGGCTAAATAGAATACGGATGAATTTTAATACCGGATTGTCCCAAAAGTAAAACTATTCTGTCTTGTAACTTATTAAAATGGTGTAATTTTGCTCATAGCATATCTACTGACCAAATTTATGTTTCGGTACCATTATGGTCTTCTTTGTCTTCAATTCAAAGCGCTTTGATGATATGTGTATGAATATGAAAGACAACCCCATACTAAATTGGTATTCAGTTTAATCAGCAACCAATTACTGATTTTGATCAAAGCACTGCACCTAGATTGTATCGGCTTCAAAGTCCATCAAATTGAAACCAAAAGCCTGTTCTCATTAATGAATAGTCCTATAAGTGCGTTAAGCTTGGTTCTACTATCAATTCTCATAACTGCAGATCTCGTTAATATAGTGTGTTAATTTTAGTTCACTGCGTATTTGTGTCTATATGGATGGCATTAGTTTTTTTTTAGGCTGCAGACAATTCAAACTACGCTTCTTATGTACAGGTATTTTGTATTAGTACATATTTATATTATTATTATTATTATTTTATTTTCTTTGGAAGATTAACAGACCAATACCAACAATATAATACTAATTATGAATACACAATGCCATTTACAAATCTTCACCTATAGAAAAAATACATAATACTTACAGAACTAAAAAGATTTAGATAAAAATTAAATAATTATAATGTTGAGGTTAGTGAAAAAATTATTGGCCGAAATGTAAATGATATATTAAGAATTCATAAACAATTATTTTCTTTATAATTAACATTATAGTACAAATATTTACAATCATGGTATAAAAATTCAATTAAAACTAAATATATACATTACAAACGAAAAATTTCGTGAAATTCATCGTTGTCAGTGTAGGGTAACGTGCCCAATATACTAGCAGCATTTCCTCTTTGGATGGCCAAGCTAATGCGTTGGCCGAGGTAGCTGCCAGCTCTGGGATCACCACACACTTCCACAAGGCGAGCGGACTGGGCCACCACGGACTTTCATGCCCCCGCAGTGCAGGTCGCCTATCACGACATGCTGCCTTAAATGATATCATCCGTCGGGCTCTTGTCAGCGCCCACGTGCCAGCGACCTTGGAACCTCCTGGATTAATACGGGACGATGGCAGGAGACCCGATGGTATGACTTTGTTGCCTTGGAGAAATGGCAGGGCGCTGATATGGGATGCAACCTGTGTCGACACTCTGGCGCCTTGCCATTTATCCGGGTCGGCGGCGCGTGCAGGTACTGCTGCTGCCAACGCCGAGAGTTTCAGACGGCGTAAATACTCAGTTTTAACAAATGAATATCATTTCATACCTTTCGCCGTTGAAACTCTCGGCCCGTGGGGCAACGAGGCGCGGCTGTTCTTTAAAGAACTGTCCGCTCGCCTTGTGGAAGTGTGTGGTGATCCCAGAAATGTAAATTAGATTAAAATATTAAAATTAAATTATTTCCATCGGATGTTATCAATGTTTAAAAAGTCTTGCTCCAAAAATGGTCTATTATTGCATTGATAAACATATACTTACGGCTATAAATCCCAAAAAAGGGGTAGCCATAGTCTTAGAGCTAGAAACTCCTCAGCCACATTTGGAAGTTGATAGGAGAGAAGATGGTAGAAATAAAGTATCGTATATGTTTTAATATGCATTAACAAATTAGTTAGAACACCAAGTCATAAAAGTTTTATTAATTTGTATACTCAAATCATAAAAAAGCCGTGTAGATTCATGTTTTAATTATACATACATACATATACTCACGGCTATAAATCCCTGAACGGGGTAGCCAGAACTTTGGAATGAGAAATTCCTCAGCCACTTTTGGAAGTTGATTGGGGAAAAGATGGTAATAATAAATGTTTTTGGTGACGGGTTTCCAACCACATCGCCCAAAAATCACTTTAAAAACCCCTATACCCTTAGTCGCCTCTTACGATCACCCACGGGTAGAAATGGGGTAGTATTATTCTAAGCCGACACTACACAGCCATATTATTGATGAATCAAAAAGATTAAACATAAAGGAAATAAAATTACACAGTAACTTGTTTGAAAATAGATATATTTTTCGAATATCCCCCGTGAATTAATAATTACGTCAATATTATCGTAACCAAAACGCACCTTGATTTACTTCGGTCGCTGAACAAATAACCATGAGTAAATAAGCGCGTTGAAATACGTTGATAGGATATTTTTTTATTATTTTTCCGTCACATGTTTCAATCTCGATAAGCTGCTAGTTCGTTTACTATTTTATGTGGCGTGGCTTCACTAAACATAGGAAATTATGCGTGCGTTGTAAGTCTTTGATGATTTTATATATTTTTCGTTGCTAAAACTTGGATCGATTCATTTGTTTTTAAATGAAAAGTACAGATACTTGTAAAAATAAAATAGATAAAAACAAATGTAATTCGTCACAAAAAGCTTCAAGTCTTACTTCGTCAAACTTATTAAATTGGTATATAATCGCTATAGATTAGATTCAAGGCGTGAATATATGCATGTACATACATACATACATACATACACTCACGGCCGTAAATCCCAAAAAGGGGTAGCCAGAGCTTCAGAGCTAGAAACTCCTCAGCCGCATTTGGAAGTTAATAGGGGAGAAGATGGAAAAAATAAAGTATCGTTGGTGATAGGTCTCCAACCGCATCGCCCAAAACCCACTTCAAAAGCCCCACACCCTTAGTCGCCTCATACGACACCCTCGGGTAGAAAGGGGTAGTGATATTCTAAGCCGACACTACACGGCAATATATGCATGTATTAACTAATTTTGACTTTTGTAATGAGTTGATGTTTTCACAATATTATTTCTGAGTTTATAATAATAAGTTTATACTGTAGTTCAGTAATCTTATGAAATGTTGGTTTGGAAATTATCACAATATTCTGTGCTGTGAGAACACAAAGTTATAATTTATATGCGTTGTATAAAATAAACAAGATGAAAACAAATAGTTGTATACCGAAAACAGTTACTATCATCATCTATTAGTTTTAATTAATCGTATGGACTTCATAAATAATCGTAAAGTGAGGGTATTTCAATATTTTTGTGTTCTTGTCAGTATGCGCGCGACCATAACATTAATCAGTTGATATCTTAGTACTTTTGTTATTTGTTGTTAAATGTGCTGTGTTTTGATTGGAACAATATGTTTAATTTACGTGAAATGTTATCGAAGTTACGAACATTGAATGAAAATCGTGATGATCCGGCACTAGAAAAGGTTAGTGATTTTGATTATTTGTGTCTATCTTTATGAACTCAAAAATTAAACGAAACAGAACTGTGTGGTGTGTAACAATGCATTTAAAGATAAACCCTTAAATTTTATATCACAAATACAAAGTAAATGCATCAGAGACAAAAGTTCGCTTTATTTTAGCTCGATAGTAGATTCAACTTTATGTTGCGGTCTTCAGACCCCCTCGCTCTGCGGTGGTTTGTGTCGACTCACTCACAACACATTAATCACATAGAATTACAGGGTTACCTTTCGCCAATTTTTCATTCTTGTTTTGTAGTATTTTGATGATTGAAAAGTATATAATTTAAATCCATGTGTAGTTCTCAAAACTAATAGTTCAGGCTCCCTGTATAAAGAAATGTTGGTTATATTGAATAATAAAAATAATTCTATATATCCTATAAACACAATATCAGGAATGAATAGGGTTTATAAACTTATTTTTGTACTGTTAATTAAAAACTTATTTACTATTGTATAGGGTTCAACTAATTTATATTTTTGAATACCTTTTAATATCAGTCAATAACGTATCTCCTACATCATAAATAGGATTCCAAACAGTCTCGTATTTAATCTATATATACTTTTTCAAACGTTAAACCAAAATCAAAAAAATTGCATCATGGCCATAAATCCCCAGAAGGGGTAGCCAGAGCTAAGGAATTAGAAATTCATCAGCCACTTTTGGAAGTTAAGTGGGGAGAAGATAGTAAAATAAAGGTTGTTGGTGATGGTGCTATAACCGCATCGTCCAAAAATCCATTAAAAATCCCATTACCTTAGTCGCCGGTTATGATCAGCCATGGGAAGAAATGGGGTAGTGTTATTCTGAGCTGACACTACATAGCAAAATACATATAACAGAAAATTAATTCCACAATTATAATATTTTTTGTACAAATCGCCAACCCTACTTCTCAGTGTACATACGTGTATTTCATACGTGATGTGCCAATTCATCGAAGACGCGACTTCCTTCTTCACGTAATCAATGGGCCACTCCGCTAATACTTCCACTCATTTGTCAATATCAACTTTGTGGTGCGAACGTCTTTCATTGATATTACTGTGATAATAACTGAACCGCGTTTATGAAAGATATATATTTTGTTCTAGTCATATGGTTGTTTCCTTTGAAGACATTTAAAGAATTTTAGTACGTTACTATAATTATGTAAGTGTGGGAAGCAAGAGAAATTCGTTAGGATCGTACAAAGTGGCAATCGATAGTGTTTTGACACATGACCCACACCGTATTGGAAATAAAGTAATGATAGATAAATTAAATACTTATTTTTTGAGGTATTCAATTATAACATAACATAAACGTTCACGCCGTTTATCCCCGAAGGGGTTGGCAGAGGTACCAATACACCTGAACTCACATGGCAAGCGCCATCTAGTTTCCAGAGAAGGTACCCACGTTTTGCTTAGACAGTGTACTCACGTGATAGGGGGCAGGCCTATCGCCGTTTTGTACGAATACACTGTCACATGACTAAGTACAACTCAGCCATGTGGGTTTCCTCACGATGTTTTCCCTCAACGTTAGCAACCATGATAAATTAACCACACATATGACTTTAGAAAAGACAAATTGGTGTAGGCCCGTCCCAGGATTGGAACTCACGCCCTTCTGTTTTCGGGCGGGTGTTCTACCCACTGGACTATCGTGTCGCTTAATTTTATCGCGTATTGCATTATATCATGTTAATTACAAATAAAAGCAAATATATTTAGTGTACACAAGATAAATAAATCTAATTAATTGATTAAAATACTGTCTTTAATATAAACTAATAATGCGTCATTTTTTTCATAATTGAATTCTTGATACACGGAATCTATGTATTATATTTCGTTTAAAATCCGTGGCGTAACACATAGTGGTAGAACCCATTATGTCTGGAAGTCACTTTTAAAGGCAAAGCTTATACCATTTAAGTTAGTTATTGTTTTTTGTGCCTTCAATTACCATAGGTCTGTTACTTTTCTATTTTTTATTTTTGTATATAAACTGTTGTTCCTTAAGCCAAAGAATAGAAACCGTCTTTCTTTAAATGATAAAAGCTAACGTAGCATACTATTACAGTTTTTTAATATAACCTATAGTTGGTACAATATCGGTGTTAATAAAAATAGATAGCAGCAGTGCGCCGCCCAACGCCGTTTACTATGGTTAGTCGCCCGCCCTCGTCCGTTACTAGTCGTTAAACGCTCGCCAACTGCTCGTTATCGTTGCCCTCTTACGCAGCTGCATTATACTTTCATTTCAATTACTAATGTTTATTGTGTTGTGACATTAATTTATTATTAATAATAACTAAGTCGTATTTTTCTGGTGGTTCCAGTTTATAAGCAAAAAATAGAAAATATAAATTATTAAAATAATATATTCTAGAGGTTGAAACTATTTTCACACTATAAACGCATCCACGGCTATAAAAGAAATTACTCAATTACTTTTGGAAATTTTGTAAGAAAAAATAGTGATAGTGTAAGTCTCCACCAATTACGCCAAAAAATAATTAAGAAACCCCAAAACTATAGGTTGCCTTGTACGGTCACGTGGAAGCAAATACACTTAATTTATTTATAATTATTATTATTTACAATTTAATTTATTATTTTCCAACAATAAATACTAAACTACATACATACATACATACATATACTCACGGCTATAAATCCCTTAACGGGGTAGCCAGAGCTTTGGAATGATAAATTCCTCAGCCACTTTTGGAAGTTGATTGGGGAAAAGATGGTAATCATAAATGTTTTTAGTGACGGGTCTCCAACCACATCGCCCAAAAATCACTTAATAAGCCCCTATACCCTTAGTCGCCTCTTACGATCACCCACGGGTTGAAATGGGATAGTGTTATTCTAAGCCGACACTACACGGCAAAAATAAACTAAAATACTAAAAAAATAAACATACTAAAAATACTAAACTAGTTAGGATAATAACTGAAAAACTACTATAGTAAAAAAAAACAAAAGAAAAAAATAATAATATCGTAATGTAGAATAATTTAATTTACGTTTTCTTATAACTCAAGATACATTAAAACAGATGCATCGTTCATAGAACATCAGTATTGCCTAATATATACAAACACAAACCCACACTAGAAAGGATAGCCACTTTTGAGAGTTACATGGGGAAAATATTGTAAAATAAAGAGTTGTTAGTGATCGGTCTTCAACGGCGTCTCATACATACATACATACACTCACGGATATAAATCCCTTAACGGGGTAGCCAGAGCTTTGGAATGAAGAATTCCTCAGCCAGTTTTGGAAGTTGATTGGGGACAAGATGGTAATAATAAATGTTTTTGGTGACGGGTCTCCAACCACATCGCCCAAAAATCACTTAATAAGCCCCTATACCCTTAGTCGCCTCTTACAATCACCCACGGGTAGAAATGGGGTAGTGTTATTCTAAGCCGACACGGCTATAACGGCGTCTCCTAAGAATTTATTCAAAAGGTCTATTACTTTTTGTCCCCTTTTTACGAACACCCATGCGAAGAATCGAGACTCTTTAATATATTATATATTCTATTCTTAGCCATCACTTCAAAACATATTATATTGTCTTATTATATTGTAAATCAAATGTTTATCTTTAAATTTAATTTTAAATACAAGAACTCATGGATGATCTTTTTTGAAAAAATAATAATTATGGGAGCTTATTTGCCTTATCAAAAAATAGCCTGTCGAAATATTTAGGTTATATTATGATGATCTGGAAATTTCGTAAGAACATAACAAAACCATTCACCCACGTCGCCAAAAATGTACATCATAAACAATAGCGAAAAGCCAAGTAATTACAGGATTAAATGCAATATCCCGCAACTAGCGGAATAAAACACACAATTTTCAATTAAAAAAAGTGCAACAGTCGAACAAACATCGGCTAACTAGTTTAAATACCCGCTCTAGCGTTTCCTGCTACAACACGGCTACGATAGCCACGAGTACGAAGGGACAATTGACTACGAGCCGCGTAGCAATAATTTCACTTCGGTCAGATGCACATTTTAACCGTAGCTCTGTATATTTTACTCCGTATGCAACCTTCATCTGCATATGAATCGGTTACTGACTACACATTTTTCAACAGAGCCGCTAATGGGCCTCCGATTGGACACATATGTGAAGGCCTATGTTGATTTAATTGTTGGGTTTACTTACGATGTAGTTTGATAAATTTCTGTATGGTTTAATATTGATTTCTGTTTATTGGTTGTAATTGTGGCTTTTTCTTTTAATTACAAATGATTTTGCAATAAAATTCAAGTTTAAAACTTAATACGTATATTACATTTAAATATAGTTCTCTAGAACTTCATTGAGGTTGTGGAGCTCATTAATTAATACATATGATTCATTAACCTTCCTTTCCAAACTAAGTAGTCAAAAAGTTGTAGTTTTATTGCTTCACAAAAGTTTGCAATAAATGTACATAAAAAGCAGACAGCCAGCAGTTTGCTCTAAAAGCAACCCCAAGTGTGTATTTAGGAAGATTGCATAATGTTGTGTTGGGAAACAGTGTATATATATTATTTATTTACGCTTCGTTCAAATATCATATGTTCGCCAAAAAATTCTCGGAACGTTTCCGGAAAGCTGTTTATTTGCATTGGTATATGAGGTAGCGAATTGCCGTGTTAGTGTATATCACGACGACGCTAGGGAGCAGAGCAGAGGCACCGTCGGTAGGTAATTGAGCTCCACGCCCCACCGTTCGCTGGACAAACATCACTCCAGCTTTCAGCGAAACTTTATTTCCTGCTAACGGGTAAAATGTGAACAAACATAGTTTCCACCGAAATAAACGCCGATATGTTATGACTGTTTATTTTGTAGCAAACGAATATTTTGCTATCCGATGCTAATATTGGCATTGCTCAGACAGATTTTTTTTGGTTTTGATTCTACTAGTTAAAATATTTTAATGAAAGCTGTAAAATGAAATGAAAAACAAATAAAGCTAAATAGTTGAAATGTTTACATAAAATTAAATGAATGCTTTTTGATGTCAAATATTTTAATTTTTACTGCGTTTGATGTATGCGTGGATGGGATATTGTTCGAACAAAGACTAAAATCGTAACTATATTTGTTCTGTATTTTAATTTTTAGCCAGCGTTTTAACTAACATTTTAGCTAGTAGAGTTTTTACAATTATCTTTTAACTTAATAGAAACAATAGTACTTCAAAAACCAATAGATTTGTTAGTCCCCTAAAAAAGATAGAAAGAAAGAAGAGACATTTATTCACATTTGAATTACTAAATAAATACCATACAGTTTACTAAAACATTAAAATAATAAAAAAAAACATAAAAAACAAGTGACAAAGAAAATTATAAATTCAACAAATATATAAAAGCAACAAGCCCTTAAACATTTTACAAAAATGGCCTTTCAACACCCTGTATTATAACTAGTCACGTAAGTAAAATATAAGTGAAGTAGATAAATGGTGAGGTAAATACAAATTGTTAAGTTAGCCGAGAGTTGGCAGGCTTCAGTGACATGTTCCCGGATCGGTTTATCAAAGAAACCAACTTGACATTTTTATTGAGGACCGATCGCAAACATATTTCCCTCGGAGGAGGAACTAAATAAATATTCTGTTTGGATTTCTTTTATCTTATTTTAAAAGATATTTATAAGCATCAACACACTTTGTTTTTTATAAATGGTCATTTGAATTGTACAATTAAATGCATATATATTTTTAGTCTCTACTTTCTTCACATCAATTAAATAAGTTTAATTTTATCACTGCATTGCTGCTGTGTAGTACCGGCTCAGAATAGCACTACCCCATTTCTTCCGGTGGGTGTACGTAAAAGGCGACTAACGGTATTGGGGCTTTTGAGGGATTCTTGGGCGATGCGGTTGGAGACCCATCACCAAGAACCTTTATTTCACCATCTATTCCCCACGCACCTTCCAAAAGTGGCTGAGGAATCTAATTCCTTAGCTCTGGCTACCCCTTTCTTGGGATTTATAGCCGTGAGTGTATGTATGTATGTATTTTTGTAATTTTATCACGACTGTTTTATTACATAATTATATATTTTTCCACTTTCTTGCTAATAGTTGTTCTAACGTTCATCTGCAACTTTTAAAGAGTGTTATTAATTTTGTATGAAAAGTTTTGAAGCAGATTAATCATTGAAATTTTCCGGTTAAATTAATGACCCTCAAACACTTAAAGTAGCTCGATAACTTCCGTAATTTGAAAAGTGTATGATTGCTAAACTTGTTGGTATTAAGACAAGCTTACACACGAAAGTTCACGTAATATTCAGAAGTTTTGATACCTTTACTATACAGTTTGAGGCAAGTAAGTAATCGTCGGTTTAAAGTTCATGTTCTAGTGGTAACACAACTCTAAACATAATATATTTTAGAATTGCAAAGAATCGGTATCTGTGGAAATTATATTTCAACAAAACACAGTATGTAAAACCGAATACATACATACATATACTCACGGCTATAAATCCCTAGAAGGGGTAGCCAGAGCTAAGAAATTAGAAATTCCTCAGCCACTTTTGAAAGTTACGTGGGGATCGGATGGTGAAATAAAGGTTCTTGGTGATGGGTCTCCAACCGCATCGCCCAAAAATCCCTTGAAACCTCTATACCGTTAGTCGCCTTTTACGTACACCCACCGGAAGAAATGGGGTAGTGCTATTCTAAGCCGGCACTACACAGCAATAACCGAATATACCTCCATATAAGTTTGAATCGAGATAAATGTACACAAGTATTGATATCGAATCTTTTAGAGTTTTATCCAAACATAATTCAGAGTTAGATTGCAACATGCAACCTTTAACGCACAGTGACGGCGGCGGCGGGGAATCCTCCCGGACATATGTTTACGAGCAACGTAAAACATGGTCAATATGGTCATCCCAGTTTTACGAGTGTTGCTTAACACATTGTGCAGTAAACCGGGCCTGCCCCTCGATCCCTCACTATCTATATAGTTATCTGAAAAGTTTTACACGTAAGAAAGTTCCAAGTGTCGGGCTCTCATTGATATGGGCTTTTAAAACTACTGCTACTGTATTACTTGGTCAGTTCATCTCTTATTGTTTTAGTTGGACGATTGAAGTTTTACTGTCGATGCAATTTATTACGCACTTTTATGGTTTGTACTTGAAAGTCATACTTCTTTAACGTTCTGCACAAAATGAGATAACTTTAAAAGAGTTTGATGTTTATTTTCTCTGTGGACCTTAGCGTGTGTTTTTTTAACAGTTTGTGTATTTGGATTGACAGTAATAATATACCTATACATACTTGTCAAAACTAGGGTGGTTAAATAACCGATAGTAAAATCTTTTAGATCGTTGGTGCATTCCTTTTATCCCATGCAATGATCCGTGCAAATTATAGCTTGTAAAATTCCAACTCAACAAATTAAATTATTATAGTCGTTGCAAACATAGCCAATAATGCCCAATTTCTACTTTGAAACATTCATACGATAGTAAATGATTTCCCGCAAAACCTAACCATGTAATTTCACCCCAGCTAAGTATACACTGACTGAAATTTAGGAAATAATGAGCTATTCATAATTTCGGTGGCCACGTTGGCTTATGCTGCAAGCTGCAACCAAAAATACCCTATTAGTGTGTGTTGAACAGTCAGCTGTAGATGACAACGGTCGGCAACCACAACGTGGCACCGAATTTGTGACACAACCTGTCACCGCCCCTTGCAATTTTCTGTGTTTACAATTGCTCAATACATACATATACAGGGTGGCGCATTCAAATCGGTCAGTATGGGAAAGTCTGAAACTATAAGACATACGAAGATTTGTTCTTAGGAACCATGTCACCGATTTTGATAAAAAGAAAAACTGCATTCATACATTTGAAAAAAAACTGTACCCAGCTCGGGAATCGAACCCGGTTGTTTTGAAAAAATAAACTTACACTTTTTCTATTTTGATATCGATTGTGTAGGTCTTAAGCTGTAAATGTCTCCATAAAACATGATGTCTAAAATGAATAAAATGCATTGTTTTGACATACTTTAATTTCTTAAAGTAGGTGTTCGAAGTGACCACCATTTTTTTTAATACAATTTTCAACACGTTTAGGTAACGATCTTGCTATTGCATTTTGTATCTTCATGTGGTGAATTTGCGTTAAAATTAACTCAACTCAACTTAATGCAAATCACATGATACTGTGCATGTATGTAATAACTTATTATTAATAGTCATAGAGACAATTTTACATGCCTGAACTTCTTGATTATTGTAACGGTGGTCACTTCGAACACCTACTTTGAGAAATTAAAGTATGTGAAAACAATGCATTTTATTCATTTTAGACATCATGTTTTATGGAGACATTTACAGCTGAAGACCTGCACAATCGATATCAAAATAGAAAAAGTGTAAGTTAATTTTTTCAAAACAACCAGGTTCGATTCCCGAGCTGGGTATAGCTTTTTTTTCAAATGTATGAATGCAGTTTTTCTTTTTATCAAAATCGGTGACATGGTTCCTAAGAACAAATCTTCGTATGTCTTATAGTTTCAGACTTTCCCATACTGACCGATTTGAATGCGCCACCCTGTATATAATCATGACTGAATTCCTAAGGCAGTAACCAGAGATAGAATTTTTGAAGTAAAACATCGGATTTTTGGTGATTAATTGCTACCCACATATTGCAAAACAGTCACTTGAATCCCTGTACCCCTAATAAGTTGCCTTTTACGACCCCCAAACAAAGGGGTGGGTAAAAGCTATTCTCAGCGGGACTACACAGCAATAACTAACTAATCTAAGTTTATGAAATTTAAATAATCTGGTTAGAAAATCATTATATTTGGATATAATTGTAGTTCAAGTTGTTTAGTATTAAGCGTCAACAAAATTATAAATCTTTAGGCAATGCAACATATTAACATTGTTTTTTGTGAATAGTAATCCTATGATTTTAAATAAAACATAATTTTAATTCATAAATCATTGTAAACAACGTATAGTTCATCTAGTGCAGAAAAATACGTCGCTTTACAGCTTAAACACGTTATAGAAAAGAAAATCAGCACTACATTTCAAGCAAAACAAATGCTTTCTCACCTGCTATATACATCCAGTTGTGAACAGTGAGCACTTTTATACAATTTTCTAGAGTATGTATTTTCTTAGTGAAACCGTGAGCTGTGGATTACGTACATTTGTTGAATGTCACAAAGAGTGCACTTAGTGTTATCTCTTTGGTTATGAATTCATATTAAAATAGAATACCTTTTGACTGAGAACGAGCCGCTTATAAACCGTGCACTTAACATATGAAACATTCAGTACGTATTCAGAAAGAGGCGGCGGAACCCTAAATAATAATTAAATAACCGGCGGGACCCGGGTATTTGCATAATCCGTACAAAACCGCCTCGCTCATATAAACAAAGGTTTTTTGATATAGCGTCGCTGCTGTATCGTAATTGTAGTGTGTGTGAGTGTTTCGCTGTCTAATTGCTTCGTCTGTTCTTTGTAATGCTGAATCTTTTTGCTCCTAATTCAGAAATACGATGACCTGTGTTCGGTTCTAACAACACTGCGAGTGCCCTATTTTTTCTTTCAAAGTTGATTATGTCAAAGAGCTTGGCTTAATGTTTTGTGCAAAATGTCTAAAAGCATTTTGAATTATACTCATCATCGCAATATTAAATCATTTAGAAAATCGGAGTCCAAGTTGTTTTTTAGGAGTGATTTTTATTACCTCGTCCGCTTTCTTAAAATATCTAATTCCAAGTATCATCCTTTCAAATTTTGTCAGAACCTTCGTTATTCAAATTGTTTAAACATCAGTACGTCAGTAATTTATTTACTAAGCGAATTTTCAGTGAAGGTTTAATAGGAAGCTTCAATAAGTTTATAGCTTATTGAAAATCAGTTTTGTATAAGTTATCAAAGATGATTATATTAGGTGGATCATGTCTGTCGTGACTGTCGGTAATTGACGCGGGTTTTCGTAAATAATTAACATTGTTATTAAAACTTTCCACTCAACAATTTGGACGCGCCAATCGCGTGGCGAACGTGAAATTCGTTCAAAACTAATGATTGATTACAATTCTGCGATTATCGTGTAAGCAATATTGCAATCAACTAATTGGTTTTTAGAATTGTTACGAAAATCTTTAAAAAAAGCTGAAAATTTTACAATCGGATCCCTTTTACATACTAATACATATTCTGATATGGCTTAACGTTCCGAAAAAGGCTTCATTTAAGTAATAAGTGAGTAAAAATCTATAAGTAAGGTATGTTGGTGATGAGTCCCATCTTACGACACCCACAAGAAGGGTTAGTGCTTTTCTAATCCGACACTACATTCACGTACGTGCAGTTTATACTTACTATGCCTCAATGTTTAAAATTTCTAAATGTATTTCTTTCCCTAAACGAATTGGATTTTTGGTTAACAATAATTTTGTTTCAATTATTATTGTATTAAATTATGTTAAGCGAAACAACGAATTCAAAACAACAATATTTGTTTGACAGAATTGTTGGCGTGGGACCATTATATTTGTACATATACACATACATACATATACTCACGGCTGTAATTCCCTAGAAGGGGTAGCCAGAGCCAAGGAATTATAAATTCCTCAGCCACTTTTGGAAGTTGCGTGGGGAAAAGATGGTGAAATAATGGTTTTTGGTGATGGGTCTCCAACCGCATCGCCCAAAAATCCCTTAAAAGCCCCAATACCGTTAGTCGCCTCTTACGATCACCCACGGGTAGAAATGGGGTAGAGTTATTCTAAGCCGACACTACACGGCAATTATATTTGTGTTTGATATTTTATCATATTTATTTGCTGTATAGTGTCGGCTGAACACAGCACTTCTCTGTCTTTATTTCAGTGTACGTTTTACGAGGCGACTTAGGTTACGGGATGTTCATAAGTGATAGTTAGGCGATGATGTGGGTAAAAACCCATCACCAACGGTAATACATTCTAACATCCCCTCTCCTCTTTACTCCCAAAAAAGCTGGGTTCTAATTGGGAAAAATGGCAATTGATGGCGTGCGCATACAAATGCATAGAAATCTATGTTACAGCTTGTAGTTATACAGTAATTGTAACATAACAATGTAATAGTGTAACAGAAACATCGTGTCGAAATGTGGCTCTGAAATCCGTTCTATTCGCGGATATCATGAACATTTTCATCGACACATTCTTTAGAAGCTAGTGCATTTGCGCGCCTACCAATATCCAATATTAAATTTATACATATCTTGCAATCCTTTTTGGGGTAAATTGATGTGGATTTTCAATTTATGTAATCATCAAAGTGTATATGTATCGTTTCTTTCATAAATGCCCTTTTAATCATTTTACGTTAGACTGGACGCCTTGTCCTTTTTGGGAATTCTCTATTTGATTTTTTAACCGACTTCGAAAAAAGGAGGTTCTTAGTTCGATTGTTTGTGTGTATGTATGCTTGTCCGCGATTATCTCGTTGTTCTCCGTAGTAATCTTTTACTGACAATCCCAAAATCGGTCGTAATTATGAAATAAAATTTTATATTCCCTTTCTGTAAAAAACATCTTTCACTTCGCTCTACTCGTAAGCACATTATTTTATTTCTCATGTTAAGTACTAAATATCTTGAAAAGTAACAATACAAAAAGTCTTTTAAGTAGACTACTTTTAGTTGATAAGCTTCTATAGGCTCTCTATTGTCATACTTATAAAGCCGTCACTGCAATCCCTTGAGAATTTTCTATGAAATAATATTCTTTATATTGTATAGCTTGCTCTCTGATTGAAACTCTATTGTAAACATTGTACGTTAAATAAAGAGCCCCGTATGGAATACGTATAACTCTTTCCTTGTTAGACAAGTTAGATTTTTGTGGGATTCACGTTAAAGTTTAAAATAATATTATTCTGTATTTTCTCATGTGGTTTTGTTTTAAGATTAGTAATTGTGAAGGGTACGTTATTCATCGCATATGATATATTGACGACTAGGTGAAGATTGCATGTAGCCGATGAATGAGGGTAGCAAAGGAAAAAGTGGGAAAGGCTTATATCCAGCAATGGAAGTCTTTAGCCACTATATGAGTGTAAAAAATAGCAGACAACCTAAATAAGAAGAATCAAAGAGAATAGGTTGAAAAAAGAAGTATACCTATAAAAGAGTCGTAAAAAGTGTCGATCGATAGTCTCTGCCTACCCCGATGGAAATGACGTGAATATATGTATGTATGAATGATAAGCAAAGCTCGCCGTTGACGGGATATTGCAAAAGGCCTCGCAGGTAGAGGGCCAAGGGTGTGGGAAGGGGTCAATGCGATATAAAAAGCGGTCACGTATGCGCGAATCTCGGGCGTCAAATGTTTCGTTTTATTTAATAAAAGCGGACACTCGTTTACATTCGCCCCTCCCATAACGCAGCCTTCATTTTTATATTATCGTCAAAAAATAAATTCGAGTCTTGTAATGATTGTAGCGCGATTGTCGAGTCGCTTTGACTCCGAACACAAATCCCTAAAAGCCATCGAGCATTAACAATTAAAAAAGGTACGGCGTGAGATGAAATCTTTTATTCATTCAGCTGGCAAAAGTGTCACGGGGAGCGACCGACCGCTTACACCTACAGCCGTATCATCGGGGAGAAAAGTTGGTATTGTCCATTCACCTGGACTTTTCATATTGAAATAAACCTTATGCTGACCATTTAAGAGTCAATATTTAGGAGTTCGCGAATTCTTTAGAGAAAAATAAAGGGGTCAATTAGGTGCTTTATTCTTAAAATTGATTTCTAAAAGCATATGATTTACATTCTTAAACCTGCTTTTTTTAGACCAGTGAATTATTTTTAATTTTCGATTAAATGAAATATCTTAAAGTAAAAGCCATACATAATTTAAAAAAATGACACCTTATGCTCAGAATTATTATTAGCTCCTATTTTTATCTCAGGCATCTAGAAATGCACCGATAACAAAAATGAAATAAACTGATAAAGAAAGGTTAGGTTAAAGGAAAGGTTGATCCATAGTTTTATTTGTGGAAGTAGTTGAGTGCATCAGCGCTAGCATAAAATGTACCTGCCCACTGCGACACGAACGGCGGTGGCGGCAACTCATGATTAATGAAACTCCCTATTCATCCACAAAATAACACGAAACTTCAAGAAATTACTCCCATTTTCTCATTCAAACAATTTTATTAGCAAAAGTTTTAAGCACTTGGAAATTAATAAGGCCCATCATAAACAATGACTGATTTGTTTCTTCTCAAAAGTTTTAATTGGTTTAATGTTGGAGAACATATTTCTGTAACTGGTGGCGCGGGAATTACGTGACATTCGTGTTTCCTGAATATTGACATCAGAATTTGCGCCCTTTCCTGCACGACTAATTAAATTCGTACTGTTTTATTCATTTATACAGCACTTGCTTTTGCCTACTACTTTGCTTGTTTAATTTGATGAATACTTAAGAATCGCTTTATTCGCTTTGTTTTCATATAATAACTGCATTTAATATAACAAGAACATAAAGTCTAAGATTAATCAGATATAAAAGATCTCGGTTAAAAAAACCCAATATATTTTTCATCAGATAGCCCTCAATTGAATCAAATTTACATTAATTATCCATCTTTACTCATTTAGGTGTGAACTGGAATGAAGCTTTAATTCCGACTTCTCACCGCCGACTTATCTTTACGACGGAAGTTAATTGCGCAAAGATCTTTAGCTTGAAACAAATTCGGAATGGGCTGTTAAGAGGTGAATTTGCATAGAAGATAGTCTGCGAACAATTAGCGGCGGGCAGGCAGCGTCTGCTTATCGCGGTGCTGTGGAACCGAGCCGTTATTAAGTTTACGATGCGCCTTAACGAATAACACAAATAAATATAAGGTTGGAGTTTATTGTGCGTTTTATGGACCGGTAACTTTTTTAGCAGACGAAGCCGTGATAACTCGGTACAACTCCGGGCATCGTGCAGTCGATGAGGGTTCGAATCTCGAGTCGGGCCTACACCAATTTGTCTTTTCTGAAGATTTTCTACCCATGTATGAGGTCTAAGGGTATTGGGGCGCTTTAAGGGATTTTTTGGCGATGCGGTTAGAGATTTATCACCAACAACCTTTATTTTACCATCTTTTCCCCACTCAACTTCCAAAAGTGGCTGAGAAATATCTAATTCCTCAGCTCTGGTTACCCCTTCAATGAATTTATATCTGTGAGTATAAGTATGTATGTATGTTTGTTGAGCAATTTGCAAATGTTTTTGGTCATTATTGAATATCTTTACCTTAAGACTCGGGCAAATAACTCTCTCTCAAAAAGCTCCGGTTACCCCTTTTAAGGATTTAGCCGTGAGTATATGTATATATGTAACTTTTTTTACAATGGTTCGAGCGTAGTTTGAATAATGCGGGCTGGTTGCGGTGGGCGAGCTCACACTGCTCTATTTACTTATCTGTGTCTGCTGCACTCAATGGATGTCACAACCGGAAAATAATGTACGCTTTCTATTTATTCGGTTCCGGTCTTGTTGTTTGTACGGATAGGGATGATTTCCGATCTGTTTCTGAAGGTAAGTTAGGCTTATCGGTTATTTTAATATTGCATTGCTTATATTTTTGCTATATCTAAACGTACACATTTAGACCAGATGGGAATGTGTTCTAAAAGGCATGCGTCTTAAGTATGAAGAATCAAAGAGCATGTATCGAAAGATTGCTAGGTGTAAATGAAGCTAAAAGGTTTGCTAGCATCGTACAAAGTGGCGATCGCTAGTCTCTGTTACCCCTTTAGGAAATAATGGGTATGCATCTAAATGTAAGCAGCTAATACAGTATCACGTTAGTTTCCATTTTCTATTAAAATATCTACTATAAGTAGTGACTGTTCAATTACGCTTCGAAGCATAGTATTACAAACATACATATACTCACAGCAATAAATCCCTAAAAGGGGTAGCCAGAGCTTCAGAATCAGTAAAGACTTCAGCCACTTTTGGATTTTAAGTGGGGAAAAGATTGTAAATACGTAGTATAATATAGGCACAGTATTACTGGAATAATACATTAATGAAAAAAGTTAATGATTTTGTCCTAAAAACATCTAATTATATTCCAAATAGATCTCCCTAAACAGATCCGAAAGTTTTGTTTTGTTGAAACTAAATTATAGAAAGTTAAAACTCAGATTAGAAGGGAACACAAAAGTTCGCCAATTTATCATAAACTATCTAATCAATTTAACAAAACGATCCGCCATTAATAACGAATCCCGGAGGTCAAAATTCGTGGCCCTTAATTGTAGGCTTTGTGCAAAATGATTGTTATTAATGATTATAACAATGCTTCGAAGCTAGCAGAGGGTAGTCATGAAATTTGCTTTCTAAGTTTGGTTTATGATTCATCAATAATTTTACATTAACCGAGACAATTTATAGGTTTTTATGGAGATGTAAGTCAACCTCAAATATCCTGATTACATCTTAACAAAAAAAGCTTGCACTGGTTTGTGAATATATTTTTCGTTGTTACTAAGACTAAGCCTACTTATAACCCTTTGTATAAATAAATGACATACAGATGAAATTCATCGGGTTTAAATATTCTGTCACATCATAATTCACAAAACTTGTATAAGTTTTATAAAGTACCCATTTATTTGATACTATCAGCTACTGGATACAGTAGAAACAGCAGAATTTAAAGAATATTATATTACGACATCTCAAGGAAGTATATCATTACTTTAAATATGGGCGGAACATTTAATCACCAGTTTAATTTTATCCGCTTTGCTATTGCTCCGAGTAAAGTAAGCACTTGTTGCCAACCCTCATATTTTATTGAGATTTTCTAACGGACTTTAAATTTATTATTAATATACCTAAATTGCTTATGCGTGTCTTGGATTAAGCTCGGCGGTAATAACTCCGCTTCTGCGTTTTTATGAACAGATAATCTGCCTTCGGCTCTCAACTTTGCAAAGTGCCCTGCTCCATATGTTTCGGGTAAAAAGAAATTGTTCTCTATTCATACGCCGCGGCCTCTTTTACGGTTTGAGTAAAAACACGGCTCTGCTGAAAGATAAACCTGAAGCCTGTTGAATTTTACGATTCCGCTAAGCCGCCTTAAAGTGGGCCCTTCGTGAATATTTTGATTTATTTATGGGCGGAGAAAGGGTGGCTCGAACCGGTTAGTAATCGCGAGGCGGCGCGTTTCCGACTCTTACAACAGCCAGGATGTAGCCAAGCTCCTTCTTTATCATTTGGAAATTCAATCATATTTTCCGGTGCTAAATCTGCTTCTACTATTCCGACAAAGTGAATGTCTCATTATTCAATATAATTCGTGCTTTGCTTTAAAAAGACAAACCTAGCATCTATATCAACAGATTTAAAAGGAATTATAGGGTTTAAAAAAATTATCAATGTTCCACATTTTTATTTGCTTTAGGTTTAAAGTACTGCTAAGGATTTCAATCGGCGTATCCTTCCTTTATATATTAACTATGTCAACATTTTACTGGAATTATGATCACTGCATTTAATCACAGTTCTGTATAAAAAATATACCTTAAAAGACAAGATTACTAACAGATCTCTTTATGTGATCGAAAGAAAACTAACATCAAAGTAGAAATAAAATCCTAAAACTCGTGTCCAAATTCAAACATTAGGTCATTTAAGAAACTCAATCCACTTAAAGCTGTAAAACTCCGAATTGAAAGTGCATCTCTCTGATTCCTCAAAGCCGCTGCATTCAATGTTTGTGTGCCGGTAAAGTAGTCACGAACGCTTTTATTTTTATTTTGAATGAAGTCTACGTGGTCGAGAAGGTTTGCATTATCTGTACAAGTGGTGAAGCGGCGCTGGTAAAATTACCACTTATTGCCTAATCATGTGTTGAATAAGTATTCACGTGTTTGAGTACCAAAATGCCGTCGTCAGTACTCGCGCCGCATCCTAAATAAAAGCCTCCGCTCAATCCGCTTACTTACTGGCGGCTGCTGAAAATTTAATTCACACACCCGTGTGCACTCGTTATATTACAAGGCTTATTTACGCCGCACAGGATTCAGATTTGATATCGATTTTCATACAGTTACCTGCCTTGTCCCTTTGTGCCTCTAAATATAATAAAGATGCTGTGTCATTATTACCGGCTCGTTTGCTGCCGCCGTTTCTTTGGACAATAAATCTAACAACATTGCAAAACAGATGCTTTGTGAAGATTTTAATAAGAGTTAATGACTTTGAAAAATTACATAATTTTTGTACATTTTGTACATACATAGCAGGATTAAATTATATTTAATGGAATATATACAAAAATATACAACTCTTCGTGATAACCAATTAAATATTATAATGCCTAATAATTGATTTAAATGCTTTCTTTCCCTCGCAATTAACTAAAATAATAGCAAACTAATAATTCAAAAAATCTAGTTTCGCTTATTCATTAGATTGCAAATGCTTTGGGGGGACGATTTCTATGGAAGAGCTTTTAAGCTTACAATACGAACAAGTCCGTAATGTAGACAACAGTAATTTGATAAATGAGCGGAGCTTTTCTCGTGAAAGAGCTTCAGTGGCCGAACCCCGATGACCTAGCTTTGTCGTTTTCATAACAAAAACAGGCGCATTTAGTTTGATTTCAACTTTAATAGACCGAATAAATCCTTCTGTGATTTTGCTATTTGGTTACTAGTTGTCTTTTCGTAAGACAATATTTTCCGATGATTCTCAGTTATGTTTATTTTGCTATGAAAAGTCTTCATAAGATTTTTATTTCATGGTTTTTATTTTAAAAGTTACCAGAATAACAATAAGTGTTCTTTAGCTTAAAATAATTTTAACAGAACATTATAATTCCATAAATTATTTCCGGCCATATTGCCGGCTCGTCCTATTGTTTCCCCACCTATATTTTAATAAATCCTATAGGAACTGTCCACACTCCAAGAACCCAACTACATTTGGCAATTCTCTTTAGCCACCACTTTAGTCAATAACCAAAAAAAACAAACAACGCTAAACAGAAGTAATATATTATCAGCAAACGTATCGGACTAGGGAAATTAGCGGTTGCCCACCGTACTGTTTGTTCATCAACATCTATTGTTTAAGCTACAGATCAACTCCACTAAGCTTTAATCAAACAAAGCCGCGATACCGTGAATCAATAGCTCACCGCGATACTGTAACTAACTGTACTCTCTATTATCGCCGATTTCAAATGAACAATTTATTTTGGTTTCTGGTTGTGACTGGTTTATTCCGTTCTGGGAAGTGATGAGGTATAATTCGGCGTTGTGTATTTAGAAATAACGTTTAAATAATTATATAGAAACATATGAAATGTACCCATTTATAATATTTTTTATTTATTATTCTAGATATCTTAGACATACATACATACATACATATACTCACGGCAATAAATCCCAAGATGGGGTAGCCAGAGCTACGGAATTAGAAATTCCTCAGCCACTTTTGGAAAGTTGAGTGGGAAAAAGATGGTAAAATAAAGGTTGTTGGTGATTGGTCTCCTAAGTGGTCCTTTAAAGCCCCAATACCGTTAGTCGCCTCTTACGTACACCCACCGGAAGAAATGGGGTAGTGCTATTCTAAGCCGACACTAAACAGCATATCTTAGACTAAGTAAACAATCTAATCCATGGGTTGGTGCACTTACTGAGGTAACCTAGACCTATAAGTATATTGTCTATCAAATATGAGTGGCAACTCTGTAAACAGATATAAATACTACATTTTTAAGTTGGCGTCATGTCACTGTTCTCCGTTTAAATGTTTGCTATTAAGATATTTGTTTCTGTTTCAAATTTAAACTACAGAACGTATTTTGATGAAATGTTATGAATAGGCGGAAAATAACATGATTTTGATCATAAGTTAAAACTTTATCTGAAAGTTAAACTTAGACAAAACGAAGTCAAACTTTCCAACAGCTATTACGGTACAAAACAAGGAAATTATTCAATAGTACATAAAACTCCGCACCTTATGTTCTTTAATAGAGCAATCATACCATTTATCAGAGCGAATGTTGAATAATAGTTATTTTTGTGATGTAACATGTCGACGCTGCTGTTTCGGCTGAAATATTCATAAAACACACTTGCGGACAATGAACCTGCGTCAGCTGAACTCGAATATGTATGATGGATGAGCTCCCACTTGCCCCGGCCTCCGTGATCCGGTACTAATATTGCTAGCAGTTTATATCGTTACCATACTACTTTTCAGATATATCGGGTTTGTTACACTTATAGTGCTGCTGTGTAGTGTCGGCTTAGAATAGCACTACCCCATTTCTACCCGTTGGTGATCGTAAGAGGCGAGTAAGGGTATATTTTTAAGTTATTTTTGGGCGTTGTGGTTGGAGACCCGTCACCAACAATTATTTATTATAACCATCTTTTCCCCACCTAAGTTCATAAAAGTGGCTGAGGAATTTCTCTTTCCAAAGCTCTGGCGACCCCGTTTAGGGATTTATAGCCGTGAGTATGTTACACTTATAATTGTGTGAAGTTTTAGATATGTATTTTATAGACTAAGAGTGTAGTTCAACGGTTAGAACGTTTGGCTCACGACCTTAAGTTTTTGGCTCCCAGGAGTATACCCAGAAAATAGTTCGTGGACAAGTGTCCCTAAGTGGTATATCTGCTGCTAGTTATAAGATGCCTTATTGAAATTACGTACCGGTAAATTTAACCATACTATTTATGATAAGAAAATTCAATTATCGAAGGTTTTGTGAAGAGATCAATTGAAAAACGTGGGTGTCGTAAAGAACTAAAATTGAATAGAAGAAATAATACTAGTGTTCTAAGGAAAACGATTGATTTTCATTACTCCCGAAAACTCGTTTGTGCAAAAATAACGCAATTAGGCCGTATTGTACGCACGTATATTTATATTCAAATCTAAATTTGCATAATTTAGATGGAAACATATGACGTTTCATGTGAGCGTGTGATTAGTTGCTGCAAAATTGATTGTTATTTGAATAATCAATTGTAATCTGTCGCTGTGATAGATGTTCTGTTAAAAATGTATACTGTTGTTGCGTTATAAATTTTATATGTCGTATGTGTGTAGTTTTGAATTATACAGTATTAATACTATAAAACCTATACTAAAATAGTCAAAGTCCCCCCACCAAGGGGCTCGAGCCTAGCCTGTAAGGTTACTATGCTGGTCTAGTGTGAGTTGGTGGACTATAAAAATTCCTACCGTGATAGTACCCAGAAGAATCCATTTACCATTACAGCTAAATAGTAACCAACTCGTAAATAAAATAATCTGATAAAGTTTTTTGGTTATAACAACACTCATTAATGTTTCCCAACACATAACACTTTTGAATAAGTAAAACGTATCTTTCACTATCTTCTATAATAAAGCAAACCGGTAGGATATATTCTAATATTAATTTTCTTCTCTTGCAGGTAAGAGAAGTTGGCAATATTGTACATCCGAGGTAACGATCTAGCTTACTGCGGATCGCGAGGCTCTCAGAAGTACTGTACATCCTCGAAATGGCGGCGAATAATTTACCAGTTAAACGAATCGTCGGACTCTACTATATCCATCAGGGGGAATAGTGGGGATTACTCCTGTTTTTCTACTAAATATTTCACATTTTTCAGAGTAGGAAGATTCAGGATATTGCTACATTGAAGTTTCATTTGAATTGCATTCGCGTAAAGGACTAACATTTATATTATACATTTACTGCTGTGTAGTGTCGGCTTAGAATAGCACTACCTAATTTCTTCCGGTCGGTGTACGTAAGAGGCGACTAACGGTGTTGAGGCTTTTAAGGGATTTTTGGGCGATGCGGTTGGACACCCATCACCAACAACCTTTATTTTACCATCATTTCCCCACTCAACTTTCCAAATGTGGCTGAGGAATTTTTAATTCCTTAGATCTGGCTACCCCTTTTAGGGATTTATAGCCGTGAGTATATGTATGTATGTATTTTGGTATTTGCGTAGGGTCAGCTTAGCGTCCAGAGCGACTTAGGATTCGGGGATTTTTAAAGTGATTGTTGTTTGGTTTTGTTGGATACCCATCATGCACCAACCTCAATTATACTATCTTTACTACCACCTCAATTCAAAAAGTATCTTTAGTCAAAATTTTAATTCTGAAGATAATTTTTGGATGATTTAATTAGAACTCTTTAGCGACCATATATTTTACCCTATTCCCCCTTCAAACTTCATTAATAATTGAGTAACACCCAAAAAGACATAAATCAAATCTTACCATAAACACACATGTTGTCTGGACGCACGTCCTCTATAAAGTTATCCTATACCAACTACAGAAACATGGCAAATATTTCAAATATGCTCCCCATACCCTGCAGGTAAATATATGTTGCAGACGAAACTCATAACGGGGCAAAACCAATTTGGACTGCAAACATATAATAAATAATTTACTATATAATTTTAAATTCTTAGTAAAAGATTTGAGAGTGCCCTAGTCCGTTCTACTACGATTGGCTCTAGGTTTGAATATAAATGTGCTAACTTAACATATTCATTTTCTAATGCATTTGTGACCAACCTGTATGTGGCCCTGAAAATTAACAAGTCAGATATTTTCAAAACTACTTTTCCCTGATTTTTGTAGTCAAATTTAGTATTGTCTATCAAATATAGTTATGACTGTTACATATTTCGGTAGACTGAATATTACTAGTATTATCGGGTGACTCATTGCTCTTAAATTGCGGTTCCAAATTATATTGGATCGTTTGTGTAAGAATAGCACTAAACCGGTGTGTATAGCTACGGCCATTATATTTTTCAATACATTCCAATTTGGAGTGTATTTCAGAAAGAACAATTTATTCTTAAAAAAACTCTCAGATAGTCCTCTTATAATTTCCTCACATTCTAAGTATCCGAAGCTGAATTGTATAATTTTAAAAACATACAAAAAAATAGAGTGATGTTAAAGTAATCTTTTCGGGTAATTGATGGAACGAAATTCCAGCCATTTCCCGATTGATTCGCAAAGCCAATTGTCACATTGTTATGCAATGCAATCCATTAAGCGCGATTAGCTCTCTATATTGATCTTGTGATGGAGTTGTGTGTAGGCTTTTGTTTTCTATTTCACTCGATTGATTCGATCACTGTCAAAGATCTTATTCACTTACTCGTAGGATTGATAATTTGCCGGAACTTCTGTAGATGCTTTGTAATAATTCAAAATAGGTTGTAGAATGTCCTGAGTTTTCTTTTTGTGACATATTTTGCAATAAATTACACGATTATATAATGATCAAATTTTTAGTCAACTGTAGCTATATTTTGGTTTATGGATATATTATAACAATGCTGCAATTGCTGTGTAGTGTCGGCTTAGAATAGCACTTCCCCATTTCTTTCGGTGGGTGTACGTAAGAGGCGACTAATTGTATTGGGGCTTTTCAAGGAATTTTTGGGCGATGCAGTTGGAGACCGTATCACCAACAGCCTTTATTTTACCATCTTTTCCTCACTCAACTTTCCAAAAGTGGCTGAGGAATGTCTAATTCCACAATATGATCTACTAGCCAGCACCTAGTGATGCACAAATAACATTCCAAATCTAAAATAACATCGCACCATCATAAAAAACGTCTAAGAACCTCTCATTACATCCATCGAACATAGATCAACAAATATCGGTGTAACATCAATAGTCGCTAATATAGCAATAACTGGGAGCACGCATGTTTTCCCGGGTACACGGAAAGCTTCTAATTGCCGGAACAATGGTGTCCGGGAATACGCCGCCGGCATTGTTTTTGTCCGGACCGGTTGATTTCGGACTACGGTTCATAATGGAATTTATACGCGGAGCCTTTGTACTGAGCTTTACGCGTAATTTGAGTTGAGGCCAGCCTACGGCTACACCGTCACTCCTTTAATGCTGACGTGGCTTTATTTCACAACCACTTAACTATTGTTAACAATATAAATAAAGCCGTTTATATTCCATTACATTTCTATGGTCATTGAAGAGGGAAATCTGAGATGGATCGTTAAAATTTAGTATGTCTTTATAGAATAATTTATGTTATTTATTCGTCATGTCTAAAGTGTAACCAACTTTATAACATACATACATACATATACTCACGGCTATAAATCCCTAGAAGGGGTAGCCAGAGCTAAGGAATTAGAAATTACTCAGCCACATTTGGAAAATTTAGTGGGGAAAGGATGGTAAAGTAAAGGTTGTTGGTGATGGGTCTCCAGCCGCATCGCCCAAAAATCCCTTAAAAGCCCCAATACCGTTAGTCGCCTCTTACGTACACCCATCGGTAGAAACGGGGTAGTGCTATTCTAAGCCGACACTACACGGCCACTTTATAACATATAAAAATAACATGTGATCGCACCGTGATTACAAATATCTTCCTGTAAGGATTTTTTTATAATTGGAAAGCTGATAACTATATTTTATTTTATTTCTGGTTAAATATTATATTAATAATTTCAGGATAACGGGTTCAGGCATCAATATCCATGTTAATATTGAAACCTTTCTTATTCATACAAATCAACCCCACAACCACGTTTATTACATTATTTTATCTTCAACATATGTTAGTCCCAAAAGATCTACCCACGCATTTTCCACACAAGTCCGTAAAGTGTTGTCCCATATTGACTCGCAAAGAACTAAGTATGATTCCCGCGGCAGTAGTTCTAACTGGAATAATTTGGTAGACACGTTTGCGTTACAAACGCGCACGTATGTCCCAAATGAACCATGAACTCTGTCATTCCGGTGAAATGGTTATAAATTTTTTATCAGCATTTTTCGAGCTAGGCAGGATTGCATAGCGTCGACGCGGGTCGCTATCAATCACGCGAGATATTCCAAATACGTATGTTTTGTTATTGCACTGTTCATTTCTCGGTATTCATTGCTTTCACCTGAAAATTACAAATATGTGTGTAGAGTTATTGAAAATTTCGCTTCGATGTTTTAAGGGATGAGTGGAATAAACAACACACGTATCCATGTAATTTTGAATCTGAATGCCAATACATGAGTATTTTAATTTAAAGCTTTCAAACTTGCGTTTCAAATTACAGAATGTTCGATCTATAAAATATTAAAAATATAATAGCTGGTCATCGCTTGCTGTCGAAGACTTCAAACACCAATATACTCAAATCGCCTAAAGTTCTACCCTACCAACTAAAATAATTTCAAGCCTGTACAAACTTATAGAAATGAAACAGTAGCTAGTTTCCCAGGTATAGCCTAGCATCAGTAATTAGAAACGTTCGTAGCCCGTCCCGTAACAATATAGGCGAGTGTTTGTCGCACAAAGCCTCGAGCCACTCTCCTGCAGCTTTCATTCGCCAGTTGTGATCGCGTACACCATTAATATAATTGAGCCTCTACAGAGCTCTGGCCTCGCAATGAATGCACTATGTCTGAATGCTTTGCTCCTTACAGAAACTTTACTAGGGAAATCAGAGGGACATAGAAGTGAATGACTCCAATTATATTGATGTGCAACGGTTCATCCATCGGTGATATCCATCTGATGGTTAGTTTGATACAACGTTGAGAAGCTAAAATTTAAGTAAATAGTTGTCCTTTTTGAGGGTCGACCATAATATTACTAAAATGTGGAACTTCTTTGCCACGAACAAATAATATTATATACATACATATACATATACTCACGCCATTAGTTCCCATTGGGGTAGGCAGAGACTATTGATCGCCACTTCGCACGATCTTGACAAACCTCTCTAGCTTCGTTTACATCCATCAATCTTTTCATACATGCTCTTTTATTCTTCATACTTCGGACGCCAGCCTTTTTGAGCACACTCTCAATTTGGTCCTAGTGTGTTCTCCGTGGTCGTCCTCTACTAACATTACCATCCACACTAGCTCTAATATTATATCACCTCTATAAACTGATATTCCATTAGTAGTTATCGCGTGGGTATGATGCGGCGGGTCTGGAGAATATTAAGTTATATTCAGACGTTGGGCTGGCGTCCTATCTCCAGCTTTCACCTTTTACCATATATTTTTTGGGATGATTGGTTAGTAGCAGTAAAATACCGTATTCTAAGCAAATAAAGAACTTTGAACTTTAAGCTTTTTGTGAATTACTAATTAAACTAATATGATAATAAGAATAAAGTCAGATTGTCCGATTTTATTTAGCAAACGAATAACGTTTTCGCTCATTCATCCAACAGTGGCGAGTTGACTCAACGAATCATACACAAATTTCCAGGGCGGCAACTCTTTTGTGGACATTTACGAATTGAAATGTTTAATTGAGTGAGCTTGTTGTGGATTCATTAAACAACGATGTAAAATTTGCTTTTATGCGAACAGTACATGTTTTCGTTGAAATCATATTTCAATTGTGTTTTTCGTGCTTTAATTGAGCTTGTTTTGACCATATATATTATTATTGTGCTATTTTGTGCAGTTATCAGAATGTTTGTTCCGGAAAACCCTTATTAAAAAGTTGATTTCACTATAAGTTTCTTGGATTGAATCTGGCGTTACTTTACGGAAATCCATAGCATTACATTAGTATTGTAATATTAATTAATAAGTTTCTTCGCTTAATTCCGCTCAATACCTGCAGTCTTCATGCAACATGCACTGTGCACCTAAGACTGCAGGTATTTAGCGGAATTAAGCGAAGAAACTTATTAATATTTGTATTCCTATAAGTTTTATTTGGTTATTATTGCTGATAATTTTTATGTTATTTCTTTCTTATCAATAATTATCTTCCGTTAGCCAATACTTCAGTCATTTTACACAAAATAATTTCACTAAAGAAAAATATGTGTTCTTTGTATTTTCAAAAGCAGAACGTCAATAGTTAATGAAATTGACAGAATAAGTTATAACTGACAGCGTTCAAGTGTCGAACTTGGAGACTTGTTCAGAAGCTTAAAAGTCTTTTAACAATGTGGTAAACTTCATTTCTACCTACTTTGATACTTCGACAATGTCATCTTACTTATTTTGTTCTATCAGTTTATAATATTCTGAACTACTCGTGTCATAGAATATTCAAAGTGAAAATGGCTGACTTTATTTGAAAATTTTTCTTCTTTTCTTGGATGTAACATATAAATTTATTCTTGCTGTAATTCCATGCAGGTGTAGCTAGAGTGTCAGAATGATTAATGGTTCATCAACTACATTTAGCAAATTAAAAAAGAAATTTTTAAAGAATAATATTTAAAGGTCTCCTTCGCTGGATAAAGATAAGGTTTATTATTATAATGACAAAATTTAAAAGTACATATTTCAAGAAAATAGAGTTTCAATAAATGGCTTTAAATGGAGTTTTAGTAAAATTAGTAATACTAAGTAAAAGCTTGTAGCCACTTAACAGTTCTAATTGAATTCAGCGCTGCAAATAGCGTGCTGTGTTATTCCGACCTCTCGCATTTCTTATTAGTTACTGATGTTGCTATTTAGTAGCTATCTAGCGCTCTTACGGGAGTAAAATCGCTTTTCCGCTTAAATAATTGAAATCACTGATCGATTTCATTAAGTTAAGTATATCTGAAAGATATAAAAGGAACCCTTTTTGTTCTCTAATGATTGAAAATATTTATATTCTTACGGCTTACATTCCAAAAACAGATAGCTAGAGTACAGATTACGATGAAAAATAAGATGAGATGAGAATTAAGATGGAAAATTCGCTCAAATAAAATTGTGCTTTAAAACTCAAACCGAAATATTGTTTTTTTTTTATAAGTGTATATAGGTTTAAGAATAAAAATTAGTAAAATTAATCTATTGAAGGCACTTTATATCACTTTCGTGACATTGGATTTTTAAATAAAGATTTTGTATAGTTACGTTTTTTTATAAATATTACATACATACATATCCTCACGGCTGTAAATCCCTAGAAAGGGTAGCCAGAGCTAAGGAATTAGAAACTCCTCAGCCACTTTTGGAAGGTTGAGTGGGGTAAAGATGGTAAAATAAAGGTTGTTGGTGATGGGTCTCCAACCGCATCGCCCAAAAGTCCCTTAAAAGCCCCCAATACCGTTAGTCGCCTCTTACGTACACCCACCGGCAGAAATGGGGTAGTGCTATTCTAAACCGACACTACACAGCAAGTTATAAATATTAGTATTCTTAATATTCTTAATTACTTATTGTGTAAAAAAAAAGCCTTAATCAATTCGGCTCGTACCCCTCAAGTACTCTTCATTTCATGCATTTCCTAACTGTTAATATAGCAAACGATAAAATATTCACTATCAGCAAAATTGTCTGTATTTAGTACAGCCTTTAAGAAAGATGTTTGGCAAGATTTCCTCGTTGCAGTTACGACAATAAGCGAGTCTGGGACAGCTGTTTTCAACTATTGTTTCTTTCCGTTCGCTCCAAAGAAGACTTCAGCAGAGATAGACAGATTGAACAAAACAAAATGATTCAATAGAAATAAGGAGAGTTGCAACTTGCTTCGGACATCTTTTACGGGACTCGATGCTGCAAGTTTCTAGCTCTGTAATTAATTTGGAGAAAAGGTTTTAGTAGAAACGCTTGTACTATTAATGTGGAAACTTTACGATGTATATTAGCGAATTTGTACGGAAGTATAATCTGTTATGTATAACACATGTTATTTTAAATCTTTTTGTTCATGCAAACCTCATGTGGGGATTATTACTAATAAATAAAGAACAATCAACATTTCAATGTTTTCAACATTTGCATTCTATCTGAAAAGATAGACAAGTGGCCTTCCGAATTAGTAAAAAATTCGGAGGTAGGAAACGCAAACACTACTAAAACGTGTAAAAGAAATAAAGGATAAAAGAATTTCGCGCTGGCAGCCATTGACACGGTAGCTCAATTGGCAAGAGCGACGGGGGCGTATACCCGAGGTCGTGGGTTCGAATCCCGCCTGTGTCGAAATTTTTCTTTCCTTTATTTATTAGTAATAATCCCCACATGAGGTTTTCATGAACAAAAAGATTTAAATTATGTGATAGGCGTTTTCAACATTTGCATTCTATCTGAAAAGATAGACAAGTGGCCTTCCGAATTAGTAAAAATTCGGAGGTAGGAAACGCAAACACTACTAAAACGTGCAAAAGAAATAAAGGATAGAAGAATTTCGCGCTGGCAGCCATTGACACGGTAGCTCAATTGGCAAGAGCGACGGGGGCGTATACCCGAGGTCGCGGG
Organism: Bedellia somnulentella; assembly: GCA_963576735.1. NCBI lineage: Eukaryota > Metazoa > Arthropoda > Insecta > Lepidoptera > Bedelliidae > Bedellia > Bedellia somnulentella. Next base: position 2,435,873 of record OY755176.1, read on the forward strand.
TTCGAATCCCGCCTGTGTCGAAATTTTTCTTTCCTTTATTTATTCTTTATTTACATGTTATTTTACTATCTGGTTCTGAGATTCACTTGAGATTTTGATGTGTAGTGTCAGCTAAGAATAGCTTTAACTACTAAGCCATTTCTTCCTGCGACGGTCTTAAAAGGCGGCTTAAGCAGTAGAGGCTTCATCATACTCATACAAAGAGCATACAAATGTATTTTCTTTCATTTGGATTCAGATTGAACCAAATGCGATTTCGGAATCGCATCTGCATTTAAAAGAATACTTAAACAAATGGATAAAAACCATTTGAGTTCAGTTAAAAATTCGTGTTAGCACTTTGTGCATGATTTGGGCTAAAACGTTTTAGTACGATTCCAATTTATTTTAAAGTGAATATTGCATTGTACTTTATCTACATTGTAGTATGTTTTTTGGTTGAACACATTTCTGCACTGTTTAAAATTTATTCAAGCGTATAGTTATAACCCTTTACGACACGTGTGGGCAGAGATAGGGTAGTAAGCAGTAGGGTAGATTATTCTAAGCTTAAGTAATATCGAATAAAATTTAACTTCCTATTTTTTAAATCAGCTTTAAAATCTTGAGCAACACTGGGCATATATATTTTTTCCAATATAACGGTTCATTAAACATTCAAACTATACACAGAATCCCATAATATTAATTCAATATTTATCCAACTTCTAAGCTAATAAATTCCATCATACCCAGGAAACTTATACGCAACATATATTTCCTAACATCAAATAATCAAATTGTATTTTCCTTCTTAAACAATTTACTTAATGCTTGTAGCGCACCGTTACTTAACTTCCCATATTTTCTTGTCTGTACAACACTCGAGCACGTATCCTAATACTTTTTTTTATCTTTTTCACTTTATAAAATCCCGAAATAGGCTTTATCCAGTTCTCATAAAGAAGTAAGTCGAATGTACAACGACTTGTTGCTGACTTCTTTCGTTTTATCTGAGCTCGAAACACTGCTCATGTTTATACTATGTAACACGGCCGGAATGGCAGTTTTACTCAGTATATTCTGCTTAGGAAAAATCTTCTCATCTCGGTTTAAGCGAAAAATTGCTGATGAACAATTGTAAGCGGTTAATTTTTAAATACTGTTATTTGAAAACGGTATGGGCAGACGCCATTTTAAAATCATATCGTTATAATATCAAACACTATCATCAAATTATTCGATTTTAAAATAGTACAAAACAAAACATGTAAAATAATCTGGTACATGCACTACTAACTCCAAACATACTAGGTATGAACAAACTGAACAAGGTAATTTTAACGTTACGCAAAAAGCGCTACTCTTGTAAATATTTCAATTTTCATGAAAATATTGAATCGCAACTTTTCATTTCGTCGCAAAGAAAAGAAGGAAAATCGTTTATTCATTGTCTCGATAGCAGCAATGACGGACTTATAAAAAAGGGACTCTATTTTGTTATCGGAGTCATTTTATCGCAGCGGGTAAAAGGCTTTCCCGAACGATGAAGTTTGCAAGTTGAAAACACGACAAACGGCTAAACAATATGAGTTTTACGGTGAACCATATTTGTATGGCCTAATAAAAACACAATGTTGCGGTATTGAAAAGTTAGTCAAGTGCGTGATTACGCCGCGGTCGCGCTCCCAACTTTTCCAATTACCCATTCAACGAGTCCATTGAGCGCGACCGGAACAAACGAAAGAAATCGACGAATAGGTGAGACCCGGTAAACAGTAGCGCATGTAAACTTGTGAAAAAAACTTTTAATGGCGTCCCCGAAGCCACCGTCAAACATTTATCAACAAAAAACGAGCGTCCCGGAGGCGATGGAACTTCAAATGTATGGAAATTACCAAGTTAGTCCCGCAGTTGCCGCGAGAACAATCACGGCGAACCTACTTCTATTTGCTTTCACATTAAGGACTTTTATGTACTCACCTAATATTGGGGTTCCGCTATCACGGAGTTTATTAAGAAAACGTCTTGTCTATGTTTACAAAATGGGATTTTAAAAATGATAACTAAATAGGTACATATCTCGGCCGATAGGTCTGCCAGTGCTGCTGAAGTACGAAATTATGAATCACCATGAAAGATGGGTTATTGTTACTTGTTCAAGAAAACAATTTCCTTATATTTATAGGCTCTCAATAGGCAAGAGATACTCGTATTTTCTTTGAAACTATCAACCTTTGAGTTAGTTGGCTTTGAAATATTACAATCAAATCGGTTTCAGTACATACGTTAAAGTTCTTTGTATTTTTCTTCAAACTACTGTTATTGGTTTACTACGGGTTTTCTTCGCAATAAATCTGAAACCTTTTTAAAAACTACCTTTATTGTAAATGATAGATCAGGAAATTGTATTCATCTAGTATTGTTTATTGATGTTTATGTTGTTCTTTTTCATCTATTTGTTTTATATACATACATACATACATACATATACTCACGCCGTTAGTTCCCATTGGGGTAGGCAGAGACTATCGATCGCCACTTTGTACGACCCTGGCACACCTCCCTGGCTTCGTTTACATCCATCAATCTTTTCATACATAAAACTTAATTTTTTGAGATGGTATTATATAACAATATGTAGGTAACTAAAGGGATAATGGTAGTAGGTATTTCAAAGGGTATTTGTTCACATTGTCGTGCGACTCCACAAGTGTCAGTATAAAGTTGAAGTAGGCTGCGCCGCGATCCAGCGACAATGAAAACTCCATTAGAATCGTAAAGATGTTTGCGCACACCTCCCGGAGTCAGGTGATCGCTGCTCGTTCTATTTGTCTTCCGGCTGTCGCCTCCGCCATTACCCGCCACTGAAAGGAAAGTTTTGTATTCAATTTGGTATTATAATTCGTATTTGAAGTCGCCACGCATCAACGCCTCGACAACGCTATGTAAATGCTGCCGGGACGAGGCGCGCCGAAAACGACTTGCCGATGAATAATTTTGCTGGTGAAATTTTTACGGGAACATTATCCGTTCCCGCCCCCTCGCTCGAGATCGGACTATCGCACGGTTCAGAGTTTTTATCAATCCCTGGCCACGAATAAAGTTAACATAAACACTGAGCACGCCGATCCACCTGCATCTTTATTCAGCTCGGATCTCCTCCGGAGACAGCGTAGCGTTTCTAGTTTCTCTTTAAATATAAAATGGATACATATCCCCGGGCCAGCATAAAGTCTGCATTTTCTATAGAGCTCCGGTGGGTCGTGTCGTAGCTCGATCGTGGCCGCTGTCGCCGCCAAATCCGACGGATTTAAAGCGGTGCCGCGGGCCGATTCTCTTCCCGCCTCGCCTGCCTGCCTGCCTCGCCTCACCTCACCTCACTCAAATACATAGGCTCTGCTCTGAGCTCTCCTGTTGACGGCTGTCTCCAAGTGTTGTACTACTGAAGATCTTGCGAATGACATCTGTCATTTTATTAAAAGTATATTCAAAAATTAACAAGGCTTTATCTATGCTCCTTATAAAATATCTTACAAAGCTTTATTTTCTAAAAACGTTATTCAACCGTGTTACCCTTCTGTTTCTTCAAGTTTATTAATTAATGAAGCTTAAATCAAAAGTCAATGACAACAAAAACAATGAACGAAATTAACAATTATTGCACGTTCCATTTGCCTCCATTCATCAGAGGGAATTATCAATTATCTTAATAGGGGCATTTAATAAATTCAGTAATAAAATCATTTGAATTCCTTTCACGGAGTGTTTGCATAAAAAGCGAATTTAGCATTTTGTATGATGAAATCATATTAATGTTTGATAGCGCTTCTGTGTAAGAAAAACGTTGATTTACAAGAATGAGATTTGCCTACTTACGTCAGGCGTGTAAATATTCCAAGCATCTATTTAAAAAGTATTGTATGTTGTAGTGCAGTGTCGGCTTAGAATAGCACTACCCCATTTCTTCCGGTGGGTGTACGTAAGAGGCGACTAACGGTATTGGGGCTTTTAAGGGATTTTTGGGCGATGCAGTTGAAGACCCATCACCAACAACCTTTATTTTACCATCTTTTCCCCACTCAACTTTCAAAAGTGGCTGAGGAATTTCTAATTCCTTAGCTCTGGCTACCCCTTCTAGGGATTTATAGCCGTGAGTATATGTATGTATGTTGTAAAAAATCATTGAATTTAAAAAGTTTAGTCGAGAAAAAGAGTGTAGTGTCAACTTAGAATAGCACGTCTCATGGATGTCGTACCGATTGTTGAGCCATGTGACCTATCACCATTTACAATCATCATTTATTTTACAGTCTTCTACCCTCTGAACTTTCTAAAGAGACTGAGAAATTTCCATGCCCATTTTTGGGATTTCCAGCCGTGAGTGTATTTGTATTTCTATTTTTACACATCTACATCTACATGTGTTTCTCATTCCATTTCTCTTTATTAGAATTGAAGGCTATGCTAATTCAGCTAAAGTCCATTTCTAATAAAGGATAAAGCCATCGCAGGCTTAAACAAAGTTAATAATGCAGCGGCCGGTACCAGGAACACATGAAATCTCGGCGTAAGATAAAGGCTCCGATCGCAACGTCTATATTTGGGACAAGGGACCGATAACAGATTACCCGCAAACACGTTTTAAATTCATTTCGAGGGCCGCGTGGGACTATAGCGCCCCAATAAAACGTGGGCCCTCCCCCAACCCCCTCGCACCCCGTTCTGTCCTCTCAGGTGACGCTCGTCGCTCCCCAAATATTTGTCCAATACCGTAAAGATTAAGTAAGGGATTGTTTCCGTGTGGTATCCCCAAACATACTCAAACCTTCCTATTCGAACGAGATTATGCCAAGATATATCAATTTAATTATTTCACTCTCCGCGAACACTCTGGTCTTTCCTCTTCTCTGAGACTTGACTCAAATAGCTGAAATATTTACTTTGGAGATTTTGCAGGTATTTTAATATTAAACCAACTTTTCGTTTCATATTTGGTATTTATTGTTATTAAAACGGTGACATCGTAGAATAGATATACCCCAGTATCCATAAAACGGTGCATAGTATTTTTTAAGTGTTGAACCAAAATTATTAGCCCCTTTTGTCGCCACGTATTATCTTTTACTGATGTCGGAAATGTTTGATTTCACAGTCTACATATTTGTTGATATGTAAACAGTTGTGATAATATATATGATGTAAGAATGAGAATAAATAAAGCGCAATGAGTAATTGCATTTTTAACACTAACACAAGAACAAATTTTTGACAATTTTTTTATATATGTTGAGCTCCAAAAACTTACAACACCCGTAAAGCAAATAAAATTATGAATTAATGTAGTGGTATACAAAGATAGCATTAAAAGTTTTACAACAAAAACAAAAGTATACGTCCCATTTCTTGATCATAAAATGTTCATATATTTTTTCAACACTAAAGCTTTTGTTCGACCCTATTCCACATATCTCTTTAACGCCACCTAAGAACAAAGTGTAAAAAGCAATGATCATTACCGATACTCCATCATAGCGATACAAACACTGCAAGGCAACTATTTACCAACGGCTCGGTGCAAAAACTAGCAATGATTGATTACAGCTGAACTAAATGTGGATGTTTGCAGATTTTGCGGGTGATTTGAATATTGCGTGCCCTCCCCTTACCCCGCCGCCGCCCTCGCCGTCGCCTGCCATCGAAGCGCCATAAATTAGGCTGACCCGCTAACATCACTCTGTATTCAATGTCTTCATCGCCGAATAAAATAAATAATAAAATAAAATAAAACTCATTTATTTCGGACAATGCAAATCCATAATTTTGTTAGTACACACATTAATCTTAGGGTGCTATTGTTAGTAGAAAATGTATACAAGAGTAAAAATAAATTAAAAATTATATACAAATAACAAAAATAAATACTCATTTAGAAGACAACCACATCATGCGTCACCAAGCAATTTTTATAACATGCATTTTTATCCAGTGATGAATGATGTGACTATCGAACCTATCAGCAATCGCGCTCAGAATGGGGTCGGCAGAGTTACGGACTCGATGTAGTATCGAGGCGGTTCTTTTACGTAGGATAGTGTGAAAGCCATCAACCGCTGCTTCCGCAAACATGCCCGAGGCACTGCATCGCCATGGCAAGCCCATCACCGCCCTGAACGCGTTATTGTATTGGACACGTAGGGAGTTGATCGCACGAGAAGTATATTTTACCCACATCGAGCACGAGTAGAACGACTGGCAATATGCCTTAAATAATGTTAGTTTCACTCGACTGGAGCATTTACCAAATTTGCGAGCAATCATATTACCCCTCATGGCCAACCCCCTACGTTCCCTCTCAATATCAACATCATCGCTAAGGGTGTCCGTCACATAATGTCCTAGGTATTTAAATTTCACTACTCTTTTCAGAACCCTATCGCATAGTTTTATATCTGGAACATAGGCAGGCAACTTATTACCACTTTTAAAAACCATAAATTCGCTCTTGTCCGCATTGTACATAAGCCCGTGTGACTTAGCATATGACTCGCATATAGATATAAGTCTAGTAAGAGCCCTTGTAGAGGGGCTTAGCAACACCATGTCGTCAGCATAGCTGATGTTGTTAACACATATGCCATCTATATAGCATCCGACCCTGGCGTCGCCGAGCTCCCCTCCGAATAACCGATAACTCTATTAACATAGCATTTGTATCCGCTGATAGATTGTTTGAACTAACAGGTTCAATTAAAACGTTTTTTCTTTTCAGGCTTTCGTTTTAGTTAGTGTTACGTGGACGTATGCTTATAAATATATCGGATACTCTGTTAGATGTCTTTCAGATTGGAGTAGGTATAGACTAACAGCTTACTGTTAAAACTGAAATTCCTTTTAATACGGCTTAGCCATTAGTTTCTTGATAATGCTTTGTTATAAACCACAAAATCTATCTGCCTTTTTATGATAAAATTAAAAGCAGCGATTTATGAAACACTCTCTCTGATATATGAACCTGAAGTTTAAACCATCGACTTACGTTTGCATGATTAATACATTGGTAAAAGCAGGGAAATATGAAATATGTTTTACGAGTTACTAATGGATAGACCAAATAATGGATATTACTTACTTAGTTCCATGAATCCTTAATCGTACCGAATGTATTCGAAAAACATCAGTATTTTTAGTAACAGTATGTTCGGATGTGGTTACCTTTTTATGTTAAAATACAATAAAGAATTGATTTTTTATTACCTATGTTATTACAAAGAGATCAGATACACAATATGAAAACTATTCACCTGAGCTGGCCCGTACGTTCTCGCTTGTTCCTGCTAACAAAAATATTGCCGGAATATTTCAATGTTGTGTTCCGTTTGTGCCTCGATCTGTTGGCTCGTGGAAAATTTAAACATTCATGAGGCTCTACATTGAAACGTTTTCCCTATGTGGAAGCGTGTTCTCGCGAAGTGTTGGCCGTTCTGGGTCTATATACGCGCTGTTTCTTTGCCGCGAGCAAATCGAACAAACATAATATCAATCAAAAATATCAATAAGCGAGCGAAGGAAGTTTCGTCGAGTGTAGTTGAATATTTATTTAAGCTCGGGCGCCGCAGACGCCGCCGCCGCCGTCTGAAGGTGCGATACACACGCAATCCCTTCTTCCGCGTAAGGGAGATATGAAAAAACGTAATATTGCCCACCCAAATTACGATTTCTCTCCGGCGGCCGCGAGCAAATGACTTGCGCTTTTCCTCCGCCGACATAAGACACTTATTCAAGGATGTCGGGTAGAGTGATATCGTGTTCATTTCGGTAGACAAGCCACTTAAGGTTAAACGCCGGAGCCGATCGCGCAGAACATCGATTTAATTTATTAGCGTTTCCTTTTACGAGATAAATAAAAAAGTTATTTCGATTTTTCACGAGCGACGTCAGTGTTTTCGCGGAGCCGTTTTGTCATGAAACAAATCGCGATGCAATGATTTGTTGGAAGAAATCAATACAATGTTTTACCGAAAAATATAAGGATATCTTAATTAACTAGGCGTCAATGAATTCATATTCATCCTCGTCCGACGCATGAGTTTCAAAGTTAATATAAAAAATGCAACGAAATATACTTCGGATGCTCTCGTCAAACACTAACTAAGATAATCGCACCTTCTTTTTAACGAAGCAAATATCATCGCGCATGTAGTTTTTATTAACTATTCGTACTCTTATTAAGTTTTAAAACACTCAAAAACAAAACAATAAAAATTGACACGACGATAAAATAACTAGCGCTATCTTGTTGACTGGCACTGGTAATGTCATTGTAGAGTTATCGGTTTGTTAGCGACAAAAGAGGTTCTCGTGCGGGCAACTTTGCGAGTGAGTGCGCCGTTGTTTGTGAATCACTGGCACTACGCCTGCTTCGTTATTCATACGCGGAAACAGGTTTTACGGATCTCTGTCCGAATGTTATGCTAATCGTCTTAATTGAAATTGAAGTTATTTTTGTGTCTAATGTTCCATATCATATATTCCAGGCCATATCCCGAAAGGGTGGAAGAAGTGCTATTGCTTCTGAAGATCACGTGACATTAATGTGAAGTGGTTTTCTGAATACCCAGGTCTTGCTCGGACGTTATAGGGGGGTAGGCAATATATTCATATATTGTACGCCATATATTGTGCGCCATATTGTACGAATACAATATTAAATGAATAAATCCAAAATAAACTTAATCGCTGCGTATAATACGCACGGGAAGAAATGGGTTAGGGTTATTTCAAACTGTCACTACTCAGCTATTAACAAATATATAAATTTATCTGTACCTTGCAATTTGGAGACAATTCGAAACAGTAACATATATGTATCGAATTGTATTCAGTCCCGGAAATACAGAGTTGGTATGCTCGTGTCAGTGCAGGCTGATTGATGAAGTTTGTCAAATGATTGAACGCTCACTTTGAAAGTTCTGGGACTTGTTGCTTTGTGATATATGTTGATCTACATACATACATACATTTACTCATCGCTGTAAATCCCTAAAAGGGATAGCTAGATCATCAGAGCTAGAAACTCCTCAGCCACATTTGGAAGTTGATTTAAATTTATTCATTAAATTTGTTATGTATAGTTGATATTAAAAATAATATTTAAAAAAAAACAATTAATCAAACATAACGTTATAATTGTATCAAAATGTAATTTTAGAAATCAGTGACTTCGCCGGTGGTTCGTTGTACTCGAGATGAAAGGAGCAAGCGGATTTCATCACAAAGACGTTTGTACTTTATAAGAGTAATTAAATGAGTAATTGATCGCTGAACTAAGTTAAGTTTCCTTTGAGTGCGCCGCGGATTGGCGCGGACTCATTACCGTTCGTAAACGATTCCAATTAGTTTATTTGCTAGTTGTTGGGAGCCAACGGGTGGTGGCAATCGTCTCGATTCGCTTCTTCGAAATATTCTATTGAATCCGATATTCTTAATGTTCATTCGGCATTTATTTAAGACTAATAAAATACGTTTAAATGCTAAGTTTTTTTAAATAAAAGGTTTTTTATAATAAAGCTGAAACTATATAATTGATTGTATTTACAAATAAACATCGTAGCCGACTTGAATTTTGGTTCCGTATTAGCTGAAATAACAATTGAAATGCGCTTGGTCCGACCCGGTTTTTATTTATGTTCTTTTCTGTATAAAATACATCATAATTGTAATATGAGGTTTAAGTTTGAACAATAATAAACGAAGAACCTTTAACTTATAGCTTAGAAAGCTAACTTAATCCTTTCTATCCTACAACATTAGTTTGAAACTAATTCCTACAAGCGACTACGAATCCGGTAAATCGTAGTCTCTACTACGCCGAGAGACGTCGTAGTAGTGCGGCTACGATTGCTTTTCAACTTCTTTACGTAGATCTTTATTACTAGCTACTTCTGAAGGCTACATGTTCTATGAAAATCTTCTTATAAATCAGATTTGCTTTGTTAGATTTCCACAGTGATATTAAAGCTTTGAAGATCACTCTTTGTATAGGTACTCCCATCTCATTATTAATTTTGTATAGACTTTGATGTTTTACTTGTTATTGTAATACGAAATACGTAGTCAGGAAACATAAAATACGAATAGAAAGTAGGTTAATTCTATTATAGTAATTCATAAGATTACACGATCCGTTTTTTCATTTTTATAAAGCTTTTTTTTGTATTTTTGAGAAGATCAAAAGTAAGATCAATTATTTTCAGTTATTTCAGCAATGACCACTGAAAAACATCTAAAATAAATGCGATGGTTATTTCAAATCATTATAACTTTACTAAACTAAGTTGTTTTTGTTATGAATAAGCTTATTTGACCAAAACTGAAGTTTGGAGTCGACCCGACCCCAGCGGTATCCTTCCGAAATTAAATCAAATTCATTTCGTCAAGAGGCAATATACAGTATTGATTTATTTAGACCTTATTTCACATCTTTTGTTGACCCCAAGATAAGCTTTGTTGAATGCTATCATTTTTCTTATATGTTTTCTTAAGGGTACAAACATCCGTTTTAATCTCAAATCTCTTTTATCCGAATCCGAACCCACAAATCCATCTTTTCATTTGACCTCAGTTTACTTTATGTAATTACATATTTTACCCTTTTGATTCGATACACTTAGTAAAATACACTTTAAATATACACGGATTATTATTTACATACATACATATACTCACGGCTATAAATCCCTAGAAAGGGTAGCCAGAGCTAAGGCATTAGAAATTCCTCAGCCTCTTTTGGAAGTTACGTAGGGATTAGATGGTGAAATAAAGGTTTATGGTGATGGGTCTCCAACCGCATCGCCCAAAAATCCCTTTAAAACCCCTATACCGTTAGTCGCCTTTTACGTACACCCACCGGAAGAAATGGGGTAGTGCTATTCTAAGCCGGCACTACACAGCAAATGATTATTTTTAAAAAAGGGGAAAAAATTAGTTAGTTTGTTTTTCTTAGGCATGTTGATTCCTACAACACATCCATTTTATTACTATGTATACATGACAATGCTATATAAATAAAGAATAAATACTAATGCTATATAGTTGTAATATGAAGTGACAAAAGATTCTTCAGAAGGGAACAATTAAAAAAAATTGACGTAAGTTACTTCATGAATATTTTACAAATATTTTCAAACATGCATAGGAACAGTCGAAAGAGTAACACCCACAATTCTTTAACTCTCCCAACTTATCATAACATAAGTTGAAATTTACTGTCACTATGAAGCGCTTTCCTCTAACAATAAAAGTTTTACATTGAGGAAGTAACTCTACATTTTCTCGTAATCTACTTTTTATCATAATATAGTAGAGCGAAGCTGCTCTTTACGAAGTAGTTACTATGAAATATGGAACATCGTAGGCTCTGCAAAACATGCATTACTCACTGCTCCTCTACACTCGTGAAAAGAGAATGAAAGCTTTTGTTTTTTACCATAAACTGTACAAGTTCATTTGTCACAGAGCCTGTTTTGCGAATTGAAACAAAGTATGAATAGCTCTGTGTCTGTTGTTGCTTTATTCGTCGCATCAAAATTTGCACTGTATTTACTTAAGGTTTTTGTTGTGTTTGTGCAGACTAAGAAGTGTATCTTGTTAACATTCATAGATTCTCTCACAAAGCTTCAGAATAAGATCATATTCAGTCACTTTTGGAAGTTGAATGGGGAAAAGATGATAAAATAAAGAATTCTTGGTGATGGTTATATAACTGCATTGCCCCACAATTCCTTTGAAACATTTATTCAGTCGTAAATGTGTCTTTAAAAAGCCCCAATTCCCTAAGTCGCGTCGTACTACACCCATGTTGAGAAATGGATTTTAAACTAACGATAAGCTGCTAGTGTGATTCAGCCAGCAATATCCTAACCAAACAGCTATAATCTTCAAACTTTATTCGTTGATCTAGTACTAAGAATAAGCAATTAAAACACTTACATTCATCATACTTCAAAGCACTGTATTTCGTAAACCAGCTTCCCTGTAAAATAATGTGCGTAACATAACGTTGTTATTAGATATATAAAATGCATGTGTTGGCGTGTCGTCGGCCATATTGGACTCCGGTGTGTCTAACTGCCACCAACTGTCATTCCTTGTCTCAAAATGGTCTGCAATTGAGATTGATGTATCCGCAGATGAGTTTTGCACGTTACGTTTTTCCTGTTGTAGATGCATTTCCAAAGCCTATCTGGAGATCTGTCTTGTTACGTCTTTTTTATTGACAAAATGTAGTTTTTGTACAGTGATGAAATAGCGAATTGAAATGGGGTATGGTTTATATTCGATGACTTTTAAAACGTGCATTGGTTAATGTATGAAATTAACTAAACCACGTTATATACTAACTAATTTAACACGTTGTATACTTTCTCAGATAATTCGTCTTTTTTTTATTTATTTTTGTTGAGTTTTTTTTTCTAAGTTTTTTTTACTTGCTATTAAATGTTAGGTGAAATCACCCCATTGTCCATTGCATGCAATCCCATGCAGAAAAGTCTTCAGCTATATATTAAATAAAACATCAACATCATAAGATTTATCAATAAACTTCTTGCAATATATAATAAGTTATATCTCTTTATAGGCCTCAGTAAAGGTTATGACAAAAGCAGTTAAAAGCACGGAAATTGCTTCCAGTCAATAGCAGGTCCGAGCGATATATCGTTTCGCAATCGTATGTTAACATGTCAATCATTATTTACAAAGATGTGGCCAAAACGGGCACTCCCCTACATTTTATACCTTTTCATGATTTGGTAAGGCATTCAGAATTATATTTGGGAGCGGAAGTAGTAAAATATTATTTGTCTCCTGTTAAAAAACATACACATATAACAAAGGCATATGTATCACCAAAATAACATACATTTTTAACATATAACTTTGAAACTTGCTATTTAGTGTCGGCTCTAAATAGCACTGTCTTACTTCTCCCCGAGAAGGCTTCGCATGAAACTGCTTAAGGTTTGTAGGATATTTATATAGGATAAGGATTAATAGCTTAAAAATAAGTTAGACTACTTAAAAAAATAATGTAAGTTCTATAATCGTATTAATAACAAGTTTAAACATATATTCACGCCATTAGTTCCCATTGGGGTAGGCAGAGACTATCGATCGCCAGTATGCACATATATACATTATCGATTCATATCATATATCTATGCATCCAAAAACTCTTTAATTATATTTTTTCACAAACTAACGGCAGGCTGTATTGTTCCAGCGAGGTTCCGACGAGTTGCTATCGGCTAGCGGCGTAGCCGTCATGGCGCCCGCCGCCCCGCACCACCCCGATAACAATAACCAGGATTCTGCCGCTAAAAAGGTATTTTTTTTATAAGTTATATTATGTATAGATGTTTTTCGTGTGTTTGTCTGTTTGTTGAGGCGGGTGTTCAATGGGGTTGGACTGATTTTTATGACATTTAGATGATATTTAAACATATGATATCTTCAAGTATCAAGGTTTTCATTAATCGCTTAATTGTAAGGAAACAAAACATGACTATCCACCCTCGATACATTTAAACAAAATGAAACGGTATTTAAAACTGGAAAAAGGAAGTAGTTGATGTATCTAAAAATCACTAAAAATTAACTAATACAATTTCAACTATAAAACTCAAGTAGCACACAATAAACGTAGCAACATACTCATACAGAGACGTCAAAACACGAGTGAATTCTTATACGAGAATAGAAATCGGATATACTCCTACTATTGCATTCTTCAACGAACAATACGAGTCGAATAGCATCGAATATTATCGGATGTAGATGCGAGTAGCTCCGAGACAGTTATTTAATATTTAAAAGCAAACAATAACGGCACTGGAATAAGACATTTTCTGCAATTCCCCGTGAGTTGTCTCCCAGCGGTAATCTATTAGGTGTGAAGTAGTTGTGACAAGTTATTAAATAATAGATCGAGCCACCGCAAAGCCTCCCGTCTACGGAAGGAGGCTTCTTTTATTGTCTTTTAAAATGAAATCATTTCATTACTTTTCCACATAGAATCTCTGGAGACCCTTTTTATTACTTTACAATTTGTAAAATAATAAAATGATGTATACAGACATTGAAGACAGACCAAGTTATATCTAAACCTATGATTTGTACTAAAGGACACTATCTCGACAATATAATAAATTTTATACAGTACACACATAAATCACTAATCGCAGTGTAGTGTCGGCTTAGAATAGCACTACCCCATTTCTTCCGGTGGGTGTACGTAAGAGGCGACTAACGGTATTGGGGCTTTTAAGGGATTTTTGGGCGATGCGGTTGGAGACCCATCACCAACAACCTTTATTCTACCATCTTTTCCTATACTCAATTTTCCAAAAAGTGGCTGAGGAGTTTCTAATTCCTTAGCTCTGGCTACCCCTTTTAGGGATTTATAGCCGTGAGTATATGTATGTATGTATATAAATCAAAAAGTAAGAAATAATTAATCATCGAATAATATATGTATGTATTCCTTCCAAAAGACTTCCAAAAGTGGCTGGAAGATTACTTATTTCGAAGTATTTTTTTTTAGGCTTTCTAGCTGTGATGTAGGTAGGTAGATCGATCAATTAGCATGATCATCTCATCATCATATCATACCAAAAGTCGGAAAAAGCTGTGATTTCACAAAATTAATTAATTAAATTGTAATAGATGAGTTGTGTCCGGTTATCCAACATTAAAGTTTCGCTACATTTACCATACATATTCGTTTGAAAAAATATACAAATATAAATTACTGATTAAAAATATTAAAATAAATTTATTCAGCTTATTCAATAATGGTAACTAGACTGCAGGTACGAGACAAAGGCCTTTAGGCGACATATTCAATATACCTTAAGCTACAAAACATATTAACAATCGACAACTCTGTGTGCATAAAGAAAACTCACTTCTCAGTATTACCAAAGGAACGCAAAGGACAAGTAAACTGTGCCGTTAGAAAGAGCTTATTCAAATAATAAAAGAACGGCGCACCAAATGTAATTGAAAATTAAATAGCCAGGAAATAGTTAGTTTGATACAGCTCACGGCGGCATAACGGAAGAAATTGTGTAGTTTTACATCAAAAACATAA
The DNA here is from genome assembly GCA_963576735.1 of Bedellia somnulentella. Classification (NCBI taxonomy): domain Eukaryota; kingdom Metazoa; phylum Arthropoda; class Insecta; order Lepidoptera; family Bedelliidae; genus Bedellia; species Bedellia somnulentella. The sequence goes on from OY755176.1 coordinate 2,451,003, forward strand.
ACTGTTTTTACAATGTTTCATATAATGCAGCACAAAGACTTTTAGCTGGAGGCAAGCCGTTTCCTCCAGACCTCACTTACCGTGCTCCTGTTTTATTTATCTTAACATACCTTATGAGCTTATTATAGAAATGTTAGGTACTATTATTATAATTATCAGAACAATATGTATTTTTCTGTTAACTTACCGAACTCAATAATGATTGTAGAGTTTATGGTTTTGCTTAGTCATGTGTCAATATATATTGATTATTGATTTTCATGAAAGACGTACTGTTTGTACATGGGATTTTTAACAAAAAAAAACAATAATTTAAAAAGAGAATTAAGTGGCATATGTCAGTTGTTCCTCTCCCACACAATTAGGGTAGTTAGAAGCTATCGATCGCCATTTTGTACGATTTTGAAATAAAACATGAGCTTTATTTACATTTATAGATGTTTTATACATTGCTTTTATTGATCACACCTCGGTCGCCTGACTTTCTGAGGACATTCATATAATAATCTTTTATCAATTTAGTTTCATCCATTCTCTCTGAGGAGATCTGTGTGTAAGTATTTTGTCAATTTACCCTATCCAGTATAAGGTTTATTGCTCAACATAAAGCAGTGTTAACCATTTTCATTTTATGAAATTAAATACAATTTCGTTACAATGGAATTCTGTTTGGATACATGATCTAAATTGTATCAACTTACGGATGAGCTTTTTGAGCTTTTTCATAATATTCTGTGGCACGTTAAATTAAACAGGGCTTCGCATAAAAACAGCACGAAATATGAAATTTTAAAGCAACGCTGGAATCATAAACATTTAATGAGTACCTGCATTTTTTATCCTTCGACTGAGTCGGTTACTCTCGCATGATGAATATTTATGAGTTGCTACTTTCTAAAATAAGCACATTTAGTATTTTGTTTAATGGATTTTACTGTCATGCGTTTTACTGTCGGGTTTCCAGCTTGTCAATATTTTTGAGCCGCTAAGCAGTTTTACTTGTTTTAGATTTAAAAGAGAATAATTAATTTATCGATCTCACCTTCCAAAGGTTGTTTGGAAGAGATCGCTTTTAGCGATAAGACCGCCAATTGTACCTCACTGTAAACTGTTTGATCATATTATTAATTTTGTAAATTTGTGTTTGATGTGCAATAAAGAGTTATACTATTCTATTCTATTCTATAAGTTAGCCGTGTAGTGCCGGCTTAGAATGTCACTACCCCTTTCTACCCACGGGTGTTGTAAGAGGCGACTAAGGGTATGGGGCTGTTTAAGTGGTTTTTGGGCGATGCGGTTAGAGGCCTATTACCAACGATACTTTATTTCTACAATCCTGTCCCCTATTAACTTTCAAATGCGGCTGAGGAATTTCTCATCTCTTTCTGTAATTAACATTTACGTCTTCAAGTCTATTCCTTAGTGTTTGGTCTCTGAAAACAGGTCCAACTTTTATTGTATTTTTTTTGTGTAGGTTCAGCATATAAAGATAATATACATTTATTTTCATAGAGCGTAACTCACTAAATCACACTTTAGTACATGGTCTGGATTTATAAATAAATATTGGTAAATTATAAAGATAATCGATACATAACAAACAACACTACCTTCAAAGAAAATCACTCGCATCTCCCAGATCACAAAAATCCTTTAACAACCGAAGCCTTTGTAATTCATTGTATTTGTTCTTCCTTCAGTCTGTAAAAGTCTAGAAGAGTCATAAAACGGCTATATAAAGTTTACGTTCTAATAGTTTTTCTCATGTACTCAAGTAATTAAATTTGTACGTCGTAATTGGGTAGCTAACGAGTTCCCTTTTGAAAAACAGCGTCGTGTCGAAAACTAAGAGCCAAAAACATCGCCTGGCAAAACATACAAATCAAGTATGGACCCTCGTCGCAGGCGCTCGTTAATGTCCGAATAAAGAAATTAATTACTTTCCTTGTCTGTTAAAGTGTAACCGACACGGCCTACAACTAGCAGGCTTTTTACTAATTGTCCGACAACTATTGAATACTGATCAGGACTGGGATATAGGTTTTCAAATTGGAGGACTGGAGTAAAACTAAACTTAAAATTTTTCGTTTCTTTTATATTTAATATGTTTCTTGTGTCTACTATTAGTGCACTCTGGCTTTTGTGGCAAATTACAATTTACATTGATACACCCATACATACATATACGTACATACATACATACATACTCACGGCCATATTTCCCTAGAAGGGGTAGCCAGAGTTAAGGAATTATAAATTCCTCAGCCACTTTTGGAAGTTGAGTGGGGAAAAGATGGTAAAAATAAAGGTTTTTGGTGATGGGTCTCCAACCGCATCGCCCAAAAATCCAAAAAAAAAGCCTTAATACCGTTAGTCGCCTTTTACGACACATATACGTACGGCCAAAAAACCCACAAAACGAGCTTCAGAGCTAGAAACTCACCATATTTTGAAGTTGATAGGGGACAAGATGGTAGAAATAAAGATAAGATAGTGATGGTTCTCCAACCACATCGCCCAAAAGCACTTAAAAAACCCACATACCCTCAGTCGCCTCTTACGACACCGGTGGATAGAAAGGTGTAGTGACATTCTAAGCTAGTATTACAAGGCATTTCCATTTAAAATAATTAATATTTCACAAAAACTACTTAGAACTACTCATTAATTACACTAGAACCACCTGCGCAAATCTTTTGAGTCAACATCAAGTACTTAAGTTATTAATGAAGTAAATCTGAATGTCTGTAAAGTTCTAGCATAACATGAAAGTTTACGAGTACCATTGTGCGAGCTGAAATAATTTCTTCAGTAACACATCTACACGTTTTTGAAACCTACTTACTGACTTAAATATAATGTAATGTTCCTTAATAAATTACTTTAATTTCTCCTGCGTAACTTAAATAATATACTGAAAACCTTTTATCTTTCTTTTTAATAGTATTGATTAGTAGTAATTAGAATAGCACTACCCCATTTCTTCCGGTGGGTGTACTTAAGAGGCGACTAACGGTATTGGGGCTTTTAAAGGATTTTTGGGCGATGCGGTTGGAGAGCCATCACCAACCACCTTTATTTCACCATCTTTTCCCCATGCAACTTTCGCGGCTGAGGAATTTTCAATTCCCAAGCTCTGGCTACCCCTTCAAGGGATCTACAGCCGGTGAGTATATGTATGTTTAATAGTATGCTATAAATAAATGAATCTCTTTTTAGCTTCGACTCAGAATAAACCCTAAGTTATTATAGTTTTTCTATTTTTGTAAATTTTCAGTTATAAACATCAATTTCTTCAATGTGTATCCGTAAAGGTTCAAAACTATATTTTATTTTCATTTTAAAAGACATTCTAATACAATTCAAAATAAATTCATGTGTAGAAATTTATTTTATAGTTGAATGTAATCAATCTAGTGGCATCATAAAGATATCCATTGGCGGGCCACTTTTCATTTTACGGCTCCTTTTAGAGACACTAAAACTATTTGGATGCTTGTTTTACGAGCGGCCCCTCAGTCCTTTGTAACGAAACGTATTCCATGAAAATTCACCTTTACAACATAGATTTTGTGTTCTGCTAAATAATGTTCAAATGTATTTATTTACATATTACTAAGTTGTCCACAATTTCACTCACTTCGATAGTTTGCTTAAGAAGGGTTAGAATTTTAAGTTGTATCAATTTTCATTTTCGTTTTTTATCAGTTTATCACTTTAATACTTTGTTTCAGAAGGGGGTAAATATTTGGTTAAAAATCACATTCATAATATTATTGGTGTACCTTACACACTTACATTAAGCCAATTAGTTTTGAAATTTTCATGTTGAGAGATATTAGCAGCTACATTTTTAAAATATTCATAATGTTAGTTTATCCAAAATAAAACCATTTCAGCTTGTCTAAGTCACGTCGAAATATACGGACAGAGTTGTACATAAATATACTTAGTAGAATAAAGGTCGTTATACAGCGACCCTTTCGGGTGAAGCCAATAATCCTTAATTTAATCGAGTGGTACCGTGTTATGATTTAACTTTCATTTATGGAGATATCAGCATAATCGACCTTACTGTAGTTTGATGAGACATACAAGTACTTTTATGGCTAATAAAAATATAAATTGCTTTTCATAGGCTAAGTATATCTTACGCAATGATAAAACTCAGATTTGTAATAAGTACTTTTCTGTGAGTTAAATGAAAATAAGGTATGATATATTCACTTTTTTGTATTGTATACACAATCTATTTTTAATTGTCATTAGAGGGGTTTAAGTTTCATGACACATTTATCAAACCTTCATCTGATTAATAAGCGACTTCTGGTTGGTTCAGAATATTAACAGTCTTCTAATATTTTTGTTAAATCTGTTGAGTCCCAAAGCTTACACATTTTGAATTTTTCAATATATTTATATATATTTTTCTCTTTTCCTGTCTTTTAATAATTAAACAAGCAAAACTTTGACATTCCTTCTACCCCATCCCTTACAATATGCTAGCGAACTAAATACCCACGTCTGAGTTGATGATAATGTATCGCAGGGTAGATAGTTGCGGCCAAACTAATATCACGTGGCTGTATCTAGTTGCCTCATATTACTAAAGAGGCTTATTACGGACAGTGTACTATGACGTCATCATGCACCTTTATTAAACCGCCGTGGTCGCTGTAATTTCACTTGCAAGAAAGTTTTTACATTACTCTCTGTTATAACCTGCTAGTTAGTTTTAATGTGATACACTGTTTATTTTGCTTTATTAATATTTGGTCGGTTTGTTTGGATGTTTGAAGGGTGAATATGAAAGTGTTTTAGATGGTATTTTGCTACCTATGTAAAGAACTACACTAGGCCTACCCTATTTTTTACTATTCTTATAACATAACCTTTAACATAAACATAACATAAACGTTCACGCCGAATATCCCCGAAGGAGTTGGCAGAGGTACTAAAACTTCTGAACATCAAGTGACTTTGTCACCCGGTGTTCAGAGTACCCACGTTTTGCGTGGACAGTGTACTCACGTGATAGGGGGCAGGCCTATCGTCGTTTTGTACGAATACACTGACATGGGTTTCCTCACGATGTTTTCCCTCACCGTTAACAACCATGATAAATTAACCACACGTATGTCTCTAGAATAGACAAATTGATTGAACCTTTAACTTACTTACTATTACTTACTTTTAAATTACAGTTCACAACATTTATCCTTTCTGTTACGTATTTGATAACGTTGATATATTAACCACGTATGACGTAACAAGCTTTCCCGAATTCTGAAAATTCTGCTATATTCAACTTCAGTACTGTGGCTTAAGAAGAGCTCGGAAAACCCGCTGTTGCTTAACGTATACTAACCAAATAAGAATACAGGAACTATCCTGTGTTTATGTCAGTATACTAATACTGAGTTATCATTAATATTTTAGACTTGTTAATGTCAGACTGCTAAGAAAAGTATAAAAACAACTGAATTTCAATTACAACCCATACTTAAAAAATAACATTTATGAAAAAATAATCATGGTCAAATAATGTCTTCTGTGTTAACAGAGTTCAAATTTGAAACATCATGAATCAATTGCTGTGTATTGTTGGCTTAGAATAGCACAACACCATTTCCTAATCCTATTCCCAATATACCAAAAGTAGCTGAGGAAATTCTAATTCTAAAGCTCTGGCTATCCCTTCTACGGATTTATATACGTAGTGTGATGTATATTTGGAAGTAAAAAAAAACAATTTCAAACTATCAAAGTCACGAGGATTAAACAGTACAAAAGCATTTCTTTTGGGATACATGATCTAGTTTAGCAAAAAAGCTGTTCTACTGTAAATAAACGTATATTAAAAACGAGTTACTAATCGATTGCCGTGTAGTGCCGGCCTAGAATGTCGCTACCCCTTTCTACCCACGGGTGTCGTAAGAGGCGACTAAGGGTATTGGGGCTTTTTATTGGATTTTTGGGCGATGCGGTTGGAGCCCCATCACCAAAAACCTTTATTTTACCGCCTTTTCCCCACTCAACTTCCAAAAGTGGCTGAGGAATTTATAATTCCTTGGCTCTGGCTACCCCTTCTAGGGAATTATAGCCGTGAGTATATGTATGTATGTATGTATGTTACTAATCGAGTAGTTATCGGAACCAGAGCTCGATACTCGTCGCAATTTTAAATTGATAGTAAGTCGGCAGCGAGCGAGTGCGAACACGTAGAAGAATTTTGAGTTGTTCAAGCGTATTTAATACGACGCTTGCTATAAAACGTTCTGTATTTCTAACACTTGCCTACTGATGCAGAATAATAGGTAACGTATCGCAGTTATTATAACAATCATTATCACATATCAAGTCTTACGTGATCGGCGTATCTGCTCTAGAAATGCAAAGATGTTTATTCAGCGCTGCATTCTCATTTGTACAGAAATATCGACGATCTGCAAGCTTTATATGCGAGGTATTTTTCATGATGCTCAACTGAATGTCGATGTTATTACTTCATTATTTTGCAAACTTTAAATGTAAAAGTATTTTAGTCTGCTATTTTCATATACGAAAGAATGGATGGATGTATTTTCGAAATTGTTCTTCACTAACTTGTATTATTTGAACATTCTATTACTTTAAACACGAGTATATAAAACAGAAAAAACAAAAAATAAGGTCTATTTGTAAGTATTGTATAATAATTTTTTACTTTAAATATTACAAAGCCGACTTTTTCCTCCATATTACAACCTCGTTTAAAATACAAAAGTGGCTTTTATAAACCACTTTCACTCAAACAAAGCCATTTTTTTAAGTAGTAACAAAATTAAGTAAGAACCCATACTCTAAAGTAGTAACTAATAAGCAAACAACTGTACATGCTAATGAAAGTTATTACATAAAATTCACAAATTCTAGCACTAAATCTATTATACATATGCAACTAAACTCCACAATGCTAGTAAGAGTAAATCCCTCACAGTTACAACCGAGGCTAGTCTGGTTTCGTTTAGAACCTGCTACACCATAAAGTTCTCAATTATACCAAGTTGCGTTAGTCGAAGTAAGGAGCTTACATCCTCCCCACTTGTTAGTATATTACGCTATAAGATATTCAGTGTAAGCCGCTTATAATATACTCCCTTTCCCACCGACCGTTATCACCTATTCATTTATAATGTCCATACTAAAGAAGAGTTCAAATAAATATTTTACTTCCGATCCTTGTCCATAATAAATGACCTCTGTATATGATTTTACGTAAAAGATTTTAATAATTCAGCTTTGTTTTTCTTCTGTGTTATGTATGTTCCGGTATATTTTTGCAGGTTACATTATTTCATAAAATAGTTAAAAAACACAAGAAAAATTACTGTAGTTTATTTTTCCTTGCCCTTGTTATGAATGACTCAGGCATATAGAGAGACGAACCGTTTACATGTGTATGTTTCTTGTTCTGATTTGTAATTTATAAACCATATTATTTTAGAATCAAATATATGTGCTTCATTTGTTGTTACCTTTATTTTTACCATCTTTTCCCCACTCTACTATCCAAAAGTGGCCGAGGAACTTCTAGTTCCTCAGCTCTGACTACCCCTTGTAGGGATGTACAGTCGTGAGTATATGTATGTATGTATGTATGATTTGTTGTTAAAAAAATGTAATTCATCTTCATTAAATTATCGGATTTTGAAATGATAAAGGTTTTATTGAGAAATGTAACTTTTTTGTAGAACACCCAATTATCTATTCATTTTCATCATTTTACTATTGAAATAACATCACACACATCACTGAATATTCCCCCCAACTTAAGCTCGAAAGTACAAAAGTCACCACGCATATACGTCACAATGCTACGTCCGGAAAGATCCGATATTTCTATAAAGTAAATGATTTCGGTGACCGGAGATAGTCCGAATCCGTATTTACAGGGTGTGTGGCGGAGTGTGTGATTCGACAGCTTTGTGTTAGGGTTAGGTGGGAAGTGACCCGCGAGATGCCTCCGATAACTTTGACACGCTCGGCTTTCCACGCGGGACGGATTTTTTAGTTTGTTTTTTTACTTTATTGAATTAATAAAAAACTGATAATTTGTTTTTGACTTATTAGGATGGAAATTAATAAAGTAAGAGTCAATCTGTAAATGGTATGTCACATTAGCTATTCATTGTTATGTTTCTTGTTTTTCATAGTATGGGTTTTTCTAATCTGGGTGCTGAGAACGAGAACCTTTTATGGTTTCAAGATAAAGGTTTCTATAAGCACATTTTATTTAAGTTATATTTTCATATTAATGGCAAAAATGCCTGTATTTAAAAAAATGTAAATGGTCATGTATACCCCCACTCAGGGGCTCTACCTTATCCTAAATAGGGTAGTTAGGCCACAATCCTCCACACTGATCTAAAGGGGATAAGACATCCTATGACAGAAGTGGACAAAGTTAACATTGAAATTATATTGATTAAACATTTAAAAAATGGTCGAGTGTGAATTGTTTGTTAATATTTTAGTCATATAAACTTCTTATTTTACAACAGTTTACGACTAGTGCCACCTAGTGTCCAATAGCGGTACTAATGTGGAGAACTTATGAAACTAGATTTTAAGAAGAATCTTCCAAATATTTACGCATTTTATGCATTGCAGTACTTGTGATCATTTGGAAAATACGGATGGACTACTACGAATAATAATATTATGATTTTAGTGACATAAACAATTTAAAAAGATAAGAATACTAGTTTGTCCTCATTTTAACAACTTAAAATAAATAGCGGGGTTGCTGTTGATATTTTCAAGGACTTGCGTTATGGTGGTTTATCGAAGTGTTCTTTCGTGTGTAAGTTGTTATTATGTTATTTGTAATAATTAATAGCAACAACTGAAATCGTACGCAAACTTTTTTGTACTACTTGTTCGAAATATTCATCATTTCATAGAAATATACACCCGCCCTTTTTGAAATACTACCAATATTCGCCATATTTCTTTGGTAAATAATAAATCCGATGTAAAGGTATATTGGTTATTGTTATTTGAAACGAATCTCAAATATTTGCGGCCGTCGCAGCTCGGTCCAATCTTCCTGAAAATGATGTATCGCTAAGAATCCAGACACCGAAATATTATTGGACATTTTTGTATGAATGTTCCGTGTGTGCCGTTTTTATTGCATCTGTGTGCCGTCGTGCAATCACTAGGGCGATTTTATTTCTCACCTTTTTTAGATATTTGAGATATTATAAAATTTTGCCATGTACGTTGAGTAGGGATTTTGGATTAATGTATTATATAATAATTATATTTATAATTTACAGTACTTTTATACTCTTTAAAACTGTTTAATTGTTTATATTTCTGAAATAATAAACATTTCAAAAACATTATATTATTCAATGATCAGTTTTTCAATTCAGATACAGAATTCGAAAAATTCATTTAAATTAAATGATTAATGATAAAAGAAACAACTGGGAATAAAATTAGTTTTAGTGATGTTGTGACACTTACATTTTTTTTATTTGTATATTATTTTATAAAATCAAACGGATCGTATTTTATCATATATATTTTTTTATATAATGTGGCCAAATGATATTATATCAAACAAGATGAATATGGTTAAAACTAAACAGGATGCTAGACTTAAAGTATGTTTTCATTTTCATTTTTATCTGTATAGTAAACAATGCTTTACAACTTAGGCAGTACGATCAACGCCATAGCCTATCTGATTATGGAAAAACAAAGGTAAAATATACCGCGTAAAACTTTTTTTACTAAATTGCAAGTTATTTTCCGTAAACAATGTGACAGTAAACAATAAGTTTATCCACCTATATTTTCTTTTTGTAATATTTTATCGAACGGCGGTATATCTATGCAAACTTTCAGTTCATATAATATCCTAAAAAAAACCAAAAGCAATGGTATTTAATAATATATTCATACATATTGACAGAATTTATTTTAAGTGAATGTGGGGCACATATATTTTTCTTTTTAATTATACAAAATAATAACTTCTAAATTAGAACCTCCGCTAGTGTTAGTGTTAATTTATTTATCTTTTATTTATTAGTAATAACTTCTAAAGTTTAATGCTTAATTAAACACAATGGTTTTGAAGAGTGATTACAATCAACAAACACCAACCAATCTTTCCTCTTCACAATAATAGTATCGATAAGTTTTACACTCACACCACCCGTGTTTACACCGTATACTTTCCAAAATAACGAAATGTCCCGTGTCACCAGGTAAAGCTGAAATCTTTTAAAATATATATTTTTGTCCCTAGGTGAAGCTGGAGCAGAACGTAGGCAAGCCGTCCCGGGTGATCCACATCAGGAACATCCCCAACGAGACCACGGAGGCGGAGGTCATTCAACTGGGCCTGCCCTTCGGACGGGTCACCAACGTCTTGGTGCTGAAGGGGAAGAATCAGGTATGGTGTTTGATTTCTGTAGTAGGTTTCAGTAAAATATATATGTACTAGCTGGTACCCGCTAACCCCGAAGGGGTTGGCAGAGTCACTAATACTTCTGAACATCACGTGACATTGTCAGTTGTTTAGAGTTTTGTTTGGACAGTGTACTCACGTCATAGGGGGCAGGCAGGAATATTAAGTATACAAAAAATTTGGCTTCTTAGTTCCCGTTCATCAAAATTTCAACCCCAATTTCATCCCCTCACAGGGCGAAATTCCAAAAACGCTAGAAAAAATGTTTTTTTGTTTCTTATCAAGTGCTTAAATATAAAGTTTCATGGTACTATCTTTTAAAATTAAAAAAAATTGTACAAACTTTCAACCCCTATTTTAACATCTTCATCCCTCATTTTTGCAATAAAAGATTATATTATTATTATTTCAACCTTATATCTTTAGTTACAACTACAAATTGGTATTTATTATTAAAGCCATGAAAAAATATTCAACCGGAAATATAACTTCTTGTTTATACTTCACTCAGACCTACCCTACCTAGCAAACTTTCAGAAGTACCATTGTTAAAACTTCGCAAGGTATTATGACCGAGCAATGCAATGTCAAATTCGCCAATTCAAAGGTAACACTAATATTGCACAGAAGTCGGTTCGGTTTGGCTTCGCAAATTAACCAGTTCTAACTAAACTAAGTTGGCTCAACGACTGCTATTGATTGATAATAATCCTCGCTATTATAGGGTTAGATGTTCGCCGAGGCATAATGAATATTGTTGACTCAATGTTGAATATCTTTGAGTCCACTTTGGCTTTGTAATTCGGAGCAAAAACCGTTTCAAAAGGATTATTCAATTAAATCTGGTGACTTGTATTGACGAATAATATACAACGAGCTTCTTCTGTGGTTGTTACATTTTCACACATTGACCTTGGAGGTTTTAAACGTCAAAAAAATAATTAAATTCTTAAACATGTTACCAAATCTTTTCTATCTTAAAATGTCTAGTTTAGACAGTCGCAATCGACTTTTTTGGGCGATGCGGTTGGAGAACCATCACCAACAACCTTTATTTTTCCATCTTTTCCCCACTTAACTTTCCAAAAGTGGCTGAGTAACTTCTAGTTCCTTAGCTCTGGCTACCCCTTCTAAGGATTTATAGCCGTGAGTATATGTATGGATGTATGTATATGTAGACAGTCGCCTGCCGCTCTTCTCTTTTAATGTTTCGTGAGATGTCTTAATGTATGACAAAAGTAAAAATAAAGGAAAAAATAATGTATTCGTTCCCTGTGACCCTCTTTTAATTTGAGATACCTTCGATACCAACAACCGTAATTGTGGGCTAGTGATACAAGCAAGTAACAAGGCCAACCATATATATATGGCATGCCAAGTGTATCATTAATATAACATAACATATACTCGTGCCATTAGTTCCCATTGGGGTAGGCAGAAACTATTGATAGCCACTTCGTACTATCCTGGCAAACCTCTCAAGTTTCGTTTACATCCATATATTTTTTCATACATGCTCTTTTATTCTTCATACTTCGGACGCCTGTCTTTTTGAGCACACTCTCAATATGGGTCAAGAGTGTTCTCCGTGGTCATCCTCTACTAATATTAGCTCTATAGATCACTTTTACCAATTTCTTATCATCTATCCATCATTAATATAGTTTCTAGCAAAGTCACCCTAATTTCAACAAATTCCGCAGGCATTCCTGGAGATGGCAGAAGAGTTGTCAGCAGTGGCGATGGTGGCCTACTTCGGAGGTTGCGTGGCGCAGCTTCGGGGCCGTGCCGTGTACGTGCAGTTTTCCAACCATAAGGAACTGAAGACTGACCAAACGCACTCTAATGCAGTAAGGATATTTTACGTACTACTCTATCGGCTTACATATATTCACGGCTATAGATTACTAAAAGGGGTAGCTAAACGCAGAAATAACGTAGGCACTTTTGGAAGTTGAGTTGGGGAAAAGATAGTAAAATAAAGGAAGGAAAAAATATCTTGAAATGCTCCTAAACCCTTAGTAGCCATTAGCTACACCTGTTAGTGGGATGAAATGAGTTAGTGCTATTCTTAACTAACACCGCTAACACTGTTAACTACTCTCTGCTAGTCATACATACATACATACATATACTCACGCCATTAGTATTTTTTTTTTCTCTGCTAGTCGTGTAGCCAAAGTTCCGAAATTAGAATAAAAGAAAAAAGAAGAATTAACGGTTACAAATAGATACGATGATAGCCTTCAAACCTCTTTTCAAATTAATTTGCAATCATTACAAATTCATTACTAATTGTTATTTTTAGTATTTTTGTTCTACATTTGGCCCGTTGTATATTTATCATATATTCATGATGAATCTTCATCAAAATCATCATATTTCTAGTTTTAAAAGAGTAGTGCTATTCTACACTGGCAGCAAAAAAACAAGTTCTCAAAACATAAAATCGACTACAATAATTACTAACAAATCGACCCAAAACGCTGTATAAATCGACAGATTTTCTGAATTGTTACTTTCATTTGAAAACCATTTTATTAATTCAAATTCGTCGAAGCATTTCGTCGTGATTGAGTGAGAATCACCTTAATTCTCTCAATTATTATATTAGTGGGCTGGAACGGGCTCGGTGCAGACCTCTTAATTTACTCTTTATTGGGGTATCAAGGGTCCATAGTGAAAATAACGTTATTCAATAAATACCCACTGCTGTCATTGTGATGGAACTAATTGAGTTGAACTAACTGAACCCTTTACCGAATATTGGTTCTGATTCGACCTCAATTGATTTGTGCTACGTATTGGGAGGAATTGCAATTTGCGTCTTATACATATGGAGTTTGGTACATTCGTTGATTAATTTTGATTTGTGAATTCTTATAATTATTCTATCCATGTGGGTATGTGCTATAAAATGTTATTTTAAAATGTATGTGCTATAAAATTTTAGTTTTTAATGTATTAGTAAAAAACTTTATTAGGAAACCATTTGAAGGTATCATATAATATTGACGTTGAAAATAATTATAAATCGTGTTTAATAATTTACAAATCTAATAACCCTATCATAAAAGAGATCCGATCAGAAAACAGCAAAAAAACTCTACTGACAAACTAAACTTAACTCTATCATAATTCTTCACCTTTCTAATTTACAACGACGACAACCCAAAAATATACACTCAAAACGTTTCCCACTATCATTTTAGAAAAAAAACACACTATACTGTAGTGTAGCTGTGTAGTGTCGGCTTGGAATATCACTACCCCGTTACTGCTTGTGGGTGGTCGTAAGAGGCGACTAAGGGTATTGGGGCTTTTTAAGTCGTCTTTGGGCGATGCTGTTGGAGACGCATCACCAAGAACCTTTGTTATTCAATCCCCGCTTAACTTCCAAATGTGGTTGCAAATTTTCTTATTCTGAAGCCCTGCCTAGCCCTTTTGGGGATTCATAGCCGTGATCCTATGTATGTACACTTTACCAAATCTTATTTTCTAAAACCTAAAGACGTCACATCTTAACTTGTGGGATATTCCATCAATGGTTACAAGTCGGTACTAACAAAGTCCCCGACGGACTATGACCCTTCTTTATCATAATTAAAATCTTCTCCAATATCATTTCTACACGAAATATCTTTGCAACCAAACAATGAGAAGACAATACAATACCTTGTCAATCAAGTTACTTGATTAGTTTTGTTTATGAGAGGACAAGATTGGGGTGTTATTGATATCGAGTATTTGTACGGTTATGGCAGTCCGAGATATGGAAGGATGTAACTATTTGTTGTGGTATTAACATACTGACGTCAACAAATTTGAAAAAATGCCAACCTAAACGTAAGAATTTTAAAATCTTTATAGCTTTAGACACTTAATTGGGAAACAGAATGTAAAAGAGTAGATTTTTTAACAAACAAAGATTCCAGACATTTTTTTCTTTTGAGCTTTTCATTTAAGTTTATGGAAGTACATAATTAAACATTAAATACTTAAAGCACCATAAACTGGATGTGGAATCTTAAATAAAAAATATCAAATAACGGGTAACAGTGATTGCAAAAGGGTCACGACTAGAACCACATAATCATAATGCTCCTACCCAACCCTGAGGGCGTTGTATTAGTTATTAATTGGTTCAGCAATAATCGCACGTGAGAATAATCATTTTGATAATGCGATTGCAAAATTTAAAGGGTAGAGGCCTGAGTTGACTTATCCAGCCGTTATGGCTCAAAAATACTGCAACGGCGGCACGTACCATATTATAAACCTTATTATCATCTTCCTCACAACCCCTCAGAGGGACTCGCATACTCTATAAGGATGAATCAGCCATAGTCCCTACTACCGTAATAGTAACAGTATATAGATAAGATAAGAAAAGATAAGAAATAAAACGAAAACGTTAGAAAACGTTCTTATAAAGGCGGGGGTCCGAAGTGAGAAGAATAAAAGAGCATGTATGAGAAGAATAATGAATGTAAGGGAAGCAAGAGAGGTTTGTCAAGATCGTACTAAGTGGCGATCGATAGTCTCTGCCTACCCCAATGGGAATAATTGGCGTGAGAATAAGTAAGTAAGTAAGTAAGAAAAGATAATTTATTTACTCCAAAATGCCTTATACATGGTATAGCTAAATATATAGTTCTATAGCCAGGATCGACGGTTTAACGTGCCCTCCAAAGCACGCAATCATCTTATTTATCGGATAATCTGCTAATTCAGACCTGCAATATCTTTCCAAACTAGGATAGACCTCATAAAGTAAATTTGTAAGTTTACCCCTATAGGGATCGAATCTGAGGCCTCCAAATTTAAATAAGAAGTCTATAGTGCTAGACCATTGAGCCAGTTATCATTTTCAACCATTAATAACTTGCGAACACAAATTAAATTACATCAACACGTTGTCAAATTAAGTTTACCGAATGAATTAACAACAACAGACGAATCAAACTTAAAATGAGATCAATTAACGTGACACATAATACAAAAGTCGACTAATTATTTCGAAAACTTCGCACAAACATTTATAATTACATGTTCATACGCGTGAAGTTTTCACTGGAAGTTTGGTGATCGATCCTCCGAGTTCCGATCCGATTTTGAGTATGTAAGGCGTTTATTTCACTATTAAAAGTTATAATGAGACGGATACCTCTCGTTTGAACTTGTTCCGTCATTATTAAGTTAGCTGAGCGATACATCACGTTCGCGTATCGCAAAATTTAACCTGTTTAATTACGACGAGTTTTCTCATATGGCGTTTGTTCTTAACTGAGCTTCGTTTTTGATTATATTTATATCGACATTTTCATCATATTTTCAGATTTTACATACATGTATTTATATGCTCAAGGCTATTAATCTCAAAAGTTTAAATTCGAAATTCTGAAGCCACTTTTTAGAAGTTTGGTTATGAGAAAAATATGAACTATAAGATGGTTGATGATTGGTTTCCAAAAATCACTTAAAAAGCCTCAAACTGTAAGTCGCCTCTTACGACAATCGTGGGAAGAAATGGATTACTGCTATTCTACGCCGACACTACTAAGCAATTCAGATTTTACCATTTAATTACATACGATTTAATCTTTGTATTTATTTTTAATCGCTTATGATAATATAATATATTGACAAAGTCTTGTATGGAAGCATGTGCATATGAGAAATAATAACACAAAAAATAAATATCTTCTTCCTTCCTTCTTCTTATTAATGTTTTCTTTTCAGTCTGCTTCGGCTCAAATGGCACTTCAGGCGGCCGCAGCTCTGTCTACCCCTGCCGCTTCTAATGGTCAAGATATACAGGTAAGAATCATTTGATGCACCGAGCTACAACAAAAATATATATTATTTAATGATTCAATCTACAACTACAAAATATTTTAGAGTTAGTAAGTCAAGCTGTAAAATCAAATAATACGATTTGGATAAACTTACGCCCGATTTCTGAATTGAGTATTCAAGCTGAGAACGACTTAAGTATCGTTTTGTCTCATTCAGTTGTTAAGATTTCAATGCGACAGAACGATACTTAAGTTGTTCTCAGCTGGAATACTCAATTCAGAAATCGGTCTTTAGTCAAATAATATTTTTAAAATTAATTTAATGAGCAAGAAATGCAACAATACCGATGCCGAATATCGTCGATCACATTGGCCACCAGCGAAAACATCTGATGTACTTTTGAAAAATCATTGTTTAGGGATTACTTTCTGTTTTATCCTCAAAATTAAAAAATTTAAGAAAAACACACCAAAACGTATTGCCTTTATTGGTACATGATAGTACAACTTTTTCAATTAATCGTGTATTATAAACCTCTGGCTAACCCTTTTAAGGATTATGGCCAGCACATATGTAAGTCGGCATGATTTAAATAATTAATTAATGTGCATTCTGTGCCAACAATAGTGAGGTTAATTAAAATCAATCAAAATAGGATTACACGTGATCAGTATTTTCGTAAGCTCTTAATAACACAATGGTATTTGTATCTGTAATTATGTCGCGCGGTCATTTTATTTGTGTAACTTTTGTAAAACATTGTATGAATATATTTTTGTACAAATATTTATTACAACTCGAGTTATGAAACCAACTGTGTATAAAAGATGTAACTATATAACCCGCGGAAGACAATATTACAATATGGTCTATCAACTCATCAAATAGTCACTTAAATTTTGAACAAGTAAATGAAGTTAATTTCATCATGTATTTATATTTTTACTCAGCTCAAGCTCAGCTTCTTGTAAATTATGATTTAAGATCCGTGAAATTTACCTTATTGATTATCATATTGCCTGAGGCGGAAGCGAATTTTGAATAAAAAAATGGAAATGGGAGAGGTAATCCGAAACAAAAGCACAGTCGCAAAAAATTAACAACCAGTTGTTTTATTATAGATACGTAATTATAATCTTCCAAAGTTGCTCATAGACATTGAACCTTGCAGTGTCAGATAAGAATAGTACTACTCTATTTGAGAGACTAATGGTTTTAGAGCTTAAGGAAATTTTCGGGTGATGTAGCTAGAAACCCATTACCGACAATCCTTTATTTTACTATCCTTTCCCCACTCATCTTTTAAAAACTGGCCAATGAATTACGAATTTCCATAAAGGCTAACCATTTCTGACTAAGTAAAGTAATAACCTTATGGTAAGGTGTAACATGATTTAATAAAACTATTATACGCATACAATCGTACGTACTATTTAATTTAATCCTAACGTTTCGGACACTTTTGGTGTCCATGGTCGCAGGTAGACTTTAATGAAATAAAAACGCGATAGTTTCCGTATAATATTTTCATTAAATCATGATTACTCTACAATATTAAGATGTAACATTTAACAATTGTTTTGTTGCAGGGTGGCCCCAACACAGTGTTGCGTGTGATCGTAGAACACATGCTGTACCCGATTGTCCTCGATGTTCTGTACTCGATCTTCCAGCGCTACGGGAAGGTCCTCAAGATCGTCACCTTCACCAAGAATAGTAAGTATCTTTTATATTTCTATTAGGTATATATGTCACCAAAAAGCCTTTTAAAGTTTATGTTTAAAACTGTATTCGTACATTTGATAACAGTAGTGGTTTCATGGATTTTCAAAATATATATCGTTATTCGTATCGTCTATAGTATTTGTATTGTAGATAAGTGAAATACATTTACACTTTTTATGAGAGGCATGCGACAAATACAGTCAATCATAACGCTATTGAAACATATTCAATTGCGAGACCATAGACTATAATATAAATAAAGAAAAATGGTATGTTAAATTTTATTGATTTAAAAATCGCACATTTCAAATGTTAGATCGAATGCTCACCAATTAAACTTTAAAAATACCCACTGAAAAATGTTCAAACTTTACTTTACCGAACCATTTCAATCAATTATTTGTATCCTCTCACCGTACACGAATCCCAATGATTTGATATTTGCCGGAGCCTGAAATTAATTCAATCTGAAACAGCGCTGGTGGAAGTATGACCCGTTTAAACTTTAAACCCCTCATGCATATCCTAAACAAATCCGGTAGTGCAGAGCTGCTACATATTTGATGGTGGAGCTACTCACACAGACCCTGTGTGCCCTATCTTTGCTTTCGACGATCTCTGAATCAACGTTAGTAAGCTTGGAGTTATTAAAATTGCTGTCGGCTTTTATGTGCGTTTAATTAGGTAATTGAATTTAGGTTTAGCCGTGTAGTGTCGGCTTAGAATAACACTACCCCATTTCTACCCGTGGGTAGAAATGGGGTGGTATATATGGTGATCGTAAGAGGCGTATAGGGGCTTATTAAGTGATTTTTGGGCGATGTGAACACACACCAAAAACATTTATTATTACCATCTTTTCCCCAATCAACTTCCAAAAGTGGCTGAGGAATTTTTCATTCTAAAGCTCTGGCTACCCCGTTAAGGGATTTATAGCCGTGAGTATATGTATGTATGAATTTAGGTTTTAGAAAACTATGAGCAATCTTTTTTTTATTAATAAAAACTAAACATGAAATATAAAACAGATATTAATAATATCATGGACACCAAAAACTAACAAATAACACATTTCTATCTCTTGGAGAAACCATTGACGAAGAATCTTTAGGTAAACTTGATTTCAATTCCTCTTAATAATCCTTTTCAGCCTCTTCGAGTATGTATTTTCTTGCAGCACAAATGCTTGCTATAAGGTTGTTCAGTCCAAGTGCATAGCGCTATTCAGTTTAGCAAATTGACTGCAGAGCGTGGCGTTTTAATATCTAGTTATTCACAATACGTCACTTATTTTTATTTATACTATATATTTATACCTACGTATAAATTTTTATACTCACGCCTATAGTAACTAAATTATTGAATGAAATAATTATGTCATATCAACACATTTTCTAGAAACACTACTCCCTAAAAAAGGGCAACGCTCTGTTGACTCATACTCTAACAGTGTACTCACGTGATAGGGGGCAGGCCTATCGCCGTTTTGTACGTAACTAACTAAGTACAACTCAGCCATGTGGGTTTCACTCACCGTTAACAACCATGATAAATTAACCACACATATGTCTTTAGAAAAGACAAATTGGTGTATGCACGACCCGGGATTTGAACAATGCAAAACGTGGGTACTCTGAACACCAGAGACAAGTTTACGTGATTTTCAGAAGTATTAGTACCTCTGCCAACCCCTTCGGGAATATTCGGCGTGAACGTTTATGTTTATGTTACGTTTATGTTATACTTAATGATACATGTGAAATATTAAATATTGAGATGTGATAATTTAATAGCAAAATTCTCCAAGACAGCTTTGATCTATGCTATTAATATAAACTCGCCGTGTAGTGGCTTAGAATAATACTACCCCATTTCTACCCGTGGGTGATCGTAAGAGGCGACTAAGGGTACAGAGGCTTATTAAGTGATTTTTAGGCGATGTGGTTGGAGACCCGTCATCAAAAACATTTATTATTACCATCTTTACCCCAATCAACTTCCAAAAGTGGCTGAAGATTTTCTCATTCCAAAGCTCTGGCTACCCCGTTAAGGGATTTATAGCCGTGAGTATATGTATGTCTTACTATAAAATTCAACAACAAAAAAAGTCTCATTAAACTATATAGTGTTAAACAACTTAAATTTAACTTTTCTAAGTTCGGGTAATGCTCGTGTAACAGAGTATGCACTTGCGATAAGAATCATTGGGAACTTGGGCCAAGTTTGAGTTAACATTGCTAAAACATGATCCCGACGTTTCAAGTTTCGCTTCGTCTGAACAAGATGGGGACTGATAAAATGTTGCTTAACTTACCTTTGGCTTACATGGTTTGACTTACAAATATGGATTAATTATCGAGGATGATTGTAAGGTAAAGATTTAGGGAAATTGTAGGTTTAATTATTGAAATATAGTTAATAATTATTATAGGTTAATGTTCTAACCATGCTTTAATGTTATCTGAAACCCAAGATAGCTCAGTGGTTAGACCATGCGTTTATCATGCAGAGAAGCATCAGTTCGATTCCCGAGTCGTAGTCTGTAGAGTGAGAGAGCTATTATGTAAATCAATCGATGAATATAAACGAAAACCGAGAAGTTTTCCAGGACCGTAAAAAATTACCATTGATGATCTCTGCCCACCCCGATAGGTGCTAAGGCGTTATTATATATAGATTGAAAAAAAAACTGTGTACCAACTTTAAAGTCAAACATTAACATACTGAACGTTTTTGAAATAAACCCAATAGAGTGCAGTTATCAGTACCCCACTACATCATGAAAACGGGGCTTACAAATCCAGTTAATAAATCAGAGCGTGTAGTTAAAAAAATCAATTCCAATCGCGGTGTGTTTCCACCACAAGAGAGAGAGTGGTCGATTCAATCGCTATAAGTCAAGGTGCTCTAATGCCTCGATTCCAATTTGTGGATAAATCGGTGTAATTCAACTTGCTTCGCATTTGTATCGTTCTGCTAGCCTGGGATCATTTTATTGGAAATACGGGTTTACTCGGATTTGCGATTAATACACTTAGTAGCTTTTCTTGTGTGAATGTTACATACATACTCACGCTGTTAGTTTCTTTGAGGTAGGCAGTGACTATCGATCATCATTGACGATTTTTTTTTAAACAAGGACGTGAAATTAATAGCCT
This sequence comes from Bedellia somnulentella, assembly GCA_963576735.1. Taxonomy (NCBI): domain Eukaryota; kingdom Metazoa; phylum Arthropoda; class Insecta; order Lepidoptera; family Bedelliidae; genus Bedellia; species Bedellia somnulentella. The sequence goes on from OY755176.1 coordinate 2,472,153, forward strand.
TTTACGTAATTTCTTATTAATCTTAAAAAGTGTCCACTAAAGCTTTTAGAAGTAAGGTGGTGATAAAGATGGTATAGCACTAAAATAACTTGTTTCAATGTATTTTTAACTATAACCTAAGTAACTCATAAATTTAATTGGTAATTAACTGCCAATTGACACGGTGGCTCAATGGCAGAGCGTCGGGGCGTATACCAGAGGTCGCGGGTTCGATTCCCGCCTGTGTCAAAATTTTTCTTTCCTTTATTTATTCTTTATTTATTAGTAATAATCCCCACATGAGGTTTTCATGAACAAAAAGATTTAAACTAAGTAACTCATGTCGTGACGTAATTAACTTATAAAATAAATATGTTTGTCTATCTATATAACATCGCCCTTATCTCCATGGGAAGGTGAACGTGAAGGAGAACACTTTAACTTGTCAATTCTTAAATAAAAACTGATTTTAAAAGTCTTCAATAGTTTCCCAAAGTTTTCCGTCTTCAGTCTCTGATCAACAATTCTGATTGGAGCTAACTTTCGTCATTTGTACGCGAGTTTATATTTAAATATTCTATTTAATAAACTTGATTGCGTTTCGTCCGGAATATTTGATGAACGGCTTAATAACTTCGTTTGAACCGTACATTAGCGGTTAGACCATCGCTGTTTATTAATAATAAATATAGAGATTTTATTGTTTCACCTTTTTTGATAGTACATACATACAATACATACATATACTCACGGCAATAATTCTCTTGAAGGGGTAGCCAGAGCTAGGGAATTAGAAATTCCTCAGCCACTTTTGGAAGTTGATTGGGGAAAAGATGGTAATAATAAATGTTTTTGGTGACGGGTCTAACCCCATCGCCCAAAAATCATTTAAAAAGCCCCTATACCCTTAGTCGCCTCTTTTTGATAGTAGTATTTATATGTGTTAATTATTATGTACTTGAGACTGCACAAGGCTTACAATCGAAGCATAACAGCCTTAAAAACCTCTCACAGCAGCAACTCTTAATATGATTATATACAACATGTGTGACAGACAGTAAGATTGAAATCAAAAATAAAAAATACGTTTATTATTCGTTGATCAATTAATTCATATCATACAAGTGGTCTGCCCTGGTATTGTACATGGTAGTGTTATACAATCACTGTACATCTTTTATGTCATTACGCTTGATACATACATACATACATATTCTCACGCCGTTAGTTCCCATTGGGGTAGGCAGAGACTATCGATCGCCATTTTGTACGATCCTGGCAAACCTCTCTGGCTTCGTTTACATCCATCAATCTTTTCATACATGCTCTTTTATTCTTGATACTGCAGACACCTGCCTTTTTGAGCACATTTTCTATTTGATCCAAATGTGTCCTCCGAGGTCGTCCTCTACTAACATTACCTTCCACATTGGCTCTATATATCTCTTTTACCAATTTACTGTCATCCATCCTCTCTATCTGCCCAAACCATCTCAACATTCCTTTTTCTATCTTTCTTACAATATCATCTTTTACACCACACCTTTCACGAATCATACACCACACCTTGATATTTCATACAATATGTTTACACTGAAATTTCAAAAGGATTAATTATAAATGTATTCTAAACATAGCAGTTACCACTACTATAAAAACACCAGCACACACGTCAGACATGAAACCTCTTTATACTGAGGTTAATTATATGAGCTAATGAGGCGTGCTGAAATATAAGAAGGTCCCCAAACAGCCCTAACGTGGTTCCATTTCTCTTGGTTCGTTATAAACAAGCATTACTTATTTAGTAGGAAACCTGTTCGATGCCACATTAATACTTATTTGCTGACTGAATTAATAACGAGTTCATTGTTCCAGTACTTCCCAATTCACACCGGGAGATCCTGGAAAGCTCGCAAATACCTTACTTGTGTTTTTTCGTCATTGCATTGGGAATTCGGAACATTTATTTCAATTTGGACGAATTTCACGGTAACGTGGAAAGAAATTTTTTACGAAGGAATGTTATTCTTCTTGGGTTTTCATTATTTGCAAACATCACGTCTGTTTTGAAGTGAAATACAGAAACAAACATATTTTTACCAAATTGTTAATACATGTTTCATCCCAATTCTAAAAGACAGTTCATGTGTTTCCCTAGTATTTTTAATTGAGCAATGTTTTAATAATATTATTATATAATAACGCATACTCCATTGATCAAGTAGTCACTTATATAAACAGCAAAAATAATCATCTACATCCATTAATTACATAAACCTAATCATACAATGTGTTTTTTCCAGATTCATTTCAAGCACTCATCCAGTACCCTGACACCATATCAGCACAGACAGCTAAAACTGTAAGTTATTTTTATTTATATTTAAATTGAAAACGGCAAAATAAGTTGTATAAATAGGAAACAATAACCAAAAAGTTAAATTAAAAATCTTGACTCTGTTCATCCAATTAGGAGTGATGTAAAACATGATTATTTAACATTTCTGTTTTTTTACTAATTGTGACGACTCATTTATACTTAATTTTAAACGGAAGAAAAAATCACCTGTTTATTTAAAATCAGTAACAATGTATACTTACAAATGAAATGCTCTTTAATCTATCTTCTTCTGCCATTTTCTTTATTCATTCAAGATGTATTTTTTCTCCGATCCATCTTTAATATATTTCAATAAGTTATTCGCGACACGTAGTGAAAATATTGTAGACACCATTTTAACCTGTTAATTTAACGTGCATAAAGTACCAACTAAAGCGGTTTTTAAACAAAGAATTTGTGATCACCGTTAATTACCCTATTTGTTTGATAATCTTATACATACAAAATGAACTAATTTTTACTCATTCCATCGCAACTAAATGCTAATAAGCAATTAAAATGACAACAAACGATAAAATGAAAACAAAACGAATAAACAAGACGGAGGTCCAGTATAAAAGATTTTAAATATTACTATACTAAAATAATACTAAGTTCACCCTTAATAAAGCAACTTTTATTATTTTATTACGGCGGATTCATTAATCTTATTCCTTTTTTTGTTCCCCGAATCATGGTTAATTTGGAAGAAAATATTCTCCACCAAAAATCCTTAAGCAAAGAAATTAATCTGCAATTCTAAATCGTCGTAACCCGCTTTAGTCTTTGTTGCCTTTTCTATTTCTCTCTGGTTAACTGGTCGCCGTAAAGTACGGCTCGCTTAATCATTGTTATTTTCTGAGTTTTTTATTTTACGTTTGTTAAAAGTATTTTTATGTGCTTATTTACTGTTTTAGTTGTTGTAATGCTGAAATAAGTAAGCAGTTAATTGACTGGGCATTTGAAACCTAACCGTGCATTTTGATGAGTGACAATAATTTCATAATCATAGAAGAATAGTGATTGCGTTGTGACAAAGTTGCCTCTTGAAATGTGAAATAATAATCCTAGGTTTTCTCCACAAACAATGTTGCTATAGAAAAACTGGCATTCAGAACAATACTGAAACAAACTGAAATTAAAACGTCAATATCATAAATGCATTATTCACGCAAGACGTAAACAAAGCAATACACTAATAACAAAAGCTATTTATTCCCTACCCAATAAAAACAATTGCAAAAACTTCCCATTAAACAGCGAAAAGTTTACATAAAAGCTTACTCCGTAGCCACCTCAGAGACTGACTTCAAACGGACCGATTTTATTTATTCAGGAAATTCATTAGTCGCAGCCACTTGAGTAGCTAATTTTTATTTGTTTCTATTATTCAGCTCCGTATTGGAACCGGTCCCACTAAGCTGATTGGCTGGGGACCTCATTTGACAGATGACCCCGGCACCGCTAATAAACTGCGACTAACATTGAATCATGATATTTTTTTCTGCCGTTTCTGTGTTTATAGCCCTTGGTGCATTGTGTTGAATTCGGTAGAACGGTAGAGAAATATGCGCATGGTTTAGATTTGGGTAGTAATGGTAGCATTAGTAAAATTTATTAATAACAGGAATTGTTTTTTTCTGTACTAAATGTTTAGTTTTGCCTATGATTACTTTGTTTACAGTGTAGAAAACAACGTATTAATTTCCAATTTTATGGGTAAAATCTTCTTCCTTCCTAATTCCATAAAGTGAAAAGTATTTATATATAATTTCTATACGTTGACCTAGATTTTGGTTATTCTGTACCTATATTGAAATAGCTAACCAAAACAGTGACAAATACATTAATTCTTCTGAACATCGCCTAATATTATATTTGATTACTATCCCTCCTTAACATTGTTGCACTACTGAAAACATCGAATTATTTCAATACAAGTAATTTCTTATAAGTTGAAATCCCGGCCATGTTGATTTCTCGCATAACCGTGGCTGCCTACCTATCACACACAGTGCCAATGCCAACACATTGAATAAATTATCCCTTGCCGTAAGTTACGGGAAACGGAATATACAAAGCCGTTATAGGTTTTATTGAACGAATATCAATGTTTTATTACATGAATATCTTACCATATTTGTGGTCAGACTCAATTTTAACTTTTATTCCTTTTAATTTGTACACAAAGAGTTCGGTAACTGGAACATTACGTCATGTTAATGCATCGTATAATTGTGGTCAGTTATAGTCCTACCAATAGAGTAAACATTATTTATAGAACTATCTTTCATTAATATTTTAAATAAGCTAAAGTTAAGCACAAATATTACGAATTTTAAGCGTCTTAAGTGTAAAGAAAAAAGGGCATTTTTGATTTGATACAAAGACAAAGTAGTTATCTCTAATATCTGCCTGATGGCGTGAATATATGTTTGTATACATTGAGGGAAAGTAATAATATCGAGAAAGACTGACTTTTAGCCTGACCCATAGGGGTCTTCGTCTAAATCCCGTAATATAATCTGCTCTCTGCCAACCCGTGTCAATAGTTTTAATCCACTTCAAAGGTTAGGCCGCGCCATGACTTAACGTTTTCTTCTAGTGGAAAGTACCAGGACAAAGCTTTTATGTTAAATGCACAGAACCATTCATTCATCTTAGTTAAATCAGTGCAGGAGACTTCTAGTTTTCTGATAGTAACAAGTTGCACTTTTTTTTTTAATAAAACCAATTCTATCAAGATTGTTTTATAATGGCTGTAAGCAGTTTTCAACAAATCATAAAGAATAAAACCCATTATTTAACATTCAGTGAGGCACAAACCTAATAAAAACACGTAAGGCGACAACAGATGCAAGTTTCCAGCGCAAACCCGCACTTTGCGATATCACAGAGAAACACTTGGCTGCTATAAAGATATGAAAGATAGGACCTACCGCACACAGTAAACTAATATTTAACCGCACCAGGCCAGAGTCGCTCGGCGTCGCATAAAATAATTAATTAAACATGCAGCACTACCGCTCACTAATTATCTTGGTTTTATGCCTTTGTGCGCTCCTATTTTCGCTCTATTTAAAATTGTCCTTATCTGGTTGAGCCTAAATGAATTTAAATATGACACTTTTACGGATAAAAGTGTAGTGCATTTTGAAAAGGTATTCAAATTTAAGTGACAGAAACAAGACCATGTTAATAACTTACATTTTGCATGAATGCGCTGACTGCAAAATGTTCGGCTCACAATGTGGTGGTCTCAGGTTCAATAGATGGGAGTTTAACTCACTATTTCAGCCACTATTTGAAGCCCACTTACGCGTCGGTTCAGCTACCATCACAGTAGTAGTGGTTAGATTAGACTACCAACCCGCATTAGGCCAGCGTACCGGATTATAGGCAAATAAACCAATCTGTAATGATGTAACAGCACAAATTTTCAAGAGGTTTATTTTACTAGGCTATATAGTTTAACTATAATGATAAAAGTCCACTGACTAGTTCCTAAAATGCTAAATAAGTCCCAGTGTAAGAAAATCATGGTAGTCATTTAAACGCCGAGGAACTTGGCAGCGCGTGAACATACGAGTATAATCTGATTCATTGGAAGCATCGAGATCGCTGATTGAAAGCTGAAAGCCTTTCAGAAAATTGCTTACGTGATAAGTTGCTTGATTTTTTTGGAATGTGAATTTGAACCTGTTTTGGGTATTTGAGATTTGTTGAGTTAAATAAGAATTGTTAGTACAAAAGAGGAAGGGATAGTTTAAAAAAGTGGAACGTTCACATATTTTTGAAATTATTTTATTTGTATTTCCTAAGACATATTCATTAACTTGGCACAACCGATATTTTAAAAGTTGGGAATAAATATCTAGAAATACACTCACTCACGGAGTTTCTAACGTGTACTTGTACATAATTAGGCATATGGTGCTATGTATATAACTTATCTTTCGTTATTTTTCAACTTTTCAAGGTGGTTACTGGCCTTGTAGCCTGTGTCGCTTCATGTTAACGTTTTAAATATCTGTAGAAGAGGGTAATCTTGAAGGTGGGTGTTCTTATATTAAATCGGATGAGAGGGGAAACGAGTCCTTATCACTGACGAAGCGTGAGGCTTACATCATACAGCGTCACTCTTGGGAGGCCTATCCCAGTAAACAAATACTTAGTGATTACTATTCTTCTTTAACTACGCAGTGTGAGTAGGCCTCCCACAAGGTAGACCGACGACAGCACAAGACCGGCCGATGTGGAAATTTTCAAGGAAGGCCTATGTCCAGTAGTGGACGTTTATAGGCTAAAGATGATGATGATAATGACTATTCTTCTACTTATTATTTTCACAAGAGACTACCATGCGTAGTCTGCACATGCACCACATAACACCACATCTCTTACCCCACAGGCGCTAGACGGCCAGAACGTGTACAACGGCTGCTGCACGCTGCGCATCGACTACTCCAAGATGACGTCACTGAACGTGAAGTACAACAACGACAAGTCACGTGACTACACCAACCCTTCCCTCCCGGCGGGCGAAGACGCTTTGCTCGGCGGCGTGGCGCCTTTCTTAGGCGTGCCGCCGCTGGCCGGCGTGTCGCCGTACGGCGTGGGCGTGCAGAGCGTGCTGGGCGTGGGGGGCGTCCTGCCCGCGTTCCCCCTCCTCGCGCCCCGCGCTCCCCCCGCCACCGTCCTACTCGTCTCCAACCTCAATGAGGAGGTAAGCAACCATTAAAAAATTTAGATACTAAATAACACACTCGATTAATACCCTTACAAATGTTATAGTATCGAGGACTCGAGCTTACTACGCTACTAGTATTTCGAAAGTCGCTAATTAAGTATAAAATGTGATATCTTTATAACTTATATAATACTGTCTCTTTCTCTCTCCTGTTGTTTTAGATGGTCACGCCTGACGCTCTATTTACCCTTTTCGGTACGTGTGCACATATTTAATATTTTAACTTAGCGGCGAGTCGGTCGTTGGACCTGCTCGCCTCCTAGAGTAACCAATAGCTTAATTACCTTTCTGTTTTCCAAAGCTCCATTTCCTAGAAAATATTATTTCGTATCTATATTATTAACGCTACCCCTCCTACCTCCTATTGCTTCATAGACTTAAATTATTTAAAGAATTTTCTTGTGATACAAGTTTCGATAACTGTCTGACCGACGGCATTTCAGGTGTTTACGGTGATGTGCAACGGGTGAAGATTCTGTACAATAAGAAGGACTCTGCTTTGGTACAGATGGCAGAGCCTCATCAAGCTCACTTGGGTAAGGCAGTCTTGCACCGTTATACTTTCCTAAAGATTATGAAAATTCTATCTTACTATATTGTTCCCATTCAAACTCCAAAAGTGGAAAATTTGGTTCCCCTATTTGGCCTTCTTGGCTTTGAGTATATGTCAATAGTGGTGGGATTCTTAGCTAATGATTTATAATACAAATATAAAACAATATGTAAGACTTATAAACAGCAGGATTTGTCCTGGTCCTGAACAGTGCATTCTTGTTTAAGAGGCGCAGCCTATCCTATTGTCATGAAAAAATATTAATAGGCAATATTCTACGTAGTGGGGAGCACCTAATGTTTTTGGGTCCTTTGTGTTCAGTGATATTTGTAAACCCATCACCAACCAGATCTTCCAATCTTTCACTTCAGAATTTCCAATTACTCTTCCCGTCCATACCACCAACCATATTCACAAATCAAAATCACCAAAACCCTTTATCACCCGCAGCAATGAGTCACATGGACAAACTGCGTGTATTCGGCAAAGCCATGCGCGTGATGTTGTCCAAACACCACGCCGTACAACTGCCCAAGGAAGGGCAGCCTGACGCCGGCCTCACTAGAGACTACGCCGCCTCACCTTTGCATCGGTTCAAGAAGCCAGGATCTAAGAACTATCAGAACATCTATCCGCCATCGGCTACACTGCATTTGTCTAACATACCGTAAGTAAACAGTTTTACTCGTAATGTAAACTCTGAGACAAGAATCATCGAACCAAGTAAGTATCCATTCTACACATAACTGCCCAGAGAGGGCAGCCTGACGCCGGCCTTTGTTCAAGAAGCTAGGATCTAAGAAATACCTACCAGAATATTTACCCGCCATCGGCTACACTGCATTTGTCTAATATTCCGTAAGTGAACCGAAATTTCTTTAACGTAGCGTAAGTGCACCGAATCTCACAAATAAATCGTAGGTGCACCGAATATGTAACGAATACTTTCTCTGCGTATCGAACACATACTTTCTAAGACAAAATTCATCAAACCAAGTAAAGTCACATTCTATACATAACAAAACAAGCAGGACCTTGCAATTGCATCGGTTCAAGAAGGATCTAAGAACTATCAGAATCATCCTTCTAACATAGTAAGTAAACAGTTTACTCGTAACTAATGTAAACTCTGAGACAAGAATCATCGAACTAAGTAAGGTCACATTCTACACATTAAAAACCAAGGTAACGTAAGGAGCACATATTGTCTGTATGAAACAAACACTGTTTACGTAACTAACATATCAGAGGACCATCCCCAGTAAACCATTACGATTTAAAAAAAAAAAAAAACTATAATGACGCCACCAAGGGGCTCGAGGTAACCATTAAAAGGGTCGACGATTCAACTAGTACCACAGTAGACTTTCACAACTAATACCACCATAGTAACATCGATTTCTTAAACTACCCTCAAAAGGTTGAATAAGAATATATAAAATAAAATGCATTAATATAATTCCAGGGCCGCCGTATCAGAAGAAGACATAAAAGAAGCGTTTTCAAAGCGTGGATTTGCTATCAAAGCGTTCAAGTTCTTCCCGAAAGACCGCAAGATGGCGCTGGCTCAATTGGGCTCAGTGGATGAAGCCGTGGCTGCCCTCATTGCCCTTCACAACCACCAGCTGTCTGACTCCAACCATCTTCGTGTCTCTTTCTCCAAATCCAGCATCTGAATTGGCCCAAACACCCCACATGGCCATATGTTGCAATGTTAAACTTTGGTCATAAATCTTAGCCGTGTTACGTATTATGTGTAACTATGCAATTTTTGTGAACTTTTTTTTTATTTAATTTTTCTAGGGACGATTTTTTAATAATTTAATTTATGGGAGGAAAAACAATGTTTTGGAGTATAGAGAATGAGTGACGCGAAGTAACGTTTTAACAATTATTGAAAAAACGGCCCTAAGCAATTATACTTTATATTATTATTGGCGGCAAACATTTAAAATCAAAATGGTAATTCTACTAATAGATTTGCCTCTATTACAATAAATATGTTTGCCGCCATCTTTGCTATGAAGGTAAGAAGTAAGGAAGATCGTCAATATAAAGAATATCGTCTATCAAAAAGACAAATTACATTTTAACATTTCGTAATGATTTTGTTTCGCTGATTATGACTTTGTTAGTTTAAATAGTAAATTCCTTAATTTTTAATTTCATTGTTTAAGTTTGATTATAACGGTCTTCCTTGCCCCTTCCCTTGTATACTTGAATATATAATATAGTTGGTAATTAGATTGCAACATCTTCACGCCCCTGCCACAAATAAGTCGGCAGAGTGACATCGCGCGCTTGCGTGAGTGCAATATTAGTTTTAGTTGCGAGTCCACTAATGCTCGTTGCATTTATATTACGTTTAGTTCATCACTATTACAATATACACTAGGTCACAAACTTCTCACCGAGCAGTATTTTAGTTTAGCTGTACGTTCGCTCCGTTCAACTCCGGTTCGATATAGGCCGGCTTCCATCGTTTCATACTTCCTCGGATTTATTAGAGTAAAAGCGTCTAGTCCATTACGAAAGAGATTAAGATTGTGAAATAAGTAATTTAAAATTGTAAAAATAGTGTGTGGAGAGGAGTGGAGTGGAATAGAGTGAAGAGGAGTGGAGTGGAGTAGAGTGAAGTAGAGAAGAGTGGAGTGGAGTGGAGCAAGGACCAGTCGCAGTTAGAGTTACGTCCAGAGAGACGCCGGCCTGGACCGCATTCATCTCATAGATACATATTTATACTATAATGAAATATTTTAACTTATCATATACACATCACATACGGTTATTGAGAAATAAATAGAGCTTAGTAAGTGTATAAACCGGATGAAATAGATTGTATCGAGTAAGTAATAGGAAAATTTAATGCAAAATGATTATACTTATACATTGATAAATATTAACCGATCGGTACGTACGGCTAAGAGTGTACATGTAAGTAATTCGGGTGTAGGTAACGTTAGGTGACCAGGGTGAGGTGATATTTTGCACGTTTTAGACGTTTTTGTACGCGCCTGTGTGCGTGCGCGAGTGTGCGTACACGTGCGCGTGTGTGAGTGAGCCGTGACGTCACAACGTCATACCGTCGTGACGTACTAACGTCGTCACAAAGCGGCCCGGCCTAAACTTCTGGCTACGTTATATCGATTTATTAGGTAATTATACGTATTTTTGTGTTTAGAAAAGTATTTTAAATATTTAGATGATAATTATTACTATTATTTAAATATAAACTGATAAGAAATTTAGATCAGTGTTAGAACGAGATGCCAAATCTAAAGTCAATATACGTTAAGCGAATCGTAATTGAGAAAAAGTAATCTTAACGTTATATCCAAAATATAATGAAAATGTTACGGTTAAATTATATTTGAGAGTTTTATTGTGCGTGTGAGCGCAGTTTTATTGATTGATTGAATCCATTGTTAGTTAAAGTTATGCGTTGAAGTCCTCCGCACATATCGGAACATATCCCGCGCATATCGTCTCTGCCTACCCCTACAGTAGCGCAGTGTGAGCATATCGACCCATACTGCAATGCATATCTTATTCTCGCTTCCTTCAACATTGTATCACTTATTATTACTATCGAATTCCTTATCTTAAGTAGTCTTAAGTGTTTCATTTCTTTCTTGATTTATTATTTTCTTAATTAAATTACTTTATTTCTAATAACTTTTCGTTTTTATTTGTGTTTTACCCTTGTTTCCGATTTCCTATTCCTATTTATTTTACTTTGGTTTTTTTATGATTAAAGACGTCATAAAGTTTTTTTTTAATGTGACGTTACCTTCTTCATCATTCCTACAACACAGCGAGTACGCATAAAATTTTCCTGTTTTATAATAGTATCGTTGAAAAGCCGACATTTTCAATGAACTTTTGACCAAATGTGTGAGCTTGTTTCTGAAAGTGTGTTAATAAATAAATATCAAAGTTATGTATGGGGTTGGTCAAATATCATTGAAAATTATGATAAATTGAAAATATCGGCACAACGGCTATTCGGCACATCTGCATAACGCTCAAATATTTTAAGTATATGTTTTAACGTAAGTACCTAATTGTTATCAGAATTGTTTAGTTAAATTTATAAATATTTCGTTAAAATGACAATTTGAATACCTAAATTGTACGTAGTACCTATTCGCCTGGATCTGAACTCGACTTGGCTAAGCTACTTGTATATAAACTAAATTTTAATGGGATCAAATGTAATGAAAATTGTACACGTTTACTCCTTAGTCTTACTAAACTAATCTGTATTTATTGAGGATCGTATTGAAGCGCCCCCGAGCGCACATATCTCGCGAGTGAGGGTAGCACTATAATCATTGCCAATCATATTTTTACTAACAACTTAATTAATCTGACACAGGGTAAAGTAAATTTTTGAGACATTTGGCGACAGATTCCGCGAACCGTTCGTGAACGAAAGAGTTAGAGAAGTTTTGGAAACCCTTCAAACAAATACTTTATTTTTGGACTTTGTCTAACTCTTTTATTATAAAAATTACTCAAAGAAAATTAGAAACAAAATGCGACTTGATTAACCAACGCAATAAGAGCTCAACATTAAGTTAAAAGAAATCGTTTGAAGCATCATGAGAACCTGATTGGCTCTTAGTTCACAGAATTCGTCGCCAAATCTTCCCCAATCGCTATATTTTCTGTAATCCACTGCAGTCCCAGGGTTGTCGTGTCCCGTTCACCTGTAATGAATTTGTGCCAATTGAATCCCATAGGGTCTCGTTTAGATAGTACTCCTGGCAGCCCTCACGCCGCATTCGTACCGAGTGACTATGTAAATACTATCCGCCTTCTCAGCGTAGCCGAATTTATAGGACCCCTAGCAAAATATCGTAATATTAGTACTTCCGTAGTCGCTCTAACTTAGCGTAGAGAGTCGGACACGCTCGAGTCGACTCGCTCTTCATACCAGATACCCGCTTCGGTTTGTCGTTTTTAGACTAAATTAAAGCGTGCAAATTAAAAGGGTTGTGTGTAAAATTTAAATAAATTTATTAGCGTATGTGGAGTATGTACCGAGCCGACTGTTCCGGCGGCTTGATCCTCCACCAGTCAATAGGGAATTTAAGTAAGCTGTAATAAAATATATTCAACATAATATTTTGATCATTATACGTGGTTCATCCAGTGTTTCGGTTGTCGACGCCAGCCGCGTCATTTCTATTACTCGATATATTCAACATTGTACTGCAACTATGAGACATACTATTGTAATGAAAGATATTGAACTCTAGAAATATTCTTTGTCATTTTATAATAAAATATAGTTCGAAAATGGTCGTTTTATTTCAATACTGCTTTTTTGTTTTACATTATTCGGATAATGCACCTGATACCTATCCCACCTTTTTCTTTTTTAAAGACACAGATATATTTTGTACTGAAATTCAGACAGACAGATAAAATATATATTTGACACGGTGCGAACATGCATAATTCATCATTGTCACATCGTTGAGAGCTGTGATTGGGAAAGCAAGATTTAAAATTGAGTAAGGGCCAGTTTTTTGATCCGTGGTTAACTCAACAATTTGTTAAATATCGTAACTATTAGTTAAATGTCAGCAAAATACATTTTTTGACCCGTGGTTAGAGTAACTAATGGTCAAATATCGAACCATTAGTTAAAAAAGTTAACTACTCAAGATTGGAGGGTTAAACAAGATGGCCGCTGGTTATTTGTATAATAGCAGCTGTTTGTCAGACATTTGAGATGAATTTGAACATAGTTACAGATCCACAAACTTTTCTTGGCCGGTAAAGGCGTCGCTGTCATCGATATTAGTATTGCCAGTAAATAAAGTAACCTAAATCCTACAGACTAATTTTATATACGTAGGTCACCCTATAAGTTTTATTTAGTTGAGAGTTAACAGACAATGACAGGCTGAAATTTCAAAACGGCGACAGTAGTACCAGTAGTGGCCGTCGGCCAAGAAAAATTTGTGGATCTGTAGATACTTTGATGTCGAAAGTTCGTCAGAAGAAGAAGACAATGATATTATATTACAATGTGTGTTGATGAGAAGGTTAAAAATATTTAGTCCACGCCATCCCCATCCGCCGTTAGAAACCTGGGATGATGTAGGTTTTTGTCATCGTTACCGCCTATCGAAGGAAGCAGTACTCTGCATTGTTACTGAAATTGGGAATGATCCTAAAACGCACACTCTCAGTTACATACATACATACATATACTCACGGCTATAAATCCCTTGATTTATCATCTTGCATTTCATATACTTTGTATAGGCTATCTTAGGGCCAGTTTTTTGATCCGTGGTTAACTCAACAATTTGTTAAATATCGTAACTATTAGTTAAATATCAGCAAAATGCATTTTTTGACCCGTGGTTAGAGTAACTAATGGTCAAATATCGAACCAAAATGGATTTACGATTTAACTACTGGTTAGTCATTTAACTATAGTCAATGTAACAAATGGTTATATTTTTAACTACGGATCAAAAAACTGGCCCTTATACATCACTGGTCATTGTTCATTGCACAGGCAACAAATTGACCAATTGTTAAGTTTGACTATAGTTAAAAAAGATATCAAAAATGGATTTACGATTTAACTACTGGTTAGTCATTTAACTATAGTCAATGTAACAAATGGTTATATTTTTAACTCCGGATCAAAAAACTGGCCCTAAGTATGAATGAGATGGTAATATAAAATATTATTACGTTTCAAGACACATGGTTAAACAATCACTTAAAAAGTCACAAACCCTTAGGGCCAGTTTTTTGATCCCTGGTTAACTCAACAATTTGTTAAATATCCTAACTATTAGTTAAATATCAGCAAAATGCATTTTTTGACCCGTGGTTAGAGTAACTAATGTCAAATATCGAACCAAAATGGATTTACGATTTGACTACTGGTTAGTCATTTAACTATAGTCAATGTAACAAATGGTTATATTTTTAACCACGGATCAAAAAACTGGCCCTTAGTCATACCGTGCGACGACGACGGGAAAAAATGGGGCAGTAGTATTTCCGACCACAGTAGAAAGAAGAAGATGGGCAAACTGACGATGCAGGAAGTAGGTTGAAGATTTGACACATACATACCTAAACTCGCGGCTATCAATTCCAAAAAGGAGTAGCCAGAGCCTCAAATTTAACAATACCTCAGCCACTTTTGGAAGTTACGATGAGAAAAGTTAGTAAAATAAAGTATCGTTAGTGACTTACGACCGATTTCTGAATTGAGTATTCAAGCTGAGAACGACTTAAGTATCGTTTAAGTTATGATTTTTTAAAGATTGTCTAACATTTGTTCTTAGTAAAAATGTTGCTGATTTCAAAACATTTCACGAATTTGTGATCTCAAATGAAATTATTACGATATTTAACTAAACAAACCTATGATTTAAATAGTTACGAATGTAAATGTAAACTTTTACCCTGGTTACTTAATTACAATTTGTTGTACCTTATTTCAATAAAAATAAATTATTATTATTATAATATTATGATTTTCGATATTTAATTAATAAACTGCAAAAAAGAATGTCTTTGATGTAACATTGAAGGTCAAACACTGTTATAGTTTTTTGATAAAATAACAGTCATCTTGGCTTTATTTGGTTTAATTTCTAGAAAATATTGTTAAAAACATAATATCTCGAAATGGTTTCGTAATCAGCATCACTTTTGTAAAACTTTGCATACCGAATTCTTTCAACACAGACCACCGGGTCGTGTCACGTGGCAATGACGGCGGCCCGGCGGGCTCAGTGGGTATTGCCACAGATTATTGAATAGTTAGTATTGCGCTTAACATACATATATAAGTAAAAAGTATTTTTTGCCGCCAGTGTTGCCAACGTAGGCGATTTTTCGCCATTTAGGCTACTCAGATTGGAAAACGGCGACCAAAAAATCGTAAAGGCGACTGGTCGCCGTTTAGGCTACTCGAAAAAGATTAAATTTACTTTTATTCATAATCGAATTACGACACAAATAAGCACAAAAAAATAATCTACATAAGAAGATATACGACAATCAAGATAAAAAGATGGCAAAACCCCTTGGCAAAACCCTTCACCCATATTGAACGTTTCATCCCTAAATACCTCTGAGATCATGTTGGCAATACTGTGAAAATATCACAGGTGGAGTTGCAAAAATTTAAATTCGAATCAACCGAATATTCGAATCAGTATGTTTATTAGAACTATTCGAATCAGGAATTTTTATCCGCTTAACCTTTAGGAGTAATAACAAAACAGGGCAAGAACAGAAATTGCTCGCAGCAGATCAAGCAGAATAATGTTTTAGAGTCTGGCTAATGAGTCTTTGGACACGCCAATTTAAAATCTTTTCTTTCTTTAACTTTAAAACACGGTTTTGATACTTTTATTTTCTTTAAATAACTTCAAACTCTAGTTTAAAAGACTTGTTGTTTAAGTGTTAAGTACTGATTTTATTGTATGTACAGGAAGTTATAATATAAATACATAAGTAAATAGTTAAAAAGGTGGTTTTTATTTTAGTTTCGGGTTTGGGCTACTTTAGGCTACTCAAGCATTGAAAATTGGGCGACATACGGTCTTGACTTGTTGGCAACACTGTTTGCCGCCATCTCCATTTGATTCATTCATATAAAGATTTTGTAATGCAAAAGTTTCTTTAAAATAATTAATAAGTACCAATAAAACTCTCTTCCCAAGTGTGTAAAAATAGTCGTGTGACACACATAAATAAAACTTACAGTTTTGGTTATTGGCGTCTCATATGTTTAATTTTTTCACTATGAGCATGTTTGTTGAAAAAACAACCAATAAGTAAAATTAAAAAATGGCTAAGTGTAAGCATTAGCAGGGCAATTCCATACTCTCCCGAGGAGGGTTTCGTAGTAGCAAGTATAGGTAAGCGAAGTGATATATCAAAAATAACATGTATCGTTTTTTGGGCCGGATACAATACGCAAACTTATCTTTGTTTTCATAGTGATTGACTCAAATACAAAGTTACATTAGCAATTTTACAAAATTTCCTAAATTCAAAAAATGCTGAACACATTTTGTTCAAACCAATTAAAGTTGTTAGTTTCACCTTCTTGTTTCAAAATTTTGAGGGTTGGCACAACTTTTTCCACTTTTGAAAGGAACTTCGATATCATTGTTAAAAATCTATTTAAGGACTTCGGTCGCTTGTCACACCAAGCTGATATTACTGTTGGAGCACAAACTGTCACATACCATTAGGAGTTCACCGTTCTTTCATTCTCTAGCACAACAGTAGCAATATGACCCGTTTTGCAGAAAAACGAGGCGACCATTTGTTTCTGTGTGCTTCGTGCACGGCGACATTTCGTTGGAGTTGGCTCGTCTTCAAAGCACCATACAGTCGACTGTCGCTTTGATTCGGGATCATAGTTATATAGCCATGTTTCGTCACCAGTCAGTATATCATATACGTTTTTTTTCTCGCCTCCGTTGAATTTATCTGTCAGAATAGGCACCAATCCACCCGACGGTCTCTCTGCTCATCGGTAAGTTTGTGCGGCACCCATCTCGAATAATGTTTACGGAGAGAAAAGTGGTCGTGAATTATGGTTTGCATTGCTGCTGATCCAATTCCTAGTTCTCGCTCTAGCTCTACATATGTAATTCGTCGGTTTTCGCGAATAAGTTTTTCGACTGCACGAACGTTTTCTTGCGTGACATCGAGACATCCCCGTCCTCTTTTAAATTCAGCAAACCAATTGAATACTGTTGCTCGGAAACAAGCAGACTCACCAAAAGTTCAAAACATTATTGAGGCTTTAAACCTTTTTTAAAGTCATAATAAATCATAGCGCGAAAATCACGTCGACTGAGCTCCATAGTTGCAAGTGAATTCCCGCCAGATTCTCGGAAAAATGATGCTCATTCAAATAAAAAATAAATAAAAGAAGTGTGTTCTATATTCAAATATGTCAATAAAAAACCAGCCTATAAGATGGTGTATAGCTTGCCAGTGTCAATTAAATGAGAAAAGAGTATCTAACTTCTATTGGCATGCCCCTCGTATGTAGTTGTATATTGTACAGTGCAGCTGCATTGTACGGATACACTGTCACATAACTAGTAGACATGCGCGAAACAGTACACTTTGAAGTAATGTCATATGGCATTACATTTCATTTCGAGTGATATGACATCACATCATGACATTAAACATTACATGTGATGCTACGTTCTAACATTACCTACTATCACGCGTGCGGTGTTGTAATGAATCATTGCATGTCATTGAAATATAAATATATGACATGAGATAGGATAACAGTGTAATAGGTAGATAGATAGGCATGCGAGCAAGTAAAGTGTGATGAGATAAGAAATGTATGTAGTAATTTTTATTACGTTTTTTTTTACATTTATATTTTTTAAATAATATTATATTGATAAAAGTGGGTGAAGTATAAGTATATATGCGAAAATGTGTTTAAAATCGAAACTATGCGAGAACTATTGTTAAAGCAAAATAGGATATTTCCTATTTTGCTTTTTTGTTGGGCACCACATCTTTTTCGAATATTCGTTTAGAAGAAAATAAAAGAAGAGAATTAAATAATGTCAGTAAAACTAAGCCAATAAAAAATAATATACACAATACTAACTATTCAAAACATTTGCACAGGCACAAACAAGATTTAAAAGTTATAAAGTTATTTTCACTATAACAGCGCACTGTTCACTTTCTTTCACACAAATCTTTATAAAGAAGAACCGCATAACAGTTGAATTTAAAAAGCAATTTCTTTTACTTTTAATTAGAATTTCCACCCGGCGCGAATTTAAATTTCTCGAAGCAAACATCTCAATTTCTTACAACTTCAACTTTATTTTAATGTGGTAAGGTTTAATGTTGATTGTACTAAATAAAACGCATGCTCGAAACGAACGTTGACGATAGTTTTCGATGTTAACCGAACTCTTTAGACAAATATGTTGTATTGTTAAAATTTTAAACCTCATCGTTATAGACTTAAGTGCCACGTTCACTTGCTCAGTCACACGTTCATGACCGACCAATCACGTAGCATTACTTACACTACTACACTACCACAAACAGTGCTCTACCTGCCATGTCAGTACTGTCATGATAACAGTGTAATGTAATGAAATGTGATGTAATGCTAAATGTCATGTTTGAAATGCTCGAGTAATGTGTAATGCAATAGAACGCGCTTGGGTGATATTACGTGTAATGCATTACTCGCATTACTTACACATGTCTATTGCTCAGTCACACGTTCATGACCGACCAATCACGTAGCATTACTTACACTACTACACTACCACAAACAGTGCTCTACCTGCCATGTCAGTACTGTCATGATAACAGTGTAATGTAATGAAATGTGATGTAATGCTAAATGTCATGTTTGAAATGCTCGAGTAATGTGTAATGCAATAGAACGCGCTTGGGTGATATTACGTGTAATGCATTACTCGCATTACTTACACATGTCTAATAACTAGGTACAACTTAACCATACAACCTTCCTCACGACGTCTTACCTCACCGTTACCAAACCTTGATAAATATATGTAAACTACATATAAGACTTGAGAAAAGAAAAGATTGTGTAAGTCTGACCCAGGATTAGAACATCTCTCATCACCAAAGACGATGATCTTTAATATTGAGCTACCAAGGTTACCACAAATAAACATAAAATTGGCAGATCCATCGGCCGTAGCTCAGGCTCAGGGTGTGGCAGCAGCAATATATAATGTGTTATTTCTTATAGATTTGTTTTTTTTTATTGATACTGCACTTTACCAGATTTAAGGCAGGGCAAGGACCTGGGTGGACATGGGCAGATCCAGTTAAAATTACCTAGTTAGTAACAAAGGAATGTTAAATAAAACAAAACTGTTTTTTACTTGTATATATTCATGATATTTCTTTTCGAAAATACACATTTACAATCCCTATCCAGGAACAATTTAGTATAATCTACAACAGATCATATAAGAAACGCCTTATTCTGTGATACGAATGAGATTTTCAAAGCAAAGCAAAGATAGACATCTTTAAAAAAACATGTATTATGGTGAAATTTTTGGGTAAATTTATTGTTACAACAATGTATAAAAAATAGAACTTAACAAAAACAGACGTTGGCGTCAATATAGAATTAATGATAAAAGTAAAATGACAGTCAGTAAAATTAAAACTATAAATTCATTAATAATTCAATTATTGTAAAATTATCTATAAATCAAATTTTAACTGCAAGCATTATAAATGTATAGGCTACATTTGAATATTTCAAAGCAAAATTAAATCGTAAGTCAATAACTGAGAAGACAATAATTTTGGTTACCAGAGGGTTACCAGGCAATAGTTGAATAGATCCTGAGTAAACTAAAGTATTTTAATATTTTTTAGTGATTACAATTCGAATTGTTTTGATTTTATTATATCTCATGTGTGGATCGGCTGGTGACAAAGCACAAAATAACAAAAATTTATACCAACTTGGTATTGGATTTTGTACTGTTGAATAATGAGCAGCCGAGCGAAGCAGATATACTAGCGTAGGTTATCTTTACCACTGATTGTTTGATTCTCTTCAAAGCTGTTTGTAACATACATTAATATCGCGGCCACATTTTAATGAGATGTTTGATTCAGATAACAGTTAAAATTTATTAAGGGTAAAGGGAGTTCTCATATTTATAAAAGCAAGTTTTTGCTATCTGCCTCAGAAATCCCATACATTAGATATTACGATTTCAGGAAATCCTTATTATTGACTGGTAACCCTAGGCTTTAGAGCTAGCAATGTTAAAAGACATCGATTAGTCTGTTACAAGTAAATAAGCTATTTCAATAAAGAATTGTATTAGTTAATAGTCAGTCGAAGTAACAAAATTTGTTTTGGAATTAACATTTTTTTTTTTAATTTATATGATCATTTTGGTATAGGGTAGATTCTTAATAGATCAAGGTCATAAAATACCATTAATAAATCATCAATGCCTTTGCCAATATTTGAGAATATAAAAACCTGAAAAATTTTAAGCAGTAAGTCAAATAGCTCTGAATAATGTTTTATTTTATGTATGTTTTATATATTGGTATCATTCCGTCTCATAGGACGATCAATGTTCCTCAATAATTAACTGAGGACTTGTATACAAAAATGTGTACTGCAAACAAGTAACTTTTTTTTAATGTTTTTCTCTAGTGAGTGAAACTTGCCAACATCATATTGTCTTGAGTTTTGGAGCACTCACTAATTTCCCGTAAGAGAATACCAGGCAAATATTATTGTACTAAGACATGAGCCATTCATTACACAATAGTAACTATTCGATTATCGCTCTAATCAGAATCTGTCCTAATAGAACTATGCCGAACCTGAGTAACTTTTCACTAATTCAATTGAATCACCTAATAGTTCAACAAGGGTGTATTTACATTGGTTATTGTTAAGGGATAAGGCTATCTCGTTAGCACTATATGCACAATACTTAGAGCTACAATATACAAGTTATTTCTTTATTTAATTTGTTTCAGCAGCGCGTTAGCAATCTTTGTGCTTCACATTCTAAAATGCTTAAATTAATAATTATACTTAATTCAATAATGGTTTATGGCACTCAAGTATTTATATAAATAAAACATACAACTAACCCACGTATTCATGTGATCAATATTAGTAATCCACGTATTCATGTGATCAGTATTTTTTCGATATTATTTCACTTTTGAATTGATTTTCACTTACAATGAAGTTGTTTTCAATTTCTTTTTTATAAGGTGATTACAGACTGAAATCTGATAATTTGATCACATTGGTAAAAATCGTCTAACAAAAAAAAATGTATTACAAATAAAAAATATTGTGACACATGTTTGTACAGAAATAAAGATTAAATATAGCTGCTTTTAATAAATGCTGTCAACTTATATGGTTACTATTAAAAAAAATATTGCTTTCATATCATAGAATACATGCAACTTTCAATGCAAGACAATAGATTTTCCTTGAAATCTATCATTTTATTGGTTTAAAATAATTAAAATAGCTGCTTTTAATACAGGTACAATTGAATACACTTGATTTCAGAATTTATTGCTCTCAAATTATTTATATTAAAAACATCAATGGCACTATTTTATTGAATACTTTTGACAACATCACAATTTTGTTTAACAGACAAATACAGTTTTTGTATATATTGTATTCTATATAAATATAAAACACCGGTGGCTGAGTAACTTGCACAAGCAATTGACGAAGAAATATTTCGTATCATTTTGGTTAGTTTAAATTATGTACATAATGATTGTGGTCTTTCTATTAGGCATATCTTAATGTTAAAGCTGTCAATAAAAATTTATATATTATTGCTAGTATTAGTAACTGTTTTGATAATAGGAAAAAACCTTCGCTATTTATTTAATATTTCAATACGATAGAGCGAAACTTTATACTATTTGCTATTTCGAATATACTATTAATTACTACAATTGGAGTGTAATTGTTAAATTTGTTTGTTTCTTACATATGGCTGTGTTATTAATGCAACATTTGAATTATTTACTTATTTAATATGATCGTTTCTGTGTTTGGGGTGGGAAGGGGTGGATAAGTTAGCATTGTGCACGAACTTAGAATAGTTTTATAATTAATAAACAATAATTTTACTATATTCCTATATATTATCGACGAAACGCATTGTATACAATGGAAAAATCCCTTTTTTATATAAGAAACAAATATCATTCTTTGATAGTGTAGAATATGGTTATATATTTTTCTGTATAAAGAGGCAGATGAATTTATAAATGCGTTTCCATCACCACAAGACTTTTAAATAAATGCAGAGGAATTACCAATAGAAATAAAACACTTACCTAAAGAGTTAACATAAAAAATACAAACAAGTTTTTTTGTTTCACATTACGTAAAACAACAAGTTTGGTTTTGTGACAAGTCAAGCATTTAAAGAATACATCAATATTTTTTTTTATTTGCAATAGATTTCGCAAAATATTGAACGCTTAAGAAGAAACGTTAACATATAAAGCTTAAACGAATATTTATTAAATTTTCATTTCACATACCATATTTAATATCATATATTTAACCAAGATTATTATTGTTTTGAAGTCTCTAAAGTTACAAACATTTTTATTTCTCATAACATTATTATGTTGCAAAAAAAATTGCACTTACACTTTTGTAAAGCTCACTCTAATATTAAATAATCACATTACCTTAATCTTTGGACCAAATAAAATTATCGTTTTCGATAATATATAATTATATTAAGCGACGTATAAAAATACTTATACCACATACTGCACGAGACTGCCTTTTGTGGTACAATTGAGACCACATGCTATAACTAAAAATATGAATCAAATGTGCCAACATGTTCTATTTCAGCCAAATAAGAAAGAATTATCACAATAGGCAGTAAAATTGGAAAGAACTTATTCTTCAAAAGAAGCATAAACTCATTTAGAAGAATGATTTTGGAAGCAGAAGTTAATGTAAAAGTGTGCAAAATCATATTTCAAGTCTTCATTTTGAGACTAGAATACTTAAGTCATGAATGAATTGCATCAAAATTATACAATACAATAAATCTATTGGATATTTTAGAAACAAATAAAATATACCCTAAACAACGGGTGAAGCTGCAACGCCAAAAAAACCTAAAATTCAGTTTGATTGTCCAAATGGATATTGTTATTTTGCAAACTGAGATTCTGCGGTCACAGAAGATCTTCCATATGAGATGTGTCCAAATGCGTTATTAAATTCTTGATGAAGTTCATTTCTTTCCTAGCGTTTTCTAGAATGACGCGCGGGTCCTGTGAAGTGCATCGAAGACAATTTGGTGCGAACACCATTGCTAAGTTTGCGGAGTCCATCTTGGTTTGACTTACCACTTCCGGTGGCGTAAACTTTTGTAAAAAGTGGATCAGGTACGTGAGAACCTAGAAAAATGAATAAAAATATATTTGAAGTGTCATCGAGGACTACATACTAGTAAATAATGGCATAACTATAAGGTATAAGGGCTTATCAAGTGATTGTTGGGCGATGCAGTTGGAAACCAATTATCAACAACCTTTATTTTACAATCTTTTCCCCACTCAACTTTCAAAAGTTGCTGATAAACCTCTCGTTTTGAAGCTCTGGCTACCCCTACCCCTTCTTTCAAGAAATGATGATAACTTATTGTCTAAGAAACAGAGTTGTGGAGAATGAAGAAGATGATTTAGCATGTAAACATGAGGCAGCTAACAATTTAATATTATTAGCTGTGTAGTGTCGGCTTAGAATATATAATAGGTGTACGTAAAAGGCGACTAACGGTATTGGGGCTTTAAAGGGATAATTGGGCGATGCGGTTGGAGACCCATCACCAACAACCTTTATTTTACCATCTTTTCCCCACTCAACTTTCCAAAGGTGGCTGAGGAATTTCTCATTCCTTAGCTCTGGCTACCCCTTCTAGGGAATTATAGCCGTGAGTATATGTATGTATGTTAATAAGTATAACCAATTGACCAGTCTGTTAAGGCAGGTCTCTGGGCGCGGCGCTGCCAGCCATTGTACCACAGTTTTATAATGTTGGTGTACTTGTATGTGTGCATATTATTAGTCTATTGAGTGTGTAGTGTCATTTCCTCCTGTGGGTGTTCGTAAGAGGCGCTTAAGGATATTGCAGATTTTTAAATGATTTTTGGGCGTTGTGATTGTGTATATGTTGTATGAATGTTTGAATTAACCAAAGGTTATTTCTTTCAGACAACCCTGTTTTTATAACCGATTTCAAAGAAAGGAGGTTTTCAGTTTGATTTTTTGTATGTATGTATGTGTACCGCCGTGATACAACACTAGCGGCACATCACTAGCGCAACTAGCTGTCAACCATCTTTCATTCTTTTCATTCCATTCATTACCTTGTAAAATCTTGTATTCATATACCAAGCAAAACGCATCTTGTAAATTACTTCAATATAAAATATCTATGGAGTCAGATATCTTTCATTTATAATTCTACAAACCAGGAATTAAACATTGGTGACCCCGACGTGATAATCGGAGGACAATTTTCACTGATTGCTCTGAGGAGAACAACCGATAATCAGGAGCTAGAACAAAGCCATCAAAGGATCATCGCAGTTGCCAGGAAAGTGTCCCATCCTTATTTTTCATATCATTCACTATCTTTTCCACATCCAAAATCATCCTATTCATCACATTTTATATTTTAAAAATCTTTATTATCCATACTTGATAATACGTTAAGCCATCAACATTTTTTTATTGTGGGTATATTCAAATATTTTTTTCTTTTCATTTTTGCTGAATCATTTCATTCGAAGTCTTAATATTCATAATAGAAAAGGTTTTATACAACTCGTAACAGTGTAATTAGTGTTGCGTTAGTAGTGTCTTTCCTGTTCTCCGCATTTCAGTGAGCGCTCTGTCTACCCAACATTGGCGTTAAGAACGTTCGCGCGCGTTATAGTGTTGAGTTGAATCGTGTTAGCGGCCGGAGTGTGGAGCATATTTGAAGTTAAGTTTTACGGTTTTTATTTATACAAGCTAATTAGTTATTTTTACACACTTACTAGTAGATAAATACTATTTAGATTTTGCATTACCATATGTCTCAAGCGGGAGAATCAACTACCAAACCATCGTCTGAGACTACATTTAAAATGACTCAGAATACTGATACTGATTACAAAGACCTTGTCACAAAACGTAGTTCAATAAAAGGTCAAATAACAAAGTACAAAAACTATTTAAAGAAATTATTTGACTCGGAAGTAGTTTCTCCAACGGATTTATATATACTTTCGGAGAAAATAGATAAGTTTTCACTGCTTTCTACTTCTTTTCATGAACTCCAATCAAATATTGAAATATTAAATCCTTCTAAGTTGCAAAATGAAATTGATATACGCGATGATTTTGAATCAGACTTTGCTCTTTTGATCGCGCAGTCAAAATTATTTCTAACAGAGAAAAGGGGTGACTCAACAAATGAAATACAGTCTAAGTGCAGTGATTCTTATGACAACAGCAATGTAAGTTTTAAATTGCCTGTTATTAAAATATCAAACTTCGACGGATCATATCAGAAATGGTTGGAATTTCGTGACACATTTTCATCCCTTATTCATAATAATAACAAGTTGGAGCCAATACACAAATTTTACTATTTAATTTCTTATTTAGAAGGTGAGGCAGCCTTAGTTTTATCTAATCTAGAAGTTTCTACAAGTAATTATAAAGAAGCGTGGCAACTTCTGTGTGAACGTTACGATAACAAAAAACAATTAATTAAAACTCATTTGAATTCACTTCTGAGTTTCCAAGTGCAAGCAAAGGATTCTGCTAAGAGTTTAAGGTTCGTAATAGATCATATTTCGAAAAACTTAAGAGCGTTAAACTCGTTAGGTGAACCAACTACTTCATGGGACACGTTAATCATACATTTGGTATCAGCAAAGCTTGACAACAACACAAATTTCAAATGGGAGGAACATAAAAACAATTTTACTAATTCCCCTTCGCTAAACGATTTTTTCCAGTTTCTAAAAGCTAGAGCTGATGTTTTTGAGTCTGTCAATAGTAATAAATATTCAAATTCTAATTTCATTAAACCTTATGCTCAGCCATTGTTTCAAAAACAAGAAAGGTCTCAAACAAAATCGCTCTCAATTTCAGCAATTGATGCCTCATCGAATGTCGTGTGTCCTTTATGTGGCGGCAGTCATCGTATATACAGCTGCCCGTCGTTCCAGTCTCTGCCTGCCGAGCGCAGGGCTGCCGAGGTAGCTCGACTCTCATTATGCTCTAATTGTTTACGTAAGGGCCATTCCAATCATCAATGCAAGGTACGCCACTCATGTAATATTTGCAAGCGACGTCACAACACTTTATTGCATAGGGATGACTCTCAGGCTCAAAATACGTCTTTTATTAACACCATGGTGCCTAATGAGCCCAATGATGGTTCCGTCACACAAGATATAATTAGCATGTCTATAAACTCGAACAAACCAAGTAATGTATTATTATCCACTGCTCTGGTAGATATTTATAATCCAATCACTAAGACGCACATAACTATTCGTGCTTTATTGGATAGCGGGAGTCAATCTTCACTAATCACGGAAGATGTGCGAGATAGACTAAAATTGACTCCTCAGCCTACCCATATAAATATTATAGGCGTGGGTAACCTTTTCACTTCCAATTCCTTAGAAAGATGTGCTATAGAAATAAAATCAAAGCACTGCAACTATTTAGCACAAATGTCATGCCTAGTGTTGACCAAGCTAACTGGCAACATACCACATGACACATTCAATAGTTCACAAATTAATTTTCCAAATTACATTAATCTTGCTGATCCTACTTTTAACACATCTGCCCCAGTAGATTTGATAATAGGAGCAGACATATTTTGGAATTTAATTGAGAATGAACAGATATCTTTAGGCCCCAGATCACCTATCATGCAGAAAACAAAATTAGGTTGGATACTGGCAGGCCCAATATATTCAAAAGGCGATTCCTTAAATAAATTTATTAATTGTAATCACACCTCTGTGCGTTCAGTTCCCCACAATTTTGACATGTTGTCATTTAAAACTTCCTTCAAATATGATAAGGAATTCATCTCAAACGAGGTTTTGAATGACAATATGTTGAGGTTGTGGGAAACTGAGCTAATTCCCCAATCATCACCTACAAAAGGTTATACTAAACTAGAAAACGAATGTGAAAATCAATTCAAACAAAACACATATCGTGACATTGATGGTCGGTTCTGCGTAAGACTACCATTACATTTGAGTCCTAGTTGTTTAGGCAACTCATTTCAATTGGCGAGAAAACAATTTATATCATTAGAAAAAAGGCTCAATAAAAATTTAGATCTTAAAAAACAATATACCCAATTTATTCAGGAATACAAAGACTTAGGTCACTTATCTCTATCAGATGAATTAATCCCTTTACAATCCTATTTCATACCACATCACGCCGTTGTTCGTCCTTCAAGTGAATCTACTAAACTGCGCGTTGTTTTCAATGGTAGTGCAAAAACCACTTCAGGTTACTCTATCAACGACATATTACTCACAGGTCCACATATTCAAGACAGTCTATTTAACATTTTGCTACGATTTCGTCAATACAAATATGTTTTATCGGGGGATATAGACAAATTTTATAGGCAAGTGAATATTCAAAATAGTGATAGACACTTGCAAATGATACTTTGGCGTGATAATGAGGGCGATCCAATACAATCATTTAAATTGAACACCGTTACATACGGGCTATCTAGCTCAAGTTATCTCAGTACACGTTGCCTTTGGCAGTTAGGAGAAGATTGCCTTGACAATAAAATTAAACAAATCATACAAAATGATTTCCTAGTTGACGATTTACTCACCGGAAGTGATTCGTCCGAAGATCTATTATATATAAAAAACTCAATGGAAAAATGCCTGTTAAAGGGATGTTTCTTTTTACGTAAGTACCGAACTAATTTTCCTTTGCTTCTAACAAATTATACAAATCCTCAACAAAATTTAATAATTAGTAATTCACCACATACCTTAGGAATAGGCTGGGATCCAAATAATGATTACATTCAGTATCCTAGTACTTACGAATTTATTAAAGATTTACCAACAAAGCGTACGATATTGTCCGATTCGTGTAAAATCTTTGACCCGTTAGGTCTTATAAGTCCTGTTACTATTAAACCAAAGTTAATATTGCAAAAATTATGGATTGACAAAATAAATTGGGATGAACCTATTTCAAAGGACATAACTCATCTATGGCGCACATTCATAGACTCCATTGAGAGTCTAAAAAATATTTTTGTTCCAAGGCACGCTTTATGCAATAACCCTGTCAACATAGAGTTACATTGCTTTTCTGACGCTTCTAAAGTAGCTTATGGAACATGTGTTTATTTAAAATCTACAGACAAACATGGCTCGGTAGCAATCCATTTACTGTGTGCTAAGGCAAGAGTAGCACCGGTAAAGCCGACCACGATTCCGCGGCTAGAGCTAAACGCATGTCTGCTGGGGGCACAACTCGCGGCCGCCGCATGTCACTCTTTGCGATGTGTGATCAGCCGTAAAATATTTTGGTCTGACTCTAATATTGTCCTCGCCTGGTTGCGCAAACCGCTCGAAAAACTGGATGTTTATGTGGCTAATAGAGTCGCTAAAATACTAGAACTAACAGATAGCTCACACTGGCGCCACGTGCCAACAGAGCACAACCCCGCTGACTTCGCCTCCCGTGGTATTTTGCCTATCAATATTACTAACTTGAGTATATGGTGGAATGGGCCATCATTTCTTATACAAGATGAATCATCATGGCCTGTTGTGACACAAGCGCACAAGCAAACATTTAATAATTGTGTTCTTGATCATGACACTCTGCCAAACAATCATACAAACATTCTACAAAACAATCACATTTTATTTACAAAAACCACAAACAATAACTTATTAAACTTCGATAAATATTCTAATCTTAATTATTTACAACGATCATTTGCCTATGTCCTTAGATTTATTAATAACACAAAAAATCCTAAAAATAAAAAAAGTGGTATTTTGAAGCCTGACGAGTTATCAAATTCGCTTGAAAGTTTAGTCAAGTTAGCACAGGAAGAAATATTCACTAAAGAGCTTAATTTGTTGCGTAACAACAAAAAAACACTACCTCCAAAGCATACTTTACTTAGCTTAAATCCATTTATTGATGATAAAAATATATTAAGAGTAGGAGGGCGTCTTAACTATTCACAGTATTCCTTTGATAAGCGCCATCCCATGTTACTGCATTCGAAACATAGATTAGCTAAGTTACTTTTCCAACGAGAGCATCTTCGTCTTCTTCACGCTGGTCCTCAGTTACTGCTTTCTTCAATCAGAGAGTTTGTTTGGCCTATTGCTGGCAGGGATTTGGCTCGCACAGTAGCGAGGCAATGTATTACTTGTAGGAGAATCGCAGGAGAAACTATATCGCCTATCATGGGTTCGTTACCCAAACAGCGGGTTGACCCCGGGTTTCCATTTTCAAGTGTTGGTGTTGACTTTGCCGGACCATTTTGGATTACTGACAGAAAAGGTAGAGGGTGTAAGATCACCAAATGTTATCTTTGTTTATTTATTTGCTTCCGTTACAAATGCGTGCACTTGGAAGCTGTTAGTGAATTATCCACAGAAGCATTCATTTTATCGCTACGTCGCTTTATATCGCGTAGAGGCAAGCCGTTAGAAATATTCTGTGACAACGGCCGCAATTTTGTTGGTGCTGCTAGAGAAATAGGTAATTTTATAAATTCACATTCTTCTTATATAACGAACTTTTTGGCTGAAGATGGAATCAAATACCACTTCCAACCAAGCTATTCTCCACATTTCGGAGGTTATCACGAATCAGCAATTAAATCAGCTAAGTACTATACCAAACGAATATTATCAAATACGCATTTAACTTTCGAGGAAATGGCAACGTTATTTAATCAAATTGAAGCTATTCTTAATAGCAGACCTCTATGTCCTCTTTCCTCTGATCCAAACGACCTCCAACCCTTAACCCCGGGACATTTTTTGATTGGTAGAGCATTATTATCGATGCCATCTCCAAGCCTAGAAAATTTTAAACTGAATAGTTTAAACCGATATCAGCGATTAGAACACATCAGGCAACATTTTTGGAATCGCTGGCAGAAGGAATACATCACAGAAATGCAGCACAGACAAAAATGGCGCGTTCCTTCAAGAGAACTTCAAATAGGAGATCTTGTTCTGTTGAAGCATGAAAACATGCCTCCAATGAGTTGGAAAATGGGGCGCATCACTGCCTTGTTTCCGGGACCCGACAATGTAGCAAGAGTAGCAGAGGTGAAGACGTCAAATGGCTCATACAGAAGAGGCATTAAATACATTGTGCCATTAATTACCGAAACCGAAGAAGTCTCCACATAACATTCTCCATAGCCCGCCCCCGGAGTATGTACCGCCGTGATACAACACTAGCGGCACATCACTAGCGGCACATCACTAGCGCAACTAGCTGTCAACCATCTTTCATTCTTTTCATTCCATTCATTACCTTGTAAAATCTTGTATTCATATACCAAGCAAAACGCATCTTGTAAATTACTTCAATATAAAATATCTATGGAGTCAGATATCTTTCATTTATAATTCTACAAACCAGGAATTAAACAGTATGTTTGTCCGCGATTATCTCGCGTTTGGCTAAAGATTTTGGACGCTGTTTTCAGAAAAGTATTTTTTGATATTTTTGTTCAAATATTCTAATAGTTACCAGTCTATTCAGCGGCGGCATACACAGCAGCAGATCTCATGGCACGGTACCACAGCTTTATAATATTGTGGTACAATTTATAATATTAGAATAGTTGTATGTGTTACTTTGATGATTATGAAATAAATATGTTACCACACTATGCCACGAAACGGAGGACCGACGCTGTCCTGTTACAGGCCCTACGGGGCTTACTAGGATAGGTCGAAATGTATAATGTTTTTGTAATGATAAATGAAATAAATGTTTTTTTTTTTTTTTTTACCAGTCTTTTGAGTGTGTAGTGCCTTAGAATAGCACTACCCCATTTCTCCCCGTTCTCAAGAGGCGACTAAGAGCAATCTTTTCTCCAACTTCCAAAAGTGTCTGAAGAATTTCTAACTTATAAGTTCTGGCTACCCCTTCTAGAGATTTATAGCCGTATATGTCATAAAGTAAGTCCAAAAAGCATTACCAGTCTATTCAAGGGCGGCATACAAAGTAGCAGGTCCCGGGGCGCGGCGCTGCCGGCCACGGCGGCCGCGTACATGGAGTCGGGCACCAGCGGCTCGTACAGCGAGCGGTACCACAACTTGAGCACGCTGGCCGGCGCGTGCGCGTCTGGAATTACGAGCTTTTATATTCAATTGGACGCTATTTGGACTTTACTTAATGTGGAGGAAAAGGGAAGATCTTCCGTCAAGTGGTGAGCCTGGGGACCGCGGTCCGACTGTATTAACTTGAAACTTGTATATATACTATTTATTTTAGAAACTAGATTTGTATGGCGAGTCTTGATAACGATTGTGACGTATATTGCTTAGTTACGTGTTGCTGTGGACCGTGATTCTTCTTGCACTGTCAGCGTTTCTATGTAGCGCGCGTCATCGTGTACTGATAGCGCGCCGCTACACTTAACTACCTGGCCTAACTTGGGGCTATGCAAACCAATATGTTTTTTGTGATGAAATATTTCCTAAAACTTTTACGCTCCAAATTTAAGATGGTGTCGCACTGATTCTCTTAATTTAAATGCTAGTCAACAAGAAGTCATTAAGACAGGCGGAATAATTAACGAATATACCCTCTTTCGACTATCAATCAAAACAGTGAGAAAGGCACTCGGCGGCAATTTTAAGCGTTTCCTTTCTTTTCGACCAATGATGGTTGCCAATGTAACAATTTTTGAACCACAATCAATACAATAAATAACAAAACATTTTGGAAGAATTGGACACGATTAGTCTACTCTTAAAAGAAATATACAACATTGAATAAAATAAGATTATGTTTGGCCGAAGGATTGCTATGTGCGCCACCTGAAGGTTATTTTGTAAAATACGCTAAAGTCTAGTGCCTTTTATTTACTCGAATTGATTCATGAGGCCAAAAATATTTCACTTGCTGCAAGTAGCTACTTTTTCGCGTGTATTTAAAACTAGTCATTAAATAATTAAAACTAACTTTCATAGCTTTATAATGTTAATTAAGCAACTTAAAAAAATCACTCACCAGTGATAGTAGAAATATCAGGCACCTCCCAATTATCGATCTTGGCTTTCAGGGCAGCAACTTCATCAGCATCAGCAGACACCCTAAAAACGCCCTCCGTGGCCTTCCCCCCTAGGGCGAGCACCAGGCCCGATAGGGTGGTTTGGGCCCAAGGTAGTTTTCTTCCAGGGAATCGGGAGCGTTGCAAACTCATTACTTCTGTTAGGGTATTGCCAAACATTGATACGCGGAAGATTTGGATCTGAAACAAAGAACCACTTATGTTTAAAGCGTTAAATGTGAGGATCAAAGGTTTTAAAATGTTACAGGTGTGCGTTAAAATAGTTACCAGGTTCAAGGGTTCGATATTCCTCTCTATGAATAATAATGAATAATAATCTAGTGTTATTTGTTTGTTAAGGATGATTAGATAAAATTTCCAAAAATGTTCACACTAGAAATTATCGACCAAGAAAACATAGTTATGAAAACATTAAGAACCGTATTATCGCCGAAGTGACAATTTGAACTACCTGAGACAGCTGTATATATGTCTTTCTCTGCATGACACAGATGTTATACTTCCAACACATTAACAATATGAAAAAAAAACAACATCTCACCCTAGCCTGGTCAATATCATCCGTAGTAGGTGCTCTAGCCGCCCTCCTCCCCCCCACCCCTATCCGCTCCAGACGTTTGCTGGCCACCCCGGCGTAGTGGGACACTTGCACGTGGATTGGCCATTTGCCTACCTGTAATGGTGTATTAGATGTTTTAGGTTAATATGGTGATGGGTGGAATTATACAGATACCGTAAATTACGAGTTGGCAACTTATAGGGAGCGTAGAGCAAAGTAAAACGTTACAGCTCATCAAATGGCACTAGCTGAAAATCAGCGTCACGGTTGCTGATATTTCAACATTTGTGGCAACATACTAATCATGCATAGGGACTTATTTCTGTTTGTGTTTTTAATTGTATTTTTTTGTCTAAACAAGTTTTATTTTTCATTTGCATGTGGGATACACTGTGTGCAATAAATAAAATGTTTAGTTTCATCTTTGTAAACAACTGTAAGCGCTACCAAGTTTATTACTTGCAAACACTAAGTAACTTTTTAATTTGATAGTCGCTTGGCAAATACACATTATTGCATATAAATTTTCAAGCTTCCAATCGAGAGGTTTGATTCCTAAGTTAATGTGTGTGCTAGTATGCTATATAATGTATGTGTAATACCTCCGGGAAGGCATCCGCGAAGGCGGGGTCCCGATGTCGGTTGACGTAGTTAGTGAGCGCGGGCTGGAAGGCGGGCGACGGCGGCACGCATGACAAGCACATACAAAGCAGCTCCCAGCCGCGGAGTAGCGAATCTCTTGCGGGGTTCTCGGTGGTTTGGCGGCAAAGTTGCACGTATACTTCGTCGCGGAGCCTACAAATATGATGATTGTTAAAGTAGGTAGGTTTTAGGTACAAGTAAAGGACATCTTCTAGCAGAATTAAAAACAAACATCTAATATATGCAAATGGTGGAACGCGGGTGACGACGGCACGCACGACCTACACATGCACAGCAGCTCCCAGCCTCGCAGTAAAGAGTCTCTTGCTGGGTTCTCGGTTGTTTGGTGGCAGAGTTGGTTCGTCGCGGAGCCGAGTATATGAGCAACAAATTATAAAAATAGTGCTAGTGGTACTCAACCGTATAGGGTATCGTAACAGCAAGTTCGAGTTAAGATATTTTTTCTAGCAGAAATCAAATCGCAAATATATCTTACATTACTTGGTAAAATAATTATCCGCGAGTCTTACAAATTAATATTTAACACGTGTGATGTGATCTGATCTGAACTAGGGGGAATTAGATGTCGCAAAAGGGCTGCAATGCAAAGATTGTACTCTGTACGAACGTTCTTGAGAATACTTTCTTTTCTTACTAAAAGACTTAACACCAACTTACATTATAACGTTTTTAATAAGTGTCTTGGATGTGCTCATAATACACTACAATTAATTATCTATTGAAGTACCATATTTTTTTGAAATAATATGACGTCTCTGAGGGTTTATTTACATGCGCTGCCATGAATATTTACGTTGTCAACTGACCAGTTAGTCGAATCTGCGTCGGAAAATATCTGAAATATCCCAATTGGGACGTATTTGAGTCTTCACTAAACGCGAGCTTAGGACGCATCTGCCTCTTGTTTTATACATCAATGACCATAAACTATTATGAGGTATACAAAGCTATAATATATTTTTTCGGATTGCTACTGACCCTTCGGCCTGTGCGGCTTCACATTTGTGTCTCCTAAGCTAAATAAGATAGAAGATAATAGTAATATACTAAATTCACAATCACATACATAAATATAATTTTAAACTTACTTTTCATTATTAAAAACCGTGTGCAGTATATCTTGAGCTACCGAATTCAGGGTCATGCCAGGCCGGGCCTTCCTGTCTCCCATGTAAATCTGAACTAGTCTGAACAAGTCTATAGCTGCTTTCTTGTGTGGTTTGTCCCACGCAGCTCCCACCATGGGGGCACTTATTGATGAGGAGGTCCATGATAACATGTCTCGTACTGAAGCCTGGAATTTGATAGGTTTTTTTTTATTTTATTTTATTATCTTTGGGGGGCTTACAGCTAAATTTACAATATGAAATTATTATATAAGCAGAAATAGGCCAATAACCCTTTATACGGCTCTGTCCATATATTGGACACCATGACCCACATCACGTTTCGTTCTATATCTCCAAACAAAATCGCCGAATTGGATGAATAAGATCATTTTACATTCTGTAAACAAATAAGGTAACGAAACGCGTATAGCAGAAAAAAAAAATGGCGACCATATTGAACATCAGCTGTTGGTGAAGTCTCACAATAGGGTGATTTTTGGTTTTTGTTACAAATCTAGGAAAATCTTGAAAAATGATGAGAAAAAAGGTAAGTTTTGAATTACAATTAATTAAATATATCCTAGGCTAGGTGTAAAAGCATATATTTTGTTAATAGAATTATATTTGTTGGTTATATTGACGTAAATTATGGTGTCCATATATTAGACAGAGCCCTTCTGGGTCTCTGTCCACTTAGTATGAAGTTAGCGTTTTCTATTGTTTTCTTTGATATTTTTTTTCATTATACATACATACATACATATTCTCACGGCTATAATTCCCTAGAAGGGGTAACCAGAGCAAAGGAATTATAAATTCCTCAGCCACTTTTGGAAGTTGAGTGGGGAAAAGATCGTAAAATAAAGGTTTTTGGTGATGGGTCTCCAACCGCATCGCCCAAAAATCCAATAAAAAGCCCCTATACACTTAGTCGCCTCTTACGACACCCGTGGGTAGAAAAAGGGTAGCGACATTCTAAGCCGGCACTACACGGCTTTTTTTTTTCAATTCTAGATAATACCAAAAGACATACTCGAACATGTCTTAGAAGAACTTTTTGCATTATCTGATGGTGAAAATTCGGAAGATGGATGTGAAAGCGATGAAGGGGAATCTGAGGCAATTTTCATCGAGCCAAGTACGACAGAGCTTGAGGAGATATTGGACACACCGTCAACTTCAACAAACGCTTCGACACCAGCTGGTTTACATGGAGAACTTCCCACTACCTCTCAACATACTACAGAACAAGACATAGTTGATTCAGATGATTCAGACACTCTTCTTAGTAATTTACAGGATGAAAGAATATCTAGCACTAAAGATGAGGATGACGATGATTGGCAGAAAGTGCGCTTCTCCCACAGAGCACCCACTGACAGGTTTGATGAAATTCTAATAAAAGGAACAACTAATTTCCCTCCCAGAAGTTGTCCGCTTGTATATTTTAGAGATTTTTTTTCTGATGATATCATGGTTCTCATCGTAAACGAGACAAATTTATATGCTGCTCAACAGAAACAGAAGAATTGGACGGATGCTTCCACCCCAGAAATGCTAGCATTTCTCGGAATGCTAGTATTGATGGGTGTTCACCCATTACCAAATATTGATTTATATTGGTCAAGCGATACGTTGTTTCGTGTGCCAGAAGTAGCAGACGTTATGACCTCGAAGAGGTTTAAAATGATTCTGAAAAATCTGCACACAAACGACAACTCTAAAATGCCCAAAAAAGGAGAGCCAGGGTATGATAAGCTGTACAAAATCAGGCCAATACTTGACCGAATAAATGAGGCATTTCAAAAGGCAGCAAAAAACACTTCTTCTCAGAGCATTGACGAATGTATGGTCAAGTTCAAAGGGCGCAGCAGTATCAAACAATATATGCCTAATAAACCTGTCAAAAGGGGTTTCAAAATATGGGCGCGCTGTGATAGCCAAACAGGTTATCTTTTTGAATTCGAAGTCTACACTGGAAAGAAAGATAATGTTGCTGAGATTGGATTAGGAGAAAGCGTTGTGAAGAGTCTCTGTAAGAAATTGATTGACGAAAAGATTGAAATCGTACACGTTGCTTTTGACAACTTTTTTTCATCAACAGAACTGCTACAGAGTTTGTATGAAAATAACATTTATGCAACAGCGACAGTCCGGTCCAATCGAACCAACTTACCCCAGAAACTCAAAAAGAAGACAGCCAAGAAAGGACAAGCCAAGCAGCCTGCCCTAAAGCTTGCTAAAGGCAAATACAAATGGCGAGTAAATAAAAATGTCGCATTTTTTATATGGATGGACACAAAACCAGTCTCAATCCTAAGCACTGCCTACCATCCGAAAATTAAAGTAACATGCAAAAGAACTCAAAAAGATGGAACAAAAAAGGAATTTCCTGGTCCATTGGGTGTTATAGAGTACACAAAGAGAATGGGAGGTGTAGATCGTTTCGATCAAAAACGCGGAACATATCCTATCGCAAGGAGAAGTAAGAGATGGTGGATGAGACTCTTCTATTTCCTAATTGACGCTGCTATTACGAATGCTTACATTTTGTATGCTCAGCGAGTTCGGTACCCCATAAACAGTTTGCAATTTCGTACAACGTTGGGGAGAAACTTGATAGCAAACTTCACGAGCAGGAAGCGCAGGATCTCCGACCTTCCAGCTTTTGTTACAAAAAAACCTAAAGATGAAAGCAGACAAAAGGCAAAATATGGGATTCCTGAAAATTTGAGGCTTTTTGATGTTGGATCACATCTTCCTGGTGAACTGCCAACTTACAGGCGGTGCAGAGGTTGCAGCGGAAAAGCAAATCCAAAGAAATCCAAAGTTCAGTGCATTAAATGTGAAGTTGCTCTATGTGCCGTACCATGCTTTGCAGAATTTCACAAGGCCTAGTGCGGCTCTGTCCATATAATGGACACCATGTTTTTTTTAAGTTTTTCAATAAAAAAAATTCGGAAATTAAATACAAATTACCTTCTTAAACCATATCAGTAGTTTTTATTTTCGCACCTACGGCAGATTTCTCTGCCTTATAAAGGGATAACAAGCTCCTACATATTCATAAAAATAAAGAACACCATAAACAACAGAGAAACCAAAGGCTTAACTAGAAAAAAAACTTAACTAATGTATAAAACAACAGCAAGAAAAATGCACCGAAACAAATAATGTGATAATGATAAACCAATAATTAATTTGCAGCCGTGATAGCCCAGTGGGTAGAGATAACATAGTAACGATAACACTCGGTTATCGTGCAAGCGACTAGTGCTCGAATCCTGGGTCGGGCCTACACCAATTTGTCTTTTCTAAAGTCATATGTGTGGTTAATTTATCATGGTTGTTAACGGTGAGGGAAAACATCGTGAGGAAACCCACATGGCTGAGTTGTATTTAGTCATGTGACAGTGTATTCGTACAAAACGGCGATAGGCCTGCCCCCTATCACGTGAGTACATTGTCCATGCAAAACGTGGGTACTCTGAACACCAGGTGACAAAGTCACGTAATGTTCAGAACTATAGTACCTCTGCCAACCCCTTCGGGGATATTCGGCGTAAACGTTTATGTTTATATATTATGTTATATAAACCAATATTCGGCAACAGCAACCGCTAATTTCAAATACTAAAATTTATAAAAGTCTTTTGCAACATACATACATACATATACTCACGCCATTAGTTCCCATTGGGGTAGGCAGAGACTATTGATCGCCACTTCGCACGATCCTGACAAACCTCTCTAGCTTCGTTTACATCCATCAATCTTTTCATACATGTTCTTTTATTCTTCATACTTCGGACGCCAGCCTTTTTGAGCACACTTTCAATTTGGTCCAAGTGTGTTCTCCGTGGTCGTCCTCTACTAACATTACCATCCACACTAGCTCTATAGATCCCTTTTACCAATTTTCTATCATCCATCCTCTCTATGTGCCCAAACCATCTCAACATTCCTTTTTCTATCTTTCTTACAATATAATCTTTCACACCACACTTTTCACGAATAACACTATTTCTCACTCGGTCACATAATCTAACATTACAAATTTTTCTGAGGGACCTCATCTCTACTGCATTCACTCCGCTCTCATGCTTCTTCTGCCACACCCAACATTCGCTTCCATACATAAGCGTAGGAACAAGAACAGCATCATGCACAGCCATTCGGGCCTT
The DNA here is from genome assembly GCA_963576735.1 of Bedellia somnulentella. NCBI lineage: Eukaryota > Metazoa > Arthropoda > Insecta > Lepidoptera > Bedelliidae > Bedellia > Bedellia somnulentella. Next base: position 2,511,298 of record OY755176.1, read on the forward strand.
TTCAGACACCGATTGACAGGTCATTAGGCTATTCATTGCTCCATTTACCGCATTGCCCTTTTTCACTCTTCTTTCAATATCTTCATCACATTTTCCATCCCTTGTAAACAAACTTCCCAGATATATAAACTCCTTCACCTGTTCCACATCCTTACCATCAATCGCAATCACGCATTCTGTCACATCTTCCTGTCTCTCAAAAACCATCGTTTTGGTCTTATCCACATTCACCCTCATTCCCTTTCTTACAAAAGACTCACATGCAATATTCATCATCTCTTGCAACTCTTCTGCCGACGATGCAAGTAGCACTTGATCTTCAGCATACAAGAGGCATTTAATGATGAATCCACTCATTCTTAGTCCATAATCACTTTCACGCAACTCTGTCAAACAGTCATCCATGAACAAATTGAAGAGCCACGGAGAAGCTACACATCCCTGTCGTACACCCCTAGAGATTCCGAACCAGTCAGTGTTTTCCCCGTTTACTCTTACACATGCACTAGAATCCTCATAGAGTGATACTAATGCACGTATAAGTTGACTCCCCAAACCGAACTTGAACACCTCCCATAAACACTTTCTTACCACCCTATCATACGCCTTCTCTAAATCAATGAAGGAGCAATACACCTTTTGGTTATTAGCTAAGAACTTTTCGGTGATGCTCCTTAGAGAGAAGATTTGATCCATATATCCCATTCCTTTCCTAAATCCCGCTTGCACATCCCATATTTTCTCATCAGTTTCATTCATCACTCTTTCAATAAGTACCTTAGCATACAATTTACCAACAATGCTGAGTAAGCTGATGCCGCGGTAGTTTTTAGCCTCTTGGTGTGTGACCCCTTTCCTTTATATAGAGGCACAATCACAGCCTTGCACCAGTCTCGTGGAACTTTGCCACTCGACCAGCATTTTTGGAAAAGGAAGTACAACCAAGAAGCCACCAACCCTTTACCAGCCCTCAGCATTTCGATAGTAATCCTATCATACCCTGCCGCCTTCCCTAATTTCATACTTTTCATTGCTTTCTTTTGCAAATGATCGCTTAATGTGAGGTATACTGTTATGGAATAGATCCAAATTGAGTTTATTATTATAAGAATTAAATTCATTGCAAGATCTGATAAGATACGCATTACGTCTGTGATTGTTTTGGCTGGGGGGACTTGAAGCAAATCATTGTTACGCAGTTTTTTTTAAGGAACTAGAGAGTTACTATTTTACTCAGGAGTTCAGGACAATTATTATGGAGGATTTTTAGTGACACATTTAAAATTACTGCAAAATAGCATATTCTGACATCACTTCACTGCTAAGAAAGTACAGTATGTTTTATATTTTTGATAGTCTAAATTTTCCTATTTAGACAATTATTTCAAAAAGTTGAGAAATATTATGGTATCAACAGAAAGCAATAGCTGCTTTGAAAATCCTCTTATTGAAGTTGAGATGATCTTTAAGGAGCACCTATATCTTGTTCTGGCGATGGATGAGTCTTTGTCTGTGGAATATTCAGCAATTAAACCACTCACATTCTTCCTAAAAATCCCCTTATTGACGTTGAAATTATCTTAAGCGAAGACTTCTATATCGTGTTCCTGCGGCGGGTGCGTCTAGACTAGATGAGACTGTATTAAAAGGGGGGGGGGGGGGGGGAAACTCGCACAAATAGAGATAATGTCCGAGGAATATTCAACAACAAAACTGACCTTCTTCCTGAAAATCCCCTTATTGAAGTTGAGATGATCCTTAGCAAAGACTTCTATATCTTGTTCTGGCGGCGGGTGCGTCGGTGGATGCGAGCGGACTGGACTGTATAAAGGTGGAGGGGCACTCGCACACGATAGAGATGAGGTCTGTGGAAGAAAAGATTAGATTGTAATGTGGAACGAACAAATAATACCTCTATATCTTGTTATTGGTAAGTCTTTTATTCAATAACTAGTGGATCATCCCAGCTTCGCACGGGTAGCGTTGTTTTTTTAAATATCTGAGGTTTCTTTCTTCAGTCACTGCTCAAGCATTGTGAAATTCAGCGCAATGTTTTCAATTTATTAAATTTATAGCACTCCCTAAACAGTGTAGTTTGGTGATTTTAAATGCGCTTTGATGAACGGTTCAGTATTTCCGTTTAATAGCAAATTTTGAAATAAAACGCTATGAAGTATTTATAAAAATCTAAAAAATAAATCATTACGTGATGTAGGATGCAACTACTGGCGCCATCTAGTATGTTATATGTAAATTAGTAAAGATTTGGTTTTGATCACGGGCGCGATGGATTATTTTATGTATAATGTCGGTGTTTGTCTACCGATTTCTATGATTCTTTTTTTATTGTGTTGAAGCGTTTCAACAGAAGCGCGCTGACACTGGCTGAAAACATGGGAGAAGCCAGAGGCGCGTCACTTTGACAGTAGAGACAAACAGCTGTCAATACATTCAGCTATTTATAGGAGGATACCGGCTCAACTCTCCCCTTATTCCATCACCTTCACTATAAGAAGACCGGAGATGACAAGATAGACATTTAACAACATTGTAAAACCATTTAGTTTCAAGTAATAAAATCAAGTAGAAACGAACAAGTTGCCGTGTTATTTCTTCTACTCAACCAACCTTCAAGAGGCACTACAAGGCGGATCAACTTTGTGGACGTGGAGCAGATGCACAAGGGCTGCTCCCTTTCAAATTGGCGCCCCCAGGCACGACTTCAACCTTTCGGTTAACAACCGCATGCGCACGGGGGAAGAGGAGGAGCTGAAGCCACGCCACGCCGCCGGTGAAGAAGCCAGGACCAGGGGTTGGACACAGCAGCCATCCCACCTGCTAGCATCTAACCGAGGAGAGTGTCGTGAGCCAATTCATTCCTTTCTTTTCCTCACCGTATTAGCCCCCTCATCACGAGCAAATACAGGGTAGATAAAATTGTTATCAACCTACCTCAAAGTTTAATCCTCCTTTATCTTATCAATCCCCCTGTATTTCGCGATAGTTTTATTATATATTTATTGTAATAGTAAAATTCTAACCTCCAATTAGGTTATTTTATTAAAATCATTATTTTTCCAACAGGAAATAGGTTCCCAGCCGCATGGTTTCCATGATGACAAAGAGCTGAACTGATGACACATTTGTTATCATTGTTCACGCCAATCTGATCCATTGCTGTTGGGTTCCATGGTCCGCTGTAGGATTTAGGCCTCTCACAATCACATTTATCTTTTTACATTTACAATTCTTGTCTTCCGTCCCATTCGCATGAGCCATTTAACTTAGCAAACCACATGGTCATTCGCACAACAGTCTGACCAACCAGAGGCATCACCTCTGCAGCCACCAAGTGCACATTGTGATCAACGTACTCGCTTTACTCATCTACATTCAATCAGTGGAAGTAACAGCGCAGATATTGATATAGGTTTGTCACATGCAGGATTAACCTCACATGTGCCGGCATACCACTAACCATAGTGGCCTTCTACTTTTTTATTGAATTAATTTGTTTAATTATTCATTTGTCACATTGCTTAGGTTCATGCCAGTCTCTGTGTCTTTCTTAAACTTAAGGGCAACAATTTCAAAGTGCATATACTCATTTGTGCTTTAACTATTTCAGCGATATTGACACTGAACTCAACAAGAGGAGACAGCTAGCTGTTTCACAAGTGCACTACAAGCAACTGCATATACAGCCTGTCGTCCCAGTGGCTTCACTTCACTTTTACAAGGAGCGTAAGCCAATTTTACAATTTTAGTATTAAATTCCCCATTTAACACACATTAACTCCAGGAACTTATTATTTTTCAAACATTTTACAATTTTCTACATTTAATTTATACATTTGTTGACTTATTTCATCATGACAGACAGTCAGTCAACTCTCAAACCAATGACTTCACAACACAGCAGAGGTTCTAGCCCTGCTAAAGTCATAAGTGAGGAATATACTGCACTCAGTTATAAACGCAGTTCCATCAAAGGGCAAATAACCCACTTTAAGAAATATTTATTTAATTTACTAGAATCATGTGAATCCCATCCATTGTCATCAAGGGATGAACAGATGTTATCATTAAAGCTAGATAAGTTCTTGGAGTTAAACTCTCAATTTGAACACCTGCAATCACAAATGGAAGCTCTTAATTTTAGTAACCTAGATTATGAATTAGATGAAAGAGAAATCATATCAAATGAATTCTGTTCTTATATTGTGAAGGCACGAAATCTGCTTGGTGTCAACAAACCTGCAGACCAATTCCAAGATGCCACTGAAGGGTCAAAGGCCTCCCATCCATGCCACTGTAATGGTCAAGGCACAATGGGGTTTAGGCTACCTGAAATCACTATACCTAAGTTTGATGGTTCATACTTCAAATGGCTTGAATTCAGAGATACATTTGAATCATTAATTCACAATAATAATCACATTAAACCCATTCATAAATTTCATTACCTCTGCTCATACCTACAAGGTGAAGCAGCCAGGGTTATAGCAAATCTTGAGGTATCTGATTCCAATTATGTAGAAGCATGGAATATATTATGTGAAAGGTATAACAATACAAAACAATTAGTTAATAATCACCTCAGTGCCCTCTTTAACTTTAAGGTTATGCAGAGTGAATCAGACAAGTCTCTTAGGTTCTTAAGTGACCACATCACTAAGAATGTTAGGGCTTTACAGACTTTAGGTCAACCAGTTCAACACTGGGATTCTATTTTAATTTATTTAGCTTCCTCAAAGTTTGATCAAAATACCAATGTCAAATGGGAAGAATACAAAGGTAATCTTCATTCAGAGTTGCCAACCTTCAATGATTTAAAGGAATTTTTAAAGATAAGAGCTGACATTTTAGAGACATTACCTCAAAGTAAGGTAAAGGTTAACACATCACAGGGTTCAAATAACAGTCATAATAACAATAATCATGAATTAAAGCACTATCATAGTAACAATCATATTAAACAAACAATAAATCCACCTCAAGCATTTATTGTTTCAACTTCAGGTAATGTAAGCGGTGAGGCTAGCAATCCTCAATTGCCCTCACGTTTACCCAATGCCCCCCTAGCATTAACAGTTACAACCAATACTAATTTCAAGTGCCCCCTTTGCAAGGGTAAACATTTACTGTTCCGATGCTTACGTTTCAGAAAGCTCACATTGGCTGACAGACGGAGTAGGGTCACTGGGCTTAAGGTTTGCACAAATTGCCTTCGGTCTGACCATATGGTTGCCAAGTGTCCCTATGGAGACTGTCGTAAGTGTGGTGGACGCCATCACACTCTGCTACACAGCTCTCCCCTTCTTCAAAATGATGTTGCTCCATCATCCCATCCTGTCACTTCAATGCCTCAGTCGCTTTCTCTCAGTCCTCCAGTTTCCCCTTCAGGGATCATTCGCTCCACTGCCATGATTGACATCATCAATCCCCAAAATGGTAAGGTGGAGACAGTCAGATGCTTGCTAGATAGCGGCTCTGACTACTCTTTTCTCTCCGCTGACTTAAGGAATCGCCTTAAGTTAGCTTCCACACCCTCAATACACAACAGTGTTGCAGGCGTTGGGAACACCTCTCTTAACCTGAGACCACAACAGTGCTCAGCGTTGATTCGTGCCCGCACTGGCACATACTCACATCTTCACACCTTTTTGGTGTTGCCTTCCATTGCAAGAAGGCATTCTAATCAACCCATTGATGTTTCAAATATCACCCTTCCCTCAGCTATCACATTAGCTGATCCTCAATTCAATCAACCACTAAAGGTTGATATTATGATTGGAGGCGATCTATTCTGGGATCTACTTGGCTCCGAAAGGCTCACCTTAGGTCCAGGCCTACCCATGCTGCATCATTCACAGCTAGGCTGGATTATAGCTGGCAAGATTTCCCATTCATCATCACAAAATTCACAAACTAGTAATTTTGTTAGTAGCAGTTCTTTTACTAAGTTAACTAGAACTCATAGACTAAAAACTAGACGTTTCTGTCCTCTCAGCCCACTCAAGGCAGCAGATTACCGTCTTGGTGATACTTACACCTTACCAAAACGAATTGGTTATTAATAACCTAAGTTGAATGAATTCATACACAACAAACATTCAACAATTGTTTATAGGTTAACTTTTAATTTAAATTTATTTACAAATATTTTATTTTATACAATACATATACACTTTACCAGCATCCTACACATGGATCATTCACATTGTTCACTATTTATGTCCTCCTTCTAGGTACAGTAAACAGCTGACTACCTAAAGGTCATTGACATCGAGGTAGTTGACCTTACAAGTTCATCGACTTTGAACTTTGGTATTATTATTTTTTAGATTCTTTTATCAAATGTATTTGAATCAGCGCGATGATCAATCACCATGGTCATCATCATCATCACGATGGTCATCATCATTTTCTTTATACTTTATTTTCTTTAGGGGAAAGCCCAGGAAAATATTTCATGTCAACGAACACATTTCGTTGCCATTAGTAGCTTAACTATTTATTTTAAATTCAATCATTTCATTTGTGTAGTTGCTAGTGTTCATGATTTTTATTAATCTTTCTCTGGCTTACGCATCCTTTCTTCAAAAACAATTGAAGCACAGAGGCTGGCATTCAGCTAGCCCAATTTAATTTAATATATGGGTAACACCCACCTCACATATGAGGAACTATCTTCCCTTTTTTGCTCGGGTTGAGGTCATCCTAAACTTGACCTACCTCTCCCCTCTCTTCCTCCTCCCAAATGATTTGGCAGTTCTCACACCAAGGCACTTTCTCCTCGGCAGGTCACTCACCAAGCAAGAGCCACCAGACCTACCGCGACAACTGGAGAGATGTGGAAGTTCGATTGAAGACTAGTCTTCAATGGCCCCCCAGTATGTTGAAGCGTTTCAACAGAAGCGCGCTGACACTGGCTGAAAACATGGGAGAAGCCAGAGGCGCGTCACTTTGACAGTAGAGACAAACAGCTGTCAATACATTCAGCTATTTATAGGAGGATACCGGCTCAACTCTCCCCTTATTCCATCACCTTCACTATAAGAAGACCGGAGATGACAAGATAGACATTTAACAACATTGTAAAACCATTTAGTTTCAAGTAATAAAATCAAGTAGAAACGAACAAGTTGCCGTGTTATTTCTTCTACTCAACCAACCTTCAAGAGGCACTACAAGGCGGATCAACTTTGTGGACGTGGAGCAGATGCACAAGGGCTGCTCCCTTAAAAATACAGGGGGATTGATAAGATAAAGGAGGATTAAACTTTGAGGTAGGTTGATAACAATTTATCTACCCTGTATTTGCTCGTGATGAGGGGGCTAATACGGTGAGGACAAGAAAGGAATGAATTGGCTCACGACACTCTCCTCGGTTAGATGCTAGCAGGTGGGATGGCTGCTGTGTCCAACCCCTGGTCCTGGCTTCTTCACCGGCGGCGTGGCGTGGCTTCAGCTCCTCCTCTTCCCCCGTGCGCATTCGGCTGTTAACCGAAAGGTTGGTGGTTCGTGCCCACCCGGGGGCGCCAATATGAAAGGGAGCAGCCCTTGTGCGTCTGCTCCACGTCCACGAAGTTGGTCCACGTTGTAGGAGTCTCTCGTTGACGACGGTTGGTGGTGGATGAATAAAAATAAAACCCAGATATGCTGCGAGAAGGGTTTACTGCTGCTACAGTTATAGGTTATACTAAATGGTTATTACAATTACATTAATAAATATCTTCTCGTCTTCTCCGTGTCTTATAGTTCAGTTTGAGATGAATAATGGTATATATAAATAGGTAATAATGTTACCATTTTTAAATTTGGGATGAGTGAGACGTTTACAAACGTAAGAGTAAACAAATATAATCAGAATGATCCGAACTGCTAAGCTATCAGGAATTACACGTGTTATTGTGAGTCAACCGTAAAAGATAGACATAAACTGCTGAGGATTTTTTTTTAGATAATTTTATGAAGAATATTTCTGTCACACATGATTTCTATGTAAGTTTAACCATTGAGGCTGCACACGCGACGGAAGCTTAAAAAATGGAGTAACTTCTCCCGTTTTCCCAAAATTTCCCAAAATTCCCCTTTACTACTCTGCTGAAAAGTATACAAAAACCTGCGCAGGTGTATGAAGAATAATTGTACCAAGTTTCGTTAAAATCCGTTGAGTAGTTTTTGTTTCCATAAGGAACATACAAACCGACAGACAGACAGACAGACAGACAAAAATTTTACTGATTGCATTTTTGGCATCAGTATCGATCCCTAATCACCACCTGATGGTTATTTTGAAAATATATTTCATGTACAGAATTGACCTCTCTACAGATTTATTATAAGTATAGATTAACGTATATTCATTCATATAGTATTATTATTTAATTTATTCATTGCTAGCAAGCAGACTTCTTTTTCTTTTTCGGCTTATATGCCCAAAAAAGGAAGACGGGCCGTTATTACTAAAATGTGGTTTTAGTATTATCAAAAAAAAATATACAAGTGAGTACTATTGCTCAAATATGAAGACAGTTAGAAAAAAAGCTATTTACTTATATTGTTTTCTAGAAATATTTTTTTATGGATGTATCCGCGACACAGCGCATATACCAAAAGAACTTTTTTTTTCTTATCATCTGAGAGTTTCGGCTAATCTTTGACAAATGGACCAATTATTAAAACGAGACAATCACAACGGATTATTATATTTTGATAGATTATTAAAAACGATGACGACCCGTTGGAAATCGGGGTCAAGCATTGAATCAATAAATAATCTTACCCTGTGTATTCCAGGCGAAGGCTGTCGATCCCGTTCAAAACCGACAAATGTGTTGTAGTAGGAAACTCCGTGATTCATGTATTCTGCAAATAACACAACGATTTAACAATAAACTTTACAGAAACATTGCGAAACAAAGGTAGACTCAAATTTGTGAAATTGAGTAAACCTTTGTCTATTTTAGTAATATATATCTTAATTAAAAAATTCTTTGCTTTAATCTTTGATTAAGTTTCCTATTATCTGTCTATAATTAAAAAATCCGTTTTAATAAATGTTATCAAAATTCTGAGTCAAAAAAAAGTCATATAGATTATTTTGCAAAATAAAGTTAAATACTATCATTTTTTGAACGAGTTTACGGAAGCATGCTAAAAGTAATATACTTTTTAATATAAATCCGTAAATAAAGTAAAATTTCCATTTATTATAAACTCACCAACATCCCCATGCGCATGCGGCAAATAAACTCCGGATCCGTCGTCATCGTCCGGAGTCCGCGCGCCGCCGGACGACTCGTTGTCCGGCTCGTGACCGGACAAAGAGGAATCCGGTTCGGACCCGGAAGACGAGCGGGAGGAACCGGAATCGTCGCAACGACCTGGGTTTAAATCATTAAAGTTGGAAATAATTATTGTTTCATATATATCATGGTGCGGCGGGTGCGGGGCAGCACCAACAGCATTCTGATAGCTGATAGGTTAGATTGTCGGTACTTGGGTCATTGTTACGCTGTATCTACTGGTATACCGTGACATTGATCCGAGTGGCAATTAATAAGGTACCTAACTCAACTTTGTTTTTATTTAATTTGTGAACATATTATAATATTTTTTATTTTTTTTTGTAGACCTACTAACATCTTAAAAGTAAGTACTACTAACATAATGAGTCTATGTTACTTTATTAAATAAATAAATAATTATTATTTCGAAAGTCATTTTTGTTTCTCGCCTCTCCCATGGCCGAAAATGAAAATATAAATTTTAAATGGGAGAGGCGGTACTCCCCGACAAAAGCACAGTCGGTCGGGGTCAGGGAGTCAGGTTCAAGAACCGACGGACGATCCGAGCCGTATCGAGCAGCACCGCTTTCTGCATTTGTGCTGGAACCGACATGCCAGAGAAATCCAACCGCCTCAAGTTGGTCGCGAGGCTGGTTGGAATTAACCCGTTCGCGGACAAAACAATTGGGATAATTTCAGTCGAGGTCACACCCCACATGTCGGTGATCTCGTGAGCCAGATCGAGATACTTCCGACGCTTCTCGGTTTCGGCTTTCACGAGACCCTCGTCATGCGGGATAGTGACATCCACTAGAAATACCCTCGACTGCGACCGATCCCATACCACGATATCAGGCTTATTCGCTAGAATAGTCCTGTCCGTGATAACGGATCGGTCCCAATAGATTTTGGCACAGTCGTTTTCTAAGATTGGCTCCGGCAGATACTTGTAATACGGCAGCCTCTGTTGCAAGAGTCCGTATTTCAGAGCGAGCTCCTGATGCAGGATTTTGGCTGCTTGGTTGTGTCTGTGCAAGTACTCAGTGTTAGCAAGAGCCGAACAACCGGAAATAACATGCCTAAGTGACTCTCCGGGACGGCCACATGCTCGACAGATGTCTGTGGTACCGTCCTTTAGTATGTATTTCCGATAGTTCCGCGTCTTGATAACCCGATCCTGTATTGCACAGACAAAACCTTCGGTTTCCCCAAAGAGGTGCCCGAAACGCAGCCAATGCAGGGAGGCTTTACGGTCCACGAAAGGTTCGTGAAGTACCTTATAAAACCTCCCGTGCAGCTCCTTCTCTTTCCATACGGACTCCCGATCAGAGGTGCTAAGTACCTCCGGGGTTCGCCAATCCTGTGAGGCCAACGATAAGGGAGTCAGTCCTTTATCACTAGCGACCACCTCTCCCCGAATACTATCATCCGTCATCGTCAAAAAATAGTTTCTGAGGTTGCATACCTCGCGGTTGTGCATGGTTTTGGCACTCAAGAGGCCTCGACCACCACACTTCCGCGGGATATACAATCTCATAACCGACGACCTCGGATGATGCATTCGATGAGAGGTCATCAACGTGCGGACTCGTCTGTCCAGAGCGTCGAGTTCGGTCTGAGTCCATCTGAGCACGCCAAATGTGTACATCAGTACAGGCATGACCCAGGAGTTAATGGCTCGGATCTTATTAACGCCTGACAAGTAGCTATTAAGCACACTTTTCAGGCGTTCATAAAACTCCTCGCAAACACCCTGTTTCACGCCTGCCACCTTCACACCGATGGTTTGTGACATGCCCAGATACCGGTATGTTTCAGCCTCGGAGAGTGCCCTCAAATGATTGGTGCCGACATCGACACCATCAGAGTGCACGACATGCCCCTTCTCAACATGAATGACCGCACACTTATCGACCCCGAGCTCCATCTTGACGGAACCACTGAAATCGTTAGTGATCGTCAGTAGCTCCGCCAATCTGTCAGCCGTGGGGGCGTAAAGCTTTAGGTCATCCATGTAAAGGAGATGAGGCAAGCGTGGTCCGCCTCTCCGAAACTGAAAGCCTGTCCCCGAATTCTCCAAGAGTGTACTTAGAGGATTCAGGGCCAAGCAAAACCAAACTGGACTCAGGCAATCGCCCTGGAAAATCCCTCGCCTTATATCAATTTGGTCATCCGCGTCCGTCATCCGCTGACCATCTAAACTCAGGATCGTTCTCCAGCACCCCATACACTGCCCGAGGAAGTGTCGAACTGTACTATCAATTTTGTACAGCTCGAGGACCCTCATGAGCCATGTATGAGGTACCGAATCGAACGCCTTCCTGTAGTCTATCCAGCCAGCGGAGAAGTTCCGACGGTTGCGTTTGACCAGTTGGCCTACGACCGCGTCGATGAGGAGCAGCTCCTTGCTACCGCGACTACCGCCCCTACATCCGTTCTGAGCTCTAGAGATCACATTGTTATCAACAATGTGTTGAGTAATCTTGGAGCTCAGAACGGATGTCAAGGTCTTGTAAATTGTACAAAGACAAGTGATGGGGCGGTATTGTGATGGATCCGCGGTAGCATCGCTCTTTGGAGCTAAATGAGTGACCCCAGTAGTTAAGAAGTTCGGGAGCGTCCCACTCTCGAGGGCGTTTTGGAACTGACGGGCGAGAGTAGCGTGACAGCGCGTGAACCCCTTCAACCAGTAATGGTGCAATCCGTCCGGCCCCGGACTTTTCCAGTTCGGAGCCTTACGGATCGCAGCCACCACATCCTCCTCGGATATGTTGACGGGGTTCATGGGCGCTATGGGCTCGCACGCTCCCTCGACCGCCTCGAACCATCGGCCCTCTTCGTGATCAACAGGCAGCGACCAAAGCCCACGCCAAAAGGCAACCACATCGGCTTTTTCCGGTCGCTGACCCGTCGAAACCACATCGGGACGCTCCAAAGTTCTGTAGAACTTCTTCTGGTCACTCATGAAGAGACGATTCTGTTGGTACCTCTTTACCCTTTCAGAATATCGCCTAATTCGCTTACCCCAAGCAGCGATCTTCTGCTTCAGATCATCGATGCGCTCCACCAGTCTACAGGCAAACTCCGGTGAGTTGTCAAAGACATTCTCACCAGGGAATGCCTCCCTGACGAAGCGCACCACCCTCGGCCTATTGTTGCCTGATCTGAAGCTGGTCAGTTTGCCAATGAGGACCCTAGACCTTGTGATACGGCTTTCAATCCGCCTCATCCAGGCTGGTCTAGTTCTAGTCCTGGGACTAGTACTGCCAGCCTGGCGGGAGCCACCAGCTCTTGTTGGCGGCATCCTGACGCCGACAAATTGACAAACTGTCATTGCGGCGCCAAAGAGAATTGAATCCGTATCCCAAAGGTCCATGCTGCTCTCTAAATATGAGGGCAGCATGTTATTGACGGCCTCAACGACATCCCGAACCTTGATGCTGAGAGGAACTCGGGGCAGCCTTGGCCTCCTTTCGAGAGGCACTAGGCGATATTCCAGGATCGTCTCTTCGAGTGCGCTTCTCACCATATCCAAATCCAGGGAGACTGTTCCCCAATCGCTTTCCGCACCACCCGCATCCGGCAGGTTAACGATCGGCTCCCTCCGAACTTCCCGCTCAGGGACAGGAGGGAGAACCTGCAAGGGTGGCTCTTCGTCCAGCGGAGGAACAGCCTCGCGTCGCAATTGTTCGAGTTCGGTAGTGCTAAAAAGTTCTGAGCGTTGTATGTACCGAACTCGGTCCGCCAGGTTTTGTTCTGTGACGGTCAAATTGGGCTCCAGCCGCAGAAATTCGCGGTACATTGCTGCCCGATAACCCGTCCGTCCAGTTCTTGAACCCGAGGCCCTAAGATAGGCCCGCATGGCATTCCTATTCATATCGACCGTCCATGCCATGCGGCGCCTTGTTCCACCAGCGGCGGGCACCGATTGCTGGGACTGAGTTGCCTCAGTCCCAACCGATGCCAAGCCATCTGGTGGCTGAGGTGGTCGAGCAGACCGACCAGGTGGTCGTGCCGGTCTGCGGCGGCTGGGGGACCGCATGCTGCCACGTCCAGCCCCAGCTCCAGACGCGCCCCAGCGATAGCCCCTGGGTAGCGGCCCTATACGCTCATCGTTTCTCTCACCTGCCATTTTACGATGAGCGAAGATTCACCCGGGGTTTCACTCACTTGCCCCGGGGAGACCGTTATTGCTCTATTTTGCGCTGAGACCAGTTTGTAGACACGGTCAACACCTACAAACTCAAGTGCTGACTATTTGCATTGCTGGAATGGCAAGCTGGTAAACATGTCATCCTGCCATTCCAACAATGGGCGGTGGGGTCGTCACATCCCTACGCCTATTCACATCCCTACGCCTATCATATTATTATATAATTATTATTATTATTACATTACTTCGCATTGGGTTAGGCTGAGACTTTCAATGGTCACTTTTTAGGATTCTGGCTCTCTAGCTTCAATTACCCATCAATCTTTTCGTACATGCCTGTTTATTCTTCATACTTAGGACGCCTGCCTTTTGAGTATTTTTGATTTTATCTGATATTATCACTATCCTCATATTCTCACAAGAATAGATTTTGTGTGATCAACAAAGATAAACAGGTCACTTCACCCCTTTATGCACAAACTTATATTTTGTATTCATACTTTTGTACCGCGATAAGAGAAAGATGACGTTACGTGCGAGTGATTTCGCTAACATGTGCGTGAGAACTGTCGCTTTTTGCAAGAATGAGGTCACTACTTCACAAACTTAGATCCTATTCAATACACATGATAAATAACAATGTGCTAAGACAAAACCAGTACTTGAGAGTACTGAAGTTAGTTTGAATAGCTTTTAATATCATACCGAGGAATTGAATGTGTGTTATATTAACACATAAATAATTTAAAAGCCAAATGCAACAAAAAATACCAAACATATACATACCAGCCAATCTCGCCTGCTGTAAGATATAGTCCTGCAGTGGTAACAAATGCTGTAGGCCTCGTAAGTCCCAATTAGAGTAGAGAGGAGAACCTCCTTCTTCACCTTCAACTTCGCCTTCTAGAATATCTTCGTCTTCCATGTCATCTTCTACTTTGTGGCCTGCAAGAGGTTTTTAATGAATTTATATACTTATAAGAAAACTATTAATATTATCACAATCGCAGTTAATCCCTACCAGGGAGAACGGAACTTCAAGCCGATATTTAAGAAAAACATGGAGGTTTTAAACTCAGAGGTCTTAGTGGGTGTGCAAATAAGACAAAAAAGTTAAGTTGGCAAATAAATTTTGATATTACATCAATATTTTCACAAAAAATATCCCAAATTTCCAACCGGTATCTGCACAAAACTATAGTATTATTTAATGACTAAACTAAATGCTTTACAACTGTTATTAAAAGCGACTAATACTTACGTTTAGATTTAGCTCGATCTAGTTCCAACCTTTGGTTATGTCGTTGCAAATTCGGTTCAGTTAATGGAGGTTCCAAACTTGTACTCTTCAATTTGTAATTAACTGCACAGAAAAATATTACATGAAACCATACAATCAATTTAGCAATACACCATATCACAATCGGATAAAACTGTTTGAATATAATAACATAAAGTACTCATATTTTATCTTATCAATACTCTATTATCCACTTCTAAATGTCCTTGCTAAAGATTTTCGTAACGACTAGAACTAGGCTGGCTCGTATTCCCACAACGTTCACTTAGTCTTTCTAACTAGTAGTAATAATAGTCTGATAGTATCGAGTCCAGTGCGTTATCCGATACGTGGCTGCCACTCCAAAACTGTATGATGTGTCATGTTATGTATTATCAGCTATACAGGACACTAAGACTTGTGGTAGACCGTGGCATAAATCACTTTTACACATGCATGCAAACACCCCACTTAAAATCCATTGGTATCGATATACATACTAGTACGACTTTGTGAGGTCACACATAAAAAGTATAAGTGCTAGGGAGAATGTTACATATCTCTTCGATAGTTTTTTACAACATCTGCCACAAGTCTTTGCGTCCTAAAGGTATACTTCTCAAATCTAGAACGATAATTCCGACCTTATCTCTTCTAACTCCTACAAAAATCAATTGCTGTGGCACTCGCACGCCAAGATTCAGACTCTGAAAAGTGTGGTCTATAAGTTTCTATGGTGTTATTCGATGAATCCAACGATAAATCTGTTGTAGTCGTTGCTTTTATTACCTAGTAAACGCTATAATTACTGTTGTAATGACCTATATATGAGAGTGGGACACGATTATATTTCACAAGCAACTGCTTCTTACTAGAAGTGATACGGACAAAATTATAGTAGTCGTTCTAAAGTGTAGCGCTATCTAATTTGCACGTTTATCGCACCGTCTGCCACGAGTCGTTGCGTCCAGTATAATAGTGGGTTTGAATAGTTGAACTTCATTATAAATATACGGACACATTATACACAGATCAAGTTAGCCCCAAACTAAGTAAGACTTGTATTATGGTGGGATACTAATTCAACGATATATTAAATTTAATATTATATTATACACATATAAATAACATCCAAGACTAAGAAACAATCATTTATGCTCATCACATTAATGATGCTCTCAGCGGGGATCGAACCTGCAACCTCCGGACCGAGAAGCTAGTCACCAATCCACTCGGCCACGGACGTCCTCAAAAAAGCATATTGGTTTAACCGCTCGTACGCCGCGCGCAAAAAAAGTCTATGACTATTGTCTCTGCTTCCTTATTTCATTGTCTCTCTCTTGCCGCAGTAATTTATACCTTAAAACGCTTTTTTACTGTGACACCCAAGAAAAAAAGCTTGCAGGTAGTGTAGACGTAGATCTATGTCGCGGCACACGAAGGAGATTTTATTCTTGACGCAGATCTACGCTCCGACGTTCGAGCGGTTAAAATAACAAATATTTAAATTACCGGCAGCCATATTATCCTGTTCGTTAGCAGAGCACTGTCTGGCGAAGTGCGAGTCGTGCTGTCTCCGGGAAGACGATGGCTTGGATGAACTCATTCGCTCGGGCTCGGCTTGCTGACGTCTACTTGCGGGATTGGAAAAAAATAATACTTAAGTAAGTATAATATGGATACAAAAACTTAACGGAAGCAGTGGGGTTAGAAAAAAAAAAATTCTACTTGAAAGTCTATATTTATACCGAATAAACGGGCGAGACATATAGAACACCCATTAAGTAAGACTTAGTATTTTTTTTAATAAGCTCTTTAAAATATTTGAAACGACTAAGCAAGATACTATAAACAGATTTAAGAACCTTTTTATGTTTAAAGACAAATTTAATGTGAAGTGTTGCTGTAAATATTACAAAGTTTTAACAAAACCTTGTATTCCATCTCCAAAAGCAATGAGATCAATATTATGTAAGTCATTCTTTTACCACTATCATTCTTTAAAGGGTATAAATCTATTTTCATGCCTACCAAAACCCGCACGCATTGAGACAAGAAATTTGAACGAATTCAATTAATAATTTAAATTTAATTTAAAAGGTATTTAATATAAAAACAAACCAGTATAGGCATATTTAAAATTTAATACTTTGTTACCGCGATATGCTACCTTATCATCTAAGGGAGAGACCATTATGTGCGAGTGAGTCCGCGCTATACGCGAGAACTTCTATTAACAACATATGGAAAAAATTAAGAAGAAAGATAACTCACCTTTTTTAAATAATTTATCTCATTATCAGTATAAAAGATTCTAGTCTTATGGATTACTTAATCTATTTAACTAACCAACACTTTATAACATTAATAAGCATACTAATATTCACCATACCTAGTATAGTTAGTGTGTCTCAAACTATGTTGATCTGCGCTGTAGGCTGCCTGGCGACCGGCAAACAATTCGGATTGTAGTCTTGATTGCTCTGCGTGTCTGGTATGGAAAATAATAATATAAATACTATGAAAATCGTCATAAATTAAAGCAAAAATAATGGCAGGTTATTACGAATTAATTAAAAAGTTTCTATTGAGAAAATTAAGCTGTTTAGTATTGGATTAGTATAGCACTAACCTGTTTTTCACATTAGGTGTCAAATCGGGGCCCTTTAATGTTTTTTTTTTTAATTATGATAGGCAAAATCAATCAGTTTGCCACTTTAACACCAAAAGAGTTTGAAGAATTTAAAATTCTACAGAGATAACTTTATAAAATGACTCTAGACAACTTTTTCAAATTTGTTACGTAATTAAGCAAAATAATATTATTTCTCACTAACCTGTCTGAACATCTATCCCTGGTATTCCTTGTCAATCTGGGTCTCTGTAAACTGAGAGCTCTAACTCCATCACCTCTTTCTAATCTCTCTCCTCGATCAAGTCTTTCTAGACGATCATTTCGATCAGTTTTATCACTCCTCTCATATCTCTCTACTCTATCTCTATCGAATCTTTCAAGTTTATCTCCTCTTTCTACTCTATCTCCTTTTTCTAATCGTTTGTCTGGTCGTTGGTCGAACCGTCCCAATCGTTCTCCTCTATCAGATTTATCGCCTCGTTCGAATTTGGAGTCTCTTTCTAATCTTTCGGTGACCTCTGTTCTCTCAGGTCTAAAACTTCGTTCCTGTTTTTCTACTTTTTCACTTGTTCTAGGAGTTGCGTTCTGAAACAATGCAAGAAAAATTTAATGTATGTCTTGAAGCAAATATGAAGCCATATACCAGAATTTTCTTTGATATTATGTGTGGAATATTCCTTGTAATACATAAAAAGTATACTTTCACTGATTATTATATTTACTTTCTACTGCATTTACTCGTACTTCACCAAAATCCTTATCAATATTTTTTGGAATTAAATATATTTATAAAATAACAATCCTTACAGGTATTGATGTAGTCCTCTGCGGTTTCTGCAAAGGACTGCTCGGACTTTGAGGTGACGCTGAGTCACACGAAGAACCCGTTGATTGCTGTTTTAGCTGCAACAAGATTAATTGATGAAAAAACTATATTATTAGCTCCGTACGAAAAAGCACTCTTTATGATGCAGAGAAATAGAGTTCAATCCTGACTCATACGGTTTATTAATCATGGTCATCGTAACAGTAATGTGCCTCCAAGAATATATTGTTAATATTGTTAATTTTTAAATTGTTAATATTTCACCGTGTAGTGCTGGCTTAGAATGTCACTACCCACAGGTGTCGTAAGAGGCGAGTAAGGGTATGGGACTTTTTGAAGTGGTTTTTGGGCGATGCGGCTGGAGACCCATCACCAACAATACTTTATTTACACCATCTTCTCCCCTATCAGCTTCCAAATGTGACTGAGGAGGTTCTCTAAAGATCTGGCTACAACTTTTTGGGATTTATGGCGGTTAGTATATTAAGTGAGTATAATGCTTCCAAGAAGGATAAAGAATGATGATGATAGGAATTCGGAGGTAGGAAACGCAAACACTACTTAAACGTGTAAAAGAAATAAAGGATAGAAGAATTTCGTGCTGGCAGCCATTGACACGGGGGCGTATACCCGAGGTCGCGGGTTCGATTCCCGCCTGTGTCTAAATTTTTCTTTCCTTTATTTATTCTTTATTTATTAGTAATTATTTCATTCATTGTGGGGATTCCACATGAGGTTTTCATAAACAAAAAGATTTAAAATAATGATGATGATAGTTATTATTTTATAAATTGATGATTTAACATACCTTTCGTTTTGTCAGCGGCGTGCTTTCCACAGATTTGAAATACTTTTCATGCATGGAGTCGTCTGAAGCATCTTTACGTGGTGACACAAAGCTGCCACTTCGATTTATAGCTGGAAAAAATGAGAATAGTCAGACATCACTTAAACAGCAATATAATAATTTCAAGAGACAAAAAAATTGAAGTTCTTTCGGAACTAACTTTCTCTCAAATGTTATAAAAATGTAATATTCTGTGTCTTTTTTAAAGTCAATATAAATTATGTGGTTCATTTATTGCGTTTTTAAGCGACATGGAAGAAAGATCGTAAATAAACAAAAACCCATATTTATGTTACATTAAAAAAAAACGACAATATATTGTCAACAAGCCCACCATTATTGAGCAAGTTGAAAAACTATGTTTATTACATATAATAATTAGGTGCCAACATTTACCAATTCTTATCATAACTAAGCGCCTAAGAAAAACCGAATCTAAATCTAGCTTTTTTGCTATTCATACGTGAGCATATGTATGTATATTTACCACTATGCGGTGAACTCTTCTCCTCGTGATGTGCGCTAATCCGTTTCTTTATTAGAGCTGCGGTGCCAGTCATTGCTCCACTAATGATATTATTTGCCGCACTTTCCTGATCAAAAACATGGGAAAATCATTAGAAAAATTGATTTTCTGTTACATTTATAAGTATCCCACTATATCATCTGATGTTAGAAGATGGTGTAATGTGAATAATCGTTAAGTGCTATCTGTGGGTTTTTTTATTGATTTATACTAGTTTTCACCATCCTATATTTAAAAATCATTTCAACAATCAAATTCCAAAAAAGGAAACCTTTTTTCAAGATTTAAAGCCAGAATATAGATATACTATCCAAAGAAATTATTAAAGTAAGTAAAGAATTTTGAAAGTAAAGGCTTTATGTTGCTATGATTTGGATGAAGACTGCTCAGTTTTAAGTAACAATGATGTTTTAAGCACTTATGTTACAAAATGTACAACTTACTTGCAATCTTCTAGTACTAGAGCTGCTATCAGATGATCTGCCAGAATCCGTGTGTCGTCGAGCACCGCTGTAAAATATAAATTAAGAAATGTTAAAAGAGATATAAGAGGCGACTAACTATTGCTGTGTAGTGTCGGCTTAGAATAGCACTACCCCATTTCTTCCGGTGGGTGTACGTAAGAGGCGACTAACGGTATTGGGGCTTTTAAGGGATTTTTGGGCGATGCGGTTGGAGACTCATCACCAACAACCTTTATTTTACCATCTTTTCTCCACTCAACTTTCCAAATGTGGCTGAGGAATTTCGAATTCCTTAGCTCTGGCTACCCCTTCTAGGGATTTAAAGCCGTAAGTATAAGTAAGTAAGTAAGTAAGTAAAAGAGATATAGAAATATATTATATATTAATCCAAGCATTATTGATTCAAACAAGAAACCGAAAATACTTCTTCTAATTATAATAAGACAAGTATCCTCTGACTAGATTCGAACGGTATTGCATTTGTTATTTATAAATAAGTATAACACAAAATGACAGATGCAGATGCAGATGCAAAGGGCAAACACACCTTATATTGTTTGTAGCCTTTACCCCTAGAGCCAAGGGAATAAACCAAGAAATATCTATGATGATTCAACAATTACACTGATAAATTTATGGCTGATTTAGGTTCGGCATTATAGAAAAAAAAAAACAATTTTAACATAGTAACATAGTCTTGCCAATGGATTTGTGGGAACAGCAAAGATATACTAGCCAGTACACCCTGCTGTGTACCAACTTATAATCTGTATCTATGCCTTACTCGAAAAACATTTATTTACACTCCGTGATGTAGAAATATGAGTGAGATGCTGCTATGTTCGAGTGAGTCCGCTGTAGTGTGCGCTCTAACATGACTCCCACAGTACACCCTTCCTAGTCGTTACGACGATATCAAAGCTAAGAGGTACCTATTACCAAGTACCAAGTCCAGTGTGAGCATTTAGGCCGGTGATTGCATGCCTGTAGATGCTCTGCTGAATCAATGGTGTGGTGAGGTAAGCGAGGAATAGAAATTGTGGGTAGATCGAGTAATGTTTAGATCGAAAAACATTTGCACTCCGCAATGTAGGAATATGAGTGGTCTCACTCAGCGTCTGCTGCTATGTGCGAGTGAGTCTGCAGTAGTGTGCGCTCTAACATGACTCCCACAGATTTAATTAGTGTTTGAAATTTTAATGATCCAGTGCTGGTCAAATCTCCCCCTTAAAATCTCTACAACAGTTCCTTCGTTGCCCTCACCCATCAGCATAGAATCAATTCATTTATATTATTTAGAATTAGATCTTAGTCTAAAACATATAAAAGTGTACATACCTATGCCTATGGCAGTGTTCTCGTCTGGCTCGACTCGGACTGTCGCCCGCCGGAGACACCGTGGCCCCATTGCTGTGGGGCTCGGGACACGGGGCCGCCTATAAAAAATATATTATGATTACTTTAAAAAGTCTTACTGGTTATTTAAAATTATGAAAAAAGTTTTAAAATACAAAATAACAGTGTTTTTAGTGATTGAAAAATCTCATTTTTGTTCACGCTGACTCGTGTACCCACGTAAAAGTTTCCTTCGATAAGGAGCACATTTCACATACACAGTAGCGGCACCACCTCTATATATTGCAATAACTTATGAGCCATAATTACTATAAAAAGAAACCAAATGTTCAAATATCTGCCATTTGCTACATATATACCAGAATGTAACTGAATAGGTTCACTAGTTTTGAGATGATTGCGTAACGCAACCATGGATTTATGCGTAAAAATCTACAATAAAATAGCTGATGACATTTTGAATTAGTTAGAAATCCAGTTCAAACTAATAGTCAAACGAAATCTTTATTTGAAAGCCTCTTTATTACACTATTGATTAGTTAAATAAAATAAAAAACATGTTATAATA
This sequence comes from Bedellia somnulentella, assembly GCA_963576735.1. Classification (NCBI taxonomy): domain Eukaryota; kingdom Metazoa; phylum Arthropoda; class Insecta; order Lepidoptera; family Bedelliidae; genus Bedellia; species Bedellia somnulentella. The sequence continues at coordinate 2,533,248 of OY755176.1, forward strand.
TGTAATCTGTTGTTATTAATTTACCTGTGAAAGCACTTGATTAGTTTGAGTAGCAGACTCTCGTCTCTTCTGTGGATCTGTATTCTGTTTCAAAGTCTGCAACTTCGCGAGAGGTATAATGTCACAGTCCGTTGGTCGATGCCATACTGTAGTCTGAAATGGATACACACATCAATTCATGTTGTGTAATTTTATTTCCTTTTCTTGATTGTAGCCGTGTAGTGTCGGCTTAGAATAACACTACTCCATTTCTACCCGTGGGTGATCGTAAGAGGCGACTAAGGGTACAGGGGCTTATTAAGTGATTTTTGGGCGATGTGGTTGGAGACCCGTCACCAAAAACATTTATTATTACCATCTTTTCCCCAATCAATTTCCAAAAGTGGCTGAGGAATTTTTCATTCCAAAGCTCTGGCTACCCCGTTAAGGGATTTATAGCCGTGTGTATATGTATGTATGTATGTATGTTTTCTTGTTGAGTAAGCATACTATTAAGACATAAATAAAACGGGGCTATAGGAGGATAGGCCTGCCCATATTCAGCAAAAGGTGGATACTTTGAACACCAGGTGAAAAAATGAAACGTAATCATCAGAAGTATTAGCACCTCTTCCGCCTTTTTGGGGAAATACAGCGTGAGCATTCAGTTGAGTTTAGTTCCGTGACCCATAATTTTAGTTTTGTAACATATCATAGAAAACAATACAAAATAAGTCAGTAAGAAACCAGGTAAGCCCGTTATATGAGTTGAACTACAGTAACATGATTGTGAGTAAAGTATAAACGAACTCACCTGTGTTGACGCATTGTAGTAATAAAACCTATGTGTATTTATATCGAACAGTTCCCACCATTGCGATGAATCGGTTCTTTTTACTTTAACACCCTGAAATGAGAAAAATAATCATTTTAAAATCATGATAGTTGTAAGACTTCATTATGCATAAATTAAAAGATTTCTTGGTTTGAAAGTCCCAGAAAGCTGTCGTTCTCAGCAACTATCACAGTATAAGTTCTAAATGCTGCCAAAGTGGTGGACCTACTCACCCTATTCAAGATAGGTTTAAGGCCCTAGGTGAGATTATACATGATCAATAAGTAGTATGCAGAGTTAAAGGAATTTCCATAATATTGTATCATTCAATCATTTTCGTTATATAATCCAAATAATCATAGTTGAAACTAATTGTGCATGAGTATACATACAATATATAAATTCCTACATAATATTTACATACAAACGTTCGTAAAATATTCACACGGCTATAAATCCTAGGACTTCTAGTAACTTCAAAAGCGCCAGTATTCTTAGTTGCATTATAAAACATACATACAATTGAAAGAGACTGATTATTGCAATTTTAAGCCAACACTACATAGTGACATACACACACATACTCACACCATTATCTCCCATTGGAGTAGGCAGGGACTATTGATTGTTACATAGAAATTAAACATACATACATACATATGCTCACGGCTATATTTCCCTAGAAGGGGTAGCCAGAGCTGAGGAATTATAAATTCCTCAGCCACTTTTGGAAGTTGTGTGGGGAAAAGATGGTAAAAATAAAGGTTTTTGATGATGGGTCTCCACTCCAACCACATCGCCCAAAAATCCAATAAAAAGCCCCAATACCCTTAGTCGCCTCTTACGACACCCGTGGGTAGAAAGGGGTAGCGACATTCTAAGCCGGCACTACACGGTTATTAAACATCCATTCATAAATATCCAAAGTGGCTTTAAAACTATGATTTGGTTTCATGGGATTACAACTTTGATTACATGTATGTATTTAAAATGCAATAACAAAATAAAATAATGTAATTGTAATGACTGTTTGTCATAACATGCCTATTGCAAATATACAAAATATTAAGTGAATAGAACAATGCAATAAAACTATTTCAAATCATTAACAGTGTATAGAAAGTATCAAAATATTTGAATTATAAAGGAACAGGTATTACATATTATGATCATTCTCTATCTATTTATAGTTCTTTATTAGGGATGCATATCTGAATAGCAAAATAATAAACTCTTATAGTATTGGTGCATCTGTCTGTTTTTCTTCGTAGCAGTATTAACCCCACAATAGGCTATTTGACTGTAATAAAAATATACATTTCTTTCATTTCATTAGTCTTAATATTTCTTTTTTGGAGCAATATTTATATATGCGAGATAAAAATATTGCATTATTTCACTAAAATCCGTCTTCTAAAATAAGTATTTTTGATGCAACTGTCACGTGACTAAAAACGACCGTGATTGGCTATTTCTATAATGATATAGATTGCACATAAACAGACTGTGTATCGCTTCGCTCATGGGTGTTTAATGCGGAACTGACGTCATTTGTGCTACAGCCGCCATATTACTTAAAGTCGCGTTTTCGCGTCACATTTGAATATTGCATTTTCTTTTTCGATTTTTTAATAAAATAGCTAAAATGAAGACAGAAAAATATTTTTTTAGGGCTCCTTATAAACGAATTAACACTGTAAGATAGTTTTCAAAACTTAGTCAAATAGCCTATTAAATCTTATAAATTTAGAATATACTACAATAATTAAAATATGAAGGGGACTCAAGAAGAATGAAATTGAAAACAGTTTTTTTTTTCCAAAAACCATACAGTAATGTTTTAAAAATAACACAGTAATAGTAATAGTAATTTATTCATAAAACACAGGTATTTTAGCACTTTCTTTTTTAAGTTAACAGTTTGAGTTGTACTAAAAATAAGGAAGTGAAAGAAATATAGGGGCTTTTTAAGTGATTTTTGGACAATGTGGTTGGAAAACCATCCCCAATAACCCTTATATGTCTATCTTTTCACTACGCAACTTCCAAAAGTGGCTAAAGAATTAATTATTCCAAAGCTTTGGCTACCCCTTCTAGGGTAATATGAATAACATAATTGTATCCACAGAATGGCTACCATGGAAATGGCTGGCCTGGATCAGCTGTTGTCCTTTTCTAGGTTGAATTATGTTGGGACACATAAACAGCCAAAAAGTCCATGCATATTGACCTACCAAGCAAGGCTAAGTGCAAACATTTGTGGTGGTTGCCACCAAGTTAATGACAATACAAACTATATTAATGTTTGTATGAAATAGAGAACTCTTTATATACTAGAGTTATTTTTTTTACTGCCACTTTTCTCATATGATATTTTTTGGTCTTAGATTTTTGTTTTTGGAAGTTCATCATATAAATTAAATATTCATTGGAATACTTAACTCAATTATGGCCAAAATGCGTATTTAGTCTTTTCTACTTAACTATGTCCTAATATACTGTTGAGTTAGTATCTTATACCACTCCACATAAAGTTATACTTACCTGCTCTGTGTCATCTACACGAAGATATTTTATATTTCCATTTTATAATACACAACAGTGGTTTTGAGATAAACAATGTGGAGTTAGCCAAGCCAAAGAAGTTGTGAAAGTGTTAAAGGACTATGTGCTGGAGAACTTAGTTAAGAAATTACCTATTACCTTCAATCTAATAACTAAGTTCTATAGAGATATAGATAGAGGCTGAAGGAGATTGGTTAGAGAATATATAGAATATTTTCAAGACAAGGTTAATCAAAGCAATGCCGGTAGGTATTTAAATAACTGGCTAAGTAGGAAGAAAGATAACTACTGACCTCAGGCGGATCCCATACGCACTCGCCAGTTGTAAGGTTAGCATACATATGCTCCTTTGTCTTCGGTTCTATAATTTCCACCCATTCTACCCTGGAATAAAACATGGTAATGGTCACCTCTTAGTCATTTATTTATAACACACATGAATTAATTTAGGGCGTGACATTTATGGTTTCCGTACACAAGACTTTTATTGATTTTGCAACTTTTATACACACACGGAAATAGTCGGATACTTGTCAAAAGAAATTAAGCAAGTAAATTTTTATGGACCATACCTCTCGGAAGACATTTTCAGCGTTGGTTAGCAAGTCTTCCATTAACTATATCGACATGATAGTACTGTAAATGACCTAAAATACGATAGAAAGCGATACTAAATCATCCATGTTGAATGTTTACTATAACCATTTTACTTTTAATTTAATAAATATTTACATACTCTGTGAAAATGTTGCCATCTTCGCAGATTTTCCGCTCTGTCTAATTGTTTTTTATAATTTTTCGAATATAATACGAAATTATTTTTAAATGAAATGATAGGTCCTTAAATGCTATTAAGTGTAAAGTATTAAATAACATTAATGTACTCTTGGGTTTCTTACACTGGCATGGTTCGGATTTGGGCAATGGCTTGTGTTACGTTCTATTTTAGACACTAATCAATTAAAGTGAGTCAAATTTTCCCGAACCTAAGCCTTTTAATAAAGTTTATTTTGGAAATGTATTTTCCTCTGCACCTCGTCTAACCCTTATTAATATCAATTTCATTTGTGCTAGTAAAAAGAATAACTTCGAAACCAAATTTAGGAACAACCATTCAAAGAAAAGTCAAACTAGTTATCAGTAATTTTCCGTGTCGCTAGCAGATACTGGCGTGGAGGCGCGGCCCGACCGCAGGGTACAAGTACAATACACTGCGCTCCGCGGTATCGCGCCTGTTTTCGTGATTTAAGGACTTTTTCACGAATCACAATGGAACTGAACAAGGACAAGTTTATATACAAATGAGTTCAGTATTGTCCACTGTAGCGTGCTAACGCTACGAAGGCCAAATGGAAAAAAGACTTAAGCTTGGTGTGGCCCGCGTATAAAGCCGTCAGGCGCAGAGGCGCGGTAAAATGCTTTTCTTTTCGATCAGAGTGATCGAGTTCCATACATCTCATATCATGTCATCAAATGTCTATTTTACTCTTGATGCTAAGGATAGCATTACTTTACTACGTCGCAAAGTAAACGATTCGATAAAACTCGCAATCCGCTTACTGCTCCCCCGCAACTTAGGTCGCGAGGATTTTAACCGACGTCTAAGATAAGTTGGTACTTGGTACTTGTCATGATACAAAGAGTAAGGGAGGCAAAAAGTGAACGTGGAGGGTGATATGTCAACTTAGTACCTATTGCTTATCTTATACACTCCACCACCACTACACGTTCATTTACTACAGTTTTATCAGTTCAAGTAGTACCACAGTAATAACCGTTATATTCATCTATAAGCGCGTATTACATGATGTAGGTATCGTATCACTTTACTGGGATCTCCCAGTAAGATAAGCATCAGAACCACCCCTCGTACAGCTCTTACAAGGTTTACAGTTGAAAATAAATGAATCCGCCATATCGTATTCTAAACCATTCCATCCTGAGGTAGAGACCCGTGATCCCGTAATCGTGAATATCGTGAATCGTACACCCATAGTTGTACCTATGCGTGCACCTATACCAGTGAAGGGGCAGGTTTTTTTTACGTTTACGGAGATGGTTTAAGCATTAGAATGAAAATCAAATGAATACCAATATTATTTACTTTAGTATGTGGCGACCGCTAGACGGCAAACTCACTCGCATACTAGCAGCGTCATAAAAAAATCGTACATCGCGGTATCGAAATGTTTCTCTAGCTAAACATAAATACAAATTCTAAGTTGGTACACAGCAGGGTGTACTGGCCAGTATATCTTTGCTGTTCCCACAGTGGTGACCACCGACAACAACATGACGAATATTTCTACTACATTTCTCGACCTACCCACATCTTATACTCCTCGCTTACCTTACCAAACTACTCGACTCACCCTACCGAGCATCGACTGGCACGCTACTCTGCCTCACTGCTCACACTGCACTCTACTACTAGACGGCGAACTCGCTCGCACACTAGTCCCTCTCTACTATTGGTAACAGGTACCTCCTAGTAGGCATGGCAATGATTGCTACTTTTAATTCATAATCATTTGGTGCTATTGCTAAATTTTCTCATATGATTTTTACTGCTATTTTTCACAGTTCATGATATTTCGTACTTTTTGCTTAATGCAATATGCATATGATTTTACATTATAATTTATGATAAGGATAAGGTTGCGGTTCAAATAGAGGTCGTCATTTTTGTAGTTACGTTTAAGCAAAAATATTTTAATCATTAAATAATTTTTATATAGATTTGATATTGCCATAATTCAATTAAACTTTATATAAGTTTTATTCTTGTTGTAGTTGGTTGTAGAAATAAAAGAATAATAAGTGGGTGATATTTCTGTTAGTTCATCAGAACATGTGCCTTTTCAAAAGCTATAAATTTTATAACGAATATATACTTATCCCTATTTCAATAAGGCATATGTATTATAACAATACACTAATTGATTGTATTATTTTCTTGGTATTTTCCTAAGTATGTTGTAAAGTCCTTCTATTATAAAGTGAGTAGTAAAGGTGATTGTAATTAAAAAATTGTAAAAGATGAAACCAAATAGAGAATAATAAAAACAATAAAGATAATCACAACCTATAGCGGCCAGTACACAATGGCCGACGATGGGCCACGCTTCGCAATTGGCTGTGTTTTCCTTTGTACGTGTGTAGCAGCGAATAAATGTTTTTCTTTCTCTTTCTTTCTTTCTAATTATGGCTGCAGCTATTTATTTATTATTATGTATGAATTTATTTTATATATGGCGCTATTTATGGTATTTTTACGTCATATAGTGATTATAAATACATTTTGCAATAAAATATTCCAAAAAAGTATAAGTATCTATGAACGGCCGGTGACGAACTAAACAATGGCCCATTGTGGAAACAACACCGGCCATGCTACGCCACGATTCCTTTGAAGTGTGCCCGAAAAACCGACAACTTCGCCATTGCACGCCATTGCGCGCCACGATCGGCAATTGTCCGCCATCATGCACCATTGCCCCCTGTACACAGTGGCGATGGCGAGCAGTGGGCCATCGTCCGCCATTGTGTACTGGCCGCTTATCACCACCACACCACACGCCAAGGTAATAAAACACGTGTGTTTCAAAATGTATAAATATCTATTGTAATATTTGCTCTCTCTAACTCAATATTTCTTATTCGCTATATCGCTATTTCTTGTGGGCGGGGTTATCTTTGTAAGTGTATTACAAAGATAAACCCGCCCACAAGTCACTCGCTTTGCTTTTCTTATGATTTAATTCAATGTCATGTCATGATTTAGATGTGGTGCGAACAGGAATGATTAGTAGCAACCTTTCTAAATGCTATTATCATATGACATATGATTATTAAAATCATATGCTACTTGTGAAATGTTCCATGCCTACCTCCTAGCTCTTCGATACGATATCGTCTATCGACTAGGAGGGGAGTACTGTGGCGACCGCTAGACGGCGAACTCACTCGGATACTAGACTAGCAGCGTCATAAAAAAATCGTACATCGCGGTATCGAAATGTTTCTCTAGCTAAACATAAATACAAATTCTAAGTTGGTACACAGCATAGAGTAAAGTAATACACTGGATATAGAGAGCCAACTTGCTGGATTTTAATGTCACCTAGTTTATAATGCAAACTTATCGCCATCTCGAGGCATTCCACCCGAACTTCTGCTACAATTTAATCACCTATATATATATCTAAAAGTATATTGCGCCTTAATTTCGATGTACTGTCTGTATGGCTAAGAAAATATAATATTAACAAAAAAAAAAACAAAACATGTCGATAAAGTAGACACGATTCTATGCCGTTTTTCGTAATTTTCCATATGACAATATTTTGTAAAATTTTACGTTTATATACTCTAATAAAGAAGAAATCATACCGCGATGTAGGAATTACCAACAGTGCCATCTATTGATGAATAAGCAAATTACGGCGCGCTTTTTTAATAAGTTCAGGTGGAACTGCAATAGAGGCGCTGTTAAAAATCACAAAGTGAGGATGTAAGGAAGTTTCCAGCCCCTGGTACACAGCCAGCAGGGTGTACTGGCCGTGGCCAGTATATCTTTGCTGTTCGTTCCCACAAGTATTTTGTCATGAAAGAAAGTGTGATATTCGTGCCATAAATATTTTATTATCTTTTTAACAAAAAGGAAGTTTGATCTTAGAGTGAGTTTGATTTGGTCACTAATGTCAAAGTGACGACTATTCGTCGAATCCAAAGACTTTAAAAAGTATAGTTTAATATCTTTGGTCGAATCTAAATTATTATTTAAGATCATCATTCAAGTCATTATAATTAGTCCAATATTATTTAATCAACGGTTCATCTTTCGCGAAACTGAATAAACGTAAAATCGACTATTATTTCCACGGTTATCTTATCACTTGGCTAGTGTGTTGTAAATGTAATGTAAACTAACCAACCAAACCATACCAACCGAGAAATGATTTTTCTTTTATTGGTACCGTTGGTTGTGATTGCTGTCATTATTCTTGTGAAATCATCTGATTCGTGACCACTGCAAGTTCTCGTTTACCTTTTATTTGGTTTTGGTATCAGAATATACTTTTTTAAGAAATACTTCGTAAGTGTTTTCAGTAGTTTATTTTGTATCAGTTATAATAGGTGTTTTATTCAATGTTGCGTCCTGTATTAGGTTATGTTAGTAAATGCCGGCTAAGTGCTGAATCATTAAGAAATACTTTTAATCGGCTAAGTTCCAAGTCTGTTGGTGTGAAGCAGTTAAGTTTATCTGCAACTATTAACGGTCAGTAATATGTAGAGAATATTATTAGTCAAAATTTAGTCTCGTCCTCTAAATAATACAAAGAACTACTATCGTGTATTATATTGGTTTCCATCACTGTAAAAGACTGTGTAAGAAGCTTTGCAAGTTCTATTTTCTTGTCTAGTAGAGATTTATATTAGCTAGTGAATAAAATATGTATTATTTATTTTTTACTTTGTTAAATTTATGAAAACAAATGCTAGGTAACTAAAGGTTGTGATGTACAAGGCTTATATCAGGAGGCCTAGTATGAGCGCTATTTTATTGACACAATTTTGATTAGAATGAGATGACAGTATACAATACTAAGTAAGTGCATTAGAGATGGCTGTTTTATACCACATAATATCTAGTTATAGGTTGCTTATACTAACTGTTCTGTAACTACAACTGTGCTCATACTAGTTGTAAGCTTTAATTTTATTTGTTCCAGCAATGGCGGCCAACAAGTCCAACTTTCTGTTGCCTAACAACCAGAGGTTTGTTGAACTAGACAGTTCACAGGCCTTCAACAACTTATCAAATAATGAAAAACTGTATGCGCACTATTTAAGCCAGGTATATATTGTGAAATTTGTTATTCTTTTGTTATAAGTGTAATATAGTTTATCTGTATATTAATTACTCTTTAGTAATAAGGAAACTGAGAATGATTTACCATACCCAGGCTTCTTATAAGGTCTTTTAAGTTGAACAAATATACCTGTTTGGACGTAAGTTGTAAGATTAATATCATACAATAAATAACCAATACAAACAATATTACTTACAAATTGATTACTTTGACAACCTCCCTTTTAAATATGCTGTTAGTAATTCATGTTTCTCATGAGTAAAAACCTCAGACATGCATCCATATATATATTCACGGATAGAAATCCCGAAAAGGGGTAGCCAAAGCTTCAAAATTAGATATTTCCCAGCCCCTTAGGGAAATCAAATTAGGAAAACAATGGTGAAATAGCCACATAGCCCAAAAATCACTAAAAGCTCCGAACACATTTAGACGCCATGACAACAATAGGAGAAAATAGGTTAGTGCTATTCTATGCTGACACTATGCAGCTTAAAAAATACGGTTTTTAAATGACAATTCTAAAACCTTATAAGTATATAATACAATCCCTTACAATACAATACATTGTGATAAATCTTAAATATTTTCATAGTGTATAACTCTGCAATCTAAGACAGATTGGGAAAACCGCATAAACCACATCATATATCACAGGAAATAACATTTTATGATATAATATTATCTCAATTAAAATTACATTTTGCTTATCAACAAAAACTATGATAAAAGCATTGTTTGAACTATTTAAAACCTTACATTTGAGTAAGTATCTCTAAGTGGTTTGATCTTAAAATAAGTTATTCAAAAATTTCTTTTGACATGGGAAGGGTAATTTATGGTACTATGTTTAAGTAGTATTCAGTAATGCAGTTACCATCTCATCCTCACACATTGAATAACTAAAGTGTATGCACTGATGATAAGATTAAAACATAACTAACATACATATATTTACGCCATGAGTCCGGATGGGACAGTCAGCAACATGATCACTACTTTGTATGTGAATATAAACAAATATTCACCTATGATTTCAAAAATAGTCGTGTTCACATAACAATATACATAATCACTTTCCATAGTTAACTGTATAGACCTTTAATTTTAGCCCTGTTAATTTATGGCATTACATAAATTAAATAATCAATATTTTAAATACACATTTTTTTATGTCTAGTATCCTTTGCCACAAACATCCAAAATACATACATACATATACTCACGGCTATAATTCCCTAGAAGGGGTAGCCAGAGCCAAGGAATTAGAAATTCCTCAGCCACTTTTGGAAAGTTGAGTGGGGAAAAGATGGTATAATAAAGGTTGTTGGTGATGGGTTTCCAACCGCATCGCCCAATGTTCCTCTCTTAGCCACTTACGCACACCCACCGTTAGAAACGGGGTAGTGCTATTCTAAGCCGGCGCTACACAGCAACACATCCAAAATATCCAATGGTATTTAAGTAGGTCATAAAATATAAATTAAATGCGGATTGAAGCCTACAAAATATAATATCGTCTTAGTATTTTCTAAGATTTTCACGATTGCACATTATAATTAAAACAACTATTGATTTTCGGATATTTTAATCGCGTGTTATTACATTGTTTTTAAAGCCCGATGTTTCGAAAACTTTTCAGTTATCATGATGTTATTTCGAAACGTCGGGCTTTAAAAACAATGTAATAACACGCGATTAAAATATCTGAAAATCAATATTTGTTTTAATTATAATATCGCCTTCTTTAATAATATTCTGATTTACTAATGCGCTTCCAGGCAGCATGGAACGGTGGGTTGATAGTGTTGATCCAAACCAGTCCAGAGTCGCCGAGCATATTCTCACTGCTGCACCGGATATTTGTCAGTGAGCCCTTGGACGACCTTAAGAAGACTGTGTTGGCTGCTGGCATCAGTGAAGATGACTTTCAAGTGAGTATGGAGTCTTTAGATAAGTCGTCATGAAAAACGTTTTGGTGGCGGTTTAATAAAAAATTTTTTTTTTACTTTGTATGGTTAACTCTAATGAAATTTGTTTTATTTAATTTTGTACCAAAGTCTTGGATTTGACAGGTTTCATCATTATTTTGTTACTTATTTTATTAGTTAAATACTGACAGACTGACATAATGAAAGGGGGAAATAGAAGTTTAGTTTTTGCATTAACAAACCAGAATGCCTTCATATTGTTTTAAAAAGATATTAATTATCTATACTAATATTATTAAGCTGAATAGTTGGTTTACTTATACATGCTAATCTCAAGTACTACTGGTCCGATAATATTAGATTGTATATATATGTATCGAGAAAAGCTATAGGCTATTATTACATATCATCGCGCTTAGAACAACAGGCGCGAAAAATCATTCATAAATAAAACGAAAAAAAATTAAAATCTTTTTGTTCATGAAAACCTCACGTGGCGATTATTACTAATCGACACAGGCGGGGATCGGGTTCGATCCCCGCCTGTGTCGAAATTGTTCTTTCCTATATTGATTCTTTATTTATTACGAAAAAAAATTATTGAGAAATTAGGACTTTACGTGTTCAAAATTGAGTGAGTCGATTTGTTTTAAATACAATTAAATATAATTTTTAAGCTATGAAACCATTCTCAGAGTTAAACTGCAGTGATTAAAATGATGATATCCTCTTATCCTTTATCAGGGATGTAGGGCTCTAGGAAGGGTCTTTCACGATCCCTTCCTATTTTTAAATATTTGAGTTTAAATGTTTTATATTGTATTATTTCAGGCATTCCTAGTTTATGCCGGTGGAATCTTCGCGAACAGTGGCAACTACAAAGGCTTCGGAGACACAAAGTTCATTCCGAATTTATCTTCTTCGGTCTTTGAAAAGATCGTCAAGTCTTCGAAGGCGTACGAGCAAAATCAAATTAAATTGTCGAAGTTATGGCAAAGTACGAAAGAAGGCATCTACAATTTGGCCCCGAGGTTTACAAGTTTGGGACTGGCAGATCAGGTAACTGGTGCATTGATTTTGTGGTAGTACTGTTAGAGCGCACACTACTGCCGACTCACTCGCACATAGCAGCATCTCACTCATAATCCTACATCGCGGTATGTAAATGTTTTTTGAGCTAAGCATAAATACGAAGTGTTAGTTGGTACACAGCAGGGTGTACTGGCCAGTATATCTTTGCTGTATCCACAATTTCATAAATGAAAAACTCAATTTCGAGGTTCATTATGGTGGGGCGAATAAAGATAAATGCTTTATAATTAAAACTACCCCAATGTTTTGACATCTAGAATGACTTTATGTACCTGTTATTCTCACATATTAATTAATATAAATCATGTTTCCTTGAATTTACCAATATGAAAACATAATTCAATCAAAATCTTGCATGCTTTTCATAGATGAGTCATCTTCACGAATGAATTTAAATTTAAACTGATAAAACCTGTAATTAGGATCTCTAGATTTTCACCAATAATTGTAATTTGTAGCTTATTTTACCAAGTTTTGTAAGCCGTTCCTTTATTTCAAATCAATTAATTTAAAAAATATAAATGCCAATAAGTTAATGTAATATTAATTTAACTCTTATATTTTTCTGTATTTCAGGGTATAACAACCTACTTTTCAGCCAACTGCACCAAGGAGGATTCCGACCTGGTCAACGAGTGGCTGAAACACAAGAAGATGGAGGCATACATGTGCAGAACTTTCAAATCCAAGTGTGAAGATGGATGTAAGTTTGGTTGTCTTTGGTGTGCTATATTACATATACTAGTGATCTTGTATGGAGATAATAATAAATAACCATAAACCTTTTTTAATGGTACAAACTCCTTCCTTTAGATTCAGACAATAATATTGATGACAAACAAATATAATCTATTGGCAAAATTAATTTTACCACAGACTTCAAAACGTAAATATACGCCCGATTTCTGAATTGAGTATTCCAGCTGAGAACAACTTAAGTATTGTTCTGTCGCATTGAAATCTTAACAACTGAATGAGACAAAACAATACTTAAGTCATTCTCAGCTTGAATACTCAATTCAGAAATCGGGCGTAAATCATATGTTGATAAAGTTACTTGATAAAGTAACTGTATATAATAGTTTAAAAAACACTAAAAAACACGCTTTTATAAGTGCACTTAAAAGTCAAAAATAAATTACGGGTCGTTCAAGTTGTCTCTATTTCTGGGCAGAAGTGTAAACTATGTGCTTTTAATTATAATATTTGATTGTAAAAGCGTGGGGCGCTGGAGCAGGAAAAACTTTCTTGTAAACAAATACACGAACAAGAACTCTACATTTTGCCACTGTTGACGAGTACTTTGAACAGACTGTTTAATATAGAGCCTCCAACTAGTGGTGCTGCAACTCTAGTTAGAGCGCCGATCTCTGTAACCTCCTTCCCGAAACATCGCTTAACTTGATTTCTTAGCAAGGTAAACAAAAAATCTTTCCTTTTCCAGCGCCCCACGCTTTTACAATCAAATATTATAATTAAAAGCACATAGTTTACACTTCTGCCCAGAAATAGAGACAAGTTGCACGACCCGTAATTTATTTTTGACTTTTAAGTGCACTTATAAAAGCGTGTTTTTTAGTGTTTTTTAAACTATTAATTTATTTTATGCTTTTTAGTCTTTGCTAATGGCATATTTTAAACATTTATTACGGATGTAAAATCACTTTGTGGTCTCTAGATTGAAGAGTTAGATTGTTTTAAGCTGACAGGTAAGACACCATGCAATACAGACGCACTGGCGGAGATGGAGTGTCTACCTCACGGATGGGTAACCGCCTAGTGGTATTTATCTCGGGCGCTACCGTGCTTCGCAAGGCACGTAAAGCCGTTGGTGCCGGTTGTTATCGTAAGATAGCAGTCGTCAAGCTTTGTCAGAGACCCAAACGGGCGGCTTGATAACATCTAACGGTAAGGTGACCACTAGCCTTACAAACCTCCACCAACCCGGCTGGCCCCCGTGGTGAAGTATGGCTAATACCTTCCTCACGGAAGAGACCCGTGCCCAGCAGTGGGACGTTATGGGCTGGTAACGATACATCGTATGCTAATATTCATAATGAAGTTCCAGTTCAAATCTTCCGGCTCCATCATCAGATCAGTTCGATTGTACCATATTACTGTATTCAGACCTTGAAACCTAATCGTGGTCAAAGTTCATTTCGTGGTCAAAGTTCATTACAAGAGCTTTCTAACAAGTCCAAATACGGCTATAATACGATCATCCATCATTAAGTTCCAGTTAATATCTTCCGGCTCCATCATCAGATGAGCTCGACAGTACCATATTATTGTATTCAGACCTTGAAACCTAATCGTGGTCAAGGTTCATTACAAGACCTTTCTAACAAGTCCAAACACGGCTATGATACGATATTTCATCATGGAATGCTAGTGCCTATCTTCCGGCTTCATCATCAGACCTTGAAACCTAATCATGGTCAACGTTCATTACAAGACCTTTTTAACAAGTCCAAACACGGCTATGGTACGATCATCCATCATGAAGTTCCAGTTCATATCTTCCAGCTCCATCATCAGATCAGCTCGACAGTACTATATTATTGTATTGTCATCGAAATCACATACAACTGCCAATTTTCATAACGCTATGACCTTTAGAAGATGGTTAAATTAGTTTTCTTAGATTTGATTACATAGTTACATACATACAGGTCGACCTAATAAAAGCGTGTTAATAAAAGTATACAGTTATTATTGAAAATTAACATTCAGAAATTCCAATTAATAAAAAGAAAAAGTTGTATTAAGAAAAAAATATGTACTAAGTTTTCCTTATTACATTTGTGTGGCGAAAATATCTGAATAAAATGCCCAATGGCTCTGCTATTCAAAATAAATAATTACTAAAGGTTCACAAACGTATATCATATTGTGTTCACAGTACCAGTGTACACAATTCACCTGGCGAGTGTATCAAAAGACGAGAAACCAGGCATCACCTCAAAAAGAGAGAAATTCAAGAACTCATATTTCGAAATAACTAGAGGAGATTACTCCCCACTCCTGCAATTAGTCAATAAGAATCTCACTAAAGCACAAGAGTATGCTGCAAATGATAATGAGAGGAATATGTTGAAACATTACATTAATTGCTTTAGAGAAGGCGATTTAAATGAGCATAAGGAAGGCAGTCGGTTCTGGATTAAAGATAAGGGACCCATTATTGAGACGTAAGTAGAAGATTTGTTGGGATGGAAATATTGTTATTTGAGTCCGTTTCAGCTTCTGGTTTTATTAGAAATACCATATACTTTATTCAAACAATACGAGTTTAAATACAATTACTTCAAAAGACATATATTTTATATTATATTTATATATATTGCTGTGTAGTGTCGGCTTAGAATAGCAATACCCCATTTCCTCCGGTAGGTGTACGTAAGAGGCGACTAACGGTATTGGGGCTTTTAAGGGATTTTTGGGCGATGCGGTTGGAGACCCATCACCAACAACCTTTATTTCACCATCTTTTCCCCACTCAACTTCCAAAAGTGGCTGAGGAATTTCTAATTCCTTAGCTCTGGCTACCCCTTCTAGGGATTTATAGCCGTGAGTATATGTATGTATGTATTTATATATTTTATTGTATGTTTGAGTGTTTTTTTTTAATAATCATTAAATTTAGGGTTTATGTACTATTAATATATATGTAGGCCCTTTGGACAATATAATAATATTTAGGGTGTTATCATTCGAACTTATTATATGTAAAAATTTATGAACGAATCAAATTGTATAAATGAAATATGTGAATTGTGTAGAAATAATAAAGTGAAACATTGTCTTTATCAAAATACTAATAGGAAGCTAAATATTTACACTACTTTTCATATTTATTTGTAGATATCAAGGATTCATCGAAACGTACCGAGACCCCAGTGGTATGAGAGGTGAGTTTGAAGGCTTTGTTGCGATGGTCAATAAGGAGATGTCCAAGAAATTTGGAAAACTAGTGGATGGTGCTGAAAGGTAAATAAACTGATTATTACAGCTATAAAATGCAATAAATGAATTTGAATTATTTTAACATACATACATATACTCACGGCTATAAATCCCTTGAAGGGGTAGCCAGAGCTAGGGAATGAGATATACCTCAGCCACCTTTGGAGTTGCGTGGGGAAAAGATGGTGAAATAAAAGTTGTTAAAAATTATTTTAACATTCGATTTGTTTTCTCAAGTACAAAATACAATGTGCAGAATCAAAAAGCAGTTTAAACTAGTTATCGCGTGGGATAAAGCAGCCATCTCTTACGCACTTACTTAGTATCGTATACTGCCATCTCATTCTATCCGTTATCGTGTTGATATAATAGTGCTCGTACTAGCCGGGTAGAGTATATATATGAGTAAAGTATTAAAAATATTTTAATTTTGCTTTTTATACTTCATTGAAATGAATTTGAGATCAAGAAAATAACTATTTGTTTAAAAAACTATTGACTGATTATTTACCGAAGAAGATATATCATAGCATTATATTCATAAAACGATAGTAACGAAATTTTTGTTGCAGTTTTATAAAACTACTACCATGGGGCGAGGACTTGGAGAAAGACTGTTTCTTGAAACCAGACTTCACCAGTTTAGACGTTCTGACCTTCTCAGGCAGTGGGATTCCTGCAGGCATCAACATTCCTAACTGTAAGTATGTAAAATGGTAACAGTTGTAAATGAAGCGCCAAACACTGGGGTAGTGATTGGCGCAATATATAATAATTTAAATATTTTACAAAGATGTTATTTTTATTGCAGCATTTTAGAAGGTTTGTTTCAAATTCTCACACGCCAAATGAAATTTCGCCATTGCTACTGTAAATGAGTATTATTCCTACAGAAAACCCACAAAAACACTAGAACTGCTAGGAGAATCAAATTGGTTAACTTATTACTTGCATCTTATATCTTTAACTTCAGGACACTTGATTTCCATTTTTCTAGAATAGTATAAACTAAGATCAGATTTGAGTGCCGTACTAAATAGTTACATTCATTAACAAATATTGCCGTGTAGTGCCGGCTTAGAATGTCGCTACCCCTTTCTACCCACGGGTGTCGTAAGAGGCGACTAAGGGTATTGGGGCTTTTTATTGGATTTTTGGGCGATGCGGTTGGGGACCCATCACCAAAAACGTTTATTTTTACTATCTTTTCCCCACTCAACTTCCAAAAGTGGCTGACGAATTTATAAATCCTTAGCTCTGGTTACCCCTTCTAGGGAAATATAGCCGTGAGTATATATATGTATGTATTAACAAATAAGTCTCTTGGTTATCCTCAAAAAAGTCAAAAAAAAAAAAAAAAGTCAAAAAGTTTATTCTTCAAAATTAAGTTAAAAACTAACATTTTTTGAACGTCAAATGTTTTTAAATTTATCATTAGTCCGTTGCTTCGGAAGGTGTTCGTAAAGAGAAGAAGCAACAAAGAAACTCTTTACATTCACATTTTTTCATTTTTTCAAAACATGGTTTGTACAATTTCAGTTTATTAACATGTTTTTACTTTATAAAAGATTTTCTATGCGACAAAACCAAACGCTTGTTTGACATAATAAAAATAAATTGTCCATCACAAAAAACCAATCACATAACGTGAGAAGAAAAATCCTCACCAGACAATTATTCCTGGGAATAACGAGGGAAGATTTATAGCTTTACGGACACGGTCATGTGCGCGTTGGGTCCTTGTCGTTTAAAAAATCTTGAACACTGTAGTAAGATTTCTTTAAAAGCATTGCTTTAATTGCCTTTTTAAAAGATGCCACAGGCAATTCCAACATGTCAGAATGAAGTTTGTTGAACATTTGGAGGGATAGTCCCATAAAGGAGTTACTTACTTTATTAAGTCTCCACTTCGGTACGTTAAGTTTGTCCTTATTTCGAGTGTTAACAGTATGCCTATCACTAACTTTACTAAATTGACATATATTCTTTTTAGCATACATTAAATTCTCAAATATGTATTGGCAAGGGACAGTTAAAATGCCAATATCTTTAAATTTTTCGCGCAACGAATACCTCGACCTCAACATGTAAATAGATCGGATAGCTCGCTTTTGTAAGACGAAAACTTTATGAACATCAGCCGCTTTACCCCATAATAAAATACCGTACGACATAATACTATGAAAATAACTGAAATACACAATGCGAGCTGTATCTACGTCTGCTATTTCTCTAATCTTACGCACGGCATACGCTGCTGAGCTCAGCCTTTTAGAAAGTGTTAGTATATGGGGTCCCCATTGCAACTTAGAATCGATTATTATCCCTAGGAATTTTGTCTCTTTCACTAATTCTACTTTTTCACTATCAATAACAATATTGTTTTCAACTTGCCTAACATTCGGTAAAGTAAATTTAATACATTTAGTTTTTTTGGCATTTAGAACCAGGTTATTTACAGTAAACCAATGCAATACCAGTGAGATAGCTTTATTTACGTCGTCAAGAGATGTAGAGGATCTCGCTACATTAAATATTAAAGATGTGTCATCTGCAAACATAACTATCTCAGAATACTTTTGTACCATAAATGGCAAATCATTAATGTAAATCAGAAACAGTAATGGGCCAAGTATAGAACCTTGAGGAACGCCCATTTCTATTTCCGATCCTTCCGACGTGGTTCCATTAATATCAACCTTTAAAGTTCTTTTATTAAGATATGATGCCATCAATTTCAGTGCTTGCTCGTCAAAACCGTAATATTTAAGTTTAATCAACGCTATCTCTTTTTTTACACAATCAAAAGCTTTTGTGAGGTCACAGAATATACCTAACGCATCCCGGGAGTTTTCCCATGAATTAAAAATATGTTTCATTAGTGACACTCCTGCATCTACAGTAGACCTACCTTTGGTGAAACCATATTGCTCGTCATTGAATATATTATGTTTGTTGAAATAAGAAAGCATTTGGTTGGACATGATTTTCTCAAAAACTTTACTGAGAACTGGTAAAATAGAAATAGGCCTATAATTGGTAAAGTCCTGACTATCTCCTGATTTATGGAGTGGGATGAGCCTACTTAACTTCATGCAGTCTGGAAATTCTCCTATATCTATACATTTATTAAAAAGTATCGTTAAATGTGGAGCGATTATATTTATTATTCTGTTTATGACGAAAACTGACATTCCGGTTATGTCTTCGGTTTTTTTAAGACTAATAGTTTTAAAATTTTTAATTATATCATTACTGTCAACATACATGAAAGAAAACTGTGCTGTTGTTTTGGTAACATTTCGTTCCAACAACTCAAGAGCTTTTTGGGGACATGAATTTAATTTCTCTGTTGTCTGAGTGGGGGTATTAATAAAATGATTTTCAAAAATGTCAGCAATTTGTGATCTTGACTGTATCAGTTCATTATCTAATAATAAATTGAGATCATGTGGGGACTTTAGTTTTCCAGTTTCACTGTTAATTATTTTCCAGACAGTCTTACTCTTGTTAGAAGAATTCTTAATTTTATGTTTTATGCATCTAGATTTAGCTTCACCACAAACTTTTTTGAAAATTTTTGAATAATTTCTGACATAAATAATAAAATCTTGGTTGAAGTTATAGGACTTTTCTCTATAAATGTTATATAGGTGATCTCTACTTATTCTAATTCCAGTGGTGGCCCATTCAGCAAAAGAGCATTTTGTATTACACAGTATTACCTTAGTTTTAAAGATTTTGTTAAATTCTGTTTTTAGCTCATTGATGAAAGAAAGACAATTCTCTAATGATTCACTGCTCCTCATTGGGGGGCTGATGCTAGACCTAATATTATTTTCAAATAAGCTAAGTTTTTTTTCAGTTATCTGTCTACATACTATTGACTTTTTCTTTTCAATGGTAAATTCTAAATTTATAAATTGACCCTTGTGGTCTGAGGTAATGCAATCAAAAAGGAAGTGACCGGAGTAATCACAATTGCAATAAATATTATCTAAACATGTTGCAGAGGTCGAGGTAATTCGGGTTGGCTCATTAAATACATTTAGAAGATTAAATGATTGAAAAAATGTTAATATTCTCTCCTTTACTAGACCCTCACCCAACAAGTCAACATTGAAATCCCCACAAACTACAACCTCTCTGGAGCTGCGGGAAGCCATCCCCAAAGCATCTTCCATCACTGCTTCAAAGATGTCATAGTTACCTTTGGGTGGGCGATATACACACAAAATTATGTACTTGTTCAATTCAATGCATGAGATTTCTACATGTTGTTCAACAGAGAGTCTACAGATGTCTTTTCTTTCTTTAAATTTAATGTCTACATATAATAGTATCATACTACCCCCACACATTATGGACTCTCTGTTAAAACAACTGCCCACTGTGTAATTCTTTAAACTAAACTTCATTTGTTCGGCTTTTAACCAGTGTTCTGTTAAACAAAGTATTTTGGCATTGTACTTATTAATGAATAACTCTAATTCTAATAGTTTGCAGGAAAGGCTCTGTATGTTCTGATGAACAAGAGAAATGTATGCCTTTTCCTTTGTCTTACTACCTAGTTTAAAGCTAAATTTGCAGATACATTAGTACATGTACTAATAACTGCATCCAAGTCAGTTGAAATAGTTATGTTATTCAAATTAATAACATTGTTGTAAATAATATTACTAGCTAGTAACATAGCTAGACGTTTTTTAGAATGTTCAGGTACTTTCAAGGTACTTTTAGTCAAAAATGGTTTCTTAATATAGTTATTTATATTAAAATTAACAATTTTTTGCCTATATCCCAAGGTCAAATTATATAGTAACATATTTAATTTATAAATCCTAGTATTAACCTTATAGCTAAGATGCTTGGAATATAGGAAGTCACTTATAATTATTTTTCTGACATTTAAATTAACCAACTTGTCAAATGATTTCTTCAAGTCACTTGGTTTAACCATGTTACTTGAACCAATTAAAATAACTAAAGTAGTGTTGGAGTCATATTGTGCTTTTAAAACAGAATTTATTATTTGTGAGTAACTTGCTCCGGGCATACAAGTATTTAAGATACATTGGTCTAATTCTTTGTTTAAATGATGGCCAATGTTAACACCAAGAGAATCGGAGAAGACTAAAGTCCTCTGAGTCGACACACCTCTATTGTAAGCAAAAGTGGGCTGAACCATATTATTTCTATTTTCAGGGGATACATCATTTATGACAGTACTTACGCTTTCACACTTATTGCAAAACCCAGAAAGTGTTTCTACTGTTTTGATATTTTCATTACTTAATTCTATGATTTCTTCTAAACCTTCTATGTAGCTTTGCATCTCTAAGTGGCTGTTATGATACTTTAATGTAATATCTTGAAGAGATTTTTCCAATTCTATAATCCTATTACTATCATGGCTAAGTTTAACTTTATTATTGTCTAGAGAAAGTTCATAATCACTACATAGTTTTTCTAGCCTATTTAACTTAAATTTCATCTCATGATGTTGACTACACCTTAGTTTATTAAGTTTTTTTACATGATTTCTTACAATTCTTTTAAGTTTAAGGTATTTCTTTAACTTTTTTGAACCTTTTATGTTAACAATAGGTAGGTGTTTTTTTTCTTTTACCGGAGTAGTTAAGTCTATAGTTGGCATATGAATAACGCTATCGTACATTTGCTGTAGCATAATTGAGTTCTCCTCAGATTTGTTACTCCTTAGTGTATGAAGTTCCAATTCAGCTCCTGCCAGTTGTGCTTTTAACAATTGTATCTCTTGAAGTGCTGCTTCATGAAAATCATAACTATCTTGGTGCAAACTAACATCTCTTTGCAGGGCCATCCTTTGGGCTATGCTATCTTGTAGCTCTGCGTCCATATCAACAAGTTGTTTCCTTAAACAAGAATTGGTTTTAATAATATTGTTAATTTCTTGCTCACTATCCTCGCGTTCCTCTAACAATTTAATGATATTTTCTTTTGATTTTTTGAATTCTAAAAGGGCTGAATTTAACTTCTTTTCTAAATTACTAATAGTTTCACTGCGAGTAGGCATTTTAACTATTTCTGAGCTAATGGTACTTGATATTGTGTAACTAGGTTTTATTTACTAGATAACTTATTGACAAATTTAAGGTTATATTTTATGATAAGAGTATATTTAGGAAAATATAAGTAGATAAGAAGAAATATAACTTATTAATGCAGTACTTAGTTATACTGAGGTATTGTTTTAATGTAATATGAGTAATATGAGTAAAATAAAGAAAAAATACTGGCCTGAAAAAACCGTTGAAACAAGCGATAAACAAAGTACTTTAAATATAATCCCGAAATATTTGTAAAACTTCAATTCTCCTTTTAGTATATCTTATCCTTATGAAACGGAGATCTTTTCAGTGTAAATTCTTTCAAAAACTATCTTAAATACAATTAAAATCCTAAAATTTAAATTTTCGACACAAACACTTGTCGATGCCACAGAGTCCTATGCTTTAATAATCGCATTTTTATATGAATATACTCAAACTAATATTATTTTTAGATGACGATATCCGTCAAGACGAGGGATTCAAGAACGTATCTCTCGGAAACGTAATTCCGGCCGCTTACAAGGAGTCCGTCATTCCGTTCCTCTCTGATGATGATAAGAAGTTATTGGAAAAGTACCGAGTCGCTAGTTTTGAGGTAAAAATTAATACTATTCATTGCCAATCTGATCTTCAAACACCTTCGATAGCCGTCTTCTACTCACAATACCATCTAAATATATATCTTGGCTACTTTACTTTCATACATCTGCTCTATGTGCCCAAATCATCTTTTAACATTCCTTGTTCTATCTTGGACACTACCATCCACACCTAATCGTTCACGAATTAAACGAAAGAATAAACTTACATACATATACTACATACATATACTCACGGCTATATTTCTCTAGAAGGGGTAGCCAGAGCTAAGAAATTATAAATTCCTCAGCCACTTTTGGAAGTTGAGTGGGGAAAAGATGGTAAAAATAAACGTTTTTGGTGATGGTTCTCCAACCGCATCGCCCAAGAATCCAATAAAAAGCCCCAACACCCTTAGTCGCATCTTACGACACCCGTGGGTAGAAAGGGGTAGCGACATTCTAAGCCGGCACTACATGGCAAACTAAAGGCAAAACAAGAATAAACTTATCATATGCATTTAACCATGCTCAATTACTACTAGCTCTGTAGTGTTGGCTTAGAATAACACTACCCCATGGCTTCCCGTGGATGTTTGAAAGGGGCGACATAAGGTATTGGGGCTTTTTATATGATTTTTGGTTTCTGCAGTTGCAAACCCATCAACATATTTCATCTTTATATACATACATACATACATATACTCACGGCTATAAATCCCAGGAAGGGGTAGCCAGAGCTAAAGAATTAGAAATTCCTCAGCCACTTTTGGAAATTTGAGTGGAGAAAAGATAGTAAAAATAAAGGTTGTTGGTGATGGGTCTCCAACCGCATCGCCCAAAAATCCCTTAATAGCCCCATACCGTTAGTCGCCTCTTACGTTACGTACACGCACCGGAAGAAATGGGGTAGTGCTATTCTAAACCGACACTACACGGCAAATTCATCTTTATATCATCTTTATTTTACAATATTTCTTCCACTCAACTTCCAAAAGTGTCTGCGGAACGTCTTATTCTGAAGCTCTCTATCCTTTCTAACAATTTATAGCCGTGAATATATGTAATGTGTTATTTATCAGGTGCAAGTGGGTCTGCACGAGTTACTTGGCCACGGCAGCGGTAAATTGCTGAGACAAAATGATGATGGCACATTCAACTTCGACAAAGAAAAGGTCAAAAACCCGTTGACAGGTTTGTTGCTTTGTGTATGTTATTAATTCGGCCTATTTTTTGGGTTGTATTTCCATTTATGAATGTATACTTTGTTTATACTTAGCGGACTAGAGATTTTCAAAATTAATTTGATATTATCTTTTATTACTGCTACTTTTCAGACAACTTTTTTATATATAATTTCAATTAAATCTCTTTTAATATCTAAACTAACTGACCCGACAGACGTACTGTAAATTTGCTTATGCCAAACTTTAGGCGTTTTTTCTGGTACTCTGAGTTCAATCAGGCGTGAATATTTTATTGGTAAATTTTTTTCGGGATAAAAAGTATCCTATGTTATAATTTGGGTCATTATCTAGCATTCTGCTAAATTTCATTCATATAGTTTCTGTAATTGAGAAGCCTTTTTACCTCAAACACACAAACATCTAAACTTTCACAATTATAATATTAATGGGATAAACGCTTACTGTGGTTCCGGGTATAATCTTTGAAACGACTTGACCGATTTTGACGGGAAAGGCTAATAGCTGGTATGATAAGGAGTAACTTAAGTACTCTATTGAAGTGTTTCTTTTTACCAGACAAAAGTTACTCATAAATAAAAGATGTTATTAAAGGAAAGAAAAATTTCGACACTGGCGGGGTTCGAACCCGCGACCTTCGGGTATACGCCCCCGTCTTTACGAAATTTTTCTTTCCTTTAATAACATCTTTTATTTATGAGTAATAATCCCCACATGAGGAATTCATGTCAAAAAACATTAAATTATGTGATAGTTAGGCGTTTCCAACATTTGCATTCTATCTGAAAAGGTAGACAAGTGGCCGTCCGAATTAGTTAAAATTCGGAGGTAGGAAACGCAAACACTACTTGAACGTGTAAAAAAGAAACAAAGGATAGAGAAATTTCGCGCTGGATGCCAACTGACACTGTAGCTCAGTTGGCAGAGCGACGGGGGCGTATACCCGAAGGTCGCGGGTTCGAACCCCGCCAGTGTCGAAATTTTTCTTTCCTTTAATAACATCTTTTATTTATGAGTAATAATCCCCACATGAGGAATTCATGTCAAAAAACATTAAATTATCAGACAAAAGTTATTGTTTGTCTTCTGAATATTAAAGAAAAACAATATACCGAATTCAATAACATGTCTATAGTTACACTTAAATTTTACTGGACTCTGTAACTAAATTTTGTTCAACGAATGACCTTTAACATTGTATTATGTCCCAGGCGAACTTATCACTTCTTGGTACACGGAAGGAGAGACCTACGACAGCAAATTTACCTCACTCGGGTCAGCCTTTGAAGAATGTAGGGCGGAGGCCGTGGGACTTTATTTGTCTTTGGAGACACAGATATTGAGGTAATTATGTCTATCTATTCTCACTATACATTTATCAAGAAAAACTGATCTAGCAATTCTCGTTTTTAGAATTGGAGTAAAGAAAATCATGCTGTGCAGTGTCGGCTTAGAATAGCACTACCCCATTTCTTCCGGTGGATGTACGTAAGAGGCGACTAACGGTATCGGGGCTTTTAAGGGATTTCTGAGTGATGCGGTTGGAGACCAATCACCAACAACCTTTATTTTACCATCTTTTCCCCACTCAACTTTCCAAACGTGGCTGAGGAATTTCGAATTCCTTAGCTCTGGCTACCCCTTCTAGGGATTTATAGCCGTGAGTATATGTATGTATGTATTTTGTAAAGAAAATATTTTAAATAAAAGTTGGTCGGTGATGAGGCTTCAGCCATATAAAACACCCCACAACCCTAACTCATATCTCACGGCATCCAGAAGAACGAATAGGTTAGCCGACTCTAGGCCTCTTACAATACCCACAAGAACAAGTGACTTATCCCCTTATTTTAGGTTCAGTGCCGTGTAGTGTCGGCTTAGAATAACCCTACCCCATTTCTACCCGTGGGTGATCGTAAGAGGCGACTAAGGGTATAGGGGCTTTTTAAGTGATTTTTGGGCGATGTGGTTGGAGACCCGTCACCAAAAACATTTATTATTACCATCTTTTCCCCCATCAACTTCCAAAAGTGGCTGAGGAATTTCTCATTCCAAAGCTCTGGCTACCCAGTTAAGGGATTTATAGCCGTGAGTATATGTATGTTTGTTTAGGTTCAGGTGCTGCGGTGGTTTAGCCGTGAAATTATTATCATATTATTTAAAAAATGCTAGTTAACACATGTTTCCTTTTTTATATTCATTTTTATACACTTATTTAAAACTTTCATTATTTACAGGAAAATTTAGAAAAAGCTTTTCTAATCCAAACCTATGTAGTAAAAGCATCACTTAATGATGTAATATTATGTTTTATTGCAGTATATTCGGCTACTCAGGCGAAGAAGCGTCTGACGTGACGTACGTGAACTGGCTCAGTCTGCTGTGGAACGGCGCCGCGAAAGCCTTGGAGATGTACCAGCCTTCTACTTCCACGTGGCTGCAGGTTCGATACCTTCTTCATT
This sequence comes from Bedellia somnulentella, assembly GCA_963576735.1. Taxonomy (NCBI): domain Eukaryota; kingdom Metazoa; phylum Arthropoda; class Insecta; order Lepidoptera; family Bedelliidae; genus Bedellia; species Bedellia somnulentella. The sequence continues at coordinate 2,559,829 of OY755176.1, forward strand.
TAATAACTTTATTTATTTATTTGTTTATTTTAAGGACAGTTAATAGCTGGTAGTTAATAGTGGGTAGATACAAAATAACATTATTTGAATGCTTAGCATTAAGCTTCTTAAATACTGTCACATACTCATATACTTTTAAATGTTTATCTTATAACGGCCAAGTGGCTATCTAAGAAGTTTATGGCTAGTTGGGCAACTCACACTGTAATGAACTATATAAAAATAGCCTTATCGTATGCTATTATCTCTCATAAATTTTTAGAAAGAAGAAATATTAATAGAAATGATGGATGATAGAAAATTAGTAGAGGACGAGTTAGGTAATGTTAGTAGAGGACGACCACGGAGAACACACTTTGACCAAATTGAAAGTGTGCTCAAAAAGGCTGGCGTCCGAAGTATGAAGAATAAAAGAGCATGTATGAAAAGATTGATGGATGTAAACGAAGCTAGAGAGGTTTGTCAGGATCGTACGAAGTGGCGATTGATAGTCTCTGCCTACCCCAATGGGAATTAATGGCGTGAGTATATGTATGGATGTATGTAAATATTAATATTTTATTACTCGTTGTACTTTTAATTTAGGCCTCATTTCATTTATCTTCCATTATGCCTATAATCAAAACAAGGAGAGCTTGTAAATCAACAAATCCGCGACCCTTTTCGAATATAAATGGGGAGGACACGGTAAATCATTGATGGTGATGGGTTACCACCTGCAACTCCCAAAAATCACATCAAAATCTCCATAGAAATATACACTTATGCATACTTTATTTCGTCAAGGCCCACGCTCGAGCCCGTTTCGTTCTGATGCGGCTATTAGAGCTCGAAGGAGACGGATTACTGACAGTAACTGAAACGGAGACAGACAAGAACCTGCTACTGAACTTCGATAGAACTAAGATGCATTCGCAGGGAAAGAAGATTATTGGTAAGTTAAGAAAATATGGCTTTTAAGGTCTGGAATGGCGGCCTCGTTCTGTGTAGTGTGGGTTGGATATCTCAAGGATATACGAATTCGGTATGCAAAGTTTTTTTATTGTATTTATTAGATATTTTTATTCGATAGCAAACCTGAAAATAAAAGACTAATTTGAATATTTTTCATTTAAAATTACTAATTTGAAAGTTATGATTTTTTTAAGATTGTTCGATTTTTGTACTTGATGACGTCATCGATTGACAGAATCACGTAGCTACATGCAAATGAAGTGAAATGTTAAATAAAAATGTTGCTGATTGCAAAACTTTTCACGAATTTGTGATCTCAAATGAAATTATTACGATATTATTCTAAACAAACCTATAATTCTCGATATTTTATTAATAAACTGCAAAAACGAATGTCTTTGAAATAACATTGAAGGTCAAACACTGTTACGGTTTTTTGATAAAATAACAGTCATCTTAGCTTTATTTCATTTGATTTCAAGAAAATATTGTTTAAAAACATAATATCTCGAAATGGTTTTGTAATCAGCATCACTTTTATAAAACTTTGCATACCGAATTGTTGAAAATCCCTCTCGGATGAACGAGAGCGGCAAAGTCCAGCAGTAGACGTCTTTATTGCTGTTAATGATTAGGGATGCGAATATATGTACAGACATTTCTGCAAATTTTAGAAAAGTTGTCACAGTAAACTTTTTAGATGGTTAGAAAGTGAATGTTGGCGGAAAGTATACAGAGGTAAAGAGTTATTCAAATAAATTGGTTAGAGTGGAGGTGAATGACCGTCAGCGGTAACGTAGCAAAATACAGAATAGGGCCATTAAAATAATTTCTGTGATCGATCGCATCATTGATTCTTGACATTTAGATAAATAATTTGATCCAAAAATGATTATTTGTCTATAAATCAGTTTAAAGACAACTAATATTGAACTTCTATCACTTCTCCTGTGGTCTGTTCTTGTACTTGCATTGAGTTAGATGAACATAAGTATGATATTCTTCGGCCGTTCAGAGAATGCGTTCCTGACACCTATCAGTTAGTCATAATAAAGTCAACATAAAGCGCTGACATAACCTTGTAATAGCGCAGTATACATTAGGAAAAATATTGTTTACCAAGTTATTTGACACTCAGTTTCGCACAAAATTATAACATTCATTGATTACATTCATACATACATATACTCACGGCTATAATTCCCTAGAAGGGGTAGCCAGAGCCAAGGAATTAGAAATCCCTTAGCCACTTTTGGAAAGTTGAGGGGGAAAAGATGGTATAATAAAGGTTGTTGGTGATGGGTCTCCAACCGCATCGCCCAAAAATCCCTTAAAAGCCCCAATACCGTTAGTCGCCTCTTACGCACACCCACCGGTAGAAACGGGGTAGCGCTATTCTAAGCCGGCGCTACACAGCAAAATTGATTATTGATATAATAATGTTGTTTTAATGATCATCAATTGGTAAAACGTTAAACAACCAGCAAAAATATTTTTATCGTAACTGCAACGCCATTACATTTACATTACATTGTTCAATCGTGACGTGTCAGGAACGCATTCTCTGAACGGCCGAACTATAGCAGATTTAATGCACTAGAGATGAGAAATTTCAGAAAGATCGGCGTCCGAATTTGTAAAATATATAGGCAAGATTAATAAATGAAAATAAAGCCTGATAATCCACGAAGGTACAGAGTGACCATCTACTTCTTTCATTATACCAAAGCAATATATTTCCTCTCCGCAGGTGACTTTCTAGTAAAACTCCAAACGCTAAAAGCGACAGGCGACGTAGAAGGAGCTGAAACACTATTCGACAAATACAGCGTGCCGTCCCCAACCTGGCTGCGTTGGAGAGACATCGTCTTGCTTCATAAGCAACCCAGGAATATATTCGTGCAGCCTAATACTGTTTTGCAAGGTAAGTTTTATGATTGTTCAGAATAATTGAAATATGTTTAATCGAGTGCATAGTGAACTTAACTAAATAAAGCGGAAAGTAAACATTAGTAATTCAGTACAATAATTGCTAAAAGAACTCCGTCAAAAACAAATTGTCCCTACGCCCTGATTGGTTGATTTAATGTTCAGTCTTTTGTTGTTACATTTGCTTCTCTTCTTTGTTTCTTTGTTTGTAATAAAACTCCAAAATAATCTGGCGTCATGATGTGACGAACCCATCGCCCATTTTTGGAACGACGGGGTAGTTTGACTATCGTACTGCCATTCTAGCAATATAGCAGTATAGTCAGCGCTTCAGTTTGTAGATCAGTTCAGGAATCTTAGCAATAGAAATGGCATGCGGGCCTACCTCGGGTTTAAGGGTCGAGAACTGGACCGCCAATTTCTGTGGCTGAATCCCAATTTGACCGTCACAGAATGAAACCTGACGGACCGGGTTCTAAGCGTTGTATGTAACGCTTAGAACTTTTTAGCGCTGCAAAATTTTGTATAATGCGACGCAAAACAGTGCCTCCACTCCACTGTGCGAACCTGCAGCACTGTCCCCGAAAGAACAAATCAAGCAATCCTGCTTGTCATCTGGATTTCCTGGATTTGGACTTGATGCGGATCGCATTTGAGAAGACGATTCTGATGAGCCTGCCCCGATTTCCTCTCAGTATCAAGGTCCGGGATGTCGTTGAGGCCGTTATTAACCTGCTGCCTTCATATTTAGTGAGCAGCAAATCTTTAGGATACGGATAAAATTATCTTTTGCGCAGCACTGTCATTGTTGAATATGTCGACAGCATGATTCCGCCGACGTTATGTCCGTGAACGGGTTAAGACCAATTTGAGGCGGTCGGATTTCTGTGGCGTATCGGTTCCAGCACAAATTCAGTGCGCGGTGCTGCTCGATACGGCTCGTATCGTACGTCGGTTTTTAAACCTTGGTCCCTGATCTCAACCGACTGTTGTCCTAGATTTACACCTCTCCCATTGAAAAGGTGAAGCCGCGAAGGCCACAGGGCCAGCATCAACCCAAATCATAAAGAGTAAAAACACATAAACAAACTTACTTTAGTCAACTATATGATATTCGCAACAAACGCTTCGTGAGATGAAAATACTAGGCAACCATAGTTCTCAAACCCATTTTTAAGACCTTTTTTCACTAGACCTTTTAACATTTTATACGTATCTTTTTCTTTTCAGGTTCAGAAGCGGTCTTGAAACGTTACCCAGCGGACGCGGCCGGTATGATCCAATCGTGGGTAGAGCGGTTCCCCGGTCACGACGTAGACGACGTGCTGGACGAGCTGGCGCAGCATGACCGACACCATTTCGTGGAGCTGGACACGCTGGCAGAGGTTTAACGGGATCAAATAAAGTGTTTCAATTTTATGAGTGTTTTGTTTAACCTACCCTACAATAATGGCTGAATGTCCCTTTTTTTTAAAAAGAATCTTACTCAATCATCCCTTAGAAGCCTCAATAACCTACCCCCTGTTTATGCTTTTATCTTTAGCGACTGTCGATTGTGTCCCAAGTTGCAAAATAATCGCTGTCAATGTAAAAAAAATGTATGCAATGTGACTGTTTAGACAGCGATAATATTGCAACTTGCGACTCTATCGTGGTTGCAAAAGGAACGTAATCAGGGCGCCGGTTTTCTTATTACGATTAAGAAAATGTACTTTTTCTTATGCCTACATTCACTCAATATAAATCCCAAATAAAAGATAATATTATAGCAAAGCTCGTTTGCGATGAGTCAATTATCTTTGAAAGAGTCCCAAGTCGCCTCTTAAGACACTTTCTTAGGATGAAATGGGTTAGTGCTAATCCAATCCAACGCTTCACAGCTATAAAAAAGCCTTGCAATGGTACATGTAGTGGTATAGGGGGTATGATCCAATCGTGGGTAGAGCGGTTCCCCGGTCACGACGTGGACGACGTGCTGGACGAGCTGGCGCAGCATGACCGACACCATTTCGTGGAGCTGGACACGCTGCTGGCCGAGGTTTAACGGGATCAAATAAAGTGTTTTTAAATTTTCTGAGTGTTTTCTTTAACCTGCCCTACACTTATGGCTGAAAATCTCGATAAAAAGTTTTTGAAAACTTACTATATACTATATTTTATTCGTCTGTGCGAACTCGGTCGTAAATCATTGGAGCAGCTAACAGGTCTATTGAGGGGCATAAACGGTGTACGCGCAGACCAGTTATCGATAAGGAAATGAATCATTGACTATCGTTGGCCGACCTGCAGGGGATAAAGTGCTTTGCAAATGTACCCGTGTTTTTTCTACCTACACTACGGTTAGGAAAAAACGCTCGCTGATACACTGGGTGAAAAGCGCGGTGGAACGACGAGACATACATCTATGGAACATTGATAGAAAAGATGAAGCCGTCGCATGATTTGCCAGCAAGTCAACTACCTACAGATCCACAAACATTTCTTGGCCGGCGGCCACTACTGGTACTACTTTCGCCATTTTGAAATTTCACCCTGTCATTGTCAGTTAGCTCTCTACTAAATAAAACTTATAGGATGACCTACGTATGTAATTATTTATCACATTCATTAATATTTTTTTTAGTGGAAACTTTTTTTTAAAGACAATTATTTATATAATGTTTTTTTTTGCTTATTAATAAACGTTTTTTTTTTCAGTATTCAATATATTATATGAAAATTATTATTTATTTTGCTTAAATTATCTAAGTAGGCTAACACCGTCCGCTATGTTGTGCGCACATGACTATAGCGGTGCGGGTTACGGGAAGTGGGGAAATGCTCCCGGATAAGATTTCACTCCGTAAACACTGATGCGTGGTGGGTTCTAATCCTAATGCGGGGATATACCAATGTGTCATTTCTTAAGTCATAATTGACTGACATTGACATATAAAAATACAAGGCTGTTAACAGCAATAGAAAAGTGTGCATAAATTCACTGACCCAGCAAAATGAATGACCCAAACGATATTCGATGTTTAGAATTCATTTTTCTGTGCCACCTTTTTAGAGGATCTATGTGTGAATATGAAATGTAAAAGACAGTATACGACAAGGTAAGCCTCTGATTTACAGGATTAAACAATGATTTTATGTAGGTACACACTTTTTTACCTCTGAGTATCACAAATAACAAATCCGTAAGTGTAAAATAATTAAACAGTTTGCAGAGAAGTACAATTGGCAGTGTTATCACTAAAAACGATCTCTTCCAGACGACATTTGGAACGATTCCAGACGATCAGTAAATTCAGGGTACACAGTCATTCGGTGAGATATACAAGATACGAGGGGCATGCCAATAGAAGTCAAATACTCTTTTCTCATTTGATTGACACTGGCAAGCTAATGTATAGCTTGCCAGTGTCATCATATCATCTTATAGGCTGTTTTTTTATTGACATATTTGAATATAGAACACACTTCTTTTATTTATTTTTTTATTTAAATGAGCATAATTTTTCCGAGAATCTGGCGGGAATTCACTTGCAACAATGGAGCTCAGTCGACGTGATTTTCGATGATGATTTATTATGTATGACTTTAAAAAAGGTTTAAAGCCTCAAGAATGTTTTGAACTTTTGACTTCTACTTTTGGTGAGTCTGCTTGTTCCCGAGCAACAGTATTCAATTGGTTTGCTGAATTTAAAAGAGGACGGGGATGCCTCGAAGATGAAGCGAAGACAGGACGGCCGCCAACCGCGGTCACGCAAGAAAACGTTCGTGCAGTCGAAAAACTTATTCGCGAAATCCGACGAATTACATATGTAGAGCTAGAGCGAGAACTAGGAATTGGATCAGCAGCAATGCAAACCATAATTCACGAGCACCTTTCTCTCCGTAAACGTTGTTCGAGATGGGTGCCGCACAAACTTACCGATGAGCAGCAAGACCGTCGGGTGGATTGGTGCCTATTCATGACAGATAAATTCAACGGAGGCGAGAAAAAAACGTATATGATAAACTGACTGGTGACGAAACATGGCTATATAACTATGATCCCGAATCAAAGCGACAGTCGAGTGTATGGTGCTTTGAAGACGAGCCAACTCCAACGAAATGTCGCCGTGCACGAAGCACACAGAAACAAATGGTCGCCTCGTTTTTCTGCAAAATGGGTCATATTGCTACTGTTGTGCTAGAGAATGAAAGAACGGTGAACTCCGAATGGTATGTGATGTGACAGTTTGTGCTCGAACAGTAATATCAGCTTGGTGTGACAAGCGACCGAAGTCAGGAATCCGGCACCTTCTCTGGCACCACGACAATGCGGTGCCGCACACGTCTGCCAGAGACACTTTTTCAACTCGTAAAATGTGTCAATTCTCCCTCACCTGCCATATTCCCCTGACAAACGACTTGTGATTTTTACTTGTTTTCAAAAATCAAAGAAAAACTAAAGGGGAAGAGGTTTGAAAGCACAGAAGTTGCGCTGGTTGCCTATACGTATCTACATATACTCACGGCTTTAAACCTATTGTTATATAGTGGTTGCCTATAATTTCGAGATTTCTGAGGTATCTAAAGAAGAGTGGTCACAGGTATTTTCCAATTGGTTCAGACGCCTGGAAAAGTGTATACGTGCTCAGGGTGAATACTTTGAAAAGATCGATACTTGTTATAAAGAATAAATTTTATAATTTTTGAGTATCTAGTTTCTTTTGGCATGCCCCTCGTAAGGGCGAAAATAAGTAAATATAATTAGCTTATATTAAAAAGAACTTATTTACTTACAATAATAGTTATTAATTGAATCAATATTATATAAATTGTTTTATTAAGACATTTCAATACATAAATAAATTAGCCTGTATGATTTAAAATTATTCCCCTTATAATGGTTAATTTTTATTTACTGGCAATACTAATATCGATGACAGCGACGCCCTTACCAGCCAAGAAAAGTTTGTGGATCTGTACATACTTATTTATGGAACATAAATACATATACTCACGGCTATAAATCCCTAAATAGGGTAGTCAGAGCTAAGAAATTAGAAATTCCTCAGCCACTTTTGAAGAAAAGTCGGGAAAAGATGGTAAAATAATGTTTTTGGTGATGGGTCTCCAACCGTAATTTAAGTCTATTAAAAAGCCCCAATACCCTTAGTTGTCTCTTGCGTACACCCACGGGAAGAAACTGGGTAGTACTATTCTAAGCTGACACTACACAGCAAATTATTTATGGAACATACATACATATACTCACGGCCATAAATCCCTATCCATAGAAGCGATTAGTGATAAGTGGCGAGGAACAACACATTTGACTTCCAAAAATAGCAGGGCTTGTCTACTTTCCCATAGCCCCGCTTGACTAGGTAAGATTATTTAATACCCGGTATGCACCAGGCTCTAGTACGAGTACGGAGGCACGCTAGCGAGGAAGTACCCCCAGGCTACGCATCTATCGGCGCGGTAGATCAAAGTTTCTTGAAGAGCCTAACATTGTCATGCACTCGTACCCTTAGTTGCCTAATACGACTAGAACAGGAAGAAATGAGGTGAATGAATGGAAGAATGCATAGGCCTTCATTTTATACACACCACCATTTATACTAGCGTATTGGCAAATTAATGATTTTTATTTTAAGAAATCAGTCACAATATATTTGAATAAAACGCAACAACGATTTCAACTTTATAAATTTATTCACATTCAATACAAAACAGGCGTGATAGCGATTTCAAAACTATTTTATAACAATCACAGTATCTTATAGATTCTATATTGTTTGGCTTAACATTGAAATATAAACAAAGGAAATTCACACACATATTTTAAACAATCAAATGAGGAATAAATTTGGCCATACTTTTATGATTACTTAACATAATACAAGTCTCATCTATAGATCATATTTGACGATGGCTACATGGATGGCTATTCTATTTTAATGTCCAAATGAGAATCAAAAACTTCAACATATTAACAAAATCTATGAATATATTAAATAAGTAGTATATTTTAATTGCTAGGATTTAAGTAATACTACATAATTTCTTCAACACTGGGTCATTAATTCAAACAAAAGCGTGTTGATAAATACTTGTAAGCTATGTTATAATTACAACATATTTATTGGTATAATTATAATAATATTGATTCACAAAAAACTGGTTTTATACAAGTTAGTCAGTTTGTAAAAATATAATAAATAAATCAAACATTACACGATACTACCTATTCTAATATAATCAAACCACAAATTCTATGAATGTACAAAAATTGCAGTGAGTTTCTATAACACGTTAATGCTCGTTTATAAATATCACTACAAACAAATCCGAAATCTAAGCACCATTCTATTCGATTAATCGTTTATGACTTATCATTGAATACTTTGAGTTAAATTCATTATATATCTATATTTTTCGACTGAAGTTTTCATACTTATTTGCAGAAGACAACGAACAGTCAATACTACTAATTGCTATAATGCTCTTTTAAAATTACTTTGTGTTTTTATATTGATGACTACGTTATATGTCACTAAATTTAAGGACAATCGCATAGTTTGATTAACAACAAAAAAATAAAACATACATACATTACGCCATTCTTTTGCATTAAAAATATCTCTGCGTAGTAATATGTAAAAGAAAAAGTATGGGATGCAGATTTGATACTAACTGAAATCTTCAAATGCGTAAAGAATTAATTTATTTGCGAAATATATCGTGTTTCATATTTCTCATCGGTCTAAAAGATAGTCAAGAGTTGGTTAATGTAAATTTTTTGGCTACCACTTCAATTTAAGTGAGTGAATTAGGGATTATTGAAAATCATATTATGCTTTCTACAACTAATTGTCTCAGTTATTTTAGCTTAAAAAAAACATTTATGTATTAATAAACTGTGAAACATATAGTAATGCTTAAGCAAGCAATGATTTGCCATTGTCCTTTCCTTATTACAATATTAGCATAGCTCATAATACAATAATACAATGCAACAAAAATAAAGAACAAAATACTGCAGCTAGAGAAACAAACAAGTTTTGCGATTGCCTAAATATCTTGACGACATTTCTTTATTTTATGTATATTTCGACATTAAATATATTGATTTTATTTTAATCTCAACCTGCATTGACTGTAGTCATTTTAAGGCACAAAATAAATAAATTAAGCATTGTATTTGTAAATAATTTAATGAATCTGTATAATGTTATTCACGAATCACAAATTTATCAGATTTTTGTAGATTTTAACCCTTATGAAACTATATGAGTGTATAAGTATTCGTTGTTTTACTGTTAGGACTTATCAATATTTATGAAATGGGCAGTTTTCCGGCACTTTCGAGGTAAATAACTAGAGTCTACCCTGCTCTACCTACCACTATAACCAATGTAAACTTATTTTATTAACCACCAAAGTACTACTTAGAGACGATCCGGTAACATTAAATGGTTAGAGTATATTGCTTTCATTTTATTATTACTTTGGTTTCGTATTGTAATTTAATTCCAATGTGAATTTATTGTAAAATACATTCGAGTTGTAAATATTGCATTTTAATGAGATTCTTTTTCCGGTAATACGTTTTTTTCCATCTAATACTTTGATTTGAGATTTCGTCAAAATAAATAAAGCGTATTCAATTATCTCTGGCAATATTTTCTGCGAAAATACGCTTACAGAATATAATTACCAACTAATCTATTTATGTTAGTTTCCACATACCGTAAAACAATGAACAATATGTTTTTATACAATTGGAGTTTTTCGTCTTCCACGAAACCAAAGTCCCGTCTTATTTAATACCTTGGCATGATTGGCACTAAAAGTGAAACTCTTTGGCTAGTTTTGTTCTGTGAAAACTTATATAGTCGTATCGAAAATCCTAAATATTTCATAAAACTCAAACGATAGCTGCCTGGAGACATTATTATTCAAATAAAAAATGCTTTATAAATCACAATCATGGTTCGGGCCTAGCATTTCCTTTCAGTCAACTTTTTCAGAGCATTCTGGACTGTTGCCTTTGCTTTTCGGTGAGACAGAGGATCTAGAAAAAAATAAACAAACATTAAGTGATACCATTTTATACCACGGCAAGGAATTCTGTTTATCTAAAGTTTAATTTAATGTTTTTTTGCAATTAATTATTGACCAATCACAAATTTAAGTTGTCTACAACATACAATACAAATGTCAAAATGGGCGAAAAGACACAAAGGGACGAAAAACAACTTTAAAAGGCATTAGTGGTATAATTTAATTCGGAAGCGTGATCGTGCAAAACCGTATTATTTTGTCATATTTACGGAAAAGTTACTCAATTATTGACTGGATAGAGATGAAAGCATACACACCTGTCTGCGGGTTCCAACTCGTCCGGGGTCCTCGGCGCGCCGCAGGACCTTTTCTTTCGCTGTCGTATCTTCTCTAATATATTTTCTGGGCTTGGCTCTTTCTCGCTCTCTTTCAATATTATTGCCGAATTTCTCGTCCTTTTAGGTCGAAACGTGGCATAGCTTCCGGGAGCATATAGAGACATAGTTCTATTGTATTTATGCGGATCTTTTACACTTAGAGAATTATTATCTGCACCGACGTCTGACCCATCTAAAAGCGACATAGTTCGAGCGTATCGATGTGCTCCATATGTTGACGGCTCGTATTCTAAATAACCTCTATTGCCAGAGTATTTCCTGAAATCCCTCCTATCTAAAGATCTGTAAGAATCTATTTTGTCGTTCAGTCCATAGTTATCGTACCGAATTGAAGTTCTCGGACTTAAAGGTCTCGTTGGAAGATCTGATGTAGCCGATCTGTAGGAATCGGTTGTTGGTGATATGTCACTTGGTTTTGGAAATACAGGTGATAGTTCATTGGCTCTGGCGAAACCCGGAGAAAGATCGTATGACAAAGGCGACGTTGGGGAAACATCACTGTTTTGTGAATGTATTCTCGAGATCGGATCATACTCTACTGCACCGGGACCTACCAATGTACTTCTCCTTCTTGGTTTCTTCTCATTGAACCGAGAGTAAAAACTTTTTCGTCGTATCCTTTCGCTGATGTCTTCTTTTTCCGGAGATACCTGGTCGCGGTCTCTATGGCAAGTGTTGCTCTCTGAGTAAGTACGCGTATCATCACTTTTTAGCGGTTCAGACTTTGATTCGGAATTGGAGAATGAGGACCTGCTCCGAGATCTACTGTGATTTATATTGTTAAGCTCCTCTGCAACCTTCCCATTCTCTTGAATGTCTTTAGCTTCTATATCTTTACCGGTATACATAATTTGTGGTTCTATCACAGAGTTTGTAGGAACTATTTTTTTAACACGCGGCAACCTAGAAAAATCAAGTTTTAAGCTGTTTCTTTTAAAGTCTTTCTCCTTTTTTATTTCTTCACTGTCGGCCGGCATCGACATAACGGACATACTATCACTTGATGTGCGGCTGTATTTTTTTCGTCCTAAGCCATTCAATAGAAGGGATGTAGGTCGCTTTGGTTTATCTTTATCATTTTCTAGTTCGGAAACTTCTTCTGTATCGATTTTAGCGGTGATATTATTGATACAATCAACTTTTTCAATATTCTTTACACTCTTTTCTTTGGGTTCAAATTTCTTAAACAACCCCAAAACTTTAGAGACCGTTGTTTTACTGGGAACGTTATTTGGATTATCAAGAGCGGCTACATCAGTTAATGTTACAGCTCGCTTAATAAGGTTGGACTCGGTTGGTGGATCTGTATTAACTGGTACCGATTGTTCACGTTGTATACGGTTTATATCAACATGCTTCTTCGGGTCTTCTTGTTCTTTATTTTCTATAGGTTTTTCTGGTGATCTAGACTTTTTATCTTTTTCAGGTGAACTGTTTTTCGTAGATGTAAATTTTTCAAACTTTTGGCTAATCGATTGTAGAACTGATTTCTTTTTCGGTACGGTGACGGGTTTCAATTCTTTGTATGTGTCGGTTTTTTCAACACTCTTTTCTTTTATTTTTTTGGTCACTTTTTTCTTCTCAACACTAGTTTTGGAGTCAGCAGTTTCTTGGTTTGCTGGGTCTTTCGTTTTCGACGATGCTTTTTTTACAACTTTTTTCTTAACAATTTTCTTTTCACTGGTACCATTTTCAATAAGCTTGGGATTGGGTTCTATCTGCTTAACAGTTCCATTATTTTCATTTGCATTGATACCAATTTTATGATCACTATCATTTGGTGGATTTGTTTCACATTCGTTTTTCACAACTTGATACTTTTTGATTACCAATGTGTCGTTAGCTTGGACTGTGTCACTTTCAGGCACGGAACTAGCCTTTTGCAGTATTGGTTTTGATTTTTTCGGCAAACTTATACTAAAACTGACTTCAATGTCAGTAGATTTTGTTTCTTTTTGGTTTGATATTGAATCTTCTTTTTTGAAGCTTTTTCGAACATTAACTTTTTCTGGAGAAGAACTAGTGGTAGGGTAACTCTTTGGTCGTGTTAGTTTTGACTCTTTAGTTGATACTGTTTCGACATTTTCAATATCTGCCTTATGCATATCAATCTCGACTGCAGGTTCTTTTGCAATAAGATCGATTTGGTCGTAATTTTTAACAGGATAACTTTTAGGTCGTAATAGTTTCGATTCCTTCGAAGGACCGCTTTCTTTTTTGTTTATGTCATCTGGCAGCATATCTACATGTTTAGTGTCTAAATTAGTTTCTTTAATATTGTCCAACATTGGACAAAACGGTGTGGTAGATCTGCTACGATCTTTACCAGTCAATGCGTTTAGAGTCGAAACTAGTTTTCGGGCGTACCCTCCGTCGTCTTTTAACAATTGCATTCGATCAATATCCTCTGTCGACTCTTTAACTGGGGGTGCTATATCAACGGTTCGGTTTTTCTTTTCTCGAATTTCTCGTAATATTTTTTGCGTTTCTAATTCTTTTTCTTTCTTATGTTTAGCGTAAATGCTTTCGTCTGGTTTGTGTTTTGCATAAATGCTTTCATCTGGTGGTGTATCAAAGAAATCAGGTCGTAGAAACCGCGATATTCTTTTTCGAGGAGTCTCACCGGGAACCCTCATAGAATGTCGTCGAAACCCTAGACTTGAAGGATTCGAGCCGGGTGCACCGTATGCAGCAATGTAACTTGGTTCTGAAAGTATACTTCCACAATCCGGAGAAAAGGATTCGTCATAAGGTAAACTTCGTTCTGGTGTTAAGTATTTGCTGAGTAGAGGACGATCAGGAGTGCTGCATAAACTGCTCCCCCGTGAGTGATCAAATTCTTTAGTTCGACTTGGTTTAGAATCGTTTCCCAATTCAGCTCCAGAAAATAGTGTCGGCGACAGAGAAGATTCTCTAGAAAGAGTTGAGTGTCGTTTAAGTCGTGGCAATGTTGAAAATTGTGGCGTCGGAATATGTAAACTACTATCCGGTGATGAAATAGCATTGGTTCGTTTAGTTATATGAGACTCGTCAGGTTCTGTCGGTAATTTAATTTCAGGCGTGTCTTTACTTTTTGTGTCGATAGCTTCAGTATTTTCTGGTTTGCCTATTATTTGTTGAGGCTCAGTGGCCGTCTGAGTTTCATTGTTTGTGGCGGTGTAGGGTTGTTTGCCAGCTGATAAACTTCTCGTATACGTCTGTTTTTCCCGCGAGGGGTCTGTGTTTTGCATAGACAGAGTTCTTCGTAACGAGCTGGCGGCCGCCGGAGGCAGGTGGGCAAGAAGTTGTTTCTGTAGTCGTCTTGAAAGTGCGGGAGTGAGCCCGGACAAAGCTTCCATTTCCTTCTCGGAAAACTTTATAGCACTCAGGTCTAAATCTGATAAATCTAACGCAGTATCGGGGACGTCGGCGCTCGGTTGGGATTTTGTTTGGCGCTTACTCGGTTTCTTATTACTACCTGAAAAATCAATTGAAAAACACACATTTCGATCATGCATAATGCTCCCTCACCGTCCGTGATGGTGTATATACAGTGAACATAATTTATTTAATTCAAGATCTTTTCAAATTACTGAAATATTTAACTTTACATATATACTTTAATTATGATTTTTACTATTTGTATATTTAAAAACTATTAATGCAAACATCAAATGCAAAACCAGTTAAATAGTTAATGGAAATCTAAAGAGAGCACACGTTAAGTTTTTAGGGGGTGCAAAAACCACAAAATACTACGCATTAAAATGTTGCCTTTTTATCTATAGAAGTGACGCGTGATTGCAAAAACACAAGATGATAATATAAAGTAACGTGGTACCTATTGTGTGTCTGATGCTGGGTCATGTCCGGTGCCGGAGCGCGATGCTTTGTTCGGAGCAAGTGAAACGCGCAACCCAACTGCAACCATTGCAACACCACTCATAACCGCCTCTTGGCCCCACCAACCCCTGCCCCTTGCCCCTGACCCCGCCTCTAATACCCTTAACTTTCAAGGACTGAAAATTTTGCATTAAACCCAAAGTGCAATATCAAATTGTAGATATTTTAAAGTGTATTTTATACAGTAAGCCTCAATAGCATTTTAGTGCCCTGACCCCGCCTCTATCACTCCTTATATCCTTTAATTTTATATACTGAAAATTTTGTGAAAACCCAAAGTGCAATACCAAATTGTGGATATTTCAAGGTGTTTTTTATACAGTAAGCGTCAATAGCATTTCAGTGACAAGCTTTATAGATTTTTTAATAGCTTAGCTTTTTTATTATAACCCTTTACTTTGGCTGCAGATAGATTCGCTTCAAAGGCGAGAGGCAAAATAATTTTCATAGCATAATATTATGGTGATAATTTGATTTGCAATATAATACAATGATGCTAATCTACCAACATTATCTATAGTGTACAATTCCTAAATACAATACAATGTGAACAGTACTTTGCATTTATAACATGCGGTTTCGCAATTTTTATAATCTGATAGTTTTCAAAATAGCAACGCAACATTTCTCTGCATTATTAGCTGAACATAAAAATCAAACAGAGCACAATGCATCGAGAAGGCAATGCAAATTAATATATTATTACTTGTTAATTGTTCAAACACATGTATCTGGAATATGAAATAAAATTATTTAATTCATATTCCATTACACAAATCTAATAAAACAGAAGCACTCCATTTGGGTGGAAAACGTTGCTAATAAATACTTCTCGCCTCGACTGTTTTGTAAAATTAAGTATAGAAATAAATAATCTCATTTTAAATTGGTCTATTTGTGGATTAAAATTTAACTGTCATATTTTTTCAAAAAGGTTTTTTTTATGTATGAACATTTTAGAAAAATAATAGATTTTTAAAATATAGAACTTAATAACCAATTTAAATTGAATTATTTTTGAATGTGAAGAGTATGATTTATTATTTGTTTATTGCAAAGCTAGCAGTTTTGTGAGTGTAGCTCAGTCGCTATAGCCAATTTATGTGATGTGATCATGCGTTGGTTTTCGATTATTTAATTTAGGATTCTCGTAGTAATACTAATGTATTTTTATGGGAAATTGAAGCGAAATAAGATAGATTACTAACGAATCTTATTTGGAATAAATTTGTTTCTTTTTAATAATTAAATTAAATCAAAAAAGTTTTTTTTATAGTCAAAATTTTATATTGTTGGTTCAATCTGTTATTATATATAATCATTGTGTCCCAGTGTTTGTAATCACACTATACCGTATTCAGTATATCTGACAATAGGACCTCAACTACCTAGCTACTACCTATGTAATAAATAGTTCACCGCAATTTTTCTAAACAAAGTTTGCATTTGCCTATTATTACTTATATTAATTAATACATTCAAGTATAATTGTTTGTTAAATTTGTGTTTTATATTTGAACATGACTATAATTTAACTGTCCCACCATTCAAAGGTCGTCTAGAAGATTATTATTCTCTGCGTTTAGTGATAACACTGCCAAATTTATATTTTTGGGGAAACTATATGTTTATCATGTTTCTTGTTCAAGTATAATAAATATTTACAGTGTATTGTGACTTAAGCTTATATCATTACCAACGTTTTCCACTGAAGTCAAGGGGTGGGCAGATGTGATCGTGCGGGTGCGGGGGTGAGGGGTGAAAGGGGTAAGGGGAAACTCACCTCGTGGGAAGTTCGGCCGACTCTTGTTGAACATGGAGTCGAATTCCGAGTGCAAGTCGCGGGACGGCCAGCCTTCGCGTCTGAAATTTAATACGATATATGAGGGTTCGAAAATAAAGTAATTTTTTTTAAAAAAAATTGTCAATTTTTTTTTACTGTCTGTCTAGAATGTATGAATAACGAATTGTATATAATAAAAAGAAGTTAGTTTTTAAACTTTTCATTCCTCTATTTGACTTATTTATGAAAAACCAAGATTCAATGATTATATTATTATTATTGCTTAAGAATATGTTTGTTATATCAATAAAAAATGTTTTAAAAAGATATATAGACAAGAGAATTCAAATCGTTTTCTCGATCATTTTTTAAGGCTATGACTTACCTATTATTCTTTTCATACCATTATCGCATAACGCGCATATAAAGCTGGTAGGCACCTTGAAGTGATAATCAAATCAACAAACAACAAAATCAACAGGTCTAACAACTTTTCGACTTAGATACATAAATGTGGACGAATCTATGACTGATTAACCAATACTCGTATGAAAATATAAATAAATATATGTTACAAACAAATGGTTCTAGTGATGTAAAATAACTAGTGCATATTTATATACACACATTTTACTCACGTTTCCGACACAGTCCTTTTACTTTCCATAAATTTATGTGAGCTGCGTAAATATACAAAGATTATTTTTAGTTTAAAGTATTGTTACGTTGTGATGTAGAAATTATTTAAAATGTAGGGATACTAAAATTTTCATTTTTAAAATTCTTTGTATGTCTCAAACATGTGAAAATCTGTGTTTTTATGTAAATCAATTTTCAACGCTGAGTTGGATCACATATTTATAACTGTGACACACAAACATACTTTTTAATTATTAAAGTAGGTATTAATGGATTTTGTTATGTGTTTAATTTTTACTTTCGTTTGTGTCAATTTATTCTTGAAATAATTTGTGTGTCTGAGTATAGGTTTTTTATTCAATCTATCTATTTAAAAAGATTCAAACAGACTTCGTATTAAGTTTTTATCAAGATATGTGATGTAGATTACAAAATATACTTACAATGCATGGTGACGTCTTGATAAGTGTGGGCTGCAT
Organism: Bedellia somnulentella; assembly: GCA_963576735.1. Lineage (NCBI taxonomy): Eukaryota > Metazoa > Arthropoda > Insecta > Lepidoptera > Bedelliidae > Bedellia > Bedellia somnulentella. Next base: position 2,577,939 of record OY755176.1, read on the forward strand.
GCGAACAGTTAAAAAACATGATTAGTTTAAATAAATCACTAACAAATATTATTATAAGCGTTATATTTAATTGCATTAGATATTAATTCAAATCACGAAATAAAATAAGCAAATTATGGTATGCTTTAGATCGACGAAACGCATCAATATGCTTCAAAAAGTATTATAAGGCAGGTACCATTATAATTAATTAATACACTTACAACAAATTTAAGCTGAAACTCAATCGAACCACAACAAATACTAGTAATAATATATTTGCGTCATTCAAAGCTTTTATACATGAAATATTGCTGACAAACTTTAATAAAACTAAAAAGGGAAGATTTTTGGGATAATTTATATGATTGGCATACAAATTGACGGTCCAAAACTAATACGAACTCAGCTAGTATATGTTCACTTCTTCTTTTACTAGCGGTGCATCAAATATCCAATCGGGTTTGATTTCTATTAGTTCAGACAATTGGCCTAGACCTCGATTTTAAATCATACCTTTTTTATATTTTAAATCAAATAAAGACATCAAACTAAACAACTTTGCGTATGGAATGCTTATCTATTTGTGATTTGACCAGATGATGTTTTAACTAAGGCTAAGAAACTCACCATACTTTCCCAGTTTGATCTAGGCAGTCACACTTTTTATTTATTAACTATTTCGAAAATTACAATATTTTAGACAGGCATTCCATAGGCAAGTTGTTTAGCTTGATGTCTTTTATCAATTTAAAATATAAGAAGGGTATGTTTTAAAAACGAGATCGAAGCCAATTATGTATTTTGTGGAGATCTTTGGGTGAGGCCTTTGTCCAGCAGTAAACGTGTATTTATTTTATTTCTTGTTGGCTAATGATGAGCGGGATGACCTGGACTCATTTCGAAAAGATTGGAGAGAGCAGGCCCAAAGCATGGATGAATGGAAATTCCACGGAGACCTATGCCCAGCAGTGGGACACAATAGGTTCATAAAAAGAAAAAAAAATGATATCGATGATGAGCAAGCCGTGTTCAAGACGCTCGTACAGTATCTTCCCTATTTGGTTTTATCAAAGCTGGCAAATAAACACATTTATAAAGACTTCATTTTCATATTACCTGTTAAAGAAAGGTGTCTGCAGGTTGTTGAACAACGAATGCTGCGGGAAGCCAGGACCTTCTTCGCCATTGAGGCGATTTGTCAAAGCCCGGACCTGTTTAGGTTTAACAATTTAAAAGATATTGAAGGTAAGTGAGATCATAGTATATTTAAAATACTGACTTCGAGTGTTAAGTGTATTTGAATATTGCTGCGCAAATCGTAATGTATCTTGATGTAAAATAGTGCGCATTGCAAAGGAGTAGAATTAGGAATAGTATATATTTACTTTCTTTATTCATAATCTATATCTAAAGATGCTGTGTAGTGCCGGCTTAGAATAGCACTACCTCATTTCTTCCGGTGGGTGTACGTAAGAGGCGACTAACGGTATTGGGGATTTTTGGGCGGTGCGGTTCCCATCACCAACAACCTTTATTTTACCATCTTTTCCCCACACAAGTTTCCAAAAGTGGCTGAGAAATTTATAATTCCTTGGCTCTGGCTACCCCTTCTAGGGTATTATAGCCGTGAGTATATGTTATGTTATTCATTATCTATATGGATATTCAGAAAAACCTCTAGAGTTTGTGTAATACCGTGTTATATTTATTTGTCTGACAACAGAAAACACGGGTTCGATAATTTCTTATCCTCAAACAGAACATAGATGATACATATTCGGAGTTAATTGTTATTTGTAGTTTATAATATTATCAATGACACAAATAAACTGGTCGACCCAATGTGGGTAGGCTTCCCACTTTGTCTGTCTTGAATATAGACTTGGTTGAGCTCGCAGGAAGCCGTTAGTTGATTGTAACACACTATCAGTTGTTGTAGACATCATTACTAAGGTCCATGTCCACCTGTAGTGTGGTGGCGGCTTAGAATAACACTACCCCATTTCTACCCGTAGGTGATCGTACGAGGTGACTAACGGTATTGCGGCTATTAAGTGATTTTTGGGCGATGCGGTTGGAGACCAGTCACCAAAAACATTTATTATTACCATCTTTCCCCCAATCAAGTTCCAAAAGTGGCTGAGGAATTTCTCATTCCAAAGCTCTGGCTACCCCGTTAAGGGATTTATAGCCGTGAGTATATGTATGTATGTAGTAAGGCCTAATTCCACCAGTGGACGTTCAATGACTAATGGTATAGTTACCCGATGCAATAACGTAGAGAACAGGTTCTCAGCTGTGAGCAGATGGAAACCCTCGTCTTCTTCATCTTCTTCACCCGAACTGACTGATTCAGCGCGGGCGGCACGACTCGATCTGGGAAAGAGAAATATGTTTTCAAATAAGTTTTTTTTTTTAAAATTGACACATTGAAGAGACAGAACTATAAGACAATTTATTTAGTTATAAGATATCTGCTAAAGCGTTGGGCTAAGCTAGATATTACATTTTGAAACGTAGCTTTTTGACTGATCCGTAAAATGAGATAATCAACAAATTGTAGGAAAGATGGATTTCACTTGTTTGCTAAACAGTTTCTTATAAAGAGCGATGAATATAAAAACTGATAATTAATTCCGGACTTTCGTTAAAAATATGAGGTAACAGAATCACTAGGCCAGCTTGGAACTATGACAACATCACCATATTCAGGATAGGATTTTAACAGTGAGAATAAAAAACTATTTTTAAATACCTCATAAAAACAATGAATACGTTTAAATTAATGTAGAAATCATACCTCAATCGATGCATATGTGATTCATCCTCCTCTTCCGATTCGCCGCCACTCACCAGACTACTGCAACAGTATCAAATAGAATATACATATACGAAAACCACATTATTTACATGAAGAATTAATACGTGATAGCAATCTTAGTATGATATTTCCCAGAGGTAATACAGTTATTTTGCAATTTCAAAAATATAAGGATTGTGGTACTTGGGTCGCTTCGGCTAATTGGTAATTTTAGCAGAAAATACTCAACCCACTTTTTCGTTAAAATTGAGTTAAGTATGCCAATGTATTGATGTAGGTTGATTCTATGAAATATGAAAAGCTAACCAAAGTTCTAACTTAAAACGCCAAATCTCATAAAAGAATGAGCTTCATCTTCAGTGGCGAGGTTTGGCTACAAATGAGCTGTCGGAAAAAAAACCACCAGATGGTAATAAAGAGGAAAATTATTATTTAACAATAATTGAAACCTTCCTCAAGATATAAACTAGTATCTACCCGTATTATTATACCGTATTTTCTACTAAATAGTTACCTGACCCGGCGATGCCTCGCAGGCTTAGTATCAGGTTCGAACGAAGTTTGTCGCGGGGTAACGAACCCTTTCCCTTCCACCGCTATAGGATGATGAATTCGCGCTGATTTCTACTTAACAGCTACTGTCGTAAAATAAACTTTCCCCAAGATATAGACTAGTAATAAAGCCATTTCTTCTACTATACTGTGCAGTGTCGGCTTAGAATGCCACGATCACATTTCTTCCCATGGGTGTTCGAAAGAGGCGACTAAGGGTATTGTGGTTTTTTAGGTAATGGGAGATGCTGTTGGAGACCTATTATTGACCATCATTTTACAAACTTTTTCCCGCTCATCTTCCAAGAATGGCTGAGGATTTTTTATTTCGAGGCTCTGATTACCCCTTCTGGGGATTTATAGTCATAAATGTATATTTACCTGACCCGGCGATGCCTCGCAGGCTTAGTATCGGGTTCGAGCGAGGTCTGTCGCGGGGTAACGAACCCTTTCCCTTCCACCGCTATAGGGATGATGAACTCGCGCGCTGACTTCTTGATAGGCTCGCCCGGACTCGAGGAGGCTTCGCTTTGGTTGGATTCGGATGAGGTTAGTCTCCTGTTAAAAGGTTTTTTTTTTAAAAGAAAAATATTATATAGATTTTTTCTTACTTGAATATGAAGTCCTTTGAGATGGCTCAATAAAATATTACGAAAATAAAATATCGGGTATGATTTGAAAATATTTGTTCAACATATCTTTTTAATTTAATGTTTTTTGACTCCTCATGTGGGGATTATTACTCATAAATAAAAGATGTTATTAAAGGAAAGAAAAATTTCGACACTGGCGGAGAGCGACGGGGGCGTATACCCGAAGGTCGCGGGTTCGAACCCCACCAGTGTCGAAATTCTTCTTTCCTTCAATAACATTTTTTATTTATGAGTAATATCTTTTTAAGTTAAATTTCGATGATTTCATCATTGTCAATAAAGATCAGAAACTTTATAAATCATAATAAATTGATTAATAGTGATGATGATTATCTTTTGCCTCTTCGTGTGTCAAAGATCGCACTTCAGAGGAATATAAACAATCTCTTGAAATAAAAAAGGCTTATCCATTATTTTCAAGTGCTCCTTGACAACTGTTTCTATAATGTATAGATTTTCAATACATTTCTATCCGGCCTCGGGTTTTACCCAAGTACAGTCTGTACTGTTACTTTGTACAAACAACAAGAAGGATTTTGATTGAATTTGGCATGAGGGTTGCTTATACACTGGATTAACATCAAGAAATTTTATTTGGATTTTATTTGCAATGTGCATTACATTGCATTTTTTTTTAGTACAAAGATCTCCTCAGACTTTTTATTCATGTTGATTTACGCTCTAAAATGAAACGGTAATGCTTTAGTATAATTCAAATAAGACGTACCTTATCTGCAAAGGCGCACGTACAGGCGGGGTAGAGGGGGTAGGCGCGGGGGCGGGGGTAGCGGGGGTAGCGGGCGCGGGGGGCTGCTCCGCCACGTGGATCGGAATTATGCGCTCCACTGACACGCCGCTGCTGTGGAGACAATAATTATATTTAGTTTAGTTGAGCTGAGCGAGACGAAGTCGAGGAAAGCTCTTATACGCGAATAGACCACTTCTCTGTGATCGAACTACTCTGGAACAGCTCAACCGATTTCGACCAAATTTGGCACAGTGATCAGTTGATGCCCAGTTGGCGTGACGTGATCGAACCTACCATTGAGGAATAATCACCGAGAAACTATTTTCCCATTTAAATCAACAGAAAAAAGTAAATGGTTTCTTATTTAGAGCGCGGCTAAAAGGTCAAGACCGACTGCACAGATAGTAAGAAGACTGAAGTTTACCTAACTCGATCAGCTCAATAAATTTCAATCGCAAATTGCAATGAAGTACTACTTAAAAATATAATACGAGGGTAGTCCCAAAAGTACCCGACCTGACATATAAATACGGGTAGTTAAAAAAAATCAATTACCGCGTTCGATAGTACCATCTTTTAACAACTTGATTTAAAAATTTAATAACGTTACGTCAAAAAATATTTTTTTAGTAGCCCTCCAAAGTGAACGAACTCAGTGAATTTTTGACCATGGAAAAAATTGGGCATCGTTATGTGATACAATACTTCCATCTGAAAGGGCTAAGTCCAACCGATATCAAAGCCGAGTTGGATTCTACTCTGGGGGAGTCTGCTCCTTCGTTTACAACAGTTAAATATTGGGTAGCTGAGTTTAATCGAGGTCGTACGAGCTATCAAGATGAACACCGCAGCGGTCGACCAAGTGAGGTCACTACGCCAGAAAATGTGAAGAAAATCCACAAAATGGTATTGGATGACCGTCGACTAAAAGTGCGTGAGATAGCAGACATGGTAAACATTTCAAAAAGTGCTGTGCATCGCATTTGAACTGAAAATTTGGACATGAGAAAATTGTGCGCAAGGTGGGTGCCGCGTTTGCTCACAGTGGAGCACAAACAGCGCCGTGAGGATGTTTCCATCGAGTGTTTGGCAATGTTTCGCAACAATAAAGCCGAATTTTTGCGTCGATTCATTACCATGGACGAAACATGGGTCCACCATTTTACACCTGAGACCAAGGAGCAGTCAAAGCAGTGGACTGAGAAGGGTGAGCCGGCTCCAAAGAAGGCAAAGACCATTCAGTCAGCTGGAAAGGTTATGGCCTCCGTTTTTTGGGATTCACATGGGATAATATTTATTGATTACCTCGAAAAAGGAAAGACAATCAACGGTGAATATTATGCAGCCTTATTGCAGCGTTTGAGCGAAGAAATAATGGAAAAACGGCCCCATCTCCAGAAAAAAAAGTGTTGTTTCACCACGACAACGCACCAGTCCACACGTGCGTCATTGCGATGGCTAAAATCAACGAACTGAAGTTCGAATTGCTTCCTCATGCTCCCTATTCGCCAGATCTAGCTCCCTCGGATTATTTTCTGTTTCCAAATTAAAAAAAATGGCTCGGCGGTTTGCCAACAATGAAGAAGTAGAGAGTGCGGTTAATAGCTATTTTGAAGAGCTTGACGGTTCCTACTATAAAGAGGGTATTGAAGCCATAGAACATCGTTGGGAAAAGTGTATCGAGCTAAAAGGAGACTATGTTGAAAAATAAAAAATATTTTTCCAATATTTTTATTGTTTTCTTTGTCAGGTCGGGTACTTTTGGGACCGCCCTCGTACCATTATTTTACAACGTATTCTTCACATAAATATGTGGATGAAGAATTTCAAAAACTCGGCGGCGGTGGGGAGGGGGGGGGTTAGTTTACGTAAGTTCTTTATTTTATCATGAGTTTTTTTATATATATTTGTGTTATTATCTTAGAATCTATTATAATAATATAATATAATAACCGATTCCTATGATCTTCAACACGATGTTGGGCCTCCGTTCTAAACACCTTGGCGGCAGCGGGAGGAGGAGGAAGTGAAGTTGCTCCGGCTGATGATGAACGGCTGTAGGCCATGGGGGGCTTGCCTGGAAAATTAGTTATCAATACAATATAATTATGGAGATTTGTTATAAAAGCTTCTAAGCCGTGTAGTCTCGGATTAGAATAACACTACCTCATTTCTACCCGTGGGTGATCGTAAGAGGCGACTTAGGGTATGAGGGCTTTTTAAGTGGCTTTTGGGCAATCTGGTTGGAGACCCGTCACTAAAAACACTTATTATTACCATCTTTTCCCCAATCAACTTCCAAAAGTGGCTGAGGAATTTCTCATTCCAAATCTCTGGCTACCCCGTTAGGGGTTTATAGCCGTGAGTATATAAATAAAATAAATTTGTTATAAAACACAAAAACATGAGAGAGTTTCGCGTCGATACACTGGGAGATAAAGATAAATGCGTCTGTATCTTCTTTAAAATGAATCTTTCGTTGAATCAACCACTACGGAGCTTTCGTTGAATTCATCGACTACCACCATAGATAAACTAAACAAATTTGAAATCTTGTCTTGGGAGTAGACTCCCTTTACTTAGAAAGATACAGTGCGTATTAACACAAAATTCGAATCTACAATTCGAATAATTCGAGCAAAATTTAGGATGGTTCTTACCGGTCCGTATAGCTGATGAAATGATATCTCTTGCAGCTGCTTTCTTACGACTTTCTTCTCCTGTTTTTTCTTCAACCAGCTTGGCCATCGAGTTCTGGAGACTCCTGCAATTTTGAACATTATTATAGTTTAATTATTGTTATTTCATTATTATAGAAGTAATATTAGTTACCAGTAGTGTATTAAATTTGTATTTTTTTGTGTGACTTATCTGTTCTTATGTTTTTTAACCTAGTTCTAAATTGTGTAGTGCCGGCTTAGAATAGTGCTACCCCATTTCTTCCGGTGGGTGTACGTAAGAGGCGACTAACGGTATTGGGGCTTTTAAGGGAACATTGGGCGATGCGGTTGGAGACCCATCATCAAAAACTTTTATTTAACCATCTTCCCCCACTCAAACTTCCAAAAGCGCTGAGGAATTGTTAATTCCTTAGCTCTGGCTACCCCTTCTAGGGATCTATAGCCGTGAGTATATGTATGTATGTTCTAAGTTGTATTTTTTTCACTACCGAATAAAAAGTGTTCTTTTCTATTCTATTTTTTTCTTTAATTTGAAGTATGAAGCAATTATAAGTACGTTATGATACAAGTTTGCAATATTGATAGATACCATTGTACATAGAGAGAGAGATACATAGGACCAATGTTGATCATCATGTTCTGTTCTACTTCCTAAGCTTATTTTCAACTTACTTGTAAATAAATAAATACTTATAATAAGAATCATGTTATCTAAGAAAATTTAAAAAACAAGAAATGGCTACAATTGTCACATATAACAGTATGCCATACAGGCTATGATTCGTGCAAATTATTAAGCTTCAATGCGGCTAGATCTTTCCTTTTTAGAACTTAATTTTTTATCATATTTATTCGAAATTTCTTATGAAGTCGGAATTCTATCACAATAGTTACCTTCTAGCATCCTGCAACAGTACAGAGGGGTCGGCAGTGGTGTTCCCGTGAGTTGGTTCGCTCTCTGTTTTCTTCACGCCCCCGGTAGGCATGCCACCGTCATTCGGTAACTATAGGAGAATATTATAACAAACGTTTATTGCATATTGAATATGTTTTAAGGTGATTTGTGAATGTTTATCGTGCGAGATATATTTCTCACAAGGGTTACCCGTAGGTTGAGAAATATTCCCGTGTTCCATTAAGCTAAAACTAAATCACTATGTTAAATAAAATTATATTAAAGGTATATTGCAAAATTTTACATACATACATACATATACTCATAAATCACTAGAAGGGGTAGCCAGAGCTAAGGAATTTAAAATACTCGACTATGGTCAAATCACCCTTCTATAGTAAGCTCGAATGGGAGTCTACTATGAATAGATATGTGGGAGTCATGTGAGAGCGCACACTACAGCCGACTCACTCGCACATAGCAGCGTCTCACTCATATACCGACATCGCGGTATTTTAAGTATTAGGCGGAGTTAAGCATAGATTCAAATTACAAGTTGGTAGACAGTGTAGGGTGTACTGGCCAGTATATCTTTGCTGTTCCCACAGATGAATTTGATTGATGTTGGTAATTATGATGATATTTGAAAACCACTTACCTTAGAAGGCTCAATTCCTATTTGTTGCAGCCGTACTGTAGCATTGTCTACTGCCTTTGACGTCAATTCGCGATCCTCACTTTGAGCTTTGGGTTTGGCTATCTTTGATACAACTGAAACACAAAGCAGAATGTTTGATTTTTCTGTTTTCGATACGCTAAAGCATCCAAAAAATTAAGAGTAATAATTTTGCTATGTCCTTACAAGGTAGACAGTTGGTAATAAATTTCTTTTATTAAAATATTTTTATGTCTAGTAGAAAGGCCTCAATATCTTAAAGACTATTAATTTGATACTTAATTAGGTGCTAAACATACATACATACATATACTCACGGCTATAAATACCTAGGGGTAGCCATAGCTAAGGAATTAGGAATTCCTCTGCCACTTTTGGAAAATTGAGTGGGGAAGAGATGGAAGAGTGCTGTGTAGTGTCGGCTTAGAATAGCACTACCCCAATTCTTCCGGCGGGTGTACGTAAGAGGCGACTAACGGTATTGGGGCTTTAAAGGGATTTTTGGGCGATGCGGTTGGAGACCCATCACCAACAACCTTTATTTTACCATCTTTTCCCCACTTAACTTTCCAAAAGTGGCTGAGGAATTTCCGATTCCTTAGCTCTGGCTACCCCATCTAGGGATTTATAGCCGTGAGTATATGTATGTATGTAATGTATGAAAAGATGGAAAAGTAAAGGTTGTTGGTGATGGGTCTCCAACCGCATCGCCGAAAAATCCTTTAAAAGCCCCAATACCGTTTACTAAACACGTTACTAAACATTATGAATTAAAACACCATAATTAATAATATGTCTTCTTTGTTCCGAAGTTAGCTGCCATTATGTTGGAAGGAAGAAAGGAAAACTATTATTTGGAATAAATTTTGCATAAAACTGAGTTGTTTGTTAATCTTACCTGGTTTAGTCACGGTTCGTTTCACTTCCGGTGTAGTTGAGGTAAGAGATGCACGTCTTTCAAATTGCTCTTTGAAACTACCGACATTACCACCTGCAAAGTTTTTCTATTTAATATTTGTACAATCATTTCCAATTAAAATTAGTTAAAAAATCTAATTTCAAAATGCACCTGTGCTTGAGACGCAAAAAATAACATCTGTTTTGAAAAAGTACGCATGTTCGTATCTTTTAAATTTTAACTCAATAGGTCAATTGAACGAAGTGTTATGGTTATTCAAATACATTAAGTCACAAAGAAATAAATACGCATTCACAATAGGCTATTTGACAAAGTTTTGAAAACTATCTTACGGTGTTTATTTGTTTATAAGGAGCCCTAATATAATACTTTTCTGTCTTTATTTTAGCTATTTTATTAAACAATCTAAAGAGAAAATGCAATGTTCAAATGTACCGCGAAAACGAGACTTTAAGTAATATGGCGGCTGTGGCACAAATGACGTCAATTCCGCATTATACACCAATAAGCGAAGCGGTACACAGTGTGTTTGTGCGCAATTTACGTCATTATAGAAATAGCTAATTACGGTCGTTTTTAGTCATGTGACAGTTGCATCAAAAAAACCTATTTTAGAAGACGGATTTTGATTAAATAATGCGATATTTTTATCTCGCATTATTACCAATCACTCTAAGAAAGAAATATTAAGACTGATGAAATAAAAGAAATGTATATTCTTATAACAGTCAAATAGCCTATTAGTTCCGTGAAGCGGTAAGTAAAAACTATAAGTAAAAAAATATGAATAAAGATTTTTTTACTTTATAAGTAACGATTTCATTATTTTATTTTAGTTGGTTGCTGTGGTCAAAAAAGAACAGCGACTAAATTTGGAACAGTGGTGATGCTTTACGTGTAAAATATATTTAAGAATGTTTTAACATTGACGAATTAACGGAATTTATATATCTCTATGTTAGTCTATGGCAGACATCGTTTAATCCGTTGCATACCTAATTATTTTAGGTATTTTAAGTAAACAATTAAAGAAAAACTGCTAATTTTAAAGGATAATTGTTCTAAGCGACAATTGTCTGAAAATTATTTGTAATTAGTAAAATATAAGCTTTACAAATATATCACACTTAGAAAGAGTAAGTCAAAACTAACATTACGCTTAGTAAAAAAAACTATTCTAATAATTTGAATGTTTTTGTTCATGAAAACCTCATTACTCATAAATAAAGGAACAAAAATTTCGATACAGGCGGGAATCGAACCCGTGACCTCGGGTATACGCCCCCATCACTCTGCCACTTGAGCTACCGTGTCAAAGATGTTTATTTATTAGTAACTATTCCAATAGCTATTTAGGCACTCGCACCTGGCAAATCATGCCTTCTCTGTCGCGGAACGTGTCATAATTTCGTTCATGCAACTGACGCTCTAAAAAATAACACAGTTCATAGTTACCAGGTATAGAGAACTTCTTAGGCTTGGCGGCGGCGGCGGCGGCGGGGGGAGGGGGACTGCTCGGAGACTGAGGAACATATGCTTAATTAGAATAAGATTATGGTCACATTACCCTTTTTATAGGAAAGAAAGAATAAACTTTATTCATTGCAAAGGGAAATACACAACAAATGAAAAACATAATGCAAAAACATTCAGGGTAGGCTTGAGCAATTTGATGGGGTAAAATTGGATGTGATGATTAACAATGATTTGTTGTGGCTTAGAATAGTACCTATCTTTTTTTCTCGTCGTAAGCAAGTATAGAAGCTTTTAAGTGATTGTTGGGCGATGTGGCTGGCTACCCATTAAAAACACATTAATGTTAAAATCTTTACTCCATTTATGTCCAAAAATCCATCCATATACTCACGGCAATAAATCCCCAGAAGGGGTAGCCAGAGCTGAGGAAATAGAAATTCCTCAGCCACTTTCGGAAGTTGCGTGGGGAAAAGATGGTAAAATAAAGGTTGTTAAGTAGATATTTCAGACGACAATTGATGTTTTTATTATTTATTTATTAAAAACATACAGACTATGCGTATTATGAAAAAGATATACAAAATTACATATTCCTTTTTGTATAACCAAGTTATTTAGTACAATAAAGCAAAAAAATACCTTTGGACTATCTTGTTTCTCAGGCAGGGCCTTTTCTTCAAGCACTTTGGTGGGTGAAGTTTTCTTTTTAATAACAACCCGAGGTTTAGGTTTCTCTTTAACTTCCTCTTTGGGTGAGGGTTCCCTCGGTTCTGGGAGTTCGGCGATTGGCGATGTGGATATCGCTGGTGATATGGTCATTGTTGCTGATGACTTCAATGTAGGCTGTATCTATAAAGAGAGATAAATTGAAATTATAATATGCGGACATATTATACACAGATCAAGTTATCCCCAAACTAAGCATAACTTGTATTATAGTAAATTAACCCAAAGATATATTTAATATACATATAAATAACATTTATGCTGATCACATAAATGTTGTTCTCAGCGGGGATCGAACCAGCAATCTCCGGACCGAGAAGTTAGTCACCTATCCACTCGGCCCAGGAACCCAGAAAGTCAGGTTAGTTGGTCTAATGAGCCAATTTAGAGCGATTTATGTTAAGGCATTAGTTTTGACAGTGAGATTTTTTTGATCCCAACAATTTAGATCGCAACAAACGCCGATCGCACTGCGAAGCTACGAGTGCCAATCGACTAAGCGAGTCAACAGACAAACTTCACCTTAATTATCTTTATTACATTTTATATTGTTTCTTATACTTAAAATATGTTTGTTCTTTCTTTTAAATTCGGCAGCATGTACGAGCGAGCCGTACATTTGTATTGTAACTATGAAATATTATGCTGACCGTGGATTTTATACTTTACGTGAAACAGAGGCAAATAAACATCCATTACGATCGCACGCGTCACTCTTTTACTTAACATTCCTAAACAAGTAACCTTCCGTGCATCGATACAACTACATCCGTAGGGGACATTCCACTAGAGTGCCCCTACAATAAGAAAATGGCATGTTAAATATGGGTACTTACCGGCGTTGGTTCTTCGTCTTGCGCAGGAGTAGCCTGCATTTCACTATCTGAAGATGCTGTGCGGCCGTTACTAGAAAACAAGATATGATTTCAGATTATCAAGAGGAATAATGACTTGTAGAATAGAATAGAAGATTTGGGTTAGAGTCTAAATTGTGTCTACATGCACCAGTGTTATGTTGAGTTTCTTGTATGTTCTGGCACCTGATTAACTTTATTAGTACACATTACTACAGTCAGTTCTCATCTGAGCAAAGTTTACGAAACAAAACAGAGATATGTTCAGTAATGTAAATTAATGTAACTAATTTCTTAATGATTCATTACAGTACATGAAAATAGGCAAATTATCAATATCAAATATCTAAATCATTTGAGCTAAATTTGTATTTTTTATATTATTGAATCGGTTTCGTATTTGATTTAACATGATTTGTTAATAATGGACTACAATTTCTTGGACAATACGTTACCGATGATCATACAAAGTGGAGATCGATAGTCTCTATATACATACATACACATACATATACTAACGGCTATAAATCCCAAGAAGGGGTAGCCAGAGCTAAGGAATTAAAAATTCCTCAGCCACTTTTGGAAGTTGCGTGGGGAAAAGATGGTAAAATAAAGGTTGTTGGTGATGGGTCTCCATCCGCATCGCCCAAAAATCCCTTAAAAAGCCCCAATACCGTTAGTCGCCTCTTACGTACACCCACCGGAAGAAATGGGGTAGTGCTATTCTAAGCCGACACTACACAGCAAGCTGTCTCGATATATGTATCGATAAACTAATTTAAACAAATGCCTAGTTATTTTGTTGATATCAGTACTAATAATACAATAATGTTCAAACCTGGCAACCGAGTCCTTAGCTCGTTTCTCAGCAGACACCAAGGTCCTCGTCGGAGAAGGCTTGATAGCATCGGCGCCGCCCTCTGTACGAAATATGTATGAGTGATCAATTTTATTAAGTCATTCACTTCTTTATCTATCTCTAATATATAAAATTCTCGTGTCACAATGTTTGTCTCCGAACTCCTCCGAAACGGCTTTACCGATTTTAACCAAATTATTGCATGCATATTCAGTAGGTCTGAGAATCGGCTAACATCTATTTTTCATACCCCTAAATGTTAAGAGTTGTCCACTCTTAACAATTTTTTTTTTAAAACGCCTAAAGTTCAGCATAAGCAAATTTACAGTACGAAGTCTGTCGGGTCAGCTAGTAATAAAATAAAGTAATGCTAAGGAGTAAAGAGTTTGGTAGGGGATTGGCATGGGTAAAGAGCAGATACGTGTCATTGGCTACTTATTCATGGTGTATGAAATTAATTTAGTTTGGAAGAATATTTTATACTGATATTTTGATGCAACTACAATTTAAAATTTTAGTGTAACCAAAAAAATAAGTACACAAAAAACTAAGATTCTGGAGTAAAAGCTAAGTAGCAGATATGGGCATAATGGGTATGGTATCACAAGGTGGAGTAAAGATTTAGTAAACGACGCGAATGAGGGTTGGGTAGGATCGGTCTTAGTGAAGGTTTTTTACGAGGTCTATGTCTAACAGTGGACATGAATTGCCTGATGGTGATGACAAAGAAGATTAATAAATATAAAGTATAATTTACCAGCAACCAGATCCAATATTCTCTTCTCAGCGGAACTGCTCGGCTCCACCGGCATGGAGGCAGAGCTGGTCAGGTCTGTACCACTCTCATCTGGGTTCACTTCGTTCTGTAATGGAAAAATATAATTTAAGTACAAAATCCTTTCTTTTACCACCTTTTCCCAACTCAACTTCCAAAAGTGGCTGAGGAATTTATAATTCCTTGGCTCTGGTTACCTCTTCTAGGGAATTATAGTCGTGAGTATATGTATGTATTGTTGCAATATATATAACAAACAAAGACTTTAAGGAACTTCTTTGAGTATTGTTGCAATTTATTGAACAAGCAGTAACAAGGTAAACAGTATTTAGGGAACTTTTAGTTTCTCATAAAAAAAATAAACAATGTTTATTGGATAAGGCTTATTTACAGTAAAGAATTAAATAGGGGTTCCCAAACTACGATAGGCCAGTATTTTACATCATTAAAGGATGAGTTTAAATGCTTTGTGTGAATGAATCCCGAATGACATTATCAATAAAAATGAACATAACAAACAGTTAATAACTTTTGTATCACAGTATTTGCCTTTGACTCTGTAAGTTGTTGTTTTTAGTTAAATCGTTATAGGTGGAGATTTTTTAATGCATTGTTTACTTAGTTTAGAAAATGTATATGTCATAAATCTTCCAAATAAAAATGATATATATATATATATTAATTTAGTACATACCTGAGCAGACATGAGCATAGCGCCGGTAGCAGGTGGGGCTAGAGACAGTAGTAGATCTAATCGCACGGGAGTTAGCGCGGCCAGCGTCTCCGCTTGCGAGAGACATGACGCTGTGCCTGACACGTTTACCCAGCTGTGAATAACATTACTAGGATAACTTCTTTGTTTGATGCTGGGAACTTTTTAACGACATCTAGATAACATATCACTGACGCTCGCGATAAAATGTATTGTATCAAATGAGTTTTAACACATGCTAATGCTAGCTTTAGCACCTACACGGTGACGCAAGTGTATTCAACGATAACTGTACATTTCTTATTCCGAAGCTCTGGATACCCCTTTCCAGGTATTTATAGTCGTGTGTATATGTATGTATTACTTAAAGCAGTGTGCGGTTGGTAGGTAGATATAGAGACAGTAGTGGATCTAATCGTACGGGAGTTAGAGCGGCCAGCGTCTGCGCTTGGGAGAGACATGACGTTGTGCCTGACACGTTTACCCAGTTGGAAAAATTTGGCCCATCGTCCATTTGAACTTACTTATACAAACTTACAAAGGTAATAGGAAAACCATTTTGCACAATGTTCGAAACCTTTATAGCGTACTTAAGCTAGCCCACCTCAGACTCGCGACAAACGTTCAATCCAAAAAACCTACGCGTATATGCTTGTTTGTGTTAACAAAATTGGCACTGTTTTGCAAATTTTTTATTAATTTATTAAATTATAAATATAATCGTAAAAAACTCAAAGATAGCAAAAAAATATTTTCTTATTTCAAAACTCTGGCTTCTCCTTATAGTGATTACAGATAAGGTTATTATATCACACTGTTAAGAACTTTTGTAGCCACAAAATATATAAATCAAAACGGGTTTTACTATTGCAACTGACGCAGTACATGCTTGTTTGTGGGAATAAGATAAGATTTCCTAGGATTTACACTGATTTTCTATATTCGTAGTGAGATGGGACAAATCTCACCAAAAGGCAATATGAAACATTCTAGTAATACCTAGTAAATAGGCTATTAACTAACATAATAACATAACATAAACATAAACGTTCACGCCGTTTTATCCCCGAAGGGGTTGGCAGAGGTACCAATACTCCTGAACTCACATGGCAAGCGCCATCTAGTTTCCAGAGAAGGTACCCACGTTTTGCTTAGACAGTGTACTCACGTGATAGGGGGCAGGCCTATCGCCGAATGTACGAATACACTGTCACATGACTAAGTACAACTCAGCCATGTGGGTTTCCTCACGATGTTTTCCCTCACCGTTAGCAACCATGATAAATTAACCACACATATGACTTTAGAAAAGACAAATTGGTGTAGGCCCGTCCCAGGATTGGAACTCACGCCCTTCTGTTTTTCGGGCGGGTGTTCTTACCCACTGGACTATCATGTCGCTGACTAATAGGTTACAATAGTAAAAAACAAAGGATAACTAATCCCGTCGGTCCCGGCTGCCAACCAGAATTGGCCAGCGTGGGGCAAATCGCCCTATATAGGGTAGGTTCGAGCCCCTTGGTGGGGACATATATGGGCTGTGAGGATGAACACGAACTAAAAGTTATTAAATTATAAGTTAATATTTTCAATATCACAAATACAGGTGATGGAATTCTCCGATTCACAGCGCACCAAATCCTTAGAAATTAGCTAACCATAACGTAACGGACCGCTGGCAACGTCAGCAGAAGGCAGAAAGAAGCTATTATGTTAATATCTAGCTTCTCACGTACGAGTGAGACCGCCAATATGTGCGATAGAACTTAAAGTGCTAACAGACGATCGAACATGTACGGCGTGCACCATCGCACTGTACGGTGCGCTCTAGCCTTCAGACGATCGCACTGTGCGGCCCGCACCATCGCACCGTGCGGGTCACTGAACTCCAGATGGCCAGTCGTATTGTGGCTAGCACTGCGTGAGGACGTCGCGACATGCCGCCCATTCTCTCTAAACAAGCCAAAGTTGCATTAGTGGTGGCAAGTATCGTTGCAACATCGCCATCACATACCCCAAAAAAAAGAAGAAAATGGGCAAAATTTTATCTCAGAAACAGACAACAATACATAGTATTTTCTAAGATTTTCACGATTGCACATTATAATTGAAACAACTATTCGATCAAACAAAATATCTGAAAATCAATAGTTGTTTCAATTAAGACAACAATACAGTCATATGAATCTCATAAGAGATCTCGATGATGAACATTTTCGTATATATCTTCGAATGAGTTCCGAAGCATACCATGAATTGTTAGATCTTGTGAAACCACATATAACTAAATCCGATACAGTTATGCGAGAAACTGTGACTGTCTTCCATTTTTCTAATAGATTTTCGAATGTTTGGTTTCATGTCTCTTTATTAAAACAAGAAAAGAGATTTTTTTTATTTGTTGCTGACTAACAAAAAATATACAAAACATATACAGAAATTACAAAAAAAAGAACAAAACTGATTTAAAAAAAAGTAAAATTAAATTAAATAAAATAAAAATTGGTTTTCTTTTCATGTCATGGCTTACGTCAGCAACAAAAGAGCACCTAACTAAGCATTTTGTTGTGAGTTATATTACAACTAGCTTTTTGCCCCGCGACTTCGTCCGCGTGGACTTCATTTTTTGCATCCAGTTTACATAATACCAAAATACCGAAACACTATCTCAACTCTGTGTTTTATATTTATAATCCCGCGGGCGTTGTTAATGACATAAAGGACATCGAGACTTTTTAAGTGATTGTTGGGCGATTCAGTTTGTGAAGCATCACTAACAACCTTGTTTAAACTATCTTTTATTAATCTATTTCCAAAATTGGATGAAGAATTAGCATCTCTGAATACCCTTTTGAATACCTTACCTCTGGCTACACTTTTATGGCATTTATGGTTGTTAGCATATACTCATGAATGATTGATAGATGGATTTCATAAATTCAATCGCACCAAGTTTTATTATAAAATGTAAAAAAAAACTCTATATTAACTTTCATTTGCTATATCAACCCGTTAGGTGTTGAGTTCCAAAAATTCCTTTTTAATTGTTCATAAGAATCATGAAACAAATATACCAAGTTTTTATGTTCAGAAATGAAAATATCTTTAGTAAGTACAGATACGGATAGTAGTTTGGCGCTGCGGCGGCGGCCCGGTGCTGCCCCCTACACTGACCGTTGATGATATTGGGAGAACTTGCAGCGATTGCTCGGCAATATAGGGATGATTAGTGGTGGATCTCCATCCAAAATAATCGCTAAATTGAAGGGATAGTGCTTGCTATTATTATATATAGTGCTATTTTAAGCTAACAAAACTTTTTTTTTACAAAAAGATTGAAATACCTGAGATATGAACCCGGGACGATTGATTCATAATAGTTCTAATTAAATATTCATAGTAGTTAGTTATACCGCTACGCCACGGAGACGTTACCGGGGCGGTGTCAAATTTTTATTACGCTTTATTTCATATTAGTCTTACTATTGATAAACAAATTTGTCATTTAAATGTTCATTTATTTTGATGAAAACTAATGAAACCCCTTCATCTTTCCAAAATGAACATTAACAAAGTGTCTGTTGTGAATTCCATCGATGATAAAAATAATCGCTGCAATATTTTGAGCCATATATGAGTTAAGGTTTTTTGATGTTACTATGAGAACTCTTGCGGATTCCTTAGTTTCAAGGAATCGTCGTCGTTTCATTTAGCTTCTAAATGTACATGTTAATATTCGTTTGCAATATAAGTAGATGTAAAAAAAATATATACGATAAACAAATAGTACAACACCCCTGGTGAGTTTCTTATTTTCGGGGATCCATTATCGTACCATTAAGCTTCTAAATTTTGATTTTTATATTAGTTTACAATATTTTACTTTGTTTTAAACGATACACAGCGCCATCTCCAATGCATCCAGCAAGCAAACAATATTTTTGATATCCCGTGGGAACATATTTTTTTCCAGGATAAAAGTCCCTATCATTTAATTTAGACTTCTAACTAAACGTCTGAAAAATTTCAAAGTAATCGGTTCAGTATTTACGGCGTGAAAGCGGAACAAACAAACAAACAAACTCACTTTCTCATTTATAATATTAGTATGGATACAGAGTATGCGCCGTATTCCACAAACATGGAAAGTCTTTATACTCGTATAAATCTATAATAGCTTTTTTCTCCGTGTTGAAAATATATCTTCATTACGTTGTTGCTCGGAATCCATTATTGAAATATGTCGCGACGTGTTGCGCGTACGGTAGTACAAAGGCGACTGGACTGAAAAATGGTGCGGTGCGCCGTCCACACGATCGGATTGGTACGGAGCGTACCACGGACGTAGCGCGTTCGATGCGCACGCGCTTAGAACCAGCACGTACCAATATTAATAATAATTATGTGCGGCGAACCACGCTACACACGTTCGTTTTTGGTACGACCCGTACCACGAACACTGGTACGCGCCGTACATGTGCGATCGTCTGTTAGCACTTTTAAGCTTGATGCGCAAAATAGATTTGGCTAGTCGTACTTAATAACTTATTAACCGCAAAGTTTATTTTAAATAGCTATTACAATATTTCTGCACTCAACGCTTAAGGAGTTAACTTGGGTAGTGCAAGACCAACGCAATGTTTTTAACTATATTTATGCCTAATGTAGAACTTAAAAAACTTAAATAAGAAAAATAAATAAACTGACGATTAAAACATCATAACCATAATTTAAGAAAATTTAAATTTCAAAATGACATCCTTACACGACAGTATACAACTTATATGATAGAGACAAAGCAAGTATGTTTTCGTCTTAGTTTTACAAGTTTTAAACATACATATAATTACATTTTCTCAAGTTAAAGCTCAAGACAGACTGTATAAATATAAATAGTCGTATACACTTACGGATGATCACAAATGAAGACTATATCAGCTCGCTTTACCGGATCCACCGTCAACATGTCACGAATAAGCTGGGACGCACCTGCAATGAACATACATACATACATATACTCACGGCTATAAATCCCTTAACGGGATAGCCAGAGCTTTGGAATGAGAAATTCCTTAGCCACTTTTGGAAGTTGATTGGGGAAAAGATGGTAAAAATAAATGTTTTTGGTGACGGGTCTCCAACCGCATCGCCCAAAAACCACTTAAAAAGCCCCTATACCCTTAGTCGCCTCTTACGATCACCCACGGGTAGAAAGGGGTAGTGTTATTCTAAGCCGACACTACACGGCAATGAAATAATTTACAAAATTAACATATATATATAAGATCTGTATTTTAGACTAGCTATACTTTGTAGATATTGGCAAATAACAATTCATACATCACGGTTTATTCAAGAAAATATGACTTGAAGCAATCGGTAGGGGTATAAATACTGACATCACGATCTTCAGAAAAGAGTAGCTCCCAGTTATATACATGTATTCTCGCAATTAGTTCCTTATTAGGGGTAAGTAAGCGAGACTATCTATCGCCACTTTGTACGATGACACTAAGCCGCCACTATTTACTCCAATATTTTATGTCAACTTATTTTATCTCCTAATTTAAATCTTTTTGTTCATGAAAACCTCATGTGGGGATTATAACTAATAAATAAAGAATAAATAAAGGAAAGAAAAATTTAGACACAGACGGGAATCGAACCCGCGACCTCGGGTATACGCCCCGACGCTCTGCCAACTGAGCAACTGCTCATTTCTCATCACTCCTTTATTTATTCTTTATTTATTAGTAATAATCCCCACATGAGGTTTTCATGAACAAAAAGATTTAAATTATGTGATAGTTAGGCGTTTTCAACATTTGCATTCTATCTGAAAAGGTAGACAAGTGGCCTTCCGAATTAGTAAAAAATTCGGAGGTAGGAAACGTAAACACTACCAAAACGTGTAAAAGAAATAAAGGATAGAAGAATTTCGCACTGGCAGCCAATTGACACGGTGGCTCAGTTGGCAGAGCGTCGGGGCGTATACCCGAGGTCGCGGGTTCGATTCCCGTCTGTGTCGAAATTTTTCTTTCCTTTATTTATTCTTTATTTATTATTTTATCTCCATTTGAATTAAACATCCAAGGTTTTGTAGTGGCTGCCACGTACCAAACGATGCGTTGTAGAAAAGATATCTAAACGTGGACAGACACCGAAAGATAGCGAAGGAAGACCTTTATGTCAATCTTCAAGCAAAATTATGTCCAGCGGAGGACATGTTCTAAATAATAATACGAAATCTCTAGCAGACTGATGAATATAAAACAGACTTACTAGAAGGCGGCGTAGGCTCGTAATAATCTCCATTGCTGATCTGTCTCACTAATCGTTTGAAGTTAGATCCATCAAACGGCATTGCTCCGTAGACTAGAGTGTATAACAGTACGCCTAGAGACCAGCAGTCCACCTGAATAGTTATACAATATTATTTATTTCGTAAAAGATATATGCAATAAACACATATTTGTGACCAGAACATTTCAAAGTTAAAAGAGTTGAGTTGCGAAAAAAGAATCCTGGCACTGGGATGTAGACTGTTCTGGAACAGGTTGGGTTTTAACCAAAACTACTGGAGAAAAATTATATTAATACAATACATATAGGTTGACATCTTAACGAACTTCATATTTTATATTCAAAAGAAATAACGAAACCAAAGCACAACTTTAAAGAATGGTTTAATTAAATAATAAATAAACCTAACAACCTACTTGGACATCATTTACAATTATGTATCATATTAGATAGATCGAATCTATCATCTTATGCGTAGCAATAAATTAACGTTTTATTACTTCGTTCTTCATGTTTCCGAAAGGGTGTAGTTTAGGTTTCCTTTATAA
The DNA here is from genome assembly GCA_963576735.1 of Bedellia somnulentella. NCBI lineage: Eukaryota > Metazoa > Arthropoda > Insecta > Lepidoptera > Bedelliidae > Bedellia > Bedellia somnulentella. The sequence goes on from OY755176.1 coordinate 2,600,119, forward strand.
CTTTTAGCCTAACTGGTAATATACATGCATACATATACTCACGGCCATAAATTCCAAAAAGGGGTAGCCAGAGCTTTAGAGCTACAAAATACTCAGCCACATTTGGACGTAGTTAGGAACAAGGTGGTAGATATAAAGTATAGTAGGTCTCCAAAGGCATCGCCCAAAAACTGGTAATACAACAGACAAATAATGGTATATGTTACCTCCGGTCCAATATACGGCGTGCCTTTAACAATTTCCGGCGACGCATACAGCGGGGACCCGCAGAAAGTAGACAGGAGAGACGTCTCTTTGAACACGTTTGATAATCCGAAATCGGCTATCTGGAATTTAAAACGTTATTTTATTATCTGGACATTATACTCTACAGCACATTTGTAGAATTGATGTTAGAATTTTTGGTTATAAGTTTCCACCAGGAAGTTGTAACGTGTACAAGCTTTGTATGGTTGCGGCTAAAAATGAATAAAACCCTTTTTGTTTCGTCATGTCTGTCTCTCTGTTTTCGGTATATCACAGAAATTTATTTGCGTGATAGCACCGTGATAGCCCAGTGGGTAGAACACTTGGTTATCGTGCAAGCGACTAGTGTTCGAATCCTGGGTCGGGCCTACACCAATTTGTCTTTTCTAAAGACATATGTGTGGTTAATTTATCATGGTTGTTAACGGTGAGGGAAAACATCGTGAGGAAACCCACATGGCTGAGTTGTACTTAGTCATGTGACAGTGTATTCGTACAAAAACGGCGATAGGCCTGCCCCCTATCACATGAGTACACTGTCTAAGCAAAACATGGGTACCTTCTCTGGACACTAGATGGCGCTGCCATGTGAGTTCAGAAGTATTGGTACCTCTGCCAACTCCTTCGGGGATAAACGGCGTGAACGTTTATGTTATGTAATGTTTATGTTGTGACTGTGTAGATGAAAATTGATTTGTATATTGTCAACTACTTAAATATATTAGGATAAAATAAAAATGTATAGCAGAGTGTCGGTAACTATCAAAGAATGTATAAATAAAAATATTACATACCTTAGCACTACCAGTTTCATCCAAAAGGACATTTTCTAGTTTTAAATCTCTGTGACATATTTTGTGTATGTGGCAGTAATATACAGCTGTTGCCACTTGCCGGAATATTCTGAAAACAAAATAAAATTCATTAATAATATATACCAATGATTATCAGGTCACAACTTTCAATCTAGGAGATAAATATTACGATATAGCCCTGAATGAAGAGATATATTTAGAGCACTCATATTTTTTGCACACTAAACGGATAAATGTGTGAAATAAATTGTTATTAGTGATCAATATTAGGGGAGGCTCATGTCCAGCAGTGGACGTCTATTGGCTAAATGACAATTTCATTGAGTAACAATGCGGTCGACTTAAAACTTAAAACTAGAAGTTTACTATAGGACCTGTATCTGGAGGAGGATACGAAAAGTCATCGCACAAGGTACCTTGGAAGTAGTTGTTGACGACTGCCAACCCACTTATGAACTCATGAATGGAGCTGTGGCATATATAATAAGAACTGCGCTAGTGCTTATGATATATTATAGGCAAACAAATTAGTAACCACAGATTAATAAACTAACTCATTGCAGATACCTCACTCGTAAAATAAGTAAGAATACGAAAAATATATACAATATTAGGATGCGTCACCGTAACGAAAACCGTAACGGTTGCGAAAAGTTTAAGTAAAAACAATAATATGTCTTTTTGGTCAAGTCATGAAATTTTGTAAATTGGATTTTCAAATTTTAAACATTTGTACTTAAATAGTAGATTGTCCATAAATTGTAGTAGGAATAGAATGCTTAATTTATTTACGCGTTTATTATAAAAGGTTTATTATATTTTGTAACTATTTGCTGCATAGCATTCGTAAAATACCAATGCTCAGTCAGTCGAACGCCAACCACTGTCATTTTGTATTTTTTAATCATAGTGAGTGGTTAATATAGGAAAATAATTTTCCGTTCACCAAAAATCTTTTAATGACAACATATATCTCTAATTGGGTATAAAATCTCAGATTAGGTGCACAAACAAGTATATTTTGATGCAGCATCCGTTTTTGGTTAGGTTAGGGTAGACTTTATTGATGTTTCATTAAATACTACCCTAGAGCGAGCGACAGAGTTAAAAGGAAATAGTATTTGATATTAAAGAAACCTACCTTCTAGCTTCATCTTCTTGTAGCACTTTTTTCTGACTTAAATAATCGTAGAGCTCACCTCCGGAACAATACTCCATTACTAATATCATCTTCTCACTATTCTCGAATACTGGAAAGAAAAGTACAATGTGAAATAACACTAAATTTAAAATAATATCTAAATACGAAACCCGGAAAACGATATTATTGTACAACTGTTGCACCGAATACCATGGAAAGGGGAGGTATAGATAAAAAACAACCGAAAATAAACAATCTAGTACTAGTACTATTTTCGGTTGTTTTTCCAACTATGAAGTCGGTTTTCTTTTTGTTAAAAATTATTTTATTTTACGAGTTTTAGAGATGGGTAGACCTGGCCAAGATGCCTCTCGGATGAGGAAGCGACGGTTACTGTATTATTCTTCGTATTTCCGGTATTTTTATTACTGTACGATTTTAAATAGGCTCAACCATATGTAACTTTACATTGTTCTTGAAATCCCTCGAAAGGCGATGGTCTACAATTCTACATCTCAAGAAAGACTCAAACGTTCACGCCGAATATCCCCCAAGGGGTTAGCAGAGGTAGTAATTCTTCTGAATATCACGTGACATTGTCACCTGTTGTTCAGAGTACCCACGATTTGCTTGGACAGTGTTCTCACGTTATACAGGTCAGGCCTATCGGCGTATCGAACAAATACACTGTCACATGATAGTGAGTTTCGACAGTCCCCTCGATTTCCTGGGATAACTATATATCCTGGTAACAATAACTTAACAAAAGAAATGATTAGTGAACCTGTACTTCTGTTCATAAAAGCTACGAAGAGCTATATAAAATGTTGAAAGAACTGTTTCCTAACTCCTAGTGATTGAGGACCCACACCTTCCATCATCAGCTCAGCAGCATAACAATATGATTTTCAGAAGCAAATGCCAATATAAGTTCAGAAAATATGTAAAACGCGGTACATTTGCCTATAAAATTTGAGGGTTACCCTCGGTTTCTCCAGGATCCCATCATCAGACCCTGATATCCTCCTCATGGTACCAATCCGGGAGTATCTTCTTTAGAATGAAAAAATAATAATCAAAATCGGTTCATAAATGGCAAAGTAATCGGCGAACAAACATAAAAAAAAAATATACGGTCGACTTGAGAACACTCCTTTTTTTGAAGTTGGTTAAAAAGTAATCGAGATGAATAGATTCGATAATTCTTCTCGATTAAAATTAAAAAAAAAACATATTGCGCCCTATAATTTAAACTTTTAACAAATCATATTTGGCGGAAAAACTGGCGGTTACATCACTTAAAGCGATAGTTTCCACACAACCCTTGAATGGTAAAATGTACAACATACTGAAACAGAAATTTAATTAAAACAATTAGCTTACATTACAACTAGAAAATTTTGTAATGCAAGGTTGTGATCGTGTGAGGAATGACGTGATTCGTAAAAGGTATGGTGTAAAAGATGAAATTGTAAGTAAGATAGAAAAAGGAATGTTGAGATGGTTTGAGCACATCGAGAGGATGGATGATAGAAAATTTGTGAAAGGTATCTAAAGAGCTAATGTGAAAGGTAATGTTAGTAGAGGACAGCCACGGAGGACACAATTAGACCAAATTGAGACTGTGCTCTAAAAGGCAGGCGTCCAAAGTATGAAGAATAAAAGAGTATGTATGAAAAGATTGTAGATGAAGACGAATCTAGAGAGGTTTGCCAGGATCGGACGAAGTGGCAATCGATAGTCTCTGCCTACCCCAATGGGAATTAACGTGAGTATATGTATGTATGTATGTAATTAGCATACCTTCATAAATATGTACAATATTGGGATGCCGCACCGAGGACATGATCTGCACCTCCCTGCGTATCCGCACGAGGTCCGCCTCAGATTCGATCTTGCATTTCTTTATGGTTTTGATGGCCACCTCTTGGCCCGTCTTCTTGTTTATACCCAGCTGCACTTTCCCGTACGTGCCTTGTCCTAGTTTGCGTACGATGTCGAATCTGGAATAAAATATCGAAATTGCTTTAATATTGGTTAGTACGTAGAAAAGCATCGGGTATCTTATTTTTGCATAAGTGTAGTGTGCAAGGCGATTTATGATGTAAGGATTTTTAAGGCATTAGATTATTTCACTATCCTTTAAACTTGATACTTCACAATATATTTTTATTTTAATATCATATTATTTATTAATATATTTTTATTTTAATCAGTGTTTTGCGTAAAGCAAATTTCAACGCTGAGTTGGATCCCACTTTCATTGCTGTGACACACAAAATTGGTGCTGTAATGTTCTTTTGTTTTTGTAATGTATGTGATTATGCTGTTATAATTTGTGTGTCTTAGTTGTGGAAATAAATGTTTTATCTATCTATCTAATATATTATAAGTATAACAAAACTTTACCTAAAAACACGGCCGCACTTGGATAAGAAAAAAAACCTCTTTCACCAAGATAACGCACGAGTGCACACCTGCGTCATTGCCATGGCCAAATTTTCTGAGTTTCATATTTTATAAGAAAATGCTGGGAGAGATGCTTTCTCACCCAGCATAATTGCCAGATTTCGCCCCTTGCGACTATTTTCTGTTTCCGAATTATAATAAAATGGCTTGGTGAGAAAAGATTTGGCTCCAACGAAGAGATCACGCACGAAACCAATGACTGATTTTGAAGGGTTGCCTAAGTCTTATTTTATGGAAGGGACTGAAAAACTAGAGATACCCTGGAAGAAATAAATGTATTGAGTAAGAAAACCACTACGTTGAAATAAAAACCTACTCCTTGTTTAATTTTTACCCGACTTATCACTAAACTCTGGTATTATACTCCTCCAATTATCGAAAGTCACTTTTTACAATATACTACAACTGTAAGCTTTCTTTGTATCCATAGGTGTTTTAGACAAGAGAAGGGAATTTGAATGTTTTTGTTCATGAAAACCTCATGTAGGGATTATTACTAACAAATAAAGGAAAGACAAATTTCCTAAAAGAGAAGTAGGGAACGCAAACACTACTTAAAAGTGTAAAAGAAACAAAGGATAGAAGAATTTCGCGCTGGCAGCCATTAACACGGTAGCTCAATTGGCAGAGCGACGCGACGGGGGCAATATATATATATATATATATATAAGGGAAGGGAATCTAGTTGTTCCTTATACAAAGTCTTTGTTAAATTTGAACACCTATTTCGATTGATCGGTACTTACTTCGGTAAAACGTGGGTGGCTAAGGTCGTTAGCTCTAGCGAATCCATCATGTTTTGTTACGTCATCAATATTGTAGTGTATTTGTCATTGCTTTACAGTTACTAAATCACTTAACAAATGGTTAGAAGTAAAACCAAGGCCTATATAGTTCAAATAATTAACTATGGTCAGGCTATTAATCGCTCAAGGGAATGTACTCAGTCACTTTTTGAACATTGTTGGGGAGAAGATGGTTAAAATAAAGTATGGTTGGTGGTGGAATGGGATCGCTTCCACTCCAGCTATATATTCCAACAATCACTAAAGTTTAAGCCCCGTATCCTTAGCCACCTCCTAGAACACCCACGAAGAGACGTCGGGTAGAGTTATTCTAAATGTTACAAAACATAATACTATTTTATTGAGAATAAAATATACTATGTAACTAGATAAAGATATATGATTATAAATCTGAAGTTCTTCAATTTCTGAGTTCTTCTTTACATCACAGATATAAAAAATTTATACACATTATTTATTAACTAAAAGTACAATTGGCGGTCTTGTTGCTTAAAGCAATCTCTTCCAGGCAACCTTTAGCAATCTCTTCAAGACAACCTTTAATACCACTACAAACATTCTGTAAAAAAACTAGCCAAGTCTCGATAGATCTTGTTTATCTCTAAAAAGTAATGGTATCTCTAAAATAAGTGGAGCCAAGTCTAAGGTTCCTTACTGCGATTTATTTATTATTATAGATAATTTTACGTGACTTGGCCGTTGACTTGTAATTAGTAGATTATGATTAAAGTTTAAGGGAAACATAGAAATAATCACCAGAGTTCTTACAACTAAAAATAGAGATAGATTAGAATCACAAAAAAATAATTAAGTGGACTTTACATAATCGGCAAAGAAGTTTAGAAGATTTGAATAAATCTGCCAATAACTTAGTAAATAAACTTGTACATACTAAACGTGTCAAGAATGTTCGCGCTCGACTTGGCGGGGGCACTGCCGTGCCCCCAGATAACTAATAACAATAGGCATGGAAAACGTTTTGGCAGAGAAAAATTTGAACCAAATAACCAAGCCCACCTCTGTTTCAGCCGCAACCGGTTGTCGTGCATCCTGACATCGCCCGTGTTCTCTATGCTCTCCATGATTGAACTCCATGAACTTGCCATAATAAGTGTTAGAGGAACGCTAGTACTTTTGTGCTTTATACAACTACCCGCATACATCCAGAACATTCCTAACCATTTGACCGTCAAGCTCATGTGCACTCTAAGAATCCGTCAAACAAAAAAAGAAGCCGAATCGGTCACGGCGTCTTCGAGTAATCGGTGAACATACATAAAAAAAACTCGACGAATTGATAACCTCCTCCTTTTTTTGAAGTCGGTTAATAAACGAGCTCACCTCTGTTTGAGTCGCAACCGGTGGTCGTGCATCCTGACATCGCCCGTGTTCTCGATGCCCTCCATGATGTTGTCCCGCTTTGTCTTGCCCACGACCATTGTGGCTGTAACAAACAATATTCATATAAAAATGTACAATTTACATACGTGAAAGTGAAAGGAGAAGTGTATTCTACATATACTCACGGCTATAAACCCCATAGAAGGGGTAGCCAGAGCTGCAGAATAAGATATTTTTCAGCCACTTTTGAAAGTTAAATGGGCAAAAGATTGTAAAATTAATGTTGGTGATGGGTCCCTAACCGCATCGCTTAAATCCCTTATAAAAGCTCTAATGCTCTTAGTCGCCTATTATGAACATCCAGGGAAAGAAATAGGGTGGTGCTATTCTAAGATACTACTCAGCTATTTACAGATTTAATATAGTATTAGACATTTTATGATACCAAATTGGCTTTCGCATAAGCGTTTTTTGATGATGTGTCATGGATTATTGTGTTGTGAGTGGGTGGAATATGTACGATTATATCTCAGATACGAGATGTGAGTCAATTTGAGGAAATAATAAAAGAAAAGCTACTACATTTACTACTATACTAATACTTATCCTAAGTTTACAGGGCTTTTGCCCTTTTATTAGGGAGTATGAAACTCAATTTGTGTACCTTTTTATCAATAAAGTTATTATTTATTTATTTATTACATTTCTGTCTGTTGTGTCAGCATGCATAGGATTTATAGTTGTTTTTTCGGAAACGTTGCGGCATGTATTCGGATACATACACACGTCACAACTACTGTGCGAACTTAACAGTTTTTTTCCTGGAACTATTAATCTTTATCTTTTTAATATTATTCTTACTTAGTCATTGAATATTGCTAACACAGTTTCTAAACAGAGAAATAGCCAATAACTTCTCTTAAGTCTAAAGAGCTATTAAAAAATTACATGGTAACAATGTTCACGTTAATCATATTCAGCGAGTCTTGCAGTTGTAACAAACAGTTTGAAGAATGAGAAAGTGTATCATTACCATAATCGCAAACAAAACGTAGGTATGCAAAAAATGTAGTTTGAGACGCGATATGCAAAATCGGAATTCAATAGGAAACAAAGACGTTTGAAGACCAGATTGAGAAAGTTCTTACAAAAGCGAAAGTCCGAAGTTAAAAGAATAAAAGAGCATGTATGAGAAGAATAATGCGTGAGGGAAGAGTTTGTCAGGATTGTGCAAAATGACGATCGATAGTCTTTCACTACCCTAATGGTAACAACGGGCATGAGCATAAGTAAGAGTCAGGGATGTGCAAAGCGAGATAGCTGCATATTGATTGATGATCCAACGACTCATTTGATAACGTGGAACTATATCTAGAGGTGCGAACAATATTTAGTTGGCGAGTGTGTTTGTTTAGTCGCCAACTAGAACTAGAAGATTTACCAACATTGCGTATACATCTAACGATTGGCACTGAGTGGGACCAATGATGCAGAGCGGCTGGCGCCAGTAGTAGCAAACCATTTAGATTCATTTAATAAATTAAAAGCTACATTCAGATGCGGGCTTATGAGATTAAATTTGTAATACTTGAAGGGATAAAACAACCGGTTGAATTCTCATTTAACAAATAAGATTATTTTTCCAGTTTATTGGTAGTTTAAAATGTCAACAAACTGTTTATGTGAAGGCACTCAAAGACTATTTTATTTGGAGACCGAAAATGTTCTACCTAGTAACCTAATTAGCTTATGTACTGACTCATTTTTTCAAAGCACTCCAGCCAAAAAAATATAGTTCGTCGCACGGTGTACGTCACTTTGAAACACTAATTCGCACTCATGTCCTTGGCACGGTTATGTCCAATAATAACTTTAGGTAAAGGGACTTTGGGACGATATTTTGTTCATTTGCGAGACGTGTAAGAGCTTAAGACCGCCTGTCACCGTTCGATCGTACGAAATAATATTATTGTGACAAAACCTGCCCGGCTAGTACGAGCGGTGTTTAAACTAGTTATTGCGTGGGATAAAGCAGCCATCTCTTGCGCACTTACTTAGTATCGTATACTGCCATCTCATTCTAACCGTTATCGTGTCGATATAAGAGCGCTCGTGCTTGCCCTTCAGAAGCTATTGTATCGACACGATAACGGTTAGAATGAGATGGCAGTATACGATGCTAAGTAAGTGCGTAAGAGATGCCTGCCTTATCGCACGCGATAACTAGTTTAAACACCGCTCGTACTAGCCGGGCGGATATTATTGTAGTCTGGTAAAATTGAGACAAGGCTAAACTATGGATGTTCAAAAAGTTAAATAATATGGACTGTAGCAGAATTTTAATTGCAATATATGGAATATCGAGGAGAGCGATAGATACCGGGAAAGCATGTGAATTTATGGGAATTTATGGGTTACAAAAAAATTCCATGTTTTAGATAACATAGTACTGCATTGCTTCCCGTTATTGATGAGATTGGTCAGTGATGTGGTAGAATATATAGAATACATAAGCATAAGCATAAACGTATAATAATACATATAATAATATATAGAATACACTTCCTAACTAACTAGTTATATATTGTTGAAGGATAGGTTAGCAAAATAGGATTTTATCCTTCGGGGCAACCTTATTTGAGGATTATAAGCGTGATATTATGCATACTTTTTAATGATTACGATCCAATCCAACCTTATTTAAAACTAGTGGATCGTCCCAGCTTCGCACGGGTAGCGTTGTTTTTTTAAATATCTGAGGTTTCTTTCTTCAGTCACTGCTCAAGCATTATGAAATTCAGCGCAATGTTTTCAATTTATTAAATTTATAGCACTCCCTAAACAGTGTAGTTTGGTGATTTAGAATGCGCTTTAATGAACGGTTCAGTATTTCCGTTTAAAAGCAAATTTTGGAATAAAATAAATAAATAATAAATAAAATTTTGGTGTTGTAGGATGCAACTACTGGCGCCATCTAGTATGTTATATGTAAATTAGTAACGATTCGGTTTTGGTCACGGGCGCGATGGCTTATTTTATGTATAATTTCGGTGTTTCTCTACCGATTTCTATGATATTTTTTTTATTGAATAGGTAATAATGTTACCTTTTTTAAATTGGGGTTGAGTGAGAGGTTTACAAACGTAAGAGTAAACAAATATAATCAGAATGTTCCGAACTGCTAAGCTATCAGGAATTACACGTGTTATTGTGAGTCAACCGTAAAAGATAGACATAAACTGTTGAGGATTTTTTTTAGATAATTTTATGAAGAATATTTCCGTCATACATAATTTCTATGTAAGTTTAACCATTAAGGCTGCACATGCGACGGAAGCTTAAAAAATGTATTAGGGTCAATCAACTTTTAAACCAACATTTTTATGTCCCCCCAGATAAAAAATTAATCCTGAGGTAACTATTTTGAATTTATACAAAATTAGTATACCGTAGTACTAACAGAACACAAATCTATGATGTCACATTTAAAGTTTTAATGAATACACTGAAATTTTATTCAAAAGTGTGGTAACTCAGTACACGATTTGGATATAATGCAAACACCTAGTAATAATACGTGTGTCCCCGTGATCTCTTCGGCGCAGTTCGATGAAAGTTAATATAAATTTTACTTCTAAAACAGGTTAATAAATGATCTGATGTTAGTTATTTATTTTTCAAAGTGTAAGTAAAACCATTCAAAACAAAATATGATTTCTCTAATTCTCACGAAAAAATTAAAACTGTCTGTCCATTGGTAATATTTGTTTTCGATGTATACTGAGTTACTGACCGTTACGAGATCAAAATGTGTGGCGTGAAGTTAGCGTGGGTTACTAGCCGAAGTATGTTCCTATCTCATTCTCTCCTGACCAATCTCGGCCCTGTGCTCCGCCTGTGTGTTACGTCAGTCACCAACGAGCAGCGCGGGAGTGCGCGTACCTTTATTCGCCGTCCGCGGAGTGACCGACTTTTTACCAGTAAGTACGCTCTTTCCTTACATCTCTTATTAATTGGGTGATAGGTAATGGGTCAGCCACTTGAATTATAAAGAGCAGTATTGTGGTAATTATTTTTAAAGTGTTTTATTTAGGGATACCTTTTCTTTTGTATCCTGAGTTACGTGTATACTGAGTTACTTTGGTGGTAACTCCAAAGACAGTACGGTAACGCCAGAGACATGTCCACATTAAGATTCTTTATGTAAGTAAGTAGGCACTTTAAATAATGCCCTGAGTTGTATTTTGACTACATAATAGTCAATAGTGTTGTCACTAGTGTTCATTTATACATTTTGAAATTGCAAAATTTAATTTTCTCCATGTTATTGCAAAACTGAGAGGAAATACCTATTCTATTTTTCCAGACTTTTCAATGCGAAAATGCCGCTTACTGCTGCTGAAAAACAAAAACGCTACCGGGAGAAATTGAAGCAAAATCTTACTAAATACGAAGAAAGTAAAGCAAAACACAGGGAACACTGTCACAAAGTTAACGTCTAGTCAAAGATTTAACCCCAAAGGAAAAAAAGAATGCTAATGTGATATGGAAACTGGACAAAGAGAATACCAGAAAAAGAAAAAGTCCCTGCATTCAATTTGCACTCCTCCTAGTAATGATGAGTGAGAGTGATCGTGACGTGCCACCTGCCAGTCCCCCAGCTGCATCTTCTAAAACCGCCGTAAAGTGAAGAAGAAAAGAAGCAAAGTTTACCGAGAAAACAAGAAACTAAAGACTGAAATATCAAAATTAACACGGAAAGTTGAAAAGTACAAAAAAGAATAATAAGAAGTAAACGAAGCAATGCAAAAAATCACAGGATAAAACTAAAGCTAGGTGCAGGTACAAGATATTAACAAATGCATTCCTTTTGCACAGTTTCACCTTCAGTGTGCCATCAACCTCACGCAATCTGGGCCCATTTAAATCCAATTTTAGAGTGGATTAGAATAAACTATACTATTGCAAAAACATTACATGTATTTTCTGATGGCCCTTCAACACAATATCGTCAGAAGAAAAACTTTTTCTTGTTTGCTACTGTTTTGTATGACTTTGGGTTTTTCGATGGTACCTGGAATTTTTTTGAGGCAGGGCATGGGAAAAGTCCTGCAGATGGCATTGGAGGTTTCCTAAAGTGCACTGCTGATAAAATTATTACTGCTGGTAAGGATATACCCGATGCTGTCGAGTTTTTAAGCAGCTAAAGGATGCCAGCAAAATGGTCATGTTCTTTATTACTGAAGAAGCTATTGAACAAATGCTGAAAATCATACCTGATTCCATCCCACATTTGGTTGGCACGCTTCAAGTCCATCAAATTTTTACAAATGAACGTAACATTTTAAAATATAGATCACTATCCTGCTTTTGTGAATGTACGACAAAAGGATTCTGCAACTGCTTCAACCCAAAAACCTATCAGGGTTATGACAATATAAGTCTTCCTGAACCCATTACAGTACCAGACCCTGGTTCGTTTGGTGACCCCGACCCGGAATCTTCAGATAGCGACATTCCTCTTTTGGTCCTTTTGTTCCTCTTGCAAAATGTGCCTTCACGTGCTAGCATATACCGCAAGGTATATGGCTCCTCTGATGATGATGAGGATTGCCAGATACTGGGCGAAGAAAATATGCCTCCATCCAGAGATTTTACTAGCGAGATATCTGAACCGCAACCATCGACTAGTGGTGTTTCTCGGAATTCTGTGGCTTATGGAGATTTCTTGCATGGTCGCGTTCACGGAGGTGACCAAACTAAGAAGATGTATTCTTACGTCTGTAAATTATTTGTTCATGATGATGATTTGGATGAACTTTGGGTAATGTTTGCAAAGATTGTGGGTAAAGATGCGCAAAAATTTAGATTAGAAAAGGCCGATGTATGTTCAGTACCCTATGAAGACATTATCAAAATTCTAGCAGCTCCTGTTGAAGAAAGGAGGGGAAACAGAATGCTGTACAAGTTTTAATCTCCAGTCGATGTTTTTGAAAAATAAATATGATTTTTTTCTTAACTATACTAAACGAGAAACCTGAAATGAATCTCACCATCTTAATTTAGATCTGAATGTGTGAAATGTTTGTTGTTCAATGTTTAAGTCTGTTGATTGTTTATAGGTTACCTACTATTCTTGTTGTATTGTGGTAAGTGTTGTATTTGGAGTTACCAAAATGTCTTTGGAGTTACTTTTTGTCCCCAGATTTTATCTTTTGTTTTCCTTAATATATCAACAAAATAATATATATTGTTATAACTTTTACTGTGAAAAGAATGAGCACTTTTTAATTTTGTGGAAACCACTGCTCACCGCCACTTTAAATAGACATCTTCATAGTTTTTGCAAAAAAATGTTATTCATTTTGACCTGCGGTAACTCAAGTGACATCTACCTTTCTTTTTAAAATTATTACTAAAAGAAACTTAAAAGACTGATAACAAAAGTTAATTGTTAAATTAGTCATAAGTAGTTTATTTAATAAATAATATTTAAAAACTTTTCAATCATGTTTTATTTTGAAGAAGACAGTTGGTAACGCAAGAGACTCAAATTGTGACCTAAGGTAAAATTTTATCAAATTAATCGATAGTCCATAATCCTAGGTCGCGCCTCTTTTGCAATTCAATAGTTTAATAGTTTTTATACAAAAATCTTTAACAGTTTAGGGAAAAAGTTAATATTTTTTATTTCATGAAAAATGTTAACCCACCCATGAAATTGTCTGCTTAAAAGTTGATTGACCCATTAACTTCTCCCGTTTTCCCAAAATTTCCCAAAATTCCCCTTTACTGCTCTGCTGGAAAGTATACAAAAACCTGCGCAGGTGTATGAAGAATAATTGTACCAAGTTTCGTTAAAATCCGTCGAGTAGTTTTTGTTTCCATAAGGAACATACAAACCGACAGACAGACAGACAGACAGACAGACAGACAGACAGACAGACAGACAGACAGACAGACAGACAGACAAAAATTTTACTGATTGCATTTTTGGCATCAGTATCGATCCCTAATCACCACCTGATAGTTATTTTGAAAATATATTTCATGTACAGAATTGACCTCTCTACAGATTTATTATAAGTATAGATAGATATAGATGATTCCGCATGTTACGCTTTCACGCCTTACTTATCGTCTACAAATTTGAAAACACTTTGACAGAACCAAAGCAGTATAAAATAAATATTCATGATTGAATTATGCACTAAATCTGAGAAGTGAAGACATAAGCTAAAATAATTAAATTTTACCATAGAAAGATTATAATTTCTGAGTCATTAGATTGTCTGTCACACTAATGCGACGCAACACTACAATATTTCAAGCCGACTATACATCAAAGTTGGAAAGATGTCAACATTCGTAACGAGCATGGCTTTGATAACAAAAACATCAATTATCTTAGTTTCCACATAGCTGTCCAGATGTTTACACGATTCCCTGGCGAATCTTACATGCAATGTGAAAATGCTGATATGCTTCTCAATAAGTAGTCACTGCACGTTCCATTGGTCTTACTTGTATGCGAGAAAGTCGCCATCAGTATTCTGTGAGGATCCAACTTTAACATCTTTCTCAAGGGACCATTACTTTATAGTTTCTTTTACAGAAATTTTGAAAGTAAAAGTTTCAGAGAGATGCAGCGAAAGTTGCTTCATTGTGTCAGTTACTAGTTTAATTTTAACGAGAAGCACAGAAATAAAATATACATATATACTAACTTGGAATCTTGAACTACACCAATTTTATTTGTATTAAGATTTGAATAAATGTTAAGAAGAAAGAAGAAACACTTATTCTAACTTTTGTAGTTGCCAAACACAGTGCAGAACAATAACACAACAATGTAAATCGATTTAACAAAAAACCCTTTATTGAAAAGGACTCGCATAACATTTTGAAATTCACTCACAACACAGATTTTCAGTCTTAATTACATACTTCACCATAATAAAATAATTTGCCAGAGATAAACAATAAATTTTACTTTAAATAATAGCAGCAATACTTTACCATACAGTCGTAAACAAGATATCTTTATCATAACCATCTCCTTACTAAGCGGTACTAAAGCGTACGTTGAATAAAGATTTATTTTCTCCATCCATTTATTACGTCACGAGGGTACATTGAATAAGTGAACACGTGATAAAGTAATTGAATTGAAATGACATTGAAACTGCGTAGCGATCGTGAGGGTACATTGCGCTACCGCGGGATAATGGCTTTAGAGAAAATTGCTCAGTCAAACGATATTATTATTCAGGCGCTATTTATTCATATCATACATAACACATATTCGCCATTTTCATCACACATCTTACAAACACCTTTATTAGATTTCTTTCACTAATTCGATCCTCTACATGCAAATACAATATAAATAGGAATCTTCAACAATAACATATAAACTTTTCCGCAAAGATGAAATTAGTGTTGGTTGATGACTCACAAACATAATCAAGACAGTATCATTTTAGATTTCTTATAAGAACGTGTTGCAACTATTGTACCGATTCCAAAATATATATTAAAAGAGGAACATCAATTTAGCTTCTCTGAAACACTGTAAATATATCTATTGTTTATGTTAAATAGATCTGTCTGCGTAATCGCCCCCGTTCACTTTCATGCGCCTTGTTTCGTATATTTTATAGTAAAGCGGGAAGCAAATTTGCATTGTTTAGCGTGATTTATAGGATTAGGTAGACTTTCTTTGAATACCAACATCTAGGATATTTAGAGCGGAAGATTTTTGTGTGCACTAGTTTTACTAAACTTACAAAAGTTCGATAGCCCACTTTTGGTTTAAAATACTTGTTAATAATGTCAAGAGGATATCTATCAGATCTTTCAAAAGTAAAATTTATTAATTTTCTTATCATTCCAGACTACAGAAATGAATATTTCGTATTCTTTGTACCCCAACTTGAAGTACCGAGCATGTTAAACACAAAGGGTAGCTGATGTAACCACGAAATCATGACGTCACATATGTGGTGGAGTGTGACGACGGTGAGTGATATTACCATGAAGGCCTCGACACACTAACAACAAGAGGTGGGCGTCCAGCGTCCGACAACATGTAAATAAACATATACAACTTTTTGGTTTTCTTGGAAACACCTAATGATGAAACCGTAGCATTTCCCAGAAAACTTTAAAAAAATTTTATTTTACATAATTTTTTTGCCGTCTCTTTTTATTGTTTACTACGAAAAAATGTCTTCCTTACCTATTTTAAACGTTTAAAAATATAAAAAACCATGTATTATGTTATAGTTATGAGGTATGGTGTTCACTTATCTTAAGTTTTTCTTTTTGCCATACATAACATAGTACTCCAAGAGACAGGCGTCGAAGTATGAAAAATAAAAGATGTAAGAGAAGATTGATGGATGTAAACGAAGCTAGAGAGATTTATCAGGATCGTAGAAAGTGGCGATCGATAGTCTGCCTACCCCAATGGGAACTAATGGCGTGAGTATATTTATGTATGTATGTGTAACATACTCAAATTGCAGCACATGATTCGTGCACTTAATCATCAGTCACCGCCAAGTTAACAGTTTCACGCCCTTTGTATGGCGTGCCGAGACCAATTAGCTGACGACTAATTAGTGGTTACACGCTCTTTAATAAATGAAAGGTTTAAATAAGGTAATGTATACTTATCAAATTATAACACGTCTGTTTAAAATAATTTTTAAAACTTTAAATATCTGTGTAATACCAGCTTCGAATAGTAGTACTCCAGCGGAGGGAAGAGGTCAACTTATGGAACTGGAACATTTAAGTGATTGGTGAGCGATTTGATTATATCTGTAACTTTGAACTGGGGTAGTTTGAACAAATAAAATGTAATCTAAAGTACTTAGTAACAAAACAAATAAAAACATGCATATATTCACGAATATAAATATTATAAATCCTGCGAAGGGGTAGCCAAAGCTAAGGAATTAGAAATTCTCCAGACACTTTTGGAAAGTCGAGTGGGCAAAAGATGGTAAAATAGAGGTAGTTGGTAATGGGTCTTCAAAATTCATAATAGCCTCAATACCGTTAGTCGCCTCTTACGTACACCAACCGGAAGGGGTAGTAAAGGGGTCGGCTGTTCGAAGCCAACATTACACAGCAAACGTTTAAAAACCGAGGAAATGACGGGGTGAATTTATAGACAGCCATTGCCCTCGTTTCGGGTAGCACGCCACATCCGAAAAAAGTTCTTTGAATTTAGTTGCAAATAGTAGTGATATTCTTGCAAATGACCTATATTACGAACACGAGCCTCGTGGTAATTGTTCAAATGTTTCCAATTACAATTTATTTCAGTGTGGTGAAGAATAAGTGATCTAATTAGAAACTGGTCCATTGATTTTTATAGCATATATAAATAAGACAAGATATGTTTTTTTTAATCAAATCGGAATCTAAAACTGTGGCATTTCCTTTACTTCTGCTTGTATATTTATAAGTACTCAAGAAATCTATCTCGGATCGATATATGAGGTTCCGTGGTCTTCACTTCACTTACAACAAGATTACTAAGTTTTGACATAGCAATGAAATAAGGGTATGGATATTTAGTCGAATTTGCTCTATCATTAATAAATTAGAATTCCAATATACACGATCTTCTTAATAATGGTATATATACGCTTGGCGAGAACAATGAAATGTTTGAATATTTTTGAATTATTCGTCGATTTATTAATAAACCAACAACTAAATGCTTAAAAATGGCCTTGATAGGCCTATTTCCATGAGACTAAGACAGTGAGAGTCAATGTCGATCGTTGGATATAACGGGATGACATTGGCGTCCCCCGTGAAACACGGCATACAAAAATGTGGCACAATCCAATTAACACGCTGGATTCCGTCGGATCGGAGCTGAAGCCGCCGACTATTAATAACATACTAAGAATGATGTGCAGTCGCCGACGTATTGTACACCTAACATAGCAGTAATGGTTTGCAATTAATGTTTCTTTTAGCTATAAGTTGCTTTAATGACAATTGCAGACAATATAATAGATTACTCTACTCACTGCTATAAATTTCCACAATAGATAGTCAGAATTAGTATTTTCTTAGCCACTTTTATAATTTCAGGATAATAATTCATGTAATTACTTTAAGAACTGACCTTCCAGCTAGAAAAGCCATGTATTAATCGGTCATTTTCTTATCAGATCTGACCTCTTTAATATGTTTAAATTTCTTCCAGGATTGTCTGTATTTTTACTATATGTAAGTATAAAATTTTCCAGATTTTCAATTCTACTAAGTAAAGGTGGCAATGTTATTCTTTTTCCTATAGAAGACTACATTAGTAATGATTGGTAGATAGTTAATATAATCTCCTAGAAACAAATATTTTCTACCCGTACATGTGCGAAGATGGTCCGAGGCACTATTCATTCAGAATTTTGATTTTACGAAGTAATAAAATGTTCTACCATACCATACCATTTTCATACATTGTTCAAAGAAGTTAGATATAAAGACCAAGACTACATAAATTTATTAGAACGTGCGTACAAGTCGTTAGGTACCGCCTGCGATTTTTGTGATTTATAGTATTAGCTAGAAATGAGGATGTCTGTCGTGTCATGCTTCACGAACGTTTAGTTGGATATTTGCGAATTGGTACTAAAATGAACATAAACCTATATTGCACGACATCGAGACAGATCATTTTGTGCTAAAGACTACGGTGATAGTTTCAAAGTGATTTAATTTTTCCGTGGCATTGGCAGGGGTACTAATGCTTCTGAACATCGCGTGATATTATTGTCACCTGTCAGGGGGCAGGCTTATCGCCGTTCTGTACGAATACTCTATCACACGACTAAGTACAACTTAGCCATGTGGGTTTTCTCACGATGTTTTCCAGCACCTTTTACAACCATTGTAAATAAACCACAAATACGGCTTTAGAAAAAACACACTGTACTTTAGGAAGACAGATAGGCGAGTGTTGAATTAAATACTTTATTGGTGTTATCTGCATTAGTTAATGCAGATAACACCAATCTAAGTCTTTAATTCAAAAACATTGCATTACTTTTATCCAGAATATATCAGAATCATGAAGCATAGGTACCAAAATACAGCAAGCATTCGACGTCATACGGGCTGCGATATGACGGGAATAAAAGCTGTGAACGTCACACATGACGTAACAGATGTGCGCTTAATATAAAAAATGCGATGTGATTTTTGGAGTAAAAACGAAAAGAATTTGTAGGTTTCCTTTTTGAAGTTTAGAGTTTTGTGTCTATTGTCATGCCAAATCTATATTATAAAAATACGGATATATTATACACAGATCAAGTTAGCCCCAAACTAAGCAATACTTTTATTATATTATTAACTCAACAATATATTAATTTGGTCACTACAGATTCGGACAGAGGTATTTTATCTATAATGCAATAATTATTTTATTATACATGTAATCAGTGGTCCTTTCAAGTTGTTATTAATAAGTTTTTACCTTCATTTCGGATGCTCAACTATAATCTCAAAAAGAGGAAGTCAGAACTTCAGTACAAAATATTCTTCTGCCACTTTTGGAAGTTGATTGGGGAAAAGATATTCAAGTTAAAAGATGGTTAGAATTTTATCTGTATCCGTATGGCCCTAGAATCATTTGAAACGCTCAACCCGTACGACACCCACGGAAAGAAATTTAAGTGCTTTTCCAACCGACAGAATCATCTTTTATGTTAGGCAAATAAAGTTTCCTATTCTATATTTCATGGTATAACAATCTATTGATACGCAAAGCTACCAAGACGTCGTGGGTAGACGGGCGCCGTTCTGATAGTTCCGGAAGGAGCTCTGGACTACCGGGGGCTTTAGTGGATTGGGGAATAAGACATAAGATTCCTATCAATTACAATAATTTCTGAATAATTAATTACAGGCCTAATAGTCTTATTATTTAATTGTTATTATTATAACTCAACAGTAATTAATAAATATTTAACATGTTATGGTTCGGTTACAAATAATATTAATTGAAAAATATTTAGAATATATAAAAATAGAGTGCCAAATTGCAAGGTACAAATCCTTCACTTCTTTGCAAGTAACAAATTAAAATGAGATATAATAGGCTATTTGACTAAGTTTTGAAAACTATCTTACGGTGTTAATTTGTTTATAAGGAGCCCTAAAAAAATATTTTTCTATCTTCATTTTAAATAGTTTGTTAAAAAATCGAAAAAGAAAATGCAATATTCAAATGTGCCGCGAAAACGCGACTTTAAGTAATATGGCGTCAATTCCGCATTAAACACCAATGAGCGAAGCGATACACAGTGTTTTAGCGCGATCTACGTCATTATAGAAATAGCCAATCACGGTCGTTTTTAGTCACGTGACAGTTGCATCAAAAATACATATTTAAGAAGACGGATTTTAGTGAAATAATGTAATATTTTTATCTCGCATTATTACATATTGCTCCAAAAAAGAAATATTAAGACTAATGAAATAAAAGAAATGTATATTTTTATTACAGTCAAATAGCCTAAAATTTTCAAGGAATATTTATAATTTCTAAGACAACTCTATCCTCATGAATAGAGTTCAGCTGGTTTGCCAATGAAGCCAGCCACATCAGCTCATCTACCCTATCATTGTTGGCTAACATGTAACATTTATCAATTGTATCGCTGTCATCTCTACCTTAGGCCATAAACCAAAGTCTAGCGTTGGAAGTCGCGCGCCGCCCCGCTATTTTGGTCGCGGCATCAGTTGAATAACCTCCATTCAGCTATGCGCTTCGGACTAGAATCCAACTGTATTAGACTGTACTCCACTCGGTAATTGTCCACCCACAACTTTACCACTAGACCAAATATCACTTTTAGATGGCGTTTTTTAGCTCGTATTTATAGTATTGTATTGATTTTTTATATATGGATCATAGTACTAGTTTCGTTGCCTGGTTAAAGCATCTTACTGTATTCATCACAGGAGTTAAATTTTATGGAGTGTACGATATATAACTTTTGAATTTAAATTTTAAGTGAATCGAATAAGGAATGATTGGAATAAATACTATTTTAAAAGATGCCCGCCCCATATTTCTACTTATTGATAATAATTAGCGATATGAGTTCTTAAATATTATATTCTCATTATGATCACGAACTTACGTTACGAAATAAACATTTGTCCTAATGATTTTGGATATGCAAATACAAAGGGAAGAGTGAAATAATGTTCGAACGAATGTCGTACCTAACATTAAATTTAAATTTACACTAAAGCTTTAATAGCTTGTTTACATGTTTCGTTCATTCTGGAACGGTACGAACGCTGTCATATTTTAAACATTATTAGGATTAGTAAATAAATAAATTTGCCGTGTAGTGTCGGCTTAGAATAACACTACCCCATTTCTACCCGTGGGTAAGAGGCGACAAAGGGTATAGGGGCTTTTTAAGTGATTTTTGGGCGATGTGGTTGGAGACCCGTCACCAAAAACATTTATTATAACCATCTTTTCCCAATCAACTTCCAAAAGTGGCTAAGGGATTTTTCTTTCCAAAGCTCTGTCTGTGGCTACCCCGTTAAGGGATTTATAGCCGTGAGTATATGTATGTAAATAAATAAAAAAGTGTTCAAGCGATTACTATATTTCGATTTACATAGAACATCGGTGTAGTATCGGCTAGTATAGCACTAACACTACTCCGCAGGTGTTGCAAGTGGCGAATTTGATTTTGGAGCTTTTTAAGTGTTTGTGGGCAAAGTGGTTGGAGATCCAACAGTTAAAGTCATTTATTTTACCATTTTTCACCCACTCAGTTTCTAAAAGTGGCCAATGAATTTCAAATTTTGAAGCTTTGAATACCTCTTATCTGGGATTCACAGTCGTGATTTATGAATAAAAGTCTTAACAAACATGTGTAGTTTCTTTTGAATATAAAGATACAATTAGGTATGCAGGGGCAGTGACATTGGCTACCGTACGTCAGAGTTGACATACTATATTCATGTAATAAAATAATGAGAAATAGTTCGCATTAATGCTTGTTTCAGATCTTAGGGCGAACTGCCAATAAACACGCTTTAGTGTTAAAACATTTTTAGCTATTTATTAAGCGCTTACATATAGGTGCTTGTTTATTTCTATAAAAATACTTTTATTTGGTCTGAAATTAAGCAAATGTAATTTAAGCTAGCTAAGGCACTGGACTTTTATAAATCAGTTTTTTTTATTGGAATGAGTTACGTAATGTTTAAATAAAAACAAAACATTGCCGTGATGAGCTGTCAATTCTTAAGTTCCCCGTGTATTGTGCTTTCGATATTGTTTGCTTTGAAGCCATATTGCTTATTTTCTATAACTAAATACGGTTAGCTAACAAAATCAATTAAAATGCAATCCTGAGCCCTGGATCCAAACGTTCAAATCTGACGTTGCGACAATTTTACAAGACAGCAAAAACTGTTACAAAACGGGCTAGATTGAGGACATGTCAAAGAGATTAGCTTATAATAGAACTACAAAAGGAAATGGGTCAATCGTGACTTGTGCAAGTATTCCACTTGAACACGAACAGCCTTTACGAGATAGTTGTCACTCAATATGTTCTAGTAGTTAGATACAACTTGCTTGACACACTAGTTAAAAAACTTCACATGCTTCGTTATCAATAAGGTACTCCCAGTTTTAGAAAATCTTTTAACATTGAGGATTATTATGGGTAGGTCTTTGCACTGTCCCTCATCAAATTTTGTCTTCCAATGTAAAGGTAAACTATTATTACAAAAACTAGAGTACAAATATAATAAAGGATTTCTTTTGAGCAACTTTGGTAAAATATTTCTTAGAAGTATTTTTTTCATGAGAGATCTCTCATAAAAAATGTTTTTGTTGAACTCTTTTCCAACAAATTTTCGTATCCCAAGCCAAACGCAGTCATCGTGATATAATGAGAGATAAATATTGGCATATCTGATCAACTAAAAAACAGTCAGTTCTAAACATTGTCCAACAATAAGCAAAATACAATACTTTTTAGATTATTTTTATTTATAATTACTTAATAGTTCAGTTTATATAAACATGTTGTGCTTCCCCCAATATCTAACAAAAACATAGCAATATTCAATATGGCCAAAGAAGTAAAGGATAAGTCAGAAATAGTCTGATTACTAATAAATAAAGAGTAAATATGTCTTAATTTAGATTCATCAGACTATTTTAAATCTTTTTTTGTTCATGAAAACCTCATGTGGGGATTATTACTAATAAATAAAGAATAAATAAAGGAAAGAAAAATTTCAACACAGGCGGGACGAAATTTTTCTTTCCTTTATTTATTCTTTATTTATTAGTAATAATCCCCACATGAGGTTTTCATGAACAAAAAAAGATTTAAAATAGTCTGATTAATCTAAATTAAGACATAAATTCAATTTAATTTTAGCTTTGTTTTAACACTCAATAAAAATATTTGATTTTGATTTTAATATTCATGAAGAAAATTCTCAGTGATATTGTTTTATTGGAGTCACAGGCATATAAAAAGAACATATAAAATAAAACAAAAATGATAATTTATCTTCCTTACTAACAATCTATTTAAATTTAGTTTGGCTGTTGAACGTGATATTTTTATGCACTAGACTGAAAGTCAAAAATGAATTGATATAAACTTGGAGGATTATATATAAAAATGAAAAGAAAATTTGGTAATTAAATTACTAGTGGTTTGGCTTATATCACTATTCAGTATTTGATCAAATAGTAGCAGGTAATTACAATGAGGAATCTAAACATTTTTAGTTATTATAAAAATATTTGTAATGTTTACAATTCTTTAATTATTTTAATACCCAAAGAGTAAAATCATGATTTTAAACCCTATCTCTGGGATTTTGAATTGACTCTACTACAAGGTGCAACAGATGCTTAATTATTTTTTGGTCAGGGTACTATTTTGAATTGGTTCATAAATACAGATCAGTAATGAGAACTAGCTACAACGGCCAAGTTGAGCATTTACTAAATAAAGACTTAAATTTTATTAAGTAGTCATGGGTGGTATAGGAGGCAACTTATGGTTTCAGCTATCTCAGTTCATCATATTTTCTACTACCTTGTGATGTTGTATACTGGCTTGTGTAGGCTGAATGCGCAAGCATTTACATTCAGCCAAATGTGCAATATGGGTATGCCCACAATCTTTCTTCTTTTAAATTAAATAAAAGAAGAATAAAAGGATTTTAAGGGATTTTTGGGCGATGCGGTTGGAGACCCATCACCAAAACCTTTGTTTTACCATCTTTTCCCCACTCAACTTTCGAAAAGTGGCTGAGGAATTTCTAATTCCTTAGCTCTGGCTACCCCTTCTCGCGATTTATAGCCGTGAGTATATGTATGTATGTAAGAATAAAAGAGCATGAATGAAATGATTGATGAATGTAAAGGAAGCTCAAAAGGTTTGCCAGGATCATAAAAAGGGAAGGGAGGAAGTCACGTGATGTTCAGAAGTATTAGTACCTCTGCCAGCCCCCTCGGGGATATTCGGCGTGTATGTTATGTTATGATAAGGGATGATTGATAGCCTACCCGAATCCCAAATGGGAATTAATGGTATAAGTATATATATGCAAAAACATTTAAGACAATTCAACAACATGATAAATTTTATTTAAGTTTGAATTCATAAACTGACTCCAACTTAACAAAAAATTATTTTTTTAACTTTAACACTGTTTATATTAAAAAATAATTACAACACTTGACCAGACAGTCTGAAAACCTTTTAGGTTTTTAGTAGACTGTCAGCTCGGCTTTTTATTTAAATACATATTTACGTATGCTTATATTCTAAAACAATACATTAAATAAATAGAAGAAAGACATGTGCATTTATACATCACAGCATTTAGAAAAATGATTTTTAATATAGATAAAACCTGAGTTTTATTTTTATTTTGCAGTTTCGTTACAATAGTTTTCTGTAGATTATTAAGCATATTTGGCATTATGTAGCTCCATACTCTTTCTCCATACATATTATTACATTAAGTTTTTAAATACAGCGGCATATATGACAGATCTTAAATTATCATTTCTTTTGTTTCTACTTAGATTGTTAATTTGTTTATGATATGCTGAAATAATATTAATTTTTACTTTATCGAAAACATTAAATACTTTGCAGAATTCAAATAGCTCATCATAATTGTCTTTGTAAATATGTTTAGTTTTTAAAGGTACAATAAGTTTTAAAATTCTTGCTTGTAAATCATATATTTTGCACAGATATGTTTTGTATGTTCTACCATAACAAGAAAGGCTGTAATTAATTGTTGAATCTGCTAATGCCATATACAGTAGCCTTAGGGTGCCATACGGTACCTTGTATTTCAAAATATTTAATTATGCCTTTATCGCGCTGAGTTTAGTACCTGACAGACATGATCGGTGTGGGGTCCCCAATTGAATTTATGGTTGATTATTATGCCCAAGTACACATGCTGGTTTACCAATTCCAAATACTAACTTACACAATTTTTAAAGGACTGTGTGCACCCCTGTGCACTGTGTATAAGGCTTGTTATATAGCTAATTAGATGGAAGGTCCTACAAAATTAAGTCATATCATGAGATTATTATGTTAAGTATGAATCAACTTCCAAAGTGGCTGAGGAATTTTTAATTCCTTAGCTCTGGCAACCCTTTCTAGGGATTTATAGCTGTGAGTATATGTGTATATGTATGTATGTATGTATGAAAATAGTATTTTATATACAGACAATTTTAAATGAGCCAACTGCCAATAAAATCTTTAAATCTAAATAAAGGGGAGTTCAGACCTTCAGATTTGTAATTCTTCAGCCTCATTTAGAAGTTTAGTGGCCATTTATTTTCCAGATTAAAGGATGTTTGGCCAGCCGCATCACACAGAAACTTTAAACTTTAAAATCCTTTAAAGCTTGTGTGGGAATAAATGTAGCCCGCTCTTTAAATACATAGATAAACTTGAAACAAATACCTTGGTATGTTTCAGATTTGGTTTGATTAGCAATATCAGAGTTATCACTTATCATCACACTTTATATCACACTAGAATGCAGATCTACTCATCTTGTAGTAATTATCTTAAAGAAAACTACTTCCTAAATCGTAAATTGGTACAGTGTATTTGATTTTAGAATAATAATACTTAAATAATAACTGATGGGTTTGGTACTCTTATTTCTCTAATTGATATTTTACACTAAAATGCATGAATTAGACAAAAACCTAAAATACAGCAGTAGTAGAATATTTTTTTTACTATATAAAAACATAGAATTCTATAAATAAAATCTAATATAACCTAAATATAAGATATATATCAGAATTTACTCAAAAAAAATGCAAATGCTTGCATATGAAATGTCTAGAAAAGAAGACTCTTTAAACAAGTAACATTATTATCTTAACAAAACTTAGAATCTAATAGGTCATTAGAATTTACCAATATTTTGATATAAACTCTACATCATAAGTTAATTTGGCTGTATGATTTTGTAGATATAAACAGTAAATGTTTGTTATCAATAGGTCTTTTTGATAATTTTACAAGAAATAAGTACTAATTGTTTACTTAAATCAACTAAGAACTTTATATCAATTTTTTTACAGGTGAACTTAAAACAAATTTAAAATAATATTTCTAATGGAGATTCCCAAATAATTAAATAAGCTTCCTTACCTACGAGGGAGTAAACAGAATTATCAAAGAATCGTAAAAACAAAGTTTTCAAAAGTTTAAACTTTGAAAAGAGGGAGATAGAGATAAAATATTCTAATGATGATTCATACTCGTAAAGTTTTGGCCGAGGCTATTTTCACCGAAATTCTTTTTTTATATATGGCACAGATAAATATAAATAATGGTTATACGGCCCTGGTTTCTCAATCTTTTGAGCCAACCGAAAATCTAAGTTAAATTGAGAATGAATCAAACCCTTAGTAAAAGCATTAAACAAAGCACAATAAGTAACAAAACTAAGAAGCTTTATTTCCAGGAGCTTTAAATAGAATTTTAGTATACAATAAACGGTTTCTTTTTGATACTCTTTGTTTTGCAACTTAAACTAAAGTATTCCAGTAATTGGCCTAGACCTCGCTTTTTTAACATACCCTTTTTAGATTATAAATCGATAAAGGACATCAAACTTAACAACTTTGCCCATGGAATGCCTATCTAAAATATTGTAATTTTCAAAATATAATAAGAATTAAAAATTGTCGTACCTAGTTCAAACTGAGAATGTATACAATGAGATTCCTTGCTTCAGTGAAAATAAAAAATAAAAAAAAACATTTGATCTATGGTGTAAACAAAAACATAACCTCTTTCGGTATTTTCCAGTTCAATCGCTCGCTTACCGGTTTATTTTCATGATATTATTTTTCAACGACGATCAATACAACTGGAAAATACAGAAAGAAGTTATATTTTTGTTTACAGAGCGAAAAGCATATATCAGATGTTTTTTTTTTATTTTTTATTTTCACTGAAGCAAGGAATCTCATTCTATACATTCTCAGTTTGAACTAGGTACGACAATTTTTATTTATTATTATATTTTGAAAACTACAATATTTTAGATAGGCATTCCATAGGCAAAGTTGTTAAGTTTGATGTCCTTTATCGATTTATAATATAAAAAGGGTATGTTATAAAAGCGAGGTCTAGGCCAATTATCGGTTTTTGCTTGCACAACTACAACAGCTCACAACAAATAACATTATTATCATCCCACATTGGAGTCAATTAAATATAAGCGAGAAAACTGAATAAAATCTATTAAACATTCCATTAATTTCATATCCATCCATCCATCCACGTCAATATTCGGTGTCAATAGCCAAACATTGGCGGAAACGTCAACTAAACATCACAGCTGATCTTCCCGCCAAAAGGAGATTTTTTCATATTTTTTCGGTAAAATCAGCCGCGGCGTAAAGTTTTGAATCCAGCTGATGTCATTTACGTTTCAAAGTTGATGTTATTTCTTTAACCTAATTTACCATAAATTTTCTTAAGTAATGATCTGAAGTAAAATATATAAATCATGTTTTAAAATAAATAAGTGACGCAAAGCACGAAAAACAGCTAAACAAAAATCGAAGTGGGTATTTGATCAACATGCATGATGTCGGTAAACTTATGTAACAGCAAATAAAAAATAACTTAGTAAAAGACAAAGAAAATAAATTTATCTTATTAGAATGGATTATCTTGCGTAGGAGGCGTAAATACCTTAGATTTTATGTGTAATCCAATATCCAGATGAGAATGAAAATTCTTTTTACACAGAAAAAACACAGTAATTCATTTGAAGGCATACACTATCACAAAGTTCCACTACACATACATTCACTTCTATTGTTACTAATTTGTGAATTTATCACAAATTGCGCCATTTTCGTAATAAACTTGAGGAACAGCACAAGGCGATAGCTGCCATCTTTTTTGTCAAATGTCTAAAACTAAATTTAGCGCCTCAAACGAACTCTAGCGTTATTTTTAGAAAGTTTAGTCACAATTTACAAGTTTCAATTGCCCAGTAATGCCATCTGGTTTTTATTTGTAACATAAGCAAGTAGTTGCGCTACTCACCGCTAGAGGACATTACCTACATCTTTGAACGCGACACATTACCGGGTCGGGTACACAACACATACACACATAACATTATGGAAGTAGACAGACCCCAAGTGAGTATGATTTTTCACTCAGAACAGAAGATACTTGGATACTTTGGTTGGATAGTGTAAGCCGTATGACGTTTCACGTTGATCTCATATAGTATGGCCTTGCATAATGCTATCCCAATTACCAATAAACTACCTTTTATTATTGGTTATTGGACGTATACTTGAATAAAAACCGATTTAAGTAAGTTAGCAACCGTGATAGCCCAGTGGGTAGAACACTCGGTTATCGTGCAAACGACTAGTGTTCAAATCCTGGGTCGGGCCTACACCAATTTGTCTTTTCTAAAGACATATGTGTGGTTAATTTATCATGGTTGTTAACGGTGAGGGAAAACATCGCGAGGAAACCCACATGGCTGAGTTGTACTTAGTCATGTGACAGTGTATTCGTACAAAACGGCGATAGGCCTGCCCCCTATCACGTGAGTACACTGTCCATGCAAAACGTGGGTACTCTGAACACCAGGTGACAAAGTCACGTGATGTTCAGAAGTATTAGTACCTCTGCCAACCCCTTCGGGGATATTCGGCGTGAACGTTTATGTTATGTTATGTTATGTTAAGGCGTTCCTACGAGAAAATTCGTTATTTCGGTGTTTTTCAAACGTTTCTGTGATGATAATACAGTAAGACTTCCCGCGACCATGATAACTGAAAAGTTTTCGAAACGTCGGGCTTTAAAAAACCATGTATTAAGACGCGATTAAAATATCCGAAAGTCAAAAGTTGTTTTAATTATAATGTGCAATTGTGAAAGTCTTAGAAAAGTTTCTGTGATGATTTGAATAAATTTATATAGATACATACATATACCCACGGCCATAAGTTCCATAAAGGGATAGCCAGAGCTTCAGAGCTAGTAACTCTCCAGCCGCATTTGGAATATGGTAGAGGAGAAGATGTTAAAAATAAAGCATTGGTGATGGGTCTACAACCGCATCGCCCAAAAACTACTTAAAAAAGCGCACACCCTTAGTCGCCTCTTACGACACCCTGTGGGTAGAAAGAGGTAGTGACTTTCTAAGCCGGCTACAATTATATGTTAATTGTTATTGTAAGTACATACATAAATATACTCGCGCCGTTAGTAAAGTTCCCATTGGGGTAGCCAGAGACTATCGATCGCCAGTTTCAAACTTCTCCAGCTTCGTCTACTTTCAGATGAAAATATACATACATACATACATACATATTCTCACGCCGTTAGTTCCATTGGGGTAGGCAGAGACTATCGATCTCCACTTTGTACGATCCTGGCAAACCTCTCTAGCTTCATTCACATCCATCAACCTGTATGAAAATACATGTTTTTTTTATTCTTCGTACTTCGGACACCTGCCTTTTTGAGCACATTTTCTATTTGATCCAAATGTGTCCTCCGAGGTCGTCCTCTACTAACATTACTTTCCACATTGGCTCTATATATCTCTTTTACCAATTTACTGTCAACCACCCTCTCTATATGCCAAAACCATCTCAACATTCCTTTTTCTGTCTTTCTTACAATATCATCTTTTACATAACACCTCTCACGAATCACGTCATTCCTCACACGATCACATAATCTCACATTACAAACTTTTCTGAAAATGAAAATATGGATCTTTTCATAAATGCTCTTTTATTCTTCGCACTTCAGACGCCTGCCTTTCTAAGCACATTCTCTATTTGATTTAAATCTGTCCTCCGTGGTCGTCCTCTTTCCTTTCACCAATTTACAATCATACTGCTTTTTGGGATTTATAACCGTGCTTATATGCATATGCGTTATAAATTATGTGCTGTAAATTTTATATTCAGTTCTACAGAATATTTTAATTAAAAAATCTAGCTTTATTTCTCAGACTGGTTTTCAGGTTGGTTCATTTCTGGTTGTAAAACGTTTTACCGAAAGTCGTGGGTCCGAAGCACGCAAGCTCAAAAACATATCTATTCTAGTGGGACGCTGGCACGAAAGCACATAGAATCTAAAACTGCCTGTGCGAATCACGATATCTAGAAAATAATGTCAAATGGTTCATCAGATAAAAAACACGTTATATTTAATAGATATAGTATTACAATTAAAAGTTCGAGTTATTTTATTGGAACACTAAAACGAAGCTTGGTTCTAGGATCTATTTCTGAAGCGGTACAAAAGATAAAAGTACATAAAAGGTAACTTTCGTATTCCTATATCATACTTGAATCTAAATTTTGAGGTAATCGCCACAGTACATATACTTAACTTAAATGCCTGGATCCGAAACTCACAACAAAACTATGTCGCGGTGTCGATGTCGATATCATCATAACACTAGTATTAGCTAAGTAATTGTTTGTGTAGTTACATTTTTCCTCGCTATTATGTCACATTTGCAGATCCACTAACGTAATGGGTAGCCAGAACAAAAGCGGCGCGCACTTTCACTGTCTATTACGCTCTAGGATTGTGCAAATGAATGTAAAGAGTTTCACCGGCTGCTAATATATACTAACCAGGGAACTCACCGGGTAAACAGTTTAGCTGAAAATATTTACGTATGTTGATTATGCTTACTTGCACTGAAAGCATCAGTTTATATTTGCCTCGTCGATTTGCTTACATAAATTTACACTATATTGCCTTTTATTATCTCTAAATAGTCTGAGGAATAGCGGCTAACTGGGAGTCAGCTCGCACTCGTAGCCTAGGGTTCAACTTAACGCTAACTTTCAAGCCCTATATCCCCAAAGGGTTAGCAGAGGTATTAATACTTATTGTCACCTGTAATTCGGAGTACTAACGTAGTAGGGGGTATGCCTCTCGCCGTGTTTGTGCGAATATACTTAGTCATGTGGGTTTCCTCTCAATATTTTCCCACATCGTTAGCAACTATGATATATAAACCACATATATGACTTTGAAAAAGACACATTAGTGTAAGCCTGACTTGTGATTTGAACCCACGCATCTGTATGATAGCCACCTGACCTCCACAGGTCTACCTATTGAGCTATCACCGTTGTCGTCTGGGGTTCTTAAGGTGCCGTTAGTGCAGCGAACAGAGTTTTTGAAACATTATAATGCGTATGTTTATAACAATATGGTTTTGAAAAAAATACATCAAAATCTTGAGGCTTTTCTGCTGTAAAATTGGCGATTCGAAACATGATTAATACGTTTTCGCTCGATAGAAAAAAATCGCCAACATACCTCTAATTACACTCTTTAAAATGGTTATATATTTTATTTATTTTACCTACTTACATATAACTTGCATCATAATTTGAGCATTTGTATTTCTAATAATAATTGGCGATTAGTTTTCTTTTTAATTAATTCAATAAAACAAATATTTTAAAAACATTGATATTCGCAATCCTACTCGTGCCCGAGCGCCGCCCGCCGCCCGCTCCGCTCAGTGCTCGGCGAGCTGCTTTAGGGGATGGACCTATGTCGCGCGCGCCTTGTGTTACAGATCTTACAATTTACGCGCGTGCGGCGCCGTTAGTGTGCGAGTGACCTATCTGTATACGATGCGCGTCAATGTAGGCGTGAGAATGACCGTGCGTACGGTTAGCATTAGCAAATATAAAAGAATTCATTCAATTCATAGATTGCACTCATTTTTATATTTTACTAGCGACCCGCCCCGGCTTCGCACGGGTGCAATGCAAAATATACCTACTACAGAATGTCCTTATACACAACGTTCACAGCTTTTTTGTCATTAGCCAATACAAACCTGTTTTGCTTAGACGTTACTCTTGACAGCGCGACATATAATTGGCCATGTGAAAAACACTCAACACTCAAGTCTAATCCTGCAACGTTAAAAGTTTGACCCTGCGATTTATTAATGGTCATTGCAAAAGATATTTTTACCGGAAATTGTAGGCGTTTAAATTGGAACGGTAAATCTGATGGTATCAGAGGAATTCGGGGAATTAGTACATCTTCTCCGGTACCACATCCGGTGAGTATTGTGCACTCTATTGTGAATTTTTTTAGTGATTTTACCAGCAAACGTGTGCCATTGCAGAGCTTAGGAGGCGCTGCAAATCATAAAGTGCTATAAGGCAAAGCGCGGCCATCGACGCGCTATTTATAGGCACGCGCCGCCCGGCGCAAACAACTACGACCCTGCATTTTAAATTTGTAATATCTTCGGTAATATTTACTTAAATCACATGCTGTAAAAAGCATATTGATCTATAATAAATGCACAATTTATTTAAGGTACTTAATTGGATAAGGATTAATGCTGTATTGTTTAAAATCACTTCGTAAATAACCATTTTTTAGTAAAGAATAAAAATGGTTATGCTGGGTTATCCCTAAGAGATAGACATATACCATCGCGGACTTTTTTGTTGAACTTTATAAGGTGAACAATACTGTAGTACATTATTTTGGTCTTTCTCGTAGGGTTCAGCCAGCGTTTGCAATATAAGCGCAAAAAAACGTGCTTATTTACGACATCACATTAGAAACCTTTAAATTTATCAGTGTTTCTCTACTATATTATGCATTTATTATACATACAAACCTTCCTTAAGAATCACTCTATCTATTAAAAAAAACCGCATCAAAATCCATTGCGTAGTTTTAAAGATCTAAACATACATACGGACATACAGCGAAAGCGACTTTGTTTTATACTATGTATTGATTGTTTAATTTATTAGGAATGGGAAAGAGAACAAAACCGTTAAAGTAACTTCTAATTTCAATTAATAATATTAAATAGTTACAGGTGTAAACTGAAAATTATATACATACATATACTCACGGCTATAAATCCCTTAACGGGATAGCCAGAGCTTTGGAATGAGAAATTCCTCAGCCACTTTTGGAAGTTGATTTGGGAAAAGATCGTAATAATATATGATTTCGGTGACGGTTCTCCAACCACATCGCCCCAAAAATCACTTAAAAAGCCCCTATACCCTTAGTCGCCTCTTACGATCACGGGTAGAAATGGGGTAGTGTTATTCTAAGCCGACACGACACGACAAAAGTAATGAAATTATCACTGTAATAATTTTGTTAAACTGACCGGGGTAGACAAATCTATCGTATCGTTATTTTTATACGACGACGATATGATAGTCCAGTGGGTAGAACACCCGCCCGAAAACAGAAGGGCGTGAGTCCGAATCCTAGGTCGGGCCTACACCAATTTGTCTTTTCTAAAGTCATATGTGTGGTTAATTTATCATGGATGTTAACGGTAAGGGAAAAATCGTGAGGAAACCCACATGGCTGAGTTGTACTTAGTCATGTGACAGTGTATTCGTACAAAATGGCGATAGGCCTGCCCCCTATCACGTGAGTACACTGTCTAAGCAAAACATGGGTACCTTCTCTGGACACTAGATGGCGCTGCCATGAGAGTTCAGAAGTATTTGGTACCTCTGCCAACCCCTTCGGGGATAAACGGCGTGAACGTTTATGTTTATGTTATGTTATATTTTATATTGTAAACGGCCATGGTAGAAACTATTTTTGAAATTGATAACCTAGGGTAAGCGATACAGTTTTCGTCACCCTGACTGTTATAACCATTCGTAAATATTTTTGAAAGAAAATGTAAATAATCATAAACAAATGTCCGAACCCATACCATAGAAAATATTTGGGAGTGGCTAAAACTGTCGAGTTGACAATAACTGTATTGCTTACCCTACTGTATGTTTTTAAAACGCGCGCACGGCGTCGCGTCGAGGAGACGGCCGCTCGATCGGCGCGTAGGCGCTTCCCCGCGCCCGCGGGGGCAGCACCCCCTCAGATGATATTTTTCGCTGAACCAACGGCGCCTTAACCAATAAATCTATAAAATAAGCAAAAAAACATCAAAAGTCCTTTTGGGATTTAGCCAGAGCTTTATAATAAGAAATTACTCAAACACTTTTGGAACGTGAGTGGGCAAAACAAATGAATTTGGTTGGCGATTAGTCTAAAGCCACATCGCCCAACAATAATTATTATAATTTGAAATGCCCAAATTTCGGGCTATTCTGTGCCCACAATTTAATTACATTAAAATTTTAAGAATGATTCCTTACCAACATGGGATGTATACCTATGTAACATGGGATATAACCTGCGGTGTAGTGACATATGGACAGACAGTGATGTCTTTACCTAGTAATAAGGTTCCGGTTTGCCTTTCTTGCGATGAACCCTACAATGGGTGTCCAAATCTGCCAGTCCTTAAGACAGATCTGGCCACCAATCTAGGATTCACATTGGTGACATTAGTGTGTTTTAGAAATGCGCGTAGAGGCCTAAGTTGACTTTGATAGAGCGCTAAATGGTTGTCCCGCCGTTTTTTCACTTAATTTAAGGGCTACATGATTGTGGCATAGCTGATGCAAAAATGCTTCCTTAGAATACTCTAGAATGGCGTTAGTTGTAATGTTCTTGTTCTTCCTTGATGGCGTAACTAAACGCTTTCACTGCTATTTTCCGCTTGCCTTATCTTCCAGCCAGAGAGTTCTACCTACATTTGTTTCTAATATTTTCCTAGATTTAACGTGCTAAAAGGACAATTGGAGGAAAAATATATATTATTGAATTGACGTCAAACGTAAAGTATAGATTGTACACGTTAATGTCCTCAGTACAGAGTAACAACAGGCTGATTATGTAACGCCATTCAACGGGAAATTAGTTGTTTTCTGCGCATAAATGAGTTATATTTGTAAGTCACTTTTTACTACATAAATTGCAACTCTTTGTCATAACCGGGGAAGTTCTCAAATGGTCGGAAGAATAGGTATAGATCATTTATCTACTTTTATTAACGTCCATTTACTCAAGATATGGTTCCCCTTGGGACAGCCAAATGCTATCGATTGCCACTCGAGTACACTCCTGACAAACCTCTCTATCTTCCCTAACATTCACCATTCTTTATTTATGAGTAATAATCCCCACATGAGGAATTCATGTCAAAAAACATTAAATTATTCACCATTCTTCCCATACTTTTTAACTGTTCTCATTTCGGACTCCCACTATTGTGTCGGGCAAATTACCAAGTAAATGAACACATTACCGTATTCTGCACTCTAACACAACTTAGATTTTTGAACATTGATCCCAGCATCGTATAATAAGTATTTTTAAAAACTATATAATAGCCGTGTAGTGTCGGCTTAGAATAATGCTACCCCATTTCTACCCATGGGTGATCGTAAGAGGCGACTAAGGGTATAGGGGCTTTTTAAGTGATTTTTGGGCGATGTTGTTGGAGACCCGTCACCAAAAACATTTATTATTACCATCTTTTCCCCACTCAACTTCCAAAAGTGGCTGAGGATTTTTTTATTCCAAGGCTCTGGCTACCCCGTTAAAGGATTTATAGCCTATATGTAGTATATGTATGTATATAAGGGAAGTATAAAAAGATTGGAGTCCCCATTTATACGATTGGTGCACACACGATTGTACACGTTAATGTCCTCAGTACAGAGTAACAATAGGCTGATTATGTAACGCCATTCAACGGGAAATTAGTTGTTTTCTGCACATAAATGAGTTATATTTGTAAGTCACTTTTTACTACATAAATTGCAATTCGTTGTCACAACCGGGGAAGTTCTCAAATGGCCGGAAGAATAGGTATAGGGATAGATCATTTATCTACTTTTATTAAAGTCCATTTACTCATGCTATGGTTCCCCTTGGGACAGCCAAATGCTATCGATTTCCACTTAGTACACTCCTGACAAACCTCTCTATCTTCCCTAACATTCACCATTCTCCCCAAACTTTTTAACTGTTCTCATTTCGGACTCCAACTATTGTGTCGGGCAAATTACCAAGTAAATGAACACATTACCGTATTCTGCACTCTAACACAACTTAGATTTTTGAACATGATCCCAGCATCGTATAATAAGTATTTTTAAAAACTATATAATGGCCGTGTAGTGTCAGCTTAGAATAATACTACCCCATTTCTACCCATGGGTGATCGTAAGAGGCGACTAAGGGTATAGGGGCTTTTTAAGTGATTTTTGGGCGATGTGGTTGGAGACCCGTCACCAAAATCATATATTATTACCATCTTTTCCCCTCTCAACTTCCAAAAGTGGCTGAGGAATAATTGATTCCAAGGCTCTGGCTACCCCGTTAAGGGATTTATAGCCGTGAGTATATGTATGTATATAAGGGAAGTATAAAAAGATTGAAGTCCCCATTTAACGATTGGTACACACACCTTTGCCCCGCCGCCAGGGCGGCCCTCAGCTGCCCGGCACACATAAAGTCATCAACCCCGCATAGGCCACAGGGCTAGCAGCTATCAATCCTTTCGAAAAACATAATAAAACAATAGAAATCAGCTGCAGAGAGCCCAATAGGCCTCTTACCACTGGCACTTAACTTTACCATCTTCTCCCCAATTGACTGCCAAAAGTGGAAAGGGATTTTTAATTCTGAAGCTCTGACTAAACCTTTTGGGAATTTATAACCGTGATCATGTGTTTGTAAGCAATTTTAACAGTTTGTATAGAGATAATGTTCCTAGTTTTTCGAAATAAATAAAATCTTAAACATCGGGATTACTCATACAATTATTTAAGTTTTGGTATTCCGTAGTGTTTTGATCTCTACTCGTAGAATAAGTATACCTTATTGTATTTGGAGGGACATAATATATCTTTGCTGTGTAGTATCGGCTTAGAATAGCACTACCATATTTCTTCCGGTGGGTGTACGTAGGAGGCGACTAACGGTATTGGGGCTTTTAAGGGATTTTTGGAAGACCCATCACCAACAACCTTTATTTTTACCATCTTTTCCCCACTCAACTTTCCAAAAGTGGCTGAGGAATTTCTAATTCCTTAGCTCTGGCTACCCCTTCTAGGGATTTACAGCCGTGAGTATATGTATGTATGTATGTATAATATATCTTTAAAGAAGTTTAAGGATCATTGCTACACAGCGGTAGCTTTGACACATAGTTATGTGTCAGTGGTATTAGTCATGGTTCGTACCACAATGTCTTGCACCACGTTATTTGATTATTCAGTTTGGGTACGAAATGAGTAACACATTTTGTGGTTTCACTTTAAAACATTGACAGTTGACATACCTAAAAAATATTTATTTTAGGTGGCTAATTCATTGCAAGGTTACCAGGATCATACAAAGTGGCGACCACCAATAGTCTCTTCCCACTAGACTTGTTCCCGGTCGGTCAGTTTTGAGAGCGATCTTAACTAGTTCATTCGTTTTCGTGAACTAGTTCAGCTTTCTAGTTCTATTAGTTCTCTTAGTTCAGCAGATCTATACATTAATAGAGACATAAATTCAGTTGAACTAAACCATATTGTGAATCTTATAGTTACGTCGACCTAAACAAATACCGATTATAAAGTTCCCACCCCAATGGGAACTAATGGAGTGAGGATCCCTTTTTTATTATTATTAGATTTTGTTATCCGAATAGGGTGACCTGTTCTTCGCTACTACACTCATTCTGCCTACTCGCTGTAATGAAAGCCTTAACCATGTATTTAACGAATCCAGATTAATTTCTTGAGTAGCATAGAGGCTCGTCCATCGCCAGGAACAGGATGTGAGCTCACACCGACAGTATTTCATATTCTTACAAGCCTCGAAACTTCCGATTTAAACTGGTTTCCAAGAGAAAGCTCTGCTGAACCACATCAAATGGTGACGACTGATGATTACATTGTTTGTTAATCAATGACATAAGCTCTTGGTTACCTACTTTACATAATCCTACAAGGTGTTAAATAATTGTTATATATGCAATATTTTATTATAGCTTAGCGGACTGCCCCGGTTAGGCACAGGTATTTTAAATGAACATACATACATACATATACTACGGCTATAAATCCCTGGAAGGGGTAGCCAGGTCTGAAGAATTTCATTATTCCGAAGCTCTGGCTACCCCTTCTAGATTTTACACTTTAGTAATCAAATGCCACTTAGACGTTGTTAGCATTTGTACTCAGCTTCAGGAAAGGATGCGCTTTTAGCCTGGCCAATAAATGGATATAACAAAAAAACTACTAACAAAATGGTACAGTGGGGAATATTGTCCATATCTTTACTGTTACACCATTAAAAAATTATATTTACTACCGCATACACACCGCAGGAAACGCAACGTCTCGCAATTTGTAATCTGTTATATCTTCCAAAATATCATTCATATCGTATGGTCATCATTGTATTTAAGGTATATAATTGGATAAGGATTAATGCTGCATTGGCTAAAATAGCTTCGAAAATATGCTATTTTTATTTATTGTGGGATACCATACCATAAGAGATAGACCAGGCTACTCAGACAGTTTTGTGAAACTATATTATTTTATTTGGGATACTGGCCAGATATATTTTATTTTGCAATCCTGGTTTCTTGAGAGTAAATATACAACAGAAAATCCAATTTAAAATTTCCCTCCATAAAATTGTACACATGAATCAGTGTGTCCCTGAAAAATGGAACTGCACCGCGAACATTTTCGGGCGATGATTTTCTACGACTTTAAATCTAACTTGAAACCGGATGAATCGATTAATCGCCTTTAAATAGCTTTTATAGGTGAGTCCCTATCTCAATAGAAACGGTGTACCGCTGGGTTAATGAATTTAAGCGCGGTCGCTTAACTTTGAGGGACGAAACATGGAGTGGTAGATTTCTCTTTTTTTTTTACTTTGGGTTAGGAGGCTTTTTTGCTGGGTACCTCACAATCTGACTGAATTTCAGAAGCAGTTGCGGAGGAAATGGTGCGGTGATATGATTAATAAATTCGAAGGCGGTTCGGCCCGCCACTCTTACGACATCGTGATAATTAATAAATTTTGGATTTATCAATACGATCCTGAGACAAAGCTAACGTCGACAGAATGGCTCTTTGAAAACGAACCGAGATGCTTACGAAAGTGAAGCGATTTAGAAGCGCAGGAAAAATTTGAATCGCTAGTTTTTTTATAATAACTGGATATTTAGTCCCGAAACCCTTACGGAACCAAAGTAGCATTACTGCGGAGATTTTGCTACTATGAACATAAACTTGCCGTGTAGTGTCGGTTTAGAATAGCACTACCCCATTTCTTCCGGTGGGTGTACGTAAGAGGCGACTAACGGTATGGGGCTATTAAGGGATTTTTGGGTGATGCGGTTGGAGACCCATCACCAACAACCTTTATTTTTACTATCTTTTCCCCACTCAATTTTCCAAGAGTAGCTGAGGAATTTCTAATTCTTTAGCTCTGGCTACCCCTTCCTGGGATTTATAGCCGTGAGTATATGTATGTATGAACATAAAGCGACCGACTACAGGGCTCCGCAACCTTTTGCTCCACTACGACAACGCGCCAACTCACTCCGCGCTCAAAACAACACGACAAGGGACTCCTCGATACTACGCTAAACTTTGGGTCATCCACCTTGCAGTCCCGACATAGCCCCATGTGAATCCTTTTTGTTCTCAAAAAATAAAAATCTGCTAAAAGGAATACATTTCTTATTGCCGCCGGAAGACCCACTCGCAGCGTTCGAAAAGGCAGTAGAAGAGGTATTAGTGGCGGAATGGAAAAAGTGCTATGAAAATTGGTTTAGGCGTATGAAATTATGTGTTGATGCTGATGATGATTTTGGGGTATTTCGAAAAGACGTTATCAAAATATATTTATACTGCCATAACAAAAATTTGTTTTTCGCAAAATTTTCTGCGTGTCCCACGTAGGTTAAACAGTTAGGTTCAGCTTGCGTTTGCAATGTAAGCGGAAAAAAAATGTAATTAGTTACGACATCACATTAGAAAAATTACAGCATTTCTCCAGTATTTAATGGATGTTTTTATTTATAAACCTTCCTCTTCAATCACTCCATCTATTAAAAACCTCATCAAAATCCGTTGTGTCGTTTTAAAGATTTAAGCATACATATTGGGATATCACTATATCTACTATGTAGTATGTTTTTACTATGTAGTGATACAACTAAAGAGCTTATTCCATTACACTTTGTCGTTTCTGAATTCAGACGTCCTTCGAAGTTACTGTCGCAGACGCTTGTTATTCCACTACACAAATTTGTCTACTTTTCAGAAGCCTAGCGTTCTGAACGTTATTCCACTAGTCTGAATTCAGATTCTGTGGCTTTCAGACGTCTTAATTCAGACAAATGGAATAAGCTCTTAAATGAATTCCCGTCCCGACCGTCCTCTGTGTACTCTCCAAGTGTATATAAAAGACGGCCCTCGCTTTTCCCGAATAATCACTTCTCAGCACGAAGATATCATCCGTAGTGTGTGATCTCGTATTAGGAAAATTTAAACCAGAGAAAAAGCCCCGATCACAAAAACATTATGAATAAGTTTCCAAATGTTTTCCTTTGCAAGGTAGGCAAATCTGTACAATGGCTCATATGAATTTGATCTCTTTGCAAACCTAAATTTTAATTTTTCCGGAGATTCATTACCTCAAAAGTAGGTCCTAAAGAATAGTTTTTATTTGAAATATGAAAATTTCCGCTTCGCCCGTATATAACGTAACTGAAATAAAAATGCATTTTTATTTGTTCCTAAAATGCCCGCTATCCTGGAAACAATAATGCAATTCTGGTCTTCTTTGAATCCCGACGATAGAACTTTTAGGAACTTGATTTCTCGCGACCAAGCTTTACCGTCGGGCCAGGTCCATGCCTAATTTAAAATAGTGCTTTGTTAAAAATCGGATGTAACAAACGCTCTTTAAAATAAGTGAGTTAAAAAGTAATTATGGTGTGTGTTGTATAGTAAAAATTGTATTTTTACAAATGGCTTTAATGTTTAAAACATATTTTCGCCGAAAATACTCGTATAATTTCTAAAGTCTAAACATTTTGTGCACCTCTCGAAGACATATTTTTAATATTTAATTTAATAAGACGTATTTGTGTAGGCCCAACTCAGAGTTTGAACCAAAGATTCTCAGCATGATTTCTGAGCTATCACGGTTGTTAATTCACATTCTCAAGGAGAAGGGGTAGCCTTCAGAATATGATTTTCTCACCAACTTTTGGAAGTTGAGCGGGGAAAAGATCATAAAATAAAGATAGTTGGTGATGTTTCTCCAGCCGTATTGCCCAAAAATCAGTTTAAAATGGGGAAGTGCTATTCTAAGCCGACACTAAACCACCTTACTTATAATTTTTACTCATAAATATTATAATTTAAATGTGCACTAGCATGACCTGCGATCAATATTGATGTACGCAAAGCAAATGCAGCGCAGTCCATCCGAACTAAAGACACCTCTTTTCTCTCGAGTCGCGGCCCGCCAAGTTTCTCCTACCAGCATCGAGCGATGCAAGCAACCGCCCGCGCATGCGCAGTAGCCGTCTCGGAGCAGGAAAACGCGCGCGCCTGTCGCTCTTAACTCGAATATTTCAAAAGTTTATTCACGTATAACTGTTTGGTTTTGTTGGAGATAGTGCTGTATTTTGTGTTTTGTGATTTCTTTAACTACAATTGCCATAACGGATTAAGCAGCAGCAATTATTCGCGTTATCATCGTCGAAATAAATTCAACTGTAAGTTTTAAACATTGTGTGCAAATAATTTATTTTACTTTCTACAAGTATAGCGCGTTTTTACTGCCACTTCACATCAAAGTAATAAAAAAGTTGATTGGTTGACAAAATTGTAAAACCAGTTTTATGTTCTAGCCTTATTCTATTACTAACGAAAATACTAATTCAAATGTATCAACGAGACAATTTTTTTTATTAATGTTGCCACTTTAAAACAGACAATAGAACAAAACCATTTAAAATTTCTGGTGTTATATAAATTTTATGTTATTTAAATGACAAAGTACAGTTTAGCGAACAATAGCAATCGAGTCACACGGCATAAATAGTTTATACAGTCGGATGTTTTTCCATATACTTTTAGCACAATTCCCATACAAATGTGCTCGATAGCCTAGTGTCCTAAAAACGGCGTTTGTGGCAAACAATTGCATTGCTACGCAAGTTGAATGCCACTGTCGAAAGAGCGCGTGATGTATTTATCAAACAGGTTAATTTACGAAAGTGGTGCTCGTTCAGCCGGCAAATGCTGACAGGTACAACAGGCGTAGTCCTCGACAGCAGTGGTCGGTGCGTGTTGCAATGGCATACCAATAGCACCAATACTGTCGAAATAATGGACAGCTACAGTTTTTACGTGCATTTACTTACGATATATACTCACGCCATTAGTTTGTATTGGGTAGGCAGAGATTATCGATCGCTAGTTCGTACGATCCTGAGTCCCGACAGGCTCGAGAGTTTCATCTACATTCATCGATCTTTTCATTCATGCCTTAGGCATATCCTTGATTTAATCTAACTGTGTTTTCCGTGGTCATCTTCTAATAAGATTATCATCCATTCCTTAATACCGTAAGTACAGGCAATGGGCTAGGCCCTAAGGCCTACTTACGGATTCAGGCATATATTTATGACTTATCGTATAAAGAGGAGGAAAAACGTTTGAATGATCCTATGATGTTTGGGGATAATAGGATGTTGTTAACCACACCTTGTTGTGTGGTTGTTGTTAACCAATGTTTAAAATGATATAGAGAGAGTACAATGCT
This sequence comes from Bedellia somnulentella, assembly GCA_963576735.1. NCBI lineage: Eukaryota > Metazoa > Arthropoda > Insecta > Lepidoptera > Bedelliidae > Bedellia > Bedellia somnulentella. The sequence continues at coordinate 2,643,281 of OY755176.1, forward strand.
TTTCTCAACCATCATTGCATGACAGATATTTAAATCAAATGCAAATGCTAAGCCAACCCCTAAAAGATTGAATAAAAAACACTTTTTTCAGATGCTATATCCCTAACGGCACATTAAAAATTGAAATTGGAATGGAACTTAAAATACTAATTTGCACGCACAAAGTAACGTGCTGAATGCAAATCATACATATGCAGGATTATCTTTCTACCGAGATGCACGAAGCAGTCCGGATAGGGACAGGAGGCAATATTACACATTACACTAGCGTAGTGCCTGGTGGTAATACTTTGACAGCTTATATCTTTGTCTGACCACCTTATAGGCTGGGACAAATAGCTTAAGGTGCCCTACAAGGATCAAAATCAACTTACTTTTCAGGGTATCACAAAAACCGTATGGGATAAATCGAACAAATGATTTTCTCTCCCCGGATTGTAGTCTGAGGCCAGATTTTGCACTTAATGCTCTAACATTAATAAACACACATGTTAATTATAAATGAGTAAAGCAAAGTATTAAATCACAGGCTAATTATGACCGGTAGTTACTATATAATATTTTATGTTGTTTGTTTGTTTTCAGTTTTTCATTAGCTGTGTAGTGTCGGCTTAGAATAGCACTACCCCATTTCTTCGGGTGGGTGTACGTAAGAGGCGACTAACGGTATTGGGGCTTTTAAGGAATTTTTGGGCGATGCGGTTGGAGACCCATCACCAACAACCTTTATTCTACCATCTTTTCCCCACTCAACTTCCAAAAGTGGCTGAGAAATTTCTAATTTCTCAGCTCTGGCTACCCCTTTTAGGGATTTATAGCCGTGAGTATATGTATGTATGTATGTTTTTCATGAATTTTACTTTTAAACTTAATTTTTTTTTGTTTAATTTGCCGTATTTCTATACGATTATATTTTATTCTAGATTACATCTAAAATTAAACTAAGTGCATATTTTTATTAAAAAAAGTAATTTATCGCTAACAAGTATAAGATTTACGGGCAAAAAAAGACAAGCATTCTTTTTATGTATATTATTTGTGTTAATTAAGTGTAACATAGTTGCTTTGCAACCTCCAATAAGTATTTTAATAATTCAATATTTGTTTTTATCTCTGTAATGTTTTGAATACTTATAATTTGAGTCACCATATATTTCAAAAATTCTGTATTTAATTCCATAAGTAACATTACTGTCGATAGTAAGAAACAAAATAAACTGTGCTGGTGAATCCATTGGAGCAATCAGCTACGTGTAAGGATTTTCTTTATTGGATGCATACGAGCATACAGATTATACGTTCAACATCAATTTGAACGCCGGCACGCAATATTGTTTAGCTCTGATCTATCATTAATTTATCACAATTATTACTCTTAAGAACTCTTAGACCTATCAGGAGAAAGAAAGAAACTGCGACACAAATCAAATATACATTTAACATTTACAAAATGAGTTGCAAAAATCTGAAAAGTATACTGCTCAGCATAGTGCCTGTCCTATAAAGTACAGACGCTGTTATTCTAGCGCTCCCTTTGTCAACACAACTGCTTTCAAATATTTAAATCATAAATAATTTTGAATTCACAATCATTTGAAATACACGGCTCATTTGAAATCTTTTTAATTTACTTTTCACTCTGCTGATAGTAAACTCGAATGACCTTGCTAAGATGAGAGGAATTCAATACAAAGGTTTTCGTTATTTAAGCCCTATTGTAAACGTTGAAAGAATACAAGTTTTTATTAAAATATGTAAATGCTCTCATTATTACATCTTTTATTTATAATTAAATAAGTGCCGTGTAGTGCCGGCTTAGAATGTCGCTACCCCTTTCTACCCACGGCTGTCGTAAGAGGCGACTAAGGTATTGGGGCTTTTTATTGGATTTGTGGGCGATGCGGTTAGAAACCCGTCACCAAAAACCTTTAATTTACCGCCTCTTCCCCACTCAACTTCCAAAATTGTATGAGGAATTTATAATTCCTTGGCTCTGACTACCCCTTCTAGGGAATTATAGCCGTGAGTATATGTGTGTATGTAAATATATTCAGAATGGAAATAGAACGCAATCAACATTAAAATAATCAGTTTATTTATTACCTATTATTACCAATACCAAAAATTAAACAATCTAGTGAACATAATTTAATGTTTTTTGACATGAATTCCTCATGTGGGGATTATCTATACTTATAATAAATCTGTAGAGAGGTCAATTCTGTACATGAAATATATTTTCAAAATAACCATCAGGTGGTGATTAGGGATCGATACTGATGCCAAAAATGCAATCAGTAAAATTTTTGTCTGTCTGTCTCTCTGTCTGTCTGTCTGTCTGTCTGTCTGTCTGTCGGTTTGTATGTTCCTTATGGAAACAAAAACTACTCAACGGATTTTAACGAAACTTGGTACAATTATTTTTCATACACCTGCGCAGGTTTTTGTATACTTTTCAGCAGAGTAGTAAAGGGGAATTTTGGGGAATTTTGGGAAAACGGGAGAAGTTACTCCATTTTTTAAGCTTCCGTCGCGTGTGCAGCCTTAATGGTTAAACTTACATAGAAATCGTGTATGACAAAAATATTTTTCATAAAATTATCTAAAAAAAGTCCTCAACAGTTTATGTCTATCTTTTACGGTTGACTCACAATAACACGTGTAATTCCTGATAGCTTAGCAGTTCGAAACATTCTGATTATATTTGTTTACTCTTACGTTTGTAAACCTCTTATTTATTCCTAATTTAAAAAAGGTAACATTATTACCTATTCAATAAAAAAAGAATCATAGAAATCGGTAGAGAAACACCGAAATTATACATAAAATAAGCCATCGCGCCCGTGACCAAAACCAAATCTTTACTAATTTACATATAACATACTAGATGGCGCCAGTAGTTGCATCCTACATCACGTAATGATTTATTTTTAGATTGTTATAAATATTTCATAGCGTTTTATTCCAAAATTTGCTATTAAACTGAAATACTGAACCGTTCATTAAAGCGCATTCAAAATCAACAAACTACACTGTTTAGGGAGTGCTATAAATTTAATAAATTGAAAACATTACGCTGAATTACACAATGCTTGAGCAGTGACTGAAGAAAGAAACCGCAGATATTTAAAAAACAACGCTACCCGTGCGAAGCTGGGACGATCCACTAGTTACTCATAAATAAAAGATGTTATTAAAGGAAAGAAAAATTTCGACACTGGCGGGGTTCGAACCCGCGACCTTCGGGTATACGCCCTTAAAATTAATACTTCGGGTATACTTGAACGTGTAAAAAAGAAACAAAGGATAGAGAAATTTCGCGCTGGATGCCAACTGACACTGTAGCTCAGTTGGCAGAGCGACGGGGGCGTATACCCGAAGGTCGCGGGTTCGAACCCCGCCAGTGTCGAAATTTTTCTTTCCTTTAATAACATCTTTTATTTATGAATCTAGTGAACACTTAGTTTTAAGTGGCTCATTTCAACTAAATACACCAATTATATTTCACTTATTGTTTATACATTTTTTAAACTATATTAAAATAATTTGAATGTTTTTGTTCATGAAAACCTCATATGGGGATTATTACTAATAAATAAAGGATTAATTTATCCTTTATTTATTATATTAAACTACATACATACAGTCGGCACACATAGTCGGCTTAGAATAGCACTACTTTCTTCCAGCGGGTGTATGTAAGAGGCAACTAACGAGACTGGGGCTTTTAAGGGATTTTTGGGCGTTGTGGTTGAAGACCCATCACCAAAAACCTTTATTTTTACCATCTTTTCCCCACTGACATATCCAGAAGTGGCAGAGGAATTTCCAATTCCTTAGCTTTGGCTACCCCTTCTAGGTATTTATAGCCGTGAGTATGTAAATATACAGATTACTATTTCTTTATTCAGGCACTATTCAGTTAATGTAAATTTACCTTATTTACATGATATTGCGATCCTACATATGGAAGACATGGAAATATTACTTTTAGTTATGAGTGTATAATACCGTATTTTCGTATTTACCGTGATTCGTAAAAGATGATATTGTAAAAAGTTTAGAAAAAGGAATGTTAAGATTTTTTGGGCACATAGAGAGGATGGATGATAGCAATTTGGGAAAAGAGATTTATAAACCTATGTGGATGGCTATGTAAGTAGAGGACGACCTAGGAGGACACATTTGGACCAAACAGCGATTGTGCTCAAAAAATGCAGACATCCGAAGTATGAAGAGCATATATGAGAATATTGATGGATGTGAACGAAGCTAGAGAGGTTTGTCAGCATCGTACAATTTTATAAAAGCTACACCTGAGAGATAATAATCTCGTAACGACGTTAACATACAAATTTAAATCTTTTTGTTCATGAAAACCTCATGTGGGGATTATTACTAATAAATAAAGGAGAGAAAAAAAAAACCCGCCTGTGTCGAAATTTTTCTTCCCTTTATTTATTCTTTATTTATTAACATACAAATTGACAAGTAATAAACTTCGTTCTAGATTCGAAACTTTTATAAAACTAAATAAAGAGTTTTTAAAAAGGGAAAGTTATTTCAGGTACAATTAATTTACTAACCGTAAAAAGTTATACATACATACATACATATACTCACGGCTATAAATCCCTAGAAGGGGTAGCCAGAGCTAACGAATCAGAAACTCCTCAGCCTCTTTTGGAAAATTGAGTGGGGAAAAGATGGTATAATAAAGGTTGTTGGTGATGGGTCTCCAACCGCATCGCCCAAAAATCCCTTAAAAGCCCCAATACCGTTAGTCGCCTCTTACGTACACCCATCGGATGAAATGGGGTAGTGCTATTCTAAGCCGACATTACACAGCAAAGTTATACGATTTAATTTATCATCATTGTTAACGGTGAGGGAAAACATCCTGAGGAAGCCCACATGGCTGAGTTGTACATAGTCATGTGACAGTGTATTCGTATAAAATGGCGATAGGCCTGCCCTCTATCACATGAGTACACTGTCCAAGCAAAACGTGGGTACTCTGATTACCAGGTGACAATTTCACGTGATATTCAGAAGTATTAGTATCTCTGCCACCCTCCTTTGGAGGATATTCGGCGTGAACGTTTGAGTTTTGAGATTTAATTTCAGTAATAGTATGTTACAACATTACCATTCATTTCACAATCGACAATAACTCGAAAACAATAAACCGAGCACGATAATTTAAAAAGTGAATGCAGGTGGTTGCAAAATTTCATTATCACCAAAATCCAAACAGTGTGTACAGGATTTATTAAACTCAAAATTTTCCGATCAAGTTAAACGTGCTTACAGGTTCTAAAATTAATTGATCACTATAAAGGAAATACACTTGATTGCTGATAATAAAATTATAATAACGAGCATACCTACGAGCAAGACAAAGTGTTAATAGCATTTTTCAAAAGATATAATCGGTTGCAAGCAAAACAAGATCAAGTCATAAGAATTAACGCCAAAATTTAAAATAAATAAATATCGTAAGTTATTTACAAAAACTTATTTAACATTACTGTAAAAGATATATATATATATATAAATATATATTTAGAAGATATTTTTTATATAATATAGTATATATTTTTTAAGTAATTAAAATGTATTAGTTTATATCTTTGGAAGAAAGCAACAGTTGTTAATTATTATACTAACTTGTAGTACTTATACATAACCTGTAAAAGATATTGGCAAATTCATATGGAATTCTGACGTCACGGGTATTTCATACGTCACGGGAATGGTATTTACTAGTACTTTAACCTTTAACATTTACAAAGTGCATTTTTTTGTACCTAAATATAACTTGGGTTAACCATTAACAACAAGTTCATAATATGTTACATATATTTAAGAACCAAGGTCATTTGAAGTCCTCCTTTTTAGGCGGTTTATCAATAATCATTTTAAACTAAACGTTTTGTTTTTATCTTGTCTTTATCTCAGAAAAGCAATAGAAAGACCAATTTGACATGATTATCGATAAAGTGTTGCTTTCCATTAAGTATGGATAAAAAAATTATAAGTTTTATACATACATTCTGTCACAAGTTATTATTGCATTTACAAATAAGCCGTGTAATGTCGGCTTGGAATAACACTACCCCATTTCTACCCGTGGGTGATCGTAAGAGGCGACTAAGTGTATAGGGGCTTTTTAAGTGATTTTTGGGCGATGAGGTTGGAGACCCGTCACCAAAAACATTTATTATTACCATCTTTTCCCCAATCAACTTCCAAAAGTGGCTGAGGAATTTTTCATTCCAAAGCTCTGGCTACCCCATTAAGGGATTATAGCCGTGAGTATATGTATGTATGTATGTAAAAATAAGGTTCATTAGTTCACATTAAGGTTAACAGAGACTATTGATCTCCACTTTGTATGATTCTGGCAAACTTTTTCACTCAATAATATTAACTTTTTTGTTAGATCCTAGTTGTAGTCAACTATTGAAAAACGCGAATTCGAACCTTTCTTTATAATTTCATAAATTAAGCAACTCATTAGCATAACCGGAAAAACTTGATATTATTTAATACATTATTGTAATAGAGGTATATTGAAGTAATATATTACCTACTATAATACTAAAAACAACATTTTTTTATTTAATCATGGAGATGTTGGCTTAAATGAATAATGCCAAATATGTCAATCTGAAAAGGTTTCTTTAAATAAACTAAAACAAATCAAAAAAAATCAAAAAAAGAATCCTTTGTAAACTTAAAGATGTTTATTGATGATTAAATAAAACTATTATTGTGAACCCATATTGCTATTTTGTGGGAGCGCTAACCATAGACTAGGTTAAGTAAAGTAAAAATTAAATAGTTGCTCATGGTTTTTATCGGATTGCATTGGCATAATAAGCATTATTATAATTGTTGATTGATCACTATGCCAATTCAATGTAATACATACATACATACATATACTCACGGCTATAACCCCTTCTAGGGAGCCAGAGCTAAGGAATTAGAAATTCCTCGGCCACTTTTGGAAAGTTGAGTGGGGAAAAGTATGGTAAAGTAAAGGTTGTTGGTGATGGGTCTCCAAACGCATCGCTCATAAATCCCTTAAAAGCCCCAATACCGTTAGTCGCCTCTTACGTACACCCATCGGTAGAAACGGGGTTGTGCTATTCTAAGCCGACACTACACGGCAAGGTACATTGGTATAAATAGTTTACCCTCAAGAGTCGGGGTAGTTATATCTTAAATCTAAACCGATACTATACAAGACACTTCAACAAACCAACGAATTACTTTTACAAATGCATCTCAGAGAAGAAAGTGATATAATTTCATTGCATAACCAAATTCATAAACATAATGTTATCACCACCCCGTTTTAGGATAAGCTGTAAGTCTACGTATGTATGCTAATTAAGTGTACTTTCGTTTTTACACAGATAGCGGTTACGAAACTTTCGGTCAACGTTTTAAAAATATTCCTATAAGCCGTGCAAATATAAATATTTAATGGTTCGGTTTCACCTCCTTACTACTTCTTACATAATCGGTTAAAACAACAACTCGAAGATCGCTTATTTGAACATTATGTTCGTTGGATGTCTCGCTGAAATGTTTGCGTGTGCGAGATGTTCGTCATTCTATTCGTTTTTCTGGTTACAACTGGAATTTTGTTGTCTCATTTTACGAGTTTTTTATAGACGAGTAGGTATTTGTTAAGTTTATCTGCTATGTAGCGTCGGCTTAGAGTGGCTCTTTAAGATATTTTTGGGCGATGCGTTTGGAGACCCATCACCAACCACCTTTATTTTACAATGTATTCCCCACCAAATTACAAAAGAGGCTGTTTTTTTTATTTTGCAGCTCTGGCTACCCCTTCTAGGGATTCATAGCCGCAAATATATGTATGTATGCATTCAAATCTAATATGTATTATCAATCTATATCGTTAAAATAATAAGTTCTGAACCCGGAGGTTCATGGTTGAATACCCGTTGGCTATCATTATATGATGAATATAGGTGTTTGTTTCTTACTTAAATTAAATATATGCGGATACAGATCAAGATAGCCTCAAAAATATATTATTCTGACTTGAATATTAATTTGTATTTATAATTAATAATATAAGACTAAAAAATAAATATCTGTATTCATCATACTTATGTTTACCCTTAGCAAAAATCGAACCCTTGACCTCCGGATCTAAAAGCGTCGCCTACCTACTAGGCAATGACCGTCATACATCTACGTGTAAATTACCTAAACAAACTTATTAGTGTCAATACACTCCAATGCTAATCTTGACTAACAGAACGAGTCAATAAATCACGATGACGTGATTAAGGAACATTATCTAACAGCCTTCATAATATTAATTATTATGCACGAAAATAGTACTGAATAACTGGTTTTTAGTTTTTATTATCCTTGACTTTGCATAAGACATAATAAGTATTTCTATAGGGAATAGATTATGAAAAACTAAGACTGTATTATAAAATAATATGAATAATTGAAATGACGATACATATGATTGCGTTGATGTCTTTTATATGGCTCATTGAACGGCATTAATTAAAGGACCTACATTCGACCACTTCATAAAATGATTCTCTATTTAAGTCGAGCGCTATTATTATACATACATACATATACTCACGGCTATTATTTCCTAGAAGGGGTAGCCAGAGCCAAGGAATTATAAATTCCTCAGCCACTTTTGGAAGTTGAGTGGGGAAAAGGCGGTAAAATAAAAGTTTTTGGTGATGGGTCTCTAACCGCATCGCCCAAAAATCCAATAAAAAGCCCCGATACCCTTAGTCGCCTTTTAAGACACCCGTGGGTAGAAAGGGGTAGCGACATTCTATGCCGGCACTACACGGCAATTATAAATATAATATTTACTATTTTAGTTAGAATTTATACAAAAATACTTTAAGAAACAAAACAAAAAAAAAAACACTGACATTTGACAAACAAATACTTGCATTACATTCATTGTTTGAGTGTAAGTTCTACACTTAGGCCTATCAACTTTAATTTAAATTAAAATATTTTATACAATTGTTCAGACACATACAGGAACAAACATTCTAATTATAAAGAACGCACAGTTACAATAACCTCTATGAGACAATAACGTTACCAGTTACTTAGTTCACGCTTTGATAAGCTTTGAAGTTAATTATAATTGCGCCTTTTTATTGTGAGGAGTGAGCAAATCTCTTTGTTAATTGTTTTCAAGTTTGCGTTTCTAGATCAAGGGTTGTTGGTGAAACCGCTTGAGTTATACAATCTGGTTATAGTCTCAGAATGAACGGGAAATCATAATAAATAGAAATATGAAACCATATTTTGTAGCTAATACTAGTACTAGGTATATATTCTAGTTCATAGTATTAAAAGTCCAAAATACAGTATCATAAAATAATTTCAGAAATTTGATGCTTTAAAATAGCATGTCGTCGATTGAGAAAGAATCCGAAGGAAGGTCAACATCTTAAGAATAAAAAAAAAACAATTAATCTTGTCCAGTTTATTTTACCTTCACGCACCATACTATGCGGATCTCCTTATCATAGTATTTATGAAAAAAGCCACTCAATATTTTAATTAACACAAGTAAAGTCAATAGGTCAAGGAGTGTGTCAGTGTCAACACAACTTCCGTTAATTACACACTTTCACCAGCTTTGTCATTATTTGCTTTACATTTGAATAATTACACATTAGTTTACAAATATAAACACAACCCACATTATGAGTTTACGAGGGTATATATACGTAAGCTATAAGTTCCTATTGGGGTGGACAGAGACTATCAATTGAGCGTCATATGAATTCTTCAATCGTTTTCTCTCATAATCTCGGGGCATCCAAATTTCACATAAGCATGACAGAGACGCCTAGTTTTAATTGAAGCTTGTGTGAGGGTACACCTGACAGCTCAAACGAATTCGCAAACTCTATGGAGTATGTTGGCTCTGATCTGTATCCATAACTGTGTCTACCGACAAATACTCTGTTGTATAAAGAAAGTGAAGTAAAGTTTATTAAGTAATTAACATACATACATACATATACTCACGCCGTTAATTCCCATTGGGGTAGGCAGAGACTATCGATCGCCACTTCGTACGATCCTGGCAAACCTCTCTTGCTTCGTTTACATCCATCAATCTTTTCATACATGCTCTTTTATTCTTCATACTACGGACGCCTGCCTTTTTGAGCACACTTTCAATTTGGTCCAAGTGTGTCTTTCGTGGCCGTCCTCTACTAACATTACCTTCCACATTAGCTCTATAGATACCTTTTACCAATTTCCTATCATCCATCCTCTCGATGTAAGTAATTAAGCCTAATATAAATCAGCTGACATACAATATATGAAAAATACATTGTGAAATTGGACATATGGTTGGCTTGAGGGGTTATGCATTATACATTGATGCCTATAATAGACGTAAGTCTGCGCTATAGGCTTCAAACACTGCATTAAATCAGTGCCAGGTTACAAAAGTTTTCTAAACAGTGGTCTTGGCTCACAACACGCAAATTGAGTAAAGTATCTCTTGGTACTTTACTCAATTTGCGTGTATTCTATCCCTATGCAAAAAATCAACTTGATCCGTTGCGTAGTTTTAGTGTGAAAGAAGGACAATCAAACACACAAACTCTTTCAGCTTTATATTATTAGTAAGGATAAAGGTAGACTAAAACTATAGACTAAAACATTATTAAAAATATAGCAAGCTTAGTAAGTCGCGCCTTCAGGCGGAGGAGAAAGCAAATTAAAATTGAAAACAATACTATTATTTGTCATTTAATTAAACCACTTTCTTTCTATTGTTCACTTTCATTCAGTTGGAGTTGCAAGAGGTATCGGAATTATGATCAATGTCGGTTGTGCCATACCTTTCATACAACGAGCGCTTCACTGACTGCTTTTATCATAGACGTTAAATCAATTAGAAAAAAATAATTACGATAGTTTGTTACCAGAAACTAACATTTGTTATCAGTTGGTTGTTTCCTCACATTGTTACTCTGAATGCTATTTTATATACAAGTAAATTATGCAAAACGTAATTTTCCCAAGAGTAAGAGTAAGAAGTAAGAGACCATTAAAATGAAATCAACGAATAAACATTAATTAAAAAACCGCTGTTTTTAAGTTTAAAACTATCTTTGTTCATTGGATCTTAAACATCCGAGCTGCATTTTATAATAAAATGAATACTGATCAATATAGTCCCAGCTAATTTGAACCAAATTGAAAGTTCCGTCCGCTAATAGTCTGATATAATGTTAAGCGTGAGGTCACCCGAGTCGCCACAGCCAGCAAAGTGAAAGTCCGGCTTGCACGCCTCATCGACATCTGGGAACATCCCACATAAAAAAAGGTTAAAGATCTCATAACTACGTTTAAAATGTAGGTCATACGCATATATGTTAATGTATATATTTTTATTGTTAAGTGTATTTGTTGGTTCTAGTTTTATGGTTGTCAATGTAACATTTTACGTTACTTCATTGTATAAGATACACATTTCTGACATAAATAGGTTCTTAATAAATCACTAAGAGTAGTTATTTGAACTGTTAAAATAAGCAAATTCCAAAGCTCTGGCTACCCCTTTTTGAAATTTATAGTTCTGGGTTGTTTGTAGGGTATTTTTAATGTTAATACATTCACAAATACTGTACTTTCATGACGTATAAAATAAATAGTAATTATCATACACTCGTATTTAAACAGCTATTTTAATAATCAGATTTTTGAAAGTATGCATTCGTTAGTCATTTACCTTGAATGGTTTTATATTATAAGGAAATACCTTCTAAAAGTCGATAATTTACAACTTTATAGTACTTAAAGTAAAATTAGTACTCCTGCATTTCAAGAGTACGTTTGTCAAGCACTCAGTATAAAATTGTTCTCAGTATCTAAATTTAAAAAAAAATATAGAGTCAAAATATTGATAAAAAGGAAGGGTTAAAATGATTCATTGAAACAATATATTTTATTCACTGTTGTGATCACACATTACTAATTTCATCAGCTGTTGAGTTATTACTTATTATAGCAGCTACAAAGAAAATACTAATTGTAACCATTGCCGATGGAGTTTTAAAATCAATTCAGTAAATATACAAATTAATTTATGACTGTTAGAAATATTAACTTAATTACGCCAGGTTATGATTAACTATTGACAAATGTCTGACACCAATCCGCGGGCGTGCGAATGGAATCGATCGCGTGACCATATTTCGTATAATTGCATACAATCCAAGAAAGTATTTGAATGGATATGAGTGATGGATTCTTATTGGTCCCGCTATAAAATTTTATCTGCTTTGCTTACCTACAAATTGTCTTGATCTCAAAGACAATTTCGACACAGGCGGGAATCGAACCCGCGACCTCGGGTCAATGGCTGCCAGTGCGAAATTCTTCTGTCCTTTATTTCTTTTACAGGTTTAAGTAGTGTTTGCATTTCCTACCTCCGAATTTTTACTAATTCGGAAGGCCACTTGTCTACTTTTTCAGATAGAATGCAAATGTTGAAAACTCCTCACATAATTTAAATCTTTTTGTTCATGAAAACCTCATGTGGGGATTATTACTAATAAATAAAGAATAAATAAAGGAAAGAATTTTTATTTCTTTTTGTTCATGAAAACCTCATGTGGGGATTATTACTAATAAAAAAAAGGTTTCTTTCCTTTATTTATTCTTTATTTATTAGTAACTTTCGGATATTATAACAGGGAAGAAGATGCGCAGACAAACATATACTCACGGCTATAAATCCCTGGTAGGGGTAGCCAGAGCTTTGGAATAAGAAAATCCTCAGACTCTATTGTTGGTGATGGGTCTCCAACCGCATCGACAAAAACCACTTAAGAAGCCCCTATACCCTTAGTCGCATTTTACGTTCACCCACGGGAAGTAGTGATATTCTAAGCCGACACTACACAGCGAAAGCGAAGAGATATACAAATATAGGAATCTTACTTAGGTTTTTCTGCATTGCAAGTTACGGAACACATATATCTTTATAACTCACGGTTACACGGAAGGATTGTGATTTAATACTACGCAATACTTTGTGATAGTAACAATCGCACAAAAAACCATTTCCCAATATATTTCATAACAGACAATACACAATTGTTTTAGTATTTTCGTAAAAATTCAACTTTTACTGAACACAATGCTGTTGGTTAAGTTTGAAGGCTATTTGAAAGGCTCCTAATTGATGGTTTGGAGTATGATAGCTAAGACCGGATAAAGGATAATGAGAATATAGGTACGTTCCGCGGATGTAATTAATGGTGACGTAAAAATCATGCACTATAGATATTATATACATACATAAACTTACGGCTATAAGTATTTAAAAAGGGTAGCCAGAACTTCAGAATAAGAAATTACATACATACATATACTCACGGCTATAAATCCCAAGAAGGGCTAGCCAGAGCTAAGGAATTAGAAATTCCTCAGCCACTTTTGGAAATGTGAGTGGGGAAAAGATGGTAAAAATAAAGGTTGTTGGTGATGGGTCTCCAACCGCATCGCCCAAAAATCCCTTAAAAGCCCCAATACCGTTAGTCGCCTTTTACGTACACCCACCGGAAGAAATGGGGTAGTGCTATTCTAAGCCGACACTACACAGCAAAGAATAAGAAATTCTTCTTAATTAATTTATTTGAAATAACAAGCATACATAAACAAATTTCATGGCTAGAAATCCCAAAAACGTGTAGTCAGAGCTTAATAATTTAAAACTCCGCAACCACGTTAAGAAATTGATTTAAAAACAGGTACTTGGTTATGGGTCTCTAACCTCGTCGTCCAAAAATCACTTTAAAATTCCCAATATCTAACGCGTCTTATACGATGTCCTGCTGAAAAAAATGGGTAAGTCTTATTCTAAGACTACACAGCGTGAATAACCAATGCTTAAATAATATACATTGTCAAAAATACATTAAACAAGACATAATATAATTCTTCACCAACACATACACAAAGAAAACTAAATGGCATATACGCATATAAGTTTTACTGTACCACATAACTTATGACCTTCGTTCCGACAATGATACATACATATATACATACATATACTCACGGCTATACATCCCTAGAAGGGGTAGCCAGAGCTAAGGAATTAGAAATTCCTCAGCCACTTTTGGAAGTTGCGTGGGGAAAAGATGGTAAAATAAAGGTTGTTGGTGATGGATCTCCAACCGCATTGCCCAAAAATCCCTTAAAAGCCCCAATACCGTAAGTCGCCTTTTACGTACACCCACCGGAAGAAATGGGGTAGTGCTATTCTAAGCCGACACTACACAGCAATGATAAAGCTTTGTAATGATATTTTCATGTCTCAATCATAATTACGAGTACACGAACCATTGTAGCCAATGAACATAAACCGGGAGAGTGGACATGCTTTCACCGAACCACTATTATGGTCGTTTGTATATGGCACTGTGCCTGATGTGAACTATCGGTCGTGTTTTATAATGAGTATTATGTACGCATACTGTGATGTATTGTGACATTTTATTTTCATTCAATCGTTAATAAGTTTGTACTGTAATTTAAATCTTTTTGTTCATGAAAACCTCATGTGGGGATTATTACTAATAAACAAAGAATAAATAAAGGAAAGATTTTTTTTTCGATACAGGCGGGAATCGAACCCGCGACCTCGGGTATACACCCCCGTCGCTCTATGACGGGCTATGACGGGGGCGTATACCCGAGGTCGCGGGTTCGATTCCCGCCTGTGTCGCAATTTTTCTTTTCTTTATTCATTAGTTTATACTGTGTTTAATATTTAACCGCCGTTGGTTCAAAATACTGTTGTTTATATATAATGACGTGATGATGATAGCTGAATAATGTTAAGCGCACACACATTGAGCCCGCCGGGCCGCCGATATATGTCGACTTTTTGTCGGCGGTCTAGTTTTCATACACAGGTTAGACATGATTATTTTCATACGGGCCGCCAGCCAGATATGTTACCGGCCGGCCGGCGGGCTCAGTTTGATTGCACTTAAGATTATTCTTACCCATTTTGATAATGACTATCGCCTCATTTCCGAATTGAGTATTACAGCAGAGAACAACTTAAGTATCATTCTGTCGCATTGAAATCTGAACAACTGAATGAAACAAAACTATACTTACGTCGTTCTAAGCTTGAATACTCAATTCAGATATCGGAAATATGTCTTCGATCTCTCTATGTGATTATCGTATACCAAGGGCCTTTGCACATCACCTTTTATAAAGCTGCGATGATGCTAATTCAAGACATAGAGACCGGATACTCACGCTGTCAGACCCAGCTCTTGTGTAAGTAGAGTAATTAGGTTGGAACATTATAACCAAATACATTTTAGTGGATAAAATTTTTGTTTGAAAGGAACAGGCCACCGTATTTTTCATTATAATGTGTTAAAATCGGTTAAAAATGACATAAAATTACATAGCAACCAGTAAAGCTCATTAGAATTAAAGATTGTAGAATTTATTTTTACACCGAACACGATGACATTACGATTTTGGTGCTGTAATTAATTACTTAATTAAACAGCTTCTAAAGTGCCACTTCACTCATTAATCGCTGTTTTTTATTACTTTAAATTACAATGAATGTCTGAATCAAGGTGCGTTCAAATTATTGAAACACGTTCTAAGTACAACAACGAAAGAGTGACGACCCTAATACAGTTGAGTACCAAAAAAAAAGTACTAAGTGAATATTGTTGTAATATAGCATTATCACGCCCGATTTCTGAATTGAGTATTCCAGCTGAGAACAACTTAAGTATCGTTCTGTCGCATTGAAATCTTAACAACTGAATGAGACAAAACGATACTTTAAGTCGTTCTCAGCTTGAATACTCAATTCAGAAATCGGGCGTCAGTAAGTTTTGTTACGCTCCCAAGTAATAATATTTATGTACAAAACATTATAAATTATATTGAATTAAGTTTATCGGTTTAGCCGTATTTCCCCGAACAGTTGGTAGAGGTACTTATGAAAATCACGAGACATTTAGTGGCCTGTTCTTAGAGCTCATGCTTCATACCTGGACAGTATGGTCACGTGTTGGGGCTCACCTATCTCCACTTTATGCGGAAGGATACACTGCTACTTCATTTTGACTTGAGTATATGATTTTGGTGTATGTGGTGTATATGATAGCTGTCGGCTTAAAATGTCGCTACCCCTTTCTACCCACGGGTGTTGTAAGAGGCGACTAAGGGTATTGGGGCTTTTATTGGATTTTTGGGCGATGCGGTTGGAGACCCATCACCAAATCCTTTATTTTTATCATCTTTTCCCCACTCAACTACCAAAAGTGGCTGAGGAAGTTATAATTCCTTAGCTCTGGTTACCCCTTCTAGAGAAAAATAGCCGTGAGTATATGTATAAGCCGGCACTACACGGCAAATTATAAATAATGTGTTTAATATGTCCGTATATATTTATTTATTTATATTCATTGTATTATTATACAAAGACGACAGGCATGCCTGTATCGCAAATACCAGGTGAGAAAATTTCGCCTGATGAATTACAGAATAGCACACCTGCAACTCTAGCTATGTCTAGCTACTTACTTTTACTTTACTAATATAATTTGAACTACAACATCAATTCCCTCTTATTTACTATATCTAAAGCAAACAGGAAAAGAAAGCGGTAATTGAACGGAATTTAAATGCATTTTTAAGATTTTAAAACACTACACTACGGATCGCAAACATACTCGTACATACATTAATTTGTGCAATGAAGCACAACCACACGTGTGGGAATTCAGATGCAGATGATGAAAACCACATTTCAATATCTAATTTAAGTAGCTAGTTAGCTGATGTATGTCAGTTGGTTAAGAGTACAAAGTAAAATGACATACATATCTTACAAGACTTTACATACATACATACATATACTCACGGCTATACATCCCTAGAAGGGGTAGCCAGAGCTAAGGAACTAGAAATTCCTCAGCCACTTTTGGAAGTTGCGTGGGGAAAAGATGGTAAAATAAAGGTTGTTGATGATGGGTCTCCAACCGCATCGCCCAAAAATCTCTTAAAAGCCCCAATACCGTTAGTCGCCTCTTACGTACACCCACCGGAAGAAATGGGGTAGTACTATTCTAAGCCGACACTACACAGCTAATCATCCCTAATCATCTTCTTCCAAAATGATATTTAAAGAAAGATATAAAGTTACACATTAATAAGTTAACATTTAATACACATAACGTTATTTAAAATTTGAAGCCTACAATTGATGAAATCATCATTTCTCAGCTCCTACCTTTATATCCCAGCTAGGAGCATGAGCATTTACTGGATAGGGTAATTTAGCCATAAATCACCACGCTTGCAAAGTACGAATTGGTTAACATAAACGACAAATGTATTAGTAGCCGGGACTGACGGTTTTCGAGCCCTCCGAACCGAACTGAAAAAAAAAATCCATACCTAACTAACTCTCAGGAATATCTTTTTATTTCATTTTTTATTTTATTTATTAAGGAGAAAAAACAGAAATAGCAAAAAGAATATAAAATAACAACATATAGAACATAAGTAAATAAATTTTGGTATCTCCTCAACTTTTCTCACAGATAGGTAACAAAAACAATCAATACAAAAAAGTTATCATTACAGAAAAACAGAAATAAAATTTGAAAAAGGATAACAACCACAACAAACATAAATAGACAAAAGTAAATACACAACATTCTTAAGATAAATTTAAACAATAATTATAATAATTAATAACATACACACACATTAAAGACTTTTTTAAATAAGTAAGAACATTTTCTTGCAGCGCGGCTTCGAAAAGCAGAATAAGTCTACATCCGTGAAATAAATATTATATGTATCGCACATCCTGCACAAAGGAGCCCTCTTACCTACATTGGTCCTGCTGACCCCTAGGGCGAATACATGTTTATTCCTTGTAGCGTGACTCGGAACACGTAAACTAAGTTTTGCCAGTAAGTCGGGGCAGTTGAATTGGGAAGAACATATACCCTGCAGAACTATTAAGTCAGCCAGGATACGACGGTCGTGCAAAGATATCATTTTGTATTCAATTAAGAGATCTCTATAAGACAGCCTAGGACACCGCATACGGAAATTTAGGGTGCGAAGGAACTTTTTCTGTATAAGCTCTAACCGTTTTTTGTAAATTTCATATAGAGGATTCCAAACGACCGACGCATACTCTAAGTTTGAACGTACCAAAAATTGAAAAAGAGTTATGTATGTTTCAGCTTTCCTAAATTGCTTTGAGACTCTCAGTACAAATCCAAGCATACGGTAGGCTTTGTTGATAATATACTCTACATGTTTATTGAACAACAGCTTCGAGTCAAATATTACGCCCAGATCGAGAATAGAAGTTACTCTATCTAGGTTACAGACACCGATTGTGTAATTAATGTGAATGTTTTGAGATCTCCGTGAAAATGTGATGACTTTGCATTTGTCAGTTGCTAGAAATATTTTATTATTTAAGCAATAATTATAAAATCTATCGAGATCTTCTTGCACTAATATACAGTCCTCAATGCATCTTATTTGCTTATAGATCTTAAGGTCATCGGCGTACAAAAGATAGTTAGTATAATGAAAACATTCACTTATATCGTTCAGAAAGATCACAAAAAGCAAAGGCCCTAAAATGGATCCCTGAGGGACTCCAGAGCTTATGGTAGAGACGTTCGAAATATAGCCGTTTAGTGTGACTGCCTGATGTCTGCGGCAGAGGTATGAGGAGAACCAACGAAGTAAATTTCCCTTTATGCCGTTAAAAGAAAGCTTTTTTAGCAGCAATAAGTGGTCAACCTTATCAAAAGCTTTGCGAAAGTCGGTATAAATAGAGTCCACAGGAATATTACGATCAAGAGATTCAAATATATAGTTGGAATATACTAGAAGATTTGAAATTGTTGACTTGGCCTTAACAAACCCATGATGATTAACGTCTAAAGATCCCTCTATATACGAGTAACATCTAGCATGAACCAATTTTTCAAACCCCTTAGCTATTGCAGATAATATAGATATTGGACGATAATTATTAATCAAACTCCTAGCACCAGACTTGTAAATTGATGTAACATAGGCTAGTTTCCAGATATCTCACAAATTTAGTGGTTCATGAGGTTGGTATAAGAGGCGCCTAAGGGTATTATTGATATTTAAGTGATAATTGGGTGAGGCCCATCAGCAACAACCTTTATTTCACTAATCTTTTTGCCATCAAACTTCCCAAAGTGTCTAGTTGAAGAGTTTTTTATTCTTAAGCTATGACTGTGGCTACCCCTATTTCGATTATATAGCTGTGAGTATATTTATGTATGAAATTGTGCCTTGCATCTAAAGTTGTCTGTTTGTTGTTGACATTATGTCTCTATTTTACGAGACGTTGCATAAATGTGCTAAACAGTTCGCCTCTTAAGGGATCATGAAGTAACACGTTACGTAGCCCGGCGTTACGAATCGAACATTTCACGTAACAAACAACGAACATAATAGGAACAAACGGTGTCTGTTATTATGCTGCATAAGAACTAGGAAGCGGAACACTGGGCGGCAATTAAACTGCACTATAGTGAGTGACGTTAAATACCGAACATTAATACTTCATTTATTCCTTTAAATAAGTTGATGAAATCATAAGCGTACAAAAAAGGCGATAGACCTGCCCGTATCAGGTGAGTTATCAGGGGACATTAATTTTGACTGATTGATTCAACCTTGATAGCCCAGTGGGTAGAACACTCTGTTATCGTGCAAACGACTAGTGTTCAAATCCTGGGTCGGGCCTACACTAATTTGTCTTTTCTAAAGACATATGTGTGGTTAATTTATCATGGTTGTTAACGGTGAGGGAAAACATCGTGAGGAAACCCACATGGCTGAGTTGTACTTAGTCATGTGACAGTGTATTCGTACAAAACGGCGATAGGCCTGCCCCCTATCACGTGAGTACACTGTCCATGCAAAACGTGGGTACTCTGAACACTGGGTGACAAAGTCACGTGATGTTCAGAAGTATTAGTACCTCTGCCAACCCCTTCGGGGATATTCGGCGTGAACGTTTATGTTATGTTATGTTATGATTCTAAGAGGTTAATGAAATTAGCAGTAATCGTTCAAACGTTTCCAGTTTTGTATCGTCTAAGACCAGAACAACTTTAAAGTTTTCCTCTCACGTCTTTTGCAAGAGAAGCGGTGTTTACACTGATCTATCAAAGTGGTTGCATCTATAAAATCAAAACTATATTATCTAACTAGAGTTATGTCTTGATATTTCTATTGCGCGAAGGTTTTGTCTGTAATTTATAGCTATACTTATTTAGGATATAATTAAGGAAAGGACTTAGTTTAAGTTTTTACCTAATAAGTCAACTTCATGCGTGTTAGTTATCAGATTAGCTAAAAAATCTAGACTAAGTATGCGGTACACCGAATTGAAGGTCTTCAAAACTATGCCTTGGTCTATCCGTAAATTATAAAACAAACACTTATGTTAAATATGTACTGCAAACACATATAAAGGATTTTTTAGTTAGTAGGAGTGTTAAGTTTAAATGCCCACCGAATAAATAGAAATAGAAATATATAATACAAACGGGAAGAAACAGGACAAAGCTATTCTAAAACGAGATATATGTATATCGGCGTCTCATTGCTCATCCATTGTAGTACAGATTAAGCCAATTTTTCATTACTTTCCCTTGTCAAATCTTCCACACCGCTAGTTACGAAATTGAAAAGCGCGGCAAATGCGCTGCTTTCATATTTCACGCGCCAACTCTGTGCATATAAAGTTAGAATTTCAAACGTTTTGTACATAACACACTAAAATGTAGTATATTGGTGGAAGTATTTGGTTGTATTAAATCAAATATAATAATAATTCATAATTTTGATTTTATTTTTAGGTTTTCCATGTCCTGTCAAATAAGAATATATTCTTGAATAGAAGTGCCAGTTGGTGGTCTTATCGTTAAGCTTATGAGTCAGACAAGATTTGGGTGGTAGGATCAGTAAATACATTATACGTATATTCACAGCTATAAATACCTAGAAAGAGTAGCCTGATTTTCAGAAAAAGAAATTCCTCAGCCAATATTGGAAGATGAGTGTGGAAAATATTGGAATATAAAGGTGGTGGGTAGGTGATGGGTTTCTAAGCGCATTGCTCAAAAATTGTTAAAAAAGCCCCAATAATAAAAGACTCTTAGTCGCCTCTTACGAATACTCACGGGAAGAAAGGGGTGGACCTATTCTAATGTATGTTAATTTTTATTAATATGTTTACGAAATCTATCACATTTACCATAACAAATGGTGCACAAATAGCGTACAATTAAAATCTTTTGATACTAATATAAATCAGTCAACTAATAACTAGAAGACAAAGCCGTAGCAAAGCTAGTAGTCAACGATAGAATTCTAAGCTGTTGTTAAAAATAACAACACTTGATGAGTATTTCAGAATTTCTTCACAACAATTATAGCACATAGCATCCGGCCCTAGGCATTGATTGCTTAGTGATTGGACCGAATCGAGTTGTAATATCGAGCTACCCTTCCGGTATTAACCGTTGTTTTATTTGTTTACTGCTTTATTCATTTCCGTGATAGTTAGCTACTTTTTTATCTATGGAACAAATGTGAATGGTAATGTTAGTATATAACGACCTCGTAGGACATATTTGGACCAAATAGCGAGTGGGCCCAAAAAGTCAGGCGTCCGAAGTTTGAATAATAAAAGAGCATGTATGACAAGATTGATGGATGTAAACGAAGCTAGAGAGGTTTGTCAGGATCGTACAAAGTGGCAATCGATAGTTTCTGCCCACCCCAATGGGAACTAATGGCATGAGTTTATGTACGTATGTAAATGCCACTAAGTTACAAAATCACGCGAGAGGTACTATGGTCATATCACTTCACATCAAACAGAGTAAAAAGCGATGGCCCTTTTAAGTAATTCTTAATCGTATTTCGTGACACCGCAATGAGTTATCCTTTCATCAAATATCCTTCCATTGCTATCTCCACCTATTCGTGTTACACACACTAAAAGAGGAGGGAAAGTCGAAGTCGCTAACCCGACACAAGACAAACAAGACTCATACGGCCTTCTGATTTCAATAAAAATTTCTTAAACTATTTTTTCAATGCAAAATTCCGACTATAGTAGTATTCTTAATCTACACTTGTACTATAAAGAGGAAACCTTTGTTTGATTGTAATTAATAGGCTCAAAAAAAACTAGGCCGATTTTAAAAAAAAACTTTCACCAATGGAAGGGTAATATTTTCAGACACAACAAAGGCGATACATCATCACGCTAAATATCGTAGAGGGTAAGCAGTGAAAAATACTTAACCTCAATTTTGCGAAGCCGGGGTGGACCACTAGTTTAGTATAAAGTAGCTGTGTAGTGTCAGTTGAGGATGCCATTAATCCATTTCTATTTTTGGTCTTCGTACGAGCGAGCTTTTCGGTGTATATTTTAAGTAGTTGTTGGGTGATGTGGTTGGACCACATTTTTATATGATGTAAGTATAGTTTAGTATGTAAATATCATAATATTATGAAAATATAGAAAACGGTGTTAACCTGACATAAACTATGATCTGGTTCTATTTTTATGTTCCATTTCCCTCACTGACCCTGTTAGTGCGTTGGTCTTCATCGATTATTTCTATGTTTTGAATTCACGACTTTCTATAACAGTATAGTTGTGGATTTCAATCTATTTTAAATCTAAATTTATAAAGCCTGTAGTTACCCCAAAGTGTAAAAATTAGTTTCAAGTGATGTTTGCACATGACATAGACACAGAAAATGAAAGAGATATATAGAGTTAATGAGCATGAAGTGCCACATTCAGGGGGGCACAGGAGTGGTACTATGTTATTAAAGTAACTTTTTAGTACCTCTCCCCCGAAAAAAGTATCCACTTTTTGTGCCTCTCCCACCAAGAAAATTATACTAGATCCACCCTTGAGCATGTTGTTGTAAGTAGAAGACGGCCACGTAGGACGTTCCAAGACCAAATAGAAAGCGCCAATGAAATTGATGAGCTGAGTAATATAATAAGTAAGGCAGTCAGGACCAATGTACTTATTACGAGTTTGGTAATAACAAATAAAGTTTGCATTACGAAACCGCGACGATGTGTTCGATTGTAAAGTAGTTACTTAATAAAACATTTATAGAATTGGTAACGTTGATGCAACGCGTGCCAGGAATGCCGATTAATAAACGTTGCGATATCTTTGTTACAGAATAATCCTTACTGCTAAGAAAACCCTAAGCCAAGGTGCTATTGCGGTTTTCCTATAGGCTTTGTTTTGTCCTTGTACAAAAAACCTTCCAATTAGGCAAAGCCTCAAGTTATGTTAAAACATAATAAGATATTTCGGGCTTAAACCACTTGATTATAAGATAATATGGATGATTCCGTGCTTCAAAAGACACGTTCAGCCGTCATTCTCGGCTATTAACACGGTAGTCTTTCAAACTTCGCTCAGCTAGCGTGGTGGCCTATGGCCAAGTCAATTCAGGGTAGGTTTAAGCTCCTCAGAGGGAGATATGTTCACGTATAAGATAAGATAAAAAAAATGCTCCTCACACATCACTTGCTACTTTGAACGATTTGTCATTAGCCTAGTTTTAATCTATATAAGATGAAATAAACATAATGCGAAATAATACGCTTAATAAAACCCCGAAAGAATATGTTATTTGGGAAATATTGCCGTATTGTCTTTACTTTTAAGCTATTTTGGTTTTATATTCGTTTACAGACACAATAGCTCATAAATTAGTCTAAACTTAGCTCATGACTCTAGCTCTATAAATGTCAATTACGTTGCTAAACATAATATTCCGACTCCGACCTAAACCTTAGGTTACACATCAAAACAAAACTAGACCGGACTTATGTAACAACAAAGTTGAGATATACTAGTTTACTATTGAACTACATGCAGATTTAAATAGCACTTATTAGCCTCAAGTGTCGATAAATAAATGTTTCTGAGCAACAACACATGAAGGCAGACGGCCATGACCAAGCGTTTGTTTTTGTCGCTTGCCATTTTAGTACACTAAAGTACATTATTAATTAAATTGTTTGTCACCTCACTATTATTTTTAGCCTTAGCATTACTATGTAGTGCAACAGAACGTGGCGGTAAAACCGCATTTTATAAGCTGATGTGAACATTCATTAACACTAGGAGTGCAGAAGTAGTTTATGATTACGATTGACAACAGTTTGGTGATTATAGTTATAAATCAACATACATTTTTATTACCTCCTTTTTACTAGTAAGTCATGAGCTTTTTAAAAATCAAGTTATGTTCTTCTTTATGCTATAATATAAAATATTTAATACTTAATACAAAATGCTGTTCTTATTATAATGTGCCAATAGGCTCAGCTCTTCGCGTATTATTTGCAATACTAAGAAAAGCTTAAACTTAGTACCTAGTAATAGTAATCTATAGTAATTATTTTAGGTATTAAAATCTTTATACTTCTGAATTATATTATATCAATTGTTTTTACAGGTGGCAATAGACAACGATTATCATAATATAATAATATCACCTGTGTTCGATTTGTTTGAAGAATCACAGCCTATTGTATAAATTGTTTATTATTTTGATTATTTTATTAGCAATAAACGTACAGATTCCATCCAAGATCTCTCGATATATCGGTCTACTAGGAATAGAATTCTCCATTATAGAAAAGTCAACATTTTAATATTAATGGTTCATACACACACAATTTTAGCTGTGTAGTGTCGGCTTAGAATAGCACTACCCCATTTCTTCCGGTGGGTGTACGTAAGAGGCGACTAACGGTATTGGGGCTTTTTAACGGAATTTTGGGCGATGCGGTTGGAGACCCATCACCAAGAACCTTAATTTTATCATCTCTTCCCCACGCAACTTCCAAAAGTGGCTGGGGAATTTCTAATTCCTTAGCTCTGGCTACCCCTTCTAGGGATTTATAGCCGTGAGTATATATATGTTCGTACACACATCCGAGGTATTACTTTTCGATCACCCGACCCATATAATATTTTATGATGATGATGATCGCTAAGAATAATAGCCTCATATATCCATCACTTTTTATTCATTTTCATACCGTGTGTTATAAGATCATCGGTTACTCGATAATCACGCCGGCCTGTGTGCACTTAATAAACTCTCTCAACGTTTTTAGTGACCCAATGATTTATAAGCTGTTAACGAGTTGTCCACACATTATAATTATATAACTATCGGTGTAGTTTCGTCATAAACTATCCCTATTATTTACAATAACTCAATTCAATGCTTACGGTGCAATAGCTCTGTGGGTAACTCCACCGCCTCCCATGCAGAGGCGTGGGTTCGAGTTTGAGTCGGGCCTAAACCAACTTATCTTTTCTAAAGTCACATGTATGGTTAATTTGTCATGGTTGTTAACAGTTGTCAACATGGCTGTGTAGTGTCGACTTAGAATAGCACTACCCCATTTTTCCGGTGGGTGTATGTAAGAGGCGACTAACGGTATAGGGCCTTTTAAGGGATTTTTGGGCGATGCGTTTGGAGAACCATCACCAACAACCCTTATTTTACCATCTTTTCCCCACTAAACTTTCCAAAAGTACATACATACATACATATACTCACGGCTATAAATCCCTAAAAGGGGTAGCCAGAGCTAAGGAATTAAAAAATCCTCAGCCACTTTTGGAAAGTTGAGTGGGGAAAAGATGGTAAAATAAGGGTTGTTTGTGATGGGTCTCCAACCGCATCCCCCAAAAATCCCTTAAAAGCTCCAATATTGTTGGTCGCCTTTTACGTACACCCACCGGAAGAAATGGGGTAGTGCTATTCTAAGCCGACACTACAGGGCCCAAAAGTGGCTGAGGAATTTCTAATTCCTTAGCTCTGGCTACCCCTTTTGGGGATTTATAACCGTGAGTATATGTATGTATGTATGTATGTTGTGAACAGTGAGGAAAAGTGTCCTATGAAAACCCACATGGCTAAGTTTTATAGCCATGCGACAGTATATTCGTACAACGGCGATAGGATTGCCCCCTATCACGTGACATTAGTAACTCTGCCATCCCTTCAGAAATAAAGGGCTTGAACAATTGACTTCTAAGTTCTAAGAGATATTTGTTCTTGTTTCCAGAGTAGGCTCGTGAATGGTGGGGTCGCGCCGCATGGATGGCGACGTCGCACGCTTGGCGCTCGCTCGCCCTTCTTCTAGTCTTGGTGGCAGTCGCTGCAGCCAAATGTGAGTTGATATATAATAATTCTTATATATCACTTTAATCACTTTGCTCTTAAACTTAAAATTATAAAGCCACATCCGCAGAGTGGCTGTGCAGAAAGAATGCTGTGTAGACCGTCTATATGTATCCACAGCGAGGGGCCTGAATACAGTGATCAGGCTTTAAATCCACGCTTATTCACATAGTGCGGGTTGGCGGCTCTTGAATTTTACCGTTACAGTAGCCGGGTCATAAGTTTTCGCAGAATTAGTTGTGTATAATGTGAGAAATACCCAAAACTCTTAGTCACCTCTGTAGTGTAGTGTGAGTGCATCTTGTCCCCCTCTTGCCATTATATTATGTAAGTTAGTTGTAAGTCTTTAGTCAGTAATAAACCTATATTCAACGAGCAAACGCGTGTCTTATTCATTCATTGCATGGCGACCCTGCCAGTGCGGCCTAGTGGCTGCGCTGAACACGGGAACAAGAATTTATATTTTAAGAACAGTGCAAATTGGTGAAATTCAAGTGTTTAAATACAAACAAAGAAATAAAATTTTACAAGATTGACACGAGAATAATTGGAACTGGATAATAGAAATTTGAAGAATGTTTCAAATAGTCAAACCTGAAGAACCAATACTTTAACCTAAACGGAAATACCCAGGACCGAAATATGGGACCAGCTTGTTTTCTATTGAGTGGTCTGAGGACGTGGATATCACCTTGGAAATATTATGTGCGAATATTTAATAATGTTGAGTGACTGGAAATGACAATCAGTGTTACGGTGCGAGATTATAATAAGACTTATGTATTGACAATGATTAGCTAGTTTTACATATAAAATAGGATAGGAATAATGAAAACGTTATTATAACAACGTTAAATTTACTCATAAATAAAAGATGTTATTAAAGGAAAGAAAAATTTCGACACTGGCGGGGTTCGAACCCGCGACCTTCGGGTATACGCCCCCGTCGCTCTGCCAACTGAGCTACAGTGTCAGTTGGCATTCAGCGCGAAATTTCTCTATCCTTTGTTTCTTTTTACACGTTCAAGTAGTGTTTGCGTTTCCTACCTCCGAATTTTAACTAATTCGGACGGCCACTTGTCTACCTTTTCAGATAGAATGCAAATGTTGGAAACGCCTAACTATCACATAATTTAATGTTTTAGACATGAATTCCTCATGTGGGGATTATTACTCATAAATAAAAGATGTTATTAAAGGAAAGAAAAATTTCGACACTGGCGGGGTTTGAACCCGCGACCTTCGGGTATACGCCCCCGTCGCTCTGCCAACTGAGCTACAGTGTCAGTTGGCATTCAGCGCGAAATTTCTCTATCCTTTGTTTCTTTTTACACGTTCAAGTAGTGTTTGCGTTTCCTACCTCCGAATTTTAACTAATTCGGACGGCCACTTGTCTACCTTTTCAGATAGAATGCAAATGTTGGAAACGCCTAACTATCACATAATTTAATGTTTTTTGACATGAATTCCTCATGTGGGGATTATTACTCATAAATAAAAGATGTTATTAAAGGAAAGAAAAATTTCGACACTGGCGGGGTTTGAACCCGCGACCTTCGGGTATACGCCCCCGTCGCTCTGCCAACTGAGCTACAGTGTCAGTTGGCATTCAGCGCGAAATTTCTCTATCCTTTGTTTCTTTTTACACGTTCAAGTAGTGTTTGCGTTTCCTACCTCCGAATTTTAACTAATTCGGACGGCCACTTGTCTACCTTTTCAGATAGAATGCAAATGTTGGAAACGCCTAACTATCACATAATTTAATGTTTTTTGACATGAATTCCTCATGTGGGGATTATTACTCATAAATAAAAGATGTTATTAAAGGAAAGAAAAATTTCGACACTGGCGGGGTTTGAACCCGCGACCTTCGGGTATACGCCCCCGTCGCTCTGCCAACTGAGCTACAGTGTCAGTTGGCATTCAGCGCGAAATTTCTCTATCCTTTGTTTCTTTTTACACGTTCAAGTAGTGTTTGCGTTTCCTACCTCCGAATTTTAACTAATTCGGACGGCCACTTGTCTACCTTTTCAGATAGAATGCAAATGTTGGAAACGCCTAACTATCACATAATTTAATGTTTTTTGACATGAATTCCTCATGTGGGGATTATTACTCATAAATAAAAGATGTTATTAAAGGAAAGAAAAATTTCGACACTGGCGGGGTTTGAACCCGCGACCTTCGGGTATACGCCCCCGTCGCTCTGCCAACTGAGCTACAGTGTCAGTTGGCATCCAGCGCGAAATTTCTCTATCCTTTGTTTCTTTTTTACACGTTCAAGTAGTGTTTGCGTTTCCTACCTCCGAATTTTTACTAATTCGGACGGCCACTTGTCTACCTTTTCAGATAGAATGCAAATGTTGGAAACGCCTAACTATCACATAATTTAATGTTTTTTGACATGAATTCCTCATGTGGGGATTATTACTCATAAATAAAAGATGTTATTAAAGGAAAGAAAAATTTCGACACTGGCGGGGTTCGAACCCGCGACCTTCGGGTATACGCCCCCGTCGCTCTGCCAACTGAGCTACAGTGTCAGTTGGCATCCAGCGCGAAATTTCTCTATCCTTTTTTTCTTTTTTACACGTTCAAGTAGTGTTTGCGTTTCCTACCTCCGAATTTTAACTAATTCGGACGGCCACTTGTCTACTTTTTCAGATAGAATGCAAATGTTGGAAACGCCTAACTATCACATAATTTAATGTTTTTTGACATTAATTCCTCTTATGGGGATTATTACTCATAAATAAAAGATGTTATTAAAGGAAAGAAAAATTTCGACACTGGCGGGGTTCGAACCCGCGACCTTCGGGTATACGCCCCCGTCGCTAATAACATCTTTTATTTATGAGTAATAATCCCCACATGAGGAATTCATGTCAAAAAACATTAAAATAACGTTAAATTTAGTGCTCCTTATTTTTGTGGTTTTAGGTTAACATTTTATAGTAAAGACATTCAAATATATTTACCAATTTAATTTAAATTTAAGTCAACATTTAATTAGTATACTTATGTTTTAGCGCTAATATTAGAAGGATAAATCATTACACAATATACTTTATGACGCAATATTAACTATGTAGTTACTGAATAAATAAACCAATTATGTCTAGTGTATTACATGAACGATTCTCTTTTAAAAAGATTTTCATTGAATATGTTATGAGATCGTCTTGGCTACGGCTTATTTATGAAAAAATAACAAAAAATATTTAAACATTAAGTTTATATAAAGCATAATGAGAACAAGTTGATTTCAATATTACAATGTAATTAATAACGGAAATGTTATTAAAAAAATGATACTAGGTTTTCGGATGGTAAAAAATGAAAAGAAATATGAGAGTAAAGACGAATGAATTAAATAGTTTATAAATGAATTTAAGCAAAAGGTTCATAGAATGACGAAAATAAGAGTATTGAGTTAAAATGATGTTCGTTGCTAGGCTGATATTTGCGTATGTTTTGGTACGGGGCGATGGAAGAGATAGCGTTGCATACATATATGGCATGAAGAATTCTATGAAGTGATCGCTGTGTGTGGTATGATCGAGACGGTAACGTGATGCGATTGTTATGATTAAAAAAAGTAATGGAATGTAGCCAGTTTGTAGTATGGTAGTTTCAATTGATAAGTTTTTGATGTACATTTGACTTGATCATTCAAATGTTATTTCGATTATTTACCAATTGATAACTTAATATGGTATGTAAGAATAACGGAAGGTTATTGAAAAGAGTATAAAAAGTCATACAAGGTACACCAAGGTACAAAGCAGATCTCTGAATCCTTTTTATCTGATCATGACGAGGTTGAATACCCTTCGTGAAGAAAATTGGACACCTAAAGAATGTTAAAAGAGAGAGACTGTAGAATAAGTATATAAATGCGCATGTAATGTAATAAAAAAATATTTGTACCTTGAGATGAAGTTAAATAAATGAATAATAAATGTGTAAAAGGGCGGCCGACCCATTGAACTGATTAATGAACCTTGATAAGAGATGAAGAATAAATAAAAAATATGACTTGAGAAGGAAGCATGGTTGTCCACAGCTATTTAATAATATATGATAAAAATATAAGACAGAATACAAAAAAATAATAACGAAATATAATAAAGTTAATGACTATTGTGAAGGAGAAATGTATAAAAATATATATATGTGGTAACAGTACTATGACATGTCTTTAAAAATTTACTTGATTGTGTGATTACGCAGCAAATCGTTTGGCCTACGATTTGTTCGATAAACCCGGATTTTACTAATAGATTTAATTAAGTATAGTAGTTAAGTTTTATTAAATAGATAAACAAGTTTTAAAAATGGTTAAATTTAATTTTTATTTTTATTTGATATTCCATTCTAATTGATATTGTAGTACTTTAGTAAATAGATTAATGGATAATAATTTCTTTAATAAAAATATGTTATTAATACATTATTTTTTATTTGCAAAGGGAGAAGGTGTAGTGTAGTTGTGTTGTGCATCTTGTCCCCCTCTTGCCATTATATTATGTAAGTTAGTTGTAAGTCTTTAGTCAGTAATAAACCTATATTCAACGAGCAAACACGTGTCTTATTTCTAACATTGCACCTCTTACGATAAGCACAGGAAAAAAGGGCTAAGTGATATTCTAAACCAAAATTCCATACCAAAGTATGCATGAATCAATCAATAACCAGCAATTTATTTCGCGTATTTTTACACCACAAACACTATAATTGAAAATTGGCAATAATTATGGAAAGTATAACGAACGGATTGCCCCCATTACATCTTAACAATTACATTTCAAGCTTACCAAATCGGTTTGAACACTTCTTTAGACTTTTCAACACACCCTCGTGTTCTGGGATCGGCCCGGTTTACTTTCCACATGTACCTTAGTACACTCCGACACGAGAAAAGTATGAATTATAGACTTTATCTTTATGGGGATAAGAGTTATAAATATCGTGCGTGGCTTGTGCCATACGAAACTGGATCGCAAACTTGGTCTGGCGATATCAAGGCCACACACGCCTGCAAAAACCGTTGTATTCATCCGCTGTTTTACTTTTGTATTTCTAGACACTTAATGAAGTCAAACCTTGATCGGTTTTTGCTTTTCCTAGAAAGTTGTGTTTTACCCATGATGAAGATTATCAACGACGAATGAGGAATTAATTTGAGTTTACTTATGTTGGTTTGCAGAATGTCTGATTTCAACCTTATAAAACTATGAATACCGGACTGCTAAAATATCTAATTAAAATGAAGAAAAATCTTTATGCCGTGTAGTGCCGGCTTAGAATGTTACCCCTTTCTACCCACGGGTGTCGTAAGAGGCGACTAAGGGTATTGGGGCTTTTTATAGGATTTTTGGGCGATGCGGATGGAGACCCATCACCAAAAAACCTTTATTTTACGATCTTTTCCCCACTCAACTTCCAAAAGTGGCTGAGGAATTTATAATTCCTAAGCTCTGGCTACCCCTTCTAGGGAATTATAGCCGTGAGTATATGTATGTATGTATGTAAAAATCTTTATAATTAACTATGCAGTATATAGTTATATATTAGTATATAATATTGAAATAGATCTGTAATTCAAAGAATATATTTTAATGTATGTAGGTACATAAATTAGTAGACAAACAATGATACCGCATTTATAATAAAATATTGTACGTATAAATTTGCAGTCGTGTTTATTTTGTATAATTATCTGTGTCTTTTACGAACATATTTAATTTAACGTATCGCAATTGTCTTATTCTTAAAATATTTTGACCATACTGAGAGCACGCTAAAGTCTAAATTAAAGTAATTTTATAAATCTGTCATTATCCCTATGTAAATTGATGGATACATGCGCTTTTTATGCATGACCAAGCACTTTTGTAACGAGAGTTGATAGTAATATTCTAATTACTTGTTGAATTGTGACACAGACACAAAATAATACACCATTATTAATTGTAAAAACTTTAATTGATTATTATCATTTTACATTTGACGATTGAGAACTCCTAAAACCATTTTATAAACGAAATTAAGGTGTTCAGGACCATCTATCGACTTGTCTCGTATCAGTTCCAGAAAGAAATCACAAATGAATATCACCAACATATAATCCTATAATAAGAATATTTTTTGATCATGCAAACCTCATGTGGGAATTATTTCTAATAAATAATCATTATGATTAACCACCTTATCACACATTTAAATAATGTGCTGTATATTTTCTGCGTAGTATCGACTTAGAATGGCATTAACTAATTTCTTCCCGTGGGTGTCGTCCGAGGAGACTAAGGGGGGCTGTGAAAAATATAATACTGCAGCTCTACTACTTTTTTTTGTTATTTATAGCCGTCCATATATGTATGATGAATGTATAGCACCATTAGTTAGATGTCACAGTTATTTACAAAATCGTCAACTTTAAAAAGCATTTATCAAACAAATTATAAAAACATTTTGATTTATTTCCAGATGCTGAACTCCTCCCATGGGACGGCACGGGGCTGGCGCCCACGGCAGCTCAGGAGGCGGAGGACGAGCTGCATGATGAGGAACTCCTCGACGCAGTCAGGAATTCCATGAGGGAATGGGAGATAAAGAAATCTCGGACCAGGTTAGCGTTTCTTACACTAATTGCTTTGTTTTTCTAGATAGTGTGAGAGTGAATTTATTTTAAGTACACTTTATTCCCAGTGGATGGACTGGGACTTATCATCTCGCTTCCTTCACATTCATCATTCTTCTCATAAAAGACCATTATTCTTCCCACTTTTATTCTACTTTTAAGATATAATACTCAGCTTCATTTAAGCATATCATGTAGGTTTGTATAAACTTTAAGTTTTACTGTATGTATATTCATAAAAAAAATATCTATATATGTAAAGTTTTAAGCTATTTTTCAATATTTAGCTTCATTTCATAACCACAACACTATTTTGTGGCAGTGCGCAAAAATCGACCTATTCACGGTAGACTCTAGTGATGAAAACACACGGAAATAAGTAAATTCGTTGCTTTAACAAGGAATCATTTCTGATTAAGAATTATCCGTTGAATACAATATTGTTTAATGTTTTTTGACATGAATTCCTCATGTGGGGATTATTACTCATAAATAAAAGATGTTATTAAAGGAAAGAAAAATTTCGACACTGGCGGGGTTCGAACCCGCGACCTTCGGGTATACGCCCCCGTCGCTCTGCCAACTGAGCTACAGTGTCAGTTGGCATCCAGCGCGAAATTTCTCTATCCTTTGTTCTCAGTACCAAGCTGGTTCTTACAATAAAATTGGCTAAAGTTAAAGTTTAAGGGTATATATTGACTGCAATTAAGCATTGCAAGCAATAACTGGCATATCGCACTCTCAGAACGAAAGAGGCTCAAGTCCAAAAATAGTGATATTGAGTTACAATCATAGAGAGGCATAAAAAAGTGCTCTATCCGATGGATATTAAAACAAAGGCACTTATTGTTAAAAAATAGGATAGCGAATTTTCCGTCCCTATAACAATAAGTGCCTTTGTTTTAGAACATACTTTTTTATGCCTCTCTATGATTGTAACTCAATATCACTATTTTTGAACTTGAGCCTCTTTCGTTCTGAGAGTGCGATATTAACAATTTTATTTTTAACCTATGATTCTAATGCATATAGAAATGTGTGAATCTATGATGGTTAATACAAATAAGTAGTTTGTAATTTTATTGGAGAGAATGTATGAATTTACTCTACATTGATTATGAAAATATTTAACAAATAGAAAGCTGCCTTTTACCACAGATAATGTAATACTATACTAGCTTTTACCTAGGCCAGTTTTGCAAAATGGCACCACCCCAAAAATAGATTTGTACGCCGGTTCAAAATTAAATACTTTCACTAATAAGATTGGGTATTGGTAAATGTTGATGTACTTACTTTCTATAAAGTGATGCTTATCTAGTGATTTCGTGAAAGTGAGCTAGATTTACGGAGATATAATAGTATCGATCACCGAACAGCATTATTAATTTACCGGTTGTATTGCCTATTAGCAATATATTCTCATGTTCTACTTACAGTCATGACAACGCTGGTGATCCATAGAACGTAGTAGTCCTGTAGGCTGTTAGTGAGGTTTTTTTATTCCGAAGCTCTGACTACCCCTTTTATTAATTATGTCTGTAAGTATATGTATGTATTTTTATAGATCATCGTGTTTCTCCTTAGTAAAAGGCATTTTTATACTAAAATACCTATGTCAACCAAAAAAACTTTTGTTCATTAATACATGTATTATAACTAGAATGCAATGCCGATATGGAATCACATTACTCCATTCTTAAGCAGAATAGATTGTTTATAAAAAAAATGTTATTTAAACGATAATAGTGATAGAGCGATGCCATATAAAACACTTTGATTGAAACTTAATATGATTGTATGTATATGCACATTTCATTCGTTCTCCTTGGCTGACCATTAATTGCAGCCCCAGCAAACCTCTTGGCATCTCTTGTTTCGTTAATATATTACCGTTAACTTACTTTCATTATCATATTCTCATTCAAAGTCTATCTTTTATTTATTTTATTCATTTATTTATTCATACATGATAACCATCATTACAGGCGCAGCCTAATGCAGTGGCATCGAAATACATAACAACTTATAAAATATATTCATATTAAATTATCAACATTATTTAAAAACAACTAATTCTAACATACATGTAATTTAATATTTAATTTATTCACTTGTAGCAAATTATGTTTAATGCTACTATTGTGAATTTATTCAGGGTACACCAAAACAAGTCTAAATCCTCAGCAATTGAATTTAATGTTCTAAGAGCCCGATTGACTGGAGCCTCCCCTAGTAGCTTGGTACGTGCGAACGGTACAGCCAACAGGGCAAAATATACTGCTTCCTATGCGCAGCGCGAGTTCATATCCTGAAAGGAAGAGGTCCCAGAGCAAGCCTATCGCCGTTCTGCACAAATACATTGTTCTATAGCTTGTAAAGCTCAGCCATGAGGGTTTTTTCACGATGTTTTCCCTAATTGTTAACAACCTTGATGAATGGGGTAAAATATCGTGAGGAAACAACTGTGAGAGGTCTGCAGTTTTTTGCGTGTATGCTTTGTCGTGTCATAGCGAATAGTGGTTACTCTGACGTGCGGATCAAAAGCGAGTAGGCATTTAAAGTAAGTGGTATAATGTTCAGTTAGCTTCTAAAAACACTATGGATACAACCGGTTACAGTCTTGATTAATCCTCCATATCCATATCAGTCTCATAACAATACTAACCGTCATACAAAGGGACCCATAGATGCCGAAGGCTATGTTATTAGTTTCATTATGTGATCGAAGCTGCAACGAGAGGTTGTACATAGCGCAAAAGAAACGGCCGGTGTGGCTCCGAGGTTCTGAATGGCACCCCGCACTACGCAGTGTGGGGAAGGCTTCTGCAAAGCGGACCGATGACTTGGTGAAAAGTTTAGTTTACTTTAGTAAAAAGACGATTATGACCCTTATCAAAACACAGCGACTTTATTCTCAGATGATCATGTATCTTTTCATAATTAATAAGGATTAGATTCACAACCGTTTACAATTTACATACATACATATATATACTCAGGGCTATAAATCCCAGAAGGGGTAGCCAGAGATGAGGAATTAAACATTCCTTAGACACTTTTTGAAATTTGAGTGGGGAAAAGATGGTAAAATAAAGATTGTTGGTAATGGGCCCCTTACCGCATCGCCCAAAAATCCCTTAAAAGCCCCAATACCGTTAGTGGCCTCTCATGTACACCCTACGGAAGAAAGGCAAGTGCTAATCTAAGCCGACACTACACAGTTTTCACTTTAAATAACGAATACATGTATCTTTCAGAACGAAGCGTTCGCAAGGCAGTGTCTGCTACGGCGAGTTCGGATGTTTCGAGGACGCGGGCCCGTTCGCCTACCTAGAGACGCTGCCCAGCACCCCGGCGGAGGTCAACACGCAGTTCCTACTGTATTCTACTATTGCCAGGTACTGTATATAGCCTTCTTACTGTTTGGTATAAAGTATGACTAATAGTAGTAGTCCAGTATTACGATTTGAATACAAATTATCGGAGAAAGAGTACTTTAAAAATGCGAAGCTTTGTTGTGTGTGTTCCTAATGTGGTGTCTCTATGTGTCTGTTTAGTATTCCTAGAAAATAATAGAAAAATCTTTATCGTACAATTTCTAAACCACAATCTAAACGCGTTTCAGAAATTATAGTTTTAAATCGAAGAAGAATTAAATGTCTAGGCCTACCAGTGCACATATTTTCACTCACATATTCTTCTCCCTCAATACGTATATTCCAGAGGCGACCAACCAGTACTACTCTCTATAACACCCAATGTATGCATATTCCAGAGGCGACCAACCATTGCTAGCAGTGTCGGCGGGCAACATGTCGGCGGCGTGGGGCTGGGCGGCGCGCGCGTTCGACGCGGCCCGGCCGACGCGCGTCATCGTGCACGGGTTCGGCTCCAACTGCGACAACGTCTGGGTCTACGAGATGCGCTCGGCGCTGATGGCTGTGGTATGTTATGTTACTTATACATATATACAACATTATGAATATATTTTTTACGTTTATTTACTAAAAATAAAATCGCTTATTACATTCCCTTGACCGCTTTGTACACTCATGACTTTTTCCTAGCCTAAAATGGACATCCATGTGCTACTATACTGGAAACGATTAATCTTGATTACTTAAAACTGCAAATGTCAGTCAAGCATCTGCTGCGCAGCTTTTAGCTGTTACGCAGCAACGTGGTTCGTGTATATGAATCACTGGCTTACTGCTCGTAAACATGCAACGTTACCTATCCACCAATGTTACAGACTAATTTCTGGCAATCCATATCAAGGCTAGCATGGTGAACTTTGGCCAATTCACCCGATTCTGGTAAAGCTCAAGTTCCTCGATGGAAACGCATATGGGTTAAAATGTCTAAAACAAATTAATAAACATTTCAGGAGGAATGCAACGTGGTATGCGTAGATTGGGAAGGTGGTGCCTCCATGCCCAATTACTTACGAGCAGCAGCCAACACTAGACTGGTTGGGAAACAACTCGCAATGTTGTTGCAAGGTAAGTTAATAGATATTTCAATCTCATCTTCAGCCAACAGACGTCCACTGGACATGGGCCTCCCCGAAAGATTTCTTCAACGACCGGTCCTGTGCCACCCTCATCCATCGGCTTCCCACAACCTTGACCAAGTTGTCAGGCCAACCCACACTGCGTCATCCGTTACCTTAAATATATGCTTAATTGAGATACATCAATAAATGAATCGTTGAGTTATTCTTCCTAAACTGCAGCTTATTATCAATCAATTTGAGACTTACTTCTCTGTGTAGAAGGTATCTTTACTTGCACTCATTCCAACGACGGACGAATCCAGCATGGCTGCTCTGTCTATGACCACTAGGTCCATGCACAGTGGCAAGATATTGTATGGTTTGTCATGTTTGTATCATTAAAGTTGTTTAATTATAATCATTCCGTTTGTTTGCAGGTCTTGCCGAACACATAGACATGCGGTATGAGGACGTCCACCTCATTGGATTTAGTTTGGGAGCCCACGTGGCCGGCTTTGCTGGCTCGGAGCTACAGAACATTAGTAGAATTACTGGTATGTTCAGATTGCACTGATTACATTTACATTTACGGAGTATTATTTATATTTCCATTATTTGCTTGATAAATGGTATCAAGATAAGATTAGGTTCAAAGAAAATGACAATAAAATATTTTTCAATATGTCCTGGGCTTTCGGCATAATTTCTCTAGAACTAGATAACTTACGTTACCAAGTCGTACTTTTCAAGGCCATACATTCAACACTTATGGTTATAATGATCAATCAAAAGAATTCACCATTTAACATACACCACGGCCCATTTATTATTTTCATTTCATAATCGTTCAATCAAGCCATTCGTTCCATAATCGGGTGATTGACTATCCATTACATCCAGCCTACTGTGGGTTCGTAGTTCTATTAAGTGATAAGAAATTCTAGGAACCTTTATTATTATTTGGTGCTCACTAAACTACAGATAGACAGAACAGATAAATCGCGGTATGTAAGTATGAAACATTCATACTAAATACAAAACAACAATTTCACCTTCCTTTAACATCATCACTCCATCATGACCATATTCCAGGCTAAAACCGGCCAGATATAACAGTTTTAGTTTCGTATGAGACCAGGGTATCATTATTGTCATCGCATTGAATAACATCATTGTAGTCCTAATATGAATAACATGGTGGGAGTACTGTTAAGCGGCCAGTACACAATGGCCGACGATGGGCCACGCTTCGCAATTGGCAATTGTTGGCCACGATCAATTGGTGTTTACACAATGGCCCATTGCTCATTACTGTCTGGCAATCCACTTGCGACGGACGTCAAAGTAATTATGGTTGCAGCTATTTATTTATTATTATGCATGTAATTTATTTTATTTATGGCGCTATTTATGTTATTTTTACGTCATATAGTGATTATCAATACATTTTGCAATAAAATATTCCAAAAAAAGTATAAGTATCTATGAGCGGTCGGTGACGAACTAAACAATGGCCCATTGTGGAAACACCACCGGCCATGCTACGCCACGATTCCTTTGAAGTGTGCCCGAAAAACCGACAACTTCGCCATTGCGCGCCACGATCGGCAATTGTCCGCCATCATGCACCATTGCCCCCTGTACACAGTGGCGATGGCGAGCAGTGGGCCATCGTCCGCCATTGTGTACTGGCCGCTTTAGAGCGCACACTACTGCGTACTCACTCGCACATAGCAGTGGCTCACTCAGATTCCTACATCGCGGTATGTAAATGTTTTACGAGCTAAGCATAAATACAAATTATAAGTTGGTACACAGCAGGGTGTACTAGCCAGTATATCTTTGCTGTTCCTAGAAATTAATTAGAATAATTCCAAGACCCGTTTCAATAAATAACATCATTCCTCACGCCCACATCCCAGGCCTAGACCCGGCGGGTCCCCTGTTCGAGTTCCAGGACCCGCGCGCGCGGCTGGACCGGTCGGACGCGCGGTTCGTGGACGTGATCCACTCCAACGGCGAGACGCTCATCTTCGGCGGGCTGGGCGCCGCGCAGCCGCTCGGACACGTCGACTTCTACCCCAACGGCGGCCGCGTGCAGCACGGCTGCTCCAACTTGTGAGTATTACTACTTGTATGCCGTGAAGTGTCGGCTTAGAATAGCACTACCCTGTTTCTACCGATGGGTGTACGTAAGAGGCGACTAACGGTATTGGGGCTTTTAAGGGATTTTTGGGCGATGCGGTTGGAAAGCATTACCAACAATTTGACTTTACCATCTTTTCCCCACTCAATTTTCCAAAAGTGGCTGAGGAATTTCTAATTCCTTAGCTCTGGCTACCTCTTCTAGGGATTTATAGCCGTGAGTATATGTATGTATGTATGTATACTACTTGTAGCTACGTTAGCAGTGATGAGGTGTCTTTACAATGACTCACTTGGTTATACAAAGCAGCATGGCTGCTCTAATTGGTGAGTATAGACTTAAGCTGTGTGCATTTAACTGTAACTACGTCTGAGAAGACTTCATTTATATATTAGACGAATTGAAGTTTCCCGGTTTTTGAGAACATTTCTCTATCAATAAATTATTATTGCGATAAGAACAGTTATTGAAGAATTATGGTAATTTGACGTTCCTGTGGGAAACTTACGAAATCCGAGATAAATGTTGTTGAACCCTATGCTACCTTCATGACAAACTTGGTCCCCAAAACCGTCCAGTAGGTTTTACGTAATCCTCGAACACGACACCTTCTACTTGAACGGCAATTACTGTGCAGCACGGCTATTCTAATGTATGAGTGTATATATGCTAGTTTTGCGAATGAAGGTATGTTATATGAGCAGTGGGTTAATGGGGAATTTATAATATATCGCTTGGTAATCTAGAGTCGTTCTGCCAGATAGAGTAACCAGGGTTGCAGAATTGGTAACTCTTTAGCCACTTCCACAGTTGAGTGGGAAAAAGACTGTAAACTAAAGTATTTTACGTAACTGTAAACTAATTTGTCATTGTTTAGCATCATAGGATGATGTATGCTGTGTAGTGTCGGCTTAGAATAGCACTACCCTATTTCTTCCGGTGGGTGAATGTAAGAGGCGACTAACGGTATTGGGACTTTTAAGGGATTTTTGGGCGATGCGGTTGGAGACCCATCACCAACAACCTTTATCTCACCATCTTTTCCCCACTCAACTTTCCAATAGTGGCTAAGAAATTTCCAATTCCTTAGCTCTGGTTACCCCTTCTTGGGATTTATAGCCGTGAGTATATATATGTATGTATGTAGGATGAGATATCATACTATGTTGGTCACATCATATTTTATAATAGTATTAAGAGTTAAAAACATATTATACCACACTAATGAAAGCAAGTTATGGCATATATTTTACTTGACATTTTCAAGTATCCTACCCATACCTCCAAAATTAAAAATGTTAACAATTGGCAGGTTCGTCGGCGCCGTATCAGACCTGGTGCTCCCGTGGGCGGCGCCGTCCCCCGAGGGCCGGTCGCTGTGCAACCACCGCCGCGCGTACAAGTTCTTTACAGACTCCGTGTCGCCGAAATGCCACTTTCCGGCCTTCCCTTGCAGCGATTATGATGCTTTTCTTGAGGTATGGTAATAGGCTTAGCTTTATCAAACTGGTCTTTTACAGGTTTTTTCCATGTACCGACTGTGAAGAAATGATACAGCTTATCGTTAGACTGCGCCCTAACAGTTTTACTCGTAATTTGTACAATGAAGAATTACGTCATTGAGGATTTTAATTCTTATTACTTTACGTGCTTGACGATACTTTGCAAGTAAAGCCGAGCACTGAATTTAGAGCTTGGAATTTTTAACAACTGAACACAGTTTTATTGCTTTTTCTCGAAAAGATAGCAGTAATATAACAAATTGGCAACACCGTTTCTCTGCATCTGCCTAACCTTCCTGAAATAATATAAAAACTAGTTATATTTATCTAATTACTTAATCTTACTTCGACAGGGTCGATGTTTCCCCTGCGGCACGGACCGTCGTTGCGGCAACATGGGATACTACGCGGACCGATCACTAGGCAGGGGACAGCTCTATCTACTTACCAGGGAAGAGGAACCGTTTTGTGGTAAACTTTTTTTTACTTTACCATTCAAACTACAGGGAGAGTAGCACCTTCTTCTTTGGTTGATACACCGAAGACACACAAACAGGGCATTGAAACGTAATAAAGTGGAATTTCGAGCAGAACTGAAAGAAATATGATTCAATGAAGTATAAACTTTAATCTTAATTATAATAATTCCAGCCGTTGTTGGAAACAATACTAATATTAATAAATTTCTTCGCTTAATTCCGCTAAATAATACCTGCAGTTTTCATGCAACATGCACTGTGCACCGCCCGCCCTTCCACTTACAAGAAATCGAAAAGCAGACAATGCACCACACACACACCCGCAAGCGAAAACCACAGGCAGTGGAGTGGCGGGTGCGACTGTCACTAACTGTCACTGATACATACAAAAGATGTATCAGTGACAGTTGCGCCTGTCATTTTGCTGGCTCGGGTTGGAAGTCAGACTTTAGTCACTCGTCATTGATGTTCTTTGGGTGGGGGAGTGGGGAGCCTGGCCTATAAATATAACCGCAAAATCGTATGACCGGCACTCGGTGGTCAGCTGCCGAACTGTCTACTAACTGCTCGTCAATGACTCGTGTTGAGTCGAAACGCGTCGCATGTTTGTGGTTGCCTGTGGTTTTCGCTTGCGGGTGTGTGTGTGGTGCATTGTCTGCTTTTCGATTTCTTGTAAGTGGAAGGGCGGGCGGTGCACAGTGCATGTTGCATGAAAACTGCAGGTATTATTTAGCGGAATTAAGCGAAGAAATTTATTAATATTAGTATTGCTATGGATTTCCGCAAAGTAACGCCTGATTCAATCCAATATGTTGTTGGAAACAGTTTTAAAGTTATATTGAGATATGCAATATGTTAGTAGTTAGTATGTTTTAAATAGAATGGCGTCTAACGTTAAATTTCTGATTCTTACATATTTAACGTGTAACAGTCCAACCAAAGCTTATTCTAAAAACTGTTAGTCTTACTGTCATGCGATGTTAAGCTATAAATTGTAAATAACTTATGATTGATTGATTTAAAATAATTAACTGACTTCGATTAACATTTTGAACATTTTCAGCACATCAATACCACGTGACGGTGTGGGCGAGAAGCCCAGCCGGCGAGAAAGCTAACTTCGGCAGACTGACTTTGACGCTCCAAGGAGATTCCGGACTCAATGAAACATTTCCTCTTAATAAGTATGATTTTGTATCATTCCTTGACATGACATGGTAATCAATTTATACACATTTGGATGGAATCATCTCATGCCGACGCAACCCAAGGCCATAAGCCTTCTTGTTAGCTAGTTCGCAGAAGAGCCGTAATCAGAGGGCAAAATCTTTGAAGCAGCTAACGCCCAGCAGTAGTAGGCGTCA
This sequence comes from Bedellia somnulentella, assembly GCA_963576735.1. Classification (NCBI taxonomy): domain Eukaryota; kingdom Metazoa; phylum Arthropoda; class Insecta; order Lepidoptera; family Bedelliidae; genus Bedellia; species Bedellia somnulentella. The sequence continues at coordinate 2,686,322 of OY755176.1, forward strand.
ATCGGTTGATATAATGTTGCTTAAGAAATGAAACAAATCTAATGTTTAGTACCCTAGTATAAAAGGCCCCCCGCAGCATAGCCCGAGTACGAGTAAAACTGTACCCAAAACTTAGAGATCAATTTTCGATATTTTTGCTGTTGGTTTTTTTTTCAAGATAAGAAGGTATCATTGTTCTATTAAATATACTACTCTAAGTCACAGACTTACGGAAAGTTTGAAAACTTTTAACCAAATAGATTTAGGGAAAAATAATTAAAATATATATTGGGTATTGTAACTTTACTGAAAATACTAGGGAGCTGAATTTGTGAAATGTTCTATTTCAACATGGAGTATAGTTCGGTCATAGTTTTGATCTCTTAGTTATAGGGGAATTTCTTCCAAGTTATCAAGTTCAACATACCATAAAAACGTAATTTTCTCTCACACACTCCATGCTAAGTAGCATAATCACGACATACATATACTGATATAATTAGAATGTTTTTTGTTCATGAAAACCTCATGTGGGGATTATTTCTAATAAATAAGGGAAAAAAATCGATATTTTTTCTTTCCTTTCTTTATGAGATATACCGATGTTATAATTTCACATTTCTTACACCGCTCTCCCACAGACGCTCAGACAGCGGCGGCCCGGGCGCGATATTCTCCCGCATGATCGTCCCGCACCCCGCGCTGGGCGTGCCGCTGCGGGCCGCGCTGCACTACGCGGCGTACTCGGGCTGGCTCAGCAACGGACCGCGGACCATACACGTCGACAAACTGCTTATCGCGGACAGCTTTGGCAAGACGTGAGTGGATTTACTTGTGTTTTATTTTGGGGCACAAAGATCTTTGTATTTCATTGTAAAATTTTGTTGTTTAAAGAGTTTTCTTTTCTATTCTGTTTTAAAGGGCGAATATTTTGCATGGGGGCATAATCGGCGGGTATGAATATTGTGTTATTTTATAAGAGATTAGTATTTTATACAGAGGCACAATCTTCTCTTGTAGACAATTTCATTTGTGTTGTAAATTCGTATATTCTATTTATTTCTCATATTATCCTCTAAATTAAATTTAGTTTTAGAGACTCAGAAAACCTATTTTTTGCCTGGATTGCTTAAATAAATTTTCGTTTCGGATAAAATTAGTTTACTAAAGACAATGCACATGATTTATCCTCACATTCAAAATGTGATGTACTTTGTTGAATTCTTCAAAGTTTTTCATCAAAACAGCCTAGACTGAAATAAATATGTGTATTTATGTACGAGTAATAAACTATACAACCTTTGGCGAGAACCTATAAGCAAAACAGACTTCTAACCCACTGGTATTATTTTCCAGATCATCTTTTTGTAAAAAAGCATTGCAACTGATGTCCGAAGAGTCTGTAGAGATGCCGTTGTACCCTGGAGATTGTCTTTTACAGCAGGTACGGACGAGACGAGTTACACAAAATAGTAATATATTCAGAGCCTTAATTGATGGTATTGCTAAATTTGATATTCGTAAATCAATAAAAAGACTAATATAACGATTTGCACTTTATTTTTAGTTAATCGCACATTATGATGTGAACAGTCAAGTACGTTATTCTTATTTTGTTACATTTAATTATGTGAAAATTTATTTTAAAAAAATGTTTGCTACGAAAAAATCTAAATCTCTCTTCTATCCCTTAAAGTATTAATAATTCACGTTGAAGTAGTAAAATAGAATGGTATTGTTACATATTCATTTGGATTTTAAAACAATAACTGTACTGCTATGGGAACATAAAAATATTTTTTACTTATATTTAACCGATGATTTTAGAAAGATTAGTAAACAGGGGAACTAAAACTACGAGACGTAACGAGTCGAAATAAGTTAATATAATTTGAACACATGGTAGATAGAACACTATGGTTATTATGATTAAGAGCTACAAGGATTACTATATTAATCTGGTAAAAATTGTAAATTACTTAAATTTAATTCATATCTTATACATTTCAGGAAGAAGAGACTAACTCAACGATTCTAATAAAGAGGAACATTACAAAAACACCACCAGTAGAATTAGATGACAATGAGTTACCTGAAGACAATCCACAGAGGCCCTTTATTCTAGTCGACAATTCGGAATGGACCGGTGCAGACACGGGCAGAGCTTTTGGAGTCACTAACACAAAGACAGCGCCGAGTGGACTCATAGAAATAGCTGAACCTATACTCAGACCTAGACCAAAGAAGACGCCCAGACAAAGATCTGACAATTCCGAACCCCCAGAAATATCAGAGCCTCTTTTGAGACCAACGCAACCACCAAGAACAACAGCTGCCTCGCGGAAAGCGAAGAACTATGACATTTCAACCACACCCACATACGAGCCCATGTGGGCAGAAAGAGCTAACGAGAAAGATACTAGCTTTGTAGTTCAGTATCTACCATCGAGGCTAGCTTCGTTTATATCCAGAGCTGAGAGATACGCTCGGGACACATTACTGCCGCTGGTGTCGGCGTATGCTCCAAAACTGCCCATTTTTGGAGCAAGAGAAGTTTCAAGGCCGACTGTCAAATACATTCCAACAGAAAGCACTAATATAAGTAGTTCTGTCCCGGTGCCCACTCCTACCTTGGAGGTGAAAATTGAGGCGCTGAGGACAGCGGGACCGCCGGAGAAACGACATGATGAATCGCCCGAGGACCCGGATATTCTGGACGAGATCGCAACCAGTACAATCAAGGCTACAACCGCTCCGACTAAAATGAATGTGCTTCCACTAGAACCCATTAAGAGAATAGGTGCAGCAACTGTTGCCAGCACTGCCTTGCCTCCGGTCGCGATCCGCGGAGACAAAGAAAAAATAGTCATAGTTTATCCAATCAACGCCAGGGACAACAGAAAGATTAGATCGCACTCGTATCCAGAAGAGATGCAGTTCGAAGCTCTGTATCACCAGTCTGACGCCACGGTTCCTCCAGTCAGAGTAGACTTGCCAACTTTCACTCCACCGACCACATTCCTGCCACCGACCACACAAAAACCAGACTCCAAATTCTATCCGATGCTGTTTCCCAAATTCTCAACAGCAACCAACACCAGTGCGGTATGACGAATGTTGTCCAATTACGTAATAGTATTATAATTATTAAACTTGTTGTGTAAATATTAGATAAGCTTACTAATTAGGATCTCTTAAAAATTCCAGTTCGAAACATGCCTCACATAGACTGCGTATTGCGTTAAAAACTTGTAAATAAATAGATTGTATAATTGTTATTCTTTAGGAAATAAGACGCGATTTTTAATAAAACTATTTATTTCTTTCCAATGGTCTAATTATTTCACATTAGCAACAAACTATATTATTCCGGAATATAAAGTTAATTATTCAGGAATATACAGTTAGTTCTAAACAGTTACTAAAAAGGTCATCATCTTAATTATTAAGTTCTTGAAACTAGTTTCTACATACGACATCTTGTAGACAAAAAATAATTGCTGAGAGATTCCAAAGCTAAGAAATACCTGAGTTACATCAAGAACTAAAGGAACCTATTTAACAATACTTTAACACAAATTAATATCACATTTTGTAGTAAAGCAAAAGTTTGTACTGGTCAAGGATTGGCCATATTGAAAGTGTTTGCATCAACTTAAACTGCAAATAAAGAACACAATAACAATACACCGTTAACTATTGCTCATTTTCGGGAAAAAACTATCGAAGATTCGTCATACGATTTCGACATATATCATTATCATTAAAGTACTGCAAAATAATACTTTATTTCCCATGAATAAGTTTTATAATATATTAAATAAATGCAACATAAAACATAAATCAAATACTCAAACTATTTTTTCATAAATGTTTTGTATTGACATCATCACCGATTTTGGCACATCACTGACCAAAATATTAAGAGTGACAGAGACTGAGCAATAGAAAACGATGTAAACTAAAAACTGAACATTTCTTCCGACTTCAAGACTAGAGAATTCACTTCATAAATTTATCGGCTTGTTGAGTGAGAATCTTGGCTGAAGACTTGGCATCCTTGAATAATGCTTGCACGATGTTCACGTGGGAAGTTTCAATGCGAGAAACACCTTCGGCTTTGGCGGTCAGAGAGGCCGGAGTCAGCAGTTGTACTGCATATCTGATTTAAAAGAATTTTGGGGATTTAAACTAGATGTATAATAATTTGAATGTTTTTGTTCATGAAAACCTCATGTGGGGATTATTACTAACAAATAAAGGAAAGAAAAATTTCGACACAGGCGGGAATCGAACCCGCGACCACGGGTACACGCCCCCAATATATTCGACCCCGGACCGATAATGTTTAAAATCGAAGTGTTTTAAGTCAAGGAGTTAGGTAAATGACTCGTAAGGGTATATATATACTTATATATTTAAGTATTACAGTAGAATTACGGCTGCAATGTAAAAGTGGGGTACCTAGAGGTCCGAACTTTAAATAAAACAATTGCCTCTTTTGTTTAAAGAGCAGAAATATAATCGTTCACTCAAGGCAATAAATGTATAAATACGTATGTAAACCAGAAATATGGACGCTAAAATGAAATACTTTGCTGTGTAGTCTCGGTTTAGAATAGCACTACCCCATTTCTCCGATGGGTGTACGTAAGAAGCGACTAACGGTATTGGGGCATTTAAGGAATATTTGGGCGATGCGGTTGGAGACCCATCACTAACATCCTTCATATCACCATCTTTTCCCCACGCAACTTCCAAAAGTGGCTGAGGAATTTCTAATTACTTAGCTCTGGCTACCCCTTATTGGGATTTATAGCCGTGAGTATATGTATGTATGTAAAATGAACTGTAAAGTTTGGAGGAAAGAATCGGCTGTTAGGTAACATCAAGCGTTCTAAAAATTCACGTAATTTTTAGAGTTACAACGATATTTATCTTACCTCAGCGTGCTGGAAGCGCCGATTTCTGCCAACGTCGCGAGGGCTTCGTCATCAATGGCAATGCCTTCAGTAGTTGCTCGTAGTTTCAGAATCTATCAAACATTAAAACATTGAATAAACAAAAACGACCGCACCGTATCCTTATTACATAGGTAAACTACCATTACTTTAATTGCTTAATTACAAAAGTTTTTTTTTTTCTAAACAATATTATATTTGTCTTTACCCCTGGGGATCGAACCTGAGACCTCGTATTCTGAAAGTGCTCGCTTTACGGACAAAAGAAACATAGAGGCTGAGGCTTTCCGCTTTACTAATCAATTCTTCAATTGGTTTACCTGAAGTAACTCTGTCTTGTTGTACGGCAGAGTTCTAATGATGAGCAGACGGTCCAAAAGGTCCAAAGGTATGCCATGGGGTGAAATAATATCTTCGGTTCCTCTGTAAATGAAATAAAAACGTTTCAATTTCATGTATTTCAAGCTGTGTGGTGCTGACACAGAATAACATTAAGCTGTGGGAAAAGCAAAAATGTGTTGGCCAGTACACCCTGCTGTGTACCAACTTTTAATTTGTATTTATGCTTAGTTCGATAAACACTTACCGCGATGTAGGAATATGAGTGAGACGCTGCTATGTGCGAGTGAGTCCGCTGTAGTGGGCGCTCTAACAGTACTCCCACAAAGCCATTCTTCCGGCGGGTAAAGTAAGAAGCTACTAAGTTTATTGGACATTTTAAGTGAATTTTGTGCTACAATGTGACTGGATACATATCACAAATAACACTGTGTATATGTATATATATTTAATGAATTTGTAAATCTGACAAACATATCAGGCATTTAAATTGTTCTTTTATATCATTTTCCTGCCTTTATTAAAATGCCATAGAGTCTACCTAGAGGTTTATTGTTGCTTTTTCTCTTTACACAAACCTTGCAGTCATCCATTTTTGGAACAACTATGTTTGACTGATAAACTTTTAATTTTTGGACATAGGCCCCCCAAAGATATCCACAACGACTTGTCCTACGCTGCCTACAGTCATTGAATTGACCCAACCTTTGAAATACATACAAAATTAATATAATAAAGCCATTCAAATAATACCTGATCTGGCAACGCCCCCTGTTGGTCGCAAATATGACGATGGGAGCGATGGCCGACTCGAGAGCTCGGTGCAGATATGTGAATGTTTCTATATCTAGCATGTGGACCTGAAACAGGAATGAGACTTATGAGCTGTGTAGTGTCGGCTTGGAATAGCACTACCCCATTTCTTCCGGTGGGTGTACGTAAGAGGCGACTAACGGTATTGGGGCTTTTAAGGGGTTTTAGGACGATGTGGTTGGAGACCCATCACCAACAACCTTTATCTCACCCTCTTTTCCCCTCTCAACTTTCCAAAAGTGGCTTAGGAATTTCGAATTCCTTAGCTCTGGCTACCCCTTCTAGGGATTTATAGCCGTGACGTGAGTATATGTATGTATGAGTTCTGTTTTAATTAATATTAAAACAGATTAGTCTTAATATGTTGAGCATAAAAAATAATTAAGAACTTCCGACGCGATTTAAATCTTTAATGTGGTTTGAATAGCTTAATCATTCATCAAATTCATAACTCCGAAGTTTTCAAATTCTTATTGGTTTGACATTTTAAAATGAATGATGTGATTAGCTTATAATTGGGGTATTTAGTTGTCATGTGTCTTTTAAATTTAAGTACTTTTTAATATTGTTTACTATTTTCACTGTTTGCAATCCGTAATAAATAAATAAAAATAAAAAAATACGCCAAAAAAAAGTAGTCGAAACTGCGAGACCTCAGTTGTTAGTATTAATACTAGAATAAATAGAAGGAAAATTTACCTCATCAATAAAGAGTACTCCTGGTACTAACTCAGCAATTCCCTGGTCAATGTACTTGTTGACAATCTTGTTTATTTCCTTCCTCAGTTTGTCTAAAAAAGTATGAAAATATTAGGATTTATGTTTGTCAGATTATTTATACTTATTCTAAATTTCTGAATTATTATGCTTAGTAGTGTCGACTTAGAATAGAACTACCCCATTTCTTCCCATGGGTAATGGGTGTACCTAAGAGGCGACTAAGGGTATTGGTGGTTGGCTTTAATACTAGTAGAGGCTCCCCCAATTGCCCCATCATGAACATATCATGTCCAGTTCTAACACTAGCGCAGTCCGGGTAAAATCTGTCTAATAGTTGGTTTTACTACCAACATATACTTACCAGTAATCTCTGTCTTCTTGGGCTTCATAAGCTGTCCCATCATGGCATGGACATCATGTCGTGTCCTGTTGTAATACTAACCCATCATAAAGGATGGTTAATGGTTGGTTCTAATCGTAATATAACCTTACCAGTAATCTCCGTCTTCTTTGGCTTCATGAGCTGTCCCATCATGGACATGATATCGTGTCCTCCCTGCGGACGAGCGTTGGCGCAGTCCAAGTCATGAAGAGTCACGTCTTGCACCACTTCTTTCTTCTTGTGGACATCGCCTTTGGGGAGGGGCACGTACTCTTCAGCCTAGAAAAGGGTAAAATTTTATATGAAAAACGGGCCTACACCAATTTGTCTTTTCTAAAGACATATGTGTGGTTAATTTATCATGGTTGTTAACGGTGAGGGAAAACATCGTGAGGACACCCACATGGCTGAGTTGTACTTAGTCATGTGACAGTGTATTCGTACAAAACGGCGATAGGCCTGCCCACTATCACGTGAGTACACTGTCTAAGCAAAACGTGGGTACTCTGAACACCAGGTGACAAAGTCACGTGATGTTCAGAAGTATTAGTACCTCTGCCAACCGCTTCGGGGATATTCGGCGTGAACGTTTATTTTATGTTTATGTTATGTTTATGTTATGTTTATGTTATGTGTATGTTATGTTTATGTTATGTTTATGTTATGTTTATGTTATGTTTATGTTATGTTTATGTTATGTTTATGTTATGTTTATGTTATGAATATGTTATGTTTATGTTATGTTTATGTTATGTTTATGTTATGTTTATGTTATGTTTATGTTATGTTTATTTTATGTTTATGTTATGTTATGTTTATGTTATGTTATGTTTATGTTATGTTTATGTTATGTTTATGTTATGTTATTATGTTATGTTTTAATGTGAGAAAGAGATTAGTAGAGATTTTAGTCATGATCACATTTAATGTGAGAAAGATATTAGTAGAGATTTTAGTCATGATCACACTCTTTGGCAGTCTAGTCTCTGTCTAACTAAATGGGAGTAGTGAGAGAGTAAGAATTTAGCATGATACACATGGTGATATTTTGAAGTGTTTAAAACTATACGCTATGTTTGAATATAACTCAAAAACAGCACATGTTCTTCCTTAGGACATTGGTTATGTGACAAAACTTAAGCCCTCGCCCACCGTGTTCAACATAGAATTTTAAAGACCTTTGTCCCCCCTCAGAACGTCACATCACAAAGAATGATGACGTTTCTTAAGGACATTCAAGAATTAAGTAGTTTAAGAATTTACAGGGCTTTAAACTATATTCTTACCTCAAGATCAAACTCAGTGGCATACGTATCACTTCTTCCTTGCCGCTTCACAGCCCCAGAGTTGGCTTCGATGTAGATAACGTCACCAACTTCCACCTTCTCCTTCTGAAGGGACTCGTAGATTGTTGGGTCCAGTTTCAACTGCTTTGTGCCTTTAGCTGTTTTCAGGCCGATAATGACGTGGGATACAGTTTTACCGTAACCTGAAAGAAAGTTGTATGACGTCTTTAACACTTGCACTTTCTCCCTTTCCGCGTTTAAAATAGATTTGTAAAATTTCGGTTTCTGCAATAGTGAACTACACTGGAATCTGTCCTCAAAATTATCTTTTAATTGCTCAAAATACTAGTGCGTTCAACCAATAGCAAGATGGATTGATGATTAGCAGATACTGACAAACAAAATTATAGAAAAACATTCAAAAATCTGCATTCAACCCTAATTGAATCCCTGTAAGTCCAAGTACTTACAGGGTATATATATATATAGTAACACATTATAATTTTACTGAGATAGTCCGTGGCGTGACACGTTATGGTTCTGGCTGAAAATCAGTTTTAAAGGCATATGCCTTTAAATAATACTGAGCCAGAAGCCAACTCTTTGCCTTTGTGTGCTTTTATTCCTTTTACCACTAATATTTTAATTTTGTTTTTTTTTGTTGTTATTTGTTTTCGATTATTTTACCACGTACTTTTAATGTGGCGATAATAATTTGTGAATTGTTTGTATTTTGTCATAGTTGTGCCCTTAGGCAATGAATAAATACTATCTTTCTTTCTTTGTTTTTTTCTTTCTTTAATTGCATATAAATTAAAATCCATGCAAGTAAACAAAATGGTAACCTTTATTACTTTCAATAACATTTATTAGTTTGATTTTTATACTTTTCGGCATATAACTATGTCTATTACGTTTTAAATAATACTCAAATAAATCTTACCACCAGCAGCACTTTCAGTCTCTACAGGAGTAAGCTCTGTCACCTCTCCTTCATACACTTCCTTGGTCTCCCGGATCCTCAAGCCGATGGCACGGCGGAAGTTCTCCATCAAAACTTCGGTCTTCTTGATTTCTGTGCTGTACACCTCACTTCCCACCATGGGACAAAATGGTACCTAAAGCATACATTCATAAATGAATACATATTCTTACGGCTGTTAATCCCAAAAAGGATAACCAGAGGTTCAGAATTAGAATTTCGTCAGTCAGTTCCAGAAGATGAGTGGGGAAAACATTATAAAAACAAAGGTTGTCAGTTCGGTGATAGGTCTCCAAGTACATTGGCCCAAAATCACTTAAAAAGCCCCAACACCCATGTAAATTATGTGAACAATGAATAAGACACTATAACTTGCCTTGGTACCCAGCTCCTGTGCTATGGCCAGCGCTATGGCAGTCTTCCCAGTGCCAGGTGGTCCTGCCAGCAGTAAAGCTCGGCCAGCCATCTTCTTGCTCCTTATCATGTCTACCACAACGCCAGCAGCCTATCAAAAGGGAAAATTAATTAATTTCACACACACATAATAAAATATGACTGCCTCCATAGTCTCACGGTTAACTGCTTGGTTTCAAGTGTGGAGGTCTCAGGTTTGATCCTCAGGGGGTGGTAACCTAACAAATTTAATTTGTAAGATTAAACCCAGTCTGGAAGGATATTGCAGGTTTGAATCACCTGATTATCCGAAAATTAAGATGATTCCGTGCTTCGGAGAGCATGTTAAGCTGTCGGTCCTGGCTACTATTATGATAGTAGTTGTTAGTGTGCCAACCCGCAATTGGCCAGCGTGGTGGACTAAGGTCAAATCACCTTATATAGGGTAGGCTCGAGCCCCTTGGTGGGGATATATATGGGTTGTGAGGATAATAAACTTTACGCATTGATCTCATTAAAAGATAGACAAATCTTTAGACCAACCTAATGCCCTGCCCCCTATCATGACACTGTCCAACCCAAATGTGGGTACTCTGAACACCAGATGACAATATGCTATGTTCAGAGTAAATGGTATGTCTGCCAACCCCTTCAGGGGATATATGGAGTGAATATTTTAGGCTTTCTACAAAGTGATTACCAAAGGATAGCATTATCAGAAATAGTATTGTTAAAACAAGTAGACAATGTCCGTGGCTGACTGGATAAGTGATCAGCTTCTGGGTCTGGAGGTTGCAGGTTTGAATCCCACTGAGGGAACATTTATGTAATGAAAATGAATGTTTTCTTAGGCTTGGATTTTATTTATGTGTGTAGTTATAATTTATTAATTGAATCACTGAGTTAGTATCCCTTAGCACAGGTCATTTTGTACCTTTCTAGGGGTTAACTTGATTTGTGTAATACCTCAAGTCAAAAATTCAAAAGAAGATTTTGTTTAAAAAAAAAAAACACATATCAATTAATGCCAGTATACCTTTTATGTACAAAATGATAGAGGTTGATTCCCACAGCAAATCATGTTATGTGACCAAACAGACCATGTGATCAAAAAGGCAGGTGTCGAAAGTATGAAGAATAGAAGCATTGAAAAAAAATATGGATGAGAACAAAGCTAGAGGTTTCTCATTATCAAACAAAGTGGCAATAAATAATCTCTGCCTACCCATATTCATAAGTTATTTGACTGTGCATATTTTAAACTTTTATAGAGCAATATAGTGTTATTTTTTTTTATGTCTAATTATGTATATTTAAAGTTTTCTTTTTAGCAAGTCGTCCATCACAAATTTTAAAGGTATTTATTAGTTAATAAGTTTATACAGATCACCATGATATATCACAGTATGATCAGTACTTGTCTAACTTTACAGATTAATAATCCCAACTTTATATTGGTTATTATTTGTTTTTTCAGAGTTACAGGTAAAAACATTTTCAAGTGTAGGAGTTTAGAATTGAGATTCAAGTAAAACAGACCTCAGTCAGTACAAAATACTGCCGTCCAGAAGCTTAAAACGCAGTAATGGCCATTTTGAGTTAATTGAATATATGTGATTAGGAAATTTTGCACAATTTTTCTGTCTTTCCCATGTTTTCCTAGGACTATTTGATCTATTTGGCAAAATCAGTCAAATAGTCTAATTTACAAGTTAAAATGCAGTAAAACATATAAAATATGTACTAAAGTTTAAAAAGGTAATAATACTAATTAACATGCAGTTGCAGCTCACATACTGCTTTCTAATTTAAACCAATGTTCTATAAACATTTACACAAATAATACATACTAAAAGGCAGGTTCATCTCATGTCAAATAGAGATCAAAACTATTGTACTGCATTTATATGAGGTAATCACCATATTTTAAATGCAGTACACTGGGGTTCAAATTTATTATTTAATTTATTTGTATGTTAAAGCGATTCCACACTGAATCTAAAGATAGTACTTTTTCAAAAATGATTTTTTTATTTTTAGAAATAGAAATATTATTTTTTAATACTTTAAATGTGTTTATCCCAGAATAGTTTTTTTTGCTATTACTGCTTTTTACTTCTCTACGACAGAATACAAGTGACTCTGCAATTTAATTTATTAAAGTGAATGAGGAATCTCCTTTCTTGAATGAATATCTATATGCCTTGTTGTATGACACAAGTGATTGGCAACAGTTTTGTCGAACTGAATTTGAATTCAATTACATTTTGCCCAACTCTGCCAGGGTAAGCACTACTCATCTGGATTGGGGTGTATCATAGGGGGCACAATGGAGACGGGACTTTTTTTAATGTGTTTATCATGTTACTAATGGTTGGGGCCGGCAGAGGCTATAAGAAGAAGCAAAGAAGGTCCCTTCCCCTATCTCACATAGTGTTTTCAACAATGTATGGTCAATGAAATTAATTGCAAAAAAAAAACATAGCTCCCCATGTAGGGAATGAAAAAATAATTAAATCAAAGCTCTGAAGAAAACATTCTCATTTCAAAATTTAATCTGCATTCGTTTGTTCACCAGCTGTTACCATAGATTCACATTGTGTTTATTGACAAAACAAGTCTAACCACAAAATATTGTTTTTTCTCGGAAGTCTTCTAAACAGAAGAGTATAATAGAATATTAATGTTGATTATGTATTCAAGTGATCCGACCACATTTTATTGTGCTATCAGGAATTTCTTACCTCCCTTGCAGCCTCCTGGCCCACGAGACCGGCTGCCATCTGGATTGGTGTTCCATTTTCATCCAAGCCCAAACCTTTGATATGAGTATGAGCTGATATTCTTTGAGTTTTAGCTGTACTTTTTACCTCCTCAATTTTCATCGTAAATAGTTATATAGACAATGTTAATTTAACTTTTTGACTGAACTTGAACTTCAAGTCACACTCACACTATTCAACAAGTTCAAACAAAAACTCTACCACTAAATTCAATCACGAACGAACGACAACCAAAACCAAATGCGCGTGCGCGAAGTCAATCAATACTAGTGTTGAGGTAGTAACATCAATAAATCCGCAAGGTATTGATTTCATCGATGCAAGGCGATTAGTGATGTAAAATCGATGTTTTTTTACGAATCATTTGGTACTATAGTAAAGTAATCAATATTACTACTAAGTACTAACTAATATGACTAATTGTAATATTCCTATTTAAAATACTGAAGGGATTTTTCAAGAGTTTTACTAAAATCCAGCAAAATGGGATTATTGATACATACTGAGATTAATGTCTTACTTAAGATATCGCTTCTTTCTTAAGCTGGCGGGATATATTAAGATATAATAAAAAACAAATGTTTTCTATTGTAGCACATTATATATTATGATTTGCCATAAATGACTGAGAACCTTCTCATTAAATTAAAGTATATTCTTAAAAATAAAGGTCGAATATTTGACTTGGTTTTTACATCGAAGTTAATTTATTAATTTTGGTAATTATAATTTCGCAATATTAATATTCCACACCGTCTCATCTCACTATTTTATGTCTTTTGATTCATTTCTCTACTGTCTCCTTGCTTGTTTACCATGCCAATTGATCGTATAGATATCATATCACTACAATCAATCAATATTACACTAGGTAAGGTTAACTTTTTTGGGTTCCCAAATTCTTTCTGCTGCATTCACAATCATACTTATAAACGAAATATTATTGCCTTTGAGATGGCGCTGCGACTTTTAAACGAACATTAGTACTATATGTGTACATTACATGACTCTAACTACACTTTATTGTTAAATATCGTTGTTTTGTTTGGTATCTTTGGTTTGTTGCTTTGTGATACCTACCGTAGGTGGTGGGTCGGTACCATCGGCTGGTGTGCCAATTAATCATAGCTGTAAAAACAACAGAATACAATATTTATATTATTTAATGAAACATATATTAAACTAAATAATTGACGTGTGGTGCCGGCTTAGAATTTCACTAACACTTTCTACCCGGGGGGTCATAAGAGGCGACTTGGCTTTGGGCGTTGCAGTTGCAGACCCATCACCAACGATACTTTATTACTACCATCTTCTCCCCTATCAACTGCCAAATGTGGCTGAGGAGTTTCTAGCTCTGGAGCGCTGGGTACCCATTTTTGAGATTTATGGCCGCGAGCATATGAATGTAATTAAAACATATCAGGATCAGTGTGCTCATGCTAAACACGAAATTGACATTAGACGGAGACTATCGACTGGGTATTGATAGTCTCTGCTTACCCCAATGGAAACTATTGTTGTTTTTTTTAATTCTGTATGTTTATTTATGCATGTATGTATGAAATAGCCGTAGACCGATTTTAAATGCTTAATGAACAGCAGGCAGAGGCACACACTCCGTTAATGCTCAGTTTACATTATTCCAGTCCAGCACAGTATTCCATGCCAGAGCTGGACTGGATCAATCTTTCATATTATTCCAGTCATTAAAATCTGTTTTCATTCAAAAGCGCAATTGGTCGGCGGGGAAATGCTGGGGAATGATAAAGTATATTTTTTTCTAATATTATAATAACCGCACAACATATACATTATCATCTATGCGCACAACAATAAAAAAGTTATACGGTGGGGAAGGAAATTGGAAACCAATTGTGCGAATTAATTGGTCCGTGGCGAATACCTCATATCTGCAGAGCTGTAAATTCATGTAAAAAAGGTTAGAAAAAAATGCTCCGGTGTAACAATGAGGCATACACCCTTCTTTGGTTATATTTTAGTTATGAATCTGAGTAACTGTCTGCATAGTATTTATTTTAAAGAGATATTTTTTTTGTTCTATTCAACTTCTTGGCACGCCCAAAGGAACCGTTTCTAGGAGGAAAATAATTTTTACACGAATACTATTATAAAATTGAGAACTCTGGCATATCCTGGGTTTCAATGAATTTATTTCTAATTAATTTAATATGAGAAAACAAACACATTTAGTATTATTTCATTAAATTTTATTTACATAACAATATTGGCATATTCTGATTCAGAGAAAATACATTCATTCATACATACATAAATTATACTTAAAATTAAAATTATAGTAAGCTTAAGTAAGTCGTCATACAGTTTCCGATAAACGGACTATCAGAATTATAAAATGAAAGTTCATAGAAAAACAGTTGCAAACCGATAGTCACTTTAAGTGAGAAGGATCACATGTCTTTTATAGGTCATCATATAATATCTGACTCTTAAAATAAACTCATATAAGCTTATTTCTATGTTGACTATGTAATTTCTCAGTTAGTCGGTATTAAATAGCATTTATAAGAAATCTCCATAGTTGGGTACATCTTCAAACTGTTGTGGTTGCGAGGGCGGCCGCGCCCCTCCGCCGCCCGGCCTGTATTGTTGGGGTTGCTACACAAAAAAAAGTGATTAATAAATTAAATTTCACGGTTTATAGTTCATAATAAAACAAATAAATACTAGCATTTACGACCCCTGATTACGGCCCAGACAAAATTACTTTTGTTAAAAGCAACTGTTATACTGCTACATATTAAACTACATGTATTAAGTGACACCTGCTGTCCAGAGTACTCACGTTTTTCTTGGACAGTGTACTCACGTAATAGGGGGCAGGCCAATCGCCGTTTTTTTGTCCGAATCCACTATCACATACCTAAGTACAACTTAAGCGAGTGGGTTTCCTCACGATGTTTTCGCTTACCATTAATCACCATAATGAATTAACCACACATATGACTTTAGAAAAGACAAATTTTGAACCGACGTCTGTCTGCATGAGAGGTGAGTGTTGTACCCGTTGAGCTATCACGGTTTCGTTAAATATGTATTTTTTTTAACCACGTTTTTGTACATCTACCCGTAAGAAGAACTCAGATTTATTGACCTTACCACTTGAAGTTTGTTTGTCTTTGAGTAATAAAATTCCAATGGTGCTTCTTTGTAAGTTGATTTATTAATATTATTTTATTATAAATAATTTGAGTCATGATGTGCAGTAAAGAGTTCTTTATATTCTATTCATTTCATGTGTAAAATTCAGCTAAGGTTTTCAAGTAAATTTTATTATAAGGTAACAATGTTGTTAATAAGAAAAGGAAAAATTAAAACAAGCAAACAGAAAACCACAATCATACTTTAACACCAAAATTATCCAATTCAAATATACAGTGTATTTTTTTTATTGTGATATAATAATTAAAAATTATTTTTTTTATGTGGTGCAAAAATATGATTATGCAATGATGAGATGGGTGTAAAGCATTACTTGTAGCGGGGTGGTGTCACATGTGGGGCGGTCGCTGGCCGCGCGCCGCCGCCTGCTGCTGCTAAAAAACGCGGTCGGTGTACACACCGCTTTATAGTACATGCGAGCACTAACGGTGCGCTTGCGTTATTTACATTGCTATTTATGCATATTTGGCAGTTTTTGGGAATTAGGTTCTTTAAAACTATACAATATTTTATCCCTCTATAACGCAGGAGTATGGTAAGAAATTAATCGTGATTCACTTCTAAATGAACTTAGGTATGGTTTAAACCTTGGTGGTTACTATTTGTTCACTAAAATCATATTGAAGAGATAAATAGACCAAATATGCATAAATAACTTCAAGCATAAGAATGATGAAGAGCGGTGAAAAAATGGTGCTAGAAAACAAAATGGAAGTTAGTACAAGATTAGATGATTATCAAGAAAAAGAGCAAAGAGAGGGAAGTCTAAAGTGCCAAGTCATTACCTTACTCTTATAGGAACCACTTATAACATAAAATGTATCTATTATATTTATCTTGCCAGTCTTTAAAATTGGTGGAATGCTTCAGAGGCCTAGTATTATTTATTATAAAGTCACAATAATAACATAACAGCATCCGTTGGTATTTTAAAGTGGCTCTTTAGGCTATTATTCTAATTGTTTCACAGCGTTGAAAAGTTTAGAAACATAACGGTGCATCGGGTTAGGGAATTATTTATCAGTTTCTAAAATACGCTAATTATTCATATAAGATTTAAACTACTATTTCCTTAATGCATGACTAATTGCACATTATATGAAACGTAACGTTAGGCAATAACGACAAATTTACCATATGAGTCTATTTTTTATATAAAACATACATACATACATATACTCACGGCTATATTTCCCTAGAAGGGGTAGCCAGAGCTAGGGAATTGTAAATTCCTCAGCCACTTTTGGAAGTTGCGTGGGAAAAAGATGGTGGAATAAATGTTGTTGGTGATGGGTCTCCAACCGCATCGCCCAAAAATCCCTCAAAAGCCCCAATACCGTTAGTTGCCTCTTACGTACACCCACCGGAAGAAATGGGGTAGTGTTATTCTAAGCCGACACTACACGGCACTTTTTTAAATACAAGTGCGTAATTATTACGGTCTGTGTTATTATTATTACGTTATACTTTACTGAGGGAATAACCAGAAAATTTGCTTTAATTCCTATTTAAAAAAATATATAATTAACCACTCAACTCCCAAAAGCGGTTGAGAAATTTCTTATTCCAAAGCTCTAGCTGCGATTTGTGGTCGTGAGTATCTGTATGTTTGTATTAAATGTAGTTTTTAAAGGTTGTTAAAATTATTATAATTTTATATTTCTTTCCGAAGAGATAAGATGATACAGCAAAGTTCGCGGGTGGCCCAATTAATTTGCTGTGATATATCGAGATTTTATCAAAGAAAAGAACAGTGTTATTATATCGACTAACTGAACAACTCTTGTGCCGAGAATTCAAGTATATTAATATGAAACTTTTTTATGATAATGGGGTTCTTTTCGTCAGGGTTGTTAAGAGCGAATCATCAATACACACCTGTAAACTTGGCACATAACAATGACTCTCTTTGGAAAATAATTTTCGCCCTAATGTGCTATTTAGGGGTGTGCTAGTATCTAAGTTTACGTTTTATTTAATGTGCAAATCAAATTGAAATATCTTTTTGTTTATTAACAAAAAAATGAAATATCTTCTAGCTATTATGGGATAACTGTGCATGAAAAATTAATGGTAAGCATTCAGTTACGAATGAATGATTGAGTGAGTGAATGATAACATTATCTGATTTATGCTGTCACTATTTTAGCCGCTGTGATAGAATAATCTAATTCAGATGTTTCTACTTTGTTACCTGTTGCAATAAGTGTCTTAGTCCAGGGTTGGCTGGCATCATGGGTCTAAGGGGGCGAGGCCCGGGACCTCTCAATTGTTGCTGTAGCTGTTGTTGTAATTGGTGTTTACGTTGCTGTTCCTGTAATTTAGAGTTTTATATTATGTTTGTTATTTTGGAAACATTAAACGAAATAACGCTACATACACGATTATTGTTGTACGTCTACCGAATACGACTTTAATTTTGGACTTTAACATCCAAAGATTTGAGGTATTTGTAAATGTTTCGTTTTTTATTAGCAACAAACAGATTTGTATTCTATTTTACTTTCTGCATAATAGCTTTTTTCTGTAAGATAGATGTTCTGTGTAATGAATGTAGTCTTTGTGACATGAGGTAAATCGAACATTTTTACACGACATAACCGAGGTTTCTTTTAAACTTACACTCCGCCAACAGAATTATTTTGCCTATTTTAGCAAAAGTCAGTGTTTTTCCGACATCTTTAGCAATGAAAAGAAAATAATTTATTTTCTATAACTACATCAAATACATAAACCACTCGTACTTAGCAAAAAAAAACTACTTACCTCCAATTGCTTATAATGTTGTTCTTGCTGCTGCGCCGCATGTAAATGTGACATGATTTCCATCTGGCTCTTAAACTGGGCTTCTTGTTGATGCGCCGCGTCCAAAGTTTGTTGCAACTGTTGTATTTTATCCAAATTCTGTTGTCTCTCAGCTGCCAACCCGTCTAGCTGAGACACCCCGCGGCCGCCGCCCACTTGCCCACCCACGTTGCCAACCTGCCCCCCTACGTTGCCCACCTGGCCCCCACCCATCATCATGCCCTTGGAATGAGAATGAAATTAGTTGGTTGAATGAGTTCCTGTAGTTGTAAGTGGAAATATACTGGCCAGTACACCCGGCTGTGTACCAACTTATAATTTGTATTTATATTTAGCTAAATAAACATTCAGGTACCGCGATTTAGGATTACGAGAGAGACACCGTTGGTGCGCGAGTGAGTCCGCCGTTTAGATGTTGCCAGAGAAAAACTGACAGATTTTCGTACAAAATCGGTATTATCTCAATTCTCATTTTACATACTTGCTGTCACACGGCTCATGCTACCTTTTTAGCCAAACTCATATTTTCTATAAAATATTTCGACATTTGCAACGTTACAAGTCCCTACCTGTGGATGCTGCATTTGCCCAGGCTGCATCTGCCCCGGCTGCCCCATCTGCCCAGGCTGTCCCATTTGCCCAGGCTGCATCTGTCCAGGTTGTCCCATCTGCCCAGGCTGCCCCATCCCCTGGCTGGGTCCGGCCGCCATCTGGCTGACGTTGGACATCTGCGGGACGCCCATACCACTTGAACCTGGTGGAGAATATATTAATGCAATAGGGTTAATTCACTATGTCAACCCCTGGTTTCTAGTTGATACTATAGCGGACTCACTCGCACATAGCAGCGTCTCACCCATATTCCTACATAGCGGTATGTAAGTGTTCATCGAACTAAGCATAAATACAAGTATAAGTTTGTACACAGCAGGTTGTAATGGCCAGTATATCTTTGCTGTTACCACACAGTATCCAACTTAGCAAATTCGGGTGTGACTCAAAATCGGCGTGCTTATCGCTTGATAGTTGCTACTTGACCTTTGCTCAGAATACTGGTGCGCCCGCTTATCATAAGTTAACAAAATTAAAATATGCAAAAACAATTTGCACATGTTTTACGAATGAATGATTGAGTGAGAACATGATAGCATTACGTGATTCTGATGCTTTTACTATTTTTCCTGTTGCAATAAGTTTCTTAGTCTAGGGTGGGCCGGCATCACGGGTCTAAGGGGGCATTAGCAAATTATTTTGAAATTTGAATAGATATTTTTTTGACTGTCTTCTATTACATAGAACATTTAAGGCTATAAATCTTATAAGGGGTAAAAAACGTTAAAAAGGGGCTACTTTACCCATTCCCCCAGCGTTGGGCATAGAAGGCACCATGCCGCCTCCACCGACGCCGCCCGGCAACTGCTTGTTGATTAGTTGCGTAATCTTTTGCTGTTGTATTACCTGGCAACCATTTATTTAGATTTTATTGATCTTTTAGTTATTTATCAAGGTTGTGTACCGTAAAAATCGACTGAAATTGTCGAGAGGAAACCCACATGGCTGAGTCTAATTAGACATTTGAATACACTGTCCAAGCAAAAAGTGATGTTCAGTATCATTATCATATTACCACCCACTATGAATGAATATCATTTGGAAAAAAAAGAAATCACTTTTCTTTTATCCACTGGATACTAGTGACTAAGCTAACTAAACATTATTACCTTCAGCTTTCTTAAAACACAAACAATCAGATCTCATCCCTCACCAGTCACATTATTTCTAACTCTTGTCATATAAACTTATGTTATACAAACTTTTGAAGAATGTCAATTCAACTACAATCACTTCAATGCTTTGAAAACTTATTTCAGTTTTTCAAAATCAGTATAAGATGTGCCTATACATTTGTATTAAATTGTCTATACATTATTAACTGTGTAGAGTCGGCATAGAATAGCACTTTTTAACTGATTTTTGGGCACATACTTTTTAAGTGATATTTGAGCGACGCGGTTAGCGACTTATCACCAAAAACATAATTTTAAATCTTTTCCCCACCCAACTTGATACTGGCTATCCCTGCTAAGGATTTAGAGCCGTAATTATATGTATGTATATTTTTACCTTCCGTAACCGTTCCACAAACAAAGCCTGGTTGTTAGGAATGAAGCCTAGATAGGCTTTCTTCTCTGGTGTGTATAGCAGTATCAAAACTTTGATGTCGCATTGCGGTGTCGAAGACATTGGGGTGAAATGGACGCAGCCGGCCTGTAAAAAATATTTTATTGGAAATGACTTAAAAACGATTAACTTTATTAAACTTATTGATTAATATTGATATGTAATGAAAAGTTACTAAAAAATATTAGATGGATACTCTTCCTATTATTTTTTCTATTAAAAGTAATCATGTTTACGAGCTAGTAAAATAATAAATAAATTAAATAAAAAAAAACAGTCAATTTTAGTCCATATTTAGTGTTAGAATTTTATTTATTGCCTATGTTAGTAAAAAACAAACACGAGAAAGATTAGAATGTATTTATACATAAGGTCCAGTCACCCCCGTACAGCATGAAGGGTGAAGAACCTAGTATGAAGGGAAGAGTCACACCTCTCTACAATCATTTAAAGGATACAGTTTAAACTTCCACGAGCTCTTTGCAGTAGAGATGCAACATTTTTACGCATGATTGCAAAAAAGTCATCAACCCCAGCATCAGCAAACATGCCCGAGGCGCTGCAGTACCGCGGAAGTCCAAACTGAGCCCTAAATACATTATTATAAAGGACACGCAATACGCCTCGGGGCGTATACCCGAGGTCGCGGGTTCGATTCCCGCCTGTGTCGAAATTTTTCTTTCCTTTATTTATTCTTTATTTACGTTTCGTAAACGTTTACCTTTGAGAATTTTAAATGTGATATTTTACTAACAGAATATTTCATAATGGAAGTTTATACTTTCCGTATTTTAAGGGTTTCTAATAATTTTCCCTTATTACTTATTAATTAGAAAGCCAGCTTTTGAACTGCTATGAAAACTTCTTCAGAATTATAATATTTTTAGGAAATAATTGAACAAATAAAGGACTGGACCGAATGTTTTGTATAAGATAAGAATTTCTACTATATAATTTCTATTTTTCTAATTAAATAATCGACAACCAAATGTTGAGTTATGCTACTGCAATATACAATATTCCTTACTACCCTCATTACAATGCACCAATTATTTTATTAAACAGCTACTTACAAATCCGTTGACCATAACTTTGGTGAGTGATTCCACAGCTTCATTAGGTTGCAAATGGAACAGCACTGACTTGCTATCCTTCAAGCACTGTCCTCCGATGTTGCTGATTAGTTGCTTGGGCATCAGCTGCATCAGCAATTTGTGAGGCCACGATTCCACTTTCAGTTCTGGTTCTAAGTCTTTGGAGTGGGATGAGACCTGGAAAATATATGTTTATGGAAAGTTTTAGGCCTGGAATTTTTGGATTGGTAGTATCGTGACTTTCTTTTAATTGCCAAATTTCGATACAACAACAAAAACTATCCTAATAACATATATAGTGAAGATTAAGCTGTGTACGTGTGTAAGGGTTAGAAAAGCACCGGCCCATTTCTGCCCGCGGACGTGCTTACGGCGGGAGTACATACATACATATACCTACGGCTATAAATCCCTAGAAAGGGTAGCCAGAGCTAAGGAATTAAAAATTCTTCAGCCCCTTTTGGAAAATTTTGTGGGGAAAAGATGGTAAAATAAAGGTTGTTGATGATGGGTCTCCAACCGCATCGCCCAAAAATCCCTTAAAAGCCCCAATACCGTTAGCCGCCTCTTGCATACACCCACCGGAAGAAATGGAGTAGTGCTATTCTAAGCCTTTTATGTGTGATTGTTCATTTTCAGACCATCATTCAGTTCAAGATCTTTTTCCAACATTTGAATAGTCTAATAAATAAAGGAAAGAAAAATTTCGACACAAGCGGGAAATTTTTCTTTCCTTTATTTATTCTTTATTTATTAGTAATAATCCCCACATGAGGTTTTCATGAACAAAAAGATTTAAATTATTTGAATAGTCTCTGAGAAATTCCTAATACTGAAGCTCTGGCTATCTTTTTACTTTAGGTATAGGTTATAATATATAATTTTGTTTTAAAACATCTTAAGACTGGTTAAAATGTAACTGGAAAAAATCGTTATGTTGCAAAAATTCTCCTTTTATCTGGCGCAGTACCCGAAAATCAAAACTAGCCACCATTTATCTCCGAGAAATCGATTTTAGAAAACCAGAGTCAAATAAAAATAAGGCACGATAATTTAGACACCCCACTCTATGATTTAGATAACTCGAATGCTTCTTCAAAAAAACATTTTTTTCTTTAAATAAATAATAGTAATAATGTTATTTTTACCAATAACCTTTTTTTATAATTTAACTCACTTGGCAAGGCAAATGCTTGGTGACTTTCTGTTGATCCCCAGGGTTCTTCCCTTTCTCCATCCACTCGAGGATACCGCTCCAAATATAAGTACGTTGAGGTTGCTGCGCTTGCGAAGGAGCACCTGAGAAATAAATTATAACATAACATAAACATAAACGTTCACGCCGTTTATCCCCGAAGGGGTTGGCAGAGGTACCAATACTTCTGAACTCACATGGCAGCGCCATCTAGTGTCCAGAGAAGGTACCCACGTTTTGCTTAGACAGTGTACTCACGTGATAGGGGGCAGGCCTATCACCGTTTTGTACGAATACACTGTCATATGACTAAGTACAACTCAGCCATGTGGGTTTCCTCACGATGTTTTCCCTCACCGTTAACAACCATGATAAATTAACCACACATATGACTTTAGAAAAGACAAATTGGTGTAGGCCCGACCCAGGATTGGAACTCACGCCCTTCTGTTTTCGGGCGGGTGTTCTATCCACTGGACTATCATGTCGTCTTAATAAATTAATAGTTCAAAAAACAATAAAATAACAGCTTCATTACAAGTCGAAACACGGCTATGATATCATCCATCATGAAGTTCCAGGAGGGCAATTCTCGCAAGTTCGATATCATTACTATCATAGAAATATATCAAGTGTTAAATGTCATGTGAAAAATATCACAAAGTGAAATATATTTCTATTGATAGATTGAAACTGTATTCTCACACACGGAAGTAATTTTTCCTTAAGCGGCCAGTACACAATGGCCGACGATGGGCCACGCTTCGCCATTGGCAATTGTAGGCCACGATCAATTGGTGTTCACACAATGGCCCATTGCTCATTACTGCCTGGCAATCCACTTGCGACGGACGTCGAAGTAATTATGGTTGCAGCTATTTATTTATTATTATGTATGTAATTTATTTTATTAATGGCGCTATTTATGTTATTTTTACGTCATATAGTGATTATAAATACATTTTGCAATAAAATATTCCAAAAAAGTATAAGTATCTATGAGCGGCCAGTGACGAACTAAACAATGGCCCATTGTGGAAACACCACCGGCCATGCTACGCCACGATTCCTTTGAAGTGTGCCCAAAAAACCGACAACTTCGCCATTGCGCACCATTGCGCGCCACGATCGGCAATTGTCCGCCATCATGCACCATTGCCCCCTGTACACAGTGGCGATGGCGAGCAGTGGGCCATCGTCCGCCATTGTGTACTGGCCGCTTTAGACATTTAGACTAGAGAACGACATCCCCGCTCCAAGCGAATGAATTGAATGAAAGATTAGTTTAATTGTCATCTAAGGTCTAAAAAGGTCTTCACAACTGTCAACTTGACAACTATTCCAATGCAAATTGTGACATTTGTTTCGCACTATCAGTTCGTTTGCTTTGAAAAAGTTTAAAAAGTTGTATTTTTATTAATTAAAATATTGAAATGGAGACAGCAGCAAAAAAAATAAGAGCTGCATATCCATCCAGTGAGCAAAAGCACAGACTTTTAGAATTGCTTGAAGCTGATGCTGAATTAAGAACGGGAAAGTTTTCAGCACAATTTACTAAAAAAATTGCACAGCAGCGATGGCAGGCAATAAGTCTGGAGCTAAACGCCATTGGTGGAGCCTCCAAAACCTGGGAGGAGTGGCGTAAGGTAAATATTGTAACTTCATTAAAGTAATCGTATTTCCTCGGTTAGTCCACTCTTTTCGTCAGCGTCATTTTACTAATATTTTAAACTTATCAAATCAGACATATCAAGACAAGAAGGCTAAGGCTAAAAACAAAGCTGCTGCAGTGGCACGGTCGTGCAGAAAAACTGGTGGTGGCATCCCTGTACCTGAGCTAAACTTTGACGAACTACAGATGCTACAAATTTCAAATGAGTCAATAGTGGGGCATGCGGATGTTGCACAGGAATCTGCAGTTCCTACTTTTGTCATAGGTAAGAATCTTATTTGTTTAAAAGTTATATCTAAAAATGATTTTTAATTAAGCAAATCTCTTCACATTATAAAGTGTATTATGCTATGCAATTATTTCTAATGAATCTTGCTTTAATTCAACAGAAACATGTGACCATAATTTAGAAAGTAACTTGAATGCCAGCACAAGTGGTGTCGGGTCAGTTTTAACATCCCTAAGTGCCGAAAATTGTGACTTGAGAGGTAAATATATAAATAGAAATATGTATGTAATTTCCTATTTCATGGTATAATAGATGTTTTTTTTTTAGCAAGTAATGCAGAAGTTACACTATATAGTTCAAATGTGGGCACTACAGAACCTGAGCATCTACAAATTGCATCTGCTCCCAATGTAAATGGTAAATACATATAATAAAATCATGATCCTAATATTTTCAGTTCTACAAATTTACTTACATTGTGTTTGTTTTCAGCCCCAACAAAAAACACACGCACAACTAAACTAAAATCTACCATAAATGTTGCAGAAAATTTAGTTAGTGAATTGAAAAACAAAAATATATTAGAAGAACAATTTTGTGGTGAGGTAATAAAACAATTGAAGAGGCATGCAGATGCGATGGAATCGATTGCAAATTCTTTTAAAGTTAGGAGCAATCCATATATTTAATTTATTGTTAATGTATTCTGATTCTGTTTTCATTCTATTTAATTCGAAATTATCATAAGGAGAGTAGATTCAATTTTTTTAAGGATATATGTTTTAATCTAACATTTAACTTGTTGCCAACTCCAAAGATATTTTAGAATTACTGTTTAATTATGTAGTGTCAGCTTAGCACTACCCCATTTCTTCTGGTGGGTGTATGTAAGAGGTGACTAATGGTATTGGAGCTTTTAAGGGATTTTTGGGTGATGCGGTTGGAGACCTATCACTAACAACCTTTATTATACTATCTTTTCCCCACTCAACTGTCCAAAGGTGGCTGGCTTGCCCTTCTAGGGATTTATAGGTGAGTATATGTATGTATGTCAATTTGAACTTGTTATTTATTTATTATTATTTGATTATTAACTGCAGTACTGCTGTTTATGTACATTACTGTTGGAAGATATTTATTTTTTCATACACCAAGGCTGATTAGTAATAGGTATGTTTCTTGTTGATTATTGCCTCTAAAGTTTATTGTGATTATTGAAGTAAAATATCTCTTGTTACTTGTATTATTAAGAACATATGTTTTTTCATACACTAAGGCTGATTAGTAATAGGTATGTTTCTTGTTGATTATTGCCTCTAAAGTTTATTGTGATTATTGAAGTAAAATATCTCTTGTTACTTGTATTATTAAGAACATATGTTTTTTCATACACTAAGGCTGATTAGTAATAGGTATGTTTCTTGTTGATTATTGCCTCTAAAGTTTATTGTGATTATTGAAGTAAAATATCTCTTGTTACTTGTATTATTAAGAACATATGTTTTTTCATACACTAAGGCTGATTAGTAATAGGTATGTTTCTTGTTGATTATTGCCTCTTGTTACTTGTTTTATAAAGAACACATTATTATATATCTTAGATAGCTAGGCAGACAAACATTTAATGAGAGCATGTGATTTGTAATATTTTAATCTTAATAATGTGTTTTAACACTTGAACTGTCCCATGGCTTTTTACTTTCCCAGCACTAGATGTCCCATAATTATAGAAGGGGTAGCCAGAGCCAATGAATTATAAATTCCTCAGCCACTTTTGGATAATAGATAAATATTTTTGGTGCATTATTTGTCATGCACAGATCAAGCCAGCTTTAGAGTTATAACTATTAAGTATTGAAAAATGTTTATGATTTTCTTTATATTGTCAGTTAGTCCTAAGTAAAGAGAAAAATAATAAGGAAAAAGTGATTTAAGTGATTTTTGTATGTTAAACATAATGTTTGTTTTTGTAATAAAACAATTTATATACCTCTATTCTTTATTTAGTACAAATGACCCATGCAACTTTGTCTACAAGTTATATAAAGATCTTGTATTCATATAATAACAATGAATATCTTGGATTTTTCTGGGAGGAGAAGTATCCTATATAACCCTCTATTTTACCACTTGAGGAAAGAATGTTGTTCCTCCTACCTACATAGTTTAATTGTTAAGCTGCTTAGTCTAGAAATGAGAATAGTTTTAATTACATATATAAAGTCCAAAGTCAGTTTATCACCCATAGGGGTTGAAGTTTTGGAATTCCATTTTAAGTGCTTAAATATTTGAAAAAATTCCTAGGCAAAATCCCAAGTACAGTAGTGTCATGTCAGCTGTTCGTTGATTCTATGTCATTTAGTTTTGTTTTGTTTTTTATATTTATAAATTAATGAAACAATTTTATTCGTACAATTATTTTAATAACAACACAGGAAAGTAAAAAATATAACAATTATCCATTGAATGTAATCATATGAAACAGTAAATTTGAAATAAGAATGTGCAAAATAAAGCATGTTATGTTATGTATGTGTATATCATATAATATAACTTACATTAATAAATAATCTGTTAATATGAATATATCCATGACATATTCAAACAAAACAATACACTTAAACCTACACCTATTAATTATTTATATATTTATGACATATCCATCAATCTTTTCATACATGCTCTTTTATTCTTCGTACTTCGGACACCTGCCTTTTTTTAGCACATTTTCTATTTGATCTAAATGTGTCCTCTGAGGTCGTCCTCTACTAACATTACCTTCCACATTGGCTCTATAGATCTCTTTCACCACTTTACTGTGATACCGAACCAGTAAGTGTTTTCCCCGTTTATTCTTACACATGCACTAGAATCCTCATAGAGTGATACCAATGCACGTATAAGTTGGCTCCTCAAGCGGAACTTGGATAACACCTCCCACAAATACTTCCTTACCACCACCACCACCCTATCATACGCCTTCTCTAAATCTATGAAGGAGCAATACACCTTTCAATTCTTGGCTAAGAACTTTTCAGTGATGCTCCTTAAAGAGAAGATTTGATCCATACATCCCATTCCTTTTCTAAATCCTGCTTGCACATGAATGAATGAAGCTAGAGAGGTTTGCCAGGATCGTACAAAGTGGAGATCGATAGTCTCTGCCTACCCCAATGGGAACTAACGGCATGAGAATATGTATATATGTATGTATGTTATGACATACTAAAACAAAGACATGAAATTCACTTAAGCCAACATCCTTAATTAATTATTGATATACCTAAAAACTAATAAAAAAAAATCAAACTAACTAATTAAAGTAATTATTAATCATTCTCAAACGTTTGGCTCGCCCCAATCTTAAAAAATAATTCCCTCCATGCTCATTTACAGGCAAAGGTTGGATTATCCCAAGATTATCATCATCTAAATGATTATCTAGTACAGCATAATCCAAATTTGCAGTAATGCACATGTTGTGCAATACCGCGCAGGCATTAATAATTCTTGTCGCTTTGGGTGGAGCATAATGGAGGGTCCTGTCTTTAATAAGGCAACGGAAACGGCCTTTGAGCACCCCATTACATCTCTCAATGGTAGCACGAGTCTTTTTGAAGCTATCATTGAACCTATATTCAGGACTACCTTCATCAGGGTCGGCTACAGGTGTTAGACACCAAGGTCTAAGTGCATAGCCACTGTCTCCTGGAAAAGAACATATTTCATTACAAACCCGACCCGAAGAAACTAAGCAACTTTAAATATGAGTAATGATTAAAAAATAAATAGAAGAAACTTACCAATAAGATGGTAACGAGTGTGCCCAGCCTGGTGAAGGTTTTCCATGAAATTCAATAAATTTGAATTATTCCAAATAAAAGAATCATGAGTTGATCCCGGAAACAATGCATTAACATTGAGGATTTTTAGATGAGCATCACAAACCTGTAAGAGTTTTAAGTTAAGATCATTTGATATATGCATTTATATTACACTTCTTCAATTCAATATATCAATTGTGATATATACTTACAAGTTGAGTATTAATGGAATGAAAGTATTTCCTATTGACATATGCTCTTTCATCAAACACATTTTTATTTGGTGGTACTATGGCCACATGTGTGCAATCTATGCTACCTACTATGCCTGGCAGACCATACATATCATAGAATCTGAAAAAAAAAAGATTATAAAACTTTCAAGTATACTACAAGTAGTTGCTTTACTGTTTTTTTTTTCCTATACAAAATGGGTAACTAAGAGAACACATAAATGTTGGTACTTACTCTCTGGTATTTCTATTTAAGCTTGTAATACTTCCAGGAAACTTCACCCACAAGTTAAATATCTCGGGCATATTTAAAGCCGCAACCATCTCTTCAATGCATCGGGACATTGAGGGCTGTGACACATTTATAGATGCATTCTGCCCAACTGGCGTTTGGTAACATCCAGTGCCGAAAAAGTTCAATGATGCTAGGACCTGCAAATCAATTGTTTTGGATTTAATTTATAAGAACTTGGTTTTAAATTTTCACAACTGTATCTCACTAGGTTAAAATATCAACACTATATTATAACAAGTAAATCACGAACCTTAGTTCTGAGGTCGATATCTTTTTCTGATATGAAGGGTCTCACAATATTGATCAAATTGTTGGTAAGATCTTTACTTAACCTAAACATTTTCTTGAAATTCACATCACTGTCCAGAAATGGGTCATGACGATGCATTTCTCTTCGTCCATGATATATGCGCTGATGGTGATCGTTTGCTTGATTAAGCAAATTATCCACAACTGCTACCATTAAGTGATCCATTATATTATGTACAATATTTCACTTATACGCACAAAAATTCCACAACAAATATGGCTACCGTTCGCACGACATCTTCAAATATCATCATATCGTCTGATCGTGACCACACGATATCATCCTTTGATATATATCATCATATCGGCTGGTTTTCAATAGAAAAATATCGATCCGATGGAGTGAGAATAGCTCAAGTCAAATATCGATCGCAAAATATCACAAAAGTGATAAATATCGAAATTTATATAATATCTACCGTGTGAGAATTGCCCTCCAGTTCATATATTTCGGCTCCATCATCAAATCAGCTCGCCAGTACCATATTATTGTCTCGTCATCAAAATCACAAATAACTGCCAATTTTCATGACGGTATTATCTTTAGAAGATGGTTGAATTAGTTTTTTAAGATTTCATTACATAGTTACATACGTACAGGTCGACCTAATAAAAGCGTGTTAAAAAAGAAATAATATTATCAAATGTAGTGCATATCCTTATTTTTACTTTACTTGTTAAACTAACACGTGACTTCCAATTTTTTACTTATGTTACTTTTTAAACATATATGTTGGCTATTGATTCCATAATTATACCCTATGTAATGAAGTTTAAAACAGATTTCTAGTACAAAATAAACCTTCATAAAAAAAACATATGTTAAGCCTTTTCACGCTCATCTCATAGAGCTGACCAAGCTGATTTCATGTACTCTGTTATTCGATCCATATTGGCAATTTGTCACTTTGTAATTATTATTTAGTACCTATAGCACAGGTGTAGGTCTATTATAGGTGCTTAAGATAAATAAATATGTGTAAACTAATAGCCTCGCTCAGTACGAACCGACACTATATATTTATTATAAATGTGGAAATAGTGGTCTCTAACATGTATTAGGCTTTATCAACTCAATAGAGTATTTTTATTATTATTTTTATTTTATTATTATTAACTAAAGAATTAACAATAATGTTTATTTGACTCAACAATTTGCAAATGTTTATCGATTCACCTACACTACAATAAAATTCTTTGGGCAACGTTGGTATATGTGTACATATATGTGTATAGGTGTACAATAAACAATAATAAGACAAAATGATAGTCCAGTGGGTAGAACACCCGCCCGTAAACAGAAGGGCGTGAGTTCCAATCCTGGGTCGGGCCTACACCAATTTGTTTTTTCTAAAGTCATATGTGTGGTTAATTTATCATGGTTGTTAACGGTGAGGGAAAACATTGTGAGGAAACCCACATGGCTGAATTGTACTTAGTCATGTCACAGTTTATTCGTACAAAAACGGCGATAGGCCTGCCCCCTATCAGGTGAGTACACTGTCTAAGCAAAACGTGGGTACCTTCTCTGGACACTAGATGGCGCTGCCATGTGAATTCAGAAGTATTGGTACCTCTGCCTCTGTGAACGTTTATGTTATGTTATGTTATGTGTACAATTAACTATCAAATCTTCAAAATTAAAGGTTTCTCACCAGAGTAACCAGCAGCCACTATAACTGACGACGTGGCGGCAGGCGAGGGTAACCTCAATGGGAACTAATGCATGAGTATGTATGTGTGATAAATCTTCATAAGTAAATGGTATGAGTGTATGCTTGAATAATAAACTATCAAATCTTCAAAAGTGAAGGTTTCTCACTAGACGAGCCAGCAGCCACCATAGGTGACAAACTAGCGGCAGACTAGCCGAGTATATGGATGATTAAGTATAAAAACTTCATAATAGGCTATTTGCAATGCATCCTACATGTCTGTGAAATTATATAATGTAATAAGCGATGATTTAAAGGATAAGGCATTTAATGAATTTAGATTAAAGCTATTTAATTATTTAATCGATAAATGCTTTTATTCCATCCAAGATTTTATTGATAACTGTGACATTTAGTTGTGTATTATTTTTATAAACTGTGACATTTGATTTAATTTTACTATTTGTTTTGTTTGATATTTATTATTTTTGACATTATTTGGAATTAATTTTATTGTAGACATTTATTTGACATGTAGCAACAAGTGACATTTTTTATTTTATTTTTCAACTTTTTCTCTCTAATGTATTATAATTATTTTTCAATGAGAGGTTTTCTTTTTGAGAAATAAAAAAACAACACAGTTTCCTAGAGCTCTGTAGATGGCGTTGATGTAACTACGTTACTTACCACACAATTTCGCCACACAATAATTTCGCCAATGTCAACGTTAAAAACATGTGTCGCCTAACTTTTTGGCGAGTAAAACCAACAAAAAGAATGTTAAATATAAGTACCATCTTTGTTTATTTACTTTTGAGCTATCTTGGCTTAAACTGATGTTAATTTAGACTTTCAAATCAGAACGTTTTTATGTACGTTCCGTTTTACGATATCATTACATCCAAGTGTGAAAAACGGTGCTACGTTCCGTTCCTACCAGTAACATAGCAAGTCTGGCGCCATCTATCCTGAGAACAGGGAAGAAGAAAAAAAGAAAAAAAGGAAAACCTCCCATTGCTTTTTAAATTCAATTATAATGTTAAATATTTACACGCCTAACGGCAGAGCAAGCAAAGTGCATATTAATGAATGAAGATATTGCATTTTCTTTTTCGAATTTTTTAATAAAATAGCTAAAATGAAGACAGGAAAATATTTTTTTTGGGATCCTTATAAACAAATTAACACCGTAAGATAGTTTTCAAAACTTAGCCAAATAGCCTATTAAATGGCATGAGTATATGTAAGTATGATAAACTATCAATAGTCTCTGTCTACCCCAATGGGAACTAATGGCGTGAGTATATGTATATATGTATGTATAAACTATCAAATTTTCAAAAGTAAAGTATTCTTACCAGAGGAGCCAGCTGCCACCATAGCTGACAACGCAGCGATAGGCGAACAGTGGGAACTAATTGTGTAAGTATATGTATGTAAGACGTTTCTAGATCGGATAGAAAACGTTCTTATAAAAGCAGGCGTCCGAAGTATGAAGAATAAAAGACAATGTATGAAAAGATTGATGGATGTAAACGAAGCTAGAGATGTTTGTCAAGATCGTACTAAGTGGCGAACGATAGTCTCTGCCTATCCCAATGGGATGAATGGGCGTGAGTATAAGTAAGTAAGTATATGTGATAAAGTAACAAAACTTCAAAACGTATCACACCAGAGGACCCAGCAGCCATCATAGCCGAAGTTGCGGTAATCTCAATGGGAACTAATTGCGTAAGTATATGTACTCTACCCGTAGGTTTTCGGCAGAGGCTAGTAAGGTTTTAGGGGCTTTTAAAGAAGTTGTTGTCCAATGCAGTTGGAGACCCATCATCAGCAATCTTTATTTTGCAATCTTTTCCCCACTCAACTTCCAAATGTGACCGAGGAATTTTATTTTCTGAAGTTCTGGCTACCTCTTCTAGATTTATAGCCAATAATAAAGGTTTCTTACCAGAGGATCCAGCAGCCACCATAGCTGAAGTTGCCGCGGCCGGCGAGCCCGCCCCGGCAGACGATACCGCGGAATTCACCATCATACCCGGCATCCTTTGCATGGGCTGGGGGGGAAGGAGATTGTTGTTTAGTATACTCTTATAATTACTAATATTTTTGGACATCAAAGAACTGGTTTTATAAAAATATATATAAAACGTACGTGGACGAAAAGCTATTTCATATAAAATTTGCTGACGATACCGCAGAGTTCACCATCATACCCGGCATGCGTTGCATGGGCTGCGGTGGGCAGGAGATTGTGGGTAAGTATACGACTATAACAATTATTTTTGGACAAAAAAGAAATGGCGTCATAAAAATATATAAAAATGTACGTGTAATAAACCTATTTCATATAACATTCGATAAACAACAGAGTCATCCACAAATTCATTAGAAAGAAAGAAAGGAAGAAAAAAAAAAAGACTTTATTTTCCTCTTGAGGACACAATACATAAAAAATACAAAAAACAGACTTAAACAACTTATACAACATAATAAAACAAACAGAAAAAACACAGAACTTAAACCTTACAATTAACACAACAGCAAATTCAATTATATAAATGTGCCCTCATTTGGCAAAAAAGTAACTGGCTCGGTATTTTGCTATTGTCGCATAAATCGACAACAGCGCCGATTTTCAGCCAGTGCCTACTTAAAAAAAAGTTTTTATTGTATGATATTATTGGATAAATTTTATAACCACACACAATACAACCCCATTTAAATTTAATGGAATTTTAGAAAAAAACCAACCGAAAAAACCCACTTTAGAAATCTATTTTTTACTGACAGAGTAATCGCGTAATATATTAACAAAAAAAAAACATGAATACTACGTAACTAAAAGTAAATTTTCGTACATGCTCAGTACAGTATGCATTACACCACCATGACCCCTGCTCTCATCTCATTAATGTGTATCATCAATATCATTGTGGTATATCTACTTACCACTAGGACCTTATAATTTCTGTGGTAAGTGCGGTTAGCACAAGACTATAAATACCGTATGCTAATTCGACCTGATCAAGAAAGTTTTTTTGCGAGAATAGCACGAGCCCATTTAATTTTTGGTATTTATTTTTTAAGTGACTATTTAGTGATGTGGATTGAGACCAATCATTAAATATAATTTATTGTACTATCAATTCTCATTCAACTTTCAAAAATGAAATAATTTGCCATTCTTAATCTCTAGCTTTGCAATTTTTTGTCATAGGTATCGGTAGGTAGTGTATTAATCTTACCTGTCCCGGTTGCGAAGGCGGGGTAGGCGGTGGGTACGACGGCTGCGCTAATTGCGACAGTAACGCCGACCCAGGCTGGTATAACGGCGGTCTCCAGCCGCGCCCGGCTCCTGGGGCGCCTACGTTGCCCACGTTACCCACTTGCCCAACATTGCCCACGTTGCCTACATTGCCCACTTGCCCCACATTGCCCACTGCACCTCTGTATACTGGAGCCCCTCGACACGCTCCACCTCGATTTTGCATGCTGGACATTAAGTATACGTTTGAATCAGTTTTATCATTATTGTGCAGACAAGAGAATTCTTAAATAGTGATTTACTAGATGAAGAAGGTTAAAACTTGTGTTTATGACACAGATATGCGACTTTCATTTGGTGTATTTTAAAACCTTAAAAGATCTTGATGATTAACATACATACATACAAACATATACTCACCGCTGTAAATCCCTAGAAGGGGTAGCCAGAGCTAAGGAATTAGAAATTCCTCAGCCACTTTTGGAAAGTTGAGTGGGGAAAACTAGGTAAAATAAAGGATGTTGGTGATGGGTCTCCAACCGCATCGCTCAAAAATCCCTTAAATGCCCCAATACCGTTAGTCGCCTCTTACGTACACCCACCGGAAGAAATGGGGTAGTGCTATTCTAAGCCGACACTACATAGCATTGCTGGTTAAACAGAACCAAATCCAGAAAAGATGTAAATAAGATGTGGACAAGAGCTCAGAACTGGAAATCTCTCACCGTGAGTTATTGTAGATCTATAAAGCAGCAATTAAAGAGTAGAAATTTACTTAAGTTAACAATAAGTATAGATTACTTATTGTTAACTTAAGAACTTAAACAATCCAAAATAACAAGTGAGATCAAACCAAGATAAACAAATTACAAATAGGAATTACAATTGGAAATATTAAATTGAAATGCCCTCGCTGCTTCTTCTTGTTCCCAAAAGGGACAACTACTGACAAAAGCTGGGATAAAAAAAAAATTGGTGATTTTATTAATAAAAGCCATACTTATACATATCAGTCTGTATCTCCGGGACGGGAGGAGGGGCCGGGCTCGGCGGCCGCTCTTTGAGACTGTACCCGCGGAGTAACACGAGGTGGCGGGGATCCTGCAATATTGATTGATTGATACATTTAGTACGGACAGTTTTAAAATTATAAACATACATACATATACTCACGGCTATAAATCCCTTAACGGGGTAGCCAGAGCTTTGGAATGAAAAGTTTCTCAGCCACTTTTGGAAGTTGATTGGGGAAAAGATGGTTATAATAAATGTTTTTGGAGACGGGTCTCCAACTACATCGCTCAAAAATCACTTAATAAGCACCTATACCCTTAGTCGCCTCTTACGATGTACCCACGGGTAGAAATGGGGTAGTGTTATTCTAAGCCGACACTACACGGAAAATTACAAAGTTGCAAATAATAACAGAGCGAGCGAGCAAGCGAGAGTATAGTGAATAGTTTTGGTAGAATATATTGCACCACCATGTTCCAGTAATATGCATATTTTAAACTATACTCACATTCACATTTAAAATACTCATCATTAAATTACATATTTCTTTATAAGCCATTGAGATCGTACAAAAACTCTTAAAAATTAATTTTTCAATGCTACCTTTGCATAATTCCTAGGTTGTGCAGACAACAACTCTCCGCCAGCCATCTCATACAATGCTTGCAAGATAGGCAGCTTCCTGGCGGCTGCTATGGACAGCAGTATTCCTCTTTCTCCTGCGAGGCGAGCAGCCGCTTCAACTGTGGCAGGGCATCCTGATGACATGCAAATTTTATGTGTGAGTTTACAATTGGTAATTGGAAAATGCTAAAGATATTATTAAAAAGAATAATTTTCTGTTTTTCTAGGCATAATAACTTACTTCGGATTCGGAAAGTGTATTATTGTGAGAAGCACCCGTAAGAAATCATCAACACACATCTTTTCTTAGTAATATTACCATTTTGGTGTATGTCTGGACATATCCTGAATCATAATAATCATATAATCATTTATATACAATAAGCTTTTATATAAAGACTGTTTTTTTAAGTTTGATTTTTTTTTTCTGATAGATTAAAAATATCATCAGATTTTTTATTATAAAATTTTATAAATAACCCCAATAATATATTTTTTTTAGTTTTCATATATATACTGACATAGTGTAATTATATTTATGGTTTTAAACAATTATCTAAGGGTATCTCTAAGCAGCTCTGTTCTAATAAATCAAAACGTTAATGATTCTGCTCATAAAATCAAAAGTGATTTGTGACAATTAGATTTTTTATACCCTGGCATTGAAACTAAGGTATTACCTGGAGGTACAATCCCTCCTCCATAAGCTGTGTAAGGCGATGAGCAGCACAACAGCAATATATGTCGAGCCACATCTGTGCGGCCAAGTTCTTCAAAGCATGATAATGCTGCAGCCAGAGCTTCTGTCACACATGCTTTGCTTTCTGCATGACCTCCAACAAATCTGAAATTATTGTTGCAGTTTTAAATGAAGCATATGAGCAAATTCTAATTTTGATAAGCAAAGTTTTTTTAGTATATATTTAAATAATTTGTAGCAAATGCAAAAATTAAAAATAAAATTGAATATTTTGATATATAAAAGAAATAATTGTAAAATTTTATTTTTTAAAAAGATAAGATAAAGATAAAGACATTTATTACAAGAAAAACACATTACATTAGAATTTACAATGATTCATGCACTAGGCATTGCCTGTATCGCATGAATCTAGGGATCTAGGAATCTAGGGATAGGGAAAAAAAAATATAATCGCAAAATTCATGCAGTGAAATGAAAAGGAACAAACACAAAGCTTCATATATTATATATATAGGTCAAGGAGTATTTTGTTAAAATAAAGATAAATATAGAT
This sequence comes from Bedellia somnulentella, assembly GCA_963576735.1. Taxonomy (NCBI): domain Eukaryota; kingdom Metazoa; phylum Arthropoda; class Insecta; order Lepidoptera; family Bedelliidae; genus Bedellia; species Bedellia somnulentella. Next base: position 2,723,821 of record OY755176.1, read on the forward strand.
TTTTCAATTTCAAGAAAATCTTTATTCTTGTGTAACTATGTATACTGAATGGTTTTACACTATAGATAGAGGGTGTAAAGAGTGTAAGCAAAAACTTTCTTCCATTTTAAATTGTGAGCAAAACAAATCATAAATGGCATATGTTCATGCTGCATATCCCCAAAGAGGTGGCAGAGGTTATAATTTAAACATCATGTGACATTATTGTCACCTGCCCAGCTAGTACGAGCAGTGTTTAAACTAGTTATCGCGTGGGATAAAGCAGCCATCTCTTTTGCACTTACTTAGTATCGTATACTGCCATCTCATTCTAACCGTTATCGTGTCGATAAAATTGCGCTCGTGCTTGCCCTTCTGGTGTTCAGAGTAACAACATTTTTGCTAGGGCTTCACATGATAGCATGTGGGCACCTCCATTACTGTGTGCTATGAATGCACTGTCACATGACTTAGTACAACTCAGCCAATTCTACTGATAAATTACCATATGACTTTAAAGAAACATTGGTGTAGGCCAGACTCCCAATTTCAACCCCAACCACTCTTCATAATATGGGGTGGGCAACCAACTGAGCTATCACTGTTGTTTATAATAAATCTTTTTCCTTTATATATAAAAGAAAAAAAAAGATGTAAAAGAAAAATATTATTTAAAATAAAAGTTACAAACAAGTACCTGTGTAGTGCCAGCTTAGAATAGCACTTGTCCATTTCTTCCCACAGGTGTACATAAAAAGCAACTTAGGATATCTGAACTTTTAAGTACTTTTTGAGCGATGCGATTGGACAATAACCACTAACTTTTATTTTACAGTCTTTTCCCCACTCAACTTCCAAAGAGGCTGAAGAGTTTCTGATTCCAAATATCTGACTCTTTAGGGATATATAGCTGTGACTTTATGTATGTATGTGTATGTACAAACAAATATCACGCAATTAGATAATATATTTTAAATTTTATTTGATACTTACTGTAACTTGTCTATAGTTTCAACAAGTGTCTGTGGAGAATTAAAAGGGCCATATGTTGCAATTGGCAAACCCGGCAAACAATCTGCTGATAGGTATGTAACTAGACCATAGACTGACCCATTACCACCACCATCTTCTAATGCTCCACCATGGAAGTATCTGAAAGAAGTTTAAATAGTAATTCCCACATACTTTGTATTTAATTGGGATTTGAAGCCCTGTGTTTATGTATTTTATGTAAAATATTCTTGTGTCTTAGTATGAAGAATAAAAGAGAATAAATGAAAAGATTGATGGATGTAAACGAAGCCAGAGAGGTTTGCCAGGATCGTACAAAGTGGCGATCGATAGTCTCTGCCTACCCCAATGGGAACTAACGGCGTGAGAATATGTATGTATGTATGTGTGTATTCTTACTCCAGAGTCGGCACAATATAGTTTGTTTTCAATTCTTGTATGTAAGCTCCATTTGCAGCAGTAGCTTCCAATACAAATATTACTTCAGCTTGTGAAGGAGTTTCAGTTGCATTGAGTACCATATTTACAGTCATCGATTATTCAAAGTAGCAGAATAACAACACATTAAAAATATCGCGCCGTAACGTGATATTTATACACTTTGCACAAATGTTCTGAACGATAATATTATACCCATTAAATATCAATAAAAATTGGTATATTCAATTAATTTCGCTACCTTGTAATTTAAGGTTAGCTAGCTTATTGACATTATTTGACAACAGAACAAACAAAACAAAACTTATAAATTTTAGAAAACAAACAAACAAATCGTAGAGACAGCAAAACGAGTAGGAGAGGACGGCTGGTGATCGATCGAACGACAGAAAACCCGGACTCGATACTTGAAAACTCGTCTTTACTTTACATATAACCAAGTGACATCCATAACACTTGGTACATACATTTAGATGTCCAAATTTTATTTACAAAGTAGCAAGTAGCAACCAAGTCTTATTGAGATTGTGTTAGTAGCTACGACTACGCTCCGAGTCATTTGATCAAAGTCAATCTCTATATAGTTTGTGATCAAAGTGCACATGTGTAATCAGTAATGTACTCCATATCAATCCGATCATCCATCCAAAATCCAATCAATAGTTGAAATGATCAAAGAGTATAGAGTGTGGTATAGAGTGACTATCATTTTGGTTTGTTTTTGTTGTGGCTCTGCTACACAATAGTAGGCATGAGAGATCTAACTCACTGAAAAGAAAAGAGCGATATATATCTTTATCATGTACTGAACTATATCACTCATCTAGCTCAACGGCTCATCTAGCTCAGTGTGATTCATATGAACGACGGCTCACGAGACGCTAAAACGTTCACAGATCAGACTCGCTCAAATGAATCTTTTGAGTTGATACTTGGTTGATACTACGAAATGAACTACGTATCGGCTATTCCTACTCAGATTTCGTGCGGTAACTAAAAAATGACGCTAAAACACTTATTAAATAATATTAGTATTATTAATAAATATTTAACAATGAAAGCGATTATAAATATCTATAACTACTAATATCTAACAGTTATCCAACTTGGGATCTTTCTCCGTGTTCTTTGCTATATTTTTTTATTGGTAAGTCTATATGACAAACAAATATGTGAACCCAGTCGTTTTAGGGATTGAAACCATTATAAAAAACAAGTTTATAAATAAAAATACTCGCTATTTTCTATTTCTAGTTTTCCTCATAGAATAAATAACGTATCAATTTACCGAATCAACTCGCTCCGCGCGAGAGTGATGTGTATGTCTCTTTCTAGTTCCTACCTCTCTTTCTATTGAATCGACACGCTCCGAGTCGCTCGAACGAAAAGAGCTACTGAGCTAAATGAACTACTGATATAATTGAAATCAAGCTGAGCGAAATATACAGGGTGGCTCATTCAAATCGGTCAGTATGGGAAAGTCTGAAACTATAAGACATACGAATACTTTGAGAAATTAATGTATGTCAAAACAATGCATTTTATTCATTTTAGACATCATGTTTTATGGAGACATTGACAGCTTAAGACCTACACAATCGATATCAAAATAGAAAAAGTGTAAGTTTATTTTTTCAAAACAACCGGGTTCGAGTCCCGAGCTGAGTACAGTTTTTTTTTCAAATGTATGAATGCAGTTTTTCTTTTTATCAAAATCGGTGACATGGTTCCTAAGAACAAATCTTCGTATGTCTTATAGTTTCAGACTTTCCCATACTGACCGATTTGAATGAGCCACCCTGTATATGACGCTAGAATAGGGTGAACTAGCTCTTTTGAACGGCTCGCTCCTGAGCTACTCATCACTACACAATAGAGCCAATAGAGCACTGCACTACCTATTTCTAGATTCAGAGAATCACTCTTAATTCCCCAATGCCTTTGAATTTCTATCAGCACTGCAATTGCAACTGCATTGGAATCAAAATTAATTATATCTTGTGTTTTGCTTTCATTACATTAGGTTTGGGTTGATTTATCAGTGGTTAAGCCAGTACTGTGCATCTTAGATTGTGTAATCTTGTGTTATTAATTACAACTATGATTAAAGTGATGTGTTAAGCTGTGTATCAAAATAAATCAATATAGAAGCAGCTAAGTTCGTAACAAGTCTACTATTCCAGATATTAAAACTACTGATACTCTAACATGGGTGACAAAAGAGAGCAGATGCGTAAAAAAATCGTTGTCCCTGAATATCCTTGGAGCTCAGGTGATTACATTTCTATTGTATCTTAATATTATTCCTAGGGAGTTTTATACTGAAAAAACTGTTTTTTTGGTATTTTTAAAGATGATGAAGACATCACGTCTCTTCCATGTCCTCCTTCTTCGGGAACCAATGAAGCAGAAACTACTCCCAATCGTAACATTTCCACTCAAGAGCAAAATGCCCGCAGCGAATCTCATGAATCAGGTAAACGGAAAATATTAATATAAATGAAAGTACATAGTAAAAACATCAGATAGGTGTGATTGCATTCAAATTTACACTAAAGACTAGGGTTTGTTCCTTGCAAAAACTGAAGTCTTTGTAGTCATGTCATTGCAATAGCTGATAAATTATAAAAAAAACACAGTTAATATTGATAACCTGTACATCAATTACACTGGCCAACACTATTTTTGGTGCCGTTGTTTTAAGACCTGATTATGAAAGTAATTTCTTCACTGATTTCAAATATGTAATCAGTTTTTCTGTATCAGCTCTAGTTTTGAAAATATTAAAAAAAAAAATTTTTCAACGAAAAAACACATTTTTTATTAGTCAGTGTACAAAAAACTCCTCTTAATAGATTTTCTTTCATGTTTATGCATTGGGTTGTCTCTCATAAGAGCCCAGCAGTAATCAGCCATCATGTGAGTATCCCATCTACCCTGGTATCGATCCTCCATGACTTTGATGTCCTGATGAAACCGCTCTCCTTGTTCCTCACTTAAGTCACCCAGGTTATGCGGGAAGCAGTCCAAATGGCTGTGTAGGTAATGAACCTTGATGCTCATATTACATCCCAACTTTTGAAAGCAAGAAAGCATTTGGTTTACAATACTTTCATAATCTTCTGCCTTATGATTACCAAGGAAATTTTTGATCACTTGCACAAATGAGTTCCACGCAGCAAGTTCCGTTTCATTCATAGATGTTGCGAAGTTATCATCTTTAATTAACTGTCTTATCTGAGGACCGTCAAATATTCCAGCCTTGAGTTTTTCTGTGCTTAAAGCTGGAAATGCCCTCGTAATGTATTGAAAGCATGAGCCCGATTTGTCTAATGCTTTTACAAATTGTTTCATGAGACCAAGTTTTATGTGTAGAGGAGGTAAAATGATCATTTCTCGGGGGACTAAAGGTGTATTTATAACATTTTGCTTTCCAACAGCTAGGCTTTCTCTGATCGGCCAATTTTTTCGTACCCAGTGATTCGGTTTATCTCTACTATCCCAAAGACACATAAAACATGGATACTTTGTATATCCACCTTGCTGTCCCAACAGAAAATTAACCATTTTGAGATCGACGCATATAAACCATTGGTGGTTATCATATTTAATCTTTTCTAAAAGCAGTGCAATTGCTTCATACTCTTCTTTCATTCGGGTAGAATGAGCAATTGGAACACAAGCGTGTTTATTACCATTATGAAGCAATACACATTTGAGACTTCTTTTGGAACTGTCTATAAAAAGACGCCACTCAGTTGAGTCGTACTTTTGTAAACCCATTCTTGTTAATAAACCACCAATATCATTGCAATAAACAAGATTGTTATCTTCAGAAAAATATGGTAGCAAATCGCGTTCTCTTTGACGGTAAAATGTAACTCTTGTGTTTGGTGAAAGCAAATTCTTCTCTTTTAATCTAGAAGCCAACAATTCAGCACGCTCCTTTGAAAGATCTAGATCCCTTATCAGATCATTAAGCTCACCTTGTGAAAAAAAACGAGAGGTTCGATTCAACTCGCCATAATCACTGTCGATCTCGGGATTTGCTTGGATTTCGTTATATTGTTCCACTTCGATATCTGGCAGCGAGTGGTACGTAGGCACAGGGACACTTTCGGAATGAGGTACAGGTCTTTTCGCTGATGGTATATCAGGATATGTCCATTTACTTCTATTCTTTCGATTTATGCCGACAATCTTAACCAAACAGAAATAACAGTCGTTGAAGTGATTTTGTTGTTCCCTCCAAATCATCGGTATCCCAAATTTCATACATCTTCTTTTGCAATTTGTCCATTGTCTCAAATGTTCTCTGCATGTTTTACACACAAAATGGGGCACCCAAGGCTTATCTTGATGCTCAATAGATAGGTTGAAGTATGCGAAATATGCATTTTTCACGAACTCTGTTATGGGTTTTCTGTTTTCCTCAAACGTATATTCACCACAAATATAACAAAATGAATTAGGATTGGTCAAACAACATCTTGATGAGCTTGCCATTATGCCAAAACAACGAAATTGATGAAAATAAAAGAATTGCGATACTTTGTTGAAGTCAAAGTGACGAAATTTTAAAATTGAGGGTAGTTATGAAATTAGAGCTGATACAAAAATGGCAGTTGTAGGTTTGTCATCAGAGACACGTTCAAAAACAATATCTAAACAAATTTTTACCGCACCAAAAAAAAAGTTTTTTTTTGTTGGCCAGTGTTATCCATCCATCCGGTGGGTGGACGTAAGAGGCGCCTAACGGTATGGGGCTTTTAAGGGATTTTTGGGCAATGTGGTTGGAGACCCATCACCAACAACCCTTATCTCACCATCTTTTCCCCACTCAACTTTTCCAAACGTGGCTGAGGAATTTCTAATTACTTAGCTCTGGCTACTCCATCTAGGGATTTATAGCCGTGAGTATATGTATGTATGTATTAAAATATTTAGAGCCAATATGGATGGTATTATTAGTAGAAAACAACCATGTAGAGCTGTCAAGACTAACTAGAAAAAGTATTCGTACAAAATGGCAATAGGCTTACCCCCTATCAGGTGAGTACACTGTCCATGCAAAATGTAGGTACTCTGAACACCAGGTGACATAGTCATGCAATGTTCTGAAGTATTAGTACCTCTGCCAACCCCTTCGGGGATATTTTGTGAGAACATTTATGTTTATGTTATGAGTAAGTGAGTAGAATAAAACAGCATATTTTGAATATCAACAAATGTAAAGAAGCTAAAAGTTGATTTTGAGGTTTTTTATGTCTGTTACCATGGTAAGTCTCTACCTTCCTCAATTAGATTTGAAGCCATGAGTGTATGTAAATAATTGATTTAGATATATTAATTATAATTTAATATTATGGTGCTACATTTTATATTGTTTTGTATGCCTTTTTTACCATTTGTTAAAGGTGTTTATATGTTATATGCAGGTCAATCATCTACACCACGACAGCTGAGAGTAACTGCCAGAGATAGAAATATTTACTGGTCAGTGATATGTAACCCTCATCGAGCCAACTTGGATCTTCTATCTCGGTATGTTTTTACTTTGTCATTGCAAGTATTACAACAACAAATACTAAAATAGTATAACAGCATACAAAAAATAATTAGGGCTTACAGTTAATGTTTTAACCATATTATTCTTTACCATAATTTAAGTTTAACTTTATATTAGCTTTATTGGTTAGATTGTTAACATTAGAATACATTATAGATAAAAAGACTCAAAAAAATCACGCCAAATATCTCAGGTGTTTAGGATTACACATGAAAGGATAAAATTCGGTCACGCGTGGGGTCTAGAAGTATCCCCAATATAAATTTACATATACATTCAGATTTTTTAAATATTTTTTAAAAGCAGTTTTAAATTTTAAGAAAAAGCATTATAAAAATTATGAAAAGTATTTAGTAAACTTACAACTATCAGTCTTTAGACAGGAACATTTTTATCAAATTAACAATATCATACGTAGAATTATTCAGGCACATTTATAAAGTACTAAAATTTAACAAAAGAGTCAACTTCTGACTTTCTTGTATGTTTTTAAATAAAATATGAGAATCAAAAACAAGTAATCATAAGAAAAAAATACAAAAAACATTAAAGAAAAAAAAAGACAGAACTTGATACTTACTGACCTAAACTAATGTTAAAAAATAATCTTTGGGTAGGCATAATAAACAATAAATAACAGCTACAGAATGAGGCTTGCAAATAGTTTTTTTGCAAGACTTACAGACTAACAATAGTGCTTTTTTCCTTGGATCTGGGACAATAATAGCATCTGTGCTTTATTTTTGGAGTATCAAGACCAGCATTAAGCTGCTCTTTGTCGGTCAACTCACTTAAATGTTATATAATTTACTAAATTTGGGCATCGGTTAACCGGCGACACATTTTTTTAAGTTATGGAACACCAATTCTGAAAAAAAAATCAAATTATAACATAATACAAGTGAAAAAAGTAACTATGTTAAATCACGTGTGTGGTCTGCAGGTATCCCCAAGTAAGCAAAAATGCAACTTACCTTAGCAGAAGAGCGACGAACTTCCACTCGCCGAAAGGCCTCGCGTCGCAATGAGATAAGCCAAGAACACGCGATCCTAACTTCTAAATTAAAAAAAATACCGTTAAAAAACAGCACGTGGGGCCTGCTCAGACTCCGCCCGTGACGTTAAAGGTTAATACTTCTGAACATCACGTGACATTGTCACCTGGTGTTCAGAGTACCCACGTTTTGCTTAGACCGTTTGCTCACGTGGTAGGGGGCAGGTCTATCACCATTTTGTACAAATACACGGTCACATGACTATGTACAACTCCATGACATGTAAGTTTCCTCACGATATTGTCCATCACCATTAATCACCAAGATAAAATAACCACACATGTCTAGAAAAGAGAATGTTGGTGTGGACCCGACCTGGGATCTGAACTCATGCCTGTCTGCATGACGGACTAAGTTCTTATCCTTTGAGCTATCACAGTTGATATATAGATCATAAGAATACGAGAGATTCGTAAATATAAGAGTAACAGTGGTATGTCACTAAGTCTTGTATGGGATGTTATAACATTTTAACTATTCTGCCTTCTTATCCATGTTATAACATTATAATACCTATACCTATACTCACGGCTATATTTCCCTAGAAGGGGTAGCCAGAGTAAAGGAATTATAAATTCCTCAGCCACTTTTGGAAGTTGAGTGGGGAAAGGATGGTAAAAATAAAGGCTTTTGGTGATGGGTCTCCAACCGCATCGCCCAAAAATCCAATTAAAATCCCCAATGCCCTTAGTCGCCTCTTACGACACCCGTGGGCAGAAAGGGGTAGCGACATTCTAACCGGCACAACATGGCATTATAATAGGTTGATACATTAATGGTATTTGCTAAAGCTAAACTATTATCCCAGTGGTCTGCGGACATCCGAAAGTCAGCGCCGAGACTCGTCCCGCTCGGCGCGCATCTCTCGCAGCCACGACTCGCCGTCCGGACGAGCGCAGCATTTGCGACAGATCAGAGGAATATTGGCCATCAAGAAGAATAATGAAACTTCAAGGCATCATCGGACCAATTGGCCGTATTCGTCTTCGTCACGTGGTATGCACCTTTGTTTAGAGAGGTTTTTTAGTGTGTATCAGTATGTCACACAGCACATTTAGATATATCTTTGAATGGAAAAGGTGTGACAAACTTGTGACAAATGCTTCCTACCTGCTCCGAAATGAGCAATGTGGGTAGAGTAATAATTTTCTTAAATTTTTGTTCACTTCAAGGTATTGGCATATTGACTACTAATGCCGTTTTTTGTGGCCGCGATTTTTGAACGGTTACTGAGTATCTAACTATTAAATTATCGAAGACTATGGGCTTATTATTTAAGTTATGTGTTTATTGTCCCTCATGACAAATAATGTTTTACATTACAATGCTGAAAGTATATAGTTGGGTAAATTTAATTAAATATTTGTTTGTATTTCAGGACATACCTCCACCGGCCATTCAAGTTCTTCCAGAAATCCATTGTTCTCACCCAATTTATCCCAAGCAGTTGATGATACCACAAGGGATTTACAGACTATTAGAAATAATTTGGGTAAGATATTTGTATTGCACTATTTTATACTCCTTAAAACTCCTATTAAATTTTACAGCTGTATTGTCAGCTTAGCAATACCCCATTTCTTGGGTGGGTGTTTCTTAGAGGTGACATAGGGTATTGGGCGTTTTGAAATGATTTCTGGGCGATGCGGTTGGAGACACATCACGAACAACCTTTTTTTATTATTATGTCTAAGCAGAACAAAAATATATTCTTGTATATTTAATATCATTTTTTTATTAATCCATTCGGAGTTTTGCATCTAAATTTTGAAGCTAAACTCTTGACTGACAATGGTATTTTTAAGTAAACTTGATGCGCTTCGTACCTTCTTTCTTTGAAACAATATTACCACATATCTATACCAATATTATAAAGAGGAAAGGTTTGATTTTTTGTTTGTTTGTTTGTTTGTTTGAATTGAATAGGCTCCAAAACTACTGGACGGATTTGAAAAATTCTTTCACTGTTTTGATGCTACACTATTCCTGAGTGACATAGGCTATATGTCATTTTCAAAAAAATTAGGGATCCTTATGTAAACTTCAAAAATGTAACCCAAGGTGTTAAAGAAATACCAAAAAAAATCCTTACATCGCGTGCGCTGCGAAAACTATTGACAATAGAATAAAATTATGTACTACAATTTTATAGAACACATCATTATCTAAAAAAAATGCATCGACAGCATGTCTCTAACTATTATAGTTATCTCACAACAAGCGTCATTATATAAAATTATTTAAAAATAAATTAAAATCCTGCTTTAGAAAAGGCTCTTTATTTGTATCTATCTAATCCTTATAAAAAAACGTCTATATTATTTCAGACTACTTCAATACCCTTATATTACTTTTTGAATTATTCGATTCGAACATTCCATTCGAAAGTTATCTCGAATTAAAAAAATAGATAAAACTCCGCTCGATTAGCTATGCATAGTAAGTTGTTGCAGGCGTCACGAAGGGGTACGGGAGGCTGCTTATCAAAGAGTTAAAGCAAAATTTAATTGTAGCGACTATTATCACTGGCCCAGCAACCGGTCAATTAGCTCATATACCGAGGATACCGATGATCCCAACTGATCTGCCAATTCCATTTAAACGGCTACAATTTCCGGTTAAAACATCTTTTGCTTTAACAATTAATAAGTCCCAAGGCCAAACCTTCAAATTAGTAGGGATTGACCTGCGAAAGAATTGTTTTACTCACGGTCAACTGTACGTTGGCCTGTCGCGGGTGGGAGCTCCTGAACATCAATTTATTTTGCTGCCCCAAAATACAACAACGTCAAATATTGTTTACAGGGAAGCTCTAACTCTATAAATTGAATGGCTTTTGATGTAATTACTCATTATGAAAAATAAAAAAAATAAAAAAATATATCTAAATATAAATACAAAAAAAATATAACATACATACATACATATACTCACGGCTATAAATCCCTAGAAGAGGTAGCCAGATCTAAGGCATCAGAAATTCCTCAGCCACTTTTGGAAGTTGTGTGGGGAAAAGATGGTGAAATAAAGGTTGTTGGTGATGGGTCTCCAACCGCATCGCCCAAAAATCTCTCAAAAGCCCCAAAGCCGTTAGTCGCCTCTTACGTACACCCACCGGAAGAAATGGGGTAGTGCTATTCTAAGCCGACACTACACAGCAAAAAAATATAACATAGCTTAAAAAATATAACATAGCTTAAAACTTAAAAAATAATAATACATGTAATAAAATAAAAAACAAAATGTTAACGATAGTTTATGCCCGAGCGAAGCCGGGACGGGCTGCTAGTCTTATATATACTATTATAGATTTGAGCCGTTTCAGCAACCAAATCTAAATATTTATGTTCACCAATGAGTACATTTTACGATACTAGAACTTGTTAATATGTGATATTACAATGAGAACTACTTTCATCTTTGTGTGAAGTAATTGTGCTACTTAAGGTGTGAAAATTTGCACATGACACTAAAGTAATGCAGAAGATAATAAAAATATTGGCTGAAATTGTACACCTAAAAACAATTTAATGCATATACATACATATACTCACGGCTATAAATCCCTATTAGAGGTAGCCAGAGCTTCAGAATAAGAAATTCCTCAGCCACTTTTGGATGTTGTGTGGGGAAAAGATTGTAAAATAAAGGTTGTTGGTGATGGGTCTCCAACCGCATTTTCCTAATATCTTTAAAAACCCCAGTCCATTAGTCGCCTCTCACGAACACCCACGTGTAGGAATGGGGTAGTTCTATTTTAAGCCGGCCCTACACATATATTTTATGTTATATCTTTAATATCTATTATATTATTAATGCATATATTACAGAACAATTAAGAAGATCAATGTCCAGAACAACAGATATGGAGCCATCAACATCATCAAACAGAGACGATAATGATCCCCCGTACGCAGTGAGAAGCAACTCTTTGTCAGAAAATGGAGAAGTGGAGACCCTGAACAGCACTTTGCTCGAGAATGATCCAGAAGGTGAGTTATTATATCATCATAAATATTAAAACATCTTGTGTTTAACTAAACAATATTGAACGAGGAAATGTGTTTCCATTTGTTCCATTTTACGGATTTAAATAGTGGAAATTATATAGTGATAAGTAACAGTTTAGCCTTTCAAAATTTTGTGAAATAAGACTGCTTTACGTGCCTGGGACCCATAAATTATAAAAAATATAATACAAACATACATATACTCACGGCCATAAAACCACAATAGGGGTAGCCAGAGCTTCAGAGCTAGAAACTCCTCAGCCACATTTAGAAGCAGATAAATAAAATAAAATTGTTGAAGTTGAAATATAAAGCCAGAAAATAGAATAATGTTATTAAAAAGCTTACTCTTATTTTCAGTATCACTTGTGCCTCAAATTATTATTAATAACGTGGAGGCTGAGCAACCAGAAGCAAATGAGGAGTGTAAGTTAAAATACTTGTAATAATCCTAAAATCCATTCTTTTCTCATGTACTAATTATGTATATTCTTGAAATATGAAATTTTTTTTTTGCTTTATTTTTTAATTGCTGTGTAGTGTCGGCTTAGAATAGCACTACCCCATTTCTTCCAGTGGGTGTACGTAAGAGGCGACTAACGGTATTGGGGCTTTTAAGGAAATTTTGGGCGATGCGGCTGGAGACCCATCACCAACATACTTTATTTCACCATCTTTTCCCCACTCAACTTTCCAGAAGTGGCTGAGGAATTTTTAATTCCTTAGCTCTGGCTACCCCTTCTAGGGATTTATAGCCGTGAGTATATGTATGTATGTATGTATGTTTTTTACTTCTTATAATTAATTACATACAAACATACCCACGCTATTATTTCCCATTGGAGTAGGCAGAGACTATTAATCGCCACATTGTACGATCATGGCAAACCTCACCAGTTTCATTCTTCATACTGCGGACGCCTGCCTTTTGAAGCACATTCTCTATTTGGTCCAGGTGTGTCCTCGTCCTCTACTCACATTAGCTTCCACATTGACACTATAGATCTCTTTCACTAATTTACTGTCATCCATCTCTTATTTCATTCTACCTATTTCTAACTAACATTATACCAAAATTTCAGTAACAGCAACGGCGGAAGAAAACAGGTTAATGTCAGACGGACATATGTCGATGTCGATACTAGACGAGCAGATTCACGTAATAGAGCCTGAAGGAGCGTCAGAACACAACGAGCAGCCCCCGGTGGAGGGCCATCCACAGGTATGGTTTTATTAGTTAATACTTCATTTGCTGTATAGCTGCTAAATGAGCTGTGTAGTGTCGGCTTAGAATAGCACTACCCCATTTCTTCCGGTGGGTGTATGTAAGAGGCGACTAACGGTATTGGGGTTTTTAAGGGATTATTGGGCGATGCGGTTCGAGACACATCACCAACAACCTTTAGTTCACCATCTTATCTCCACGCAGTTAAAAAAGTGGCCGAGAAATTTCTAATTCTTCAGCTCTGGCTATCGAGTAAAGGGACTTATAGCCGTGAGTATATGTATGTATGTATACTTAACGTGACGTGATGGGTTATATAGAATTTGGGTAGTGGCACCAGTAAGTGTGCCGAAAAGTCGGTCAAACATATCACGTAAGTGATTTGAAAATACTGTCTTTGGTTATCGCGAGTGTTTAAAAAGTGTAAAATGCCAAAATTTCTACTAAGTATCGAGATATATTTATTAGAATAAAAACGAACTCATTATTACACATCTTAAAAATTAATAATACGTTTTTAAGATAAAGTAAAATAGGCGGTCTTATCACTAAAAGGGATATATTCCGGACAACCTTTAATATAGTCAAGTAATAAGTCAATGCCAGAAGATGATGTGTCTCTGTCTTGTACCCGAAGTTTGTTGCAATATATTCAAATACATAATATATTAAAATGTAACATGTTTTTCTATAGAATGAAGAACCTCCGCCGCCGGAACCTCAAGAGCCACCACCGGATGTTGGCGATGGAGAGGGCGATTGCTCCTTCCAAGATCTCAATATGGTAATTAATATTTACATTTTAATAATATTTTCATTTTTTAATTAATATTTTTTTTGTCTAATGTTCCATGATATGTTCTTGAATAATAAATATATTGTATGTTTACATTCTAAAATAAAGCTACAGTTGCATCAATGTTGTGCAGTTAAGTGACAACCATCTAAAATTAGATATTTTACATTTTTCGAGACCTTTCACCAAAAACCTTTGTTTTACAATCTGACTTCCACACAACTTTCAATTCGGAAATTCTAATTTCCGGGGTCTCTCTACTCCTTTTTGGGATTTTTAGCCGTGATTATATGTATGTATTTAATTGTGTTATATCAGCTGTCTAGCACTAAAGTTAGATTAACTTTGGGTTACAATAAAGATATTTCAATAAAGGAAAATATCAACAGTAGGCTTAGTTATTATTAAACTGTAGTATACTGTAATATGCTATTTGATATCATGAAAAATGAAGTGTTGTTGATATTAGTTTATGTAATCTATGACTTAATCAAGCGATGTGGATTAAACTAAGTAGAAATAAACACTGTAATAAAGAATATAATTTTTTGAACAGTAACGTGAATAAAACCGCCCCCTGATTATGTATCTGCGGCTGACGATTGTGTCGCAAGTTGCACGATTGTCGTTATTTATTTGTATGCGATTTGTTATACGAATATAGAAACTTGCGACGCAATCGCGGTCTTTAAAGATACATTATCAGCTCCCGGGTCAGCATCGGTTAAATCAACGAGACGTCACATGTCAATGCTATGCGTTAAAACTATATCGCACCTCCGCTCAAATAGTGACACAACTCAAAAACCAATTTTTTTAAAAAATCGTATTTAAAACTTACATTTCTCTTTATTTTTACATTTTTGCTCTTGTTACGACAACTGAACATAATTACAAATTAACAAGCTATACATATGCCAGTTCAAGAGTTAACTTTTTTATGTTTATCAATGGTTAATTAACGTAATGGTAAAACAAGAGGGATTCAATTAATTTTTGAGTTGTGACACTATTTGAACGGATGTGCGATATGTATAAAAAGCATACCCCGCTACGAAGTAGCAAATCCGTGGCAAATGACAATTGTATATCAGGGTTAGCAACTATGATTTATTCGTTACATAGTTAATCGTACTTGATTAATGCAATTCACTGATAACCTTTTATTATTCACTGATATTCTTTTATTTTTTACCTTGGTGAATGAAATTTGTTTTAAAGAATAAAGATGATTTAAATAACAATCTTTCTAATTATTTGTTTGTTGTATTAAAATGACAACCCTATCTCACAAATGCCACGGTTTCGCCAGTTCGCTGCTGGGTATGATAAAAAGTATATATATGTGTGATGTTTGGCAGAGCCTCCTCCGGCTGCTGGAGTGCCCGGTGTGCCTGGAGGCGATGGAGCCGCCGCTGGCGCAGTGCCGGCGCGGCCACGTGGTGTGCGCCGCCTGCCGCGCGCGCCTGGCCGTGTGCCCCGTGTGCCGCACCGTCTTCTCCTCCGTGAGGAACCGCGCCATGGAGGGGGTGAGTGTCAACCAGCGACTTTAAAAAAACATATTTATATGAACAGCATGCATACATATACTCACGGCTATAAATCCCTAAAAGGGGTAGCCAGAGCTAAGGAATTAAAATTTCCTCAGCCACTTTTGGAAGTTGCGTGGGGAAAAGATGGTAAAATAAACGTTGTTGGTGATGGGTCTCCAACCGCATCGCCCTAAAATCCCTTAAAAAGCTAATAAATAAAGAATAAATGAAGGAAAGAAAAATTTCGACACAGGCGGAAACTGAGCTACCAAGTCAATGGCTGCCAGCGCGAAATTCTTCTATCATTTATTTCTTTTACACATTTAAGTAGTTTTTGTGTTCCCTACCTCCGAATTTTTCTTTCCTTTATTTAGTAGTAAGTAGTAACAAAAACATTCAAATTATGTGATAGTTGGGCGTTCTCAACATTTGCATTCTATCTGAAAAAATATAAGACAGGTGGCCTTCCGAATTTGTAAAAAATTCGGAGGTAGGGAACACAAACACTACTTAAAAGTGTAAAAGAAACAAGGATAGAAGAATTTCGCGCTGGCAGCCATTGACACGGTAGCTCAATGGCAGAGCGAAGGGGGCGTATACCCGAGGTCACGGGTTCGATTCCCGCCTGTGTCGAAATTTTTCTTTCCTTTATTTATTAGTAATAATCCCCACATGAGGTTTTCATGAACCAAAACATACAAATTATATTTATGCTGTTCCCATAAATATGTTTATAGTTAGTAAAATTACTTAGATACCGCGATGTAGGATTATGAGACGCTGCTAGTGTGCGAGTAAGTCCGCCGTCTAAAGGTCGCTACATAATTTTAATAAAACAAACGTATCTTTCGAAGGCAGTTCAACGACTAGTTTTTTATTTCAAATAACTACACAAAAATGGGGAACACAAAATAAGTTACACATTCTTATAACTAGATGGCAGCACTAGTCTCATATTTTAGATATACATTTCAACACCCCCACTATATCTAACAATATGGCTAAACAAAAAAATCTAAACAATTTGCACACCAAGTCTATTCAAAAATTTATAATGTTTAACCGAACATAAACTTTTGGTAAACAAATCTGCTGGCATTTCAGCCGTTGGTAAATACTTAACATTCACAATTTTATTGGCTACACATTCTCTACAAAAATGGTATCTAATGTCTATGTGTTTAGTTCTTTTGTGAAAAACTGGATTAACAGTCAACTTTTGCGCGCTCTGGTTATCATTGAAAATATCAATAGTATATATTTTTTGTGTGATTTCATGTAACAAGTTTCTTAAGTAAATTGCTTCTTTGCAAGCTTCTGTAATTGCCATATACTCGGCTTCACTGCTTGACAGCGCAACGGTTTTCTGTTTTTTTGTTTCCCATGATATTACACAGCCTGATAAAGTAAAACAAATTCCAGTGTATGACCTCCTATCAATCACATTACCTCCCCAATCAGCATCTACAAAACCTTCCAATATTGAGCTTCCTTCAGCTGAATATTTCAGACCATAACTTTTAGTATATTTTAAATATCTCAATAATCTTTTTACATAGAAACAATGCTCTTTGGAATAACAATAATTAAATTGACTTAAATAAGCTACTGTATACACAATATCAGGTCGTGTCAATACAGCCAGATACATTAGACTTCCTATGATTTGCTGATATGGAAAATTATCTTTACAATGCTCATTATTAGATATATTTAACTTCACCTCCATTGGTGTCTGGACAGGTTTATATTGACTCATATTAAACTTATACAACAGCTGATCAATATAATCTCTCTGACTTAAGGTCACTGTTTGCTCAGATTTATTAATATTTACATTTACTCCAAGACACTTCTTTATTTCTCCTAAGTCTTTAATTTTGAACTGACTAGCTAACATTTGCTTCAAATTTCCTGTCTCAGCAATATCATTTGAAAAAATAAAAAAGTCATCTACAAACAATGTAACAATGGTTTTCAATTGACCTTGCATTTTTGTATACATACATGGTTCTATTTTTGATCGAGAATAATTCATACTTAATAAACACTCATCTACTTTCTTATTCCATGCTCTTGAAGACTGTTTCAACCCATAAATAGCTTTTTTTAATTTAAGTACTTCATCATCTTTTGGTTTTGCAGGAAAACCTTTTGGTATCTGCATATAAATAGTTTCTTCAAGAGTACCATTTAAGAAAGCAGTTGTTACATCTAGATGCGTAGTATTCAGTCCTAGTTTTACTGACAATGCAAAAAGTAACCTCAAAGTTGTATGTCTTACTACTGGAGAAAAAGTTTCTGTAAAGTCCACACCTTCGATTTGCGAAAAACCTTTTGCTACCAAACGCGCACGAAAACGAACTTTGTTCTCACTGTCATACTTTTTACGGAGTACCCACTTGCACTGTACAACTCTAACATCTTTTGGAACACTACTTAACTCCCACGCATCATTATCTTTAAAACACTGTAACTCTTCTTGCATTGCCGCCTGCCACTGCTCCCTCTCCGGTCCATTTAAGGCATCATGTACCGACAAGCCCGCTGCATCATCATATGTTTCACTGTCAACACACAAGTTGGAGAACCCAAATCTTTCTGGAGCCTTCCTTGTCCTTGCAGGTCGCGATTTTGGGCTATTCGCTTCAACCTCTTCCAGTGTGCTGTCTGCATCCTCATAGTCGCTAGGAACATATGTCTCTTCATCTGACTGAAAACTGTCTATAAAACTTTCAGAGTCATTTTGATTAAAACTACTCTTCTGTTGTTCTGGCGAACTTTGGCTAGATCTTGATTCTTCCTGTGGTTGTATGGGATCATCTAATTTCTCTCTATCCCCCACTGAATCAACATTCTGAACTTGCACTTCGATGAGATGCTCAGGATTTGATTCCTTCTCAATGATGATCACGTCTCTACTGGTCGATACAGTCCTTGTTATTGGATTGTAAATTCTGTATCCCTTTATATTATCTGGATATCCAATGAGAATACATTTGGTTGACTTCTTATCCCATTTCTTTCTTTTTTCCTTAGCAACATGGACCATAACAGTGCTACCGAAGATCCTAATGTGACTAATATCAGGTTTGGAGCCAGTCCACAACTCAAATGGAGTTCTATTGTTCAATGCTGCTGCCACAATACGATTCTGCAGATATACTGCTGTATTTGTAGCTTCACCCCAGAACTCTTTACCTAAACCTGCATCAAATAGTAGACATCTTGCCTTTTCTACTATTGTACGGTTAAATCTTTCACACAATCCATTTTGTTGTGGGGTGTATGGATTGGTCTTCTGATGTTTTACACCAAAACTTTTCAGGTAATCTTCGAATTCTGTGCTACAGAATTCCAGCCCATTATCACTTCTTAATACTTTGATTGTTCTCTTTGTTTCATTTTCCACCTGAGCTTTAAAAATCTTAAAATACTTTAAAGCCTCATTCTTGTGTTTCAGAAAATAAACAAACGTCATACGACTATGATCGTCAACAAACAACAAGAAGTATCTCGAGCTTCCAATAGACACTTTCTCCATAGGCCCACATATATCAGTATGGATGATATCTAGTACATTACTGCTTCTATGTCCAGTGCTCTTGAATGGTAAACGGCATTGTTTTCCTTCACAGCATGTTGAACATGAGGATTTGCTAATGTCAACTTTTTCGTCTAGTGACATACCTTGCACGGCATTCTTCATTTGATTTAAATAATCTTTATTTATGTGTCCTAATCTGCGATGCCATGTTACTCCTGATACAACAGAAGCTGCTAAACCAACTTGTTTTAATAGATTTACCCGGTACACGCCATTGACCAACGCTGCTGTTGCGACCAAGACATTATTTGTATTGTAAACTGAGCAACCACTCTCATTGAATGAGATTCTGTTACCATTCATTATCAATTGGCTTACTGATAACAAGTTCGTAGTCAAACTTGGTACACAAAATACGTTGCGCACTTCAATGTCGTAATCATGGTATTCCGTTGTAGTCGTAATTTTTACATCACCAGAACACAATACTGACACCTTTTCACTGTTAGCAACAACTATTTCTCTGTTTTGTTCATATTGTGCATTCATAACCCAACTTTCATTGGTTGTGAGGTGTACACTAGCGCCAGAGTCGATATACCATTCATCTTTGTTGAAATTTCCACTTAAAAACACTGCGCTAAAAGCATTTGATTGCATTCTCTCCTTATTTTTCTGATTTGGCAAGATATTTTCGTTTTGACACTGATTTCTGTAGTGACCGGTTTGTTTACAGCGATAGCACTTTATCTGTTTGACATTTGCATTTGACGTATGATCGCCATTGACGCCATTACCGCCATTACCTTTTCTGGTCATAGACAACTTCGTGTTGTTTTTCTTTTTAGAATGAATAGCAAATGCACCGCTAACTTCACTCTCTTCATGACTCGCCAAATCCATATCCAATAATTTTGTTTTTATGGAGTCTGCTGTTATAGGTATGCCGGAATGCTCTATTGCCATGATCATAGGGGAAAAACGATCAGGCAATCCTGCTAATAGCAATGATCCTATCCATAAATCATTGATTTCAAATCCTGTTCCGCTGAGCTTCTGTGCTGTATCAATAATCTGCGTCACATAAGACGTCATCGAACTGCAATTCTCTCGGCGAATCGAAATCAAATTCCGTAACAGACTTATCCGTCGCGAAAATCCACTGTCATCGAATAATTGTTTTAACTTATCCCATAATTCTTTGGATGATTTAACGTTTTTTACGTGAACGTATAATGACGGGTCGATGGTCATAATCAGTTTTGCTTTGGTTTTTTCGTCATCTGCGGCCTTAATTTCTTGATCTAATTCTGGCTTCACACAATGTTTCATGCCTTCAAGAATTAAGAAATTCTCCGCTGCGAAACACCATTCGCTGTAGTTATCGCGCCCCGTGAGCTTCGGCACATTCACAAGGTAGTTCGCGGTCATGGCTGCGGTCCACTGATCTCGAGACTAATACTGTGATAATACGGCGAAATAATAACAGTCTGTCACTATACAGTTCTATCACACGTTATTTTTGCAGAAAACACAAAGATTATCGCGAAATTATGAGCGTAAGGCCCATAACCTTTAATAAAACAAACGTATCTTTCGAAGGCAGTTCAACGACTAGTTTTTTATTTCAAATAACTACACAAAAATGGGGAACACAAAATAAGTTACACATTCTTATAACTAGATGGCAGCACTAGTCTCATATTTTAGATATACATTTCAAAAATAATGAATGGAGAAATAAATGGAGAGGGTGAGAAATGCTTATTTTATTACTATTGTGATATCTGACCCAAACTTATTATATTACTTACATTAAAGCTACCACAATGAAGAGTTTGCGTGGTTGGTGAATTTATATATAAAGAGAACGAATGATTAATGTTGACAACTGGAGATGTGGCGCTTATTTCGGTTGTTCTAGTGATGTATCAGTGTAGTATTAATCACGGCACGTCTCCGAGGTTGTTATAACTCTTAACAATAGTCAGGACTAAATCAATACAAGAAAACAATTAAAAATACTTCCTTACACTTCTATTTGTGTTATAGTACAACTAAAGAAGGAATTGAATTTTCGTTTATTTATTCCTCACGCAAGGTTTACATGCCTTAAAACAAAAAGCGCAGCTAGCCGCAGCACAGCTTGCATCAAAATTATGGCAAAGGTTCCTAGAATAACGTTATTTACATCACTTACCTGCGCAGCTTGCCGCAAGATACTTATGATTCAAATAAGACCAGAAAACGCAAAGAAAAAACAAGAGCTGTAGAAAAAAAATTAGCATAAGTTTTTAAAATATTGTTAGACTCTTATATGACAGCATGGACTCGCTTTTTTCTGTCGCCCATTCTATTTCTGTCGCTCAGAACTGCCATTTGCTAGACCAAGACAGAAAGCATAATGCGATCGCATCGAGGATCCTGCCGTATGTTAGAAAGGGCGGCGGAAAAAGGCGACTCCATGCTGCCAGATGAGGTGCAACACTATGTATACAATGTAAACTAACATAAAAAGAAAGTCGTTTGTTCTTAATGTACTTTGTCTAATTTACGTCCGATATACAGCACATTTTTTTTTCAACAAAATACATTAAAACGTAATGGTGTCACTAAAAGTAAGGCTAAAACCAAATACAATCTAAAAAAAACAACATAAAAGAAGGTTTGAGTTTCTAAGTGTGTCTATTATGAATATGTGATTAGTTTCATCTCTCAAAATTGTTTTTTTTCCACCATCCGCCCATAGTGCGGCGATACACTATTGTATATTATTATGCACGTGGTGTGCCCGGTCTGCCCGACCGCGTTCTCGTCTGTGAGGAATTGGGTGATGGAGGCGGTGGGACTCGTTCATTACTATTGTAAATTATTGATGTGAAACATCTACGGCCGCACGTAAAACGCAGTCGCAGGAAAATCGTCAAACTATGAAACTTATAAGTTTCCTAGGAAACTTGTATGTTGACGGAAATCCGTCAAACAGCATGCGAGTTTACATCTTACCACATAGCACGGTGGTACCGCCGCCACACAAGGGCGGTCATAAATACCTTACTCTCTTAATTTGCATTTTTTTTGGGTAAATCAATATAATAACGTTTAAGATTGTATACTAATGATGTGTTTAATTGTTAGAAGTAAATAAAGAAGTAAAAGTATACCACCACCATGATTTTTATACAATTCAATGAAATAAAATAAATAGGTATAAATATATTAATTTAATTCTAATGATAACTACGAAATATCTACTTTTTGGTATTAATAACATTGTCAATTTATTATTTTTACCATAAAAAATACATTATAACTATTTCTATTTTAAACTTACAGCTAAGTATACATGCATCTCTTACTAAACTGAAAAAAAGTATTCTATACAAATAAATTGGAATATAAATCAAACTATTAATAGATGTAATACTTCTTTGGACATAACACTCTTCTTCTGACGGGGGAGTTTTCGAAGGCCAGTAATAAATGGATCCGAACTGAGTAAAAGTCTATTTAGCAAATCTGAATTACTAACTTCTCTTGACATCTTGCGCGTGTGATCTCGACTGAAGGACTTATTAGAATTTATTGTTTGATTCAGCTGCCTCTTCAGATAAAGAAAAGAAAAGTTAAAACCCCGATCGATGCTAAAGCGTGTTGTGCTACCTGAGCCCCGTGAATGAGCACTTTGTGTCTACAGTCATCTAAATTTTTAATATCTACATTCTCTACATCAATTAAACAAGCTAGAAAATTACTTAAAATATGTTTATGTTTCTGTGCAACTGTTCCGCCATGTTCCAATAGCCATACCTCAAAGAAATGCATCCTTGTAAAGGTACATTTAATCGTATAACCTGGAAAGAAAAGTTAAAACTGTTGTATCGGATTTTGAGAATTTGCTAATTTTGAGTCTACGCAGTAGTCTTTAAGAACTCGTAGCAGCTACATAGGCAGCTCTTGGCGGCTGAATCTTTTTGTATCCGAAAGAAGACACTTCAATCTTAAAATTGTACTATGTGAGAACCATTGACGATATCTGACATACTCTTAAAACTTTAGGAAAAGTCAAAATAATGTTTATTTTTAAAACAAAATATTGTTGTACATTAGAAGGGAAAAACATGTTCTAATATGACAGATAACGGTTTAAAATGTACCTGAATTATAATACATACCTTGTTCTTGGAAATCCATATCCCGGAAGTCACTCACAAACAATGCAATTCTGAGAATTCACTTCCGCACAAACTATGTTCTAATGAGTCACTGATAACGGCGAGCATAAGGGTAAGATGCTTTCACTTGGAGGGTCAAAAGCAAATTGTTCTCAAATGAAAAGGGTGACATATTTATACTTTTTGGATAGCTTGTTTATCGGTTTATTGTTAAAAACAATAAAATTAATAGTATTTGATAGTCGACTTTACCGATTAATGGCCTATGGCGGTACCACTGTGCATAGGTTTTAGGAAACTTGCAAAATAACGGTCTCATCTCAGGAAACTTGTAAGTGGGGATCATTTTTGACAATTCATTTCCGAGTTTTGAATTTATAATTTAGGAAATTTGTAAGCTTCCTAATGGCTGCTAGTGAAATTGAACCTTACCGTTATTGAACCGTTACTTTTGCTGATTAATTAAAAAGTGAGCTAAAGCATGAATTTAAAGTAATGACAATGTTTTAATATTTTCAAATATAAATGAGGAACTGGCCTAAGTGCGTTTCACAGAAGGGTTTCCTAGCCGTTAATCTTACGTAATAATAAACGAAAACTACGAATAATTGATAACGATAACGGATTTTTACAATAGTTTCCATTTGTTAACCAACCAACCGTCTGACTTGCTTTTCACTTACTCACATAACAATAGCGAATCACGATAAGATATATTTTAAAAGCTACAGAATTAGAAGGTACAGTGGGTAGGAAGCCACTTCACCCAACAATCACTAAAAGAGTCTTTGGTTTTCTCTTACGACAACCGCGGGACAAAATATTATGAATGCAGTAAATTTGTAAGAGTTTAAAATCTTACAAGTATCGGTTAAGAATAGTACTAACATATTTCTGGCGGTAACCTATACGAACGGATGTCATTGGAGGTGACTAAGGGTTTTGGGGAGTTTTTAGGGCTGTTTTGGCGATGCGGTTTGAGACCTATCACCAAGGATGTTTATATTACAATGTTTTCCCATTTAACCTCCAAAAGTAGCTAAGGAATTTCTTATTCCGACGCTCAGGCTACCCCTTCTAGGGATTTATTGCCGTGAGTATAGATATGTATGTATCGGTATTAAAACGCTCTTTAAATTAAAACTGCATTAAAAATTATCTAGATCGTATTCATACTTTAATTAATAAGAACTTGATTTTATTTAACAATCTTTTACACCATCAATAGCATTATGTTAGTATGTACAGATTTCATTAATTTAAAATAATAATAAAAAAAGAACTAAACTATATAAAAAATATCTTCAAAATCGCTGCCGCTTGGTGGTAAGGTACCGAGGAGGCTAGCGGCATTGCCCCTTTGTATAGCCAAACTAATACTTTGGGCAAAATACGCACCAGCAGCCCTTGGATCATCACGTCTCCACCAAGCGCGCCGAAATTTCTTTGAAAAATCGATGCGCACTTGGACCCCATGGACCAAGGGTCTCAACAGCGAAAGCAGTGAAAATATGGTCTTCACCTAGATTACTGTATTCTGGCTTCTTGAGACCCTCAGCATCAAGTGATGACTTCCCGTTTTTCCATGGAGTCAATGACATACCATCTGGCCTCTTTCTATCATCGCGCAGCAAACCTGATGGTTCCATATCTGGAATGTTGACAGTGGTAAGAGCCCGTCTGATGATGTCATTGATTGCAGCATGGCGAGGTATACGCCCAGCGCGACGGCGACATGACAAACAATGGTGCCCCAACTGATCTACTAATACGCAACAGCGGCAGCGATGTTTCTCGTTTAGTTTTCATACTACGAGGGCGGGTCAATAAGTCCGGGACTTTTGGAATAAAACACAGATTTTTTGATAAAAAAATAATTTTATTTTTCAACGTAGTCACCCTTGAGCTCTATACACTTTGACCAACGCTTCTCCAATTTTTTTATCCCTTCCAAAAAAAAATGATTTGTCGAGGTCCTCAAAATAGGCCTTTGTTTGCGAGATGACTTCATCATTGGAGTCAAATCTTTTTCCACCTAGCCATTTCTTCAGGTTTGGAAACAAGTAGTAGTCGCTCGGAGCCAAATCTGGAGAAAAGGGCGGATGAGGGTGCAATTCATAGCGCAATTCATGGATTTTTGCCATGGCAACTGCACATGTGTGCACCTTTGCATTGTCTTGGTGGAAAAGAACTTTTTTCTTGGCCAATTGAGGTCGGTTTTTTTTCAAATCGTCATTGATTCGATCCAATAAGTTGGCATAATATTCCCCATTGATTGTTCTTCCCTTTTGTAGGTAGTCAATGTGGATTATCCCGCGTGCATCCCAAAAAACAGTTGCCATAACTTTATTGGCTGACAAACCCACCTTGGCCTTCTTTGGCGCCGAATCACCCTTAGAAACCCACTGTTTTGACTGTTGTTTGGTCTCTGGTGTGTTGTGATGGATCCATGTTTCGTCCACGGTTACAAAACGGCGCAAAAACTCCTCCACATTGCGATTAAACAACGCCAAACCTTCCTGTGAAGTTGTTACACGATTGCGTTTGTGGTCGACTGTGAGCAAACGCGGCACCCATCCTGCGGAAAGCTTTCTCATGCCCAAGTGATCATTCAAAATTGAAACCACTGAGCCATGCGAGATCCCTACGGCTTCCACTATCTCTTGCACTTTCAATCTTCGGTCGGCCAACACCATATCGTGAATTTTTTCGATTGTTTCGGGAGTAGAGATCTCAACTGGGCGTCCAGGACGTTCGGCATCTTCAGTGCTTGTACGGCCGCAACGAAATTCAGTAAACCACTTTTTTACCATTGAAATCGATGATGCAGAGTCCCCATAGTATTTATCAAGCTTAGCCTTGGTCTCGGTAATGGTTTTTTTTCGCAAGAAATAATGCTTAATAAGCACACGAAATTCACTTTTTTCCATTTTCTCCTCAAATTTGTAAGTAGTCTGATAAAAAAAGCTTTCAAACACAAACTAACTGACGCAGCAAGTTAAAATTTAGACAGGAGTCAACTGACAGATACCTGTTCACAGGAGCAGTGTTGCTGCTTCAGTAAAGAGTTCAGAAATTCAAAAAGTTACGGACTTATTGACCCGCCCTCGTATATAACTATAAAGTATGACGTTGTATACTCAAACAAATTATATTTAATAAATACTACAGATCCACATACATTTCTTGGCCGGTAAGGGCCTCGCTGTCATCGAAATTAGTATTGCCAGTTTGGCGGATGTTAATGCGTAGGTGCTAAGTGGCTAACTTGGTGATAGAAGATAAACACTCAAAATGTGGAACTGTATTTATTCTCAGGTGAACCGTACTTTACAAAGGTTGGTGCAGAAGTGTCGTTTGTTAAAATCTAGTATCTAAGATAAATTAATTACACATACAAATAAGGAGTGGTGCCGAGTGCATAAAACATGAAATAAAATTAAAAATAATTGTACAAAGTAAAATTAAAGGAGACACTCTTAGCTTTAAAAATAAAAATAAAGTATACATTTTACTTTAAGTAAATAATAAAATAATTAATTTAGTATTACGTTATTTTACCATTATATATGGGTAATATATATTCACTTCACTTCACTGCACTTTAATTAACTATCACTTTTGCTGAAATTTTAACTTTTTCTTCCCTCCTTGGGCTAGTTAACAGAGTATACCGGTGAGGGGCGATTGCCGTCATTGAGACGGCGGCTAGCCTGTGATCCTTGTAGTTCTCTTTGGAGAAATGCTGAGTATTTCCTTTTACAGCATTTGCCAATAAAATAGCATGTTGCTATGAATGCTATTCCGAATATAATCAGTAGTATGAGGTCTAGCTTGCTATGGGTGATTTCATGGAGCAAGTTAGAGCTAGCCGAATTTCCTGCTCCATTTTGCGCGATGATGACTTCTTCGCGACTCTGAGTTTTTCCCATCTTTAGGATTTTTATTGCAGTAAGTATTTTCTCCTGGTGACAAAGTGGTAATGAATCGAAATTTCAATTGTTGAACCACACTGTCCTCTTAATAAGGCGTCCGGATCGTGTTCGTAACGGACTGTTTTGTTTTTCGTTACCATCTTTGTTACCCGTGTTCGGATCTTTGCTTGATCTAAATATTTCTACCTTTTTTGTTTGTGATGATTCAATTTCAGTATCACTGTGTATTAAAAATGCAGGTTTCAAACGGTCAATTGATACTGTTCTGGTTTTGTCCGAAAACTTTATATCAAAAGTTTTATCGTCCCGTTTTATGACTTTGTAGGGTCCAGAATAGGGTGGGGTCAAAGGTCTTGTAGTGTGGTCGCAGCGTACAAATACGTATGTACACGTTTTTAATTCAGGATGGATGAACATGTTTCTCTGATGGTATGGTTTTCTTGGAACTGCTGAGTACATTCGTATGCGTTTCCTCAGATTCTGGAGAAATGTATCGCTATCTGGGATCTTCTGCGTTGTCGGCTCAAAGAAATCACCGGGAAGCTTTATGGGGGTTCCGTACACAAGTTCTGCTGCTGATGTTTCAGTGTCGTCGCGGAGACTTGCCCTTAATCCTAAGAGGACTGTGGGCAGTTCGGTAACCCAGTTTTCTGTGTTTCCACGCGACATTAAAGCTGCCTTTAGGGTCCTGTGCCATCTTTCAATTTTTCCATTTGCCTGAGGGTGATATGCTGTTGTGTGGATTTTCTTGATGCCCATGCATCTTGTCAGGTTGGTGAATAAATGTGACTCAAATTGACGTCCTTGATCAGTGCTAATTCTCAACGGACATCCAAACCTCGTAATCCACTGATTGTAAACTCCCTCTGCCACTGACTCAGCTGTGATATCTTGCAGAGGTATGGCTTCAGGCCAATTTGTAGCTCGATCTATCATTGTGAGCAAATATTTGTATCCTTGACAGTACGATAAAGGACCCACAATGTCAATGTGCAAGTGTTGAAAACGTTCACTTGTTGGAAATGAACCGAGAGGTGAAATTGTGTGTCTTTGTATCTTAGATTTTTGACAATCCAAACATGATCGTGTCCAATCGTTTATATCCTTGTTCATTGACTTCCAGAAATATCTATTTCCGATCATTTTCCTAGTAGCTCTTGTGCCCGGATGACTAATTCCATGTATGGTTTTGAAGACTGCTACACGAAACTGCTCTGGCAAATATGGTCGTGCCGATTCTTTTGATATCTCACAGTAAATAGGCATGTTAGAGTTTGGATAAGTAATTGTTTTGAATTTTAAATTCTTGGATTTTTGCATTAATTTTAATTCTTCATCTTCTTTTTGAAATTTGGATAATTCTTCGTAATTCATAGGAGAAGGCATGTCTATTTGTTCAATTCGCGACAATGCATCAGCGACTTTATTTTCGGATCCTTGAATGTGTTGAATTGAAGTACAAAACTGGTTGATGAAATCCAGGTGTCTCAGCCTTCGCGGGGTATCCGTAGAAGTTGTTTTCTTGTTAAGCGCGTATACCAGTGGCTTGTGGTCAGTAAACACGGTAACATTTTGGCCTTCTATCATGTTTCGAAAATGTTTGGTGGCCATGTAAATAGCCAGCAATTCCCTGTCGTAGGCAGAATACCGTTTTTGGGCTTCACTGAACTTACATGAGAAAAAACTTAGTGGCTGCCAACTTTTGCCCACTTTTTGTTCCAGTACGGCTCCCGCACATGTGTTTGAGGCATCAGTCACTAAAGCCAAAGGGGCTCCAGCTACGGGATGAGCCAGTAACGCAGCTTCACGGAGGCTATTCTTGCACAGAGTGAAAGCATTTTCGGCTTCTTCAGTCCACGAAATGCGCGATTTATCTTTCCGCTTTTTGTTGTGTAAATATAAATTCAAAGGTTCTTGATATTTGGCTGCTTTAGGTAAATGACTTCTGTAGAAATTAATCATACCCAAAAATCTTCTTAGCTGTTCTACTGTTTCGGGTTTGGGGTATTCAGCTAAAGCTTTGACGCGGTCTTCCAATGGTTGTATTCCTTTGTTTGAGACGTGATATCCCAGAAAGTCAATTTCTTCCTTACCGAATTCACATTTCGCTAAGTTTATAGTCACACCATGCTGGTTCAGGCGTTCGAAAACGATGTTTAGGTGTAAACGGTGCTCAGCTTCTGAATCCGAAGCAATTATGGTATCGTCTACAAAATTAAACAGAAAGTTCAGCCCGTGGTATACGACGTTATTCATGAAACGCTGAAAGGTTTGACTAGCATTACGTAAGCCAAATGTCATTCTCGGAAATTCATACAGTCCGAAGGGCGTGATGATTGCCGTCTTCTCGATATCC
This sequence comes from Bedellia somnulentella, assembly GCA_963576735.1. NCBI lineage: Eukaryota > Metazoa > Arthropoda > Insecta > Lepidoptera > Bedelliidae > Bedellia > Bedellia somnulentella. The sequence goes on from OY755176.1 coordinate 2,753,449, forward strand.
TCCGGAGCAACTGGCACAAAATGGTAAGCTCGCTGAAGATCTATGCGTGAGAATATCTTTTTCCCTGCCAAGAGGTATTGGAAATCGTGGATTCTTGGAATTGGATATCTGTCTGGCTTCGTTATTGAGTTTAAATTGCGATAATCACCACAGGGTCGCAATTCACCGTTCTTCTTAAGCACGACGTGTAGTGGGCTTGCCCAGCAACTCTTAGAAGGTCGACAAATACCGATTTGCTGCATGTAATCAAATTCCTTTTTTACCTTGGCGTATTTGTCTGGGGGAAGCGGCCGTGAACGTGCAAATACGGGTGATCCGGTAGTCTCGATGTGATGCACAACATTATGTTTAGGGGTGTCTTTATAGCACACAGGTTTCGTAATGTCGGGATAAGCTGATAACAAATCATAGTAAGAATTTGTCACGTCAATTGTTTTGATGTTCACGTATTCGTAATTGACTATAGATCCAATAACATTTAGATTAGTCACTGCGTCGATGATCTTTCTCCCGTTTATGTCTACCAAAAGTTTATGATGACTGAGGAAATCAGCTCCCAGGATTGGTTGTTTTACGTCTGCCAAAATAAATGTCCATAAATACGGTCTTCGTAATTTTAAATTTAGTACTAGGTTTTTAGTTCCGTACGTTCTTATTTCCGTGCCGTTTGCAGCGTATAATTTGTATCCATCACTTGAGTCGTTTCTAAATGATTTCTTAGTAGCCGGTAGTACTGAGACATTAGCTCCCGTATCCACCAAAAAACGTAGACCACTGTTTGAGTCGGTCACGCAGAGGCGATGAGAAGGGGAGATGGTGCAGACATCCGCCACTGGCTGCACCGATTTTAGTTTTCCGAATGGTCTGCTATTTTCTTCCAGGAGCACGGATCTGTACATTTATTAGCTCTATGGCGAAATCGACGATGATAATAACAAAGTCTGCCAGTGTCATTTGATACGGCATGACTCACCTTACGGCCTCTCGAAACGGATCGACTATGGTAGCGCCGAAAATCATTAAAATTCCTTTGTCTAGGTCTTGATCTCTGTAATTCCATGACCTGCAGATTTAGTTGTGCTATTTGTGCTTGTAGCGCTGTAAATTCATCAGATCTACTGGTATTCTTGCTGCAGGAGGAGACTTCTGTAACATGGAGAGGTCGAGTATTTTCCATAATTTTATCAGCGATCGCTGCTAAGTTCTCTAAATCTTTCACCTCGCTCACGGCGAGAACAGCACGAATTGATGATGGAAGGTGTCCTTGCCACATTATGTTCAGAGTTTCATCTGGAATCTTGCTCCTGGCCAAATCGCGCATATTGCGTAGCAAATGTGACGGTTTCTGATCACCGAGTTCAATTTCGCTCAATAATTTTTGCAGTTGTCTATTTTCCGATTCCTCGTAAACAGTTAAGAGTCTTGTTTTCAAGGCTTCATATTTTTTAGTCGCTGGTGGCGTTAACAGGATGTCACTGACTTGCTTGATTACATCTTTGCCGAGTTTGGTTACCACCAGATTAAATTTCGCTTCATCACTAAGTTTTTGAGGTGTCAAGATTGCTTCTATTTGTACGAACCATAAGCGCGGTTGATCGCACCAGAATTCAGGAAGACGAGACGAGACAGTCACTGTCGATAGTTCTGGCGTGGTTCGTTGACTCGGTTCAGATTGGGCCATACTGTAGCACCTTGTTGGTAGGCTTCTTTATTTGTGTTTTCGTATCTCCTAGGACAGGATCACGCAACCTTCTGATCACGTCGGGGTCACCAGTTTGGCGGATGTTAATGCGTAGGTGCTAAGTGGCTAACTTGGTGATAGAAGATAAACACTCAAAATGTGGAACTGTATTTATTCTCAGGTGAACCGTACTTTACAAAGGTTGGTGCAGAAGTGTCGTTTGTTAAAATCTAGTATCTAAGATAAATTAATTACACATACAAATAAGGAGTGGTGCCGAGTGCATAAAACATGATGTAAGTCTGTCCTAGATTTTCGTGACGAATGACTAATGAGTACATAGTAGGCACACCAGTAAATAAAATTTTACCATTATAAGGGAAATAATTTAACATCATACAGGCTAATTTATTTATGTATTGAATGTCTTAATAAAACAATTTATATAATATTCATTCAATTAATAACTAGGTGCTGTGTAGTGTTGGCTTAGAATAGCACTACCCCATTTGCCGGTGGGTGTACGTAATAGGCGACTAACGGTATTGGGGCTTTTTAGAGACTTTTGTGCGATGCGGTTGGAGACCCATCACCAACAACCATTATTTTTTCCATCTTTACCCCACTCAGCTTTCCAAAAGTGGCTGAGGAGTTTCTAATTTCTTAGCTCTGGCTACACCTTTTAGGGATTCACAGTCGTGAGTATATGTATGTATGTATGTAATAACTATCATTGTAAGTATACAAGTTCGTTTTAATGTAAGCTAATTATATTTATTTATTTTTGCTCTTGTCTGTTATGTCTACCCGAATGACAGTGTATCCTAAATTTGTTGATCTTACCTCCCAAATGTTGTCTGGAAGAGATCGCTTTTTGCGATAACACTGCCAATTGTACTTCTCTGCAAACTGTTTCATTATTTTATACTCAATGATTTGTTGTTTGCGACTCTCAGAGTTTAAAAAGTGGGTAACTACATAAAATATTTTTTTTAATCCTGTAAATCAGAGGTTTACCTTGTCGTGTACTGTCTTTTACATTTCACATTCACACATAGATCCCCTAAAAAGGTGGCACAGAAAAAATTATTCTAAACATTAGATATCGTTTGGGTCATTCATTTAGCTGGGTCAGTGAATTTATGGGCACTTTTCTATTGCTGTTAACAGCCTTATATTTTTATATATATGTCAGATAGTTATGACTTAAGAAATTACACATTGGTACATCCCCGCATTAGGATTAGAACCCACGCATCAGTGTATATGAAGTGAAATCTTATTCGGGAGCTGCTCCCCACTTCCCGTAAACCGCACCGCTATTTAAGTGCGCACAATTTTTCAGACAGTGTTAGCCTACTTAGATAAAATTTAACAAAATAAAATAAGTTATAATTTTATTTAATTTTTGTATCAAATACTAGAAATAAAAGTGTTTATTAATAAGCAAAGATACATGATAAAAATAATTATCTTTAAAAAAAAGTTTCCAGTACAAAAAATATTAATGAAAGTGATAATTTATTATATACGTAGGTCACCCTATAATTTTTATTTAGTTAAGAACTAACTGACAATGACAGGCCGAAATTTCAAAATGGCGACAGTAGTACCAGTGTTGCCGCCGGCCAAGAAAAGATTGTGGATCTGTATTAAAATGTCAGTGACAGCAAATTAATAGACTAGCATTAGTAAAGCAAGGACAATATTAGTGTTGATTGTCGAGTTGATATAACGCGCGGAACGCGAATGCGTCACGTCACTTGACCACTCCGCACCAGCCAATCCGCATTGACTAACATGCCTCTCTTCGCGCCGTCACGTCAGCGCTGCATTGACGACTTTCCTAGCGGGATTCAAGAAACTTGTAAGGTTCTTAAAATACAGAATTTCAAACTCGGAAACTTGTCAAAAATTATCCCCACTTACAAGTTTCCTTCGGTGAGACCGTTATTTTACAAGTTTCCTAAAAACTATCAGGTAAGATGTAATTTCGCATGCTGTTTGACGGATTTCCGTCAACTTACAAGTTTCCTAGGAAACTTATAAGTTAACGAGTTTGACGATTTACCTGCGACATATACACAACATAGATGCAGTAGTGTGTACGGTGTATCTCTCTCGCTACATTGAGCTCGGATACCTATAGTGTAATATTTTATTTCATCAGTATGTATATTTTGTTTCTATCGCAATCTCTTTTCTGCATATAACTTTTACAAAATAATGTCATCACATCTGCCAGGCTTCCCGTGACAATGATGCTACGCAACGCGTTGCCCCTTATAAATTGGGTTTACGTGCGGCTATAGATGTTTCACATCGAAAATAACTATGTACTAGAAATTATTTAATGTTGACTAAAAGGCCTTGTG